>JAMZAV010000011.1:0-1269158 GCA_024449915.1 Sweltsa coloradensis
CCACAGGTTATAATGCGATAGGCGAAATGTGTGGTCTTGTAAGCAGTATACGTTTGTGAACAAAAAGGAGGATGGGAACGATTTTGTTCATGGAATTCAATTTGTACTTTACAATGATCAATATAGTGTGGGTTTCTTTTGATGGTGATCATACCTAAAAGTAAAACCTTAATTGATCATCATCAAAATCATTGAATTAATTATTAAACGAAAACACATCAATAGCATCAGTGATAAATGAAATGTCTATGAAGTGTGACTCCAGCCCAGACTACCACTACTTATTCATGGAATTATATGTCATCGATGCTTTCATATCTGTCGGGCTCCTGTTTTTGCATTTCCCGACTTTAAACTGAGCACAATAATTATTCCATTCGGCTCATTTGAAAGTTTTATCTGTGTAAGATAAAAATAGGTATTTATTGGTTTTATATTTGGTTGACATTTTCCACGTGGGCCATATTTATCTAGAGAGTGACGTAGAAGGTTAGGCGACGTATAACGAACGGTTGCCTATTTGAAATAGTGTTCACCGGAGGGGACATTCATTTCTTTCCCCTTCAACAAATAAGAAACGGTCACGAACGCCGGGGAGTGTGTATGGAATATTGTTGTCAATAGAGAAATCGTCGATATGAATCGTTTCGCGAACGAGCTTCACTTCAGTGATAAAAGGAGAGACTTATTCCATTTCCTTATATCGGAATTGAGTACTTTGGGTCTTCGCGCAGGAAAAGTAAACATGTTTTTCAACGAAAATGCCACAAAGATGTGTTCTCTATAACAAGTCCACGGAGAATTGGGCAGTAAAAAAGTTCGCTATGCGCGACGTATATTTTGAACACGTATAAAAGAAACTTTAACTAGCGGCGATACAAAATTATTGTGAAAATCGTAAGCTGTGAAAAAGTTGAGAATTTGTGCGGTTTTTGGAACAACATTGTACTTATTTATAAGGTGCTAACGGTGATCCTACCTTTACACTCTAAAAGTTTCTCGGGCGATCCCGCTGAGAGATTGCTTGCCATGTTAGGAGGGCGCGTGGCGTCTATCATTAGGGTGATTACACTGTTCAAAATATTTTCGTCAAATTACTGCAAATGTCGTTGGAAGTACTGCTTACTAACTAATTCCAGTTTTTTACTGCAAGTCCGATTTCTTATTTTACTGCAAAGTTGTGTTTTACGACTTGAAAAAGCGTAGTAAATTTTCGAACAAGATTGGCAATTTAAATCATTCATATTGTTATTTTACTGAGTTTGAGTTGTCGAAGTTTTACGGCAAATGTTTATTTTTCTTACTACATGATCCAGTATTAATACGGCATTTTATTCCGTTTTTAAACTCAATATTGGCAATTAAAAATCTAGTCCACATGCCGTAATTTTACGGCAAATGTTTAGTAATTTGACTACATGATCCAGCAAAAAATTTCGACCCGTACGAATTATTTTAGTATTCGTCAGGTTGAAATTTCTCCTCCTGTAGTGGCGGAATTAATGGAGAATTACAATTATTTAATTTAACAATTAAACTATGATAACGAACGTTCCTGTAAGAAAGAAAAGCATCATTTGATAGCTAGTACGAAGATTAATATTGCATATAAATTTCATGGTATTAAAATCTCGGAAGTCAGCGAGGCTCGAACTGGTACACCTGGAGAAAGAGTATACACTGTCCTAGTCGATAAACCCAATACACCAAGACACCGTATACCTGAAGCGCGTCTGTAGTGAATCATGTTGGGAGATGTAGTTATGTTTTAAATGAGAAATTCAATACGAAAAGTAGGGTTTCGGATTCCTGGTCATATTATATAACAATATAACGATAGGCCTATAGTATAATTAATATTAATTATTAATGTACTCCTCGGGGTAGAAATTTCGTCCTTTCGGAAATCCGCCATGCATGGTGATATAAGATATTAATCTACTCTTCTGTGTCGAATAACCGTTCTTTTAAAACGCTGTTAACTGGTCACTAGTAAGAGAATATTATGAAAATATGATTACATTATACTTTGACAACTCTTAAATGGTGAAGATTGAAACTATATTGGTCGATGTTAGAATTTCATAGGGATAATTGTTTCGGTCTGCCAAGTGATATTTATCTACCCTTCAGGATCGAATTCTCGTCCTTTTAAAGTCTGCTAACTGTCCATTTTTAAGTGAATATTATTCCAATAGACGTACATTTAACGACCTAAAAAGTTGAATATTAGAACCATACCGATCAATTTATGATCCACTGTTTGAGGAATTATTGGTTCGGCCCGCATTTTATTTCAAGCTGAAAAATTATATTTTTATTATTATTATTTATTTTATTAAGTCAACATTTGCCGTATTTACAGAAAGTAGATGATTTGATTGGTGAAATAGTTTAGTTTACTAACAACTGACAATTGATGATATTCTTACTATATGCAGTAAGAACCTGATACTACGTCCGTACAAAAGTGAACATTTACCGTGATTTTCAGAAAGTAGATGACTTTAAACGGTGAAATAATTTTAGTTTACTTACAACGACAATGGATATATTCTTTCTATGTGCGTTAGAACACTGATTTCTAGTTCGAGAATAAAGTGATCATTTCCGTAGATTTACAGATAGTAGATAATTTTTGCGGACATAATTTAGTTTACTTACAACTGACAATGATAATATTCTTACTAAGCAGTAGGAACACCATAAAATTCCTACAATAAAGTAACATTTGCCGTAAAAATTTTCAGAAAATAGAGATTTGTTTGGTGAAAAAGTTAGTTTACTAACAACGACATTGATAAAATTTTTACTTTATTTGAAGAACATGTAAAAAAACGTCCTACAAAAAATGAACATTTGCCGTAAAATTTTCAGAAAGTTTATGATTTGTTTGGCGAAAATTTAGTTTATTTTCAACTGACAATATAATATTTCATATGCAGTAAAAAAAATGATTAACATGTCCCTACAATAAAAACATTTGCCTAGATTTTTCAGAAAGTAGATGATTTGTTTGGGACATAGTTTAGTTTCTTTCAAATGACAAATTTATAATTTCTTATATAGCATAAAAACAGATTTTCCACTTCCGTACAAAAAAGTGATCATTTGCCGTAAAAACACAGAAAAATGATGATTTCACTGGTAAAAATTTTGTTTACTTTCTTTGTTTACTTGATAAATTTTAACTATATGCAGTAAGAAAAAAATGATTACTATGTCCGTAGAATAAAGTGATCATTGCCGTAAATTTCAGAAAGTAGATGATTTATTTGGGAATAAGTTATTTTCTTTTACTGCACTTGATAAAATTTTTAAATATAGCAGTAAGAACACTGAAAACAATGCCGTAGAATAAGTGACTTTCCCTAATTTACGAAAATTGGGATTTTTTTGCAACAAAACTCGTTTTATAAAATATTTTTCTAGGGAAAAATTTGATTTAGTTTCGTCGAAGTTCCCGACTGTATAACATTTTTTAAAAGTCGTTGTCTTAATTTTCCTTGATGGTGCATTCAACTTAAGCTTATTTGATTTGTTTTTTTACTGCATTTGTCGTCTAATTTGTAGTTTACTACAACATTTCCAGTAAATTAAAAAACTGAATACGTGCAGTAAATTTACTAATAAACATTTGCAGTAATTTGACGATTTTTTTGAACAGTGTACATTACTTTTTTATCTGCCGACTGACAGGCAAGGTTTACGAGAATCTACTATCACAACGTTCAGGTTTATATGAATACACTATAAATAATATATTAGTGTTATTCTCTCCCTTGTCTCACGAGTATTTACAAGTTTAATTGCGACAATTACACTTTTCAGTACAGAAGGCGTAAATACCTAAGAGTTTCTTTTTTACGCTTACTTTTGACAACAAATGAAGTATTAGTTATTATCATTTTTTTCTAAACGTTATTTAAGTTCTAGCTTAGTGCTTCTCTGGAATGGCGTCAGTTAAAAAGTTAAACTTTAAATTGTCTAATTAAGATGCTAAACATTTATTAGTATGCGAAATAAAATCAACAATAAAATGTTCATTTGTTTATTTAAGAAAAACGAGAATAAATTATTCGCAATAAGGAGTGTGAATAAATGAAGGCGCACAGCTCGAGACCGCTTCCGCTTGAGGATGTGAACAGGCTGCATACATTACCGTTTTGTAAGTTCATCGACGTTGCTTGAGAAAAACATGTCTTCAAAATACAGCTTTAGGGGATGGGGGTGGGGGTGGTCGGAAGAGTGATGGAGTTTAATAAACGATTCTCGCGTGGATGGAAATACTCCCCCCCCCCCCACACACACCTCGTAAAACACAGTTTAAACCAAGACGGTAAGGTGTAAAGTTTAACACTTACCTTCAGTAACAATAAGTGCTGCCGATTGTAACGGCCGCTCTGAAGTCAGTCAGTATAAAATAAACCTGTTTCTTACAATAACACTTTTATTGTGGGTATAAATCTCACCCGAGACGTATTGCGCTGTATTTAGCACCTTCAGGATCGTAGGTGTGATCAAAACTTTACATCGCTCTGCAAACTTCCACGACTGTAAGGTTAACAACAAAGTGATTTATCTGTAGTTATAAAAAAGCAATATAGTTTTCCAATTAATAATAGCAGTAATTAAATTACAAACATTCTCAGTTCTCGATAATTATAGATAAGTATGTACGTTTAATTAATATAATTTACACATTATTATCATTGCACTTTTTATATTTTAACCGTGTTCTCCTTTTTACATTTTATATGTGTTGTTTCGTACTCGACGAAATTAATACACCGTACACGTAATATTAAAAAAAAAAACAATTTGCAACCTAGCAAACAAAAACATATAAAACAAACATAATCAATGTTCAGTCACGGGAATGATCAATCGACTTTGCCCTACGGTATTTTTTTATCAGAATTTGTTTACATCATACCGCACGAAAAATGATTTTTTATATATTTGCTTTGGCAGTCTTTGCTAAATTGTGCAATCGAAGTTCTGAAAAGCCGAAAACCGTTGCCTTATTGTACAAGGGGGCAATGTAGTATCGTCACGTGCTACCCCTCGGCCGTGCACGTGATATTGTGTAGTCGCCCCATGATTGGCCAGTGGCGAGGTCTGGCAGTGGGAGCTGGGATTTGGTCGCGCGCCCGGAAAACAAACACTCCACGCACACGACACGTGCGTATAGCTGCCTCAGCCAGCCGCAGAACCTCTTCACAATCTGCGTGTGGGTGTGAACGTCAGCTAAAGCCATTATAAGTTTGCAGAAAACAATAAATACAGAAGTTCTAACTTTAAAAACTTACTTATGTATAGACGTAGTTCCAACCTAGCAAATCCAAAATAGATCAGAGATTATAAGGACGTAAAATATTAATGAGTTACTGTTTTCTCACTACTCTATTTTGAAAGTACCTATAAGTAAGAATAGTCTGGATTTAAAGTTTGAAAGTTTTGTGTGTGTATAAGTTGTCTATTTCTTTTAGAGTTGCCTTGAATAAAATATAATATTTCTTGGGGAGAGGGGTGGGGGGGGGGGGGGGGTTAAACTGTCTAACCGTCTACCCTTGGATTGAAATTGCTGATGTATGCAAAGTGTCACTGTGTTGATAAATACATAATTACTGCAGAATAAAATAATTCGTTGAAGTTTAAGTCACTATATTGAAACCTGTTTTGAAAGCAACGCAATAATTTATCCCAAGAGTCAATCACACTTAAAAACATTTCAATAATAAAACCAAAATGTAAAGGGTCACTCTATATTTAAATGAAGGATTAAAACTTTCTGCACTAGATCATGTTAAAATGAGAAAAAAGCAATCCAATATATTTTAAAATATCATTTATATGAACTTTCATAAACAATAAGATAGTATTACACATTAACACACAACATTAAAAACAATTAACAATCCATCAAAACATGTTTTCGTAATGGTAGTCAGGCGACCCAATTGATGGAAATGATTTTTACCTGGTAATCTATTAAACTTTTAATTAATTAATTAATTTTATTAATTTAATAAATATTATGTCATTTTAGTTTATTATAATAATATAGGGATATACACACAATCCTCATCAATATAAATGATAATGTATCTCTTTGTATTTTGTTCTAATCTTTCAAAATATTGTATGGCAAGGGACTAAAGCCCTATTTCGCAATACGCCTCGACCAATACATTCATTCTGCGTGGACTGGATACAGACTTGCAAGGCCGCCCTTCTACGCCAGAGAGGGCGAAGCTATATTATTCTTAAACGAAATTCCTTTATTGAAATCGTTAAGTGAATGATGCATTGTCATTTGAGAATTTCAACTATTTCCCGTATTACACTACCTAATTTGGTATGTAAAGACAGCGCGTCTCATTTTGCATTCAAGTCGTACGTGGTCTTGGTCTCCCTTCCTTCCACATATCGAGAGTCTCATGGTCATTGGGTCCCAGTATTCAGGTTGCTGTTAATCTTGCTTGGCATGGCCATAGGAACGTAAACCTATGAGAGGGACCGAGTCGAGAGACCTAAAAGATTGTTCTGTCGTTCAGAGCACACAAGTCGGGGAATTGCGAGACTTTTCCACGTCATGACTGCTAAAAGTCCAATCTTACCAGAAGGAAGCTGCAACTTTCGTAATGATTATATCAACTGACCACTAATCTCTATTTTTCGAGCAAGAAACTTTGATAAAAACAAATCCCGAGACGTTCAACTTATACAATAAAACCATCCAAGTTGCTATGAAAAAGAATGGTAACAAATGGCTCTTACTTAAACCTGACGGTGGATAATTTGTTAGCCAATCTAATCGAAGTACAAAGTTGGGTGATGCCAACACGATTATCGTTTTTACTTCGGTTTATTGATATTGATTTCCGTGTATAGCCATTCGTTATCAACATTGTTTTTGGGGAATGGTCCTCGAAAACAAGAGCTTCTTGAGGACAACCCAGTTCGACTGACCGATACATGGACGCCCAACATCTCGCATGAGTTATGGACGTGTGTGATTCGAGAGAAAAGTCGACCTCGTCGATAGACTCGGGATAAGCTGATTTCCTGGCCTTTCACCTCAACATACATAATCTTCTATAAAATGTGTTATGCTTATATTTCTCATCCTCTTAAATCTAAGCGTGTATATGAAAAAAATTAAACACAGATTTATCCGTCACGTGTGTGATCGATTTCCCCGTGATACACCCCTTGACAGGAGCCCTTCCACTTATCTGTATTCAAAACTTTTTTATTTCTTCATGCACGTTGGACAATACCATGAGAAGTGTGTTCCTGACAGTTTCATCTATCTCCAGGAAGGCTTTATGCCTGCTTGGAGCATAACACTAAGGCTGTTCCTATCTAAAACACCGATCGATATGCCGTAGACTTATCCAATTGATAAAATTGCTCAATTTATTCACAAGTTTGAAAGAACCATTTCCTAGTTTAACGCTTGAATAACTCTACTGTACGATACTCGATTTGAAACTTCGATGCGCATTTTAAGTTTCTAGTCTTCATTACTTCCACGTCTTTCTTTGCTTTTCACGCACAGTAGTAAGCATTCATAGCAGTGGATTTCCATATCCACCTAAAAATACCTTCCATTGTCACTCAACTGATAACACATTCTAGTAATTGAAGCGATTGCCTGTCGTGCTGTAGAGGAAAAACATGCGTTTCGGTTCAAATAAAAGACAGACTCAAAAGGGAAACATTTTAAACTTGGCAAAGCCTTGACTACTATGATCAAGAGTGAACACACGACGACACATTCTTATTCCGACCGAGGTGAGGACACCTCACGATGATTACATCGAACCTAACACCAATAAACAGCTGGTTACTTACTTTCTATTAAAGTAAATTTGAAAATTTAAAAGCAACTTAAAACAGTCACCACTTTCTAGAATATAATAGATAAGTTTATATGTACTTATTTGAAACGGAATGTAAATTCCACTACCGAAAATTAAACCACACTAACAACATAGACAATACACATTAATAGAAATTGTGAACAATAAAAATCACATAAAATTATTTGAGTCTTTTGGAAAAAAATCTTCAATGTGACATTGACTTAAAATTAATAAAAGACAAATAGAAAGAACAAAAAAAATACAGCGAGCCCTTTATCTACGGCGCAAACAAGAAGTGCGTGGAATAAATTATTCAAGAGTGGGCCGCTTTTAACTCTCAAACCAGAAGAAGATGACACGGACGAACTATAGAGCGCTGGTTCAACAAGCTTTGATTTAGAACTGTGATATAGATTCAGCCCGCGCGGTAGGGCCTACTACAGCATCCGCCACAGAGTTTACATGACCCACCACATTGAATTATTCATCACTTGGATAATCTGTGTGTATGATGGAGTGCGGGTTGATGTTGAAGTAAACATGCGTTTACTGATTCATGGAAATAAAAATTTAAACCATTAATCAAACTTAATTTGTTTGGGATTAATGAATATTGGATAATTTGGCGTAATGGAGGGGGGGGGGGGCAACCATGATTTACCTACCGAGAGGTATGAATTATATCAAACTATGCATTAATTGTGTAATACATCTGTATCCACGCTTGCAATTCATAAACAATATACTAATTTACATATTCCGTTCATAATCATCCTTAGAGATGTGATTGTACTTTTTTTTACAGTGTAGAATGTTTCTAGAGCTGGTGGGGGGTGATGGTGACTTATGTTACTAAGATTGTGTTTTGGAATACTGATTTTCAATATGAGATTACTGTTTTTCTTTGCCTCCTTGTCATCATGGGCGTAAGTTTCATATTATGAAAAACGCTAAACTTGGAGAAAAATCTTATTGTTGTCTTAGGATAACGATTGGCGAAAAGAAATACAAAATCCATTTAGATCTTTGTTGTTTATTAGCTTGCAAATAACTTTTTACTCGTTCAGGGACTACGTTGTACCGTAAATTTTACTTTCAAATGTTTGTTTCTATTTAAGTTGTTGTATAAATTTTATTTATTTACGTGTTTGTTATTAATTGACAATATTTTGTTTTTTATTAATTAAATTGGATTTAAAAAATATATATTATATATATATATTATTTTCTTAAAAATTTTGTAACATTTGTTTATATTTCGGAATTTCTAAAAATACAAAATTATCAGTTTAAAATAGGGGGACAAAAATTTTATAATAACAAAATAATTTGTACCTCTTTTGACTTCATTTATGTCTCTATTTTAGGTCAACTGCAACTCGAGTAGGCCCTTAAGTATAGAGCAAAGTTCCACCACATTAAACCGACCCTATTTTACTATGTTTAAACTTTGCTATTTTGTATTGTCCTTAAAATTTGTGTCAGTCAGTAGTCACCACAAAATTTGCGTAAGAACTTTGTTGTTGTTGCTTGTCACCATGTATTACTGTGCAAAAAAAGATAGCTCAACGTAAAACGCTCATCCACCAGCGTAGCCAAAAACTCTTGCGGACCGGCCAGCTATATTTGTTTCTATTTCTCTGCGAAACAGACTGCGTTGATATTAGTTTGCTTTCAAATACTTGTAACTTGTAAGGAAGTAAGAAACACCGGAAAAATATCTAATAAAAACAAAACATACCTTTGACATTGTAAAGAACACATGAATAGAATTTAGAGTATAACAATAAACTAAAATGTGAAAAGATAACATTAAAACTACAATACAATGAATTCATATAAGATAGAAAAGTGTTTTGATGTAGAGTCGATTGCGTGTATAGGCTACTCTAACTTGATTTATCAGTCTAATACGCATTAGTCTTCCATCGTAAGTCGCCTTCTTTCAGTTGTGGGTACAACCATCCCCCGACATCCCCTCCAATTTAGCGTGCGGCGGCGGTGGAGGGGGTGGTGGTTCCTGTGCGCCGAATTCATCAAACGAGAGAATCCTTAAGGGAGCCGAGCGCGAGATGAACCAAGCCGGAAAACAGATGAACGCTCTGAAGAGACACTTTCCTAGGAACCGAGTCGAGTGGATGGTATACAAGAATACACTCTACTTCCCGTCCCGTCCAACTTCAAGTTAAAAGAGTTTCGTGCAGCGTGCACGGCCTCGGGGAGTTAGGTTTGGTTGATTAAAGTTTTGCTTACTGTTCAACTTTTAGGTCTTCTCTCTGCGTTTCTTTTAACTTGGCCCCTTGCTGCGTAATTAATTACATTATATTTTCTAATTATTATGGAAATGAAAAGGCCTGGTGTAAAAACCAACCACGCGTAATTTAAAAGTTAGCGGTATTTGTTTCTTTATCATGATATACAGAACATAGTCATTAAAACTGATTGAGATCTGTGTCGTTAAAACTGAAAATTATACTTTTTAACTACGCAATATTCATCGAGAGTGCGTAGATGCACTGTCAATTAATTAAGTGTACTCATTGAAATGTTTTTGTTTGATAACATTATTTTATTTTGACCCGTGGTATATTATTTTAATAAATACTAGGGAGCTTCGCAAACGCTTTTTTTAGTCGCGTTGATGGATGTGCTTTTTTGTAAGTTTTTAGTTTGCGTGGGATCTATTTACTTTTGCAAGTGTTTTTTGAACGTATTGTAGGTGATTGTTGTCAAGTTTCTATTGTTACATTTGTTAATAATTGTTATAATATACCAAAAAAAAACTCATTACAATCTTTATTCTATGGATTCTGGCTAACTTTTTCAACTTTTTCTTTCACAAGGTACTACATCACCATAACCTTAATATCCATGTAAAATATGAACGTTGTAGCCCCACCCGTTTGGTCAGAATCAGCCCAAATGTCACGAAAATATCGCACTAAAAATCGGGGGAAAAAAATCGTAAAAGTACTATATTCAAGAGAAATATTTCTTTAGTTGTACCCAAAAACGTGGCAGGTCTAAGATCAGAGATTTCGAAGGTCCCCTCCAATTTTCATCAAGATCGCATATGTCGTTTGCCCGGTAGAGAGCGAACAAACCGGCAAAAAAAGAAAGAAAAAACACCCGAGCTAATTTTTTTTGGGGGGACAGTGAAATTGAAGTCTTCGCATCGCTCATCCAATTATGAATTTGAACTTCGGCATTGAACTTAGACATAAGGCTATTCGACCGTGTTTTTCTATTTTCCAAAGTATCCTACCAAGTGAAAATCTAGTGAATGGCTTTGAAACCAGGCTATTTTAGAAAATCAAAACTTTTTTTTTCTCTAATCCGGTACACGGCCAATATCGCCACCTCAAAATAATTTCCAACTTCGATTCGTCAAGGCAACGTTTTACGTAGGTAGTTGTGTTTTTGTGTCATTAATTTTCAACTGGTTTTCTAGAGGCTGACTGAGAGTTTTATTTTAACAAATGTCTTTCCTGCAAATTTTTTTCTTTTGGCGGTATTTTGTACCGATTTGTACCGCCAAACGAAAAAATTCGCAGGAAAGACAATTGTTACAAAAATCTTATTTTCTCTCAGTCAGACTCTAGAAAACTAGTTGAAAAATAATGTCACAAAAACACAACTACCTACGTTGAACGGTGTGCCTTGGCGAATCGAAGTTTGAAATTATTTTGAGGTGGCGATATTGGCCGTGTACCGGATCAGAAAAATTAGAAAAAATAGTTTCGATTTTCTAAAAGAGTCAGGTTTCAAAGCCATTCACTATATTTTGACTTGGTAGCATATTTAGGAAAATAGAAAACCGCGGTCGAATAGCCATTTTTTTTTTTTTTTTACCTTTTTCTTTTCATTCCCCACCCTTTTTTATATTTGATTCATAAATTAAATACGTTTTATATCATTATTTGTTAACAAAATCTTTGTGTTCAAATGCATTGTTGTTGTAATGCTAATATTTCAAATATGTACTTAAATGTAGTTTATTGTAGTTTCTGCATCTATGTAATTAGATTTATTTAGTTGTCCTCCTTTGTAAATCAGTTTTTATAACTGAATAGGATAGACGTTAAATAAATAATAAATAAATAATAAATAATAAAATAAACAAAGCATAGTGAATACTAATGTATTATTAATACGGAATCTAGGCTGAGATGTAATTTTAGTTTTAACACATCACCTTTCGATTTCACTACAAGTGAATAAAACGCTGAAAAGAAGACGAACCAAAAACAGCTGTAAAACTGAAAAAATAATTGACATACACACTTAAGCGGCATATTTTGTTATAGGTAACTCAAACTATTAAATCGCAAGTCAGTGACATATGTAAGGTACCTGGAATCTAGTTTAGAATAAATCATGTCCATAATATTTATATATAATTCCCAAAAAGGGATTGAACTTGGATCTACCGCGGCACTACCAATAACTTATTCTGAACTCTATATTATTGTTATAACAAGAATATTTCCGATTATTTATACCGGTACTGAAAATTGTTTGCTTTTGTAAATACCCTCTCATTATCTCCAATATCATAATTGAATTAACAAGAGTCGTGGACAATACGAAATTCCAACAGACTGGGTTCTATGTTGAACGAAGTTTGTGTGTTAAACTACTTAACAGACACAATAACAACACCACTAGCTAAAAACTTGAACAAACTAAACAACTAGTCTTCGCCTGTTTATCATGTGAGGGCACTCAAAGCATGTTTACACGATTCTCATCATTGTTCATATACATATTTTTTAAAGTTATATTTCATAAACTTAAATGCCAGTTCAACAGTTGTAGGAATGCCAAAAATGTGTGTTGTGTTTGCTTAACTGCTTTGAGTATAAACAACTGATGCTTTACAAACCCTTCAGATATGTTACGTCAGCTTGAAACACGAACAATTGTTGGTGCCTTCATTCAGTCAAAGAGATATGTAGCATGGAAATCAAGCAACCACTACAACTTTAGCCGTTTACTGTTTAAATTAATTTCCCTATATCTCTAAAAACTATAATCATACGTTCAATTAGATAAAATTGTTTTGAATCGAGTCAAAATAGTATGAACGTTGCATGCCATTCTGGAATCGCGACGTCGATATAAACTGAAGTGGAAACTGAGAGAAAGCGTCGCGACGCCACCGGACTGATGTTATGAAGGGCAATAGAAGGCAGTGGTTGCGAGGGCGTCGCGGTACTTTTAGGAATGTGTCCGGGACCTTAAGGAATGTTTCACATAGAAAAGCTCTAATTTCACTGTAGATTTGGTACAGCGAAGTGGGGGAGCAGCTTTTCGCCGGGCTACGTTTTAATTAATGTGCTAGGCATCCGTAAGCATACGAATACTGTTCTAGAATTAAACGGTGGACGTGACTGGCGTCTCGAATTGTGAGTAATACTGATGGAAACTAATAAGAAGTGTAATTCCAAAGTGCGCTACGAGTTTATATTCCACTTCGCTTCCTTCTGTGGCTCGTCGTTAACGCCTAAAGCCCGTATTTCTATTCCGATTTCGTTTAGTTAATTTCGGATGAAAGTTAACTTCTGTGATTCATTTAGCGAAGCTTCGATTTCTCCCTCCCGGATTCAAGAAGCGCTAATGTATTCAGGACGTTTTGTCTCTATAAAACTTTAATTGAGTGGCGCTGACATTCCGTTTTTAGAATTCAGAGATCAATTAGCAAATATACATTTCGGTATTTAAATAATAAAACCCGACGCAGAGGATAGAAATAATGGACGATCGACTCGCATGGGAATAAAATGAAAATACATTTTATTTCGGAAATAGACCGGTGTTTGTCCTTCTATGCTAAATACTCTTCAATAAATAATAGCGTTATTCCGCTCATTGCTTTATTTGCATTGCTGCTGCTGTGCTCAACACTGTTGCTGAATTATGGGTGAAAAACAGAATACAAAACTTGAAATTGGCTGAATTAAAAATTTGAATCAAACAAGTGGTTCCCACTATCGCTTCTGTACCGAATTCACAATACTTAAAGCGCATAAATGACAAACGATTCTTTCACTACTATAACAACCAAATCTATCTGTAATATGTTGGAGCTGTTCTCTCTTGAGGGCTTGGTTATTTATACATCTGATTCCATGTGAAACCGCCACTAGATAAATTAGTACCGCAGCTTACTTGGTGTGGACACCACTAACTTAAAGACTATCAAACTTGGGCTACAGTAATAACGTAAAGTGATGTAATGTAAATATGATGTGTTTGGGGCCAAACGAGCTCCACTAGTATCGAACTAATTAATAACCAACAAGATTCAAGTGCAAGGGTGATTTGGATCGTTACTTCTGGGCGGCAGGGGGAGATTTGTTATTTCAGGCATCACACAGTTTCAATTATTCATATGAGTGGAATAAGAAGTCAAATAGGTAAGGTATTCTTACTTTAAGGGTGCCGCAAAGGCAAATGAGTGAAGTACAACACAACATTATTTTCACGATTAAAGTGATAATTAATAAGCCTTGTAAATGTGTATGGGGGATAAGGTTGTTTGCAATATACTAACACGAGTTCACGAACATTTTAGTTTGATTGGTTAAAGCAACTTGGTGTATAATGTATATTTTATATGAATTCTAGTTTACATGACAATGTTAGACAAAATAAGCAAATTTCCCTTACTTCTGTGGAGTGAAGGAGTCTACGGAGGGGTTGTTTCAAGGGTCTTAGCCTCTCTTGGATTCTATACTGGTGTTTCACTCCCCTTAGCATCCAGCAGCCAGAGGTCACGATTGACCTCTTGTTCGTGGGGCAGTGGGGGAATAAGTTTTATATATATTTTGGTTTTAGAATACTGTGTAATATATTACTAGTAGTACAACAGGCAGGCAATTGGACTCCAAATTGAATGCACGTGTATTTAAGATAGCCCAAGGGTCTTCACACATACATTTCATGAAAGTTATTACATTTGGTATCCGTATAGGATCTATCGTCAATTTCTTGGGTGGCAACTGCATTTTGCATAAGTAAAGTTAAATTTATGACTTAACGATTCGAAATCTAAGAGGTATGTAGGGAGGCATTGTAATTAGCAACGTTTTATTTGGGTATTGCTGCCCAATGGTAAGATATATCTTTGCAGCGTGTGTGGCGACAAGTACCGTGAGCCCAATAAGTGCAGGCTATGAGTTGAAGACCTCTGGGAGCAAGGGTGCATTTGAGACGCAAGACTGAAAATTGAATCGAAAATCAATCTTCTCTCTGGAGGGCGGTGAACGGCACGGCTACGCTCGTTACGCATGGTCCCCAATTGAATTTGTCAGTAGCCAATGAGAGGCGTCCTCGTCGCGTAACTAGCGCATTCTACCGAGCATGATGGACCTCGTGGGGCAATGTCAAGACTCAATTATCAGATCTGAATTATTGCAGAATCCGGCATGTTCTAATGAAGGCCAAGCTCTAGGCGGATGTCGTTGACCCCTGAGATTGTTACTACCCCTGTGTCCCACTCCCAGCCTCTATCGTGTTGCGAGGGGAAATCAACTTTGCCAGAGTGCATGGTTTCATGTGTAGGAGCCGTTTCACAAAATCCATTATCTCGTATATTTTACCTTTGGAAATGTAGAACAGCACGGCATAGTGATGTGATGTGTGTCTGTCAAAGTTTATGAAAAGTTTATCGCGTTTGTCCAGATGTTTTTGATGTTTCTACGTTTTTATTCGTTTTATCTATCAACGCGACTCTGGTACGGCGGCGTTATACTCGTCACTATTATTATGGCAGTCCACACCATTACGCCGCTCATCACCAGGGATACGGGAGACGTAGCGAGGGCTGGAGAAGCGACGCAATGCGTAAGAAGACGTCGTGGCGCATATATCCGTGTCCTCAGGCTATTCATACTGGCAACCGTCGAGCCTGCTCATTCGGTAACGGGCAAAAAAGGCATTTTCGGTCGGCGCCGCAATGTTGAAACATTTAGTAACCGCTCTAGACATGTCGGCGGACCAATAAATATGGAACACTATATAAGACCGTGGCTAAAACGATGTCAATTTGGTCAACTGTATACATAATTACATTCGAATCAATTGCTATTATATCCCCCTTTCTGTCTGGACCACTACACTTTGCGCAATAGCTCATTGCTTTTGAACCATACGAAGCGATGAAGGTATGCAGATCTAACATCAAATGAATATTTGTAAATATTTTCTGTTGTTCTCTTCATTGTTCGAAGTATAAACATGTTTACTCTCTATATATCTATTCATAGCTGTATAACAATTACATATTCATACGATTTCAATTTTATTCACGTATGCACACAGACGAAGATTCATTTACATGGACAAAACGAAACACCATTGATCAAAGTGGATCAATCAATACAGTAGAAAACTATTCACCGCCATTCAATAGAAACAAATCTACATGGATGGAAACTAACAAAATAGGTCAACACCGATCTGCATAAGGGATGCAAACTCATCTGCATGCATGGAATCTATGATAACAAGGAATTGCGATAGGAGTTGTGGACGAAGAGAATACTGTGCACGATAGGAGTTGCTGGAGGACACACATTCGTAAAGTTAAGTTACAGTAACCGTTGTTCCCTATCTGAAGCAATCCCGTTCCGTGGTTGTTTCGTTAAAGCATGTAAAACCATGCATGTCATTTCCCACAGAGAGAAACAAGACCTGGACGAGCTCTGGCAGTGTCATCTCGTCGGGGACCCTTCCCCCAGACGACCTCCCCGACTATGACAGGAACGATGACAAAGACGACGATGCCCACGACGTGAGAAACCCCCTTTCCTCCTCCTGCCTAGGGTTGGTTCTGTACAGTATGGGTCTTTCCCCCTTACATTTATATGCTCAAGGCTAGCTATAGAGGCACATTACGACATAAAAGTTGACGCACCTTTCGCAAATAAACTAAAAGTTGACTAGTTCGGCTGCATTCGTGCGTAACGTTGGATTTCAGGCCTGCTGGTTTGATTCGATTAAATTATTCTTTGACACTCGGCAAAGTTTTAAAAAAATGTATGCACATATCAGTGGCGTAACTAGATGATGAAGGGCCCCGGTGCAAATACAAAAAATGGCCCCCCCCATCAGATTTTTAAATTTATGACATTCACTGCGGTGACCTACCTCGTTGAACCGGTACTAAAATACGTGTAAAATATTCAAACCTGAGAAAAATTGAAAGTACTGACTTACCAATGGAATCAGGAACAGCGTTACTTCAGATTTTTTCGTCTCGCCTTTTGCTCTGCAAACATATCGATGGTTTTGCTGAAATCTATTTTCCGAGCTCTCTCTTGTTCAATAGATAAGATTGATAATCCGGTTAGTCTTTCTTGACCCATAGTGCTTCGAAGGTACGACTTGATCAGTTTTAGTTTAGAAAAAGACCTCTCAGCACTTGCCGCCGTCACTGGCAACGTAAGAAACATAACCATCGACTGCCACATTAATGTTTACTGTATCGCAAACCGTTATACTTTGTGAATCGTTTTCGGAGGTAATTACATTTGTTGAGCTATCACTCGTAGTAGCATCTGCATAACACTTGGAAACAAAAAAAGAATTAATTTTAGTAAGCTTAGACACTTTCATGTCTTCTACCCGTTTTACTTTACGTTTTTGAGCGCCACTTGGTCGTTTTAGTTTATTAGACATTGTCACACGCTAAACGGCACCTAACAAACACTATTTGTTCTACACGTTCGCGCACAAGCACTGAAAATCTCGGCGTTTGTTTCGTTACCAACTGAGGTAAAATTTAAAACGCACAGGGAGTCAGTGTTGCAGAAAATGTAGACTTAGGCCTACTCACTACTCGCTTCGATATCTTATTGGCTGAAACAAGATGTCTCCAAGTTTTAGCCAATCAGATTTTAGCAATAAATTGACAAAAATATTCTTACTTTGAAGGGGTTCGAAGCCATAATGTATTCCTATTTCCCAGAAAAGGGTTATTTCTGCACGCTCACAATAGTAAGGGCACACCTAAACACTTCCCTTGAAATTATTTCGATAATGGGACATGTTTTCAGCATTCACGTTTGAACGGCTTTCTTGGGATTGAAGTAAAGGCAAGAAGTGAATAATACACGGTAGAATTTGTAATTTGTATACACCGGCTACTGGCGCCGAGCTGCATCCTGTGTGGGCCCCCCCAGGCCGTGGGCCCCGGTGCAACTGCACCACTTGCACCACCTATATTTACGCCACTGGCACATATACACCTAATACTCGCAAACAAAGTAGGACAGAAAAAGACAACACATATTTTCAAAGAACCATTACCTACACATTATTAATAAGTATCCTAAAATTGTCGTAAAAAAGATTTCATGGATTTTGGCAGTAAACTATATAATATGGAAAATTCGCAAAAAATCATAAACTGGAGAAAATAGCGGTGCTATTGCACAATAAAAAAATATGTAGACTACGACGCACACCAAAGTGAGGAAGTTCAGGGCTAGAAAACGAGACTGAAATCCTAGTGGTCGCGAATTCGATTCCAGGCACTGATATGCCTAAAAATGTTGTTTTTGTTTTTCCGCAGTCCTTTGACATTCCTTCCGAACTCCCTTCACTGCACCCTATACTTATCCAGTCGCCTGGAGAGTGGAGAGGGTCAAACGAGGTGCCCCTGAGCATGTTTCTTATGGGAAATTATTATCTGAATCGTGGTCAATAACAAGCTTCGCTTCTCGAGTTGAGATTCGAAACTAGTTAAAAATAATGACGCGGCTTCCGGTTGCTAGGGCACAACAATTGATTCCAAACTGTTGGGGCGTGGTCCTCGCCCACTCTACCTATTGACGAAACTTGAAACTTCGGCGTAATCTGTTTACGTTCTGGCGGATAACAGCATGGCAACCAAATAACATCATAACATTATCTTATTCGCATACCTTGTGGAGTACAAGGCATTATAGCTTACAAGTGTGTACGATTACGCCAAAGCGAATCATGAATGATAATGGATGTAACTTTGTTTTGTGTACGAAGTATAAACATTTAATTAATATATTCATGAATCCCAGACATCAATGCTATTACGATAATTAGTTTCTAACAGGCTTCGAATTTCTTAACAATAACATTAAAATAATCCATTCATAATGAGCTCAGTTTGAAACAAGTTTACCTGTTTTCATAGTTGCCATACGAAAGGAAATATAAATCAAATTATTACATTAACATATTTTATGTCTGTATTCAATCGATAGTATATAACGCAACGTTCATGATTATGTATACAGAAATGTAAATGTTTTAAAAATCGATTGAAATGAACTTAAATTTGTCTGTAACACAACTGACACGTAATAAATATTACTAATTTACAAAAGAAATCGCAAACTTCTTTATTCAGCCTTGTAACATTGTCATTCAATTTAAATATCTCTTCAATTTGAATTTGGGTCTGAAGCAAGTTGTTCTCCTCGTGTGTGGATGTAAAGACACCGTATTATATTTAAACTCTAGCTAACGTATCGTATAGCGCCCTAGAACTAAACTCACACGACGCTTGAACGTGAGATTGGTTTCTTGACATTTTCTAATGTTCACCAAAGAAAAGATTTATCTATATGATCAAATTTATTATGTGCAAACCCTCAGATCTAGTAACGTACAATATATGCTCGAATATATGCAGGTCAGTGGACGGTCGACTTGTTTACAAAAAAGTGCCTAGATTACTATCATTTCACGTGCATGGGTTCCACCCCCGATGACTTATGAGTACATGCTGTCGTGTTAGACAAGCGTTAACCAATACACAAACAGTGTTTCTTTTGCCACAAACACTGGCCAAGTCCACTATCTCATTGATAAGGGTGCATGGCATGGCAGACCTGTGCGGAAGAGGGATGGTTATCGACGCCTGCCAAAACAACGGCGATGTCGTTAGGAGGCCGTGAGTGCCAGTGATTATAGTCAATCACTGGCAAAACAAGTTTATAAATGTGCTGCGCTTCAGACAATCGATTGCGATTTAAAAGCTATCGATAGAATTATATAGAGGGAAGGTTTTTTGGCAGTCGAGCGGTCGACATTTCAGCTAGGTTCAGCCAATGGCCCAACGTAGGCCTGTAGTATCGTACTTTGACCAAAGAGCTTCCGACCTCATGTTTACTTGAAGATTTTGTAATGTATTTGGGACCGATTTTGTTGGACTTTGTGCTGGTTAATGAAGACATTTTTTTTCGTTTGTAATTGATTCTTGTACGAAAGTTAAAGGAATATCAGGATACGTTCATAGTACCAAATATATATACTTAATTTTTTCTTAAATATTTGTGATTATTACAGTACAACTTGTGTATATTATTAAGTGCAAACATGAAATGTTACCATGTAATAAGAAAACAACATATTATTATCTTTCGCTTAAACAACCAAGAAAACTAATAAATAAGTATCGCACATTGTTAATCCTTAAAAGGTTGTAATTGTATTGGGTAATTTTAACTGTATCAGTGCTTGTATTGTAAGAGAACAATAGTGAATCCCCAAAACAAAGCCGCTGTATGTATATGATGACACACAACAATGCATCCTCTTTACGCGGTTACATCACAAAACCGTATGAAGGTTTCAGTCGGACACCGTAAGAATAATGTAGGTTTAATATTTATGTATGCTGTTATACTCTAGGTCTAAATAATTTTACACGTTACCGAGCACTTATGCAATAGGAACGCAAATGTAAACCCTCACCATTAACATTCTAACAATTGTCTAGGGCGTCGTGAGCGTGGTATACATTTCTCACTGTCTTGGCTAAATATCACTTTATTATTACAGTTGCTTGGGCGGTGAATGGGTTGAAGTTTTTAACCATGGTGCGGCGTTGGGGAGGGTGGGCTTTCGGCTATATATTAGGAACTTTCATGTAAGACTAAACAAAAACAGTAAGATACATATACAAGGGTAGGGCCGGGAAAGGAAGCGTACAGGGTTAGGAGTTCATTTGACATTTAAATATTTTAGGTTTTGGAAACGAATGTTCACATCCAACGTATTTTAATTGTGGTCTTAAATTCAGCTGTCTTAAACTCTTAGATCCGTACAATTTAATTTACATCTTGGTTTAGCCAAAGCAGTTATTTACAATTGACGAGACAGGGTAGTCGACGGGGGACGGGGTACGGGGGTCGTGGATATCTCTTGCAGTCTTGCTGTATTAATGTTCAAAATTCACTATTATATTTCTTAGTTAAATATTATTTCAATTATATGGGAAAAACACATTATACATATACACACATACAAACAAATATTCCAATAAAATGTATAAATTTCAATTAAAAATATGTGGAGTGTCTTGCTAAGTAGGTTTGTTCGAATTATTCAAACGTTTATTTACATCACTTAGCATTCGTTCACATTATAAACAAATTAGTAATGAGTTTCCGGCTGGCCTGAATTCAGGTCCTGGCATTTATGTTCTCATTCAACTGCAATTCCTGATAATAGTTACAGCAGTGCAGCGTCGGTTTTAAACTATATTCATTATAGATCGTGTGTTAATAATTTAAACAATAACATCGACACGACAGGCAACAAACAACCCCGGGCATTTAAATGTTGTATTATGCGAACTAGGCCACACTCGGTCTGACTCTGACAGCCGGAGCTGTGTATAGTTACGCTTTACTGTTGTACATCTGCGAGCTATTATTCTGCACTAAGCTACAACGTATAAAAACATTATTTATGTCATGTTCCACCGCTTAATACAAGTAAAGTGCATTTGTTATAATTATGGCATACGTCACTCAAAACTTGTCGCTACAAGGGACTCAATTAAAATTGTTCAATCGAATATAATTTGTTTTATTGACATTAATTTGGCGTTGTAGTGTAAGCCGTCACGGCCCTAGGCACTATGCTTCTATAAACACGGAGTACATTTTATTCCATTAGTCAAAATGTTATCATAGCGCTTAAACCAATCAATATTGAAATAAATTATTCAAATCCGTATGATAATAGAACTCTGCAATTTGTATGGCTGCGAAACAGGAAGTAAATATGTATAGAGAATTAGTATACATTTTTAGCAATATATCAGAAGTGAAAAAATTATACTATTGCTATTACCCGGACAATTAACAAGACGATATCTTAGAATCACTATTAAAATAAGTTGTAAGCAATGTACAAGATAACCAACACAATGAATTAGATGTTTTTAATTATTCGTTGGTGAAAATAACATGTTGCAGTACGAAATCCAACAACATTGTAATGTGTAATATGTTAGGTACATATATTATTTGTCAGTTATATGACTGAGTGGGTAGACTCTAAATACGTTTTTTTTAAATTTATTTTATTTAATAGCATGTAAGACACAAAGAGTATTTCTCAATTTCATTAATCGGGAAACACTCCCGTAGGTGTAATTGATTTTATAGAAATCAATCCAGTAATTAAAAACTCCATCCCAGAGGGGTATCGAATCAAATCGACCAAAACAAGACAGGTACGAGACCGGGGTTCGATACCCGCAGGGATGGATTTTTTAATTTCTGGATTGATTTCTATAAAAACACAAAGAGTAATTAAGTAATATAATATATTATTGAAAATAACCAACACAATACAAATAATCATGCAACAAATGCGTACCTCTAAATATAACAAAAAAACTTCGATCTTGCAGATTTACAACACGCCAATGACGTCAGGTGATATTTAATTCCACCGAGTGAAGTTTCCCAAGGTGATAATAAATCCTTAAAGCTGATACGACAAAAACTTTATAATATGCAACGTCAAAAGAAAAGAGGTTGGCATGACTGACAGCGTTGGGATGAATTTTAACGCGGATATATAAATTTGGGTCAATTATTTCTGAAAACCTTATCACAAAATATATGATTAAATTCACATTATGACTAGATAAGCCGTATTTCAAATCTTATTAGTTATAACATTTTGATTCCTAGGTAATTGCATATTTTATTTTGTACTTCAAGACGTTCAACAATCCTGGTGTAGATTGAATTTTCAAAAAATAGAATAGAATTGAGAATCGCGTTTTTAGAGGCAAAAATTTCGTACTTACCAGAAGCATACTCCACAAATTAAAAATTACTTTTAGATTTGCAAGCATAAAAGGATGGGTATGTTAATACAATTTTCCGTCACCTAAGCATAATGTGTTATTATGTAAATCAATCCAGAAATTAAAAAATCCATCTCAGCGGGGTATCGAACCTGAGATGGATTATTGAATTTCTGGATTGATTTACATGAAATCAATTACACCTACGGGAGTGTTTCCCGATTAATGAAATTGAGACATAATGTGTTAATTTTTTTTTAATGTTGCGTGATTTTTTGTAGTTCCAGGCAGTGTGAAATTTATGCAAAGCGAGGAAATGGTGTTAAATTCCTTTGTAAATATCAAGCAATAATTCCTCCATGATTAAATGCTCTATTACTGCCAATGCGAGTCCTCGTTTTCTGCCTCTAAGGTCGGTCGAAGGCATGCCGGAATAGCCAGGCATGGAGATATATAATGCACTTAAATAATTATCTGTGATTCAGATTCTGTGGAAACTCGGATTATATCAACTTTTCACTCGAGTTTCCCAATACCTCCTCGTGGCCTGGGGAGTTGAGAGGGGGGGGCGGGGGCGGGGGTGTAGAGCACGCACGCGAATCCAGCCCCTCGCATTCCGAGCTATTGTCAATATTTGAGCATTATTAACTTCTTATCTCGATGAATGGTGATTCAAAATTATGAAATGAACGCTAAAAGCCTTGTGAATATTGATCAATTCGTATTCCGTGGGCCAGGTCTCTCTCTCTCTTCGCTCCTCGTAAGAGCTGAAAAGCATTTCCAACTTGGTCGGGTTGTCACCGTATAACAAGCTGGCAAACTATATCGCTAATGGTTATGAATATCACGGCAGCCTGGTTTGTTTTGTGCGCATACTTGATCCCTAAGAGCCGGCAGAACGTCGAGTGGTGCACGAGTAATGAGAAACGTAAGAGGGGTTACATGGACTGAGAGAGAGAGAGAGAGTGAGAGTGAGATGAGGTGACAGATAGAAAGAAGAATGGAGTTTTAGACGTACAGTATAATGAGAAACTTAAAACTCAAAGTATATACATTGTCTTGTCACGGAACGTGTACATCTTTTTATTTGCTGGTTTAGAAAATACTTTTTTTGTATCTTGAACCGTTTGAGTTCTGACTTTAGTGTTGTTTACATCTTGTGCCGTTATTGTATATATAATTCCAATTTAAAGGATATCATTTATTAGCCATTATCAACAGTTCAACATCTACATAATAGTGTGATGATTTTTTAAGACGTATATTGTTTTTAATGAATGGCATTTATCAACACAATAATTTAATTTACTAATTGCACTTACGATCTTGATTGAACTTACAAAAACAATCAATTTTAGTCGAAGCAGACGTTAATGAAGAAGTAATTGTTTGCACAACTCTCTTAATTGCCCATAGTTTCAATCATCCTACTTGCAAAGCATTAGACATAACACCACTACAAACTTCATCCAATTAGAAAATAAAAACTGCATCCGATCTGGTTATGGTGATAAAGTGCAGCTGCAGTATTTCACTAAGCGACCTTGGCTGCAAGTATAACGTGACATTCGATCAACACCAGGTTTGACACGTCGTGAGCTTGCGCTACTTGAAGGCCGTGTGTAGTCTACCCGTATGTATATGAATGCATCGTCGAGACTCGACAATATTAATAATAATGGCCCAGACATGTTGATGCTTTGAAGAGTAGTATTACAAAGGGCTATGCTGAGTCTATGAAAAATGTAGTTCAAAGTGTTCTAAAATAGCCCTAGATAAGTTCACACAAATTTAACCATGGTCAATAATTAGAGGTACGTGAAAATAGCGTTTTGTGAATAGATGCTTACAAAGTGCTATTTTTCACTTAAAACTAAGGTTTTCCAGTCCCATTTTATTTTATTTTCCATAGTAGGGATAGTTTGTTTATGCACATTTTTATGCATTGATATTGATTCAACCTTGATGACATAATTTCAAAATAATAATATGAAAAATCTTCATACACAAGTTTTTGAAGGTGGCCAAAAAAAAAGATGCTACAAAACGCTATAAAATGACACTTGAAAATGCTATTTTCACGTACTCTATCAATAATATAATGCTGAATTGGGTGGGGTATGAGTGGGTGGAAACAAGATAATTTACAGTTAGCACCGAGTGATTTAATTACAAATTTACTATCATACCCGATTATAGTTTCAAGTATGATTGCTATAATAAAACCAAAGCTGAAAATAGGATTTAATTGCTTCAATTCGCTCTCCTTACTTCTCATTTAAGAGCAGGCTTGTGTCTTGACGGTTCCGAACAAGACTGAAATGGCTCGGCAAGCAAACTACATACGCCATTTAAATAATATATACACAACATGTTATTTACGAATTAAGTTTCCTCGTAATATGATACTGATGAAAAGAATGTACACTGAAAGTGCACAGCAGATTTAAATACAACATTACATTCCGGTATTTGCATAAACTTGTGATTTATTTATGTATTTACTACTTGGAGTAATAAAACAACATTTGCATGAAAGGAAAAATATTAAATACAAGCAACTTTTTAATAACCTCTCATTAATAAACCATAAGAAGTGCCGAGTCTTTGACATTAGAGTAAACTTTCAAGAAACGGAAACTACAGTATTGTTGAAACTGCGAGGGAGATAGCGAAAAACGTTCTTCTATTTAAACAATTTCAAGATCTTAGCCTGCTAATGAACTATGGTACACAGCTCCATTGTAACAACTTGATGAGAAACAAATGGTGGCAAGGCAGGCGAGGGGGGAGTGGCGAGGGGCGGATGGGGGTGGCGCACAAAGTGGATGGAAATGGAGAGAGTTTTGGGGATATGTTGCCAAGATACACAGGCATATTTGCATTGTTCTCCGTACGGGATCCATTGAGCAGGCCGGGATGAATAGCGTAGGGATGTTGTTGTATATTTATGGTAATTTGCTAAAAGAGGAGCGTATATAAAATGGAATAACGCAAAGAACAGCTGCCGGGTGTGGAGATTATTACATAAGGAATATTGAATATTTGGTGGGCGTAATGTACGAGCCGGAGACGGATTGCTTTCAAATCAATCAACAATGGATACTCATTTTCTTTTTCGAGACCATGTTTATGTTGCTATTGTTCAATTAGGTTTTCGTTAAATACAAGTCAAACGTTGACACTTGCTACTTTTTAATATAACCAAATGTCAAAAACCTCGAGGACAAAATACTCATAAAACGTTTATCAAAAGATTGCTTTGAACATAAAACAGGCGTGAGCAAGGAAGGAAAGGATTGAACAGGGTCGGAAAAGGAATAGTAATACAGTTGGTCGGGCCTACAAACCATCTTCTATTATTCTATCCGGTTGAACCACGCAACATGCATCTGCTGATTTTTTCGAGGTTTTTATTTATCAAGATTAGTCTTACATCGCTTCCTTAATTCTACCGTACCTAGTTCACTAAACTTTGCTACCCATAACCGCTTTCACATAAACATAAAACAACTTATATGCGACCCAAAAACCATTTACGTTCAAATGACTATCTGTAAACAAACGAATATTTTGAGCTCCTTATTTAATTGGACATCATAATTTAGCCGAGTAAAGAGCGTCAAACATATCTGCCAATTTCTTTTGACAAATAAATGTATTGCCAAGATATAGATGGTAATATTAATTCTTTTTTCAACTAAATAAACACAAAGTGAAATTCAAAATTATTTGTATTTTAATAAAGCTCACTTAATATACAGACAGAGTCACCCAGGCCACGTTCTTCAAGCACACTCGCACAAGCAATATTATACTTGATTATTGATATTATGATATTACAACCTACTAACGCACACGAAAGAAAATCACTCGTGTATATTGATGGCCCTTGATGTATAAACCGGAGTAAATTTATCTTACGACGTTTTTAATTCATTTGAACATCAGCGTTACCTTCGTGTCGGCGTTTTATACCGACCTACTATACCACCATTAGCTACAAGGCAGTAGCAGGCTACAAGCGAAGATTTCATTATTCCCGTTATCTTTCATTACATCGGTTCATCACAATTACGAAGAAAAAGATAGAAATGTCGTTAAAGCAGTTTGATTATCACGTTTTATTATGTACGCAGCCTTTTTTACGACTTGTATTCTATAGCCAGATTGAGTTAATTTATATTCCAAGTGTAGTTTGATAGGGCTATATAACTGTGATCTGGAACTACAGGCGAATACCCTTTCAGAATAATCTATTCAGAGTAAAATGGCTTAATTCCGAAAATCGGTAGTCGTGAGATCTGAGTAGTAATTGAACCCGAATGAGGTAATTGGCGTGGAGTGTCCTGTACTGTACTGTACTCTCTACGCTACGTGACCCTCGTGCCACACGATCGCGGTATCAACCATGTGCCAACGCCCTCAACAATAAGATCGACGATTACTATCGGAGATTTGCCACAATCTGGAGAGAGAAATCGCAATGACTTTTTTGTGGTAATAAAAAAATATATGTATCCAAGGTAACGCTATTTTTCAACGTAAGGTTGTTTTATGGTTTCGTCGTTTGTATCATGTTACTTTTATCATAATTTAGATTGTTTTTAGATTTAAGGACGAAGGTAAAAACAAAATTTAGAACTAATTTAGATGCAATCTAATGTGCGGGTGTATACTTCATTGCTGACTAATTTTAGAACTGGTGTACATGTGATGTGTATAAAAGTGTTTTTCTCCTAAGAAAATGGGAGTAGAGCATGCGTTATGATAACGATTTTAACTTTTACCAAAAATAAAAAGTATAGCCGCAAGATAGAGTGTAATCCTATATATTCAGTGTTGACTGGTTTCATGACTGGTCAAATTAATTATAATGCGCATTGTTCAGTCATAACAAGTTAGTTCGATATTTACTCTCCATTAAACGATTATTCTCATTAATAACATTACGTTAAGTGATGCGTACAATTGTTAGACTATGATTCGATCATATGCACAATTACTTTCAAGCTTAAAGAACGCTTAAAGTTGGCAAAGAAATGTTTGCCGCAGCATTTAGTTCTATGCGTTATTTACGTTGCTACTTGACCGAACATAGTATTTTTTATGAACATCTGTATAACGTTTAGCTACATTTTTGTCAATAGAATGAGCGATTGTATAAAAAAAATCTGTACATAACCAGAAATCCGTTGTTTTTAATGTAATATAACAAGTTTCGCTTATATGATTGATGGCATCGAAAGGCTCAATTAATTATATTCTAAGCAATCATCTCAATTCTTAATAGCCAAAAGCTATGGATATTATTTATCAAATAATACCTTGGCAATAATTGGATGAGCGTAGCGAGCGTAGCGAGCGAAGCGAAGATTCCATTTCACTACACTGGAGAAAAAAATCCGGAATGTTTTTTTTTTTTTTCTTCTTCTTTCTTTCTGTATTTTTGTCTGTCTGTTAACACGATTCCGGCTAAACCGATACTCCGATTGCGATGAAATTTTATGGAGGCCTTCGAAATCTTTGAACTAAGAACTGCCACGTTTTTGAGCGCAAATCGAAAAATTATTTCTCATGAAAATCGCAATTTTACGATTTTTTCTTTTTAAAAAAAAAATTTTCTTCGACTTATAACTCCTACTGCTTTATCCGATTGATGTTTTTTTTCACAGAACCTTAATTTTTAAATTTTGATATATTCGGTAAAATTTGGCGTAATCAAATAATTTTTTTCTCATAAAAATCGCAATTTTACGATTTTTTAAAATTTCTTTGACTTATAAAACCTACATGCTTTACCCGATTATAATGTTTTTTTTCACAAAACCCTTAAATTTTTAAGAATTAAATTTCGTGTAAAATTTGTGCGTAAATCGAATAATTTTTTTCTTATGAAAATTTAAATTTTACGATTTTCTCCCTTTTTAAAATTACGAAACAAAATTAAGTTAATTTTTTTTTTAATTTTTTTAAATTTTAAAAAAAAAATTTCAAAAAAAGTCTGATTTTTTCACCCCGAACAAAAGAAAATCCCCAAAAAACACATGGCAGTCAACACCAATTTCGCTCATCCAAAAAACGCGGCGGGATTAAGCGTTTTCCCTAGTAAAAAATATTGGGAAAAATGGCCCCCCGGGGCAGCGAAGTCGCAAATTCTAAAATTTTAAAGAATGTGCAATGTGGGTCTAGCTATAGCACGTGCTCGCTTATCAAAACGCATCCAACTGAGCGTTTCCTAGTATTTTGAAACCCTACTTTGAGTATTGTTTGAGTTATCAATTATATGTATTATTGGATGAGCGTAGCGAGCGAAGCGAAGATTCCATTTCACTACACCGGGGAAAAAAATCCGGAATGTTTTTTTCCTTTCTTTTTTTTGTATTTTTGTCTGTTTGTTACGGCTAAACCAATACTCTAATTGCGCTGAAATTTTCTGGAGGCCTTCGAAATCTTTGAACTTAGAACTGCCACGTTTTTGAGTGTAATCGAAAAATTATTTCTCATTAAAATCGCAATTTTTCGATTTTTTTCGATTTTTAAAACATTTCTTCGACTTATATAACACCTACATGCTTTTTCGATTGTAATGATTTTTTTACAGAACATTAATTTTTGAATATATTCGTGTGAAATTTGAGCGAAATCAAAAAATTATTTCTTATGAAAATCGTAATTTTACGATTTTTTTCTATATTTAAAACATTTCTTTGACTTATAACACCTACATGCTTTATCCGATCGTAACGATTTTTCACAGAACCTTAATTCTATGAATTCATATTATATTGGAGTGAAATTTGAGCGCAATCGAAAAATAGTTTCTTGTGAAAATCGCAATTTTACGCTTTTCTTTCGTTAAAAATTCTTCGACTTTTAACGCCTACACCCTAGATGCTTTATCCGATTGAAATGATTTTTTACAGAACCTTATTTTAACAGTTAGTATATTGGTGTGAAATTTGAGCGCAATCGAAAAATAATTTCTCATGAAAATCGCAATTTTACGCTTTTTTCGTTTAAAAAAAAATACGCTCATCCAACAACGCGCCTGAAAAAGCGTTTGCAAAGCTTCCTAGTGTATAACTTGGTTTTTCATACACATTAATTATATATTTTCCATTCTAAATCAGTTTTAAAAACTGTGAATAGGATAGATAAACGTCAATATAAATCAAATTCTAACAGTTGTGTGTGATAGCTAGGAGTTTACATAACACAATTCTCAAACCAATTTTGATTAATATTTTAGTGGACTTATAACGAATATCACTTTCAATGCAAATTATTCATATCTGTCGAGGAAATGTTGAGCAAAAAAACATGTTGCGTGTGAAATATTTGGTTCAAATATAGATTTATTTTAGTAATATCTATGTTTTGTTACTCAAATTTTGGATTTTGGATTGTCAAGGCGGTGATATAATTTTCACATACTTCTGGGAGGGTCAGCTTAAAAGGGTACGCTGAGCTCAAATGCGCGCACCCAGGTGTTGATAATTTCTGCTGAACGGTTGATAATATAATGACCCAATTTTGAATGGATGTTAATACAGTACTTTTATATTGATATCCGTAATTGGCTGCACAAAATAAACCTTAAGGTTCCATTGCGAGACATAAGTTCAAAACGTGAAAAAATGTAAATCCAAAACATGGATTACAATATTCTGGAAATTTCCACCAAATCGTTTTTCTTACGATAAAACAATTAACCTGCGCGTTAACATTGATTTAATCGTTGATATCTAGTATGCAAATTTGAGTTAAAAAAATCTGTACACTTGGAATAAATTCCCGAAGTTGACCAAAATTGAGTAAATTTTGGTGATTTCACTAATTTTTATTCAATTTTAATGAATTAATTTAGGAACGCACAATGTATAACATAGATTTATTCTTTATTAACGTTGGTGTGAAATTTGATAATGGTGTTATAAACCGTTTACCCGGAAAAAACAGAAAGCTGAGCGCCTAAACTCGTCTCTTCGCCAGCCTCAGCGACTCCTCTTAAAAATTGATTTTGTCGTTTGAAAACAAAATTTATCGTGATTCATATACTGAAGAGAACCTGAGGTATCGTTATCTTAAGTTTTTATTCCATTTTTATAGTGATTTTCTTAACTCTCAGTTTTACTTTTAATATTTTCAATTTAATGATCATCGTGAAACAAAAGAAACAATAAGGGCGACAAGACTTGCAAGAAAAATATATAAACAGCTGATTAATGTCAAAGAAGTGGATACGAAATAAAGAACATAATGAAGTATTAAGAGGAGAGCTAAAAGAAACTACTGATGGAAGAAACTATAGACGGATTTAAAATACTTTCACTCGATGGAAGAAAAGAAGTGTGTGAAACCCCCTTGGCGGTCAATTTTGATATTTTGAATATATATCTTTGGATTTGATATGTTTTATGTTTTGTATATGCTTTTAAATTTATTTTAGACTATACCTCAATGTAAAATGGCAGAAGTGCTGTATTTGAGTGAACTAATAAATAAATAAACAAGTGAAATGAGTATCCCTGCACGGTCTGAAACGTGCAGCTCGATTAGTAAACTAACCCAAGAAGGAAGTATGTTCAATATTTATGAGAGAGTGGTGCGTTCTTCTCGGAAGTGTGAACTTTTCTAGTTATTCCCATGATATCCAAGAGATTTATCAGTCATGATTTTACTCTTGTACTACGCACCTTTCCCTTTCACCGACATTTAGAAATTAGATACAGATTTCACAGATTTCGTATCAAACCTTCATTTGGTAGAAATAAATTCGATCAGCTATTTGAGTTAAGTTTAAGAAAACTGATTAAATTTCCAATATATAATTAACTAGTAATACTTAATTAATAACCAATCTTATTCAGTACCGTTAACCCGTAGATAAGATTCATTACGATAGAAACCTGTAAACTTAATTAATGGCCGTACAGATTTCTTGATATGTTAATTATGTGAAGCTGTGTATGTAGTTTGCATACGCATAGATAAAGTTCCATTTCTAGAATTATTATTATTCCAGTTTACATTAAAATTCTGCTGTACTTATTTTTATACTTAACGTCGCGTTCTTTAATCCCGAGGGCGTTTCCGCATGCAATAAACACTTGATTTATATCACGGTTCTACGTCATCATTGTCATTGTTCACGCGTAAACTTTGATTGTGCCGTGTACTAAACGTTGAGGGAACGCGAATGTGGTAAAGCAGGGCTGTGTGACAAACTAGGAACTTCGCGCTGGGAGCTCAAGAACAGCTGTCAATCAAACTGGTGCGAAAACTGAATTCGGTCCAACTTTAAATCTCACATCTGAATCGCTACACTTCATGGCGATATTTTAACTCGTCAGAAAAGAGCTTGTGTTTAGATGGGTAGGCCGAATTATTCTTAATTTATTTGTCAACCAACTTGGATTACCTATTAGGTATTTTTATATTCTTTCTTCAGTTGATTGCAAAATTAAGTATGCCAACATAAGTGTCTTCAGTATTTACTTGTAGGGCCTAACTTTTTTATTTTACAAAGACATTTATATGTTTTCTATGTTGATTTGCGTCTCTGTTGGTGATGTAAAATGGTGATTAGGGGGATGTGAAGTGAACACATGTCCACGAAATGATAAAAATGATAAACACGTATTACAACAGATTTGAACCTTTCTGTCTTGGATCGGTATCTATTCTGTAAGACATGTGTTCGAAATACGAACTTCTGTAAAATCTACACAAAGTAGGCCTAAAATCAAAACTAATTATTTCCTTCTTGTTTTGTATTACATGACAAGAAAACAAATGTCTTTGTATACAATGTCTGTTATTAAGTCCAAATTTGAGCAATTTTATGTCATACAGCGTAACGTTGTAAATGTTCTGTATAGAATGAAAGTTGAGTATTATTGTCGAAACCATGTGGCCGCTGGAAATGCAAAGTATAAAACTCCTCCACTCTAGAAGTGCTACGTGTCTACATTATCATCTCCAGAAACAATAACACGAGCGAGAAAACAAAACGCGTCGTTGAGACATTGAGAATGTTCTGTAAACGGTTGTCGCGCACAGTGAGCCAGCTAGTTCTAGCGGGTAACGTAACGCTCTACGCGTAGTCGCGGCTCGGGCGTCGCGACGCCGACGCTGATTCCCTGGGGAAGTACTTTCAGTTTGCGCACGGGACAAAATCCATCTTCCCGCGTGCAGAACAGCACGCTCAAGTTTTTCTCAACGACGGAGAAGGAAACAAAATAGCGCGGTCGCTCTTAGGAAGCGAAGATGCGCGCCTGTCAATGTCACTCGCACGCCGCCCGGGAGGAAAGAAACCGCTCAACTGAAACATCGTGAATAAATTGGAATAATAAAATACGCAAACAGAACTCTTTTCCGGTTTTCGAGAAATATTTTCGTGTTGGAGACGTTTTTAATTGAGAATTTCTAGATTTGCATAAACAATGTAGCAAATAAATAAAGGAATAATGAACAGAGCACTGATTAATGTTGACAATTCTAGCGTCGGTAGTTAAAAACGTACTACCGGCAATTAGGCTTCAATTATGGCCCGAGTTGCACGGTGTCACGTGTTATCACGACACATTTCACACGCCGCTAATCTATACCACGACTACGATATTCATACGCACTCATCAAGTTGGGTATATACTTGTGACAGATTAGTTGTATTCATTTTCCGTTCACTCGTCCAAGAACCTTTATTCGTTCATTTTAACCTTTTTTAAGAATCATTCTCCGTGTTGTAGTTTTTTGTGTGGTTCATCGTTGCGATAAATCTTATTGGTGTGTGCTGTACACTCTCCTCTCCGTTATATTTATAGTTATCCGTCTAGAATAAATCGGATTCATCAATCACTTCTAGATTGCATCGTCATTACACAAATCAATAAAGCCAAGGAATGACAATGGGCGATACTTGATTCTTCTAACTTATATTATATAACCCAAGCAAGATATGTTTTTGTATATTTAAGTTAAAAAGTAATAAATTTGAATGGTGTACATAAATAAGATTAATAGATAAGTCGTTGTAGAGTGGTTGATCTTATTAGAGACCGAATTTCAAGTACGAATCCTTAGTGAGAGGAGCGTATTGCATCACGTTCGCATTTATAGCCACTCATCGTCTCGATTGGCACAGTTGCCCTAACACGATAAGACAATGCATATCATCAAGAAAATGCGGTAGGCATATATCTGTTACTATTATAGTCTATATTATTGACTTGAACAGTTTGAAGGGGTCACGATTAGACTCGGGAGGCAGGAAGTGTAGGCCTGCACGGATTGCGTTCAGTATTGTTTTAATTTCTTGTTTGATTGCAGTTTAACTTCGGAATGGACGGGTTGTGAGAGGAGCGGGAGGGGAAGGGGGAGTGGGAGGGGTAGGGGAGGGGGCACAAATAATTCCTAATCAACATTCAACAGACGGTAAAGAAGACTCACGATCCGACCCCATTGAAAACAGTCATGAATACGAAAAGCTATTTACCTCTCGCAACAGAACGTCACGCATTTCATCCAAGCGTTAAACTTTGATTTTGTTCATGGTTCGTTAAATAGGACGGTTTAATTGACGCGAATTTAAAGTTTTTTGACACACCAAGTTAGGAAGCGCTTCTCCTCTTCTTATTGGATTGGTTAAGCGAAACCGGGTCAACGATTTGCTATGTTAATTAATAATTGGCTGTCATGAAGTAATCACAATCCAAAATGGTATGGGTATTTAAAGGGAAGGGGTTTTAGTACGTTTTAAGGTCAAACTTCACTGTTGAACGACTACGAGCTCTTTAGCTCAGTGGGGACTCAATATACATTACACACTACACAGGCATTTGTTTCTATACAACTCTAAACCCATGTTTCATGCAAACATAGTTTTAGAGAGCTAAGCTTCCCCTGTCTAAACCCACGACCATTTTGCCATGGATTGTCAGTGCCAGGTGTCAAACAGGCGATCTGTAGAAATAAGTATCGAGATTAACTCAATTAAAGCGTTATATTAGTCACTCAACGATTAAAGGGAGATTTTGATAAACCCGGCACCTCCACCAAAAAAATATTGACTATGGAGAAAAAAAAGTTGAATTGTTACTTTTATCCTTCTTTTACAATTTGAGTATACTCCCATACACGTCCTTAAGCCGCAATGAAGAAAATGAAATACAACATAACATATAGGTCTTACAATACAATGTAAAAACACAACGAAAATTGTTTCTTGTTTTTACGGGATACCTATCTAGTTACAGCAGGTCGTATAAAATTATTTTATTGCTGTCATGTGCAAACTGCGTTCGTGCATTATAACATTGACATCATTATATCAACTCCAACATTAGTGAGATGATTATAACTATAACTCATGGGTAACAATTTTACCGGTCTTATATATTATGCATACCTTATTTTACGACCCGCATACGTGCATAACAAATGCATGCATGCATTATAATGTACATTCTACAATTAAAATTTAAGCCACATGACGTTCGATCGTGATCAGATGAGAGTTTACGTTCCAAAATTTATTACAATGTCATGTAATTGAATATAATCATAATTATTCTTATCAAAATAGTAATCCTTTTTGTAATTCTCCGTTGATTATTTGAATTTAAGTGTGAGTTTATGAATTACACCAAATCTGGATCGCAAGAATGAAATTTAAAGACTGCTATGCAAAAAAAAACATGTCCTGCAAAACATATACCCAGCTTTACTTGATAGAAAATCGTTAGAGGCTTATTTGTGTTTAAATCTACCCCTCTATATCAACATAGACTGGAATTATGAATGTCTTAAGAGCGTAACAAATATTCATTGTAAGTCAACGTCACATTTCTCTGACATAACTCATAAGCAACACAATTTATTAAATAAACATTGAACCCTACAAAAGATCCAATACTTTGTGGTGTGTATACTAAGTAAATACAGCATGAAGCGGTTCGATTACACATTTCGAAATGTTTCGTGGGCAGCTGGCGAGTGAGGCTCGGAACTAGAAAATGGATAACGTGTGCGTGAAGGGTACTCTATACTTTGATTGGACTTGCAGGAGAATATTTGCCCTTACTTGGGTTGTTCTATTAGGCGAAGGGGTGGATGTGTGTTGTGAAGTGGCGAGGGGTGGAGGGGGGGGGAGGAGAGGCCGTACTCCCCGGAGTCTCCCTTATCCAAAGATTGGAGTGTAATCAGACCCAGATGAACACGTAACAATCGTCTATCAGCAATTAGTTTAATTATATTCACGATTGCAGTACTTGGAATGGGCCCATTAGGCAACAAGTATGGCCCAATGGAAGTTTTGCTATAGCGGGTCTCGGTTTGTCTGTAATATTAGCGTAGGTACCAAAGTTAGCATTGGAATAATGAATACGAAATTTGTAACTGGCTGGAAAGGTGCAATTAAAGAGGGTAAATAGCTAAAGATATTAGTATTACTCTTGATTCTCTCAATTCTAACATTATCTTCGACATCATCATTATTATCATACACATAACATCTTCATCATCATAATTCATCATCAAGTAATAATTGTTTACAAAATTCAATTTATGCCAATCCGTTTTTCACCCAATAGCTGACTTTGCAATGTAATGTGTAATTTTTGAAAGTATATAACATTAGACCTAGTTACACATATTCATAATAACAATAACCATTAATATATTTACGAGAAATCAATTGTATACCGATAATCGATCCGTGAATCTTAAGGGTCTGGGTTAAATCCCCAGTCGAGGACAACTTTTACTATGGTATGATAAACACGAATACTTGAGAACAAGAAAAAAATTATTAATATGTAATGATATTATGATTGTGTCACTGTGGCCATGGGGCAAGGTAATTGGTGGGCGCCCTGCTGACAATTACATTCGATTCTATGCATATTTCCTGCATGAAACAACTTTATTTTCATCACTTTTACATTTTTGAATCTTAAAACAAATTTATATTCCCATTATATAAGAACTACATATTCATGGCTTAAGTAATTCATGTTTTATTTAAATCTCTTTTTTACTTTACATGAGGGTGCAAAATGAAAAGTAATTTCCCCAATTTGCACTGTTATTGTGTTTTATGTAACGTAGTGCGTGGGTGTAGTGCGAGTGCGAGCGAGGTCGTCGAAAGCGACCAAGCGCATCGCCGCCCTGGCCGACGAAAATCATTTATTACATTCTTCGGAGCGTCCTCGGTTGCGATTCAGCCTCGCACACGCACCCGCACGCCTGTAATTGTTGCTGCGAAGCCCTCACATCGTCCACCCGCCCGCCCGCGCTCTACACGGCGTCGCCGTCGTTTAGGCTGGCCGAATGGTGATGAAACTCGTAATGAAACCCCTTTGGTTGGCTAGAAGGGTAAGGGTTGTATTTATCCCCAACGGTCTTGAGAATAAATCTAGGGGATTCTTTCGAGAATGGATTATTGCCATTTCAGCGGAACTATATCGATGAAACCCAGAGAGGTGAAACTATAAAATCTAATTGACGGCTGTTTCAACAGTTTCTTTTATAGAGGGAGCACCAAAGTCTTCTTTATGTATTTCGGAATTTTTATTTTTAAAAGATATTCTTTATGAACGATAAGGATTAGGAAATGTTACTATTTTTACTTTAAATACAAGTAGAGTTTGTATCATTACAAATTTATCATCCATATTAGTCAGGCGGCATACCTGGTGAATACTTCAATTTTAGTATAAAAGCATGAAATTTGGCATGATGATCGGACATACCCTACTGATGATTTAAGGAATTGGAGCCAATCAAAAATTTACCCAGGGACCCCTCAAATCAAAGATGGCGTCCAAACATGGCCTAATTTTTTTATTATGGTCCTATGTTATTCATTTTCACTTTACGCACGTACTTTCAAGTACTGAATATAAATTTGAGGTTCAAATTAACTTTTTTAAATCAGAAACCTCTTAAAATTAAAGATGGCGGCCAAAAAATCAGTTTGTCATTTTTTAACGGATTTGATTGAATTTCGGTTTCTACACGTAGTTTGAGCTGCTGAGTATCATTTTGAGGTAAAAAATATGTTTTGTGACATTTATTGGTCACATAACCTAGAAAAAGTTTGAAAAAGGACAAAACAAGATTTTGTAATGTGATTATTTTCTTATCACTGGTAGCCAAACCTGATAAAAACACAGTAGTACGTACTTAACATTAATTAGTGTTTGCTAAATACGTACTACTGTGTTTTTATCAGGTTTGGCTACCAGTGATAAGAAAATAATCACATTACAAAATCTTGTTTCGTCCTTTTTCAAACTTTTTCTAGGTTATGTGACCATTAAATGTCACAAAACATATTTTTTACCTCAAAATGATACTCAGCAGCTCAAACTACGTGTAGAAACCGAAATTCAATCAAATCCGTTAAAAAATGACAAACTGATATTTTGGCCGCCATCTTTAATTTTAAGAGGTTTCTGATTTAAAAAAGTTAATTTGAACCTCAAATTTATATTCAGTACATGAAAGTACGTGCGTAAAGTGAAAATGAATAACATAGGACCATAATAAAAAAAAAATAGGCCATGTTTGGACGCCATCTTTGATTTGAGGGGTCCCTGGGTAAATTTTCGATTGGCTCCAATTCCTTAAATCATCAGTAGGGTATGTCCGATCATCATGCCAAATTTCATGCTTTTATACTAAAATTGAAGTATTCCGTGGATATCTCCAGGTATGCCGCCTGACTATATCAGTGTAACTTCAATTTAGACAATTCGGTTCGTTGGATGTTGATTTTTTGAACTCGAATATTTCAAGAGACAATTAACTTTATTAATATTTTATTATTATAATGTCATATTATGTATAATATATTTGTAACGAAATGGATAATCAATGAATTAAAATCTGTTTTATTCTTTCATTATTAAGTGCAGTGGAGATATCAAAAATTAATTTATTATCCTCACCTTCGTTCTATAAAAGTTCCACCACCTAACTAAAAATTTTGTTTTTTATTCATCTGAATAGTTAACTACATCTGAAATTAATTAAAACAAATTAATCTACGGCTAGCTGCGGCTAGCTGCGGCCTCATAAATTTGGCCCACTTCCGTTTAAACAATGAAACTGAACCTACTCATTTGAATTCTATATCATATGTTTTTAACTTTAGTACATTAATATTTCCTACTATGTTGAATGACTTTTTAACGAAACAGGCAGGCTGTAATAATATTCCAAAAGTTATTTTCAAACTCAAAGCCAACGAATTACACATACCGTCAAGGAATGTTCCGATATTGCCATGCATATTTTATAAGTTTTGAAGTTTTTCATATAATCGTTAATTTGTTTCTTCTCTTTACGAGCCAGTCGTGTTTTTCGCATTTCTGCAGAGACTATAGAACTACATATAAGAGAAATCTAGTTACGACCAATTACGTAGAAACTCTATAAATCTTTTGTCTCTTTTAACTTGTAATTTATTTGCTTGTCTCTTGTTGATACTGTTCACCATAAAAAATGAAATATGTGATATGGTTTCTTGGGTTATTATATTTGCATATTCATGAATTTTATCAAGGTTGGCTCATATGGCCCCGGTGGTCAAATTAGCAGGATCAACTGCACGTAAAGAGAGATGTGTTGAGTTTCATTCTGCAAAACCGTTAAGAATAATTGGCAACGTAATACACATACACGCCAATACGATGACAAGTGTTTTATTTAAAGAGCTTCTTGCATGCGTGGCAAAACAAAAATAAGCAATCGAACTTTAAAGTCTGACAACTAAAAATTAAGACCGCCAAAATACGTTTTCCAAACAGTGGCAGTAAAGAGTAAGAACATTATATTCGGCACCAAAAAGCACACTAGCGCGGCCCTGTTGGCGGAACGCAGAACCCTAGCAGTAGTGATACCTCAGATAGACACAGCGGCAAATAACGTGGAAGAACGTGTAGATGTAACTAAAAAGTTGAGTTTTCGGCGTGATACGTTTTGTTTACGGATGTTGAACGTTAGAAATAAAATAAAGAAATATTTGTGCTATGGTTATCACAAGAAAACAAATTTTAAATGAAAGAATGGGGCCTGTAGGCTGTAAGTGCACCATAAAGTGGACACCTGACGCAAGGGTTATGTCTCGAATGGTTAAGCATTGGCCTACATTTCTCTTTTAAAATACAACTCTTTACACTTAAATAACAACTTTTAAATAATCGTGATCTCAATTTAAATTTTGGTTGGGCCTACTCTTAATAAAAACATTTTTCTTACATTTAAGTCCAGGGATGAAGTCCGAAAACATATTGTCAGAAGACAGTGGTGTCACCCACTGAGTTTTCCCGTTGTGTTTGATAGATTTATTATTTATTTATGTTCATTTTTTTTGTAATTATACTTATTGTTTTTTGCCCGTCACCGACACTCATATTAAATCGCGTCTTACAATTTCAGACAACAATTTAACTCATGCTTATGCCAATAGGCTATCACACCGTTCCCAATTGTTACACATACAGGCCTACATAGCACATAGGCCTACATTCAATTTGTTTCGTATGTGATGGGCTACCTCAAAATTACTACACTGTAGTGCGTTTTTATCAACAACAAAAAAGGTAGGCCTATGTATAGTAATAAATTCGGAAAAATCGTTTTCAATGAACATTTTTCATAATAAATTCCAATTTCTGCAGCCAAGTATTTTTAGAAGTTTCGTCATGTTCTGAATAAAGCACACTTTGTCGATGATTACAAATTGACAAAATCCGGATTTTTGCATAGATGTAGGCCTAATTTATTGACATTTTCAGGGAATATGATGAAAATAATACAAGTTGTACTATTTATTGTTATTACATTATCGCGGGAAAACGTTAAATATTGCACCTTGCACTTCAGCTGTTCAGTGTTATATCAATTTGTTGCAAAATATTTGTTGATACAACAAACAGACTCGTTTCACTTAAAAAACTTAACATTCTAAATTCAAATTTGGTAATAATTCCTTGGACCAATACCAATTTCGGCGGGCAACTTTACTTATAGTAGTAATTAAATAATAAATAATAATCTGCTTATGTATTATTTTCTGGATATCTTATGCTCAAACATAATAATATACCCAACTATTATGATGATATTATTATATAATATTTTACATTTCATCCCTATCCCATTCAGAAATATAGGAATAGGAAGGTTCAATTTTGGCTATAGTTGGCCTACCTTCGCAATTACGCCTACTTGTGGTTGTATAAGAGCATACAAAATGCAAACCGTAGATGAAAATATACATCTTATTTAATGCGTGTGCGAGAAAGGTAAATGTGAGTGAACAGATCGGAAATAATCCCCGAATTGTCATAACCGGCGCGACTAACACACGTTAGCGCCATATACGCTCCAGCCCGGAATCACAATTACGCCAGCCATGTTGTGACGTAGCGCGCCGCCAGTGCTGCGATCTACATGTCGATTTGGTGCCGAATAGTCACAGTCTCCCGAGAAGACTTGAATTAAATGTGTATCCTTTTTTGAGTGATGCATAGGCTACTACCACTATCGCTACTTTCTGGAAGACTTTGGGGGCTTAGTTGTGCAAAAAGTATTCGATTTAGATGGCTGATATAGTTACTATAAATTACACTCACGCTCATGCACGTGTGACTATGCAGATGGGGTATTTTGAAATGTTTAACTTCCACATCTTGAGTTCTAAGAAATTATTCTTGTGGCGGTACCATCACTGTACCAGAAAATGTAAAATGCACATCGACATAATGACATCGAAATAACACATAAGCTATAAGAAAATGTCAGCCATCCAAATAGTATACTTTTTTCACAACTTAGCGCCCATAAGCGTTCATAAAAGTTCCAAACTTCCCAAAATAAAAACATTTGTATCAAAAGATACTATTTTATTAAACATGCTTGGTAAGATAGCGCCAAAAATGCTTAACAATTTTTTGTCTCCACTCACGCGCGCGACCCGGCACCTCCACCATTTGTACAAATTGGGACGAATTTGCTATAGGCTACCCGGCACCTCCACCAAAATCATTATACTTTTATACTCGATTTCGAGTAACAAATACACGAGTTCGCGTCGAGTACATACAAGACTCGACAATAAATTTCAGGTACTTGCAAACCCCTACTTTTGTGCCTTGATTGGTTGGTATGTTTGTGTTTATAGCTTTTATGGATTCAGTGAGAAAGTTTGTTTTATAAGGTGGAGTCACAACCACATAACTGCTACTTTTGAATTCCCTGATTGGTTGGTTATGTTTGTGTTTATAACGCTTTTAATGGATTCAGTGAGAAATTTTGTTTTATAAGGTGGAGTCATAACCACATGACTGTTACTTTTGAATTCCCTTGTGTGACACAACTATGTGAACGTTCTTTAATAAATGCACATTAATGTCAAGGCACAATTTCGAAACGGAATTCATTGGCGTAAATACACGGATAAACGAGCTATTTATAGTCTGTATCGCCAATATCAGAAGTTGCAGAATCCACTTAACTCTACTAAAGTTTGTGCTAGTGTTAGTGTGTGAGTTTCGCCCGAGCACTCAACTTAATGTCAACGCGCACTTATACCCACTGGGATTACGTCGAAATGGGATAAGACAGTTAGGTGCCAGTGTTCTAATGAATCTCCATCCAGTGCCGGAAACTCGTACCAAACATCCTGAAAGACAGACAGACAGACAGCTAGCCTCCCTTGCTTGCAGCAATCGCCGCCCGCCAAGTCAAACACTCCTCCACAAACATTTGGAGACCGAACGCCCGCCTTGTAATTGCCTTGTATGGGAAAAGGGTGCACAGCTAGGAAATGGGAAGGGGAATGGAATGCACCGTAGCATGGAGTTTATCTAGCGCAGAAGAAAGTAATAGGGTTCTACATAAACATGTAGCATCAAAAGTTGCGGTAAACCACCAGACGAAGAAAAAAGAAGCTAGGTTCTTTATAAACATTAGGTTCAAGCGTCGTTCATTAATCGTTGGAAAACATTAAAGAAAAGGAGGGAATTAATTCTGAATCGATAGAGGTAGTTCTTGCGCATCGCACTCTAATTCGGGAGGTCACAAGCAACCTCACCGACAATCCTGACTGAAAGTATTTACACTGCTATATTCGCATTACTTTTCTGTCCGTCTGTCACTTATGTCTCGTGATAAAAACCGAATATGCGCTCCGATTGGCAAGCTGTATTTGTTGGCATTGCCCTTCAACAAGGACGATTAAGATTGTTTTTGCGGGCGAGGCTATAGCCCCAAAAAGCGGAATGTTTATATGCTCGGCACCTCCTCCAACGAAAGATGAATACTGGAACAAGTGTGTATAATAACGGTTAACAATTACCCACTTTATTTTGTCGCGTAGCCTACTCGTGCATGCTACGTTCACTGTTGCTTGCACAGCTTCTGGACACAGGGCAGTAGTTTCATAAGATCTGTTGTCCATTCGTTACATTTATTTATAGCTATTTTGCTGTTCATGGACATCAATAATACATTTATCCCCCCCCCCCCCCCCCCCCCGCCAATCGAAAACATTGCACCCACAACAAAATAAACGTATTTCTACCCCTTGTGACACATTTCACAGATAGCATGTGGGTGGAATTATATTGACATACGATGACACATTTTACGAGATTCATTTCCTTGCACATCTTTATATAGCACGATCCGAAAATATCAGCTGTTTTTGTTGACTTTTGGAAGAGAAATTGTGTAAAAGGAAATTGTTTCGCGCAATAGACTTTATCTGTCAATGGCCACGTACTTTTAAAATCTGCGATCTAATGTGGTTTATTTTTAGATTGACTCCAAATAATTTGTTTTCGTTTTGTTATTTACTCGAAAAAAATGAACAAATGCAGGTTTTCGTTTCCATTTCAATGCATGTACGATTGCACGTGCATAACACTGGTAAATAAAACCCCGTGTGCATGCACGTGAAGGAATTCAGCCTACGATATCAAAGCACATTTGACTTGAATACGACCTAATTTTCAGATGCTCTATATTAATTTATAATGAAAGCTCCATATTCTTCCTTTGCTATGTAATAAAATTACTAATTGGTCATTAATTAGAGAACATTATTTATAATTTTCAGAATATACTAGCAGTGCTCTATATTTCATTTAAGATGTCATTTGGCTCTTAGGTTTTAAAGTCAAAATTTTCAAGAAAAGGAAAGTCAATTTATTATGCCTAACAACCTGTCACCGCCTCGTACAAGATCAAGCGCCCGGAAGCAAGGGAAATAAATTAATAAGAGAGGGAAGAGTGGAGAAACAAATAAACGAACGAAGAGCTGTCCTTTACTTCCCCGTGATGATGATTCTTAGGCCCGTGCCGTGCGTGCTAGCAGACTGCGCGTGCCATAATTATTAAATGAAGAGCGACGTGCGACAGGCGGCTCGCAACTAAAGCAGAACTCGATATGATTTCGCGAGGTAGTCGCCCGCCCTTAGCGGAACTGGCTACACGGAATCGGTTCGGTATTTAGCTAAGCTGACGCAAGTACTGTCAAAACTGTTACGGACCTACTGCCATCAACAACCCTCGTACACGTAACACAATACTAATTAAAAGTCTGTTTTATTTCGTTGTCTCTCGTCTGTACGCTCAACACAATTTGAAAGTTTCAGAGCTACAATGTTAATGCCTTCGAGAGAAGCGAGGCAGTATATAAACATATACACATAAATTTAAGCGCGTGTCGAAACGATTGTGACTTTCAAAAGTGCTTAAAATGTATATTGCCAAGTCAATTGCCAATTGCCAAGTCAGCGTGACATTGCACTTTCTCACATGGTTAAATATTTGTTATAAAGTAGGATGCAATTAGATTTTTTGATCTGAGCTAACCACACCAAATTTCATTCGTTTCATAAATACATATTGATATTTAAAAAACTCGCCCTCTACATCGCAATTTGATTTATGTATAATACTTCCCCAAATACCCAAACGCCATCTCTTTATATTTTTCATTTGACCCAACCCTTAAAGCTTTATATTAAAAAAAGAGAAAACAAACCATTTGCAGTTATTCGAACCGTTTAAACATTCCATTCCGTAAAAAAAGTCCATTAGAGGGCTCCTCCTAATGTAACACACTACGGGCGATGGCCGAGTGGTCGTGAATGCTACGCCTATTGCCCTTTGACATGCGGAAACCTGCAATAATGAGCTGTAATGTTCAGTGCACGCCGGCTCAAGGCCAATCAATCTCTTACAATATTTATAAGAGTTTCCTTGGCGGCTGAGTTGAATAGAATTACAGGAGAGTGTAATTGTGACCTTCTTATTCCATATATTGAAAACGTGTTATTAAAAACAATTGCTGCAATTAATGTAAGACGCATTGTGAAACCTACACGGTGTATTTTAAGTATTAGTGTGGTTGACACTACTTTAAATGAATGACAATACCGAATTAATTGTTCACGATATTTTAAGAACGTAATGCAGGTATTACGCCCATAGAAACGCGTGTACATTACTCTTCAGAGTCTCTCTGAACTTGAATGTCTAGAGCTCATTTATTTAACAAACCTTTCCGATCGAAAAGTTTGCATGTTGTGTTCAGTAAAATGGTTTTACATCTTGATTGTTGTGTATGGTCTTAAATGCGTATGGCCCTGAAATTAGAGTGAAAGGTTGTCTTGTTTTCATACAGAAACAACACGTTAAAGCATGAGTTCAATTAAGTTTCTTGGTCCTGGTGTTTCTCAACTGGTGGTCTGTGGTGAGGAGGTCATAATAAATGCTGCATGAAATAAAATATTAATTTTTACATATACTGACATTTTAATGTTCAGTTAAAATTTATAGAATGGTTTGAGGTGAAAACGGCTAAACGACACGCAAACCGAATACTAGAGAGTTATTGCCACAGGTTTTACAAGTATTATTCTCTGCCTCCTTGCCACATCCAACTAAACCCAATCTTCCTAGGTCGTCCATGGACTGCGCCCAACCATCGTGATCCTTGCAGGCGACTTATGCTAATGGCTAATTAATCGAAAAATAAACCCTCGCTTATACCTGCGTTAGGTAATGACATAATAAATTATGTATCCGGTCAGTTGAAAGGCAACAGATTCGTTGCATTGCTGTTCCATTCATTCCGATCTATAATGACAATAATTAAGTTGCTCTAGGTGGTCTAGTCTATGCAAGCTGGATACCTGGGTCGAACCCCCGTTTGGGTTCATTTCATAACTGGGTCATTATATTATAAATGGAATATTATCATTATGTTATTTTTTAAATTAAATGTTGTCAAAATTAAAAAAAAAAAATTGGGTGTATAAGGAACGGATACTGAACACATTTATGAATCGAGCAGAGATCGTTTTTTTAAATTTTGTTTTGCATAATTATTTTATCATTTCCCTGTAAGATTAGCATTACCATGTTTTTTCCATATCCATGGGAATGACATAATTGTTTGTCCATGGGAATGACAAAATTAAGGTTATTCACCCCTATTCATAGGGTACAAATGAAAAAATACTGCACTCCCTAGCAAATTAGACTAAAAAAACTACCCTGAAACTACTGAAATTGTTTTTTTTTTTTTTTTCATTATTAAGCCTAATTACTTGTGCCATGGGAATGACAAAGATAAAGAGACTAACCTACAAATTGCCATTTTATTACATTTTGTAGTGTCATAATGGAACATGAAAGCTACCCTTAGGCATAGCTTTAATTAACTTTTTATCTTTTACATTTTATTTATCATTACCAAAAGAAAGTTCTGCAACAAAGGGGTGAAAAAAACACAAACAGTAGTTGCCATGGTAATGACAAAAAACTAAGGGACACGACTTTTGGAAGGGGTGGTGTCTTAGGGTAAATTCATATGCTACAACAACAACAATTCCGATAATAGTTATCATATTGCTTAACAGATAGAGCCAAAATGCAGTTTGTTAGTGATAGAGGGTACAGTCTTAGACACACATATGTATATAGAATTGTAATGAGGGACAGCCATGGGAATGACATTTGATAGGTATAACCAAAGTATTATACCCTAGTTAAAAGGGTAAATTGAAGTGAAAATTATTGAAATTTATTTAAAAACGTGTGGAATTATAACATAAGTTTTAGAAAAAAATGGCAGATGTTAATTTTAAAATTTGATATGGAAAAACTTAAAGGGACATTAATATTCCACTTATAATATAATGACTCAACTTCTAAATTATATCAAATATTAGTTTGAACAAGATTCCATTCGTCCCCCATATTTTTTATCTATTAAGATGTGTTTTTCATCACATCTCCTCTGGAAAATTAATCAAACGTCGCAAACACATACCTCTAGTGACTGGGTCTAACAGCATAGGCCAGTACCAATGGCAAAACAGTTGTATGGGATCACCTAGTATACATCTTGCTTCCAATTTATATTAATTACATAAATATTTTACTTAAAATACATAATTTCTTATTCATTAATCATTTGATTTACTAGTTTAAAACTACACACTCAGGCAAATATACAATAAATACAAATACAAAATAAATACAATAAAATAAATAAATTCAAAATACATTGTTGTTGTAGTATTAGTATTTTAAATATTTACTTAACTGTTAGTTCATTGCTGTATCTGCATCTATGCAAGTAGATTTATTTAGTTGTCCTCTTTTGTAAATCAGTTTTTTTAACTGAATAGGATAGACGTTAAATAAATAAATAAAATACACATATTAATACATATTTATATATTTGTAGTAAAATTTACATAATTATTTCATGTTTATATTGTATTTGTTGTGCCTTATTGTTAAATGCTAATGCATATAGTAAATTTCACATGTGGGACAATGTCATATCGCATTATGACTACAAAATAAATAATTACTTAATAAAGAAAAAAGATTGTTGCTAAAACTAGGAAAACGCTTAAGTCCCGCCGCGTTGTTGGATGAGCGTAATTGGTGAATTGAGCTGCCATGTTGTTTTGCGGATTTTCTGTTGTTCTGAGAAAAAATCAGAACTTTGTTGAAATTTTTTTAAAAATTAAATCAATTAAATAAAAAATTAACTTTTTTAAAAAATTAATCGTAATTTTAAAAAAGTAAAAAATCGTAATATTGAAATTTTCATAAGAAATAATTATTCGATTGCGCACAAATTTTACACGAAATATATTAATTCTTAAAATTAAGGTTCTGTGAAAAAATCATTAATCGGATAAAATATGGAGGTGTTATAAGCAGAAGAAATTTAAAAAATCGTAAAATTGCGATTTTCATGAGAAATAATTATATGATTACGCTCAAATTTCACACGAATATATCAATTCATAAAATTAAGGTTCTGTGAAAAATCATTACAATCGGATAAAGCATGTAGGAGTTATAAGTCGTAGAAATTTTTTAAAAATCGAAAAAAATCGTAAAATTGCGATTTTCATGAGAAATAATTTTTCGATTGCGCTCAAAATCGTGGCAGTTCTTAGTTCAGAGATTTCGAAGGCCTCCATAAAATTTCATCGCAATCGGAGTATCGGTTTAGCCGGAATCGTGTTAACAGACAGACAAAAAATACAGAAAGAAAAAAAAAAAAAAAAAAAAAAACATTCCGGATTTTTTTCTCCAGTGTAGTGAAATGGAATCTTCGCTTCGCTCGCTACGCTCGCTACGCTCATCCAACAATCAAACAGACAAGGTTAACATTTAATTTTTAGTGGCCGAGAGTTATAAAGCAAAGAGATTTTTAAACCATGCGCTCAAGACTGCACTGCTTTGCCTTTGATTACGAATACATTATTCTAAATTGTTATTGCATCCAGCTTATCAAATACAAATATGCCTAATGAATATTTACAATTAATACACAACAACGGTATGCAATAAGGCTCTGGTATCGCAGAAACTAAAATGGTTCCATTCGAAAATAACACTTGGCATTCATTGCTGTAAAATCGTCGTCGAAGTGATACAGAGAGCATGTGAGTGTTGAGTAAGTCTCACACGGAAACCGGGATATGTCATATGCAAATAACGTCAACTGAAGCATCTGTTGCAAAACCCGGAAGCTTTTAAAAATGTCATTTCGAAGTAGATCTCGTCGATGTCCAAATTGTCATGGCCGTAATTATTGTCTTGTGCGCGCTTGCGCATTGACCTTGTTTAGGGAGTGCGCATTGAATAGTAATTACTGCATTACTCGGTGAAACGTTACAAAACAACGAGTGTATTATGCCATTCAGGCCAGTTAGTTTACACGACAGGGGTGTGCAACCTGGGAGATGAAAGTGCATGGCACAAGCGCGAGCGAGCCGTATATATACTGTTATCCCCTGTACATTAGCGTGTTTCAGATTTCATGTAGAGTGGTTAAAATACCAAGAATGTATTTTTAGCTTTTTACCATGAATTCTATTGCATAATACTGAACTAAATTTACCATTTAAAAAAATTACAAGATTTTTTTAAAATTTTGGTTTCTGAAATGTATGAATAAATGAATTAATGTTTTGTGTTGGTGAATTTCTTCAATCGCATTTAGCCTCATTATTTTATGTTTCACAATATACAAGAGCATAAAACCATTGTTTAAGTACCTATGATAAAGTATGTCTTGAAACTGTGCACAAATATACTCGAACCATCTTTACACTGCTGCACATCTGCACATCTGCAAAAAAAGGCTAAAAATGAAAAAAAATTGGTTTGTCCCGGAAAAGTAATATATTAACTGTAGAAAAAATTCAGAAAAAATCTTGTTTTAGGAATGTACATCAAATTTACATTTTAGCCTAAAATGAAACTTTAATTCAAAATCCAAAATTTCCCAAAATTCCTAAAAACACGAAACAAAAATATTTGAAAAACACTAAAATCTTAGAAAAAAATTAGTATTTTGAAATTATTGCTTAAAATAACTTAGTTTTGGCCAATTTAGTTCTTCACTGCATGGGTTAACTTAAATGCAATGGCTGCTATATATGCCTGTTATTTATAAGACTCTGTATAACATTGAGGCAACTTTGGGTAATCAGACCCGGGAGGATACAGATTATTGCGCCATTGCAGTCTAAACACGACTGGATTAACTGTTCACTGGTCGCTCTGTGCCCGAAGTTAATTCAACAAGACTACTTGCACAGATGCACGCGGACAAGGAAGTGCTGTGATCAAAACTACCATCAAAGCCAACTAAAATAGTTAGGTTAAAGTGGGAATCCTATCACAATGCACGTGCATTAAATACAATAATATAAACACAAAGAATTAAAATTGTGTATATATATATATGACATAATGAAATTCTTTCGAGTTTCCGAGTTAAATAAGTTTTATTACCAACGTTTCGAACAGTTCCCTGCTCATTCTCAAGGTAACGACATACAATTAAAAAAAAAAAAAAAACATTGAGTAAACAAACAAGACAATGACAAATAATATAAAAGACAAAACAAGTCACTGCAACTGCTCAGCATTACATTTAAGATCTTTGCGATGACCTTAACAGGCGTTGGTAGGTGGAGCTTCAGGTGGCTTCTTTTTTCTCCTATCCACTCTAGCTGGAGGAACTACATTTTCCGTGGCAACTGGGGGTATTATCGGCACCACATGGCTATCACGTAGCGCCAGTTTCCAGGTGGGTGCTAGTCTTTTCGCATCATCTCGTATGTTTAAGTTATGCGGTCGTTTCTCCATTTCATTTCATTTCATTTCATTTCATGTTAAGGTCATCGCAAAGATCTTAAATGTAATGCTGAGCAGTTGCAGTGACTTGTTTTGTTTTTTATATTATTTGTCATTGTCTTGTTTGTTTACTCAATGTTTTGTTTTTTTTAATTTGTATGTCGTTACCTTGAGAATGAGCAGGGAGAACTGTTCGAAACGTTGGTAATAAAACTTATTTAACTCGGAAACTCGAAAGAATTTCATTATGTCACATTATATCCGAGAAAATCTACGTAAAAACATATATATATATATATATATATATATATAAAAAAACGAATGTATGTCTGTCTGTCTGTCTGTATGTATGTATGTTTGTAGGGGGGCTACTTATCACGCATTAATTATTTATCGGAAAGTTTGCCATTTTTTTTTTACAAAAGTAAATGCTAGTAATTTTAAAAGTGATATATTTTCAACGTTGTAATATCATATTTAAACAAACAAAGCAATGTTCTGTTGAAATTGCCCACAGTATCATGCAATACCGTTGAATATTATCGTGTAGTTTACCCGCATGAATTAATCTACAACTGTGTATAATAACATTCATACTGAAGAGAGAGATGTACTTGATGGACTTTGTGGACGAGCTAACATTATACGCCCACTCATGCGGAGAGGTGGGCATGGTGTGCTTCTATTGTTTCAATGCGTGGAAATAATAATTCAGATTCTCGAATACAGTTTGACGGTAAACATTCACGCCGTCCGAGGAAATCCAAATCTTGTCCGTCTGAACGGTGAAGAGTGGCGCGGGGGGGGGGGGTGAATTCCCTCTCGCTTGTCCGCCGTAAACTGAAGGCACTTCACGAAAATTGATTATAAAAACTCAGAATCCAAATTGTTTGCGGCTTCATTCGTTTTCGCTTTTTATACGGCCCATAACATTTTATTAATGTTGGCAAGCCAGAACGTAATTAAAAAAGTCGGTAAATGTGTACGCTCCGACACCCCGAGTCCGACTCAACTTAATTTTCATTTATACAACGTATCATTATTTCAATCGTTTGCATAATTAGCGTGAAGCCCCGGTTTTCATTCGTCGCAAGTAAATGCTATTAACTTGAGTACACAATAACTTGCTGAATATCTCATCGATCCCTTGACCATCTCAATAGAAATTACTTTTACAAATTAAACTAAACCAAACCAAATGGTAAATAATTATATGTTCTAAAAATCATTGGAAAGTGCAATACATAATAAATAACATTTACTACCTACTACTTATAGATTGAATAAGTAATATATCCCGCAGTTATGATTTTACGGCTGTTGGAAAAGTGTTGTTTATATAGCTAACTCTTTGGGTTTTTATTGTTTAAAAAATTCTAATGATTGTAGGTTTGCAACAACTTGTCAAAAGCCACAATTACAAATTCAAGTCATTTCATTCAATTGATTAGAGCTGCCCTTTTCTCACAACATAACGCATTTGAAACATGAAATTCAAATAAATAGATAGTTTGTTTGTTAGACGATGTTGTACGGTATTGTATTGGTGAAAATGAGGTGGCATGTTGGTGTGGCTTTGTCTTATAATTGTCAACCTGATAATAAACAAATAAAATAAGTCTGATAGACCCTGGAAAATATGTAGTTTATAATTGGATATTTTTAATTTATTCAAAGAGTATCGTATAGCCCTACAAATTTATTTTACTCTATAGTTGACAATCAAGCTATTAAAATTGTATAATATCTTATGTCAAGCGACTGCACAAGAACTCTCGTTTCTAATCAATTCCACTCATGTAATATATCGATTTTTAACTGATTATTCGTTGTATTGATTTCACCATTTTCCCCCCACTAGCTCCGATTATGTTAATTTCAATACTGGTAGCTCGCCGCATCTCGTTGAGCACAGGTCACGTAGTTAGAAACCTCGGCGCTCACTTCTCACTGGTGTAACGCGGAGCGAGCGAACGAGGCAAGTTTCACCGAGACAATATTTGTCTTGTATGCTTTTCGTTTTCCAGAACAAACCGAAACTTTTCAATTTCAACTTGACTGATAGTTTATGATAGTTTGCAGGAAAAGCAATTATTATGCTTGAGCAAGAGAGTGGCAATCTCACAGATCATAAAACTAATCAAAGAGAAATGGGAATTAAATACAAAGCTGGTTGAGTTGAGCTGGTTGAGTACGAATAAACCAACGATTTATTTGTGATATTTATCTTCCAAAATACAATAAAGATAGAAAATAAAAAAAATTAAAGTGATGAAATGTTAATAAATCTTCCAAACTTTGTTATTCGCGTATTCTGCACTTAAACTAGGCTGCTTCGCAAACGCTTTTTCCAGTCGCGTTGATGGATGAGATTTCTTTTAATATTTATGTCCAATGACTACGTTTTTAAGTGGGATCTCACTACTTTTTCAAAAGTTTCTTGTCAATTATACACCTGTAAAAGGCTTATATTAAAACCTTTACTTCTATGAATTTTGAACTTTTTCAAGTTTTTCTTTCAAAAGGCACTACATTACCATATTCTTTATGTCAATGTAAAATATGAACCTTGTAGCCCCACCCGTTTGGTCAGAATCGGTCCAAATATCACGAAAATATCCTATTAAAAACCGTGAAAAAAATCGTAAAATTACGATTTCAATGAGAAATATTTCTTCAAATGTATCTAAAAACATAACATATAATTTTAGTGATTTTAAACGTTCCCATAAAGTTTCATCAAGATCGGAGTAGCCGTTTGCCAAATATCACGAAAATATATCATTAAAAATCGAAAATAAATCGTAAAAGTACGATAATGATAAGAAATTTTGATCGATTGTACCCAAAAACGTGGTAAGTTTAAGTTCAGAGATTTCGAAGGTCCCGTCAAATTTTCATAAAGATCGCATAATTATGCCGTTTGCCCAGTAGAGTGCGAACAAACAGAAAAAAGAAGAAAAAAACACCCGAGCTATTTTTTTTTTTTTTGGGGGGGGGGGCAGTGAAATCGAAGTCTTCGCTTCGCCCCTTCAATGATAGTAGAGTAGTAGTAAATAGTTTTATTTTGTTGTCACACATTTTACAAAAAAATATAATAAACAACAAAAATGGCGAGGTACAATCTTTTAAACAGATCATTCTTCCACCTAACCAGGTGAAATCAATACAAAATCAATGTACATTAAAATGAAGTATAAGAGCTAGTTAATAGTACATACCATATATTAAATAAATACAGGTGAAAATCAGACAATCATGTCATAATTGACACAAATAAAATATTTCCTATTATGTTCCAAAGTATTTATCGATGCTGTGGAAGGGAATGCTGACAAGGTATTGTTTTACCTTACGATTGATTTAAAATTATTACTTCAATTTACTTATTTTCATCTTCAATTTTTATTTCCACTTTTCTTTTGTGAGAATGTTCACCATCAATGTTTATCTTAAAAAAAGTTACCCCTGGCTCATAACCCTATTATTGACCATGTAAGGATTGATTTTCCATCTCCAATTAAAATAATATTCTTGAATATTTTATAGAAATAAGACAATGTATGAATTTTGTGTTGTTACTACTTAATAGTACTGTGTTACATCGCATCGTAAAGAGAATGGATAAAGCTTGAACTGAACTGAAATATAAAATACAAACACTTTTACAACGATGAATATGTATACAAAAATATTGTAGCATAGGATATTTTTTTATTCAACGAATGTTAATGTCATGACAGATTATAAAATTTGCGTCATGAAGTTGCTTCAGTTCTTTACTGACCGTTACTAAATTTGCGCAATGATGAAGTCAAAAGTTGATGGTCACAGTATGTTTGACCATAAGAATAACCGTGTTAAAAACTATCGAGATTGACGTGTATCTACTTCACGCAACTTGTTCAAAGGGCGTTACTGTTGATAACGACCAACAGATGAAAGCTGGTTGAAAGGAGAATAACAAAATGTAATCACAAATGACGTGCAGATAGGTCCAGATGGGCAAGGGCACCCGAAACTCGAACTGGGGCGTCTCTGGTTCAATTCCCGGAGTAGGAAGTTACTTACTGAGTGGGTAGACTCTAAATACGAATTTATTTAATACTTTCGTACACAAATACAAAAGAATAATTATAAAATAATTTTGAAAAGTTCATGGATGACATTTAAATTGTAAGAGACTTGACAGTTGAACGCCGTATTTTACTCAAACGAATGAACAAAGTTAACTCAACGAAAATGTATTTCGTCTGTCCTTTACTATACTTCCATTTGCTTCTCATTTTTATTTCAAAGTACTTCAGAAGCTGATACATTATTTGATCTTATAAATAAGACACTCTCTTGACAAAGTTAGCCATATTGTATATCCCAGGTTTTCTACGTTTCTCAACTTCTCATCACAGCTCTCCAATGACAGCACTAAAGTGTCTATGTTTAGCTCGAGCTGTCCAGAAACATGAAGAGTTCAAGAGAGTTCTGAGAGTTGGTTTGTTTGCCCTGTCTTGTCTCGCATGACGTGACCTCTTTCGGAAGAGTGTGTACAGAATACAAGTCTTTAATTATACTCTTGATATATTTTAAATTAAACAGTGGAACCTTATATGATTCGTATGCGTTACGCGTCCTCCTTCAAAATGTAGTCCTACACGCGGGCCGAGTGCTTCGCTTGTCTCGGGGAATATGAATTAAGATTGCGTATATCCGTTACTCAATGAACAATAGCGATCCGAAATGATTAGCATAATGTTTGTTGATGTCTGACACCTCTCCATTAAAGCCAAACGCCATCCTGGAATAAACATGTTCCTCATTTAACAAATGACTAAGATACAATTAGGGAGGTGGTTCAGTATTTGTAAATAACGGACCGTGTACATCTCGTACGAGCGAAACGTGCCGGTGCCGAGGGCCTGAAGGGACACTATACGAAGATAGATTAACGTAGTTAGCGGGTACAATTATGCAAATTGTTAAAAATCTACCACCTGCGTATGTACGATGAAACATTTTCGAAGCCTGAACGAATTTCACTGTAATAATAGTTAACTATTAGGAGAGTACAAAGTGCGTGTTCTGTATAAGATTTTTTTATAGGGTTGCAACTCAATTAGTTAAATTTGAAGAGTAGACAGTTTTCTCAGGGTGTTCAACCCACACACACTGATGCTGCTTATGTATAGAAATATAGTAAAAATCTGGATGGAAGTGAACCCTATCAGAAGAAGGTGCGTTACTAACTTTTTCATATTTTGTCCTCCATTGTCATCAATAAGCTAAAACATTTAATGAAAAAGGATCATGAAAAGATTGGTCTCAAAGATTTATCATAATATTTAGATCATAATAAAATATATTCAGAGTGAATTTATGAAATCAAATTTAATAACCTGTAGCCGCATTACTTTCGTAAAGAAACGTAAAAATATGTTGTTCTTATAAACCAATAGTCACGTCCTTATACTTAGCCTCTTACCCAAACTCCATGTGGCATGTGAATTATCTTTAAGAGCATGAACCCTTGCGTAATGAAACAACTATCTTAAAAATTCTTGAAATATAACTTTATTGAGTAAATCTAACACAGTGTGCCATATCCGAGAAGTAGAATCATTAACATTTCTTTAGGCCGCGTGTCATTTGGGGCTAAGCTGTAAGCATGACTAGTTGTCTATTGACCCGTCCTCTCCTATCGAGGCGCCGTGACGCGCGTATAGGCGCTGTGCCCACGGGGCAGAGTCCCCCCCCCCCCTGTGCCCCACTGGCCGGCCGATGCGCGTGCCAGTCGAGATTCGACACGCGAAGTTCAAGGTACGCAACACAGCAGTGGATTGCAACAGCTAGCGTAAAATTAAACTGACAATCAATAAATTTAAATTAAATCGTCGTCGATTCAGCGTGTTAGTAAACATCTGCCTGATGAGGCTGGACCACCTGCGGCTCAGGCACTGACAAGATGGCGCAAGACTCCCAACTCCGAGACTAGTTTATTGAGCCATCACCTTTTTATAGTCGCGCTCAACTCCTGGAAACTAAACTTGAAATCCCAAAAATATCTCGGTAAAGTTTTAAATACACAAATCTTGGGGGTAAAAGCACCGCTTCTCACAAATAATCTTTCTTCAGTTGGTAATCACTTTCGTCTCTCTGTATTTCTCGTCTGTTCTCCTGCTGCGTCTTCTTCTTCACCATTACTCACTTTCAGAGCATTCTTGCAAATGGGCTTAGTTTGATGCGTGTTTACTTTAGTTTTCAAGTTTTTTTGAAGCGCGCAAGTAAGATCACAGCAGGCGACCCGCCATGGAAGAGCCAACAAAAACATCTCCCATTTTTGAACCCCCCTTGCCGCCCCCCAACGGTCTTAATTATTGATAGTGAGAAGACAGATCGCTTGACACCTCTCAAGAAAATGGGACGACAGTGTACACATGGCGCCCTTGATGGCGCGGTTTAGCGCCTTCTCATAAACTATTTCTTGGCGTACTTTGACCACGCAAAGTACTTTTGAATTAGCTCCAAGTTGCAAAGTAGTTCCTGTGTGTTACTTATTTCTCATCATATAATTTAGCAATGCTAATTTCAAGGTTGTTTCGTAATGAGATGCTGATGGTGTATTCGGAGGTAACGATGCATCCGCACGAGGCGACTCACGCGCGTGATATGAGTGCGTGAATGCGTGAGTGAGTGCGTGCGTGAGTGCGTGAGAATGTCAGTCGTCCACGTGGCTCTGAATCTACGAACTCGCACGTAAAATCTCTCATAGTTTCTTTTACATCGAGTTGGGGTATTAGGTTATTACCCTCGATGTATTCGACAGAAAAAGGCGAAGCAATTCTTTATTAAGGGTACAACCTTTCTCTCCAATTCCAATGAATGATTGTGAAAGGATTAATGAAAAAGTCAGTATATTATTTGAATCAAAATCAAAATATAAAAATAAAAAGAAACCGACATTGTTGGCTCGAACGCAACAGATTGGGGAGGTCCCGGTTTTGAATCCCGACGAGACCGGTAATCCTGAGTGAAGGTTTTCCCCACGATTTCCCTCAGGATCGAGTCCTCTTAAACATCCCTTCACAATTGTCCCATCTCAAATACACCTAGACATCTGAAGAAGGGTATGCATTGCACCCCGGGCAGGTTCGAACGACAAATTATATTATTTACTACAATTCAGAAATTAAAAAAGTCCGCCCCAACCGGGATTCGAACCACGGGTCTCCCACATTCCAGGTGAGCGTCAGTTCAAAGGCAACAGATATTCGTTGCAGTACTGTTCCATCCATTCAGATGTATAATGCAGCTACAATTCAGAGATGAAAATGTACCCGTCTTGATGGTCTAGTGGTTAAGACGCTCACCTGGAATGTGGTAGACCCGTGGTTCGAATCCCGGATGGGGAGGACTTTTTTAATTCCTGAATTGTAGTAAATAATAACAATTACACTTACGGGAGTGTTTCCCGACCAACAAAATAGACAAATTATATATTATTTAATAAATACACGCAAAAGTATTCAATACGATTGTATTCTTTATGTACAACTGTAATAGCAATTTTAACAAATATTAACAACGGCCCGCGATCGTATTTGAGGAAAAGTAATACTGAAAACCTAGCGAAAATAGAATATCCATTGAAAGAGACAGAAGTTGTGTCACTGTGGTACAGTGGTATATATTCGAAGCCAAATTGATTCTGTCCAGCGATTCGTAAATTTAGTTGCCTGTGGGTTTGTTGTCAGCAAATTGTTTTGCAATACCAATACGTCACCGCTCTGTTGACAAGCGCGTGTTCGACGTTCGGTATGGATGGTTATTGGTCGGATTCAACACCACCTTGTTAGTGGTACCAACAACGCAGGAAAGAAATACAATTTCAAGCTCCATCACTACACTACAGCAATGGTATGCATACATTGCATACACATAAATACGGCTGCATATTTGATAAACATTGTCACGAAGCAGATGATTTAATTTGAAACTAAAATGTTTGGTAGAAAGGAAAAACAACAACCATATTTCATTTCATATTAATTTTATGGTAATATACAATTTTTGAATATCTAATCAAAAGTTTGCTATCTTATTTTCCATAGTTGTTGATGAGCGAAGCGAAGACTTCAATTTCACTGACCCCCAAAAAATTTAGCTCGGGTGTTTTTTTTTTGTTTTTTGTTAACTCTCTACCAGCAAACAACATATCCGATCTTGATGAAATTTGACAGGACCTTCGAAATCTCTGAACTTAGAGGTGTATTGTTTTTGGAAATGAAGAATTTTCCATGAAATGACACGATTGTTCATGTGCGTACACATTGGCAATTTCTGACCAAACTTGATTGCTCAAGTCGATTTCGGAAATTAGGTTTGCTGTGGTGTTTGTTGATCAGCAAAATTGAAGTTGCAAATACCAATACGTCACGCTGTTGAATAAGCGTTTTCGACGTTTTCGTATGGTGGTATTGGTTCGGCATTCAACACCACCTGTAGTGGGTACTACAACGTCAGAAGAAATACATTCAAGCTTCATTCACTACCTACAGCAATGGTATGCTACATGCAACTAAATAAATACGGCTGCATTGTTTTACGATAAACATTGACACGAACAAGATGATTTAATTTGAAACAATAGTTGGAGAAAGGAAAAACAACAACCATATTTCATTTCATATTAATTTTATGGTAATATACAATTTTTGAATATCTAATCAAAAGTTTGCTATCTTATTTTCCATAGTTGTTTACATATTAAATTCATTTCATTATTTTGTGTTCATTTATATACTTAATTTTATCTAGTTGTTCTTTGTAAATAAGTTTTTATTACTGAATAAATTAGGCGAATAAAATTAATAAATGCACTTGTACTGTAAATTACCTAATTGGAAGTCTCAATTGACATATTTGATATCTCAATTATTACAAATCTTATTTCTTTCCATATTATTTTAAAAACATATTATTATGAGGGAAATTGACATTAAAACGGTTTTGTTTCGTACGGATGAACGAACGCTTTGGAGATTTAAATTGGCTGAACGAAAAAATGACGATACATTTAATATTGCCTGTATAGGTGTGTGTGTGTTATACAGAAGCTTCACACGCATGAACGTAAGTGTAGATTATATCGCCAACACCGACATCGACATGGCTGCCATCTACATGCGCGAGTAACTATCGGAAGTGTACGTGAATTTACTACGAATGTGAGTTCACAATTTTAGCTCACGCCATTAATTCAAGCTATACCTTCGCGATTTCTACTAGTCAAGTAATTGTATTGCAACTGCCATGCCATCATAAAACTAGCACAACAACGTGGTTAAACAACAACACCAACCCGTTATAGAGGGATCCTGGTAGTCAAAACGAAGCGCCGATTCTCATCTCGATTCTTCATATGATAATAGCCTTCGTTTGCGTAGCACTCACACCTGTCATAGAGTTCCTACACTACCTCTTTCTATGCACTTGTGAACCATTCCTCTTAACTCAGTCCTGCCTAATGCTATTTCCACAAAAAAATAACCTATTTAACAGGCGAAGAGTGATCACATTTCAGTTTTTATTAACCTATTGCTATTGATGTCTCGTGTAATTTATTTGTTTTAACAGATAAAATACGATGTCTTTGTGGGTTAATGGTTGACTTTGGAAATTTGGCTTACGCCCAGTATGAAAATGTCCAAATAACTATTTATTCTTTGAATAACTCGTTTCTATCGTGAATGAATGTCAACCGCTAATAAATTAACCTTTTAAAATCGTTGAAATAGCTTATTTCTACAAATTAACATTTACACATTGTTTTTTGATCGTAAGACTGGCTCCTAAATTAGGCTACCTAGATAATATGAGGACGTGAGATGCCATTTTTGTACTACATTTTCGCCCTGCCTTGGTGGACGTAGATTTCCAACAATCTCAAAAATAGATTATTTAACGATGTGAAAAAGTCAACAGTAAATGGCCGATGACTTTTCATGACCACATATCACCCACCACCTCACAGTTTAAAATACGCCGATGGTCAGAGTATAAAAGTAGCGCGAACTAGGCTACAAATATACACGCGCCTTCGGATTCCCGTATCAACGACGAGCCAGTCCTTTGGCAACAACGTTCTCTAATAAAATATGTTAATTTGCTGACGTGAACGCTTGTTGGGCTGACAAGCAAGGTCGCCTGCTGACCCGTGGTCCTGGTCCTAACAGCGTCCCACGCAAGATTCTTGATGGGGTCAACTGGGGTCAGCCTTAACAAGCTCAATGTGACTCTTAACATAAAGTGCAACTCTTTTACCCGTACTAAATTGAGTGGCACTATTCCGTCAAAAGTTTTGTGCTAGACTTTACGCAATGCGTAGGCATTTTTAATAGGACGTAATTTTTTATCGTCCAAAATAATGCGATTAAATAATTACGCCGTACGCGGCTTTCTCGTGTTAACTATTCTTAACCAGAGTTCATGGGAAGTTTAGCATGCATACGCCTATAACCGTGGCTAGACGCTGGTAATAAAATGAGATTGTTTCTTTCTTGTTTAGGTTTTAAGTCCATGCTTCTTTAATGGGCAATAATCGTAAAAAAGTGCACCTCAAGTTTCAAACACAGAAATTATAATGAACTTTGTCTGTATTTCCCATAGCACTGGTCGCGAACAACCATCATAATGATGATTGTGAGCTTGTTTGGCTATCAACGACAAGAGGTACTCTAAGTTTTATTTATGGCTAATGGTTTTAATGGTGGGCACGAGACTGAAAGTACCAAAGCCTACTTGAGGTACCGAGCATGCACAATACTCGTTTCAAACTCATCACGGTGCATACAGCAAACCTGATCTTCGTATGGCTCGGAGCCACAGACCATGGCCCAACGATAATTATATTTTTCAGAAGTTATACTTTCGCGACCAGATAATTTTAAAAAGTAATGAAATTTGAAATGGTTATGATGTCTTACAATTACGTCGGAAAATAATTAATAATGTCGACACCACTATATATAACGCGACAAAATAAAATCGTTAACAAAGATGAAACTTCAATTACATAAGGTTACAATTATTTATTGTTTTCAATTGAATGTATTGACCCATAGACGAAATGAACGATTGATTGATTGATTTTATTTTCCAGTAAAGTGTACGAAAACCAACAGAAGAAGATATTTATTTGAGGATCTAATTAAACCTGTTTTATGTCGACTCTTTTAACGGGAATAAAACAATGGGATGGATGTATTTAAAAAGAGCAAAGCTCGACAAATGCAATCCCGCCCGACTACTTGCCGAGGTTTTATTCAGTCAAATATGACTTCGAAACCTCGTGGGAGTTGTTATAAAACGTTCCTGGAATCAACCCCTAACTTTCCAAGCAAATATTCCCGCAGTATTCAGGATTCCTCCAAATCGTCCGAGGTTCCCATGAAACACGTTCAATATACAAATACCAGCAAAATTTGCAAATTAGGATAAATGTTGAAGTCATGAAGGAGCAATCCAAAATTTTCAGGAACCACAGACCTCTTCACAAATCAAATAATTTAATTAAATTATATGAAAACCAAGTACCACCCAAATAACTTGGAAATCAATATTTTACTTATTTCATTCGCAGGTGGTACCGAATGAGAATGCGAAGACTATAACATCCTAGACCCGTTTCAAAGAAACCAGGGTCAGTTCTTTGCCACTTGTTTTAAAACCTGCCTTTGCAAAACAAGTCATTTGTTTTCCAAGGCCGATCATTACCCTACCGTCACGTCAGCTCACATAATAGTCGGCTCTTGGTCTTGGCAGTCGCTCCAATAACATCTCCGTCTAACAGACTCGCAGTCGCACTCTCGTGGCGACGATGTGGGCAAACACGTACCTTACGTGGGCGAAGTTGAACACATCAACTTTTAATACCTTGCTCTTTAGATTGAAACCAATCACGAATTCGTCATTGCCCATTCAACCCAAATATAAAACATGTAATCTCGTAAATTATGTGTTGTTTTTAACACCTGTGGTGATACACCTCGGTTTATTATAGTGCATAGGGTTCAATGTGCACTTATTATATGGACGAGAGAAACTTGTATTAAAAGATCGTGTCTATTATTTCAATGCAAGGCCGAACTACAATAGCCGATTGAAGCGTGTGTAACCAGCATGTGGCTCTAGTTGTTTCTAAAAGTCATAACAATCTCCTATGGGCACATCACTTACAGCAGACAACAGGCAGATTCCATTAATTTTGGAGCAACAACATGCGTTGACGTTTGAATTGTGCTTAATTAATGCTGTAATTTTACAAGCTGCAAAAAGTAATAAACTTCTCGACAAGGCTTCCGCATTTGGACATATTCCAAAATGGTTCGTTCTAACACGCAAAATATATTTTCAGTCACGAAATGATAGCCAACTACGTTCCCGATGACGTAAGAATGGTCTACTGAAATATGTATTTCAGCACGTGGAATTTGTGCATACACTTGCAGGAGCGAAATAAATAAATCATAATAAATTTTGTTAAATATTTACATACAAGCATATAATCATGTCCTATTTAAGGATGTGTATACACAAATATCTCGAAGTCGATGTACTATTACACTTAAAAACATAATTAATTAATTGTCATATATCAATATTGACAACAATTTTATAGATTTTGCCTTTTTGGACTGGCAGGGGCACGAAAACTACTATCAACTAAGCAAAGAAGAAATTATTGATAAGGTATCGCCACCAAATGAATTAACAATGTTATTTTAAAACTCTGGACGAATTAATTCTAGGCTACCCTGTACTTCCACCACAATAAGCACGCGAACCGAAATTTTGAGAAATTGATCAATTCTTATAAGTTATTTCCATGTCTTATACATTCACATTTCCAGAAATTCCTATCCAGATTAGTTCCAGATTTTTACAAATTTGTATTTTCAATTCATTTTATTTTTAAACTTTTTTTCTTTCCAAATATCGACACAAAAAAAGAAAGGAAACATTCTTACTATCGATAGCTTTGACCAGCAAGAGTATTTCGTAACCATCCCGTGCATCATTCATTACTTTTATACGAAGCGTTTGATAAACGTTTATTCTGACCGGCCGAGTCCTTCTGCAACTAATATGGAAGAAAGTAATTAACTAACACACACACGCTGTTACTGTTCCAATGTTGCACACAGGTAACCACTTAGATTAAAACACATAACAGCTGGGGACTAAACCCGCACAGAGGAAACGTTTCCCAGTATGTGATCAGCAAACAAAACAAAAAACAAGCTTTTTAGTCAGATGGCATTGCTGGGCGGTAGTAGTAATTAAGATTTGTTCTTGGCTGGCTACTCGAGGCCTGGTAATTAATTAATCTTTCTCGGCCAGCGGTGTGGACCGCGTAAGACGAGAAGTGAGATAAATTAAAACTGGTAAAGACGAACCCAACTAAGCAAACGTAATCGTATGACTATTTCAACAGGCTCGTAAACATAAAATGAAACCAAGACCGATTACCTTGATTTGGCATCAGAATGTGCTTCGAATAATCGTTAGAATGGTGTTTGTGAAACAAAACATGAGCGGTCAGTGTCCAAAGTAATCGGAATGCTGAAAATAGGAATGTTTGCGTGCTCGGTCATGCTGAAATACGTCGGTGGCCTGGGTAGAACATAAATCGCGACGTATACTAGGTTATCAGGACATCTCCTACATGGCCATCTTCGATGATAAAACAAAAAATACTGAATGTCGTTTGAGAACGATGGAATGGAAACCTATAAACACTTTTTCTATTGGAGATCAATAAAATTGTATATTTTCTTATATTCCATTGCGAAATTCACCCAAATAATAATAATAATAATTTCAATAATCAATAATGCTATCACAAGAAACTGACATCTAGGTAAAGTTTGAAGAACGCTTCCAAAATTGAAGGTAGTTGAATACTTTTCTCCACTCATTTTAACGGCAATTTTAAACCATTCCATTGTGACCGAACACTACGAAATAATAATACATAATACTTAAACATACGAAGCAATGAAAGCACGTTTCTTGATAAGTGCCCAAGGAAATCTGTATAATAATAGGTTTTTGAAAAGTATCTCAGGTTCAACATGTTTTTCTCATTAAAAAAAAGGGGGCGTGAGTGTCTAAAAAAGTAGATTTTTGTTATTTTCTTTCACCAGTCGGCCTCGTTTGGTTTTCGCTATTCATTCGATTTACTGTTAGTTAAGTGAGCATATATTTTTTGCTACTGTTAATAACGTATATAAATTAATTTAATTTAACTCTTGTATGCGCAAAAAAACTTCGCTCTAGGAACCTTTTAGCTCTGAGTATATAATGCAAGTTGTTTACGCAACCCAGGCCAAGTGTGGCCAGTAAAATGAGTCAACACTTGCGGATGATGAAAGATCAACAGCCTAAGCCATGCTCACAGCTATAGGACTAGGAGGTTAACAAGAGCATCCTGTCAATGTCAATCAGCACTCGTCTTTTTATTGTCTTTGTTAAAGATGTGAGTGTGGTGTGCTTACCAAGCACGACACTCACAATTTCGACAATTATAATTGAAAGTGATAATAATCACGATATATTCCCATGCCCTGAGTAACCTATGCTTTTAATAGTGTTCAGTTTACGATACACTCATTGCTAAAATATACATATTATGCAAATCCAAGCTAGTATCAAGAGGCAGTGAGTTGACTTTTAGCGTGCTACATGCAGACAGAATTAATTCTTATTTTAATGATATTATTTTTTAATACATGGTTTTTAAGCATATAAGCCCACTTTAAGTACATAGTTATTGATTTATATTAACTGTCGTAAAATTTTGCCCTTACTTAAAGCAAAAACGATGTTTGTGCTCTTCTCATCATCAATGTCTGTGTTTGAATGTCTGTTTTATTTGGTAAAATATCATAATTTTGAAATTTAAGATGACTTATAGTAATGGCATTCAAGTAATTTGGATAGGATTTTCATGGTCTGTAAGTAAAACGCAATCCCATGTTCGCCTATGACTGAGAAATACATTTGGGTAATTCTAATTCAGTCAGTATTGCATCAATAGTTCATCCCAAATTAGATTCCCTAGCTTCAGTAAAGGACAAGTCACGTGTACCAATGCAAAATATACGACACTATTAGTAAACATTATCAAAACACCAGAGTAAAGACACTGAACGCCGCAGAACGCGTCACAGAACACGGCTACTCATTGTTTGTGTAGGAACGACCGCAAGTACCCCTAGGATATATTATTTTCCTCGATTGACGAGAAAATTGGTTGCGATGCTCCGAAATAGCTCTCCATTCGGAAGGAATTATGTTTATCCAAAGACACGGTAGTGGCATGTCGCCAAGTTCTGCCCCGTGGTATTGCTGGGCCATACGGACAAATAGCGTCGTATAAGCCTATACGCTGTGCCTTGAGTGAGGTGTATCTGCCCCGTGGTATTGCTGGGCCATACGGACAATAGCGTCGTATGAGCCTATACGCTGCCGCGTGAGTGAGGTGCATCTGCCCCGTGGTATTGCTGGGCCATACGGACAAATAGCGTCGTATAAGCCTATACGCTGCCGCGTGAGTGAGGTGCATCTGCCCCGTGGTATTGCTGGGCCATACGGACAAATAGCGTCGTATAAGCCTATACGCTGCCGCGTGAGTGAGGTGCATGCCTCCAGATTCAGAACAGAACACAAAAGTACGTTTTAGTACAAAAATTTTGAATTACTATCGGAAATGGGATTTACGAGGAAGATAGTATACCAAAGAAATAAAATTATCTCATCTTCCTCTTCCCTATTGGCGTATAGCCACGTTACTTGGATTCCACGCAAAATCACTCTTCCGAATCCATGTATGCGGAAATTAAAATCATACTACAAAATTTATGTAAGAAAACATAATTAGCGATTTCGTTGGATGGGATTTCGTAAACTCCCCAATTTGGCTTATCCAAAACACTATTTGGTCTAAGTAGAGTCACCCTGAGCTAGGCTTCTAAGCGAACGTGTTTATTACATAAAGCAAGTGTATTAATAAATATGGAGATTATAACCGATTTACCAGCAGACTAACAGCACATGCCTTAGAGGTTGTTTTATAACTTGAGCGTTAGTTTATCATTTGAGTGAGTAACAGAGTTGATCTTCTTCCTAACCGTGTAATTGGATGAGCGAAGCGAAGACTTCATTACACTGACCTCCCAAAAAATTTAGCTCCAATGTTTTTTTTGTATTGTATTGTATTGTTTTTTTTTTTTTTTTGTATTTTTGTCTGTTTGTTAGCAGGATTCCGGGCAAACGGCAAAAGCGATCTTGATGAAAATTTGAGGGGACCTTCGAAATCTCTGAACTTAGAGGTGTATTGTTTTTGGGTACAATCGAAGAAATATTTCTCATGAATATCGTACTTTTACGATTTTTTTCGATTTTTAGTGCGATATTTTCGTGCCATTTCGGCCGATTCTGACCAAACGGGTGGGGCTACAACGGTCATATTATACATGGACATTAAGGTTATGGTAATGTAGTACATTTTGAAAGAAAAAGTTGGAAAATTAGCCAGAATCCATAAAATAAAGCTTTAAATATAAGTTTTTTACGGTAAATAATTACATATGACAAGTAACAATAGGAACTTGACAACAATCACCTACAATGCATAGGCAGCAAAGCAAACCACTTGCAAAAGTAAAGATATCCCACGCAAACTAAAAAATTAAAAAAGCTCATCCATCAACGCGGCGGGACTTTAGCGTTTTCCTAGTAATTATTCGCATGCTCCTAAAAAGATACCATCGTTTCGATGAGTTACATTCTATACCCAAACATAAGTGGCGAGGAATAACGCAAAACACGCAATTTAAAGTTGCAATGTCGATTTAGGATGAATGGATTTGAATTTTTTGCTCGAATCACTCTTTTTAATAGTAAAACCTACTCCATGATAACTTTTGATGGACGTAGACAACGTACAGATTCATTGCTTAGGTTCCTTTCTTATTACTTGTCATAAATATAAAATTATTATATATTGATTCTCATCGAATCATATTGATTATTTAAATTAAATTATATTCATTCACTGTATGTAAAAACAATGATCCAAATTGCAATCAGTAATAATCAATATTCGAAATTGTCAACAATTTGACGGAGTGCATTCGTTTCATGGTCTTGATCTAGTTTCCTGTCAATTTGTTGCAATTTAACTCCACAAAGTCGACGCGTTTGTTGCAATAATACCGTGTATCCCTCCTGCATCCACTACGCCGTGTGTGAAACTCCATAACTAGTTCCTAATTGTATCGTCTACTAAATCTGTTTGAACGTGTTTACTCTAGGCAAGCCATATTATAACGACGCACGTTGTTTACAACTCTGCTCCAGGTACGATACTTAGGAGCTTAGTTGCGTGAGTCTTGAAATAGATATTCTCTGTGATAACTGATAATGACCTAATTAATACTCGTTACGCTTGAAGTAAGTCATTAGTTTATGTCAAATCAGTCGTAACGGACCAAGAATGTCACGCCCTCATATTATTTATAATACAATTACGATTGCACACAAACCGACCACAGTTTTTTTTTGCTAATATAATGCAACTTACAGTAGCGTGAGCGACAAGTAATGAAATGAACAGTCAACAATACAAATGTGGTGATGTTTTTTCGTTATTCTGGTTGTAATTCACTTTGACTTTCATTTCCACTTATTTTATTTCAATCATAAAACAACGGCCTTACTACGTACCGGTAGCAGTTGTGCTCATGGTCCATGTAATAATATAAAACCTTTGCCCCAGTGCAAATCATTAGCATTATATTGTGGAATTATTCAATTCAGCGTTCAGATCACCGCGCTCACGCAACGGGACGCCTAGTGCCATCTCTCGGCGGAGAAGCGAACTAACGAGCTTGTTGCGCGTTCAACTCGACCACATGCACAGGAAATAACAACTAATTTATTTGCTTGGCGTTGTAATACAGGTACAACGGGGGCTTTTTTCATACAAGTCTAAAGTATAAGTTATTATTTTTACAATTAAAGTAATTATAAAAACAATATCACAACCACAAGAAAAATAATGCAATCAAATTAACGTAAGTAAAGTTAATGCAATACATTGAGAATGGAGAGATTGGTAATGAACATTGTTGAATTAATAGTGGGTCGATAATTTGGGAATCAACTATAAAGATTTTGCGATTTCACTATTTGTGTAGGACAGAGCAATTTATTGGCGTGTTTCTTCTAAGTCAGTTCGCTTGTTCTGAAAATAAACTGCTCGTTTACAGAATGGCATTGATAGTCTCTGTAGGTTCACTCTTGACTGGAGTATTTTGAATATCATTACTATTTTGTGCTATGGCAATAAGTTATATCGAAAATAGCAGTTCGTGTATACCTATGCTTTTTAAAAAAAGCATAGAAATTTTATTCAGTTTACTAATGCATTTCTATGTTACAAAAAATAATCAAAAACTTAGTTAATTCCAGAACAAAATATTTAACTTTGCCTTACGATTTTCGATTAACCCCTTGAACATCTGCTTTTCAGTTATACGTGCACAAACAGAAACATACAACTTTTCCGTGTCTATCTTGATTTCTGATTACTTTGTTTATTATTATTAATGTTTAACGAGATATATTAACGAGATATATAGATTGGTATTGTACTGTTTATTGTGCCAATCTTGTCGTGACGAAGAGATTGTAACAGATAGTTCTTTAGCTGGTCTTCTACCTCACAACTCAGGTCAATGTGGCCACGACTCCGATGATCTAAAACACGTTGTTGATAATATGAAATACAGTTCCATCGCATCATGAAAAATACACACTTCAATCCGTGATTCAATATGAATTTAATGTTTATCACAGCATGTTTTATACAGCACCAGCACTAGAATCGTCGTTCGTCATTGCGGGGAGCAGTGGAAAAATGGCTGCATGTTATAGGTTTGCATGTTATATTTATAGCGGGCGGGGGGCGAAGAAGGGGGGGGGGGGGGCTGCAGTAAGCACTCCATTTAATATAAGTTTAAATAAAAATAATTAGTTCGTATATAAAGTAAACCCATCTAGTCACATAAATGATTATCATTCGGGGCAAGTTTTGAAGTGAACTTTGTAAATAATTAAATCATTTTTAGAAGACTAGTAAGTAAGTAAGTAAGTAAGTAAGTAAGTAAGTAAGTAAGTAAGTAGTAAGTAGTAAGTAAGTAAGTAAGTAAGAAAGTAAGTTTTATTTCCAGACACATAGCATATTAATTTAATAACTAACACTTTGTGATGAAACTTATTATTCTCAGTAGACCAACAAGATAGCACAGATTTTGTTTATCATTTAATATTTTTCAGCACATGAGAATTTAAACAATATACCGTCCGCCACTCCCTTATGTCAAGTTATCAATCACCGATGTATTACAATATATTTTAACTTCATTGCTTCGTATTTATCGTATTCAATCGTATTATGTCGTTGGGATATCCAAATCACCGTGACCTATATAGCCAGGTAAATCTTGGCATAATATGCTGAATTTAAAATTTGCAATAAACTATAAAGTCAACGAGCCATCCGCTCAATAATTCGAGAATTCCGTTTTTAAATTGCTTGGTTTTGCATGCGTTGAGGTCGTGGATGAAGCACAACATAATTGGCCTAATTTACGTTTCATTATCCCACATTTGATGCTTCTGATACATTTTGACATTAGTTGGTATGTAACCACAGGGTGGGCCTAAATAACTAGGACACAAATTTATTTTTAAAATTGTTGTGCGTAACCGTAAAATTAAAATCGAAATTAAAAGTTATTTCTGCGTAATATGTTTGTTTATTGAGCTTGTTAAACACAATTGTGTTATTTTAGTCAAATTAACAATTGTTAAATCAAATGAAACGGGATAGCGCTCACTTCCATCATTACGGTCACGCATGAAAGCTAACTCTCATCCTAGAATTTTGTTGGTTGCTTCAGAAACTATTACGTAGCTCTTTCAAATTATATTAATTAATATTTAATTTGACTAAGGTAAATGTATTAAACTAAGGACTCTATCATTTGCTGTATGATGCAAACGCGAAACTTCTGCTAACCTGAAACTCTCCAACTTCAAAGTTTTAAAGCAGGGTTTGTCACCGAGAGCGCAAATAGAGGAATTAAAGACTAGACTAATTGCTCTACATGACTTTCAGAGTGAACTCCCAGTTTGTTCTAGACCCATCAACCCAGGTCAAACTTGCAGATATCACATTGCACCAAGAACTTAGTCTTAGATCGGTACAACTAAGTTAAGAACTCATGTTTACGTAGACACCTTCATTTGCATATTTTAATTTAAAAAAAATTAAGACAATTTGCAAAAGCTAACAGCGCACATATAAACACCTGCGCAACCATAGCAATACGTTTCGTTTGCTACTTATCAGAATTTTAAAGTAGCAAAGGAAAAATTGTATAATCATTGTCGTTTGAATGATTAATGTTTGTGAACTCATCAATTTCATGAACAATATATTGTACTTACTTCATTGTATTCACATGAAAGTTATAGAATATTAAAATATAATATCTTAAGGTTGTATTTTAAGTTTATTAACACGTATGTTTGAAAATGTATTAACTCTTTTGGCACGCCCTGCACTTTATAATCATATTCAGGCATGTATAATGAACGTAATTATCACGTAAGAAGATAACATACAGTTTTACTGGAAGTACATCATATACAGACAAGTAATGTGATCATATCGTCTATAATACACTCATATAATGTAAATATAGTTTATCAGTTACCATTGTCAGTATTTAAAATTATTTTAAATGGAATATGAGGTTCAATGGTGGTTCCATGAACGGACTCGAATGAACCCTTTCTGCAAAATTATTATTGGCGCGTGTTCCATAGCATCGTCAGCAGTGATAGATACACCTTGTTTGTTTTATAAGCTGCGAGGATTTACAAGTTTCCTTTATTAAACAAGTTTCCACGAAAAGCAAAGAAGGGATATGCTTATTATGTTACACTTACATCGAATTTCCATAACTACTTTTCATATATGTAATAATATATACAATGCCTGTGGCATTAGCTATTACAATATCAGTTTACGAGCAACTAAGCGTACAGGCAACTGTAAACTAGAAGTAAATAAGTGACCACCAGCTCTGCTGGTTATTATTGAATCCCGAGTTGTCTTCGGTGTGTACCACATCAGACAGCACTGTGTATAGTTAGTTTCACGGCCAAGGTATCGCCAGTGTCACACTCGCACTGTGGCGTACGGCCCACAGGTCTGTTAGACTCTAGACCATGCAACTTAAAACATCCCATTTGCGAGAAGTGATCACCCCAACACTGGCATCGCGGTTTGCAGCAATTGTGCGGAATTTGAAATGAACAATTCCTATTGGAGAAAATAAATTAAACTTTAAAAATAATTTATTACCCACCTCTTTTTTACTCTATGACGGTACAAACTAGTTATTTTGTAACTTTAAAATAGTACATAGAGATTATAACCAATATATCTTTACAAGATAACCAAATTACTTTTTTGGGGGATCATGTTAATAATTGGCAAATTTTCATGCATTCTCATCTCTTTCCATAGTTCTAACTAAACTAAAACCGTATATATCAAGGAGGTTGATTAGGCGTTGGTCTGGGTCAGTTCAGGTATCTTGCGATCGACGTTTGTGTCCCGGCTTGTACGTCAATTTGTTGTTAATATTGAGACACCCAATCATCGTCTTGATTAGCATCGTTGCCACGTTATATTTGACGTAGCGCCCGAACGATGTAGTATGTAGTTAGTCCCTTATTCTATGAAGCCTATCAAATGTTCAACCACAGATAATAGAGTATACTACGTGGTTCAACTAATTGCGTTTCTAATCCTAATACGTCCTTGTATTTAGTTTCCAGTTTCACATATGCTGCAACGCACGAGATATAATATTGCTAAGAAGCTGAAGCACCCGAGCAAAGTAGAGGTATATGTCGTCACTTTACGACTTCATTCAGTATCATGGTGCAATATGAGGAAGACTGATGAACATATTATAAACTTACCAAACACCCAAGGCATCAGGCCTACACCATAACTTTATTTCACCAAATATATTTTATTTTTGGTTTTATAAAATTTATAATAATTTATTTGCATATTTTTCTTCTTCGTTAGTCATGCCAATTCGGTTATTTGTGTGTACCTCAACCCGTTGGGAATGAATTATACTCTCAATAAAAGTGAATCATGAAGTTATAGTCTAGAAACTCATTTCCGTGAGTTTTTTCATTCTTTTCAGCCACTATCCAATATTTTCTTTTCCATTACTCTACTATTTACCTTCCAGTTTTGATATCTAACACCCACATACCAGTGTGGACCGAGGCAAGACTAGTACACAATATTCTGTTCTGCCTTTTGTAAGAGGTGACGCCACAATATTTGATCTTACCGACAGTTGGCTCGAGCGCTAAGCGCTTGACTCTAAATCGGGAGGTCCCGGTTTGGCAATCCTGACCGTAGTTTTTCCGAGGTTTTCCTTCAGTCGTTAATGAGATGCAAAGGATTGAGGAGCCCTCGGACAACCCTTCACAATTATCCTATCAGCAACATACCTATAGTTCCACTGAAGAGGGGCACACATTGTATGCACTCTATAAGAGGCGTAATTTCGAAACGAGGTAAAAATTAAAACATAAATGTGATGCTATGCCGAGTGTGGTTGAGTGTAGTGAAGAGTGTATGAGTACCCCCAAAAACAAAATTCAACCGATTGTTTTCACTCTACCAAACCAACGACGTACACTGATTTTGATGAAATTTTCAGGGAACCTACATAATCTTTCTCCACCTGCCACGTTTTTAAGTAAATTTAATATTAATGCATTGTTTCAAGCTTGAGTGTTTTGCCATGTGGAACAAGGTGACAATTAACCTGTACGCTTATCCCTCAACGTGACTTGTTCACAAAGCCCTAGTGACAGTTTAAATTGAACCTAATTTTATTTATCTATTTCTCTTTGGCTCTAGTTTTGTCCTCTTTGAAATTGTCTGCTTGCACATTCCGCACGTATTGTCGGTCAGAATCAATTACAATCCCTCGCAAGGCACACATGCACGTACGTAGTCCGGCCATGCAGTTAGCCTTCCAAGTGCACATCAAGTACCTCGAGGGGCGATATTATTTCTTGCGGAGGCAATGTGACCGTCTGTATTCGCCCGGGCGCCGCGTGCTCGACAGGCAATTTTATTGTTTAGCAGGTGGTAGCGATAACCTCGGCCCGATATCGTCCACGTTTTATGGGTGGCTTGAACTGCAAAGTGGACCCACACCTGCCAACCCCCTGCAAATATTATTGCGTGAGACTGCAGGCTTGCTTATCGGATATTGTTTTTCGCCAGTAGGCCTAGTCGTATAGCCCCACGGCGCCATATGAGGCCCAGGGCTTTAGAAGCACGTGCGACTTATCAGTGATATTGCTTGCTATGCGGTTGTGTTACGGCACGAGGGTTATTGACGGTTTTGTTTTCGGAAATGGCCAGTTTAAATATTAAACTGGTTATAATTAACGCTAAGTTTGACTTTTGAAGCAGGCTTTATACCGTATGGCTGCGATAAAAGTTGAACATGATTGCAGTTCCAATGCTTCGGTGTCGTTGTCGCCATATTGGTATTCCGTCCAATAGTTTTAAAACTGTGAAACAGTAAATGTGCCTTTCACTTAGAAATGGAGACTCGGTTGTTCTTGTAGGGAACACAGCTTCAGGTTGTGTCACTCTCAATATCGGTAAATATTTTTTTCTAATAATTGTAATGGACATTAATATGGTACACAAGTAATCCTTTAAACAATTTTTATTCATTAACCGATTCGTTTAACTCGCATGTTCATTATAAGTTTATGACATGGCATACGGGCGTATGAACTTGAATCACGTATGAAACGCCCTAGCCGCTCTAGAGGCGGGAAATATATCTGGATATTATTAATTTTATCGTGTCCTAGAAATTTGAATTTCAAAATATCGTCAATATCCAAAGGGGACTTACTCGAAAATGTTTTGCTCGCGATTTGGATGTACCATATAAATTAATGATGAGAATGAACTAATAATCTTTTTCATAAAAACCTTATTTCCTATGTCTTGTGACACCCGTAAGAAATCCGTTAGTATAATATGTGAAACCATTTGAAGTTACGACTATAAGAGAAACTTTCCCAAGGTAGTGGTCCCATGGATAAATTCTTCATTATACAAGCACGTTCCTACTTATTTATTATGATGATCCACAAAAACGTTCACCTAAATCCTGTTAGCCGTTTGACCTTTGCGCTAACCAGTGGGAGGTTGTCAGTTGGTTAATAGGACCCCAGGCTAATATAAATTTGTACTTGTGACAAATCACGCTCGCAGTCCAAAATACGTAAGGAGATTGTTGTAATTTGTAATCATTAGAGGTATACAATATATTTTGTTTCCATTCCTGTCATGTGAAATAACTAAATCCAAATTATCCTAGATAACCATTTTAGAAACATTAATGTTTTTCGAGTTTATAATTAATATACAATGGAAATAACTAGGAAACTTCGCAAACGCTTTTTCAGGCGCGTTGTTAGATGAGCGTATGTTTTTTTAAACAAAAAAAAGCGTAAAATTGCGATTTGCATGAGAAATTATTTTTCGATTGCGCTCAAATTTCACACAAATATATAAATTCATAAAATTAAGGTTCTGTGAAAAATCATTACAATCGGATAAAGAATGAAGGTGTTATAAGTCGAAGATTTTTTTTTAAATCCAAAAATATCGTAAAATTGCAATTTTAATGAGAAATAATTTTTCGATTGCGCTCAAAAACGTGGCAGTTCTAAGTTTAGAGATTTCAAAGGCCTTCAGAAAATTTCATTGCAATTGGAGTATCGGTTTAGCCGGAATCGTGTTAACAAACACACAAAAATACAAACAGAAAAAATAAGAAAAACGAAAAATAATCGTAAAATTGCGATTTTCATGAGAAATAATCTTTCGACTGCGCTAAAAAACGTGGCAGTTCTAAGTCCAAAGATTTTAAAGGCCTCCACAAAATTTCATCGAAATTGGAGTATCGGTTTAGCTGGAATCGTGTTAACAAACCCACAAAAATACAAACAGAAAAAACAAGAAAATCGAAAAAATCGTAAAATTGCTATTTTCATAAAAAAATAATTTTTCGATCGATTTTTCGCACGTGGCAGTTCTAAGTTCAGAGATTCCAAAGGTCTCCAGAAAATTTCATCGCAATTGGAGTATCGGTTTAGCCGGAATCGTGCTAACAAACAGACAAAAATACAAAAAAAAGAAAGAAAGAAAGAAAGAAAGAAAGAAAGAAAGAAAGAAAAAAACATTCCGGATTTTTTTTCTCCAGTGTAGTGACATGAAATCTTCGCTACGCTCATCCAATTATAGCACAAAGTTGCATAATATATTAATATGAAAGTGCATTGCTGAATCAGACTGATACTTAGGCCTAGCAACTTGATAAAACTAATTATTGCGATGCTTTAACCCGGACTTTGGGAAGTAAACAATATGTTAAAACATTGAAAGCACTAATTGGCAACAGTTACCTAACGCGATGGGGTTTGTAATTTTGTCATCTTGGGAGATATCGAATTGGAATAATATATGGAAACATTATTTTTTATTACTAGGAAAACGCTAAAGTCCCGCCGCGTTGATGGATGAGCGTTTTTGTAAGTTTTAAGTTTGCGTGGGACCACTTTTCCTTTGCAAGTGCTTTGTGAATGCATTGTAGGTGATTGTTGTCAAGTTTCTATTGTTACTTGTTAATTGTTATTATAAACCTCGAAAAAACTCATATTAAAACCTTTATTTCAATGGATTCTGGCTATTTTTTCAACTTTTTCTTTCAAAAAGCAATACATCACCATTACTTTAATGTCCATGTGAAATATGAACGTTGTAGCCCCACCCGTTTGGTCAGAATCGGCCCAAATGTCACGAAAATATCGCACTAAAAATCGAAAAAAATCGTAAAAGTACGATATTCATGAGAAATATTTCTTCGATTGTACCCAAAAACGTGGCAAGTCTAAGTTCAAAGATTTAAAAGGTCTCCAGAAATTTTCATCGCAATTGGAGTATCGGTTTAGCCGGAATCGTGTTAACAAACACACAAAAATACAAACGGAAAAAACAAGAAAAACGAAAAAAAATCGTAAAATTGCGATTTTCATGAGAAATAATTTTTCGATATCGCTCAAAATGATGGCAGTTCTAAGTTCAAAGATTTCAAAGGTCTCCAGAAAATTTTATCGCAATTGGAGTATTGGTTTAGCCGGAATCGTGTTAACAAACACACAAAAATACAAACAAAAACAAAAAAGAAAAACGAAAAAAATCGTAAAATTGCGATTTTCAAGAGAAATAATTTTTTGATCGATTTTCCTACGATGCAATTCTAAGTTCAGAGATTTCGAAGGTCTCCATAAAATTTCATCGCAATCGGAGTATCGGTTTAGCCGGAATCGTGTTCACAGACACACAAAAATACAAAAAAAAGAAAAAAAAAAAAAAAAAAAAAAACATTCCGGATTTTTTTCTCCAGTGTAGTAGAATGGAATCTTCGCTCGCTACGCTCATCCAACAAGAATGTATCATTTCGGTTTAACTAACTGATACAATAAAATATGTAACTGTACTCCAAACTAGTAGGCCTACACAAACTTTGAATTGCAGTAGGTTATTAGGAAGCGAAGCACCCATCACGTGTCTGTTTGTCCGTCCATCCGTCTGTGCATGTGTCACGTCTCATGATAAAATGCAAACACGACGTTCGTTTGACAGACCTTTGTGTTGGCAGTGACGATACGGAATTATTTAGGTGAACCTGGGGTAAGGGGGAAGTTGCTATAGCCCCTCCCCAGTTTGTGAATTAATATATGACCCGGCACTTCCACAATTTGAATGCAGGAACAAGAGGCGAATATTTGAGTGGTAAGCTTACCCGGCGCCTCTACCAAAAATATCAACTCACTGCAAATTATTTTATCTTTGTGTTTTCCTTATACGATCTGTTGATTATAACTTGCCTTGCTCCTTGTTTTTGAAACTGAATTTAAGTATAATAATATTTCATTGTCTATACCGTCAATATATTTTATTAACAATTTTAATATTGGGTTTGTGTGATCGGCAAAAGACAGGCTTACACAAAACATATTTTAATTTAGTTTTTTGTGAAATCTACGAAAATATTTTCACGACAAGTGTATATCAACCATAATTATTTTCAAAGCAACGCTTCCTCAGTAATCAAAATTGTTATTCCTAATTAAGTAAAGGTAATCATGTATGCTACAAGTACAATATTATCCCCCGTCACCCTTTCTAAGCCCTTATCTGTTCGTATCAACGGCAAGCGGGATCTGGCTGAAAGAAAGCTCGTATTTATCTCCGTGTAAAGGCCAGTTAATTGTGAAACCACCCACCCTTCTGGGTCGGTGCGTTCTCTCCTGTGTAATTGCGACGCGTTGGTTGCTAGCACAAACACAACACGGTGTTGACAAAGTCCACACTCCTGTCGTTCGCCCTGATGCCCGAGGCTCTTCCTTCCTTTCAGACAGGCTATCCCGAGGGACAGGCGCACATAATCGCAATCCACTTCACTGGATTACATCTGGGTTTAGAATACATCCTGGTCATCTACTGGAATTTATTCTCGAATCGTCATTTTTATTTGCTATATAAAACTAACCCTAACAAAATAAATAATAAAATAATTGTAACAAATATGTTTTATTATATTCAATAAATTGTGTGAACATTATAACGTATTTAATCACTCACTCTCAATCGGTCTCGCTGCTTGCCAGAATGGAAGGGCGTTAACCATCAGATTAAATTATCAAACAATAATTGAGGTGAAAACAAAATAACAACTTCCACTTAGATAACTATTATAAATTAGTATATAAAATAAATAAATAAAAATTTAATAATAATAAAAGGCAAGTAAAGAGACTACAAAAAAGTAGTCGTTTATTTCATCGCCTGACTTGTTTGAAAAATTATAAATGTAAGTTCTTATTTTTCTACCATAATTGCATTAAGACCATGGAATTTACCTCAATTAAACCCCAATATATCTTAAGCCGTTGTTATAAGCTAAAGATCAGAGGAATGAATGGATAATGTCGGCACCTACAGGGTTGGCTTGGTCGGCTTTAAATTTAATGTTCCCAGAGAAAATCAGTTATGTGACTGAGTGGGTAGACTCTAAATACGATTTTGAAAATGACTAAATAGAGAGATTCGGTTCAAACCACTGGCAATCCTGACTGAAGGCAAAAGTTTGTCTAGGAATTTCTCAGTGTAAAAGATTGTTGTGATTTAATCCTATTTGATATTTTGCAGATATGTATAAATATTTATTCAAATTTGTGAAGATATATGATGTCACGGTACAGTGTGAAATACGGCTCTGAATTAGTCGCTTCGCTCGGCTACTTTTAAGTTCATAATCATGCTATTAGAGAGGAAAATGTTGAACACAAAATTAAGCTCATTATTGAATAAGTTTGAGTAGGTTAGTGTGTACTGTGTACAGTGAGTTTTGTTTGAGTAGTGGCCGAGTTCTGAAGCGTTATGTGGGGGAGTTTTGTAAGCTGTGTGTTGAGTTCGCTATACGGTACTTCGAGTTACACTAGAATATGTTTTGTTATAGTTATTCATTACTTAAAAGCCCAGGCTCGACCCTATTTCCTGTGGTTGAATCACACAATCCACCATGCGTGTTTTTATTTCAAATACATGCAGCATGCTTTTACAAAATTCCATTCCTCTCGTCGTTCGTACGGATAACAAAAACAGCATAGCCATTAGAGGGTGAATATTCGATTGGTTTGATCTATTTTGATAAAGTTTCGCTAGACTTGAAATGGACGGCCATGTTTGTTGCTTCTGTGTGAACTCGATTTCAAATTAATTAAAATGTCCAGCCAGCCAGCGATGTCAATGCAAAAGGTTCCACATTGAGATCGGAAAGTTTGTTTGTTTGTTTGGATATGGTTGACGAACGCCCGTGGTTCGCACGGCGGGTGTTCCGTACGAATGACGATGAAACGAGTCGAATCTAGTTTTAAAGAAGAGAATGCGTGTGGATATAAACAAATGGAAAGCACAAGCAACACATTATGTAAAGTAAATTCACGAAATTTAATTAAACCGCACAGTTGGGTTAGGTTCATTTAATGTTTGATGAGTCTGCAGTCTGCACTGTACAGAAGATGTAACTCATCAGGACTCTGGGTGAAAGGAAAAACATGCCTGCATGAAGAATCGTCGTTAAAACAACCCACGCATACAAAAAACTTGTAAAAATACAGCCATACCTAACACATTCAAAAGCAATGAGATCTAAAACAAGGGCCAAGCTTATGTACCATTCTTCATTTGCGCATTCTTAATTCATAAGCGTACACTGCCCCGTACATCCTTAAAAAGCTGGCAAAATAGAATTTGCACGAACTATTACGTTTAAAATAACAGTTGAAAATTCTATTTTGCCAAGCTTTTCAAGGATATATAGTTACGGGACAGTGTACGTTTATGAATTAAGAATGCGCAAATTTAGAATAGTGCATGAGCTTGGCCCCTTTTTTAAGATCTCATTGATTTTGAATGTGTAAGGTTTGGCTGTATTTTTACAAGTTTTTTGTATGCGTGGGATCTTATTAGGAAAACGCCAAAGTCCCGCCGCGTTGATGGATGAGCGTTTTGTAAGTTTTTAGTTTGCGTGGGACCACTTTTCCTTTGCAAGTGCTTTGTGAATGCATTGTAGGTGATTGTTGTCGAGTTTCTAATGTTACTTGTTAATTGTTATTATAAACCTAAAAAAAAACTCATATCAAAACCTTTATTTTATGGATTCTGGCTAACTTTTTCAACTTTTTCTTTCAAAAGGTACTACATCACCATAACCTTAATGTCCATGTGAAATATGAACGTTGTAGCCCCACCTGTTTGGTCAGAATCGGCCCAAATGTCACGAAAATATCGCACTAAAAATCGACGAAAAAAATCGTAAAAGTACGTTTATTTTATGGGTTCTGGTTACCTTTTTCAACTTTTTTTTTCAGAAGGTACTACATCACCATAACCTTAATGTTCATGTAAAATATGAACTTTGTAGCCCCACCCGTTTTGTCAGAATCGGCCCAAATGTCACGAAAATATCGCACTAAAAATCGAAAAAAAATCGTAAAAGTGCGATATTCATGAGAAATATTTCTTCGATTGTACCCAAAAACGTGGCACGTCTAAGTTCAGAGATTTCGAAGGTCCCCTTCAATTTTCATCAAGATCGCTTTTGCCGTTTGCCCGGAATCGTGCGAACAAACAGACAAAAAGAAAAAAAAAAAAAAAAACATTGGAGCTAAATTTTTTGAGGGGTCAGTGAAATTGAAGTTTTCGCTACGCTCATCCAATTACTTTTTCAAGTTCCATTGCAATTTTCTTTTTGTTTTCTTATATGCCTGTAAAAGGCTGATATTAAAACCTTTATTCAAAAGACACTACATCACTATTACCTTAATGTCGATGTTTTATATGAACGTTGTAGTTTTACCCGTTTGAGCAGAAACGCTGGCTAAGTGAAACTGGCGAATTTGTAAGTCTAGTCGCCAACATCCTTACAGTGATTTTGACCATGTTTCTTACCAATTTTTCCCGTTACATAATGACTGGGTGACACCCCGAGAACACCCCAAATCGGCTTGCTGTAGGCCTATAAGGAGCCTTATAGGGTGTCAGCGCCCCGCAGCTTGGCTGCGGCGCCCTGTCGGGCACCTAGTTATAATAAATAATTATATTATACATTATAATTAAAAACAAATACTGCATAAAACAAGAACAAATTAAAATGCATTTAAAAAAATTTATATTATCATACAAAATATGTTCATATTGCTATTTCGGTATATTGCATTCAAAACGTCTTTGTGAAAACGTATTTCAAATCAAGTTTAGTTTTTGCATTGCCACCAAATTATTTTAATCTGTTAGTGTGGTTTCAAGAGGTATAACGTAGACACTTTGTGAGTGGGGCCTATAGTGGTCCTTTTCTAACTATAAAGTTGTACATCTTAATTGTTGTCATAATATTGTAAAAGTTATAAAATAATTGATAATAATAATAATATTAAACCTAATAATTAATAATAATAGGTATTATAATAATAATAAATAATAATAATAAATAATAATAATAATAATAATAATAATAATGAATATAAGATTTTAAGCATAAGCCGCTTAAGGACATAGTTATTGATTCATAGCAGTTGTCGAAAAAGTTGCCCCGACTGGGGTTCGACCCAGAACCTCCGCTTAACGTGCCATAGCCTACCAATTGAGCTACGGACCACAGAACAAACTTACTAACTGCTATATGTTGTGATTGTGACTCCATGACATAAATCCAACAGAAGACTGCAATGTTGCTGTCAAATCTGAAAGATCACATGGATAAATCCAAACACTCTCATCTCCATGAGTGGTAGTATGATATAGATTTTAAGCATAAGCCGCTTTAGGACTAGTTATTGATTATAGCAGTTGTCGAAAAAGTTTGCCCCGACTGGGGTTCGAACCCAGAACCTCCGGCTTAACGTGCCATAGCTCTACCAATTGAGCTACCGGGACCACAGAACAAACCTTTACTAAACTGCTATATGTTGTGATTGTTGACCTCCATGACATAAATCCAACAGAAGACTGCAATGTAGCTGCAAATCTGAAAGATCACATGGATAAATCCAAACACATCTCATCTCCCATGAGATTTGTCAAATTTTAATAATTAATTAATATTAATATTTTTATTTTGTCAAATTTGTAATTTGTCCCATGAGATGAGATGTGATTGGATTTCTTCATGTGATCTTTCAGATTTGACAGCTACATTGCAGTCTTCTGTTGAATTTATGTCATGGAATTCAACAGTCACAACATATAGCAGTTTAGTAAAGGTTTGTTCTGTGGTCCCGGTAGCTCAATTGGTAGAGCTATGGCACGTTAAGCCGGAGGTTCTGGGTTCGAACCCCAGTCGGGGCAAACTTTTTCGACAACTGCTATGAATCAATAATAATAATAATAAAAAAATAATAATAATAATAATAATAATAATAATAATAATAATAATAATAATAATAATAATAATAATATCATTCCAAATTCCGAAGTCAAGGGTTGGCCAACATAATATGCCCCCAGTAGCCTTCCACCTCAACTTTAGCGTTTGGTGTGGGAGACCTAGACCCAAATCCTTTCCAGGATTTACGTCATTTAAAATCTCTCTTCCTAACTTTGAACAGCTTTTACGGTAGTTCCATCGAGGTTGTTTGTGTGTTTAATACACTTGACTATTTCCTCTATTAGAGTGGCGAGGGTGTTCGTTTGTACTGCCGCAGCTAGCCTAGGGCAGCGGTTTGGTTTGTTTTGTTTGTTTTCTGCGACAACATGTGCCACACCGCGGTCGAGATAGCAACCACGACCGCCACCACAGTTTGCGTAAAGTCGTAGTGAGTTTGTACTGGACGCTACGGTGTTGTAGGCAACTACAAGTAAATTAATTTCGACTGCAAAGAAGGTTGGCGTTAGAGAGAGTCCACCTTGACGCTAGCACTGGGTATACTGGTTAGCACTCGGCAGCGAAGACTACACACTGCCTTCTATAAAGTGGGATATAGTATCTTCTAAACAGGTTATTAAAACTGCTCAATTATAATTTAAATATATACTTTGCTTTGATGGGTAGAATCAAATTTATTGTTGTAGTGAAAAAGCTATTTCTCTTGAGTTCACTATACCTGTTTTAAAAATTGATAATTAATTTAATTTTTTTTAATCGTCTTATCAAACAAACAACATCACACCATATCTCGCATATTTTAAAACAGACTGGAGCAAAAGCAGCAATTTATAATCTTAAAATCTATAATAGGCCTACATAATTTTAACTCCACAAGAATTTAATCTGGGTTTGAACGGAATGAATGCTAATTATTTATCAAAATGTTGCCAAATTATCAATAACGCCAAATTATATTCATCCGTTCTCTGCTGCCTGTTGCAAAAGTGAATAATTTAAGGTGCCATTAATACACTGTAGTTTGATTGGCTTATCCGATCGACGCAAAAGCCCAAACAATATATTTATTTTGTCTGCATATCCAATTTTAAAGGGTATCCTTACAACATTCTTACACCAAGCTTTTTAGAAACTTCGTAACTTTAACCTAAAAGCCTTTTTTAATTAACAAACTCTCATTATTTACTCAATCATGATGTAAACTTTTTATTATTCAAAGGAAAGGAAAGAGTATAAGAGCAAATCAAAGATTTATAGTAAAATGGTAGAATTGGAAGCTCCGCTGTAAAGCCAACGAAGAGCAAAGGTCACAACCTTCTCCCAGACCTATTGCAACTTATTTAACGGAGAGGACGTATGCCCAATCAAATTATATCTTGAAATCGAATTATTTCCTAGAAGTTTATAATGTGATTATATATTAACACCGTAGAAAAGCACGGTTTTATTTACGCCCTACGGAGTAAAATTATTTTGAATAAGATATGCGAAATTAAATATCAAAGAAATTACTGTATTCAAATAACGAACAAACAGAGAATCTTAAGTAGATTACCGTAAGTAAATTGAGGATTCTAGCTGTGTTCTAGCTTGTCTTTTGTGTGTGTTGATGTCTGTTTCTTCCAGCATAGTAGGCAAAGGCATGATCAAACAACAAATATTATGTTCATATTTTAAATGAAAACCATATTTGATTATACATGTTTGTGTGTGTGCGTTGGTGGAGTGTGGGGGGAGGTCTATTTGGTGTTCGTTAGCTGCATAGTGTTCATGGATGCATGCTCATAGATGTAGTCACGAACTGCGATGCACCATAAAACTCGAGTGTTATGTTTCCTTATTGAATCACTAACTAAATATAAAATTAATTCAAACCATAGAATGTAACCTGTACAGTGACAACTTGCCCCTCTTCAGGTGCCAATCTAGGTATACAGTTTGACAATAGTTGGGAGATAATGCCTAGGGCTATTTAATAAGGCCCAGTCCCGGCATTCATATTATGTTGACGAACGAAAGCGATGTTAGTATTGCCGGTGGCAGCTATCGAACCTTTGATCTCCGGAATAAAAGTCTCAAGTGCTCCTGCATGAGCTACCTCTATCGGTTAGGCTCTGTATGCATTTTTGTTTCACTTTGATCATAAAGCTACTGCAAAGCACTATGTTCAATATTCCGGCCTGCTGTTTCATGCATTTTGGTTTAACTTTTGATTATCAAAGCAATTCAAAAGCACTATATAACCAGTATGGGGCCTACTCTGTAGGCGTGTCGACGAATTTCAAACAACCGGCTCTAATTAAATCCAGCCTGACCACGCACTCAATAGCTAGCTGATGGTGCCGATGAATGGCATGAAATTATGAAATGAGATTGGCTTCTCTCCATTTATTGAATTCTACAAGCTGCAATTATTCGAAAACAAAACTCAGCGACGTGCGTTGCGTAGGATTGTGGTCAAGAGCACAATCATATGATACTACAATTCTCAGTATTATGAACGATTTGTAATTCCAGAGTATCTAAAAGAAATTAAATGTTGCATTTTTATGAATGCTGTACATGGACTTGCCGGCTACTTTATGGGCCTCGATATTTCTAATTCGTAAGAATACAATGTCGACTCGGACAAATATAAATCTGTGTCTCGAGTTTATTAATAATAAATTAAATACTGTTGTTTTGAATAATACATAATTATTCCTATCATTTAATAACTAAGTCTTCAAAGCTGACTTAAGCAAAACAACTCTGAAATAAAATAAATAAATATTTTTAAGTTCGTTTATAAAAACACTATACCTTAACTTTGCTTATAAGATCTAAATATTTATCCTATCCTCTACTTGAAATTAAAATTCAGTTAACCTTATAGTAGGTGCGTACTTGTTCTAGTTGCGTGTCGTTTTGAGAATGTTTGAAACTATGTTTGTGTTAATGTTGTTATCATGAATATCTTCTAAACAATAGCAGCTATGAGTCCATCTTCCCCTTAGTCGGTTCACGTTCTTTGAATCGTCGGTCGTGTTTCTTGTCTTGACTGGCTATTCCAACTAAAACCACGATAAAAATGCAGCCATACTCTTAGAAATGTGAAATAGTCGACTTATTTGAAGAAGTTCGTGCAAGGCGAGAGGTTGCTAACACTTTGACCTGACGGTGTCAACGCCGTAAAACCTGCCTACAGGTGCTTGACTTATTTCATAAAATGTTCTGCGATCGCGTGTCGACCCCTCTTCGTAGTTTCCTTTCCTGCTAAAGGTAAATAGACCATAGAAATAAAACACACTGGGCATCAAAAGTAATTTAAAAACTCCGAGAAATTACGTTATTTAAAGGTCCAACATAATATCAAGAGCACACGCATCGCTCCTTGGTGTAAGGGAACTCGAACAGGGGGTCCTTGCCAAGCCGTGCACGTCTGTGCGTCTGTGCGTAGAATCCGTAGAAACACGTGTTTACGGGAAGTGGAAACCGTTTAATATAACACGCACTCCCGTCATGGTGAATCCAAAACACAAGCAATGAGATAATACAACTTTAAAATTACAATATTTATTTTAATTCCATTCTATTTATTTATGTTTTCATTCAATTTACAATATTTAAACATTATAGTAAATACATATCCATTACAAAAACATTACAAAAATTTTAAAAGCTTAATTAAATAAGTTATGGTAACGACTATTAATTATTATCGAAAGTATTTTACATTTTATGATTATTGAAACCATTTTTTTTGTATTTTAATTTGTGGCCACATAACAACAGGGCACGTCTCCCACGGACACAAGTGCTATTTACCATACCTACTTAACACTTAGATTTACAATAATAACCCCACAACTTGGCTCCATTTGTGGTTGTTATAGCTTTGTCGAGAATAAGTCAACCCTTACAGAGGAACTCTTTATCCAAAATCAGTTCCTCGATATTATACAAAATAAAGACATATATTTAAATTAATTTCTTCCCACATATTTCGTAACCCTTTCTTTAGAATATTTTTTCTTCTCAGCTTTGAAATTCATGTCACACTATCGACAGCCATTGCATATTGGATACATATTATATTACGTCATTTAGTTTTAATTCGTGTGCAAATCATTTCAACAATGCACTATTAAAGTTGATAACTCGTAAACATCGTCACATAATAATTTCATTGGGATAATATTATTCGCTATAATATGTCCAACTTTACTTTATTTTAAACAAAGCTCTGCCTTTACATTAAGGTTGCCTTAAGACACAGAGTAACAAAAATGAAATTACATTTATACAAATTACACAGTAAGTAAAATTGGTAACAGATAATGAAAAAATGAAATGAAGTGAAAAATGAAGTGTGAATTATGATGTGTGAATTATTTTGTGAATGTAATATACCTTTCTATCAGATAATATTAATTGAAGTTCAATCAGCTTTATCGTTATTAAAACAAATATCAATGCAATACTCAGAGATTTAAAAGTACAGTGCTATATTGTACAGAATTTGATTGAGGTTGCTTCTTAATGTAGCCGTACACATTAAACTTAATGATGTGCAATATAAAATCTCATCTTGAATCAAAAGGGTTAGAGACCATGTTTAATTACTGTTGTTATAAAAGTCATAGCATGACCCAACGATCAGGCCTGCAGCCTTTACAAACAAAACATTAACAGCTCAAAAGGAGATTAGTCAGTCATCTGACTAATCTTTGTCAAAAGTACTTTAAAAAGTAAAAAAAAATGCAAACAGATTGTTTGCAATTATTATCTAATGTAATACCAGGCAGAAATAGTAAATGGTAAATGGAGGGAAAGCAGTAAAGCAGTTCAGTTTTATGACCGGTCAAATTGGTATTTTGTAAACAGTATTAACTTATTATCTCTAGTTTAAAATAACTAAATCACACAACATTATTCTTAAAAAAACCTTTAATTGCTTAAATAAAGTAGGTATAGGTGAAAAATAAAACTATATGGAAATGATGAAATCCCAAAATATATGTGATGGTAAGCTTCAAAGTGTGATTGAGAAAACGAGGTTCAATTTAGGATGTTTAAAGTGAGGGAATACATGAAACACGATAACGATAATATCTGATTCATCAAACGATCGAAGCTTCAGTAAACACGATGATTATAATAATATTTTTACTCAATTCAATGAGTTGGAACTAACGTGAAAGAACGATCACCAAGAGTCGAGTCCTAGATCTTAAACAGTCCACCTAAATGCCATGTACCTCGCATCTATATCAAGCCATGGTTAGATTAATTAACAACAGGGCACTTACGCCTTGGGGCACGTTTCTTCAATTCATTGAATATATACGCGTGTAGTTCAACTTTGTCAGTAATTTATTGAAGCCATCGTGAACTTTGGACGTAGTAGACGGCAGCATCTTATGAAGATCACTTCTTAAGTACAGACATTTTAGTCGGTGATTTGTGAACGGAAATTCTCGTAAAAGACGGTACCATTGTGTTTGGATGATGGTTTTGATTAAATGGCTTATAAATTAGACGTTGTGTCGCCATTTCCGAGCTGCGGATATTACAGCGGATCACGTACCGAACATATTTCACAGGCTTGCGGAACTTCTTTGTAATTTATAAAGAGCATCTCTTGTATTGCCTCTTAGCGAATTTTGTGTTAGTTTAAGCAACTAAAGTCAATGCATTGGAAGGAAATTTAAGTGTAATAGTAAATAAAAGCTGTTTGTAGAGCTTTAGTCGTGACACATTGGCCAAGTAAACCGTGCGAATGGAATCGATTGGAATAGAAATACACAAACAAACCCGTAAGAGAGCAATTGAGATGTTGTGCTGAGTTTAACGATGGACAGCTCGCTCGGTTCGTAGGTGTTCGCCTTATTCTGTAACCACGACCGGATAGAGCGAACAGTAACACACCATGCGCCGTGCCTGTGAATGATAGGGGGGGGTTGCATTACACGATACAAATCACGATCTGGGAAGTTTATAATTTTTATCTTTTATGATTCAGTGATCATTGCAATAAGTGAGTACTAGAGATGAAAACACGTCTGCCTTCAAGCAAAATAACCTATTAACTTCCTATAAAATCACTTATCCGCTAACTCCATGTGTGTTTCCTTGTACTTAACTATTTCGCAATGCCATTAGATGAATTGAATACTTAAACTACTTTAATAAGTATTATACTTTACTGCAGGTAAACTTATGTGGGTAGCAACACACCCGCTAAATACACATACCGTAAACATACATAATTCAACGAAACTATTATCAGTTATAAAACCAAGGTGATAAAACATTTATTAAAAGGATAATTAAAATCTTAAAATCTTACTTAAACTACTTTAATGCTTCCAAAAGTATTATACTTTACTGGTATAAACTTATGTGGGTATAGCAACACACTCGCTAAATACACATACTGTAAACGTACATAATTCAACGAAACTATTATCAGTTATGAAACCAACAAGGTAATAAAACATCTATTTAAAGGGTAATTAAATCTTAAATCCTTACTTAAACTACTTTAATGCTTCGAAGTATTATACTTTACTGGTAACTTATGGGGTAGCAAACACACCGCTAAAACACATACCGTAAACTACATAATTCAAAAAACTTATTACTCAGTTATAAAACCACAAGGTAATAAAACATTTATTTAAAGAGTATAATTAAAATCTTAAAATCCTTACTTAAACTACTTTAATGCTTTCAAAAGTATTATACTTTACTGGTAAACTTATGTGGGTAGCAACACACCCGCTAAATAACATACCGTAAACATACATAATTCAACGAAACTATTATCAGTTATAAAACCAACAAGGTAATAAAACATTTATTTAAAGAGTAATTAAAATCTTAAAATCCTTACTTAAACTACTTTAATGCTTTCAAAAGTATTATACTTTACTGGTAAACTTATGTGGGTAGCAACACACCCGCTAAATACACATACCGTAAACATACATAATTCAACGAAACTATTATCAGTTATAAAACCAACAAGGTAATAAAACATTTATTTAATGGGTAATTAAAATCTTAAAATCCTTACTTAAACAACTTTAATGCTTTCAAAAGTATTATACTTTTTACTGGTAAACTTATGTGGGTATAGCAACACACCCGCTAAATACACATACCGTAGCATACATAATTCAACGAAACTATTATCAGTTCTAAAACCAACAAGGTAATAAAACATTTATTTAACGGGCAATTATAATCTTAAAAACCTCACGTGACACGTATGAGGCATATAATAACCGCAATCTGCATAGTAATACATCTTTTGGGAGGTGTACAGGTCTAGCCATGCATGCTTTCGAAGTATTGTGTTCCGGAAAACATGTCCTTCAAATTTAAAGTAGACACAAATTAATTTCACACACTTGAAACCTTATTTAGGATTTAGAAACAGTCAAAGGAATCATACCATGTTACAAGGTATAGCAGATCCACGCACAGACTACCTCTTGTTTAAGTTTGTACAAAGGTAATAGATGAGGCTGTGTATCTTCTTTTAGTAACTAATTCATATCGAAGAAAAAAATCAGATCAATTTTCACTAAGATAGACGTACATTTACTTCAGTTTACAGTGAACATTTCGGTCGTTAGAAACTTCATATTTTTTTAAATTTTGTTGTTTCTTAATTTATATTTATCGTAATTATTCGTAATAGAAATCCATGTTTATTACGTGTATGTTATTCAAACGGGAAATATTATGTCATTGTACTAAAACCAACCAGGTTAATATTTAAAATTTTAGTTGACTGGGCAATTTATATCTTTGCAAACCTGTTTGTGCACGCATTGTAGGCTATAATTGCAATCTTTGTTTCTTTTTGGGAGGTGTACATCTACCATAATGACTTGTTCAAAGTATTTATGGATTCTGGTAACAACTTTTTTCTTCAAATTTAACTACACCCCACAACTTAATTCCAGCATTGAAACCCTTTTAGGATTGGCAATAGAAAATCACAAGAAATCATAACTATTTAAAAGGCTTTATTCTCCACGCAAACTTCCTTTTTTCTTTGAAACAATACATCAATTACTGAATGGCATGTGAATCTGCTTTAGCACTTTTCATATGAAAGAAAAAATAGATACAATATCAACTAAGATCGTAAAATGTACATCATTCAGTGAAATTTCGTCGTTGTAAAAACGTCAATTTTAGAAAATCGAGTGTGTCATTTTCATTAATGCATATTTTTGCCGTAAGATACGTACATAAAATCTATATTTAAACAGGATCAAATTTTTGGGATTGTGAAATTGAGTGCTTTTCGTATCACTAATTTTATTTGATGTTCTCCTTTGTAATTCAGTTTTTATAACTTATTGAATAGAAGCTAAACAAATCATCAAACACCATGTACCGATTCTGTATTGAAAAGTATCAAACTATTTCTAGGGCTCGTAGCTCGTTTCTGTGTGTGTGCGTGCGTGTCCTGTCCACCATGTGGCCAACCGGGAGCAAAGCCAAAACCAACTCATCAATTTGTATCGTATGATTTAAGGCAATAGTTTAAAGTCGTTGGTCCCTTCTATCTCGATTATAGCGATTGGTTAAATTAGCACCTTTTTTATCGGATGGGAAATTAAAATGGAGAACCGGTTCGGACCTAGCGCTGGCGGCGTAATCAACTGCGTTAAAACGTCAAACTAACTCAAGCCATCAAAGCAGTAATTAAAACGAAACCATTATTAACGTGTTCTTATCACTAATTCGTGTTTATAATTTTTTAACCGCTGGGTGCCGAGTTGAATGCTAATCCACGGCATGCATGGTCCGCCTGCAGTGAGCATCGCAGCCCCAAGGTTTTCGCCGACCATTGGATCTAAATCAATCGCATGATTTATGGGTTTGTTACGTGTTAGCCCACTATTATGGTCACTGCATACTTAACCAACTGAGCACTAATGGAAGAGCATGCTATTAACATGGTTCGCAATGCGTTTCATGGGTAAAGGCGGGGTTCATATTATTATAGATCGCCACATCGCGAAAATTAATTAAATTAAAACCTGCTTATTAAAAGTGTCTTTCATCTGTTTTTAATCTGTAACTATCAATCATGAGGATTTATCTGAGCTAAGCATGATCATAATCGCATTATTCAATAAAGAATAATCTTGTGAGCTAGAATCTACGTAGGCATGTTCGTGATCGTAGCCGCGAGGTGCGGAAGAAACGAAGCTTTCTACCGTCAAATACCTCGTTCCGTACCCCCTTCCGATAAGTCTTAGGCGTACCTACCAGAAAGAAGATTTAAATGACTCGCGTAAAATACCTTAATCATGCATTCAACGTAATCAAGTAAGCGATGGGAGTATTAAATGGCTAGGTAGGCGGGTACGTGCTGAGCGTTCCGACTCCACTACTGGGAGCATGTCGTGACTGACATTTTGTTGACATCTAGCGTCTCAAGGGACATATTGTGTACGTCCTACTACTACAGCCCCAGTGCTTTAGTCCTACGGGTAAGAATGAAGTTGTAGAAGTGAACGAACTAAAATGTAATATATTTGAAAAGTTATTGCTGGAAATTATGAACATTCAAGTCTTCTGCCAATATATTCACAACACGTTATTCTAGCCTATATTTTGTTTAACAAACCAACAAATATACAGTGTACAATAAAGTGATCTTCATTGATCAATTGATTCGAGCATCTGCCCTGATAGCAGAGGTCACGAGTTCAATTGCCGGGGGTGACACTTTTAATTTCTGACTAGAATATCATAATATAATTAGTGGTCTGCGAGTACCAAACATTTAGAGTCGGGTCGGCTCTGGTATTCGGGCTCCGACCCTGTAGTTAACAATTAACGTGCCAGATTTTAGAGTATGAAAATTTATATGTTTAAGATGGTGGAGGTGCCGGTCCAAGATTTACGAATTTATTAGTTGAGGTGCCGGTCTAGAATATTTTTAATTCATAGCTTATAGTATACAAAATGACATTCAATAAAAATACAGGCAATAGAAGATGAATTGGGAGATTCTTCATAAAGAAATTAAACATCTATTTTTACATTCATTATTATAACGGCCGTCTTTTCCCTACCTGACCCGAAAACCCGAATAGAAGCAGTTTATTACCCGAACCCGACCCGACTGCCAAAATCTATTCCAGCGCAGCCCTAAATATGATACGTATGTGAAACAGTTGGTTTGGTAAAAACATTTGTTTAATAGGGTATACTACGACGCTATTATTGTGATATATAAGACAAATCAAGTTCGCTAGTGTTCTAAGATACAATCATATAAATAAATGAAATATTATCAAATATTAATCAAATAAATAGTGGAAGAATAGTTTTGATTATTCTGGAAGTAATTTAAAACATGTTTTAAAACTAGTTTCTGTAATTGTGTGTATAAGTAGAACCCTCAAGAACGCCTCTACCCAAAGTATTTTCGGTCATCTGAACCCTTCTAAAAATAACTCGTTTAGGCACGAAAAGTCTCTGAGGTAATGTCCCAGTTGAACAACACCCATACTGATCAGCTGGCTCGCTCCTCTGCTACCATGCACTGTGTATACAATGGATGTAGGGAGGGTCTAATGCAGGGACGCCGGTCGCATGCTAATGAAGCTGTCGCACTCGCACGTTCATCCAGACACTCTTGACCAAAGAGAGCAAGTGGGTGTAATTATAGAGGCCGCACCGTGAAGCCACATTAGTGCAGTCGTTTGTAACAATCAACATGTGAGCGGAGTCTTTAGGCTAATACCAAGGTGGAGCTTTAAACCATATCTGGTCTTGTAAGCGATCGCAGGTGTTAGCTTGGCTGGCTTCAACGGGGTTTCTCATATGGGAGGTAACAACCATGATTGGGGTCAAGAGTTATTGGGAGGAAGATGGTCTAGAACACGACGAAACGGTGGAATACAACCTGCCATGAAGTTCGTAGGCCTACCATCCGAGGAACAATTCTTACAAGTTAGGAGAAATTAATTTCAAGATAAATTTTGGGGAGACTTATACTCTACATAATACAAGCTCCACTACTCCTACCAGCAGTCTCATGCACTTGCAGTAAATAACTGTGTAAGAGAGAAAATAATAATTAATATTCCCAACGTTCAATTCACTCTTATTATAGTTTCCAATAACGAAACCTAGAATAAAAGTAAACAAAACTCATGTTGCTAATTTGACCGGCATTTGAAATTACAGTATTTAAACTGAGCACGGTTTAAGTTTTTTAAGCCATGTTAATTGTGTTTTATTTTCAATTAAATTGTGTTAGAGTTGAGTAATTATGTGAAATTGGACGAGAGAATTATAAAACAACATTTATTTTTACTATGATCATGTTTATTGCAAAATTTAGTTTTGCAAAATAAATGTGAGGAATGAAAATATGTACGCTGTTATTGGATCGAATGAGTGCTTACACACTCGTGTCGCGATATTTTTGCAGCGACGCGGCGGGTTGAGTCAGAAAACTAATAAAATAGCTATGTACAAGTAATGTTGTAATATATTAATTTTATAACATAACCGTTTTATTTTTTTGATCATACTCAAGAACAGGTTGTTTTGCTATTCAGAATGATAACATTATTGTGAATCATGCAATTTCCTTGAAAGAGTTTCCTTTAGTTAAAATAGTGCAAAATCCACATGTTTTCACTGTATTTCTACAACAGTTATTATTGCAGCGAGGAGTGTCTTGATTAACAAATTGTATGCAACGCATTGGACTGTTGTGAGATATGTCACACTAAAAGAATGTGCGTTTTATATTTTGAAACAAAATATATGAATATGTTTAGCTTCTCCGTTTTTTCTGGCAAGAGGAGTAGGAAGAGGCTTTTGAGGAAGTAGTCACCGGAGTATCTATAATATGTACCATCGATCCTAAGTAAATCAAGGGGTCTACTTGCATCTACTATAATACCCAGGCCTTGATTTACTTTTGGTCGAGGGTATACGTTCTAGGTAGTACTCGACATGAGCAACGCAGCTACCATGGTATTGAAAGTATCTTGACGATTGTGCATAGAGACAAGTGTTTTTAAGCGTAGCTTACTTTAGCACGGTTCGTCGTTGTATTTTACAAAGACAATTAAAAAACAATTACCATTCAAAATTATTCCTGAAAGTGAAGCAAGATTTTGTAGCCTTCTCTAAGAAAAATGCAAAACAAATACTATTAAATTGTAACACACTTGACTATAGATTATAGTAGTAGATTACTTGGAATCATTTCGTATTTTAATGTTAATGTTGAGTCTATTTATGTCGTTGTTATTATTATCATCATAAAAACACTTCCATATTGTAACAATAAACACAAGCTTCCATTGAGGAAAATTATAGGTAAGTTAATGAAACAAAGCAAATTGAGTCACGCATGACAAACTTCAAACATGAATTACATTAAAACATGATATTAAATTACATCTTTATTTGTTTAATTGATGTAATTGCAAAGAGGAAGCTACAGACACAAATAATAAACGGAGATGTAGTTTGTTTTTCTTTTCAATCACATTTAAATAATTTAATTTAATATCCATTTCATTAAGTATAATGCATATAATTGCAAGGAGGAAAATATTATCAAATGTCGAAGTTGATTCAGCCGGTTTTTAATTACAACTAATTAACATATTTCCTCTTAAAACTGTCCAAAACACATAAATAACTAATTTACGTAATTACATATTAAATAAAGGTAAATGCAATAGAGGAGATATATTTACAAGGTAATGACGAAGTTTAAGTGCTGTCGTCATATGCACACTGTAAGTTACTTACTTAGGACTTGAAGCTACTTGTGCAATTTGCCTTTAGTGGTATTATCAGTATCTGTTCTGTTTGTATTAAAATAATAAGCTTCGTCATTTATAAGCTAACATGGAATATTGATTTTATTATAAATGACAATAATTGGCAAATTTGGAAACACCATTTTGAGCAATTCCTTTTTTATTAATTTGTTATTTATTTATTTATTTATTTATTTATTTATTTATTTATTTATTTATTTATTTAACGTCTATCCTATTCAGTTAAAAAGCTGATTTACAAAGGAGGACAACTAAATAATTCTACTTAAATAGATATAGGTACATTACTTTCGAATCTTTAGAAATGTAAAGTTTTAAAAGTAATATTCTAGTAAATGATAAGGAGACATGGTGAGCAAGTTTAGCGTAATGAAGTATAATGCTAGATGATGGGCGTTAAGTTCACTTTGAAACGCAATATGCAACCGAAAGTGTTGAAATTATTAAAAAGGTGTCTGAGAATGTCTGTGACTATGTCGATGAGGCGAGGCAGTTTTGAATAATGTGGTCGGAAAATAGATATTTCTCTTCCAGCCTGATACACTCAACGCTGATACAGCTGGATATGTTGATCATTTCAGTGGTCAAAACAAGAACTATTCATTTTCACACATAGACGATGGAAATAACTAAATCAGTATATTTTATTTTATTTCTTATATTGTATTTCACATATTATAAGTGATGATCTAAAATTGTACTACATTATAGCTTTTGATTTTTCGTACATCATTGTACTTCGTAAGTGATAACTATAGAATAAATCTGAGAATAAATAAAGTCAGTCATCTATACGACAAAGGTCGTTTAAAGTATGAACTAAGGTTATTAATTATTTATTATTATGTTTAGTAATAACATTATAATGTCTAACTAAAAATACATTAATCTGGTGTTGTGTCTTTGATGCATTGACAGAGACACGAATACGTGGTCATCAGGGTTGTCGACAGGATTACTGGTTATTTGACACATGAGTCCCCCCAACCCCCCAGTCAACCAATCACAGTGCTCAATATCTTACGCTTATCTCACCCCTACTTGGCGCGCTTATCTAGTATTGATTCGGGATAGAATAGCGATCTTTTTTAAACCTCTCTACAGCCGATCTCAATAACATTCCACCTGGAGGAGACCTAGTGGTGGGGTGTAGGAAGGAGATAGTGCTAGTAGGTTATCGTTGCGAGGCAAGCCTATAGGTTACTCGGGATGATTTATTTCGAGGCGGAAAGCTAGCGGCACCGACCCCTTCATGGCAGAAGAAAGCGCTGAGTTTCTTCTTAGCACACGGCCAAGATGGGAACTCACGTTAACTCGAATCTGTCACTTTTTTAACGTGCATTTCTCATTTCGCTTGAAATCATTCTGTTGTTTTACTGATCATGATATAGTGAGGTTTTTACGAACGGTGAGTACTCGTAAATTACGATGACACCGCAAAAAAACGACAAGATGGATTTTTTTAACTTTCCTAAAAGATCGTTCTTTTAGTGACTGAACCCGCGCTCGTAGCATCTTGGATCTTTATTTTGAATACATTCGAAAACAACTGCATTCACTAGAAGTCGAAACCAAGGTTCACGGAGACTTTATTATGAGGGGAAGAAATCTTCCAGTCGGAGTAACGATAATTTATACGACCAGTTAAGGAGAGCAGTTGGAGTGATATATGTAGAACACAGACGGCCTTGTGAGCTCTTTGAAATTTCGGCTATGACTTTTCCAAGATTTACATTCCCAACTTAGAAATTATGATTTATTCTCCTGGAGACGTCTGAAATCATTGCCGAGCAGAGAGTATACAAGCGTGGCTGACTGGATGGGGTGGGGCCAAGTCCCCAAACCGCTGGTACATTGCGCCTTGTTGATGAATACTAGCGCTGTTCCCTGCCAAATAGGAGGGCGGTGCGCAGAACCCCGCGCACTTACACACACACGAGCAGTGTGTGAATGCTCTATGAACGTATAAATTGTGCGAGTCATATGGTCATAATGGCCATGTTGGTTGGCGTTAATTAAATAGGCATAACGCGCGACCTCACCGCCGGCAGTGAAAACAGCGACGGAATTCTGTGGTTTAGCTCGTATCTTACCGCACCCCCAACGAGTATCAAATACAATAATGATGTGAGCCAGGCTAATGCTCATAGTATATGTGCAGCACAGAATGTACTAACACGTATTCACTAGTCAGAGCATGATCGCCTATGTTGGAAGGCTATCGAGATGTGAGGAGAGGGCACAGTGTAAAGAATGCCTAGCACCGAGTTAGTTCTGATAACACATCATCAAACACGGCTAATTATCTTTGATTCCAGTATTTGTTTTCCAAATTTGTAACTATTAACTGTATATAACAATAAAAATTACTGAAAAAATCGTGATAATGTGTGTTATTGTGTGAGTTATTAATTTTGATACTTATTATTTCCGATTAGCGTGCGGTGAATGGTTGCAGCGCCGATGTGAAATGGCTTTTTCGACTCTTCTTACTCTTGGCAAATGATCACTTCAGAATTTTACATGTTATTTAATAATAATAATCGTTTATTATTAGCTGAGTTCAGCTATTATTATCGATACAGAACATAATATGCTTTATACATTCTTAATAATAGAACAATCAGACATAATCAACACTATCAAATGTATAGCCCTGACCCTTCACAAAATAATAACAATCAGATGTATTTACCTTTCATAATATAATATTTACATTTTCTTTTAAAAGATCCAACATTGTCAGATTCCCTAATGTTATTTGGTAGTTTATTATAAAGTTTAATACCCTTCACAAATAACGACTTCATTGATGCGCTTTTGCCCTAAATTCAATATACACATTATTATTAAAACATGCCCTGGTGTTGTGTGAATGTATATCTTTTACCATAACAACTTTACATTTTAAATATTCAGGCAGCATATTGTTTAACATTTTGTAAATAAAGATTAAGGACAAATAGTGCACCCTTTCTTCAACATTCATAAAATCCAAGTAAGTGAGCATTGCACATATTGGTGTATATTTGTTACACTAACATCATATTATAATACTATACATTCCTCTATCCTGAAGTTATTATAAAAGAGACAGGTCTGATTTATTAGCTAACAATAACAGTGTGGCACAGTAGTCAAATTGAGGCTGAATAATAGTGTTATATGTAATGTAATTTGATTAAAATATGTAGATACGTCATTACGTCATTAGGGGTAGGAGAGAATTAATGATTGCTTCCCCCATATTAATCGAGGGACGGAATATAAAGTTTTAATTGATGATTTTTTTTATTATATTAGGGGTATTGCAGGGTACTTTTATAGTTGGCTGAAAGTACATACCTGAAAATGTTCCGTGATTGCTAAAGGGCACAGATTTTCACATTAATTACAACGTGTTTTCTGTCTGCAGAAATGGGTATTTTTTAGGGTTGTGCGAACCTGGATTTTTAGTTAATTTTAACTTTTAAATGGGTTGTAGGCCTACATCGAACCGAACCGAACCGAACCGAACTAAAATGGATATCATATCATGCAAAACCACACATAACAAAAACTTGTAAAAATACAGCCAAACCTTACACACTCAAAAGAAGAGATCTAAAAAAAGGGCCAAGCTCATCTACCCTTCCACATTTGCGCATTCTTAATTCATAAACGTACATGTCCCGTAACAACATTCTTGAAAAGCTTGGCAAAATAGAATTTGCAACAGCTGTTAATTTAAACGTAGGCCTAACAGTTCATCCAATTTTTTTCTAATTAATTTAAACGTAATGGTCACGCAAATTCTATTTTTCCAAGCTCTTCATGGATGTTGTTACGGGACAATGTACGTTTATGAATTAAAATGCGCAAATGTGAACGGGTAGATGAATTTGGCCCATTTTTAGATCTCATTTCTTTTGAGTGTGTAAGATTTGGCTGTATTTTTACAAGTTTTTGTTATGTGTGGGATCTCATTACTTTTTCAAGTTACATTGCAAAATTATTTGTTAAAATATAATAATTTTATCAAAGTTGATTTAATTTCTATGGTATTACCAATTAACAATAGAATGTAAAATCTAGTGGTCCAAAGGCTTGCTTTTTGTAAACAATGTAGGCGATCATTGTCAAGTAACTATAGTTACTTGTTGATTGTATGCCTGTATAAGGCTTATATTAAAACCTTTATTCGGAAGCCTTCTAGCAAACTTTTTCAACTTTTTCTTTCAAAAGACACTATCACTACAACCTTAATGTTCATGTAAAATATGAACGTTGTAGCTCCACCCGTTTGATCAGAATCGCTGGCCGATTGAAACTGACGGATTAGACCGTAGTAGCAGTAGCAGCAGGAGTAGTAGTAGTAGTAGTAGTAGTAGTAGTAGTAGTAGTAGTAGTAGTAGTAGTAGTAGTAGTAGTAGTAGTAGTAGTAGTAGTAGTAGTAGTAGTAGTAGTAGTAGTAGTAGCTAACATCCTTAAACTGATTTTGAGTATATTTCAAGTCATTTTTTCACCAAGAAAGAATGTTCGTACACCAACCAAATTTTGCATGTGTTGTCAGGTACCTAAATCCCCTCGATTTTGATAGTTTTCAAGTTCACATCACGTTTCATGACGGCTGGGTGACACCTCGAAAACACCCCAACTATGCTTGCTGTATAAGGTGCCTGAGTGTGTAGCGCACCGCGGCTTGGCTGCGACGCCCTAACGGGCACCTAGATCCCCTCAAATACAAAAGTTTGTAAAAAAAAAAAAAAAACGGCAGCCAAGCTTTCCTTCAAAAGTCTTCGGCTGTGAATGCTGTGAGATATAGAAGTTGAGCCAAGCATTTCATTCTTTCTCCCTAGTTTCGCATTGAAAAGAAGTAAGATCATTTCGCCTGTTGACGAATTTAAAAAAATTACTTGGCCATTGGATTTGGTTAATTACGAGAACTCTAAAAAGTCAATTGCCAAGTTTTTTCTTATCATTTTGAGTTCAATTTTTTAAACTTTTTTTACCACGAAAATGGTTGGCTTGGCGCTCGTCCTCTTTTATCGTGTCTCTTGTCAGCAAATTAAATCCATCAAATAATGCAGATACAGTAGCCACATTAGCTGTGCAAAATGTGCTATCAATTGTTTCAGTCAATATTTGTGGCAGTTTTGTTATTCAAATTGTACGTGCGTGCGTTAAGAAATTGAGGTAAGCTAATTGGGCATAACAAATTCCTTCTACAATGAAATATGGCTAATAAGGAATCAAACCAAGCTAGTGACAAGTTTAATTTGGTGCATGTGTTCACCCTTTTTATCGCGTGATTGTTAGTATAAAGCTTGAGCATTCGTCCGTTCTAGACGGAACACGCCTAGCTATACTTCGTCCATCGTTGGGTCCTTTCAATTTGAAATCTCTTTATTATTCTCACGAACACACATTTTTGTTTTTCTCGCTTCATGGTAGGCTAACATCAACCAACCCCACACGTACACCTACATCCATACAGCTTCCGGTTTGATATTGACCTTACTTCCGGAGAGTCTTTGTATATTTGTTGGCCCAAGTTTTTCTACGACCATTCTGGGTACAAGTGAAAGACGAAGTAAAGATAGATTTTCTTTCTGATTTCTTTCCTTTTCTATTATGATTGTTCTTGTTTGTCCTGTTCGTGCTGCTCTGCCGGAACTTGGGGGGAACTAATCCTCCGGTCGACTGCTTAACATAGCACGACAAGTTGAACAAAACCTACAGGTTGAAAGTCAGGATAGCGACGAGAAAAAACGTAACATTGTTGTTTACATCTTAATCTGAAATAACTTCATGCATCAAAGCAACATTTAGGTTTTCCAGTTTTCAACCAAAAAGTTGGGAGAATGTTTAGGGTTGTTGGATTTAAAAGTTGCGTTGGTAGGCTTATTTAAATGTCCATTGCCCAATGTCCAAAATCGGAAAATATAAATATGAAGAAACTTTTTTGAATAGTTGTGTCGGGTAAACTAAAGTATTGATTATAGTTGTATGTAAACGACGCATACGCCCACTTCCCATCCCCTAACATTGGATATTTTATTTTTTATATTTGAGGTTATATATTTTAAAATATATATATATTAATTAGTTCAACGTGGCAAAAGTAAAATGTTTAATTACAACACATTTAAAAACCCGTATATATTACGCTATATTCGGTACAATTTGGTAAATCCAGGCCATAACGTTAAATAAATTATGCTTTCATTTTAATTATTTGGTTATTTAGTTGAGCCGCATAATAATTGTAAACAATTATGTTTGTGGACGGATATTTACGTTCACCCATGTCATGCAAATGGATAGCAATGAGAGTGACGCTTCAGACATGAGTTATGTTATTTAGGCTGACATTAGCTCGTAAACCTCTATTAAGGTGGTAATGTTATGTGTTACGACATAACATAGATAATCTAGATTAGTCTCACTGTACAAAATAAAACATTGGACCCTAACATCAACTAAACCGTTTGTCAAACTCGCCCAATGAAGACTAAACTAAACCCCATCAAATAATCTCCTTGCAACGGTGATCTATTGCTCACCACGCACCACAAACAATCAAATCACATTAATTAATTATTTTATCAATGTCGTCTGGGCGAAAAACCAACACGCCAGAGCGATTAACAGTTATACGTCCTTTTATAATTAATAATACATCCCATTGCTTAGCGATCTGAGGATAAACGACAGGCCACGATTGATCGGTCGCGTGTTAGCATGCATGCGTGCTGTCAGTGTCACCAAACTATAGCGAAACACACATTTCGAGTCTTCCGCGGGCCCCATGTACGACAAGCTGATTGGATCTTGGAGCAGCACGGACCTGCTGTTCTCTCAGAGTACGCACATGCATTATTTACGCGCTCATTTTATTGGCATGTTCGTTATAATACGCACTTTTATTTATTAGTAAGATTAGGCCAAATCGGACAGGTGAATCATTTATGATAAGAGGGGGTTTCCTACGTGGTTAGTGGCGTAGTTTTTTTTAGAAGACCTGTACTTTTGTTAATCGTCTCTCTGAAGAGTCTTAATTTGTGATAATTCATTGGGAGCGGAGTAAAAATGTTATAAATGTATTCTGTTTAACGAATATTTAAAAGGTGATAGCTGATTAAAACCTAGTCTTCGCACTTCAATGTGAAAGTAACAATTATAAACTAATCAATACGTACCTAGATATCAACATGAACACTTGTGAATGGGAACAAACAATTAGTATGCACATTGTAATTATTTTAATTACTAGTATAGACATATCAACGGCTAGAAGGGTCGATGCCAGTTTCGATTACAGATAATAATATTATAATCTATCATTAACAATATCACTACAATTTGTTTTATCAGTTGAGTTGGCATTTGATGAGTGAGTAAGTGAGTGAGTGAGTGAGTGAGTGAGTGAGTGAGTGAGTGAGTGAGTGAGTGAGTGAGTGAGTGAGTGAGTGAGTGAGTGAGTGAGTGAGTGAGTGAGTGAGTGAGTGAGTGAGTAAGTGAATGATGGTGAGTAAGTGATTGATTGATTGTTTTGATTGATTCAGGTCTTTATTTTAAGGCGGGATTAAGGCTAGTGAAACCTTATCTTCCATCCAACCATTAAAGGGGGTACATTCCCATTACATTTTGTATGGTGTTGGTAATATACTATACTACTACTACTACTATACTACTATACTACTACTACTACTACTACTACACTACTACATTACTACTATACTACTTACTACTACTACTACTACTACTACTACTAAAAATAATAATAATAATAATAATAATAATAATAATAATAATAATAAAAATAATAATAATCCTATGTATAACTAATAATAAAATAATAAAAAGTATAACTTGTGAATAATAATAATAATAATAAAATTTATAATAATAATGATAATGAAGGCCTAATAAAAATAATAGATAATTAGAACACAAAGTAATCGGCCTGTTTAAAATTACACATAATTAATTGAAAACATAAACATTTGAAATTCTGGTAAAAAATTTGTAAAGCTAGCCTTTCTTCTCCGCATTCATCCATCGCTTTCATACAGTTTCCTTACAAAAAACAAGAAGGCGCCCCACGTAAAATAGAGTAACACAGGTAATCTAGCATATTAATATGTAATTTATTAGCATTATTTGGGTTTTTTTGGTATTATTTATTGTGTTTTTGTTTGTACAGTTATCATTAGTTTTGAAGAATTTGAATAATAGGGGAAAGGCACTTTTAAAAGCATAGAAGTTTTTATATATTGTCTCTTATTTCAGAAGGAAGAGCATTCCAGTTCGAATAGCGTTGATTTTGAATGATGGTCAGGAGATTAGTTCTGGGTATGGGAAATTGAGAGTTGCGTACCGGACCTAGACCTGGTATTAAACTTGTGGTTTGAGTAAAGAAATTGAAAGCTAGATGCGAGATAAAAGGTGACGATGTTGAAAGTAGCTTGTGAACGAGACTACGGATTGAAGGTTTCCTACGATCCTTTAATCTAGCCCAACCAAGCTTTTTAAAAACCAGGGTTATATGGTCAATTTTCTTATTCCTAATATAAATCGGACACAGGAATTTTGTGCCCTTTGGAGACGAATAGCCAGGTCCTCGGTAAAAGTCATTGTAAACAACGTCGCAGTAGTCGAAGTGGGGGATAATAAGAGATTGTACTAGCATTGTTTTTAGTTAGTCGGAAAGAAGTTTTTTAGTCTATTTAAAGAGTGTAGGGCAGCGTACGTTTTTTTACAAACTGTTTGACATGTTCCGTCCAAGTCGGGTTCATTAGTCATAAAAAGTCCTGGGTTTCTGATTGTTGTTAAAAGGGTATTGTTGTACCTTTTTAAAGAAACGTTGTCGATTGTCGAGGGGTTTCTAATTTTGCAAAAAGTTTGTGATAGCCTAAAATAATGATTTGTGACTTATTGGGTTTTTTGTGCAAAACGTTTTTTAGTTTGCCCACAGGCAAGAGATTGCAGGTCTTTATTTATCATCTCAATTGCTTGTTTAAATTAGTGCGGGGGAGACATGTACATAATTCAGATCGTCCGCGTACAGGTGGTGATGGCAATAGACGAGTGAATTTGAAATATCGTTAATGTAGAGTGAGAATAACAAAGGTCCTAATACACTTCCTTGCGGCACACCTGCCGTCACTGGTACCAGTTCGATTGATTGTCACCTGAGATAACGCACTGTTGCCTGCCGCGGAGATACGAATTCATCCATTGTAGTGTGGAAGGAGAAAAATTGATAGATTGAAGTTTACTTATAAGAATGCCCTAGTCAACGGATCAAAAGCTTTGCTAAGTCAAAAAGTGTCAGTATGGTAATTGTCTACTGTCCTGTGAGTTCTTCGTCATCAGTTACTTTAATGAGTGCTGTGCATGTGCTGTGATTACATCGGAAACCGGATTGGTACTCGTCTAGAATTTATTTGATTTAGCCAATCTGATATTTGACTGTGGACAATATATTCCGGCTTTAGACAGAGCGGGTAGAATGCTTTAATTGGGCGATAGTCATTAGGTGTGGAAGGTTTTTCGTTTTAGGCAGAGGGCGGACAAAAGGGTTGTTTCCAGATATTAGGGTAGGCGTTTTATGTAAAAGAAAAATTAAATATGTGTAATACTGGCTCGATTAGGATGGGGGAGAGATTAATCATGAATTGAATAAGTTTGAGTGAGTGAGTGAGAGAGTGAGTGAGCTAGTGAGCTAGTTTGTAAATGAGTGAGTGAGTGATGAATAATGAAGTGAGTTAGAGAGTTAGTCAACAAACATCCAAGGCTGGGTTATACTTGCTCCGCAGGTAGGTGACTATTTCTCTACCAACCTACGTCAATGCAATGCCGGACGAAATGCTCTCGCAATAGTCGCAACAAACATTTGCAGCGTTAATGCTTTTATCGAGTTTGATGTACATTTTAGCTTTGAGGGGATAGAGAGCAGGAGCACGCAAATCCCCCTCAAAGACCCTTTTATATTTCGTTCATGGTAGAACTCTTTGAAAGCGTTTAATTACTGATCAGGCGGCCGTCATGAGATATGTGCAGTAGCAGTTGCTATAGGGCCTACTGGATCCTGCCGCCGAACAGTTCCATGCGAGGGTGTAATGATTGCCCGCTATGGTTGGATGCAAAGGGGTTGAAGTAAAGATAAAACATTCGCAATTAACTAAGCGTGTGAGACTCTTTTATGTCAATAACTATCCCCGTTCTATAGTTAGAAAATGCTATTTTATGTAGTTACAAGGCAGAGCCCAATTAAGATAAACTATTTTCATGTCGATGCATAGCGAGCAGGAAGTCAACATTTAATTGAGCTAATTGGAAGGTATGGCCTGACGGGGAGTGGAAGCTATAGAAGCAGCTACTGCTTGTTGAGAAACGTTCGAGAAGACTTTTTCAACTAATTTAAATAATATTCTATAACAAAAACTTATCTCTTCTCCGTTTCTTGACGCACGCCGTTGAACACAGAATCATGCACACAAGAACACGAATACACTGGTAATCGGTAATTTTGCTATCGTGCCTCTCGAAGCACTTATTTACTTCTAGCACAGAATAAATAAAAACATCCATCATTAGACGAATATAAATTTGGATTTTGCTTTAGTTATTGGATATGTCCAAAAAGGTTTAAGGGTTTGTTTGAATTTAAAAACGTTTTTAAATCGGAATAGTGACATAAATAGTGTCACCAAACCAAACCAAACGCGAAGATTAGATGGGATAAAATAAGAATGGGGCTATTTTATTATTATAAAAATGTCCTCCAAATAAGAAAAATTTTGAACCTTGTTTTCAATGGCCGATTTAGATTAAAATTTCCTAGTTATAGGGTGTAAATTATGTATTTAAGATACAATCGATAAACGTCAAATCCTAAAGCTGTTCAGGTGGCCCATGACAAATATTCTAAGTGGTGTAAATATATATTCCCACATGGTTTTATTACACCATGTGATCAATAATGCGCTCCCTCTCGAACACGGCAAGTTGTAATGGCGAGTGAATTGTTCCCTTCGTAGCAGGCCGAGCGAGAAGGGCCGGGACGACAGGGCACGTTTCAACTTCCAACATTTATTTGGTGGACACGGCCTGGATACAAATACAAACACAGGGGGAAATATAGAGCGAAATCTTGCAGAGCCAGCACTAAACTAATAGAGAAACAAATATTTTTAACTGTCCGGACACGTAATAAGCTTAATGGAAGTCGGTGAAGGCGGCACAAGCTTTGGGATTATTTCGCAGATAGAAATAAATAAATTAAAATGTTGAACAGTGGGATTTAAAAGGGATTTTAAGAATGAAAAAAAAAACAAGGACGACATCTGATTTAATCTAGGCTTTAATCTTGGTTCTGTTTGCAAGTTGGAATGCTTAAATAAATAATTAAAGTAGAACAATGAGACAAGTTTAAAATTACGGCACCATTACGAATCTAAGTACCGGTACAGAAATAATACTTCACTACAAATGACTTGTAAATTCTCTATTTATACTTCTAAGACTAACGCTGTTCATACATTAACATTTTACTCTTTAACTGTTAGCAACCACTTCATCCATCCCTAACATAAGTGAAAATACATATTTATAATTTTTCGCTGTGAAGAAACCTGGTTATAGGAGAAACTGGACACTTTGAAGTGACCAATAATGTGTAAGATGTGAGGACTGATACTGCTCAATGACTGAGTAAAACCTTGTAAAAACCCTCAGTTAAATTTTTGTTGGTCAAAATCGAGCACGCAACGTGTACAATAACCTAATGTATAAAAACTAAGATACCTCCATCGGATACTCAAAGTCCAATCAAAATTTCCTATTTCTTTCCAAACTTCAGCCTCCACCGCATTTTTTCTTTCGCCAGTTAGTTCCTCGATGTCAGCACTTCCCAATAACTTGGGTGATGTTGATTAAAGAGGATTTGAAGCTCAGTCCAGCTAGAAACACATGACGAGATGTGATGTGAAGGCTGTTATAACAATAGGTGCCCCGACTGGCAGCTATAGAACCCAATCACCAGGCCTCGTCATTGACGTGCAGGCACAACACAACAGGCAAACGTTCATTATAATTGCCGTCACATCACATCACTGCCATTAAGCTGGATTTAGCGTTAAATCCCGCGTTTCATCCTGACCAATCCATGGTTAATGAGAAGATTATTGACCATAACATGTGATGAAACGAGCTTTGTTGTTCAAAATTTAAATAAAACACAACCTTTATGATTGCCAGATTATAGTTTATTGCTAGACTTCGCCATCTGTGTGGAATATAATTTCACACATTTTAGCTCTTTACTCCGAAGGCAAAACGGAATTTCCCCCCACCCCCTTTTAATCCTCAAAAAAGCAAAATATATAAAATCATTCAACTGTATCTCCTTCACCATAGAACCTATTCGCTTATTTCAACTCTTTGTGAGCCACGTGATATATGGAGGTGGTTACATCAGATCAATAAAGTTGGATGTTTTGTTTGATTACCGTGTACTCGGTTGTTAACAGATTGCAAAACAAATATTTGCATAACATTCAACCGTTTTATCACTCGTTGCAATACTGCTTTTAGTTCACATTTGTATCTGTTTTCATAACGCACTCAGCAATAATTTAGTTAAATAACAAACAAACCAATGCTATATTTAGAGTAAAGATTGAGTAATGTTTTTTGCAATCACCACCAGCTATTATGGTGTATACCAACCTAAGAATTATTTTCACGTTAATCGTCATACATAATAGAAATAGAGGTGCTTAAAAGTTATTCGGTTTTAAATAATTATCCTGGCCATGTTTTGTAACCCCGAGAATTATTTACCTTATTGTAGCATTTATTAATGTCTCTCGAATCAAATCTCATAAGTGAGGTTTCCTTGCAAGTTTTATGAATTTAGAATCAAAGTTATTATAATTTGTTACAACTACTCTAGCCATTATAATTGAAGAACTTTAATAATGGAGTACCTTAGTTTTATCAGAAATATGTTGCAAATAAAGGAGTTTAATAATATATTGAGGAGAATACAAACTCTCTTCTCCGCTATCTGTTCAAGTATTTCTTTTCTTCGTGTTTTATATCAATCGTATATTATTAAATTGAAGCCAAAGGAAATATATATAGTATACATGTGTGACATTCAAAGAGGTTTCATTGTATAGCAATTATTATGATAGAAAAACGTCCACAACAAAGATCTCAAACAAGTATCAATTCTCCAATGGCAATATGAACGATGAAAGAAGGACATAGGAAATATGGAACAAATGTTTAAAGGAATTTAAATTGGAAAATGGTCACTACGGAATTCTCTAAAGTATTATTATGATGATATTTTTCAATGCATATTTAAAAATGTAATAGAATTGACACGGCTAATATACGATATTTTATTATTGTTGTACAAAAACGAATGTGATTATTGTTGAAATTTGTTATTATTGTATTTGTGTTGTATTGTGATCGGTTTCTAGATACTAAAATTAAATCTATACAATGTCCGAATTTGCTTTTGAAACAATTCCCATATAAACTCTTCGAATTTTGTACCGTTTTTCAACAGAAGAAAATTTCGTCCAACCACAAAGTTTTGATGTAATTTCTCTTCTTCTGGCTGGAAAAGCTCCCAGCTCTGTCCTGCATCTGGGGTCATGTAAACACAGCTATAAAGATTTCCCTCTCGGGAGGCTAGCTGATGCGTATTGGGGGCTAGGCCTGATATCGCTTGATGTAGGTCCCAACTAAGCGCAACCTAACCTCTTGGGATCAAGGTGGGATGGGATTGCAGTCGCTTCTTTACAGCCGAAGGATGGCTCTAACACCCCATATCGACCACGTTCTACGATACGCTTCTCAACGCTTTACGTAAGCTCCGCTATCGATATAGGCCCTAATGCGCCGGTTGTGTGATTTATTTGTTTGTTTTTCCGCGTTGTCAATTCATTTTCTTAATAGGGTGGTGTGGTAACAAATATTTTTTTATTTGCGATTACTTTTACTTGCAATCTGGTCAGCCTATTATTTTTGTTCTACGTGGGGTTTACAATCTATGTTGTGTAAGTCTATCGACTCACAATCATCAACATCAATTTCAAGTTTATTGCACCACGAAAATGAGTTGATTGAAAATAGTCCAAGTCGCAAAAAAAATTAATGTTAATATATTTGGAAATGGTGAATGATGTGTAACTATTTTAAAAGTTATACATGATACTTCACTTCAAAGGCTAACATTATAATATTCAACTAGACTAGTGTTTACATAAATTTGTTCGAGCGAGGCAGGATGGAAGCTCTACTATATTTCCCTACCGGCATATTGAATTAACTTTCAGTTTCCGTCTACCCAACTGCCTGTCTCTCTCTGTTTGTACAACTGTATGTGACCATACTGAAAGTCAAATGGCTAAGCGGGATTTTGTCTGAAGGTTTAGTGAACGCGTCAAACAAACGACATATTTTGTGTTTGTCTGCGTGAACGACACTCTGTATTACAACTAAACCCTGAAGCGAACAATGCACAAATCGTTGTCGTAAGATATTAGTTTTGATATTAGGGAAACGATTCATGAACGATGATACAATACATATTGCTACTATTTGGAAACATAGTTAAGTTCATAGGGAACGGAATAGATTCTGTGAGCCAATTGAATTCTTACAGGTTACAAATTTGGGAACTGTATCGGTAAAGACAAAACCTTTTAATAAATCGGTCCCATTTTTACCTTTATTGTGCATTTTAATTTAAATAAAAAGGTTTAACAAGCACGATCTTATTTTTTGCATTTTGATTATTCGAATTAATGTACTTATTAATTATACCTGTAAACATAAGCCTTTACATGGGTTCCCTAAAAACAGGCAACATGTTGTTGGTGCATCAATAAGTACAGAACAGTGTTTACTTGGATATATCGTCTTTAAGAGCCTATTCACGTTACCTTTAGACCAGCTACATTTGATAAACCTAATAGATGATCAAAAAGTTAGTGTTTTATGGTGATTATAAATGCCTTAATTAATCTGAATTCGAATGAGCCTCCGTCAAAGTTTACGGCATGCATGTGTTCCGGATGGCAATGTTTATCTTTCATGTTAGCCAAGCCGTTGGGACGGAAGGGAGGTGTGCTCTGCTTTGATGTAGTTAATTAGGCCTACTGCCATATGTACAGTAAACCAATATTTGACGATAGGAAGAAACCGATGTTTGCGAGACCCTTCGGCTTAATTAGCTGGATTACGAGGGGTAGTGGCTTATCATTACCGAATTTACCTTGGCCCACTAGTATCGGATTCCCCTTTAGAACCCTTGCTCACGACGGGACATTTACGTCTTAATACTACCAAGAATGTTCATGCAGTACGTATTTCTGTAATATTATGCCCCTAGTCTAAGTCCCACTTGAGCATGATGGATGGCACTAAACTGTTACTAGTAGTCTGCGAAACCCTATACTAATGAGCTACTTTCGCCTTGTCAAGAGGATCGATTCATAACAAGCTAAGGAATATACAAGGAAGAGCTCAGAACTCTCTCAACTCTAATATGTTTTCTTTGACTATATATATGCAACTTTGAATAATTATTTGAGAAATGAGAGAAAGAAGAAATATAATGATTGTAGAAGCCATGGACAGGCGTGATGTTGAGCCCTCGTGACTAATAATCGTAATTATGCTGCACTATCACGGAATGTGATGGAACGAATTGTCATATAACTTCAGGAATGTATATATTTCATTCACGCGGAGCTTTCATTGTGAGAGTCTCTATTGGAGTTGGAATAAGAGCTTGGTTCGAAATGAAGACGCTCAGGTTTTGTGTTCTCGCATGATGATGGTTTTTGTTGCTTTTCGTCTCTATTAATGGTTTAAGGCTATTCGAGAAAATTATCTTCGGATAACACAATGTTCGTTGACTTAACATATTAAACGTTTATCAGATGAGCGTATCTATCAATTTGCATTTTCCCGCCATCTTCCGTATTAAACACCTTTCAACTCGGTCACATTTATTTATCTCATATCTCTCCCTTCTGACGATCTCTTGAAATCGCAACTTTCCCTCCACTTTGCTTCTCCAATGTATGGCGTATTTTATTAGAATTCCCTATCAACATCCAAACCAACTAAACATTCCGTCATGTCGCACGGCTACACTCTCGATTATGCTGTGGATATTTTTGGTCGGCATAATCCTGTCGCAGATGGTGTTCTCTAAGGTTATTTATATAAGTCACTCATCGCAACATCAAAATAATCTCCATTTGTCTACCAACTATGTTCAATGTTCATGTCCAATGTGTTCTTGACATCTCTTCGAAATCAATCACTTAGCTTACTTATCGTTATAAAAAAATTATTATAACATTTATCCATTCTCTTTTTAATCCAAGGTTAATTCTTGTTTTAATTAATGAAAATTGCAAAAACAAAGCTACGTTTTAGGTATGGGCTTTTAAAAGATTAACATGTACTCCTTTACTCTTTCGAAGATGAAACATATTTCAGTGTCAGAAATACTCACCTATTCTGTGTGTACAGGGCGTGACACAGCATGAATTAATCAACTCCCCCTAATTAATGTCCGTATAACCTGCTATCGCGTTATTACCATCGTAAAAACAGCAAGGGTGACATTAAAATATCCGCCGAGCGTGTCATCGAGGTCTGACATCCGCCAAGGGCTGCCGAACCAGACGCATGCTTGTTTGATCAAATTCTTACTAAATCAATGTTTCATAAACATCGCCATTTGTTGAAAGTATTTGTTCTTCGATAGCACATGTTATGTAGTTTAAAGTAACACTTCAAATAAATAATCGAAGTAATGCCAATAAGAAAGATTGTTTTAAAATTGAAAATATTGGGCTACAAAGCATATACTGCTTTTCTACATTGCGTTATGAGTTGAGTAGCTTTTCCAATCCAATAATCATTCAATCAAGCATTAATGTTAATATTGGTTCATCTGATAACTCAATGCCGACTACTTTCGTTGAATTGACGTAATTTTGTTGTGAAAGCCTTTTTTAAGCTAATTAATTTTTGCATTTCTGGAAGAAAATCACGCTTAAAAATTAATTTTGGTAAAACCTTTATGACAATTTAGTAATATAACATAATGCTGTTACCAACTGGTCCAACAAAACACCCCATTCTACATCGTAATACACAATTCTTTCCATTTGGTCTGGCCTAACGATGAGCTCTCGAGGTTTCCTGGAGCCGAATGAGAAATGACGTCACTCAGAGAGAGCTTGATAGCGTTATGTTTTTAGGGTACAAAGCGCCCGTGCGTGTATGTAATGTTTCACCTTATGGATAGCCTATAGATTCGTACGGGGGGTTCGTGTGATACACACTTTTTCTAGCTAATGGAATGAATTGCTTTTTGCCTTCCCATTCTAGCATGAAACGCAATATTCTTTGTCGCAGAAGTCGGCTGCATCACGCATGGGTCTAAATCAACGGGGATACGTCACAGGGTTTCTAATATTTCTCCTAACAGCATGCCAGAGTTGTTGATATCACTTTTTCAACATTCCTATTCTTATCATGCCTCAAAGCTTGTCATGAATTTGGTCTCGGTTGACTGTTAATAATGCTTCTACTTTGGTATTCTTTAGAGGCGACTTGAGAGTAGGCTCCTACTAGATACTCTCATTGATTAAAAACATCAAACGCGCCCACATCAACATCATTATGAGAAACAATTTTTAATGTCAGTTTGCACTGTTTTGAGGCAAGGAAGGCAGGCTGCGTTAGGGACATCTGCAATGCAAATAACACATTTGTTTCCAAAGGGATATAAAGCATCGCTGTAATGTTAGGCTAACACGATTTTAACCGCCACGCTCTTCGTTATATAGAAAGCAAGAGAACGTACTTACTGCATCGCTCGAAGATTCGACAAGATGTGCCTATTTTGCATAGCTTTATGGTCTCCTCTGAATGCTCCTCCAACAAACCAAAAACAAACGGAAGTGTCGTTTACCAGTGCCACTGGGTCTAGGCCCACTTTTTTAATCAACCAAAAATGCATATTAAAGCAAAATTCAAACAATTTGACATGGAGAAGTTAGTAATTATTATCCCTTCAATTGCAAAAGCCTGACAATTTTTTTAAAAAGAAGTTATTGAAGATAATTGGAATTTATTCCTTAAAACCAACACTGAATTGATTAGTGTTAATAGTTGGGCCTTATTCCTGGTCATGATTATACCTAGGCCAGTACATCATTTTCCACGTAATGGTTTTTTCAAAACATTGTAACATTAATTTCCTTAATTTGGTTTCTCAATATCATATTAATGATTTTATTGCAATTACAACACATTTCCGATTCCATTAATACACGACCCACCCCTAGTAATTAAAATAGTTCAATGTTTGTACAATATTACACATGTGATGAATAAAAAATTGAACGTCCTACAGCAAGTGTGCAGCACTTATACTGTGTTAACTGTTATCGTCTGGCACAACACAACATTCTTCCGCACGTGCTCCTTCAGAATCCTTCTTATTTCCTGCTTTCATCCCACTCCGAGTATGGATGCTGCTCTCCCTCCCCCTCTGCACGCTCTCAGCATGATACTCCTGTTGCGCGCTCATTTAAACGTGCGAACTAACAGTAATCTTCTTTTATTCCAACGTAACGCCAACAACGCCCCCACTCCTTACCGTAAACGATGCATATACGCTGTTGGCCTAACGGGAATAAATCAATTACCCCAAGGCCAACAAACCTTCTTTGTATTTTCCATAATGAAATGCAGGGTGTTGGCCAAACGGGAATAAATCAATTCCCCTTAGGCCATCAACGCTTCCTGTAACATGGTCTTTATCGACAGGTAGAAATGATGGCATAGGGGGAAAAAAAAGGTTGATGGCCTTACGGGAAGCGGCACTGTGGGAAGACACCCAAACAAACACATATAAAACCGACAGTGTTTTCGTTTACTGCTCAATGCGGTAGTTGCGCCAGCTGATTTCTAATACAACAAAAAATGCTGATTATGAAGAAAAATTCAACAATTTGACAATGGAAGAAGTTAGTACTTTATTACATACATCAATTCTAAAAGTACAGAGCAATTTTTTTAAAGATGAAAGTAAATATAAAGCATAAATGGAAAACTCATAAAAACGTATTTACACGAATGTTATGTAGTGTTACATAGAATCTCAGTCCTATCAATTCCGTCACGATCCATACGCATGACGAGGTACATTCATATTATCCACCATGTTATATTTCAAAAACATACTACACATTAATGTTTACATGTATAATTTGGTTTTCAATATCAATATTAATGATTTTATTTGCAATTACAACACATTTCCGAATTCCAACTTAAATACAACGACACAAACACCCCCTAGTAAATTAAAAAAATGAGTTGTCAAATGTTTTGATACAAGTTATTACAACATATTGTGATGAATAAGAAAAGTGTGAACGTCCTGACAGGCTAATGTGCTGCTAGGCAACCTAATTACCTCGCTGTTAGACATGTTATTCGTCTTGGGCACAACACAAAACATTCTTCCCCGCACGTGGCTCCCTTCCAGAACTCCCTTTCTTTTATTTCCTGGCCTCTTTTCATTCCCACCTCCCGAGTTATGGATGATCTGCCTCGCTCCCCCTCCCCCATTCCTGCACGGCCTTCCTCAAGCAATTGATGACCTCCACTGTGGTTGCATGGCCTAAGCGTGTTCAATTGGTACAAATTCGATGCGTAACTTAACCACCGGCTAAATCTTTCTCTTGTTTTTTCCAAACGTAAAAGTCACAAGGGATGCATAATTCCAGGCGAAGCTCCCCCCCCCCTCCCTCTCTCTCTCCTCTTAGTGAGAGTGTTATAGGTCGAGTGGTAATCACTGCAGCGGATAATTTGATTGAATGAGTCAGACGTCAAATCATCATTCAAGTGGAAAAAAGGTTTCTGAAACAAAATTGGATTTAAATAAATTACAAAGTAATTTGTTGTCTGTCGAGGACGTGAAAGGTAAATTCGTTTCTAAATTCAATCCACATGGATCTCTATGTAAAGTGAATTTAATGAGCAGGAAATGGAATTTGTAAGTTGGTATGTGACAGGACGTCGCGATCGCGAAGGCCACTCGGTACTGAAGTGGACAGATTCGTAGTTAGGTCACGCTTTCATCTTGAAGATTTCGAGACGGCGCGATGGTAGGTAGATAGTAGATACTTACTTAAGTTATTGCTACTTATAAAGTTTTGTTTCGGATACTAGCAACGTGTCAAATATGTACGCTTCAGTTAACAGGAACCGACAAATGTCGTTAACTAGGAAAACGCTTAAGTCCCGCCGCGTTGATGGATGAGCGTTTTTGTAAGTTTTTAGTTTGCGTGGGACCACTTTTCCTTTGCAAGTGCTTTGTGAATGCATTGTAGGTGATTGTTGAAGAGTTTCTATAGTAACTTGTTAATTGTTATTATAAACCTAAAAAAAACTCATATTAAAACCTTTATTCCATGGATTCTGGCTAACTTTTCCAACTTTTTCTTTCAAAAAGCCATACATCACCATAACCTTAATGTCCATGTAAAATATGAACGTTGTAGCCCCACCCGTTTGGTCAGAATCGGCCCAAATGTCACGAAAATATCGCACTTAAAATCGAAAAAAATCGTAAAAAGTACGATATTCATGAGAAATATTTCTTTGATTGTATCCAAAAACGTGGCAAGTCTAAGTTCAGAGATTTCGAAGGACCCCTCAAATTTTCATAAAGATCGCATATGCCGTTTGCCCGGTAGAGAGCGAACAAACAGACAGAAAAACAAACAAAAAAACAAACAAACAAAACAAACAAAAAAACATTGGAGCTAAATTTTTTTGGGGGTCCGTGAAATTGAAGTCTTCGCTTCGCTCATCCAACAAGCAAAACCTCGTGAGAAGTATATTTATACTGCAATGTAAGATATGTCTTAAATTATACATTAATTAATTTGTTGACAACGTGAATAGGAAATACATTTTTAAATCGTAACTGAAAGAACCATAACTAAATAATAAACCGAAATTTAGGTTTAAAGTTGCGTTGGATGCAAACATAATTAATTAATTAGCATATATTTTCTTTTTATTCATACATTCTTCCCTCAAATAGTAAATGTATATATTAAATACAAGAAATACGGCTGAATCACTATGAATATTTTACTTGTTACAAATATAAATTCCTGATTAAAAAGTTATAAACTGAATTAATAACAATACCACTTACCAAGGAATGTCAACAAGTACATGATAAAAGTATGCATTTCATAATTATATTGTTGAAAGATGTGGTGGTGGGAACGTAATGATGAAATAATGATTAGTCTAATGATAAGTACTTCAGCTTACGATTTAATCCAAAATAGAGGTGTTATCGAGTTTGTTGTATTATTGGAAATTGACACGTTAACTCCTTTTCTGAAATGCTTGTTGCTGGAGATACGACTTTCTGGCATATGTATATTGTATATACGTATGTATACGAGAAAGCATATGATTATATGTCAATCACTTAAAGCAAACAAAAAAAAAACACATCTGCTTCCTTCTTTTATTGTGTGTTTAACGCTACAGGCTCTCGTATTTCCGATATGATTGATTGATTTTCCGTTTCTATTTTTATATGCTTTTTTTATTTTCAAAACTAGGGGGATGTAGGGGTAGCGAAGGTATTGGGGTATAATGTAACACGGACTCAATATGTTCCCCGGGCTGCATGCTTCGACCGTAAAACTGCTCAAACCGTGCACGGATAGTCTCATGCAATATTCTTCACCCTAAAATAATATTTTGCATATTTCAGGGGATGCTAGTTAGCTAAAAATGTTATACAAAGTTTTCAAAAATGTTTGCTTCAATACATTTTACTTGCCAACATACTGTTTCATTTACCTTATAATACTTACTTTTATATGTTTGTACAATGTTCCTGTGTATTTGTCATTTTTGAGATATGTTTTGCATGTATCTTTGTACATGTGTCTATGTTTTTATTATACGTTACTGGTGGGGCTCTGCCCTGTTAACGATATATTGGCAAATAAATAAGTAATAATAAATTAATAATTAATTAATGAATTAATGTATTTCGGACGTATTATCGAAAATGTAAACTAATCGCTTTTCAGAGCGTGTATGAGTTAGAGAACAACGCAATATACAGTGAGTACATTACAACGAGCTTGAACACAATATGACTCCTGCTTTAACTTTTCAAGGGATGCACGCTGTAGGGTGCACATCAGTTACACCTATTGTGATCATCCAGTTGCGAATGGACAGTACATGGGCACGCGTTACGAATGACCTAATTCAGTCTGTAAGTTGCTCTACTCATGTCGTTATTGAACTAGTGGGTGGCACTGCTATGACCAAAAGGACGAATTTACACGTGAATAAAAATATATGCCTACCGGTACATCTAAATTATACATTTTATTTAACGTCTTCCATTTCAGTTGAAAAAAACTAATTTTAATGGATGAGAAGAAATGCCATAACGATTTATTTCGGGCATCCGATTTAATTTATCAACACTTCGTAGTTTGTTTCAACCAATTTGTTTTTTAATTCTAGTGCTAAAATTGTTGCCAAAACCAAGTTTTGTTTATCGTTTTCTTACAGTGGCACACGGTAGGCTACTTAGATTTTGTGTTATTAAATATTTTAAACTAGGAAAACGCTTAAGTCCGCCGCGTTGTTGGATGAGCGTAATTGGTGCATTGAGCTGCCATGTGTTACGCGGATTTTCTGTTGTTCTGTGAAAAAATTATTACTTAGTCGAAGATTTTTTTTAATTAAATTAAATAAAATAAAAAATTAACTTATTTTTTTTAATAAATCGTAATTTTTTTTTTCTAATCATAAAATTGCAATTTTCATAAGAAATAATTATTCGATTGCGCTCAAATTTAACACGAGTATATTAATTCATAAAATTAAGGTTCTGTGAAAAAATCATTACAAAAGGATAAAGCATGTAGGTGTTACAAGTCAAAGAATTGTTTTAAAAAGAAAAAACCCGTAAAATTTCGATTTTTATGAGAAATAATTTTTCGATTACGCTCAAATTTCACACGAATATCTTAATTCATAAAATTAAGGTTCTATGAAAAAATCTTTACAATCGGATAAAGCGTGTAGGTGTTATAAGTCGAAGAAATATTTAAAAAATCGAAAAAAATCGTAAAATTGCGTTTTTTATAAGAAAAATTTTTCCGATTGCGCTCAAAAACGTGGCAGTTCTAAGTTCAGAGATTTCGAAGGCCTCCATAAAATTTCATCGCAATCGGAGTATCGGTTTAGCCGGAATCGTGCTGACAAACACACAAAAATACAGAAAAAAAGAAAGAAGGAAAGAAAGAAAAAAAAAAACATTCCGGATTTTTTTCTCCAGTGTAGTGAAATGGAATCTTCGCTTCGCTCGCTACGCTCATCCAATAATGCTGATTTTACTTTAACTTGAATGACAATATTTCAAAACTAAACTGCAATGAAGCCTCAAACACAAGGTTTTGAAGGTGGATACAAAAATACACGGTCAAAATGCTTGCTTTAAAGGAAGAAACAAATATTCAAAATAAAGTAACTATTTTCATGCACGTTTAATAATAATGTTTACATAACTGTCATAATATTGGCGTTAAGTTCCTTTTAGTTTTATTTTTGTATAAATAATCGTGGTTGAGCCTGGCCTAAGCATGCCGGAAACCGTGTTCGAGAAAATCTCTCTGAACTGCAGAGAGCTACAGTAGAAGTTCTCTGTGGGGGTGTGAGGCAATCCAATCTATGATGGACTACTACACTCCCGCAGCTCGCAAACCGAGACGTAAGGACCCAGCATCAATCAATCAATCTTCCATGAATGTCGAAGTGTAGTATACGAGGCCGTGGTTGACCGCTATCCGCCATCTCACACCAGATATCGAGTCGATGAGTGAGTTCGTTTGCAGTCGATTCCTGGAAAGTTAATGGTGGTTAAGCATTTCACTGTTCAAAATAGATGGTAACGGGTTTCCCTACACAAATATAAATTACTCAGAGGTGATTTTAGAAAGCTGAATAGCTTCCATTCCGTATTGACTTATTTATACACATTAAGTTTGTCAGGATGTTCCTGATCATCAATTCAAATACCCAACTATATACATAACTTATTTAATTTCTATTTTGTTTTTGTATATTCTTTGACTGACCCACTGTAATGTTCGCGATTTACAGATTGCTAGCAAAAGTAGCGATATTTATTATTTCATTATGTATATTGAATAATTAGGCATGGATCTATTAAATTTTAAATTTTTATTTTTATTTACTAATTTAAATTATACATTTACTGAATTTATATTAATTTTCCTTCTTATTTTAAACAAATTATTAAGGTATAGTAAGGTAAGTATGCGATGTATGTTATTAGGGCAGGAGTGTACGGTGACCGATTGTTGTTTTTTGTGCGTTGATTTCCCCCAACTACATGATCAAATTATTTGCCTACTTTGTTGAACAATTATTATTTCACAATGAATGATGTTAACAATACAGTATAACTGACAACTTTAACCATTTCACATTTCATTCCACGACTCGTCCCTATCGTCTTCTGATGTTTTTATCTTCACATACAACCAAGCCATCTCTTCCACGAGCTCTTGGCTTGACGGATTGTTTCCCAACACACGTCACAACATCTCTGCAACCTTCTATAATTGTGACGGGGATACAATATATCTTCTGCTATGACGTCACTTGTCTCAGACAACCACGGCAGTATTTCTATGTTTATCGTGCTTAAGGCACGCGAGTGGAAACTGAGTAGAATGTGGAAGCTGTCACTGACAAAACCTCAATCCCACCAAATAAAATCGATTCGATTACTCTTCGTGGTAGTATGTAATAATTAAGTCTTCGTTTTGGTAGTGTTTGACAACGTCCGTCGAGTCCTGACAATCAGGAGTCGATTGAGAGGTTAAATAATGCAAACGATATTTTTTTGTATAAAAAATACGTTTTTAGAGCCACTCAGTCACATCGTAAGAAAATATAATTTTAAGGGTTACCAATCAGCTAGATTTTTTTTGTTTAACAAGAAAGTGGTATAGGTTACCTGAAAAATCAAGGAAAACAAGAATATCATCAATGTAGAGATTTATTGAAATTACAATCTTAATCGTCCCACGCAAAATATTCTTGTTTAGACAGATTTATGAAACAAGTCTACTTATGCCACATACGCATGTATTTTGTATAGCAGACGGATTTTCTCTTGGTGTGTGTTTTCTCTTCTTTCATCTCAACCGTGTCAACGTCATTTGAAACAATTGGCCCTTGTTTCAACGCCACGAGCTTAAGTACGTAATAACAAAAGTTTGCCCATGCTATTAAAGAGTTTTAAAAGTTTTGTCGCCTGACACTACACCGTTGTAATGGGAAACACTACACTACACGGCGCTCTTGTCCTCGCATGCCTCATTACTCATACTCTGCCCTCCTTGGTTGGCATGATATTGCAATTATATGCAAGTTTCTGACGTTGTTTTATTTCGTAAGTAATGCAATGTGCAATGTTCTGTTTCTCTTCCGACCAAATGAATTTCAAACTTTGTTTTACTGCATGACGAGTAAACTTATGCATTATTCTGTATACACTCTTCATATTTCATATCCTTTCACTTTTTACTATTCTTACCATTATTTTATTGTCTTTCTTGTCTTGTTGACAAGAAAGAAAGAGAAACTTGTCACAGGTTGACGGTTTGACATTCTTCTAAACATTTCTTAGTCAAAAAGGTAATGATCGGATACTTCGTTGCATTAATAATAATGTCCTTAAAATTCCATCCCAACTAGATTTCAAACCCATATAAGTGAGTTAGCTCATATGATCATTTTCTGTCCATTCTGTCGTGTGTCACGTCTCACAAAAAAAAAAACGGACATGACCTCCTATTGACATGCGTTTTTTATGTTGAAATTTTCTTTCAAACATGGTACATAATGATTTTGGTGACCGTGGGGGTTATCTTCCCAGAGAATCAAAAATAATTTATTTATCCATCCCACCATGACGTGAACGTTGGAGAGTAAACAACCTATTTCATTTTATTCTCTCTTCCGGCACTCTCACAAAAACGAGATTCAAAAGCTGAGAAGAAACATAATTTTACCGTAGAATTCTTCTTCTTCTTCTTCTTCTTCTTCTTCTCCGTTCTTCTTCTCTCGTTCTTTTCTTTTCTCTTCTTCTTCCCTTCTCTTCTCTTCTTCTTTTCTTCTTTTTCTCTTCTTCTCCTTCCTTCTTCCTCTTCTCATTCTTCTTCTTCTTTCTCTTCTTCTTTTCTTCTTCTTCTTCTTCTTCTTCTTCTTCTTCTTCTTCTTCTTCTTCTTTGATCTGTTGATTTAGTAGCTTCGCTCCCTCTGTTGGGAACTTCCGTACCCATGCAAGTCACATGTAAAAGGCTCGTTGTCACTGAGCGTATTCATTGTTTAAAATATAATGAAACTATAATATTTACTTAAGAAATAGCCCCTTGATAACTAAAAAATCAGCTGTGAACTTGGCAAATAACTGGTGCTTAATGTACATCTACTTCAGTTTCCTTTAATTAGCTCCACCTTTAAAGGCACACTTTTTGTTTACGGGTAGTTTTGCTAGTCGTTTCAGTTTATATAACCGTCATCCAAATTACACTCGATCGAGCTGCTAGTAGAAGCGATTAAACCAATCACAATCCTAACTTAACCTGTCACCTGACACCGTGCAAAGCGAGCGACTCAATTGATTGGCTCCATCGGGAGTTCGCTCACGTCCCATGATGTTAATCCAATCACATCAACAACTTTGACCCATATAATAATACAAAGTGCATCCTCACATTCACAGAACCACACGCCATTCACACCCCGGTATGATTGGCGTATGCATGATCTCATTTTCTGTAATCACACTCTACTCGCTGGAGTTGTTTGTTTATTCTCTCTATTTTAATGCCAATGTGTACCTTTTAGCATTTGAACACATCTCACTCGATGTTGCGCCGTGTTGTTGTTTCGCGTTCTCCGAGTGAGGACTGAGAATCCTTTGCAAAATTAATTTGAACATCGCTGTGGCTACATTGTGTCAAAGTGTACTTCTCTGCACGGCAGCCCTACCCAGGAAACTATGCGTCGCCAAGGCTACCACCGCAGCCCTTCGCACTGAAGTAGATTTCCTTGTTCCTTGTCATTACAATTAACACTCCCAGCTAATTGCATAGGTGATCTTTCTATGGACAAGCTAGAGCTGACGGTATACATTTCCGGTGTACACAACCAACACAATACGTACGAACTTGAAACAGGCCTACACGAGTATAACATATTAAACCTATTAATGTCACACATTCAAGTATACAAATAATAGGTAAGAGAAAACATAGTTGTAGGAAATACAAATTGTCGTGTATAACTTCTAGTTAATTATAAAGCAGTGAGCTGTTCATAGTTAGTACTTTGCGCGGGGCCTGGTAACTTCACATTAGACAAAGAGCGCTCGCAAGTTAACTTTCGTACTCAATGCACTCAACATATCTTAAGCGTTAGACTTGGAAATCGCTTTACTTGAAGCACGTTTGGAACGAGCGCTTCAATAGCTGTTCTCTACTCTGCGCCGTTATATCCCCTTTATAGCCTGTTCGGATGATCGTAGTGCCTTCATCATTGCGTGTATAGAGCCATTTATATAATCTCTTTTGGTTTAATAATGCATTTATCTTTGAAAACTGAGGGGTAGGGCGCAACATCAATCAATTAAATAGAAAGTGATGTACAATAAAATATGCAATTATTTCGAGCATGTGTATGTGAGTGAACCATACATGTTGAACTGCAATATTTCAAATTATGCTGAATTATGCATCAAAGTGAATCAAATTGTTACAATTTTTGGTATCTTAGGTGAATTTTAAAGTAGGTGTCGAGGACAATTTCGGATTTATGATTGAAGAACCAAATACAAATAAAGCATATTTAGCCAACCTATTGTGCTTAATAATAATTTAACATCAAAATTGAATTGGTGGTGGCCGTGTTAAATTAAGTCGTTCAAAAGGTAAATAGATAAATTAACAATAATATTTTTAAAATAAAAACTAACAAAATTTTCGGAAAGTGTGAAATGTACTTATTTTCTCAGAATTCTACCCTGAAGCAGCACAACCTATTTTTTCATAACTATCATTGAAAGATAAATGGAAGTCGTACGCATATTTACCTAAATATATAAACTTCTAACACTGTAATATTTGGTTCTGAACATGTTGGTTGGAATTCAAACTCTAGAAGTTGCACCGTGCACCATAAAACTTGAACGTTGCATTTTTAGTAAATCTGATGACGCGATGTGCACACGGTTGCATGATGCAAGTTCAAGACGTTATCGTTAGGGCTAATAAGAATAACAAATCTTGTGGGAGCGCGGCTCCGGGTATCCTTTTCATTCCTGCCCCTTTATATCCCTGTAGTAAGTCGATCCTAATGGGCTTTTAGTAAAGTAAAAAGTTGACATATGTATGGGAGGTTGGGTTGCAGGATGAAGAGTGGTGAGATAGGGTGGGGGAGACTAGGGGCTTAGAAACTAGAGGGTTGTATATAAAGTGTAGTTTTACAGAATAAATAGTATTATTCAATCTTGGTATTCATTTTGTAGATGGAAGAACACTTGGCCAGCAAAAAGACCAGTACATAGTCCGAGTATAATGCAGTATCGAATCACACACTATCGCTCAAGAGGATGAAACAGGAACAATAGTTATCTGTAAACAAGAGAAGTTGAAAATGCAACATGATATTATAAAGAAAACAAGAAAGTTCAATAAGCAGTACCACTATATCTAACTAGAGCACATCAAATATAAAATACGGAAAATATATTAGGAGGAAGAATGCAAATTTTCTATTTGAGTTTGCCGGTTTCCTTGAGTCTAGTCAATGAGAACTTATTTACCGACTGCTTAAAACTCAATCAACGAACACGAATTGATGTACCAATACCTGCTTGCAAGTTTCAATGGAAGAATATGATTGGCAGCCTTACTTGTGGGTGAATTTCGTTTTCTTTTGGAACGTGTAATAGTAGTGACAGATAAGGGAGCGGTTCAATAACATAACTCTATGTCTAAGGTTGGAATGCATGTAACCTAAACTCACAGGCTTAACGGATTACGCAGTATCTATTAAAATGGAATCTCATAAACTCATATTTCACCAAATAATAAATCCTTACAATTAAGAAATGAGGTTAACTTAAAATAACACCATTATAATTTTATGTGATCATATTTTGGTTGTTGTCATTTTCTTCCAAAAGAGAACTTTGTATATAACATTAGGATCTATAAGGTTTGAGAAAATGTAAGACTTAACTAACCAGGTGTATTTTGTTTTGTTTTCAGGTATGTGTCTGGAGTCCATTACTCTTCAATACAGCAAACATGCATTGTTGACTTGTAAGTAGTTTCGAGGGTTGTGTGAATGTTCACGCATGGGAGTGTAATATGTTTGAACTGGAGACAATCACTGCGTTTGAAAATGTGATCATTACACACTATAAGCATCGTGCGACGTTTTGGAACTAAATTACACAGTTTCTAATATATCGCACGCAATTCTTATGAAATAATACAACGTTATAGTTGAAACGACCAAGATTGACTGCGAAAACCAAGAAGAGAAAAATCGACATTATTACTAATTCATTCTGAGATTTTGAAATACTTTAAATTTTATGTACTCCGATAAGAAAATGTAAATGACAAGTAGATACAAATTGGTTTGTCCAACTTTAAGTAATAACATTAGCATAAGTTTAACTAAAAACGTTATGTTATTTTGTTGATTGACACTGGATTCATTTAAATGAAGAAAAATTAGTTTTATTATTAATGACAGCAGTTCTTCATTTGTCAAAAAGTTGTGACAAAATAACATTTTTTAATTAATCATTTGTTTATATTTGTACAAATGTTTACTCACATTCAGCCGAGGTTTGTATCTTCTCATTATGCGGATGGCCTAAATGAATGACACTGAGCAACTACTGATACAATTTCACTAATTTTAACTATCAATAGCAAAAATTCATTCTATAATGCTGTTTGAATAAACCATTTAACGTGGTACCCGGCACCTCCACCAAAACATTACATTATTTCAAAATGATGTGTGGTCATGCTGTGATGGACCCGGCACCTCCACCAAATACTATAAAATTAAACTAAGACTGGGAAGTTCTTTAAGATTCTAATGACAATTGTTAATTTTAATCTTTGTAATGCCTAGCCATAAAAATCAGGTTCATAACTAAATATTTCTATACAATCTAATGTTACTACAAAACTCACTCAAATACAAAAATAAACAAAAACAGCTCTGCCAAACAAAATTTCCATCTCGAGGAACTTTTTTAGTCCTTCATATATTTGTGTTTACACAAGGTTTAGTGCAGATTTACTAGATGAATTTATTTTTAAAGTATGACATTCGATGAATACTCTCAATTCACGTACACAGCTTAACGCCTATTAAAACGCACACACTTTGTATATCTAACACTCGTATAGTCAAGAGTCGCAGTACAGAAACACTTGGGATAGATTTCACCCCCTCAAAATCCACTAAAAATACTTTCCGACTATATTATAATTTTTTATAAAAAAGACAACCATTTATCAGGATTAAAAACCGTCAACAATATACTATTGTGGTATCCCACTCCGCAAGATTTTCACGAATAGAATATTCTAAAAAAGTGCCGGATCTCCCCCGGAAACCCCCGATGTCAAGAAGCATTAGCGTCAGCCGCTATTCACTCTGCATAGCTCTTCAACATCGCCACACATTGTTCCTTCTTAAGTCCACTCAACTACGTTATTCTGACTAAGCTCAAACTAGTGAGTTTTCATACGGATTATAATTGTTTTCTCGACTGACGATCAAAGGGTTGAATTGCATCCTTTGTTGAAGTCGAGATAGTTTGGAAACATCCAATGTTATTTTGGAGTGTAATGGTGTAATTTTAAAGTTGCAAATAGAACGTACAAACCGGTCAGTCTATAGCTAAACAATAATTTGGTGCTTAATATTATCGTATGGCTATTTTTCCCAACTTTTTGTGTGATTGATAAATGAGTTTTAATTTATTTTATTTTGAGGCCACATTACAACAGGACACAATGTTCCACAATTGTTATTTACCATATATTCATTAGCATTAACAAAACAATACATCTAAATCAACAATGCAATATAAAATATAAACATGAATTTATTTGTGTCGTATTCGTGGATGGTTAAACTAGTATATGGTAAGAAAAAACTTGCATAGTTGATTTTAATTATTTTAAGATAAATAATCTTGATTAATTGTCACACATAAGTACAATAACATTAAATAATGGAGTTAACTGTATTTTGTATTACGGTGTCGAAATAAAACCCGTTTTACATTACATATCACATATGAAAACACTCTACAATCCCACTTCATTACTTTACCAGTTGACTGTCGAGTGTCGATTATTTAAATATCGATTCTCTATCAAAGGCTAATAAGGAGTAAAATAAACCAATACTTCTTATATGGCTTTTAACCATATGCCACGTGATATAAAGGTTGTTAAGTAGTTCCAATTGTCTTTGGCATGAAATTAAATGTAACCAGTTCCTATGTAAGTCTCAATGTACGACAGTATTGATTCGCCCTAACTCTACACGCGGTTCGTTGGTGCCGGTTTACTGTGTACTTACCAAGCTGAGTGAGACGCCAGGTCTCATAATAAAGATATTTCATTTTCATTCTCCGAACGTAAAGGATTTCAACAGCGTTTTATACGTTCACAAAATGTGTGCAGTGTAATAGAAGTTCGCCTCACGACTCGCTAAGCGATCAAGGAATCGGAATTTCTTGCATGCAAATAAATTGTTAACTGCGTGGAATTCTTTAGCGACATTGTTGAAACCGCCGGTCTTCATGTAATGGAGTGTGGTATTATTTCTGTAATTCCTTGCATACAAGAGATTTCCTTCCATCTGTGTAGGTTTGAAGTATTACTTCTGGTAGACCTGGCAACCACGTAGCCACGGTAACGCTCTGTGTCTTCCTGTCGTGATTGTGTCGTCGTCTTCGTTGCCTGATCCTCTTTCATTGGCTCGCTCTCTACTCTCGAGATTCCTGATGCCCATTCTCTCCGAGTCCAATACCCAGAGCCTAGCCCCTTTGTCAGAACACATCTCCGGTGGCGTTGTTCTCAATGAATGGGACATTGCACGTGGATCTAAGCTGGGATTAATCTTGAAGTCAGTCGGAAATACAATCACTACGGGAATAACAAGAGCTTGTGCCGGACGCGTGCTCTCTCGTATAAAGAAGTAGGTTAGAAGCGATGAAAGTAAAGCTCGCACACGTTTTGATTCTAATTCTTTACGTCATTCAAACTCGATTTTGTTTTCTCAAACAAGGCTGACCTGCTAATTGATAAGATGATTAAAATGAATCGCGTTGTGGAATTTATGATTCAATCAAATTGAAAGTATGGAATTTAAGACATTAAGGAGCTTAGTGAAATCGTACCTAACCACCTTTGTAAAAGTATTTTAGCAATCTAGGGAACGGCTTGAATATTATATAGTAACATAAATTATAATATTTAATATCTTCATATATATTTCCTACTGTTTTTATTTTTCTACATATTATTCATATCTTCCTACAATAATCAACATTGAAATTAAGAATAGATAGAACACGTGAAGGTTTCTGATTATTAGAGGTATGGCATCATATCATAGGAATCGAATTGTTGGGGCTATATAGATTTTAGAGGTACCGTATCGGTAATACATTATGTGCCGAGACGAGCTATATCGAGAAGAGATTGTATTGAAAAGGCAAACCAATTCGATTTTTACTATTTTTACATCAATAACTATTGATAAAAATAACTATCACGCTGTTGCCAGCTTGAAATTGAGTGAAATGCGATAATTTCAAGGTCATTTCAAGTGGTCAGATATTTCTAATGTTTCCCCATTCATACTGAACGGGGTCTAATATAGTCATTTATAAAGTATTTGCATATTTTTTTATTTAGCTATAACTATATACCTTTAAATTTTAGTAGGTGTATGAAGGCAGCTAGTATTCTACTATGAATAAAAGATCATTTTGGTGATAAAACTGAGTATATCCACTTATCTGTTATTATTCTAATATCTAGGTGCCCGTTAGGGCGCCGCAGCCAAGCCGCGGTGCGCTACACACTCAAGCACCTTATACACCAAGCAGAGTTGGGGTGATTTCGAGGTGTTACCCAGCCGTCATGTAACGTGATGTGAACTTGAAAACTATCACAATCGAGGGGATTTAGGTACCTGACAACACATGCCAAATTTTATTGGGGTACGATTATTCCTTCTTGGTGAAAAAATGGCTTGAAACATGCTCAAAATCACTTTAAGGATGTTAGCTACTGCCTACTACTCCTACTACTGCCTACTACTGCTCACATCTAATACGTCGGCCCGCGATTCTGACCAGACGGGTGGGACTACAATGTTCATATTTTACATGGACATTAAGGTTATAGAATGATAGTCTCTTTTGAAAAAAAAGTTGAAAAAGTTTGTTGGAAGGCTTCCAAATAAAGGTTTTAAAATAAGCCTTAAACACTTGGCATACAATCAACAAGTAACCATAGTTACTTGACACTTGTTGACGGTATAAGCAGAGTTAGGCGGGAAAGTGCGATACGTAAACAAATAGCGGACATTTAAAATTTTTCTTCTTTGTGTGGAACGAGAAAAGGTGTCATTATACTCTCATAAAACAAATCAGAAACCGTCCCTGGCCTAGGCCCAGATGTGGAAAATTATTTATAATGCAAAAGTGTAGGTCTAAAGTTCCATTTGGCTATAGGACTAGTAAAATTCATACTTACATTACATGTTTGACAAGCCTAGCCAACCCTATGCCAGCACAACATTGTTTTGATATGAACTTGCTCAACTGTTTGTTTACATAATTGCAACAATCAAATCATTTCATACAACTTGTCTTTCGATTGGCCAGCGTTTATGAAGGCACTGCCATCTAGAATAAATATAGAACTTTTTCGAGCTCTTTGCTATACGCAAATCTTTTTAAAGTGTTTGGATTTCGTGATACTCTTTCAACCATAGACATCCTATATAATTGGCTAGACCAGCAGTCGGTGGTCCACTTCCGGTACAATTAGAAGCCATCTTAAAATGACAGTTTACATGTTAATCAAATGGGAGCGATTTGTGGCCAAATAGTTCTCAAGATTGCCGCCAGGTTGACAGGTAAGCATACTAGCCTTTAACACCAAATGATTAGTAAATTCCCTTATGCAATCACTTCGTATTGTTTCTTTTGTTTAATACCATGCTGCACAAGCTAAAACCATATCAAACAATCCAGTAAAATACTTTATTGCATTAAAAAAGCATAAATTAAAACACCAAATCGCCATCTTGAAATGGGCCGGTTGAGTCTTCAATTTGCTACGCTCGCGCCTGTGCGGAGGTATAGGAGACTGCTAATCTAGCCTACTATAGGGGTTTAATTAATATCAATGCTTTCAACTCACAACCCATGACGTTTTCCACGATACCGTTCAAGAATACCAATTCCTTCGAAAACGAAAACGACTTCGTTTTCAAATTGCGTTTTCAACTCATCTCCCACGAACTCAAGAATTGGGGTCCAGTCCTTATACCGTCGTTATACCATGGTTATACCACCTATACCCAGGATGTACATGAATCCGGGTCTAGATATTTTACATCCTATATTGTTACTGCTAATACCATAGAATTTAAATCAACTTTGATAAAAATATTATATTTTAGCAAATAATTTTGTAATGGAACTTGAAAAAGTAATGAGATCACACACATAACAAAAACTTGTAGAAATACAGCCAAACCTTACACACTCAAAAGGAATGAGATCTAAAAAAGGGCCAAGCTCATCTACCCTTCCACATAAACGTACAGTGTCCCATAACAGCATCCTCGAAAAGCTTGGCAAAATAGAATTTGCATGTTATTACGTTTAAATTAATTAGAAAAAAAGAACTTGGATAAACTATTACGTTAAATTAATAATCGCAAATTCTATTTTGCCAAGCTTTTCGAGGATGCTGTTATGGGACACTGTACGTTTATGTGGAAGGGTAGATGAGCTTGGCCCTTTTTAGATCTCATTCCTTTGAGTGTGTAAGGTTTGGCTGTATTTCTACAAGTTTTGTTATTAACTAATATATTCAGAAAGCAACTGGCCGAAAATTGAGAGTAATATATATTTTTACATTGCGTAATTCATGTGTGGAATTATTACCGCAATTAGCGTCGTATGTAGCGTATAGTGGTTATCTTGATGTACAAGGGCATCCAAGGAAACGTCGTCTACAATTCGAGTTGCTTTCAATGTTTTCAACATGAACTGTTGAGGGAAAATTATGGTTATTATATTGTACACGCTAACCATATATGCTTCAACGTTACACCTAAACTAGCTGCTATTTTAACGAGAATTGTATAACCTGATTGTTATCATAGATAAATTTGGTAGCAGAATTGAAGAGTATGTTATTATAGCGTTAATGCTTGATGTATAGGTTCTGTTTTTTCATTTTTCTCTTCACACCTTTTGGAAAGGTAAAGCCCCAGGGAATTGATATAATATTTGTTGGAACAATCTTTCCTAATCAATAATCTCCTTCTGGGCTTGAATTAATCAGATGGGAAAATATCTTGTATGTCTTCGGATATTTTCTTCCTTAAATTATAGGTTTGTAAAGCATGGAGAAAACTGATAACTTCCATAGCTTAGGCCGCAACTAATACGTACTATATTATTTAACTTTATAAATACTTGTAATTAGCATACGTGATTATACAGGTTGTGACTTACGACCGTTCGCGTATCAGCGTGCCGTGACTGGACCGAAAAGATGCATGCATAATTCAACCGTATGAGTTTGTACTTTGTGTAGTACTCTTATTGACAATGACCATGCAATGCACGTGAAGTGAACGGGCGTAATTGAGAATATGACCATAAGTGCAATGTGATACGTGACATTGTACATGTAAATGCTGGTATTGGACGGGGACATTGGGGGTAATAATGACTTTTGACGCCGTTTAGATTAAGTGGTCTGCACGGGACACGAACTTAATTAAATGATAACAACTAAATTACTAATAAAAACGTTTGATTGCACTTAAGTGTACATTTATTAACCCCAATCTGCAATTATACATTATACAGAGAAAGATCAATTCAAATTGTTGCGAAGCCTTTTTGTGTATCTTAATTGTGCGGCCATATATTTACGTTTTTCTTGCAACTGTGTATACATATAATAAAATATAATTGTTATGTTGTCACTTATTTGGCAAATAGTACTAACGAGGGCACATCCCAGCGAAGTCGATACTACCAACAACATCGAGCTAATACTTACTTCAAGCACTACAATATCACCCAACTACATCGACAATAACACAAACAGAACGAACTACCACTACCAATATTATAGAGCCTTTATGCACAACTGTTCTTACCGTCCGTCCGTCGGCATGCGTGTGTCACGTCTCAAGATGAAATCCGAACTTGCATGCTTGTTCAGTTGGCAGTACCCTTCAACAAGGATGATTCACGTGGAGACCTTTGGGTTCAGCAGCGGAGGTTAGCATTCTTTAAAAGGGGAATTGTCTTCTCGGTGACTTCACCAAGACTGATTATAAATCCTTCTACGATCTGTTGATTAAGTGGCTTCGCTTCTTTTGAATACCAACTCCCGTGCTCGTGCTTATTACTATCACACAACTCAACCTACCCCTTCTAAACTACAACACAAAACATATAATCGACATCCTTCACCAACAATTAACAACGATAATAACAGCAATACCACACTATAATCAATCACTGCAGAGGAAGGTATTTGGGGTTAAAATAATTAAACATTTAGTTGAAAGCTCAATATCTCTCTCCCCCCTGATATTTTTCAAAATTTTGGGTGTAGGACCTTGTAAAAGAATTGCAGATAACAATCAACTGTATAGTTATGAGACTCAGAGGCAGGTATTGGTGGTGAAACTTATTTGTATCTTTGGTTTTGTCTGACAAAAAGGTGAATTGGTGTTGAAAATAATTTATAATTTATGGTTTTTAGCGGTAAAAATCTAATTTTCACCATAAATACCTGCCTCTGTGAGTATGGCTACTTGCAACAATCCATTGACGATAGATATTTTAGATGCTCTGTATATCGCTGCAATCGACAACTATGTCGGTAATTCGACAAGAATATCACAGTCGTACTTGAACGGCTATCATCATCCGGCGCGAGGCAAGGTCGATTCACTTATTAATTCATGGGCAGTGTATGCGAAGGTAGTGGCCATGGCGCGAGCACCGTGTTAATTGGACTCACGTTTGGTGGCACGCATGGTGAGTACTACTCACATGTGAAGGAAATTTAAATTGCTATTGTTGCTTTATGCTTTGCATCATGAACACACATGGAACTAATTTAAACCAAAGGAATTGTATACGTGGTATTAGGTTTCCTCTATAGTAGCTGCACACACTATGACTAGATTTGTTTTGTATGCATGAGAAAACGTTGTTTAAGTATGCTTATGGTAATCATGAAAAACTTAACCGCTCGAAAAAAGAACACCCGAAATCAGTCGAGCGTCCAATGTTACATGATATCTTATTATCTCAGAATTTACGAATCTGATTAAATTAATCTAATTCCAGGTTTTTGAACTCTCTTTTTCATCGTGACGACCGATCCAAATTGATAACACAACCTATTTTGTAAGTGTTATAGCATTTTTAAGTACGCATCAGCTTATACCACAACACAAACTTACTATACTCAATACACTTCTAAATCAGATTATACTTTCACCAATCAAACCAGCCCATTCTGATATTGATTAATACACTCAATGGAGTATTTACCTTTGCCGTTTTAAACCTTGACTGGTTTATCGTCATGTAAGTTTTATGTAGGTGCGTTGAAAAAAAATTATATTTCGTGACCTTTCAAAGTGTAATAAAACAGAGGCAAGTAGTTAGATTATCTAAAATTTAAAAAAAAATCGTGGGAAACCTTTTATAGGGTGCAATTAGCCCCTCTTCAGGAGAACTAGGTATGTGCAGATAGGAAATTGTGAAGGGATGTCCGAGGGCTATTTAAGTGGACTTAATCCCAATACCTCGGAAAAAACCTTCAGTCAGGATTGCCGGTCTCGACGGGATTCGAATCCGGGACCTCCCGAATCAGAGTCGAGCGCTTAGCGCCCGAGCCAACACTGTCGGTAGATTTTCTAACGTTAAACAACGTTTTATATACTTGAACTTAAGAGAACTAATTTCGGTAGTAGTCTTAATCCTTACAACAATGATTCTTTAATAACACTATAGCTATCAATTAATTAATTTTACAAATGTCTTATTTCTTTAACATCAATTTTCAAAATTTTCTTAATTACGTTGATTATAATATTATTAACTTAAATATGAGGTGCTACGTTTAAACCACACATGTGTATCCAAGCTCCAAATCCATAATGTACGATAGTTCAAAGAACACGTTAAAAATAAGAGATACACAGTCCTTCTGGACCTAAAGTCGGCTACAACCAGCAACATTCTGCTTAATAAGAGCCCCTGGGTCATTATAAATTATACCGTCTAAAATGAACATGAATCGAGAAGTTTTTGTAATAGTCATTACCAGCCAACGATTTTGTGCCAGAGCACTGAATAGGCCAACGTGCACAACTATTAAAGGGGCTATTACCCCCCCCCCCCCCAAAAAACAAAAAAAAACAAACAAAAACAAAAACACATAATCTATAGCATAGTAGTACACTAAAATGACCGTTTAATAAATTTTATCTTGTTCCTGTGATTTTATACGAATTTTTCATCTTTTTTTATCTAGAAATTTGAGAAAATTTGCGTTTGTGGAAATTTCTTAAATCTGCTTAAACCTGCTTCGTTTTTGTTCTACAAAAGATACTACAGCATCACACCAATCTAAAATGACCCTTTATTACATCGTGTCCTGAAACTGTTCAAAAATATACTCTCAAACAAGCAAAAATATGCATTCCAAAATTACACCCCTTCTTGGTAGTCAGCATATTTTGACGAACAACTTTACCAAATTACCAAACAAAATATAGAGGATTTACAGAAATGACTACCGAATACGTCAATAATGGTCAATATTTTTTGGGATCAAAATCTTCCAAGGTCACGAGGCATGAAGATCGTCCCCATGTTATTTCTTATGTGAGATTTTTGGCGATGGGACCTAGCTCGAAAAATAACACGTTTGACGATTTAATTCATAACTAGTTGGCCTGAATGAAATATATTTTTGAGTTTAGCGGGTGAATACCCTTTTAGCATCACAATATGTGGTAAATAAAAAAAAAAACGTTTTGCTGTTGTGTTTATTGTCATTTACGTTGTCTGGTAACCATTGAACAAAATATGAATTCATTTTAACATTTGGTTTTCGTATTAAGCAAACAACAGTATACATGTTGTGACAAATGTGTTTAATTACAAACTGTCATACGGTAATTGCTGTTTATCATGTAGACACATTATCTATGTTTTACTTTATTGACTTATGTTACTGGAAATCTCAAGACAATTGTTTTGCTCATTCGTTATTACCGGTGATTATCACTCTGTCAGCGTTAATTTAACTCTTAATTAAACATAACCTAACTTTAGCATGCAAGAAAGGTTTCCTTTTCCCCGTGTCTACTTAATTTTGACATCCGTTACTCTTGAAGTGGAAAGAGTCTACTTTAGATTGCTGTAAACACGTTGATGATGGATCTCATACTCTCTAGATTCCCGTGAGTATAGAGTCTAGTGTAAGTAAGACAGCGAAGCGAAGCTTATAAAGATCTCTAGTGCGTGTTTTCATGCTGATAATTGCTTCATTCATGCATCACCTTGAAGTCTCGTAAGCTACAAAATAATGCAGAGGTAAAGATCTTGTTACTCTTCTAACGTGTACCGGAAGAGGCGTGCTCTTCTTAACCCACATCATCCGCTTTGTTGGATAATTTGCACAAAGTATCGCAGAATACGAAGTTTAATTTGATACTAGATACTTGAAAGTAATATATTCCCGACTCTGACGGTAATTAGCTTTAACCCAAAGAGGTGCACTTTACAAATTAAATAAGTACAAATTATGTTGAATGTGTCTCGTTTCTATGTAGTTTGTTGAGGAAGTAGGCGATCGAACGGATCTATCATTACTAATAGGAAAGAGGACTCGCCTTAGTTTATAGTAGGCCTACAATTTAAAACTCCACCAGGTCCAAGTGTGAGAAAATAATGTTTGGGAATGATGAAACAAACCTGGATAAAGGAGAACCCAACATAGGGAGCGAAACTTACAGTTATATAAAGTTTGAATCAACTTTAGATTTTATTTGGTGGAGGTGCCGGGTTTTTCGAATTTTCACCTTGGAGAGCGGAACGATACCTTTATACTGCCTTCGACTAGCCCAACCCCACGACTAAAGTCGCCAAAAGTATTCTGAAAATTATGTGTGTATCATCCTTGTTATATGGCAGTGTAAAAAATACTACATTTGCGGTTTTTATGGCGAGGTGGGACATACAGCTAAACAGGCGGACAGTGAGCCAAAAAAGTGATGCATACTAATTTGGATAAGTTGTTAGCTGAAATCAGTGCATTCGTTCATGACTTGCAGTCGATGTGCAGTCGGTGATCGCAGGTGAATGCAGCGTCATATAATGCCAGCTCTATGGTAAAGGCTCGAAACTTGATGATCGCATAGACCTAAATTCTATGGTCACACTTGACACTATGAACACTAGTAAGTCAGGAAGTGTTCATCTTTGCACAGGTCGAATATATCTCATACAACGCGGACTTCACTAACATGCACCCAAGGCCGTTAGTGTAATATATCAACCGAGTGGTTAGTAAATAGTTGGTTAAAAATATAGTCACTTCTAAATCCACTAGATTGCTTAACTTGGTCGGCGATAATACCGCTCTGAAGGACATTTTTTCTTACCGTTCTTTCTTTTTTAACATTTTTTACAGAATGTTATCTTACGATTGTTATCACGTTTTTCTTCTTTGAACCATGGATTAACAGTTACTGTTGTAAGTCCATAGCAGAACTAAGGTATAACATGAGGTAAGGTTAAGTAGGTTTTTGCATGGTTAACAGTACTTTTCCATGCAGAACTAAGGTATAACATGAGTAAGTTAAGAGTCTCTTGAACCATGGAAAGTTAACTTGTAGTATGGCAGATAATAAACTGGTAAGGACAAGTTTTTTCCAAAACGTTTTGTTTAACAAGCACAATAAGGTATACTGAAGAATGTTACAGTGTCTTCTTTGAACCATGGATTAACAGTTACTGTTGTAAGCCCATAGCAGAACTAAGGTATAACATGAGGTAAGGCTTAGCACGTTTGTGTGGTCTAACCTCACTTCCAAGCTCTGACATGACAGGATGTCCACAACACTGTTAGTGGCCAGCAGCTAGCGCTCGTGGCTAGTGAGTAGTGGATATCAGGCCAAATCACCTTTGAACACGTCCTCGGTGTATTAATGGTGACTTGTGCGGTGTAAAGTTCGAGCAATGCCAGAAAAGCAGGAGAAGAGAACGGCTCAAAGAGTTTGTCTGACAATGGGTTTAGCGCGCGGTGGTTGGAGCGCAGCCGAGCGCGCCATCTCGCGTGGCTTTCGCGGCCCGTTCGTTATCTCGGCGATCCAGGCGCTGCCGAGGGTGTGGGATTAACGAACCGTCCTGGTTGTAAATCTGGCTAGAAGGGAGAACATGATTCTCATTTAGTTAAGTAGAGAAGCAAGCCCGCAGCCCGAAGCCTTAGCGACCGGCCAGGGCCAGAATTCCGCGTTCTATGGTATACCGTGTCAAATAATAAAAAATCTGAAAATAGTGGCGTCTACTATCTTATTCATAAAACATGGGCCTCCCGGGAATTGTTAAATGAGATAGAAGCTTATGTTAGAGGGTGAACCCAGTTGCAAATTAGCAACTGTATCCAACAAGGACTAGTGCTTATATGGGGTGAGGTTGCCATGATGCTTTCAAGTCGAAATTTTCAAATTAATAATAGACGCCGAGTGCCAAAAGTCACGAATTTGTATTTGGAGGTCAGTCTGATTGAATTTAACAAGTAAATTCAAGTGCAAATAAAATTATAGAACAAATTATACCTACATTTTTTCCTGACACACATGATAAACAGTGAAATTAAGTTATGCTCATTTTCGAAAAACTACTGAATGCCATTGTACTATATTACCACTATTACACTATTCTGAATTAGAACAACAAGCCTAGACAAACTATCAAATTTTTTAGAATATAAAAAAAATCTTTTAACTCCCAACCTTATACAACATATCTAAAACGACGAAAACATGTTTTGAAGCTTCCATACAAACGACAAAATTTTTATTTTTTTAACGAATTGCTGCTTTGAAGATCTAAAAAACAAACATGCATACAATTAGGTTATACTAGGAAAACGCTAAAGTCCCGTCGCGTTGTTGAGTGAGCACCGGTACGTGCAACACGACCCGAGTACGACATTCCCATAATGTTACATACCAATAAGTCTTTAAGGTCTTGACCGATTTAGCTGAAAATTTGTAAAATAGGAGATAATGTTGTACTTATTGACCCTGCAAAGTTTCATAACGATCGGAACATTTTTATTTTTTATTTTATTTTTTATTTTTTATAACCAACGATCGGATTTTGTTCAAAAACTATACAGAAACCCGCATAGGTGGTGTGTACATGTGTGCAAAATTTCAGGTCGATCAGAGAAACGGTACGACCTGTACCGAAGCAGCAACAGAAAAAAAACACAGACATTCGAGCCATAAGAGTCAAGTGGAGACGCTCGCTACGCTCGCTCAAAAAGAAGAAATAAATATATCATCATGAGGGGCAGATAATTAAAATAAATCTTTATAATGATTTGTCCCAAAACATTGTTCAATCTGAATAAACTACATAATACATAATACATGATAATAATGATACATGAACTACATGATTTGGGTGTGTACAAAATGTTTTGGAGACCAAAATAACTTCAGATTTCAGATGTTTTCAGATTACCGAAGAATAACTAACAAATACAATAATTCATCCAGCATTGAAATCTCTAAGTGGAGGTTCCGAATTTTTAAAATTCCCATTTAAAAAAAGGCAGGCTCCCCTTCCCCGACCTCAAAGTGACATCAAAAACATTCTTATTTCAGGGCAAAGTTAACAAACACGCATGCTAATTGGAGGTCGTGTTTGGTTTTTATCGTGAGACGTGACACACACACAGACTGACGGACGATCGGACAGAAAAGTGATTCATAGGAAAGCTTCACTCCCTAAATACCTTTAAGTGACTGTCGATAAAAAATGTTATGGACATGAATCAATAAATAAATTCGTATTTAGAGTCTATACCCACTCAGTCATATAACTGATTGTCAGTGGAGGACATGAAACCAAAGCGACCAAGCCAACCCTGTAGGCCCCGACGCAATCGACGAGAGAGAGATAACTAACCAAAGATCGATATTTTTTTAATAGGAAATATAGCAATCAGTGGTATGGACAATGCGAACACCAGCGGATCAACGCTAAAATCAACAATGCTTATTCAGAACAACTTGGAATTTATTATGTGCCTCGTTGTTAGGACGGCTACAAAGTTACCGTTTACAAATTCTTAACCCAAGAACTGATGGACTTATGTCCAAATCAGAAGCTTTTTTAAAAAAACTTCTGCCTATAGCGGGAATCGAACCCTGGACCTTCTGCATTAAAAACAGAGACGTTAACCACAAGACCAACGAGCCACACTTTAAAGAATACATAAAGAATACATCAAGACTTAGCACATAATGTATAACATTCACATTAGAAATGGCTCATGCATGAATCCTGCCCATAAGAGGGTTCAGCCATAACCTCTTCCTATTTGAATAGTTTTATTACCAAATTGACACAATAATAACGCATCGTATTATATCCTTTACGACGAAGAGCGTGAAACCGAAGAAACACCACCATGGAAATAAATGTTTAAATGTGTTACTGGAATACTAATTTTGTATAGAAAGTCGTGCAATGCAAGACAATGCCCTGTGATTGTTATTCACAGCGCGGAGAGCGCATCCCCACCCCACCCCAGGCACCGTTATACCTTGTACATTGTGCGTCGTACGTTACGCATTGTGCGTGCAACAGGAAGATGCAACGCAGCTCACGGCTGGAAATACAAAACTTCGTGACCGACGGACAAGAGGGGCGTTGAAGGTCCCGACTTTCATCTCTGAAAATAACTTCTCGGTGGTGGTGAAATCTTCACAACAGAAGACGTCTTAGTAGTTCTATTTTAATTTATAATTAAGACATATTGAGATAAATACTTCTACCCAAATGTGTTTTTGAGACATTTAAAAGAGATTTATTTTGTCGACATTAAAATTGTAAAAATAATATTTGTGCGGGATTCTTGAAAGGGGTTTCCAAACCTTTGGGTATTTTTCTGTACCTCATTAATCATTGTCTAATGAGTTTTGGGAACAGGCGAAAACCAAGGCGCCCGGATTGCTTTGAAAGAAAATATGCTTTGAGAAGCACCAAAATGGTTGGCAAAGCCAGTGTTTTATTTCGATAAGCTGAACGAATCCCAAAACGATCTCAGTTTTCAGCTCCGGTGATGCTTCCGGTTTATTGCCTATTAATCACACGGATAAACACAAAAGCGTATCACGTATTAATTATCACATAGGGGACATAATTAAATTGTATCTACAAATACGAGTTAAGTATCATATTATTGTATGAAGAAAATAGTGAGATTCAAACTTTTCAATTTAAACTTTATAAAGTTTTGGTTGAGATATGCCTATACCTTGATACACATTTCAATATTATAATGTAAGTTGCTTATGAACCTTTATCATGTATATTCAGAATACGTTTGGATGTGTTGAAACAGTTACGTTATTGACATTTTTATTTATTTGGTTGTTTTGTGTTTGTTTGTCATTAAAATTGTGGCATCATGCACAACATTTTCATACAGCTTTGAAATAACTAAGTGCAACGCTTTACTCAAAAGATTAGACATCAAAGATTAAACATTCCACTAGAAAGAAATTAGAATTTTTTAAGTCTACAAATTTATAAGCTATAAAAAGTCTGCGAGTTGCAAATTTGACCCCTCTTATTGGATGAGCGTAGCGAGCGTAGCGAGCGAAGCGAAGACTTCAATATAACTGACCCATCACAAATAATTTAGCACCAATTTTTTGTTTGTTTTTTTGTTTTTTTTCTGTCTGTTTGTTCGCTCTCTACCGGACAAACGGCATATGCGATCTTGATGAAAATTTGAGGGGACCTTCGTTTTCTCTGAACTTAGACTTGCTACGTTTTTGGGTACAATCGAAGAAATATTTCTCATGAATATCGTACTTTTGCGATTTTTTTCGATTTTTAGTGCGATATTTTCGTCACATTTGGGTCGATTCTGACCAAACGGGTGGGGCTACAACGTTCATATTTCACATGAACTTTAGGATTATGGTGATTAGTATCTTTTGAAACAAAAAGCTGAAAAAGTTAGCTAGAACCCATATAAATAAAGGTTTTAATATGAGTTTTTCGATTTTTAGTTCGATATTTTCGTCACATTTGGGCCGATTTTGACCAAACGGGTGGGGCTACAACGTTCATATTTCACATGGACATTGAGGTTATGGTGATGAAGTACCTTTTAAAATAAAAAGCTGAGAAAGTTATCTAGAATCTATAGAAATAAAGGTTTTAATATGAGTTTTTCGATTTTTAGTGCGATATTTTCGTCGCATTTGGACCGATTGTGACCAAACGGGTGGGGCTACAACGTTCATATTTCACATGGACATTAAGGTTATGGTGATGTAGTACCTTTTGAAAGAAAAAGTTGAAAAAGTTAGCTAGAATCTATAGAAATAAAGGTTTTAATATGAGTTTTTTTACTTTAAGTGCGATATTTTCGTCACATTTAGGCCGATTTTGACCAAACGGGTGGGGCAACAACGTTCATATTTCACATGGACATTACGGTTATGGTGATGTAGTACCTTTTGTAAAAAAAAGTGCAAAAGTTGACAAAGTTAGCCAGAATGCATAGAAAAAAAAGTTTTAAAATGTGTTTTCTGAGGTTTATAATAACAAATAACAAGAAACAATTGAAAATTGACAACAGTCACCTACAATGCATTCACAAAGCACTTGAAAAGGAAAAGTGGTCCCACGCAAAATAAAACTTACAAAAACGCTCATCCATCAACGCGGCGGGACTTTAGCGTTTTCCTAGTAAGGGTACATAAATGAGCCAAGCTCCACTATAGTCAACACTTATCAGCTCGTCCGTCTGTGCGTGTCACGCCTCACGATAAAAACCGAACATGACCTCCGATGGACAAGAGGTATTTGTTGACATTGCCTTGGTTGATACAGAATGTTTTGTGACCCTGTGAAAGAAAGCGAGACTATTTACCCAGAACGTGTATATAATAATATACTCAGCACCTCCTCTAACTGGATTTAAACTGTGACCTATAATGACGGAAAGCTTCGGTCCGTATTTCGGGTACACCCGACCTGTGAAGGATAGTAAGAATTATGTCTGCATTTTATTGGTCTGAAATAACGAGTCATCATGTGCAGTTCAGGAGTTTTACAACGAATCGTTTATGCATTTCTTGGTTATGTAGCGCATTACGTATGAATTTAATGGTTGAATAGCGTATCATGTGTGCATTTATTGGTAAATAGAGAATAATCCATGCATTTCTAGGTTATATAGCGAATTATGTATGAATTTATTGGTGTAAAAGCGAATCATGTGTGCATTTCTTGGTTTTATAGAGAATCATTTATTCATTTCTTGGTTTAAAGCAAATCACCAAGTTCCACGACTCTCATTCCATAAATCCTTCCACTACATTTCAAGTTAAATCCCTGAGATACCTAGCTAATCGCACATACAGGGGACTCTCAATGGCTTCAGTATGTTCATGACCGCTTATTCCGGGCAACTGAATTTATTTGCCGCTCATTCAGTATCTCACCACAGCCCACGATCAACCACACAGCTGGGGCCCAAGTTTTGAAAAATGCGTTTGTAGTCACCTCTGGGACCCAAGTTTTGAAATAAGCGTTTTGATCAAAACGTCACTTTCATAACGTCACTTGATAACGTCGTTTTTGTGGTTTGAATGAAATGCTAGTTTTGAATCTTTCTACTGACGTTGTGAGATAAACTTGCTTTGCTGTTCTTCCCGTCAGCTATCTCTCCCGCTAGCCGAACATTGCCGAACTCTGGACCAATCAAATATGAGTATTCTATGCTCCTACACCCAAAGACCTCAGACAAAGATAGGCCTACTATACATATTACATGTTTTTCTAAAGTCTTTGCATTTCCTTGTTTGTTTACGTTCTCCCAGCGCAGTGCCGAACATAACCTATAAAATACAATCAACATGCATTTGAACAGCAAGAAGATCTTATTTCATCAATACACGATTTGAATCTGCAAAACTCAACGTTTCATAACATAAAAATAACAAAGATGCGTCGTGGAAATAACTCGCATGCATGCTAAAAGGTAAATAAAACGCGAGGTGTCTGAATGTTGACAAGAGCTAGGGGCCAAGGCGGCCCTAGGTCCAAGGCGCTAGGCCTAGCCTATTAATAGGCTTTCGACCTAGGTAGCCCTAATTTGATGTAGGGCATAGGCCTTATACCCTAGTGTGGGGCCATGAAATCAAGATTAATTAGTTTATTTATAAATTGAAAATGCCAAATACATCGTAATAGCCTAGCGCCAAATGCCAAGTCCCAAGTGTTCGAATTTAACCACAGCCTTGTATAAACATGCATAGGACGAACGAGTATATTATATTGAGAGGGCGTAACGTCAAAAAGCATCATCCCACGCATGTCCCACAAGCTATTTTTTCGTGGGTAGAAAAAGACGTTGTGGGACGTCAAAAAAAAGACGTTTTGATTTCAAAACTAGCTTTTTGAGGAAATCGACGTTATCAGACCACGTGACCACTCAAAACGTCGAAAAATTATCGACGTTTTGATTCAAAACTTGGGTCCCTGAAAACGAGTGACTTGGAGGGTCACGTGACTACCAAAACGTACGTTTTGAACCAAATGCTAGTTTTGAAATCATAACGCACGTTTCGAAACGTACGTTTCCACCCACGGCCGAAAAGCTCGTGGTTTGATGATTAGTGATATATGTCATCGCCCCTATGATTCACTTACGCATCTTTTAGTTATTTCTGGAAATGTATGCTTTCATTATAGATGGCCGTGACTTTGATTTATTATTTGTCATTTTTTAGTTCACATTGTTAGAAAGTAATAATGGATGTTTATGTTGAACCGTTATCTTTGTATATCATGTATTACCTATTTTTTTAAATTACGCTTAATATGTATCATTATACACTCGAGAATCGACATTCTACACTTAATGACAGCCATCGTAATCGTAGGCAATGTTTTTCACTATGGTTCCTTTTTTTAGCGCTAGAGCGCTAGGCGTAATAATACGCAATTCTGATTGGTTGGGGGATGTTTTACATTCACAAAGCTTTGACTCTTTCGGAACAATCGCAACGATGACTAACAGCAACACCCATCTATCCCACAACGTACGTTTTGATTTCAAAACTAGCAATTTACTCAAGTCACCGAAATGAGGTGGGATAGGAATTACGTTTTGACGGTGGCTTGTGGCTGCAAACGCATTTTTCAAAACTTGGGCCCCAGCAGTCGTACAACATCTGATACACGAACGCAGATTATGTTTTTTATGAGGCAGGTGTGTAATTCCGCTCACCGAGAAAGTAAGGTACTTATTATTCATGAAATAGAACAAAGCTCTTTACAGTCGGAATTTAAAAAATTAAATTGTTCATTAGCAAAAGTAAATGTATATTTTATCAGTTTCAAACAATTCTTAATTGAGAAAAACGCTGTTGAAAGCGAGAAAAGTCGCTTTGAAGTTGACTCCCGTGCACAGAACATTGCAGTGGACAGGCGAGCCAAAAAACTGTTAGATGATATAAGCGCGATATTATAATTAAAGAGTTTTGCTACATCTGCAACAATTAAAACATATCACAATGAAATTGTGCATCTTCTTCTGGATCTTAAGGCTCTCAACATGAAGGCACTGGATTTCAAGAAACTTCTTCGAGAATAAACAAAGAAAGAGTTCACACTTTCATTTTATTGTCACCTTCTAATATTAGTTTTCAAAAGTGATTTGTACAATTTGTATTATTCTTTTCAAATCAAATGCTGTGTATTATTATGATAGTTAAATTAAATATGTTTTTATGTGAGTAGTGTTATAATTTAGGCCTATAATGTTAGTTGTTTGAATGTTTGTATTGTGGTGTGGGTTAAGTCACTTACTATTCTGTGTTTGAGGGCTATGCTCATTGTTGTATTCCAAATGATTATAATGTATCAATGATCATTGAATAACAATAAATATTAATTATGAAGAATAATTACACAAGAATTAAGTTTTCAGTGGAGGACATCTAATATGATCCTCGTTGTAAGAACGTCTGCAAAATAACATCATATGAAAATATTCGTCAGTTACATCATGACGACAAAATACGCGTTTTGCCTTTTGCGTTTTTCTTGGGCAATAATGCAGCAACATAAATAAGACTCCAATACTATATGACGTACAATCACATAATTTGTAAATGTTGTTGAAGAAAAAAACAATCTCAAACATGTGTATACTCCCGGACGAAGGTAAATTTGTTCGTGGCTGCCATTTACCAATCATTCAATCTATGCAACCTTTTGGTTCATTGAGCCTTGAAAATTAACAAGGCAAGTGCACATGAGATGAGATGTTACTAACCTTCACTGAATATGCACTCTTATCCAAGAATACAATAATTTAATATCTCAATGTTTTGCAATTGGTATTTTTAAAAAAAATTGCTAAACGTAACGTTACAAACAAAACCGGGAATCGAAACGTTGACTTTGTTTTTAAAGCAGGAAAACGTTATTGACAACTGTTCCTCATTATTGATTGCCTAGACGAAAATAAATTTTAATTACAAAATATTATCTTCATAGACATTCGTATAATCTACATTATGTCACATCAAAACATTTTTTTTAAATTCGCATGAAACCTGACTAGGAAACTATACATGTCCCTGTCCCCGTGACTGTGTAATGTTTAGATTACTTTGAACGGAATGTCCAAGGGATATTTAATACAACTTAATCCATTTGCCTGATGAAAATCCAAAACAAAAAGCTTTCAGTAAGGATTGCCGGTGGTGGCATCGGCTGACGACCTCCAAAGTCAGAGTTTCAAGCAGTACGCTTGAGATACTTCAATCGGTTACATCTTTTGCAATACCAAGATCTTTCTCAAACACACTGTGAACACAGCCTTGGCTTGGTTGGTATAACAATGCGCCAATGCGGAGGCAGCTTTATTTGATTTCTAAACATGGAGGGCTCTCGTATATTTCCAGATCTTGTGAATACCGCTTCGTATTATTTAATATAAGCAAGGTTCATAGAAACCACGCAAGACTGTTTATTTTAACAAGATTCGTTACGTGAGTCTCAATCTTCGGGGAAATAACATTGTGAAAACATACGTCAAGAAAATATCTTCAGTTATTTTTATTAGACTTCTCTTCCAAGAATTTGTCGTTGTTTTTTTGAAGAGTTGATAACAAATGTTATATATATTATTGTCAAACTACTGTACGTAAGAAAACATTTCCAAGAAATACATAAACGAACAGCTGTCATCTTGAGTTATACGGCATTCTTTGTCAGTAAGAAAGTATAAATACTGAATTCAATCAAAATTTGAGTATGCATACATACGTACCAGATAAAAATCTTCGCCACTTCACAGAATCACAGATGATTATATTCTTGAGAAATAACGTTATCAAGTTTAGGATTAGCCTTACCAATGTACATTCAACGGTATACCCGTCCAAATTTATATTGTATTTTAGTATTGCTGTGTTTGTAAATTGTAAATAGTTACAATTAACTGATTGCAAATGACATACATATTCTTTACATTCTTATGTACGGTGAATCTGTACGCTACAGTGCGAACTGTGACGAACGTGCGTAAACAAATAACATACATATTCTTCACATTCTTATGTACGGTGAATCTGTACGCTACAGCGCGAACTGTGACGAACGTGCGTAAATAGTTACAATTAACTGATTGCAAATGACATACATATTCTTATTTTATGTCGTAATCTGTAGTCATGGAACTGTGACGACTCTAATGTGAAATATGATTACAAGTGACATAATATCTTTACAATATGTGTAAATACTGTACATATTCTTTACATTCATTAGGCGTGAAATTGTACATTCAGTGCAAACGTGACGAATCTGCAATTTACAATTACGATTACAAATCTATACAATGTGAACGTCTTATGTGAACTTGAACTTAATACAATAGCTTACTTATGAAGTGCGTAAATTTCTTACAATAGAATACGAATGCAATATACATTAAATTCAATGGACGGTGAATTTTACGCTACAGTGGAATGGATGAACTGCTAACATGAATTAGAAGTGCAAATATTACAATACTATTAAATCTACTATCTGAATTTTGACGGTAATCTGTAACTAAGTGACGAACTCGTACAAGTGGTAAAGTTACAATAACTGATTACAAAATACATACATATTCTTTACATTTATGTACGGTGAATCTGTACGCTAACGTGCGAACTGTGACGAACGTGCGTAAATTACAATTAACTATTAAACATCATATTGACATCTTATTACGGTCATCTTATTAGTCGAACTTACGACGTGGTAAATGTACGTTAACTGTACATGAAAAATTTACAATTATGTTAAATGACATACATATGTACGGTAATCTTATACAGTGAATCTTGCGCTAACGTGCGTACGTAGAACGTAAATGTTACAATTAACTGATACAATACATACATATTTTGACATTCTTATGACGCAGTGAACTGTACGTAACGTGCGTAAATGTACAATTAACTATTACAATGAATTACATATTCTTGACATTCTATGTACGGTAATTCTTACGCCAGTGCGAACTGTGACGAACGTGCGTAAATAGTTACAATTAATGATTACAAAGAATCATTTAAATTTACTATTTACTGAATTACGAATGCTACTTCAGTGCGAATTATGCGAAAATACGTACAACTAACTTGATACAGTGAAATACTTCATTTAATGTCGAAATGACGCTAACTTAACGTTCTAAGTGTAAATTTACAATTCAATGTTGAATGATACAACTGTCATCTTAGTGCGAACATCTACAATGAACATGAACTGCTAATTTTATTAATGATGCAAATCATACATAGTTCGAACTTGGACGGAATCTGTCGTAAGTAACTGTGACACTGCGTAACAAATTACATAATATATCTAATGTACATTACTTACATTTAGTCGTGATTGTACGTACAGTGCGAACTTAACGTAGTAAATAGTTACATAACATACAAATGACATACATATTCTTTACATTCTTATCGGTGAATCTGTACGCTACAGTGCGGACGAACGTCGTACAAAGTCAATGATTAAAATATACATATTCTTTACATTCTATGCGGTAATCTGTACGACATGAATCTGCTAACGTCGTCAATGTCATAAATTTAATGCTACATATCTTTACATCTTATGTACGGTGAATCTGTAGTACAGTGGAAACTGTTGACAAACTCTATTCATTTACATAACTGATTACAAATGACATACATATCTTTACATTCTTATGGTCGGTGAATCTGTACGCTACAGTGCGAATGTGACGAACGTGGTAAATAGTTACATTAACTGATTACAAATGACATACATATTCTTACATTCTTATGTGGTGAATCTTACTACGGTGAATTGTACGCGACTGTCGAATAGTTACAATATAATTATTAAACTAAATTCTTTACATCATACTTCGTTACATCTTGTACGGCTACGTAGCTAAGTGCGAACTGTAAAAGCTTAAATTAGATTACAAATTACAACATTATAATTCTTATTAGTAATTCTTTATCTAGCGCACTAGACTGCGAAATGTTGAACTATTCAATAACTATCTAAATTTCATTAGTGTGAACATACGCTTAGCGAACTGTGAAACTGCTGTAATGTTACATAAGATTAAATGACTAATTCTTTACATCAATGGACGGGAACTGTACGTAAATGTTACAGTAACTGTTAAAATGACATACTATTCTTTAATTACTATGTGTAATTCTTAGGTCGTACATCGACTGTGCGAACGTGCGATAATCGTAAATAATGATTACAAATGAAATACATATTCTTTATTCTTAGTCTAGGTGAATTGTACGCTTAAGTGCGAACTGTGACGAACCTGCGTAAATAGTTACAATTAACTGAGTGCAAATGACCATATCTTATCTTTACTCTTAGGTCGATGTGAATGAAGTGCGAACTGTAGTACGTAGCGTAAAAGTTACATAATCTTTAAATACTATGTAATCTTTATTCATTGCTTGGTCGTGAACGTCGAATTAGTCAAAACTATGAGAAATGGTAAATATTTTACAATTATTAAATGTAGTAATCTTACTTATGTGAGAACGTCGGTAAATTTACTTATTCAAATACTTGATTCTTACATTCTATGTAGGTGAATCTACGTTACAGGGAATTGACGTACGTGAAATTTAATTGCGTAATATAAAGCATACATATTCTTAACTTTATGACGGTGAAATTACGACTACGTGGAACTGTACGAACGTGCGTAAATATTACAATTAACGATTCAAATGACATACTATCTGTACTCTATGACGGTGAACTGTACGAAGCGAAATGTACTAACTGCTAGATTACAATTAACATTAACTATTGCAATTGACATACATTTCTAAGCGTATTGGTTAATGTAACCTAGTGCGAATGTACGAACGTGCGTAAATAGTTACAATAATGATTGCAAAGACTACATATTCTTTCATTCTTATTACGGGGAATCTTACGCTACAGTGGAACTGTGACGAATGTAATAGTTACAATTAACTGATTACAAATGACAAATTCTTTACATATTTTTACGTATTGTACGGCATATCTGACGTTCAGTGCGAAATTAATTAACTATTACAAATGAATTACATTTATTCTATTAAATTCGGATAATTACGTACAGTCAATTAGTACGGTAATTGTAGTCTTAACTGGATTATGACAACTTCTTACATTTTAATTAACTGATTACAAAGACAATTAATGTAATCTTTACATTACTGATTACAAATACATACTAATCTTATGTACGGAATGTACTACATGAACATGGACGAACTGAATCAATAACTGATACAAGACACATATTTAATTATATGTCGGAAATTGTACTACGCGACTGTGACGACGTGCGTAAATTTCAACTCTATTACAAAGCATACATTCTTTGATCTTAGGTCGGTGAATCTGTACGTGTCAAATGTACGAATGCGTAAAACTTGATACAGTAAGAATTTGATTGATTTTATAATTTTTCTTTAATTTTTTTTTTTAAATTCTTTTTTACCGTAGTATTCTTTAAATTAATTAACTATTTCATTATTAATTCGCACATCAGTTCAATAACTATCAACGTGCATTTCAAATAGTTTAAATTTAACAATGTTTCTCATTATTTTTATTTGACATTTCAGTTATAGTTTTTATTTTTTGTACTTTAATTTACAAGTGTTTTTTCCTGTTGCAAATAATTTTACAAGTTAGATTAAAATAAACTGTAATTATATGATTATTTCAGTAACTTTACGTTTTAGTATACAGCGAATTTATAAGCTTCAGCTATACGAACGGTAAAACAATTATTATTCAAACTTACACCTTTCCATCCACCTAAACAGGAATAACAACCAATTTTACAGATCTATATGTAATAGAAGTGAATTGACAGGACGTGAACTGTACACGTGCGTCATTGCCACTTGTTTTTATCAAAGGCTGAATGAGACATTGGAACTAGCTCCCCATCCAACCAATATTCTCATTTGCTGCATTACGCCGTGGCGTCGGGACTCGGGAGCGTGTTCCCTGTAGCATGAAAAATCTTCACAAAGGTGGTGCCATGGTGCTTTTTAAGAGCATTGAACAGTATTCCGCTGAAAACGAGGAAAAAGATTTGAAAACTCCGCCAAGTGTGAAACTTCTCAGTAATAAACAATTATTTCCCGATGATAATCAGTCAACAGTATAAATATCATGCTCTACTCGCAACCCCTTAAAGTTTTTTTCTTGGATGATTGTAGAACGAGACGACGATTACAGTGGGAAGGGGATGGGAGATGCGTGTTTCTATCCGAGGAAATAAATACTGTGGGGTTGGTTGGATACGCGCCACCTCGTCTCTGAATCTATCCACTCTGCCGCCTAGCGTCGCGCTCCGAGCGAGCCAAGGTTAAATTAATTGCTCATTAGGGAAGGGAAATCCCCGTGTCGTCAGCTACCCAACCGCAAGGGCGCTCCACCAGCGCACATCTGGTTTATAGCAAGGTTATCGCGCGAGAGAAAAACACCGAAACGTTCTTTTTAGGGACGTCAGCAAACTGCCAAAGGTGCCAATTACTGGTCGGTAGAGGACGGATGGATGGATAGGCTACCTAGGGGCGAGACACTTTAGAACAGCCTACAGCTAATATACCCAGCCAGGCCAGTGGGTGGCGTGCGATAGGGTTTCGAACTACCTTCGCTTTATAGTACTCGCCTCACGGCAACGAGAAGTGCAGAGGTGGCAACGGAGAACGGACAGTCATTGCTGCGGAAATACCATGCTTATAGGCGAAGTTTTTAGTCGTTTTATTTTGTATTTAGGTATCTTTTGCTTCAAGTCATGTTTATTGTTAAAACACTATTTTAACGAATGCATTGCGTAATTTAGCTGCATACATTCAAATTTTTCCTTGGCGAATTTTATTATTTACATGGCAGACAAAGGCCAGATGATTTTTAGAATTTAGATACAGAAAAAACAAAAAAGATGTGAGGTTGAATTAACATGTTTCTAGGAAAAAACAATGTTGCTTCGGAACGTGACGACGGACAAATCGCTACAAACACTTATTGAGTATTTAAGATATAATTGCTGGGTTGTTTCCAGAGCGAGTAACACTACATTACGACAGCCTGCCTGAAACATTTAAAAATAACTTAATAACAGTCACTAATTTTGTTTGTTTTTTGTTTGTTTTGGTTTGTTTTTAGTTTTCTAGTTTTTTTGTTTCTATGTCTCGCCATAACGTTCGAACGGAGATTCGGATCGAGTTAAAATTTGGACCATCCGCAAGCTTCGTTCTGGATTGAATGCCATTAGTTTTGTGGCAAAATCGTTCAAAAAGCTAGAGTTAATCGAAAGTTTTTTTAAAAAACTAAACGGCGACAAAATCTGAGGTGGCCACATCATTTAGAATGTCCGTCCGGTCACGAATATGTTAATTTTATTTTGATCCGATAAGTAGTGTTGATGGAAATTACATTTTTGGATGAGCGTAGCGAGCGAAGCGAAGATTCCATTTCACTACACTGGAGAAAAAAATCCGGAATGTTTTTTTTTCTTTCTTTCTTTCTTTCTTTCTTTCTTTCTGTATTTTTGTCTGTCTGTTAACACGATTCCGGCTAAACCGATACTCCAATTGCGATGAAATTTTATGGAGGCCTTCGAAATCTCTGAACTTAGAACTGCCACATTTTTGAGCGCAATCGAAAAATTATTTCTCATGAAAATCGCAATTTTACGATTTTTTTCGATTTTTTGAAAATTTATTTTACTTATAACAACTACATGCTTTATCCGATTTTAATGATTTTTTCACAGAAACTTAATTTTATGAATTAAGATATTCGTGTGAAATTTAAGTGCAATCGAAAAATTATTTTTCATGAAAATAGAAATTTTGTGGTTTTTTCTTTTTTAAGACAATTGTTTTACTTATTACACCTACATGCTTGATTCTATTGTAATAAGTTTTTCACAGAACCTTAATTTTATTAATTTATTTATTCGTGTGAAATTCGAGCGCAATCGAATAATTATTTCTTCTAAAAATCCCAATTTTTCGATTTTTTTTCATTTTTAAAATTACGATTAATTAAAAAAAAAAAAAAGTTTATTTTTTATTTAATTTATTTTAATTTAAAAAAAAATTGAACTTAGTAATAATTTTTTCACAGAACAACAGAAAATCCGCATAACACATGGCAGCTCAATGCACCAATTACGCTCATCCAACAACGCGGCGGGACTTAAGCGTTTTCCTAGTTAGTAGTGACACGCGCACTGACGGACGAACGGACGGACAGGCAAGTCCTAAATATAATGATGAACATTTGGTACATTCGGTGATACGCGGTTCATACGTAAACTATTCTAGGTACTGGAGCAAGAGAATGATTGACGATTATACTTTCAATACGCAATGATAGTGGTTAAACTATCGAAGAGGGGAGAAGGTAATTGGATGAGCGTAGCGAGCGCAGCGAGCGAAGCGAAGATTCCATTTCACTACACTGGAGAAAAAAATCCGGAATGTTTTTTTTTCTCTCTTTCTTTTTGTATTTTTGTCTGTCTGTTAGCACGATTCCGGCTAAACCGATACTCCAATTGCGATGAAATTTTATGGAGACCTTCGAAATCTCTGAACTTAGAACTTCCACGTTTTTGAGCGCAATCGAAAAATTATTTCTCATAAAAATCGTAATTTTACGATTTTTTTCGATTTTTAAAAAAATTGTTCAACTTATAACACCTACATGCTTTATCCGATTTTAATGATTTTTTCACAGAACCTTAATTTTATGAATTTAGGTATTCGTGTGAAATTTGAGCGCAATCGAAAAACTATTTCTTATGAAAATTGAAGTTTTAAGTTTTTTTTCTTTTTTAAAACAATTTTTTGACTTATAAAACCTACATGCTTTGTCCTATTGTAATGATTTTTTCACAGAACCTTAATATTATGAATTAATATATTCGTGTAAAATTTGTGCGCAATCGAATAATTATTTCTTATGAAAATTTCAATATTACGATTTTTTCCTTTTTTAAAGTTATTACGATTTATTAAAAAAAATAGAAACTAAAGTTATTTTTTTATTTTATTTAATTTAATTTTTAAAAAATCTTCAACTTAGTAATGATTTTTTCACAGAACAACAGAAAATCCGCATAAAACATGGCAGCTCAATGTACCAATTACGCTCATCCAACAACGCGGCGGGAGTCGCACGAGGCCATAACGTTCGAACGGAGGTTCGGATCGAGTTGAAATTTGGACCATCCGCAAGCTTCGATCTGGATTGAATGCCATTAGTTTTGTGGCAAAATCGTTCAAAAAATTTTAAGTTACATTAAAGTTAATCGAAAGTTTTTTTTAAACTAAACGGCTACAAAATCTGAGGTGGCCAAATCATTTAGAATGTCCGTCCGGTCACGAATATGATAATTTTATTATTTTGATCCGATAAGTAGTGTAGATGGAAAGTACATTCTAACAAAAGTAACGTTACCATGGCAACGAAAAGTCACACGAGGTTTCTGGGCACTATGCACTGCCACCTAGAAGTTATCAAAATACTATCGAGGAAGCAGTGTATTATTTGTTACCAAAGAGTTAAAATAGTTTTCCCAAGGCCAAGGAAATGATGTCAAGGTCCTCTAGATGGCGGTGGATTTTATCCACAAAGTAAAGGTTTACCCACGGGTTTACCCAAATACCTTGGCAATAAAAATAATATTGGAAACATGGCCCCGTGTACAGCGAACGTCGCAAAAATTTAAATTTACAAAAAATGTCTAATGTAGCTATAGCACGTGCTCGCTTATCAACGCGTCCAACTGAGCGTTTTAGTATGTGTAACGTTACTACCTGTTATATAGTTTCAATTTTTATAATATACCTCAGTATGGACATGCCTGAAACATTTAAAAATAAGTTAATAACAGTGAAAAGTCTAAAGATTTGTATGTGTAACGTTATACCAGTAGCCATCTTACGTCATATTTAGGTGATTTAGGTGTCATTAGTTAAAGAAGACAGGTTTCTATACAGTTAGGTTTGCACCTTGCTTGACTCGGTAAGCAACTAGTGCGTGCACACACGCACGCATGGTACTTAAACTTTTTTTTTTAATTTAGCAACAATTTTGTAACAATACATCTTATTATTGAAGTTTTTATGAATATTTTTTGCTTCATTGGATGAGCGAAGCGAAAATTCCATTTCACTACACTGGAGAAAAAAATCCGTTTTTTTTTTGCTGTTTGTTAACACGATTCCGGCTAAACTGGTACTCCAATTGCAATGAAATTTTGTGGATGCCTTCGAAATCTCTGAACTTAGAACTGCCTTGTTTTTGAGCGCAATCGAAAAATTATTTCTCATGAAAATCGAAATTTAACGATTTTTTTCGATTTTTACTAAAGTTCTTCGACTTATAACAACTACATGCTAAAAATAAATAAATAAATAAATAAATTGTATTTAGAGTCTACCCACTCAGTTATATAACTGATTTTCAGTGGGGAACAGTAAATCAAAGCGACCAACCAACCATGTAGGCCTCGACGCAATCGACGAGTGAGCGATAACCAACCACAGATCGATATTTTTAATATGAGATACAGCAATCAGTGGTATGGACAGAGCGAACACCCGCGGATCAACGCCAGAATCAACAAGGTCGATTCAGAACAACTCTGAATGTATTATGTGCTTCGTTGCTAGGACGGCTCCAAAGTCACCGTTTACAAACTCCTAAGACAAGAACTGATGGACTTCAGTCCAAATCAGAAGTTAAAAAACTTCTAACTTTGGCGGGAATCGAACCCTGGACCTTCTGCATTGGAAGCAGATACGCTAACCACAAGACCAACGAGCCACACCGATTGTCCGATTGTAATGATTTTTTTCCCAGAACCTTAATTTTATGAATTAATATATTCGTGTGAAATTTTAGCGCAATCGAGAAATTATCTATTATGAAAATCGCAATGTTACGATTTTTTTCGATTTTTTAAATTTCTTCGACTTATAATGCCTACATGCTTTATCCGATTGTAATGATTTTTTCACAGATCCTTAATTTTATGAATTAATATATTCGTGTGAAATTTGAACGTAATCAAATAATTTCTTGAGAAAATCGCTAATTTACGCTTTTTTCGTTTTTAAACAATTACGCTCATCCAAAACATGCCTGAAAAAGCGTTTGCGAAGCTTCCTAGTTATATACATATATATATATATATATTATATTATGACTTGCACTATATATTCTACTATTAAAAATATTCATGAGAATATAGTCCAATTAGTTAGTGCAAGTCTATAAAAAGTCAATAGCCAGTTTTTGCTTATGATCAAATAAAATGAGTAACCTATAATTGTTCCTGTCTAAAGCCGTTATTAGCCCTTTGCAATAACAAATTAGAAAATACATTCAAATTATCAAGGAAGAACCATTTTTGAGTGGGTTAAACTACTGCTATAAAACAACATGCACACCCCGAAGCGGGAGCAAGAGATATTTCACGTCAGGACATTTATTCGCCTCATGATGCGTGAAACATTAGATATAATGCGTCCGAGTTCAGTTCAGAGCGTTTTGGCACGGCTAAATTTACGCGGCGGTGTCCGTTAATCCGCGGATCGTGCTGGTGGTGTGGTTAGCGTTGCCAAGGTGTAACAAACTCGAAAACAAACTGCACTGGGTCGAGCAATCGAAACGAAGATGGCACGAAATTGATGTAAAACGTCGGCTATCATTTTATAGATACGGGGCTTGAGGTTACGCCTAGGCCACAACGGTAAATGAGGTTTGAGCTTGAAACTCTGTCAGTTTGTGTTATATTGGAACACGATGAAACTAGAATAACGCTGAAACTGTGTGGTATAATAGCTTGGGGGTACGACGTCATAATAGCGCAAATATAGGTTAATGCTTTGCCGAAGGACTGGTGGGAATTGAACGTACTTCCTTTACCACTGGAATACAAATATCGCTCTCTTCATACAGAAAATTATTGTAAAACAAAGCTATTAAAATTAATACAGTTCGGAATGATTATTCTAACAAAAGAAAGTCAATAATAGCCATAAATTACACGCTTTTTTTAAAACGTTAACCAAGGATATTTTTATTTTTGAATTTGACAATTCCAGCTTCTTCTACATGTTATAACGGTTTTCTTCTTATTTTATCTTATCCATAAAGTTGGCATCTCTCCAGTAGGGTACAGAAAATTACAACAAATAAATACCTATAATTCTCCTCGGCGATAATCCCATAATTTTATTTTCGTCCTACCAGGAAAACAATACAATCGATGGGAGTAAATATTAACAAATTATATGCCCCTGCCTCGTCCTGGGGCAAATTAATCCAAGGTAGTTTTGAATTCGTATATTATATACCACACCATTATATAATGTAGTATAATTTAATACCAAATTATGCACCAAGATTTGCTGTAGTGTACCGTTTAGTGGATAATAAGTAAATCGTTAAATTGAGTAAACTAGGAAAACGCTTAAGTCCCGCCGCGTTGATGGATGAGCTTTTTTGTAAGTTTTTAGTTTGCGTAGGACCACTTTTCCTTTGCAAGTGCTTTTTGAATGCATTGTAGGTGATTGTTGTCAAGTTTCTATTGTTACTTGATAATTGTTATTACAGACCTTAAAAAAATCATATTAAAACCTTTATTTCTATGGATTCTGGATAACTTTTTCAACTTTTTCTTTCAAAAGGTACTACATCACCATAACCTTAATGTCCGTGTGAAATATGAACGTTGTAGCCCCACCCGTTTGGTCAGAATCGGCCCAAATGTCACGAATATATCGCACTAAAAATCGAAAAAAATCGTAAAAGTACGATATTCATAAGAAATATTTCTTCGGTTGTACCCAAAAACGTGGCACGTCTAAGTTTAGAGATTTCGAAGGTCCCCTTCAATTCCCATCAAGATCGCTTTTGCCCGGAATCGTGCGAACAAACAAACAAAAGAACAAACAAACAAACAAACAAAAATAACAAAAAAAAACACCCGAGCTAAATTTTTTTTTGGGGGTCAGTGAAATTGAAGTCTTCGCTTCGCTCATATAATGATTGCTCTATTTGAGTACTCGGAAGTGTATGTCTAAGAGAAGACGAATAATGAATCCAAGAAGTACATTAGGGTATTGTGAAAAAAGCGTCAAATTATTGCATATTATATAACATAAATTATAATTATATAACATAAATTATAATCGGTCATTTTTTTAAGGGGGGGGGGGGGGGGAGTTAGAGAATTATTTTTTTTTTTGTTTGGTTATAAGTTAATCCACTATCTGTGGAGAAAACAAATTAAAACTTTCCATAAACAAATCAGTATTAATTTTGTATAAAGTTTCCAGAGCTGAATTTAATTTATTAATAGTTCTTTCAACCATGCAATTCATAATGACAATTGACACAATCGAAGAGAATTTAATATTTTGTTGATATCTTAAAAATGGAATTATTCACAATGGCATGTAGCTCATGCGTTACAGGCGACTCTGACTAAGAAGGTCGCCAGTTCGGTACCGGAGTCCATTAAAATTCCTTCAACTATCCTCACACCATATAATACACCTTTTTAGACGTCTGAAGTCTTTAATGGGTGGATCTCCAGCCAAAAATGTATGTATTCATTTTAACATTTTATTTCAAATAAAATGTAACATATTATTTGCCATTGCTTGGACGTGAATCTCATCAATAAGACATTTGTAGCCCACGGGTGTATCCTACTGCTTCCGACGCGAAGGTCACGTGTTCGCTTCCCACGTGTAGCTAAATGAAGGTTTGACTGAATGACTGAATACTCTCGTCCACTGGGTACTAATAATATGAACTATTATTTTGAGGCGCTGTATAGTGGATATAATAATATCAAATGCATAGACCGGAAGCAGCTTGTGACTTGTTATCTTTTATACGCACCTGCAGTAATTATTGCTGTCCCAAAGAAATTGATCAAAATGATATATTTCCAGATTGCCGTTGTTTATTTTTGTCGATTTGCAACATTTGTAGATTAGCCACAAAGAAAACGCAAAAGTGAATAACAATTTACTTCATTGTCAATATTACAAAATTAAGAATATATAGATGTACGATATGTTAGCATAGAAGCGGTTAGGCACCAGATACGTTGGATAAAGTAGTTCGAAATTATCCTTGTAATTTGTGACGTCACATATGGGTGAATAGTGACTAACCAGTTGGTCACTATTTCCTATTTTACAAACCTATATATGTGATTGGCCATTAACCACTCCTCGAAGGTATATGTGCGTCCGGGCTGGATAAACCCGTATTTAATTAAAGTCCCCCACTAAAAATCAGTTCTGTGGCTAAGTGGATAGACTCTGAGTACAAATTGTATATATTTATTTTTCGTTTTATACTAACGTTAAAACGTTTTAACAGCTCTTGTCAGTCAGGCGTGCAAAAGGGCTTTGCCTAAAAGGGCGTTCATAACCTATGATCTCTTGATATGCTTTAGTATCGCACATTGTTTGAGAAGTTGTTGTATGGATACGTTACCAAATACATCTCGTGACGCAATCCCCCCCCCCCCAACAAAAAGAATCACAACAAACATTTTGACCTTGAATTTGATTTCCTGATTTTTTCCGTATCGCTCCCAGCACGTAGGCACATGTGAATGAAGGTGGTTCCAAATAAGCCCTAGTTAATAATCTAAGTGCCTGCCGTGGAAGATCTCGAGGACTCGAGGCTAGCCAATAAAGCTCGACGTCGTCGATGAGTTATACCTGCACGCCGAAGAGTTGGGGTCACCGCGCGTGACCCGGGCCTCACGATACGGCTGAACGTGACGCCATCTACGTGCGGGGGTCAACAGTCTCGTGGTGTAATGACTCATCGACCAGTTGGAAATAATTAGAAGGAAGACGAAACGTAATAAAACCTACGCCCTGCGGATTAGGAGAGCAAAACAGTGTGACGTAACAATTAGAGCACGCGAATATTAACATAGCCCTCGGGCGGAGATTGTTATTTACAAACAGTAGATACACAAATACGATACCAACATTTTTCGTAATACTTTATATTACAAGTTACAGCTATTATACATTTTTTGCATTTCTGGAAAGGTGTGTTAAATGTGAATGACCTGAGATTGTTATTATTTTTCCCATCATAATAACATTACCATAAGCATCATAAATTTAATCTTAAAAATTATAATTTTTTTATTATTGTTACAACACCTAAAAAGTAAAATATAATTATCATGCCAATTATTTTTATATGGAGGCATTTCAATGGAATATTTATTGTAATATTATAGCCTGGAGGTTTTACAGTGCATGCACGTGATTTTGAAACTTTGTTTGCAAACTATATGTGAGGATTAAATTACGTTATTATTATTATTATTAAATTGCCAATATAAATAAATGTAAATTTATTAGATGACGATTTCAATTAAGTTATCTTCAAATAATGATCCTCTTGCTGGGAGGAACACCATCACTTCGCACTCCTCGATCGTGTGTTCTCGTGCGATCTCGTACATACTCGCATTTTCTCGTTCATTCTCGTACATCTTCGTGCATCAGGTTACATTACATGTTACCGTTCCCAGTCGTTGTTTTCCAAACAAGAGTACACACAATTGATTATGTATGTTAATCAAATTCAATTTACTCTCCACTAGTCGCATTTGGATATAAAGTAAACAAACCCATAACAACAAGGTGAACTAATATTTACTTATGCTGAACAGAATCTAGAAATCACAATACCATATATTTACTGTTGTTTAAACGTATAACATGTTGTGCGAGTAGTAAAGCCTTAAACTTAATATAACGAAAATCATTTAAATAACAACAGATTTGCATCTCTCTTTCAAATTGCGAATTACTTAGTTTCATCCCTCGTGCGGTTTTATAGTGGGTTTCCATTTTTGCCTTAGGCAATATGTAAGGCCTTTCTTCTTCTTGTTCTTAAGAATTCTTGCTTTCCATCTCGTTTGTTGCTAGGCATCATTCTAAAACAAATACGATATGGAATAAATAACGCAATAAAAATTATTTTATTAAATGTAACAAAAAATGCGGCCTTTTTTTTATTAGAGATTCGCTACTAAATGCGGTAGGGAATTTAATATGTTGAAGAACACTAGGTTGGGTGAGTATACATTAATACAATATGACCCCACGAATCCATAATCATTTTTACAGAATTTGTAGAGAATCTTCGCAGGGACATTAGCGTCGCGACGGGGCGTCTTCGAGTAACTGACCAGTGGTATATAGGATATGAAGATATTCTTAAAGGTCAGGAAAACCTTGGAAAACTTCAGTGAGGATTATCTATGGCGAGGATCCGCTGACCTACAGAATTAGAACCTTGCATAATTGCGTTTTGAACTTCTGAGGCTAGTACGTGAAAAGAGCACGCGCTCAGGTTACATATGGTTGCCGCTTGAATGGTGCTTCGTATAATCATTTTCACATGAACAATTCATATAGAACCGTTCTATACATACACACCCACTCTCGGTTGCATCCAATCATTGCGAGAAAGTAAAAAAAAAAAGTTCAATTTCGCATGTTTAACATCCGATTTACAAAATTAACCTACATTAAAAAGATGGTTCAAATTCGCTTTAAAAATCTAGACAGTTTAATAAATTTTCTAGAGATTGCATGATTTTTTATTTGAATTTGATAAATAAGTGATGTACGAACTGGGTTCCATATAGATTCACCTGAAACATTATAAATACTGCATTATATGAACCGACCGTTTCTATGCGGCTACTCCGCCGAGTATCAAGCTGAATGATCTCGTACTATTGGCGCAAGACTGAAGGCGCACCCGAGTTGTTCTGTAACAGAGACATGAGCGAGAGGCGTCGAGAGTATTCCATTATGTAAGAAATAGATCATCTCATCTCCACACGAGTCGTTTTAGCATCGGGAGACCACATGCGGTCCGCTTCGAGCCGGCTTAGCAGATATGTTGGCAACATAATGTTTTGACATGTCTCAATCACCGAGCGTTGCGTGTGACTGGTACAGAACAAGCGGTATACCTTGTCAAGTGTCATCGGAATAACACCTATGCGATTGATTCCACCTTGTTAGGGGCAGTCACATTGACAGTACACCCCTCATATAGTGACAAACCCAGTCGTCGTTTAACAAACTCGCAGACATACCCAAAAAGATATTTTGTAATTTTTGCATTTTTGGCTTTTTAAAGATTTTCATATAGCTTATCTGATACAAAAACTTAAAGAGAAAATAGTGAACATGTATAACCGCGACAACATCGAATTTCCAAACATAAATTTCAATTATTTCGTCATTGAACTATGTTACATTAGATGGACTTACACATTTAAAGTGATCATACATTGTTCGTCACGGAAAGATTACATAATTAAATGGTTTATTGTTTTATATTATCATTAATAGTTTTGCTAATGTTGTGGCTATAATTATTTTGAAATCACATCATAAATTTTATTTGGAATGACCTGATTGTATCAATTACTAAATTTCCGGTAAATCTGATTCACTGCCGTAGCCTACTAACTAAATTTTTAAAACATTTTCTTATTTCCACAACTTTGCCATTTCAGTTCACTGTATGCCGTATGACAATATACTTTCACTGTATGCATGGATGGGTAATGGGTATATCACTTACTGTTAGCACTTCCCCCCTCTGAATTTCAGAACCGGCTATACTGGGCGTTGTACGCCATCCCTACTTTATTTTTAATAGCTTCTCCATTTCGTTTATTTTTGATAGGGCAATGCAAAGTCGTTTTAGACGACTGTTGGCAACATACAGATTCCATCAGATGGGCACCATTAAAAAGACAAGAAGTAAAATTGTTTTTTTGAAATTCATTTGCAATTTTTGTTATTGCGACAACAACAAATGAAGCGTTGACTGTATAACGTCGTATAGTCGCGCCCGTTTTGCAATTTACTGCAGGGTTGCCCGATAAGGCTTTTCAATTAAGCCGGAAATTGCTGTAACCATGCAGCAATCCGTGGCATCAAATTGAGGTTATTGATCACCTTATTTCGGGAGCGTGGATTAAGTGGTCTTGTGTGTCTCTCCTTATCTTAAACGTAAACGAGGTACTCGGCCTAAATTGAGACATTCTCTATTTGCTTTGACTCTATTTTCAAATCCTATAACCCGAGCGTAACATGCAGGAAGCGATTTGGGCAGATGTAGGGTACAGACGAGCGCTCTTATCTTATGGACGTGTCAATTGTTATCGGATACATAAACAGCTGGGAAGGTAGTCACAATGTCGACGTGTACTAGTTTTAATCTAAATTCCGATTTTAGATGGGTACACACGCAATTTATAATAAACGCTCCGCTTTTATCAGTTAGAATGAAGCACCGAAGTATTATTAACGACAACATGTCATCATTTACATAACAAAAACCTTTAAAAACATTCCATGAGGTTTGTTGCCGGTGATTCAAACCCACAATACCATAAATGTAGAATATTATTAGCTAGAAATCGACCATGTATACCAGTGTACGTGCATGTTATTTGAAGTTGCAATGGCAAATATTATTTGGCCCTATATTTAAAAGCATGTCTTGTTACTTTAAAGAAGGAAACACTATAAAACTCTAAACTGATTTATTTAACATTTAACATTTATGATAACAATGAGATTTATATTATGAAATATCGAAATGTGTAATTATATATTGAAGCTTGTTTTAAGAGGTATAAAACAGCAAAACATTAAATTTCCAGTTATTTGTAGTAAGAACTGATCGAACTTCAATGGGTACCTTTTTTTATCCCATTCAGGTATAAAAACTGATTTTTATGATTTTATCAAATAAAACTGTTGTCGTTTTGATTTATATGTATATATATATATATTTCGATTAAAAAATTCTACATATATGCAAACACTGTGTGTTATAGTACTTGCGTTTGCCTAAATATTTGCACGTTTAGTTAATGATAAATTGTACATTTCTGTGGTGTTTTGTATTTCAAGCTTTACAATGTTTAAAATGATTGGCAATGTAACAAAAATAGCACTATTAATATATATATTTTTATGTACTTGAAGGATGAACCAAGTGTCATTGTAGAACGGAATTATTCAAAATCTGGGAATTATTAATAAAAAGCTCTTCGATCACAATCACATTTGTCGGAGGTAAGGATCAAACTCCGAACCTATCGTTACCGAGTCTCGTGAACTAGCACCGAGCCACTCCCGTCAGTGCGGTCTCGATCTCGTTACAGAGCCGACGTTGATTCGTGGCGAAGCGACCTGGCGTCCACTGGGATGGGGCGTTATGGACTCATTTCTTGATTACACAACTTATTTCTTGTGATCCGCTTGGCTTGGGTGGAGTGAAAGTTTGGAGATACTTCTTGCGGCGGGCGTAGCCCATCTTCGCGCGGTGGCTCTCGAGCTCGACATTACTCAATAGTAATCGGCTCTGCAGTTCCCCTGCGCGATGCAGTAATCACGAGCTGGGCCACAACACATTACACATCGACAGGTCGATATCATCGGCCCCCACACGAGGACCAGAGATGAATCGGGGAAATTGACCTCAGGTTAATGTGCATTCTATATAAACTACGCGACACTTTGTTGGATGACCAAGGCGAAGACATTAATTTCACTGCCAATAGACAAGAAGGAGCTCGTGGGTTATTTTATTTGATTTTAAAGTTGGTGGACGGTGTTTTTTTTTCGCTTTCTCAAGGGCAAACGGCTACTCCGATTTGGATAAAAATGTCAGAACCTCAGAACTCTTGAAGTTATACATAAGCCTGTCAGTAATAAAACATATCCACACACTCTTCAACTCAGTGATAGCTCATGCGTAGCTTGTGAGACTGATTCGAGAGTTCACGGGTTCGAATCCCGCCGTCGATATCGCGGTTGAAAGTTGAGTTTTCTTAAGTCGATAATGCGAAGGCTGGGATTGTCTTCTTAAACAACCCATGGTCCCTTCACAACTACCTAACAACCCACCGGGTATTCACCGGGTCACACCGGGTATAGCTGACGTAAACTCTACAGCGGGCATAAAAGAAAAAAACAAGTCAACGCGATTGTAAACAACTTTCGTGTAATTCTGTTTTCTCCGTATAAACAGTGTTCACATCCACATGCTCTTAACGCTGACATTATGCAAATAAAGATTTGTCTCGAGCGGGTTATCCCTGGTCTTGTTGATACCTTCTTCCTTTACCCTTCTTATAATAGCTTTCGGAAACTTACTTCATTTAACAGGGGACTCGTTTATTATTTGGAGAAGGAACAAAACATCGCTGGTCTAACCTGGATTCAAACCGCGCTAACGGAAGTAATTCTCCCGAGTCTGGGACGACAGGAAGACCCAACGAGCCGCGTTTGTTGCTGCGTTATACGCGTAGGTATTGGATTCTTTATTGCCGCCAGCCACGAGGGTTTTACTCCTACCCGAGAGAATGCCGTGGAAATTCACTATTTATTTTACGGGGATATAGAGAAAAGGTTACATTTGAGTTTAATCGTGTTTTTACCACCTGCAGTGAACATCACGATCAATCGTCACTACTCATCTCATACTCATCATTATGGTTACAAGAACGGGTACGAGAGTACCCACAAATCATGAAGCGAAGCCAAATTTTCAACAGTTCGTCGTTTAAGACTGCACAAATAAAATAACTCGACGTTCATTGATAATTTTGGTGGAGGTGCCGGGTCGTATATTTTCATAACATTTTTGGAGTCTACCAACTTTCCCTTTGCCTCTACGATCACCACAAAGATCATGCATCATCCTGGTTGAAAGGAGAACAAAAAACGCATGTCAATCAAGCTTCAGTTTTTATCGTGAGACATGACACACGCACAGATGGACGGACGGACTAGAAAGTGATGCTTGTATTGGAGATCCGCTTTTTAATGCATCAAATAGAAATTATAGTGGACAGCGGGGGATTAATATGAATCATTTGTATTTCATCAAAGAGGGGATTAATATAAATAATTTGTATTTCATCAAAGAAATCGCTGTTCATTTATGTCATTAGTTTAATGAAATCCTAGATTAGGATAATGGATTGTCAGATTAAATTTTCAGCATCTACCATCAAAAAATTTAAAGCTGTTAATGGCTAAAACCATTTGCAATCATGTAATATAAAATTGGTATTAACGTAAATATATTGTATGTATATATTATGTGATTTGCCTAAATCTGTATGACCGAACAAAGTGCACTAGGTTTGTTCGTTTGTACACACTTTTGTGAAATGAGCCATTTTGGTCCGTTCGTTCGCTTCAGTGTATAAACTGACACTAGCCTAGAAGCCAGTGTAAAGTGTAGACACTGACTTTTTTAGTGTTAACACTAGGTCCGCGAACGAACAAACCTACTGGCTTTATGAAGTCGGTCCATGGTATAGTTGGCTATCCATTAGACAAAACAATAATATTAGATTATTTATACTGAAATGTTTATCTACATGCTATGAATAACAAAAACAAAATAAGAAGATTACATATGAATTTGATGGAAACAAAAGTAACCAACATTATAAAATGTATATTATACATATTTCCAACATTCTTAATAAGTAAAACTTAATAATTTTAGTTTGTTTGCAACGCGAAACATAACACCTCTGAAAATAATCTCAATGGCATGAATATAAAAACATACTCAATTATCATACTTATCTATGCAAGCACATTTTTAATTCGCATGCGTCGTGCACACCGGCCTGCATCTTTGATAGCTAACAAGGTCCGTTGATTTACGAGAGGGCGTGTTATATGGGCATGTAATGTAAAACGTCAGTACCTTGTACTTGTAATATACATGTTAATGTCGCCTTAGCTCTGTACAGCTGCAGCAGACTTGCGTCAGCGTCTCGAAGTGATTGTGCAGTATAGACCACGGCTGGTGTGGTGTCACACACGAGGTCACGAAGGAAATGTTCACGTGTCTAACCTCAAGATAAGTCGCTACTTCACTTGGTCACGATATCAATGTATTCACAACACAAGAAGCTTTACTATCGCTTTCATAATCGTTTTAGCGTCTTATGTGTGCCGTACAACGAAATGTGGGAGGACTAGCAATGTTGAACACATTAAATATCGTGTTAATTCAAATGTCATATTATGCATGCAGTTATTGAATGGTTTGCTTCACGACGTTGATGCTCTAGTAAATGGTTGATTGATGTGTTTTGCTACCGTCGACCTAGATTGTTTGTTGGTCCATACAGAATCTTGAAAGGCACCGACTACAATACAGTTTATTCATCACGTTTTTAACTATTTCGGATTGATTTGAGACCGCCCTATATTCGTTATATTCTTTTCAATCGCGTGATGATTCGTTTTATTTCATCATGTATATTTCTTGCTTCTTACACAATACTACTATAGGGTAATCTGTTACAATGAATATTGAAGTTTTTTTTTTGTACATTCTAAGAAAATCCTCTTATGTGTTTATAGCATTCTCCAGCGACCCGGCATCCAAATAAATCTTATCCATATGATTGTCCAGTACCTACTATAATACTACAACATGAATAGTTTTGCTACATTCTCGAGGATTCCGATTAGGTATATCTAATCGCATAATGTTACCTAAAATTGAATTTTATTTAATTATATTTTATAGATTGGTTCTAATTTTCGATATTCGATTAATTAAATCATCAATTCTATCATATTTTCACGTTTCACATCGTTATTCACGTTCATCATTGGCTTGGTTGTGTTCAATTGTGTCGTAGATTCTATTCACAAACTGTTATTCAAGCTAAACATTTGTGATGACTTTTGAGATTCCTGCGCTTTCATCTTTCATATGGGGATGTCTTGTCTTCAGTGCGACAGCTTTTTATTTGATACTTGGAATGAATTTCTGATTGCTTACCCGATATTGTCATCTCATCTCCAGAGTAAAGGGGAGACGTTGAAATACAAATTATTCGCGACGCGATGAAACAAGAGGCACACAAATTGTAAAGCATACAATTCCATCACGTGAAACCTTACGCAATATAATATATATATAAAAAAATAAGCTACTAGACGGTCTTCAGGTCGCTGCAATCTTGGCTTTAAACAAACCGTTGCCATTAGTTGTTAGAGTGTGTAACGAATTAGTCCATATCAACATAATATTTAGCGGAAATCTTTTTGCTGTCTCGTGGCTTTAAACAAAACGTTTTCATGCAGTTACCATGGAATGACGTCACAGTTTGTCAGCGAGTTGTTTAATATATTTTAGTTTAGTCATCAGTCAACAATCACGATTTATCTCTAAATTTCCTAGGTCGAATTAACATATCAACAGGTTTAAATAGGTTTTACTAACCGCTATAAATCAATCAACGTTGGCTATAACTAACGTATTGAGTGGTGTTTCTACCGGTAATGTATGTTGCGTTAGGTAGAGTCCAATCACCAAGGGGTGTTAAAGTACAGGACAGCTCCACCCCACCCTCGCCGCCACAACCGCGCCTCTGCACACATCACACTGCAGAGCACACGAGTTAATTCGATGTCGTGCCAGCAGGTAGCGCGCCGCGCTCGCCTACTCAGTACTCACCCCATGTTAGGGGTGTAGACAAACAGCCCAAGGCGTTCAAACTCGACGCACAGGATTAGAAACTCAACGAGGGTGTGTTTCCCATCTTTACTGCATCATTCTCTCATGTTTGACGTACACATTAGTTTGTATGGATGACTTCTGGAAAACTTAATTGCATGCAACGGTTTTAGAACAGTTTGTTATAATGCTCTTCTCTTATACTTTGATGAAAGTGGGGCTATTGTAACGCGTGCCTCCTAGGTCGAACTATATTCGGTATGTCTATATACATATACATACTTTATAAGTCAAATAAATTGCTAATCAAATAACAACTGATAAAAGGTGGCGGACATTCCTATATTATTTCGTTTGTAAATCGTCGTCCAATACGAATTATCATATTTTTAAATCGCATTGATGGCTTGTCCATTAAAGAAGTCACAAACTTACATAAATTACACTTTCATACAGTTTTCGTCACAATACCTAATCGAAACAGAAAAAAGATGTTAAGAAGACGCCATAGAAAGCATGTATATAATATACTCACAGAAGAAAATAGTGGTATGTGATCCGATTACTTATCAAGTTGATTTATTAAAACTTTAATAGTTGAATATAGCTGCAACTTTAAGTCACTCTTCTTCATACGACTTTTGATTCTGTGTTTGCCTGAACATAACAATAAATGTGAAAATTGTTATCAATAAGGTGGGATATCAAAACCATACAATTCGTTTGTTACATGTGTACAGTATATTTTAATACTTCAATGTTTAACTTGAATAAAGTTTCGGGATTGTATTTTATTTTACAAAACAACCACCGCTGCCAAACCGGAACCAACTACTTCATGTTGAACCACTTCGTAGTCAATTAACAACGGAATTGCCTATAGCAAATTTGTCTGTAGCGATTCGCATGCAAAGTCGGCAATTTCAATTAAGTAACCACGTGATGTGGTAAACCCAAGTGCGTATTGTTGTACAGTAATCATTCTTCCCTTCCTCTTTATAGCCACTATTGACAATTATTTCTGCTTAGTTAAATGCGGGCGAATTGAATTTGTGAAATCGTGCACGCACGTTGGCCGTAAGTCGCGAGACGCGAACGTATATACGTCTAATTTAAGCTTGCTCTTGTGTTTTTCAGCTGTGTCTGCCTACCATTGCCTCTAATTGAATTTACGATGCCATTTCCAGTTTCTCTGCAAGCGTTTAATCTTGGTTCATTCGTTTTTACAACATCTAGGTTCATATCCCAATTCCCGCATCCCGAGCGACCAGTCCCTGCAGCATGGTTGTTCCGACTGTTGTATAGGCCCACCTAGAAGCCACTTGTTTTGCCGCTCGGCGAAGTCTGCAGCTCCATCGTTCTCTGGGGATCTCGTTTATTTTGTCACAATGACATTCTATACTCTCTACTTCCACAAATATAGACTCCTGTCTCTGATCTTAAAGGCCAATAAGTTTTTCTTCCGGTCACCGCTTCGTGTATTCCGCCATCCCCTACAGTCCAGGAGGCACCGCCTAACGATGTAGACTACGCAGTCGCAGCTGTCCCGATCGGCAATGCCGGTGTCCAAGTGTATAGGGGATGATTGTAGGGACCTACTCAATACGACGGGGTTGGTAATTTGGCGTCCTTTAGCCGTCCTTCCATTTACATGCGGCGTCCATCGGGTAACGCAGCGGGACTGATCTGGGGAGCATCGTAAGGGGGGGGGAGAGGAGAAGGGGGCACAAGCTGTCGCGGGGGTGAGGAAGTTTACATCGCTTTTATGTCGGACGCTATCCCTACTCCCCCCCCCCTCCCCCACCGCCTTTTATTCTACATATACGATAAATGTTTCGAACTGGGGTACAATAGCTTTGCGAGGCCTGCGTTTGAAACGAACAGATTGAATACGGGCCAATTTACATAATAATCACTTGCTAGTTGCTTTGTAACCCCTTCAAGCGGGGTTATCTTGTAATGCTATAAGTGTCTAAATTTAAATTATGAAGAGACTAAGAATCTGAAAAACTAGGTGCATTATAGATAAAGCCTAGCCTACATATGTACAGTTACATTATATACAGATGCATTTAAATAGATAATAACGAAACTTTAAACAGTGGTACTGAATTTGCATAAAAGCAACTGGAAGAAAACACTCTGAGTGAACGGGCGAACAGTAGGGATGTTGCAACGTCTTGCAGCACAGCTTCTAAATCTAAATGCTACAAAGAGCACAACTTCATTTGCCCAAGTTTCTGGAAGTTAGAAACTCATTTTCATATTAATTAAGAGTAAGACTATGTAATGGAGGCTTTGGGGTATAGTTCTCCTTAATAAAGAGTGGAGTTTCATGTACAGTTATCAACAAAGGAAATGTTCGCCTACTAAATGAGCCTTTTCGAGGGTAGATTAAGCTAATATTATGTTGCCATATTCTTGTCAGTGCCTCATGTTACCTTATGACCGGAAAGTTGTGAATCAACCACGAGTAAATCATTTCACTGTTGACAATAGCCGATTTAAGAGATCGAGTTTTATCCCCTTGTACAAAAGAGGCCATGGTTAAAACACAAAACAAGCAGCAGCATCAAATTTGAACAACAATATACATAATCCACGTGTGTTCCTTGACGCAAACACAGTCTCGACTATGTAATGCTGAAACGCCAGAGGTTGCCTGTCTCGTTTAATGCTCGCAAATTAGGGCTATAACGAGGAATAAAACCATTTAACAGGTACCGACAGTGTTGGCTCGAGCGCTTAGCGCTCGACTCTGATTCGGGAGGTCCCGGGTTCAAATTCCGTCGAGACCGGCAATCCTGACTGAAGTTTTTTCCGAGATTTTTCTCGGTCGTCAATGCTAATGCAAGGGATTGAGTCCTTTTAAACAGCCCTCGGACATCCCTTCATAATTTCCTACTCCAATATACCTAGTTAGTTACCTGAAAGGGGTATTTAACCGCTAAACTCAAAAAATATATTTCATTCAGGCTAACTAGTAATGAATTTAGCAACTAACAGAAAAATTATTGCGGCCACCATGACCTCCCAAAAAATTGTCAAACATGACATTTTTCGAGCTAGGTCCCATCGGCAAAAATCTCCCATAAGAAATAACATGGGGACGATCTTTATGCCCCGTGACCTTGGAGGATTTTCATCAAAAAAATATTAGCCATTATTGACGTACTCTACAGCCTTTACTGTAAATTCTCTATATTTAATTTGTAATATGGGCAAGTAGTTCGGTCAAAATATGCTGATTACTAAGATGGGGTGTGATTTTGGAATGCATATTTTTGCGTGTTTGAGGGTATATTTGGGCACAGTTTCAAGACACGATGTTATAAAGGGGCATTTTAGATTGGTACTATGCTCTAGTATCTATGTGGACCAAAAAAGAAGCAGGTTAAAGCCGATTTTAGAAATTTCCCAAAACATCAATTTTCGCAAATTTCTGGATCAAAAAAATTCAAAAATTCGTGTTAAATCACAGTTACAAAATATAATTTTTAAACTGTCATTTTAGTGTAGTATTGTGCTATAGATCACGTGGTAAAAAATATTTTTTGGGGTTTTTAGCCCCTTGAAGAGGGCACATCAGGTAAAACTGGTGTGCACCCTAAAACTGGTTTCCTACACACACAAAAATTAACAGGTTTTTAGTATCATGTTAAAGAATACAACCTTTTAACAACAAAGTGTTCATTTTATCCAGGCTTCACTTGTATTCATTTTGGATCTTCATATCAGACTAACTCAAATACGTGAAATGTATATTATGTAGCAGCTTAAGTGCCTCTTTTAATGATAATATCAATAAGACGGGCATTTGCATCAATGTTTTTAAAATCACCTTGCTTGTCTCATGGTCCATGAGTGTGTCTATTATTGTACCTCTATCGTTATTAATTGTTTCATGCAATATTGGCTTCCACTTCACATACGTTCAACATCGTGTAACTCACTCTAAGGACTACATGAGCGTGCGTCCTATTGGGCACACTTGCTCAAACATATTTTGATAAGTGTAGCTCTACAATGTATTGCGTCCATTAATATTTGTATGGACATGGAAAGGGGTCGGGTTTTACTGAAATACTGACCCCCGGACTCTCCGGCGAGGCAGGGATGTTACCGTGTTAGGGGTAGGGGTGTGGGCGGGAGGGGTGGTCAATTTAGAAAGAAAGTAAATCACAGCTGGCGATGATTTAGAGTCCAACATATTATCCAACCGCGCTTGTTATATGTAGATTGTAGACTAACGCAATTACTTTCAAACAGACGTAAAACGAATGAAATAAGTACCAAGATGAATTAATCGGGTATTTGAATACATTCAACTCGGAGGGAAAAATGCTTAATGGAGTGAATAAACGCTCTCGTCAAATTATATTACAAAAAGGTGCTTTGTTGTGAATAAATACTGCGCGCGAGAGAGAAGCGCTTCTTTTAGAAGCATTTACGAACCCAATCATACTTTTTTTATGCGAACTCGACAAAATACTTTCACTACTAATAATTCCATAAAATGAATTTTTATATGTTTCCAAACTGGAGTTGATAAATTTGATTTCTTCCGTCATAAACTTTCTATTGAGTCCCAATCTTTAATTAAGACTTGGAAATCGTTATGAAAAGTTTTGCAAGTCGAAATGGATTTTCTGGGTACGCAAGCATATCGACATAAAGTTGAAGTAGAAAAGATGGAAGTGATTCTTCTTCCTCTGCTCCTCGGGGACAATTGAATGCTTTTACGCAGAAAAACAGAGTTGAAATGAAGTTCGGTCTCCGTCATGGCTCGTTCGTACCCAGGAACCACCAGCAGTTAAAACATTTATTCAAATCCAAGGTTTACTGGGTTGTCTTTACATATATCATGTAACCAGGAAACGCCTAGAGACCATAGATCAACTCAAACGCAATATCTCTATAGCTAGCTACGTCCAAATGTGCTTGGTTTCTGCATGTTCCTGAACTGGAACGCCTCACATAAATTGTAAAATCTGTATCAATCTATCCGTATCGCCGGCTTGGTGGGCTAAATCCGCGTCCACAATGTGGCCCCACTGCGCTGGACGTGGGGGCCGCCGTGGAGCGTAACTCCTGTAGGGGTCAAGAGATCGCCCCACACCCCAGCACTAACGATGCGGTGGAATTAAATTACATTTATTGTATTTACTTTATCAGTGTGCTTTGCGATCGTAACTGTGAAACTGTCCAAGGGTTGTTTGCTGACCCAATCTCCGAGTTTTCTTTACGACTGAGGAGAATTCAACCGGATATCCGTTGACTTAGAGTCGAACTCGTGCCCTCACGGATCCCTCTTCAGTATTAACCTACTCCTACTGACAACATTTCATCCCTTCTTCACATTTACTATACTCCGTTTCGTTCGCTACCTATTACCGTTATTTTGTCAAGATGAAAACTTCTCACAGTCGAGCGTATTTCCTAGCATCTGTTACTAAGGTGTTCTGTAAGTAGTTGGTCTTATTCATGTTAATGTTATTTTATCTAAAATATATCTTCTATCATCCAATTATAATCACCAGAGATGTTGTTTAGAGCGAGGGTCGCTGGTTCAATCCAAGTCTCCGGCAATAGTAAACAAAAGTGTCCCCAACGCTTTTCCTAATACACAATGAATACTGCGGCTGCACACTATTTACATCCAGATTTTCCAATTATCCAAACACCCTTAATCGGGAAACTTGGGTTCGATACCTAGCTGAGAAGATTAGAAAAACAAACTTTGGATTGATTTCCACATTTATAATCCTACTCTAGCGTTAATTATCTAGAGGGTTACATCAGGTGAAATAAACTACATTGCATCGACAATCTTATAAGAAATGTATACAACTGGGATACCATCTGGGAGCTTAAAAATAAATTCTGCTTAAGATATTTTCAGTGGATTGTGAATTTCCAAATAAGAGATTTGTGTTTTGTGGTTAATGTCGTATTGCGAAAATAAATAAGCTTATAAATAAGGCACGGCACAGAATATCATAAAGTTGGTTTAAACAGACAATTATTATTTTATTCTTTCATTTCAGAAGACTGGAGAAAATAGTTCACAAATGTTTTATAATTAGTCACAAAAGCGGCATCGCAATAGTAAATTCAAGGTCACATAATATTCAGTCAATTGTTGCTTTTCTTTTGGACCGTCGTTTATGAATTGAAAACGCATTGTTCTCGTATAACTGAGTTATAGACTGAACCAGCTTGGTTTAGCTGAATTTTAGTAAACATGCCAACAGCCCTAAATGAATGCATTGGTTTTGGCAAACCTTCTTTGCGCATGTAGTGAATGACTGGAAAAAGGAGTACATGATCAGTAACTCATTATATACAAGGAGAAAATATATGTGTTTAAACTATAACCTACTGCCAAAACCAAATAGTAGACTTACTATATTTTTAATATTGGCCACCATCAATAACAAAACGAAGGCAACGTTAAATTTGTGCAACCGGTTTGTTACTTCTCAAGTGTTGACAATTTGAATTGAGTCTTACATAAGTAAAATCTGCGTTGGCTTTTTTCATTTTACTGCGACATTTACGTAAAGGATTGTGTATTTAAACGCGTACTTTTAAATAAAAAAGCGATGGACCAAAAAGTATTAATAACTCACATTTTAGTTTAAGATCAGCTATTGTGCTCTCTACCTGCCTATCTTCAACAGTTGCTGGATGAAAGTGATATAATGAATTATAAATAGTGATGATTACTTGTAAAACCTAATACTGTATAAATACAATTATTTTTATTATTAATCAATATTTTTTTTGTTATGCAAAGCATAATTATTCATGTGAGGTCAAATAATGTAAGCTATGTTTATCTTCTTAGTAATACAGTACAATGGCGCCATGTAATTATTTTCTCTTCAACAGCGAGTCCGAGATTTACGTCCATGAAATACTAAATACTAATAAAGTGTATTATTTTATGTGTATTTTGTTCGTCAGAGAACATCCTACAGTCTATAATAATCCCAACCAGCCCACCGGCAATACAAAGCTGTCAATAATTATCAGGCTTGTTCTCCACAACCGACAATACCACTAGTTAGTGAGTATAACCTACGAAATATCACACGTGTAACTAATTTTCTTTATACATTTACATTTCTGTTAAATTTAGTTAGGTGTTTTGCTAGTTAAGTGCTATAGAGAGCGTCATAAATCAAGTCGCACTCTCAAATAGCTCGTCGGCCTCGTCGTCGGCGTCAGCCGCGGGGGTGTAGGGGACGAATCAGTCAGGGTGCGGAGCGGAGCGGTGGATTGTCTGACAGACTGCGCGGCTCGGGCACGATCGTGACGCTGCCGCTGACAAGAATTAATGACTACTGTGAAAACATAATACAGACCAAGTCAAAGGGAGGCAATGATGCCACAATATATAACAGCTACTAGACGCAGACGGATTGAATCAAACACTGAGGTTGCCGAATTGATGATTCAGAAGTTGTTGCAAGTAATGAAGCATCACTGTTGGGGATATGAATTGTTTTTAAACGAGTATTTTGGTGCGGACATGTTGAGAATGACCATGTGAGAAAGAGAGAGAGAGAGAGAGAGAGAGAGAGAGAGAGGATCTGATTGATGCGCAAGATCGGCGCTCTGTAAGGGTAAGTCCACCGTCAGTGGTTATACCTCGGGCGTGAGTTTTCCCCAACATTTTCCCCATCAAGAAGTCATCTGATAAACTTTAGCAGCCCCTCCAAGTATCGATGAAAAAGTTAATTGACTTTAATAAATACCATGAAGAAGAAGGAATTGGAAAGAAAGGAGATAACCTTAAAAAAAACTCGATGCACAAAGTTCAGGGGCTTGTGATGAAAAGAATGTTTTACGTGGTTTTACTCTTGTTTGCGGATATCTGGTCTTATCGGTAAGCTAGCCTAATAAATTAGTTGTTGCGCTTCGAATCCTTATTGAAACAAGTGGGCGTTAGAGTAGGATTCAGCCTAGATTGAACGACCTTCAAAGTTGCATTTGTTTAAATCGGCATAACCAACACAGGAAAAAATAAAATTGCTAGCATCATTTTTTTACTCCGTGCGCTGCGTGCGTGTGGCGAGGTGACGAACTAGGTGTATGTCAACAGACCATTCCAAACGTTGGAGGTTATGTTTCATTAGGATACTGTCATTGCGTGTTATGTTTTGTCACTGAGTTCTTTTGGATATTAAAATTCTTTGTCTTATATTATTGTTATTTTATATTAATCATCACAATTCTATTTGCATAAAAATTGAACTAGACCCTAGGGCAAGGATACTATTATACACTTCGTTCTAGCCTAGCCTAGGGCCAGGCCCAAGGATACTAATATATTTACGTTGGCTAGGCCTAGTCTATGCAATTTCTCTTTGGTGGTTGGAGGGTGGGGGGGGCAAAAGCCTAGGCCTAGCAAAGGCCTAGCTTCAACATGCAGCCTATCTATGATGCAGGCTAGGCTAGCTTGATCTAGTCCTACATTGATAAAACCGGGAAATTCTTGTGATATGTGTTCAATTTGGGGAAATTAGGCCTAGCCTAGGGCTACGCGTAGCCTAGCATCGGCCCAACCCAGGTAGTGTAGCCTAGGCCTAGTATTTATAGCCCTACCTCCAAAAGGAATATTAAAAGTATTTTTTCTAAACTATAACCGTTGTCTTGTACGTATTTACTGTTTTGGTACCTAGGCCCTACCTAATTGGTTGGCTTACTAGACTGTTTTTTTCCCGCGGGCCCTATTAGTGCATGGCTTAGTGGCAAAGACCTACTTTACTTCAACATAAGGCAATCCTGATTAGGCCTACATAACATTAAAATATTATTAATTAATAATTAGTCAAGCCCAGAACTCAGAAGAGCAACCAAGTAAAGAAATTAGTCAGAAACAAGATTAAAGCAGACGACGTAGGCTAGGGCCTATCTGTGCTGAACAGACGACAGGCCTTTAGTAATATTTTAGCTGATTGTATGAAAGTGGTATTGGGAAGATCGCTCATTGGTCAATAAAATAAAACCATTGTTGTCAACTGTGAAAACGAATAATGAATCGACATTTGTTTGTTATTATTACTTTAATGAATTTGAAAGTCCAGATTACATTAAATTAATCTTGTAAACAATAATTTAGTATTTTTATATAATAATGCACCGTGTATAATTCATTATTTTTTTTTAAAAGTACATTTTCAATTAGACCTCTAATTTTGTTCTAGTGGTTCACATGAAAAATGGCCGCCGAACAGTGTCAAAAGGTCATTCAAAGTTGTGTGAATCCTACTCTACACGATATTCCTAAATGTCATGATAGGGTAAAGTAGGGCATGGGTAGGGTATTGGATAGGGTAGGGTATAACAGTTATAAAATGTCAATTTTTCAAGATGCGTGCCACGGTAAGTAAATCCTTATAAAACGTAGCCTTCCACTCCTACCACGCAAATTCCTTCAATACACGTAAATCACACTTAATCGTCTCGTCACTCGTAACATGTAATTACTGTGTGTCTCTTGGATTACTCCTGATTTAAACCTTCAGCAAAACCGGGTTTTGAGTAGGGCTGGGCTGTGACAAATCATTCAACTATCACGAAAATTTAGATATCGAAATTTTATTATCTGTGCAAAAAATATTTTAAATGATGTTTAAAAAAATAATTGCATCAAAGTAGACCTAATATTAAAAATGTGTAGCTAAAATCGCAAAAAATGAACAGCGATGTTTACGTTCTCACACTCGCGTTGAATGACCCGGCACCTCCACCATTTGCCAAATTATTTACTATAGGCTAACCGACACCCCCATCATAATAATTTAGCACGCGAACCAAAAATGAAAAAATAGATTTATTTTTCATTCCCGAAAATTCCTATCCTCGTTCTAATTTTGTAAAGTTATTTCTAAAATTTGAATTTTTTTTTCAGTTAAATTATTTTAAATTTTGCTATAGGGAGCAAATATCGATATCTTTGTCCAGCCCTAATTTTGAAACTATGAGATTAGACGTTCACAGGAATAATATTGCATTGGTATTTAATACCAACTTTTCGGGTCATGCACTCACGGTTAAACCCATACTTTTTGCGGTATTATGGTGGTATATTCCGAAGAAGTTCACTTGAGATCTAGCAGAGAAAAGTCCCACAAGGAATAATAAAGTGGTGACTTGCAAGCTCGGCTAAAGTTGGTAACCTCTGGCCCCGACCACACGATCAGCACTGAACAAGTAGCGTAGTTGATCGCACAAAGCAAGGCGCTTGGTTTAGGATGCTCGACCACGTGACCACGCAACTTTACAAGCTCTTTGCAGAGCGTACACCACGGGAGAGTGAACCGTTCTATTCCCGTCTTTCATATCGGAGAAGATGGAGTTAATTGCATAGCTCTCATCAAACACCTCGTATATCCGTAAGGGGTTACTATAGCTTACTGCTGTAAAGAACTGGCGAGTATAGCTCATTCATAAAGTGCGATTTATTCGGAAGGTCGGAGGTTCAGTTACCGTCAACGGCAAACATGTCAGTATAAGTTTTATCTAAGAGTGTTTTCACCAATAAGGAGAATATACTAAGGATTGAATCCTCTTATAGTCATTTGACATACCCTTGTATCCTCACACATACCCTTGTATCCTCAAACCCTTTCGTGTCATCCTTTCTCTTTCTTTCACTTTCCTTCCGTTTCTTTCCTTTTCCTTTCCTCTTTCCATTCCTTTCTTTCCTTTCCTTCTTTCCGTTTCCTTTCCTTACTTTCCATTTCCTTTCTTTCTTCTTTCCTTCCTTCCTTTCCTTTCCTTTCCTTTCCTTTCCTTTCCTTTCCTTTCCTTTCCTTTCCTTTCCTTTCCCTGGACAATTGTCCCTCCGCAGGGTTTCCAGCAACAATATCGGTTTGTGCTCTGTATGTATAGTTTCATCATGTGATGTGCATTGTGAGTTTTCGCCAATTATGTTTACTTGTACTGGTTTTAAATTAGACACAATATTAATAATGTATTATTCAGATCAGTACCCGGGTTAATACGTACAATAGTATATAAGTTGAGCATGTATTTGTAATAAAGACATTTAATAACCCTACGGGAGTTTAAGTTGTGAAAATTGTTATAATAATGATTCTATAAACCAAATAGTAGACACCCATAATCTTGTAGATCGAAGTACATGCTATGCTACAGCCACAGGGCCAATAGGCAAACTCTCACTGATGTGCTATTTTGTTCGGCGTGATGTTGGCGTTATTTTAGTGTCTTGAGCTGTCCCAATACCGGTAGGACTCTAAATAATTGTTTTAAATATTATCAAGTAATAAGCTATTCCAAGTTCCCGTAGTAGTTCTTCCAACTTGACGGTTTTACGCACAATATGCCGTTTTTGAAAACTGCTAAAAACTAGAAATGCGAACATATGAAAGAAACTGTGTGTTTATTTGAGGAGGGTTGGGTAACGCCATGATGAAAATGAAAATGTTGGGGGTTAAATTATAAACGCCCAAAGACATGTAAATGATAACCCAAATTGTATTTTATGTGAAGACTCGGAAACGAGTTTTTGAATCTCAATTTCACAGGTTCTTAGGACGAAAGTTAATATAACTAGATGGAAGATGGAAAATGAATTTGGTAATATTTTCGTTCGTAAAGTAATTCACTTTTCGCAAGTAAAATAAGATTTACATTTTACGGAAATGGGCGATACACGAAGACACAACATTTGGTTATTTAGAAACATTGATTTAGGTAACAAAAACAATGGTGCAGCAAAGAGTGTTTGTGTCGTTCTGCGAATAATTTGTAAGTGTAGATGATTGTACAAAACAAGACTTGAACTTCCCCCTTGTGATCACATTGTGTTTAACAAACAAGCCTAAACTAAACATGGTACCAGAAAAATGTCAACCCTTCCTCAACAAGTACTTAATAATATAACATTACTATAGCGATAAGAACGTTAAATGTTTTTTTCTGAATGAATACAGACATATTTAAAGTAAAATAATTGAAGACTCATGTTTGAGAATAAAGGGCAATTACACAAATACGTAGGCCTACGAGTACATGAACATAAACATATCTCTAGCTTTTCAACAGATCGGCAATTGTATCTTAGTCATTAAGCAGTACTTTAAGACTTTGTTTGAGATAGCAAGTGCTATAAAGCTAATAATTCAGAAGTTAAATAATGCTATACGAACCGCTTTACAAGCTATAAAATATATTAGTGTAACACTCAAGCAGGATAAACAAGTATTTTATTTCTCTTGCCTTTCAGTAAAGGTATTGGCAACAGGATAAAGCTGTAAAACGTAAGAGACACGCTGAAACGCCCTCATTTGTCAACTACTTTATGTGAACACTGAGAGCATGGAAATTCCAACCAGTACGTATTAAGTGTGCGCTTCCCGAAAACCGAAAACATCTCCTTGTATAGGATTGGAAGTAATAACTTACATTGATGCTATTGGTTGTAAAATATTGAATACAATTGTATTTCTTAGCAAAGCGAATGCTATTTATGCGTTACTATGCATAATGCATATGATCGTAAACCGAACTAGATTTATAGTGTTGTTCAGCATAAGCTTCGACAAGGATGCAGGAGAAACTAAATATATTATAATCAAAACAGTAAAAATAAATATCCCATTTAAATAAGCTTACACGGTTTGCGTGTAGTTAATACCACAATTGACACTAACTGTTGAGCAAAACATTAATACTCACGTTTCAATACTTTGAAGTAACTATTACTTACAAGTTGTTATAACAAAGTGAAGATTACGATCTTAGGTAGTCCTTAGTGGACCCCATATAAAAGGAAGCCGTCCCACAGTGCCGCTTCCCGTAAGGCCACCAACCTTTTTAGCCCCCCAATGCCATCATTACTACCTGTAGATAAAGACCATGTTACACTTGTTGGCCTTCGTGGAATGTATTTATTATTATCATTATTATTATTATTATTATTATTATTATTATTATTATTAAAGGTAAGGAGCGGGGCGTTGTTGGCCTTGGGGGAATAAGTAAATTCCCCTTAGGCCAACAAACCTTGTTTGTATATTCAATAATGAAATGCAGGGTGTTGGCCTAAGGGGAATAAGTAAATTTCCCCTTAAGCCAACAAATCTTGTTTGTATATTCCATAATGAAATGCATGGTGTTGACCTAAGGGGAATAAGTACATTCCCCTTCATTCCCTTTATCGACAAGTAGAAATGATAGCATTGGGAGAAAAAAAGGTTGATGGCCTTACGGGAAGCAGCACTGTGGGAAGACACCATATAAAAGCGTTGGTTTATAACAAAATCATTTTTGCAGGTGCATGATATGTGAAATCTACTCGCTTATAGTGTGATTTGCTTTTCTCTTTGTTTGTTCATTATTGCTTTGATTACGATATAAACAATGTATTTTCAACTATATTTTTCTGCCTAGATTGTCTGGTTGCCGCCCACTGATGGAGCTTGCAACTTGATTTAGGTGTCAGCTGTATCATTGCTGTGATCAGTTTGACATGCAATTTTTTAAATAATTATAAATCTGATTTAATTTTATATATGAGTCAAGATTTGAACACAAAAATGAAGATTGAACCCAAGAATAAAGATTTCGCGTTCGGTGGTTTCTTCCGCGAAAGTTTGATTATACTCCCTGATTTGCTGTTCCTGATTTTTGGCAAACCTCATATTCGTTTGAGTGGGATCGTCTAATAAATCAGTTTTTTTCTTTTCGTTTTTCTTTTTTGATGTTTTTTTTTCTTTTTCTTTTTCTTTTCTTTTCTTTTCTTTTCTTTTCTTTTCTTTTCTTTTCTTTTCATTCTCCACCCTTTTTAATATTTGATTCATTCATTAAATGCATATAATATCATTCAATTTGTTACCCAAATTCTTGTTTTAAATGCATTGTTGTTGTAATGCTACTATTTCAAATATTTATGAAAATGTAATTTATTGTTGTTTCTGCATCTATCTAATTAGATTTATTTAGTTGTCCTCCTTTGTAAATCAGTTTTTATAACTGAATAGGATAGACGTTAAATAAATAAATAAATAAATAAATAAAATAAATAAATAAATAAATGGTTTAAGAGATATTTTAATTTGCAATATCAATTCAACGGATTTTTGTTTACTAACCTCCTTTAAATATATGAATTATATTTAAAACATAATGTTATAGTGTAACCATTGATTTCAAATGAATGAATACAAGTACAAACCGTATTATATTTGTTTGAAAACATTGTCCTTCATATTAAAATAACTTTTTTTAAATATCATTTACAAAAAAATATAATATTCGAAAGCATAAAATCATGGTTTGAATAAGAACAAGAACAATTACAAAGTAATAATATATTCGCAACATAAAAATAAAACCTTTATGAGCAGTGAATGATAAAGATTGTGAATCAATATTATATAATATAATAATAAAATAATATAGTTAATAGTTGTTGATCTAACAGTTGGCCTAGGAAGCTAGGTTTTAATGGGCCTACATACTTAGTTGTACTTTTAAGTACGAGGTATTGATATTACTGCTAAAAATTGTGAGTTGACCATGATTCAGAATCGTTAAATTGCAAAACCCCATATCTGTATTTACTGAAGTTGCTATATGAAACATTTCAAAGCTTGTTAAAATGGCTCTAACATTCTTTAAAAAAAATCAGATTCGAGGTTGTTTTATTCAGGTTCAATGTCTTAAATTAAACTGTAACACTTTGAATATGAATACCTGTTGTCCTTCTTTGTAAATCAGTTTTTAACTGAATAGGATATACGTTAAATAAACAATTTAAAAAAATGCTCTTTTAGATAATTAGAGCCATTACAACCAGCTTTGAAATGTTGCATAGCAATTCTTCATCAAATACAGATACGAGGTTTTGAAAATAGGGCATCGATTATTTCTTGGTTCTTGATCAATGATCAATGGGCTTCCCCATGAAGCTGCGAACCTGTGCGGTCAGCGACTGAAGATTTTATCTGTTGAAAGAGCATTCAAGTGAGAAGTTTATTTTCATCATGACTGTTATTTCTTGTTTGGACAAAGGAACGAGGCTACTTGACAGGCAGTGTAAGTCGTCCTCTGTTTAGGAGAGTGTATATAGTGTGAAACATCTTCGCAGACAATATGGCGCTATTGCGGACCTCCAACTGCGAGCCAGATAATCTCAAGTTATGGTGGGGATTAAAGACAATATTAATTGGCGATCTGTGTTGACTAAAGCGCCTCAGGGACGAGTAGGAATTAGCGGCAGGAAGTTCCACACAAGTATTCTGTATGGGACAGATTAAACTGAGTACCACAATGTCCAGCTCAGTTACATTACAAGTGAATAGCCTACCACGAGCACAATTACTTTGAGCTGTCAACTGAGGAGTGGGATTTCTAAACACACGAAACCACTGAGACTGGCTTTATTTTAGTGTGCCCAGCGCCGTAGTGAAATTCACGAACACGAAATGAATCGACGTTTGCATTTTAGAAGTTATATAATTCTAATTGTTATTAAATAAATAATTTTTCTGTTTTCTACCATGTTTACAAATGTTTTAATATTTTAAAAAAATACAACATTATTCCGGCACTTTCACTATTTTTTTCGGTGTCAGTCTGTGTGTTTCGTAAACACATTATCATTGACGTTTGTGAAAGAGTCTTGTGTGTAACGCTTGATACACAAGGTTCGGTTTGTATTGAATAATTATGAAACTATCAGTTTACCAGCCTTGATTTAAATTATGCCTAATTTTTTTCTTTGGCAATTAAACGTTTGGCTCAACTAACCAAAGGAACCAAGCTTGTTTATAAAAAAAAGTCGCAATGTTATTTAAATATCCAGTGTTCTACCATCATATTACAGAGAGCTGTACATAAAAGCTAACAAATTGAGGTCAATTTGTACTTCATACTTTAATGGCTTCGAGACAATTAAAAGAGTATGTCAGCGGTGTAAAGTTTTTACTTGTATGAAATCTATATGTGTAAAGTGATTAAATTTCCATCTATTAAAGCATCCCCTAGGGAAGGTAAAGTAATGTGAATAATATTTTGTAACAAAAAAGTCCTTTGTGATATTAAAGCACTGCAATACGAAAACCAAGAGGAAATTTGGTTCTGATTAAAATTAATGAGGTTTCTAATTTTCTGCAAAACTTTCCAAGTCCAGGCTGTTGGAAAGTTTCGTCCAGTTATCTAACGCATTTGCATTGCAATTGGTTTCTGCATTGCAGCTATAGCGAAGTTTGAGCCAACTGCAGTAAGGCTTCGACTTAGTTTATATTACATTACCTGAACAGTTCGCAATTACACAGACCATTTGAATTAATGGTTTTCTCAGAATAACCACGCAATGTCCTATTAGAAGATTGGAGTGGGGGCGAACGGGTAACAGGGATGCCTAATAAAGACAAATGACCCAGCACTGTAAACTGAGCTCACCCAACCATTTTGTGCGTGGGAAACGATTTTAAAATCTCTAGCTTTGACTCGATGAAATAATAAATAGAACAACTTCATAAATTCATACGCAAATGAATGAAGCTTAATATCCAAAAACCGAAAATCCAAAAATTAAAAAATTAAACTCCCCACATTCTAGGCGGGCACCTTAATTTTTGAATTAAACTTAATATTTATAATCAATTCCACCCAAAAGTGTTTACTGATTTAAATTTTTTCTGAAATAATCTCCATTTAACCGAAAGTGTGAGACGGACAATACAGATATTTCGCCAGTTTGCCTCTTTGCGTCAATATTTTATTTTGGCTGGCAGTAGAATAGATCGGTTAATTCAGCCGGCATACCCATTTAAAGATATATTACAGAAAAAAGAATTTACACCCCGTATTGACATTGTAATTGACTGCTATTTCTAATTCCCGTAGGTTATAGTGGATTGCAGGCCTACAGCCGGTCCGAACACTGCCCACTCACTGGTCAGTGATATACGGATGTGGAAACGATGTGAATTGCACGCGGACAGCGCCATGCGGCAGTGACGCTTTATATTGACGCAGCGGAATTTAGATGGGACCCGGCAAATACCGCAACCGTTTTCAATGAATTCGGGTATTTGACCCAGGCAAGCTTGTACCAGCAGCATTTGAAGTTATTTCCTTGTGCATGTTGCAAACGCTTTGACCTCGAAGGCACGTAAGTCCAAGTGGATTGAATGCTCTAATACAATTCCTCGAGAGAGAACTGATGGAACAGACCAACAAGAACTTAGTGCAAGTTGCAACTGCAACCGATTGGAACGTACACCCGCGAGCATAATAAATACAACATCGGACTTAACCGTATCAAGTATTTACGTTTAAAACTCGTGTGTACTTATCTCGGTGTTTTCTAGTCTCAATCCAATCTATGAACCAATATGCAGCAAGTGGAGACGAGTAACAAAAGTTAGCTACAGCATAACACCAGACACAGGATGGAAATATATGTTTAGCAGAACTTTAGAGATAAAATGTTTCCGTCATATCAGTGATTTACTGTATGTAGTCCGCGGACAGGCAGGTATTTGTGGAAAGAAAGAAATTTACATCTCTAAAGACCAAAATTATGAATAATTTCACCGCCAAATCACCGCTTTTAAAAAACATTATTTTCACCAAACCTGCCCCTAAATTCTTATAACTACGTTTGTATTATAACCAGCAAGTCCTTTGCAGTATCACAGTCCAAAAACACCCAAAAATATCAGTAGGTAAAAGTTAACTTGATTTTTTTTTTCACCGCCAATTCATAGCTTTGTGAATACAAGACCAATATTTCCGTTTATTTTCACCACAAATACCTGTACTTAGTCCACACACTTGATAATGTCACGTGTTGCACCTCGGATTCATGGTCTTCTGGCCGAGTTAATATGTAAACTTTAATATGCAAATATAAGACTAACACATGAAGTCATGCTCTCCCCGGTATTTGAATAACGATCGTAATAACCGCACATAATTGAGTTAAATAAAATCATTCGTAATGTAATACATACCACGAGATTGCCATTGCATTAAACCTTTGACCAGCATAATAATAATATACAATATATATTCTAATGTAACATATTTTTCCCCTGTGCAGAGAGGGCTTCTTCAGACATTCTTCTTTCTTGCTATCCAGTATAAAATGGCTTCTTTCTCTGACGTGCTCATATCGTGCTATTTTCGATTGAGATCGATTAATACGTTGTGAGTCTGGCATCACTCAATTTCAGTAGAAACTACGTTAAAATTGAGTGTCAAAACGAAGTTTCCATTCAACATTGAATACACTATACAATGTTTCTTTTAGTCGTATCAAGTGTCTTGTATCATCTTCAGTCTTCACACATCTAAAAGAGGCGTAAAGATTAATTCCCCAATATGTAAGATCCATGCGAAAAAAACTATTATTTAGAGGTAGGTAGCTTGTGATAATATAATATAAATCAATAAACTAAATACAAACCACGAATTATTTAAACGATACGTTTCGACGAATTTTGTTATAAGCCTAATTTCATATTGAAGACACATACACTTTTTAAACGATCGTGGTCGTTATAAGAACCTTTTAGAATTAAGCCTTCTGTTAATTATTACACCTTTTTGAGGTGGTGAAGCTTTACCGTTTCGCAGAGTTCGATTCTCTAATGTAATTTTGATTACATTTCAACACAATTCCGCTTGACGGAACACTCCGCTACCCTTTTACTTACTAGCCGAAGTAGGAATGGTCCAAATTATGTCTGTAATAAATCATCTTTACCTCCCCAAGCGATCAGAGCTCTTACCCTAAAACGAGTATTTATTAAACACGTGTTACAATAGAATAATCACCCAATATCGTTGGGGAATTAATGGGAAAAGTGCTGTTTAACGGGCTTGGTTTTTATTGCGTAGATCATTGGTGCAATAAAGGGAATGTATTCATTAGATATATTTAATTGTATCGTCTTGTTGTGCCTTTCCAAATTAATTTGAAAACTTGGACTTACATGAAACGAATTTTGGTATATTTCCCAGCATACATTTTTAAATTTTCGATACATTTTGGTCAAAATATAGTTTTAATCTAAAACTATAATCCTTGCCGTTTTTCTTCCCTATTTATTTTTACGGATGTTCACTTTTAATCTTCTATATACATAAGTACCATTCGTCACATTGAAACGAATAACAATTATAGTAATTTTCTACTCACTTTTAAAAAATATGTCAAAAATAACCCGCAATAAAATTCAAAAGCATCACATTATATATCATGTTCATCATATCATACCTCCATCATTGAGTTAACGCAAACGCAGCTAGTTTTGATTTGATATATTATTAGAATTACTTACGTGAATTATAGCGTCGCCCACGGGTGGAATCGTGCCCAACTGGTTTGGTCGGTGTTTCCTATTTAAAGTACCCGTCTCTAGCTGGCCAATGTTGTGTTGTGTGGCGTTGTGGACTGAGGGGGTTCATACCCTTAATACTGTTTCTGTTACTTAGTTTATTTCCTAAATTTTTAATAATCCACTAGAAGGAAATTCTAACTATTCATTAATTCATAATGCCACTTAAAATGTTGCTCACGAGGGAAAAAACGAAATAATTACAAATTAATATTATTAAAGTTAACTTAGGCTGTAGCTACTTATAAAGTTGCCTATAGTGTTTCATGTCAGGTAAAATTAACACTGAATAATTTTTCAATGTTTACTATAGACTATAGAGGTAAGTAAATTTATCGATTTAGGTTTTCGATGCTACATTGGTGAACATACTAGACTTTTGAAAATGCTACAAAATGCAAATTTACTAAAAATAAGGTATTCCCGTAATGTTCTGAAATAGTTTAGCAAAATTCTATCGTAAAATTAAACAATGTGTCTATAAAGCATATTTCCCCAATAGAAGTGCAAGAAATCCCCCTTGGCGTTAGAAAATGGATGATACAAAATGTTAAATTTGTCCAAATAAATAGTAAATATTAAAAAATAAAATTCTATTTTTACCTTCCTCTAACCATAACAATTCATACTGAATCTCAGGTCCCACTGTAATTTCATTGTCCACGCTATACCCACTTAGGCCTTCCGTCCAAGTTCCATCTACGGAGAAGATTTACATGGCGATTTATGGATTCGATCTGGGCAGTAAATAGTTTCCAACCCATAATCAACCCCAAAACAATTAGGGCAGTCAATATTATTGTGATTGATGGTATGTAGTTACGGAAATTGTGTCACCGTCCCAAAAATTATTATGCATTTCCGATCGTAAAAAAGTTTATGCAGACAGCGTTCATGAATATGACGGGACTAGTAAGTGGAGAATGAATAATTTGACAAAGCAAAATATATGAATGTATTTGGACAAGTGAAGCGAAGGCAACAATTTGACTAAGATGTAAAAAATATCGAGTAGCTTTTAGTGTTTGTTTGTTTTTCTGTATTTATTTACCTGAACTGGTCAAAGTGTATTCCACATTCCAGGTTATTAATGCTATATAAAAATAACAAGAAAGCTTCGCAAACGCTTTTTCAGGCGCGTTGTTGGATGAGCGTAATTTGTTTTAAACGAAAAAAGGGTAAAATTACTATTTTCATGAGAAATTATTTTTCGATTGCGCTCAAACTTCACACCAATAGATTAATTCATAAAATTAAGGTTATTAAAAAATCATTACAATCGGATAAATGGTGTAGGTGTTATAAGTCGAAGAAAAGTTAAAAAAAAGCGTAAAATTGCGATTTTCAAAAGAAATAATTTTTAGATTTAGCTCAAATTACACACGAATATATTAATTCATAAAATTATGGTTCTGTAAAAAAATCATGACAATCGGATAAAGCATGTAGGTGTTATAAGTCAAAGAAATGTTTTTAAAATAAAAAAATCTTAAAATTGCATTTTCATAAAAAAAACATTTTTCGATTGCGCTCAAATTTCACAAGAATATATTAATTCATAAAATTCAGGTCCTGTGAAAAAATCATTACAATCGGATAAAGCATGTGTTATAAGTCCAGAAAAGTTTTTAAAAATCGAAAAAAATCGTAAAATTGCGATTTTCATGAGAAATAATTTTTCGATTGCGCTAAAAAAAAGTGGAAGTTCTAAGTTTAAAGATTTCGAAGGTCTCCAGAAAATTTCATCGCAATTGGAGTATCGGTTTAGACGGAATCGTGTTAACAGACTGACAAAAATACAGAAAAAACATTCCGGATTTCTTTCTCCAGTGTAGTGAAATGGAATCTTCGCTTCGCCCGCTAAGCTCAACTAATCATTTGAAAATCGTATTTTTTACGTTTCTTTTCAATTTTTCAATATCTTCGATTCTCCAACGTGTGAAAGAGAACTAGTCATGTGTCACCTCTTTATTCCCGTATGCTATACGAAATGATCCATTACTGCATAAAGTAATGAAATATCCTTGACACTCAAACATACGCCAATTTAGCTGCTGTATGAAAACCTCGACTCGCCTAAGAGTGTGAATTTTAGTCGAATCGGCAGCTGTATTCGACCATGAAGTTGCCTAATTGCGTCTGATGCGATGTGAATGCAAAGTTTTACATCCATTGTGGGCCATTGCATCCGTCCGGTAACACGGTCCTTGGTTTTAATCATAGGAAGTTACTTGTCCACAGTCCGCACCCTTTGTACCTCGTCTCGTTGTAAAGCAAAACATTTTGGCGATCTTATGTTCGGCGTAATGAGTTTTTGTTGTAAGAGTTATTAATGAAATCATTATTATAGTAATCGACCATCATCCTCTCTCAGACGTCTAACATGCAGCCAAATCAACTAGTTGTTTTAAATTACTTTCACTCACACAGTGAGAAAGTGGTAAATCAAGGCCAATCATTGGCGCTTTTGCTCAAAATCCGAACGCTGGTTGGCCATTATTTGTAAGTCGATGGAAAGGATCAAGCAATTCCGATTCGCTCCAAAATGATAGGAACAAATTTTGAAGTAAATAATAATGTATATACATTTTTTCCAAAGTTAAAGGTAAAAGTTAGCAAATTTAACAAGATGTTTACTTATTTATTGTTTATCCTTGTCATTTTATATTAAAAACAACAAGAAACGGCGCCGGCGCTAGCAAATACTTTGCTAAAACACTTAAAATCTGTTAAGAAATGTTGTGCCGCGAATTTTCCAATTAAACAATAACAGAATTAATTAGTTTTAAATAATTTATTAATTAAATTGATAGGCGGTAATGACGAAACATATATAGGCAGGAATTTGCAACGTTACAACTTACAAGGGATTGATCGGAGCCAATTTGTAACTAAATGTTCACTCACTCAAAAGAAAATGTTTTCACAATTCGGGTTGACAGGGTGGAAGAAAACTTATAACTGAAACAAGCAGATGTCGTCGTTCTAAATTAAATTTTATTATTTTATCTGATTTTTGAGATGATAAGACAAGAGTAATCAATCCAGTTTCCGTTCAGCCATTGGACAAATTGGTTGAGTGGTGGTGAAAAAGAGCCTAAAGTTTCGCGTGCAACAATATACGGGTGGTATGCGTAAGAAATTAATATCTTTCTGCAGCCAATAACAACTTTTTAAATTAAACCTCACTACATTCTGTATTTCCAACAAATTAAATTTGGTTATTTATTGATTGTCATAAAGGCCGTTAGAGTAGCATATAACAATCAGCAGGGTCTTTTGTTAGAAATATCCCACATCACGAACAGAACTGAATTTCGTTATCATAAAATGAAAAATAGACGAAGATTGTGACGTCAGTTTGTCGCTGTTTTTGCCACGTGTAATCTGACTGGCCGTGTTAATATATCATGTCGTACACGTGTTGCGGGTGGGGGGGGGGGGGGGTCTTTGACTAATGACCTCGCTGCGTTCATTAGCTCTTATCCACGCGCAAATATGCGCCACGAGATGGACATGGCTACGATCAATTTGCCCGCCTTAATTGGGTCGTGGCTGTAGGCCCACTCGCTGCTTGCTACGCGAATGCATTAGTTCACTTACTTATCATTAATTCTACGATAAAAAACGAAGAGGGTGAAATTAAAATAAATTGCAAATAATTGTGTGAGTAATAAAGTATCGAATGGCAATTTGTAAGAAGGAAATTATAACGTTCATGAAAATGTGTTTAAAGCTGTCATGCGTATCTGTGGTTTTCCTAGAGGGGTTGGAGATGGTGCAAGTGTTGGTTTACCCCCACCCCACACACTTTCCCGCCGTAAACGCGGGAGTGAGTTTTCAATATAACGGCAACCAGGATTTTATTACACCGTTCTCCTAAGATACGGTTCTTCATTACACAAATGCTATGAAGATATTATATCTTCGCCCCTTGCTCGGAAGCGAAGTATCAATGAACACTATTGGTTGGAGTATATCATGACTCGCAGATTATATTGTATAATTATTATTCTCGTTCACGGGTAACCGTAGCTTATGTAATAACATATTATTATAATAAGCTGTAAAGCGTTTAATTTCAATAAAATAATATTTCAAAACGAATTGGCGTAAAAAATATACTATCTGGAGAATAATATTCTGTTTACAGTGACGGTGTAAGAATCTTTGGTGTAAGTAACCAGTGATTCAAAATTAATTATGTAATACGATATACAAAATAATGTGAAAAATACGTACATAATACAAAACTAGAAAGAAAAATAGAGGGTTGAGGAATAAAACGCCCTATAAGATTTATTTATTTAATTATCCAATTTCTGAAGTGTAACTATTAATCAACAGATTGTCGAAGATGAACACACAGATAAAATCTTATCGCGCATTGAAATCCTTGTTGGAGGTGCCAGGTACGTTAAAATGTTCGTCAATCGTAGGTCGTGTTCGGTTTATATCGTGTGACGTATCACACGCACAAACGGACGGACATAAAAGTGATGCTTTTTGTAAACCACGATCCCTAATAATTTTAAGTGTATTGCTTGTTCTGTATTGCATTACTTTTTTACTATACGTGTTAAGGATCATGTATTATAGAGCTAGAAACGTGCGGAGGAAGCAGTTAGTAAGTACAACAGAATATAAAATACTTTAGTTTGAACCACATATTAAAGAACACCCGATCTAATGAGTTAAAGCCAAACTAGAAGAATACAAATCGAATTTCGGGAACAGTTTTACTTCTAAGCCCCCAAACAAATGAGATGCTTATAAGATATTATTTTATAATTTGAGCTTCATGTCCAATCAGTGAACGCTTTAACTGTTGTATTGAAGTATAAATTCAATGCATTTTAAATATAGATATACCTCAGAAAAATTTAAAACTGTTTCACTGAAAGCCCTTCACACACCCGTACACTACCAGTGACCACTTTATATGGCTTCTACTATTGAACATGATGACAATCAGTACATTTTTAAGAACTGGTTACAGTAAAGCCTTGCGATATTGTTCTTAGGAAACGTGGACAGAGAAACTTGAATGTGAGGTATGATGATTGGATCGTTCATTGGCGTCGTCTTCCTAGGGCTATTTTAAATGTCTCAATCACAGCATTCGCATGTTGGCTGTCGAAAACTTTGAAAGTACTAATCAGTCATGACTGCCCGTGGCTGGCATTAATCCGGTGACCTCCCGACTAGCACGTACACTGGCGCTGAGCTACCTCTAGAACTCGTATCTTATCAGGTAGAGCTTCACCCCCGAGGTAAACGTGCTGTGTTCTCAATTCGTGTAAACTAATCTTCTTCGTTCAAAGAAGGAACTAAATTGATTGAATGAAACAACCATTTCTGAAGCTGCTGAGAATAGGTAGAACACTCAAAGATAGGTCATAGGTCACGCGTCGCATGTTTGCAATGGAAGCTTGTCCCAATCACTGCCGCGATGGTTTTCGACGTGGGATCCCAAGGTAACAGATCAATCTTGTTAATCAGTCGCCTAGCCACTGAATGATGCCACATTGTCGGCTGAACCTTGCGATTGCATGACCACCATTCAAAGTGTGATTGATTGTGTTCTAGTAATCAATGAAAACTGTCACCTATTGTTCATAATGTGGCTTTCAAATTATTGGGCGTAAATCCACTCTCTACCGCGTTGTTATTTTCCATTTGTAAATTATTTGACTTGTTGTTAAATTCATGCTATGCTAATTGATGATGCGTTAATAATAAATACGCTTTTTGAAGGGTTGCGGAGAACCGTGGATTTCACAGAATTGGAAAGCTCCTACTTCACTAACAGCGTATCCGAAATGCGGCTAGCTGCACCTGAGAGACTTGAAAACTTACTTGCCAATCTCATTAGCGTGTTGGGGTCACAGGGATGGGGCTGGGGGTGTGGAGGAGGGGCTGGGGGGCACCCAGCTTTCGGCTTATCATATTGGCTTTGTGCGTTGCCGAGCTTTAGCTTAAGCTCCTTCAACTCATAACTCGTGCTAGGTTCGCAATTTTTAATTCCAAAGGATTTGGCTAAGTGTGAGCTGATTATATTCACTGTGCACGCATCTCGCGATTCTGATGAGTTCACGTGGAAGACGCTAGCTCGCGTAATTTGCCTAGCGACGTGGATGTTGTTTAAGATGTTATACAGAGTGTTTCGTGAATGTTTGTGCTAATTAGTTAATTCATGGAGTGAGTAAAATTTGTGTTGCGTTTGGTGTGCTAAACAGTTAATGATTTTAGTCAGTGTAACTCTATAAACCCTCACGCTGGCAAAACCTTTTAGCTAGGAATTAGAAAAACGTATGCTTGCTGCTGTCTATACATCCGACGATTGCTCTTATGCATAATTATAAAAGCATTTGCAGAGCGACGCGCGTCGAGTTTTGCTATTCATCTTGATGTTAGCACGAGCGATTTAAGAGGAGAAATCTTGTGTTAGGGCGCTGCTAATGATTAATTAAGCAACGGAAACTAGGCATCTATGAATCCCAGGACAAGGGATGAGAAATTTGAGAGGGAATGTGAAATGAAGACGAAAGTGGTAGGCGTCTTCATTTCAGCTGCCACTCTTGTACTTTCTGGCGTATATTCGTAAAACAAAATGCGCACTTGTATTAATTTGTACGTATTGTAAGTACTCAGTGGAAAATACAGCACGGATACTATGGACCCGATATAGTTTGACTAAGAACAGTAGAGTAAGATATCGACCATGTTGGTTGGATATCAGATATCCGTAATACACCACTCCTTCCATCATCACCACCACAATTACCGTGCACCATTACCACCACCACCACCACCACCACCACCACCACCACCTGCACCATCATCGATCATCGATCATCAATCACCACTGACCACGTGTTGTGTGCTTTTGACTTCTTGAAACGTAGAGATTTAAGGATTAAAACCTTATTTTTGTACTGACTTGACGATAATATTCCGTGTTGAAATGAACATGAAATAAAGTGGTGTTAACTAGGCGCATGGACCATGAAAAATAATTAGTGTCTGCGAATTTTATAATAATTATATTAAAACTTTTACATCTTCATTGCTACATAAATGGAGCAATGAGCTACATCCATAGTTTTATATATTCCTTTTTTCGATTAAATAACAAATTATAATGTTGCAAAAATACTTTTTGGATTTGTGGATGCATGTATTTAGTGTAGGCCTTGGCATTGTGGAATTGTAATGTGTAGTTTTTTGTACACTTATTGTGTGTAAATGGACTAATTGTCTGGATTTAAAGATAAAGAAAGAAATAATAATTACAATATAAATAAACTATCTTTTACATAACGTATCACATTATAATGTAACGATTTTAAATAATAATAACAGCTAATTATACACAACGCACATAAGCAGGGTAGATATATATCGTATACAATACAATCGACAACCCAGTTGACGCGTTGATAAGCGAGCACGTGCTATAGCTAGACCACACAATGCACATTTTTAATTTAAAATTGCGACAGTCGCTCCACAGGCCATGTTTCCGTTTATTTACTTTTGCCAAGGTAGTTGTAAACCCGTATTAAATCTTACTATGGAAATAAATCACGCATTTAAGAGGCCTTGACTCTTTGGAAAAATATTAAACTCTTTGGTGACAATATAATAGATGCTTCTCGAAAAGTATTTTGATTTTCTAGTGAGTGCATTAGAACTTCGCCGTCTTTATATTGCATGGCACGTTTTTTGTTAAATGTAATTCCAATCTACACTACTTATCGGATCAAATAAATTACATTTGGATCGGCGACATTCTAAATGATTTGCTATCTAGATTGTCGCCGGTTGTTGAAAAAAACTTCGATTAACTATAATGTATTTATTAACTTTTGAACGTTTTGCCACAAACTATGGCATCAATCGGAACAAAGATTGCGAATGGTCAAAATTTCAAATCATCGAGCTCCGTTCGACATAATGCGAGACATACAAACAAAAAAAACAAACAAACAACAAACAAAAAAAAAACAAAACAGGTGACAAATTTTCGGCAGAGTCAAATGAACGCTCGTTGCTCGACTAATTAACTAGAGAGGTAGCTCAGCGTTGGTGGCGTATACATGAAGGTTAATGCCGTGGGTTCGTCCCCAGCCACCGGGGACGACACTACCTGAAGAAGTTTAAGAATAAATAAATGTGTCTTTAGAGTTTGCCCGTTGATCAGTTACAATAGCCGTTGGTAATTTCCTCCCATATATTCTAGCACCCAATACCAACAAACTCAGATGGAGAAAGTAGTTCCTAATCACTAAAAATATATATTATTTCAACACAAACTGATAAATGTGGTGATTTAATTCGTGAGGATATAAAGTTGTAAGCATTCATTTGCCATAATATGTTTTGATTTACTGATTGAATCCAAGCACTGGAATGTTACAATAGGATGTAGGTAAAGAATGGAACCATAAAAAAATATTACCGCCTATATTGATTGAAGTTACCAGCCGAACGTTTGGCATTGTTTGTTATTGGTTATATATCACAATTGTTCACCATCGTTGAAAACCATCCATATCCATGCTTGGACTCTATAGGCCTGATCCATTCAATCGCACATACGAACTTCTCACCCTCTAAAGATTTAGTGCCTAAAGTCTATAAATTACTCACAACATAAACCCTGGGCATATTGTATGATTATAACTTTCAGTGCCGTAGTGGATAACAGTAGCCTATTTGCTCGAGGGATCGTATTTTACAGCTTGGAGTTTTGGGGATGTGCTTGGAAAAGAATGATGTGCCACTATTGCTAGTGGAAACCAATTCGTAAAATTTATTGTTCTAAACGTACTGCATATACCCATTTTTATCGAGTTTCAAATCCTATATTATGATTCATCTTAGAAATTTATTATAGCATCGTCTTTCGTAAAGGACGAGGAAAATCTCCACCATTGATCTCTTAAAATCATGACCAGTTAATACAATGATTCGGAACAGAAACAGTCGATAGGTAAAGCGGATCCTCCTGTGCTATGCACATCAAAATAAAATTGTATTTTAATCTTCAATGAACTACATTAATCATTCTAAATTACAGCAAGCACAAAAGAATAGTCAAGAAACATTTTTGATAGGAATATACATAATGATTAGTGCTGTGTGGGAAGAAGTGTTCATAATCGGGCTGGGTTCAAGTATTAAACTACTTCATGACTTCGGGTCCAATCTAACAACAATTTTCTACCAATTAATTTTCTATTGTCTGGATTTTCATCGAATGGCATTTTCTACAATTAAGAGACTTATTAAAAACTAATTGTCTGGACCGGCACCTCCACCATCCCCACACAAATATATGTTTTCGTTGCCCGAAAATCGTGGACCGTTTTTTGTTGATAGTAATCAATATGTGTATAAATAATATGTCAGTTTGTTTTCGTTCATGATATATTATCTAACCTGATGAAGAAATGAATCGTCTTACGTGTGTGTAACAGCAACGCAGTTCCTTCAATTGACTGTGCTGTGTGAATGTGATTTTATTGAACTCGTTGGATAAAACCACTAGAAGACGACAGCTAAATCGTCGAAATATTTTAAATAATACTATTTATTTCAGTTTTTAGACATATAAATTAATTAGAACTAAATATCACCTGCTCTAAAAGTTTAATCAAATTATTAGAGTTCATTATATTTTTCAATGTGATATTTTGTACTTAATTATATAGTCAAAAAACAATTAAGAGTCAATTCTATCAAAGTTTGTAAAATGAAAATAATTAAACGAATACTTCGCAATAAAAACGTAAACCTTAACTTATTTAGGCCAATGTTATTAAATTTTATATAAAAAAAAACAGTGAAGTTGATAAAAAGTTGGTTTTAATCATTTCATTATAGATTATCTTTGAGAAAGGAGTCAATTACTTATAATTGTAAACACAACCTATGAGTTTTATTTTAACAGCCTTATGGAAACCACAATAAAAATTAGCATTAGTTTGCTAAGACCTACCTGTAAGTACGTTTCATTGAAAGTTATAAATGACATGACTTCAATCAGATTATTGTTCCGTTCTGTATGTTAGAAGCGATCTAGAGCACGTGCGGAAAGGTAATTTACTGTCCTGAAATTGTAAGTATTACTATTTAAAAGAAGTGCATCCAAGTCAACTGCAACATAATAACGTGTCGTCTCGTGTGTTTTATTATATTTGCCGTTACAGTATAGTCTAGAAAGTCATCGGGCCATCTAATCGAAGAGAACGCGTCAGGGGTTGTTTCGGCGTTTCTTCCAATCCTCCTCGTATTTCTTTCAAGACGATATCATTTAGTAGATTATGATCATCTTCCACTGAGGCAAAATAACAGCATTTCCGCGATTGAGCAATAAAACGAATTCATTTTCTCGATTATTAGGCAAATTCTCTTCCGTTACTTCCTGAAGGATTGATCACGTCTAATATGCCTCGCTGGAGTTTATCAATTTGTTTTTTTACTTTTGCAACAATTTGAGTCCCTCAAAATCTAAATCTTCGTGCTGACAAAGTTAGCGGCCCAGGTGGTTCCTCTTGGCAGAGTGGGGGGTGGGGGTGGGGGTGCTTCGAGCCTCACTTCAAGCCTAGTACGAGGCCACGGAAAGTGAGTTATTTCAGTTGGGTGATCAGTGCCTAATCGGTCCATCTTGCCATTCCGCCGTGAAATTGGGGTTGGGATTTTTGTTGATATGCTACTCTTGCACTGATTGTGGAATGGGGAACGGAGTAAGAGGTTCTCGGGTGAGGCGGAGGGGGGGGGGGAGCTTTGCCGAAGGCCCGGAATTCCTGCCTGCCTCCAGGGAGTTACGGACGTGCACATCAGTGGATTTGCTCGGAATTCAGGTTTAAATTAGAATGACCACCTCGGCTTACGAAGTTACTGGCCTTTCTGTGCGCGCTGTAGTTGACAATCAAGGAAGTTAATGGACAGGCTTGTGACAGACGTTGCATTCCGGAAGGAGACCGACCGAATGCTTTTGATCATGCATTTAGTGGTGGTCTATACGTTTGGTGTTTCACCAAAGTGTTCACCTTGAACCTTGGACAGATGTGGAGAGAGACTAACTGAAAGCGAATCGTGACAGCATTGATCAAGCCAGCCGTCCACTAACACGCCTCGGAGAAACCCATACGCTGATAATAACTCAGACAGTATTTCTCACCAGAAAGCTCCCTCATCTGCTAGATGAGTTTTTTCTCAATGGAAGATAGTTTTTGAACGTGGCGGATATTTACGAGGTAATTGTCAGTGTTAATGTATCTTAAGAAGTAAAAAAAAATACACAGACAAAACCTTCCTGGCATCAAAGAGGTTTGTTTTGCATACAGCTCAAAGATCTATAAAGATTTTGTCGAAAAGATTTGGAGTTGTCAAAATGCTCCTGACTGATGATCTAAGAAATTTAAAAAATCGGTTTTTGGCTAATTTGGAGGAAAATGACATTTCTACCAGAATCGGTAAAAACACTCAATAAATAAAAAAATACGGCTAACATTGTTATCATCGCACTTATACATGACAATTATTTGTTTCTGTGAAACCCAAACGAAATGTAATGAAGAATAACAATTGGAAGTAAACTTTATTCCGATATCATTTTTGTTAATAACCGAACACTGCACATAGAAGGTACAAAGATAAAGTTGGTCTCAGCTTCAGACATGATTATTTCCGAACGTAAAATTTTCGACTTTAAGAACTTCGACAAAAGCATTTTATAATTTATTTTCAATCAGTATGGTTAAATTATTTTGCTCTTTCACGTGGCTGGACGAAGCATTGGTTAAAGAAGCCTTCTTTAATCAATGCTGGAAGTAATCGAATCTTTCATTTTTATACACTATTTTTATAAATCCCCTTTAAATGTCGAATATGATTATTTTAGTCACGTAGAAACGTGTGTTAATTTAAAAAAAAGGCAAGTCCGCTGATCCAAAGGCAAAGGGGACAAATTATTTGCCGAATATAGTCGGCGCGGATTTGTCTCGTAGATATGTTATTGTAATTTTCTTGTATACCAATGTCTATTGATTTAGTGTTAGGTTGCGAGAGGTAATGGAAGGGGTGTCACTAACTTCTTGCACACTCGTAATTAAGTTTTGATTTATTTCGTTATTCACTTATGTGCAACGTGTTTACAGTCAACGCACTATTCATACATTCGTAAAGACACGCTAATGAATGTTTAATCCAGTAGAATACTGTTTTTGTTTCTCCCGAATGGAACTTCTGAACATGTAACAACAACTAAAAGTAGACGTCTTCGTCGTCGTTACGCTACGCTACGCGTCTTCCTGGAAATGAATCGAGGCGCGCCGCGTATAGATGAGCGTCGCGGCCGCGGTGCTACATAGCGTCGTGCAAGTGACATGAGACCAAGTGTAATGAGGTGCACCCTTCGCTGGCTGGCTTGCTTGACACGACAGGTTCCTGCATGGGATTAGGAGGAGAGTCGCATGTCATTCAATAGGGAGAAGTTGTTAGCACGTGTATACACCGGAACATTTCCTAACCATTACTGTTCAGATAAGAAACGGCGGAAAACTGAATGTAAACTCATATTTTAAGAAAATAGAATATAGGTCCTAACTTATACACACGTGAATAATTTAACAAAAACACGTCTCGAAATAGGCATCGTGTTAAAAAAAAAATTGTTAATTCAATAATTGGTATCAATACACGCCGAGAGTGATAATTCTGATAAGTGATACGATATCAATATACTCAATAAAATTCACGTGTTTATGTCTGCACTGATCTTGGATATTTCGTATACAATAAGTGGTTTTTATTTGAGCACTCAATTTCGATTGTAAGTTAACTATTACCAACAGTTTGGCTGTGCTTCTATCTACAAGCAGCTACTAAAACATGTGTTCTCAAAGGTCGTAACCCTCGTCCTGTAGGAGGGAGGTGAGAAGCTGTAGGTGTCAGGCTCACAAACAACAAGTGAGAGAACCAATCCCACCAAACTAACGCGGCATCTGAGAACCTCGCCGCCCCGCACCAATTCGTGTATTTAGGGACTAGTTGTGTACTTGGGCGCAAAGAGACTAATCATGAGGATATTAAAAAAGTTGGACAAGAGATGGAATAAGACGGTTGGATCAGCTCGGGACAACACTGATGTTTACAACATTAAAAATGATGATTTAAAAATCCAGCGAATTACCACATACGTTTTAACCGTTTATAGGGCAAGAGACTAGCACCCAAAATTTAGCTTTTTTCCTTATTAATTTGAGATTAATGATTTAAGAAATTTATTAGATTTTTTCCGTGATCTACATGAATAAAATGCTGATTTGGATTTGAACTTGACATCAAAGTTGAAAACAAAATCTAAAATTTCATTTTATTTTAAAAATATTTTTTTTTATACAATTCTTGCATGATAAGTTCCTTTAAAAAAATGAGCGGTATTTTCAAATGTGATCTGGTCGCACCACATACTTATTCTAACTTATCAGTTATCATACTGGTGAAAACCACTCTCCTATAGGACAAACAATGTGGCTTCAAAGCGTTCCAGAATATGTTATCTCTTGCAATATATACACCTAAACCTGATTTGTCCGATTTCGAAAGAGTACCCTTCTGCTTCAAAGAAATTGATATCAAACAAAGATGTTATTACAGCGATGTTTGTTTTCAACTTCTTTGCCGTTCATTCTCTCTATCTTAACGAGTTGTTTCTGTTTGTCACGTGGATACGGAGACAATGGAATCTGTCATCCTAGTTAGGTCGCCCACCCACAACCATCTCAATCGTATTGGGTTACCAATTAGGAAACCCAAAACGTGGGCGTGATAAGTGTCAATATATAGGTTGAATAGAACGTGACTCTCTCTCTCTCACACTTTTAGTTTTCTATCTACCTGATGATGATTTTGCAGCACAGGCGCGACAATATGCGACGTGGTTCATTTACTTTCATTATGTGTTATTTCATGCGGTGTTTAATTAAATGTGTTTTAATGCAAAAATGCAAACATCGACCTGTTTTAATAATCTCCATTAGTAATCATTTGTAATCCATTAGTAATCATCATGGTCTGATAAATTTTAGGAATCTCTGGAGCGAGTTTATTAAACGAGGGAGTCGAAAAATTTAATTCATTCAAACTATTCGGCGCTACGGCGTTTTTGTATTCTCATAATAATATTATGAAAATACGAATTAAAATAATATCGATTATCTTTTATAAACCGTGAAGCCTAATTTTACTCTCTAACACCCAAAAAATTAGCTCGGGTGTTTTTTTTTTTTCTGTCTGTTTGTTTGTTTGCTCTCTACCGGGCAAACGGCATAAGCGATCTTGATGAAAATTTGACCGGACCTTCGTTTTCTCTGAACTTAGAGGTGTATTGTTTTTGGGTACAATCGAAGAAATATTTCTCATGAATATCGTACTTTTACGATTTTTTTCGATTTTTAGTGCGATATTTTCGTCACATTTGGGCCGATTCTGACCAAACGGGTGGGCTACAACGTTCATATTTCACATGGACATTAATATTATGGTGTACTTTATGTAGTAGTGTGTGGTGTAGTACCTTATGAAAGAAAAAGTCGAAAAAGTTAGCTAGAATCCATAGAAAAAGGTTTTAATATTAGTTTTTTCAATTTTTAGTGCGATATTTTCGTCACATTTGGGCCGATTCTGACCAAACGGGTGGGGCTACAACGTTCAGATTTCACATGGACATTAAGGTTATGGTGATGTAGTACCTTTTGAAAGAAAAAGTTGAAAAAGTTAGTCAGAATCCACAGAAATAAAGGTTTTAATATGAGTTTTTTTAAGTTTATAATACCAATTAACAAGTAACAATAGTAACTTGACAACAATCACCTACAATGCATTCAAAAAGCACTTGCAAAGGAAAAGTCGCGAACAAACGCACAAAACGCAAACAAAAAACTTAAAAAAAAACGCTCATCCATCAACGCGGCGGGACTTTAGCGTTTTCCTAGTTACCATTAACAAAGCACATTACTATTCTTAATTAAAGAATATTTTACCAACACTCATTAAAACAATGTGCGTTTCATTCATCACATACAAATTCAGTTTTATTTTGAGGCTTTTTGTTGAACCTGTTACGTAAGTTAGCAACCATGAACCAACTAGCGAATATGTCAAACAAATCTCAAACAAACGTGGAAGAAGCGTCACATCTGATTCTACTGCAGACGCTATTCACTTCCCATGTACATATTTTTTGCTACTTCCGTTTGATCTTGGCTACTCGAGACTAAAAGTTGGTTATGCACGAAGATGAAAACAAGCCATCATGTCCAAGTCTTATCAAGCTCAGCGAGGCAAGCAACAAACATGTTCGCAACTAACAAATAGAACGATTTTAAACTTCAGCTTGCTTTGTCCAAGATTGATAGAACGATAGATCCAAGCCATCTTCGTTTCTTTTTAATCTTATCTCAGAACGCAACACACAAAGAACTTCGTGTAATTAATTAACTAACCGAGTATCGTTGTTTGTACGAGATACAATGAAACTCACTAAGATAAAAGTGAAGGAGGAGGACAGAAGAGAACGCGTGCGTGTAGTTTGTTGTTCGTGAGGACTTTGGTTCTTCGTATCACCACGGAACCTCGCTTTTGACGCAATAAAACCTCTCCGCTACTCCTCTGTCAACACATTTAAACAAACCCATAATTAAGTTTGATCGCGGTTGGTCGATCGATTGCAAGGGTCCGCAGTGCTGACACCTGTCAACCATGTGCTCTCCGCGGGCGGGAAGATTCAGTGGCTGCCAGCTCGGTGTTTCTGTTACGCATTACGTGTGTGTGGGGTGCGGGTCTGCTGGGAAACATACGGCGGATATTGTAGCTGGGGCCAGATCGTGCCAGACTACGTCTGACTGCTACAATCAGCCGGCAAGAAACGTGCGCAACTATTTATACACTCTTAATTATTCAATCGTGAGAAATAGACGCCCAAATAAACGCGCACTTTGTTCGACGCTGGCCGAAACAAGAAGAAGCACGTTTATCATATTCTTTATGAACTAAAAATATATGTTTAATCATTGAGTATATATAACCATCCTTAGCTAGAGACGTGACGCCCATGTTAAATATTGTACCAACAATTTCTGTCTCGCTCATCGAGTTCAACTCTGCACTGCTACGAGCGCTACGAGCGCCACAAGAGTTTCGCTAGCTCGTGGCCGCGCATGAAGTTAGTAAGTGCACCCATAGAGGTCGCCCCACAATTTCAACGACGCATCCCCCACTCGATGGTCCAGATCGTAACTACGTAGATACGCCCGGCCGGAAAGTGTGTCTACTCCACGAACTATCCCCGAAAATTATTGCGCACTTTTTTAAAAATAATATACTTTTGGGCAAATAAATTTCGCTGGTCCAGGGTAGAATGATTGTAGATATTACAAAGCAGACTTGCAAAATAGTTATCAATGGAAATCTTTACAATACTATAGACGCAATAGTATTTAATACAGTAATTTTTTATGGTTGTTAAATTTGAAGTCTTCATTACGCTCAATCCATTCATATGTTTTGTTTATTATTATAATTGTTTTTTATTCCTTTTGACAACGGGACGGGTGTCCCACAAGTGCAATACAATATAGTGTTAGAATATGAATCTTAATAAACATGTTTTTTAGGGCGCGGAAGTGTTTTACTTTAGCAACAAATAAAAAAACATACATGCCTAAAACCAAATTGTATTTCTACAATGTCACTTCTAAATGGGATAGACGATAAATAAATAAATTTTAAATATCTACAACAAATACGCCAAATATTATAGTTAATTCCATAACGCAGAAAAAAATAGTATGCAAGTTTGGCTGCACAAATGGCGCACAGTGCAGGCAAAGATTGTCCTCCTTTGTAAATCAGTTTTTTAAGGGAATGGATAGACGTTAAATAAAAAAAAATAATTTAAGTCTTTGCCTGTGTGTAAATTTATCTGGAAGCTGCTCCACATACTAGGATAAAAAAATATAGTAATTCCAAGAACCATAGACATCGTTGACTCGTCGTTGTAACTTGTTAGCAAATGCATTATCTTTGTGCTTTAAAATATTTTTAGGTTTTCCTCTAATGCAATGTTCCCTGTTCATCAAACTATCATTAACTAGATTGATTATAATATGCACACGAAACGAACAAACATGCAAACAAACAAATAACTGGAAAATTTAGCTATTGTGTTACATCATGTTCAGGATAATTTACGCGCACCTTGTATTTGAGTTAAAATGTACAATACAAATACCTTGTTTGGGTATTTTTTCTCGTTGTTTGCTTCGAAGCAATCAAGAACATCTTTCATATTTTAACATATTATTATGCAGAGATTACAAGTCAACAATCAATAATTCTAGGAATCAAATTGTGACAATGAAACATCGTTTTTTTTAGATTTGATATTGTGAAAATTACAATTACAGCTTAATTTGTTTTGTCGTTCGGCCGTATGGGACTGAACAGCCCGAGACATATTTTTACAAACCGACAAATAATCCCGAGGAAGATGTAGGAATGTTCGATTTTGTGCTGTGAGCGTTGAGTGACTGTTGTGCATGTCTAGCCCTTTTTCTCAGAAAACATAATCTTGCCTCTGCGAAGAAGGGAATGAATTCCTTTTACTGCGGACCAATTAAAACATGCATTGTTAGTCTTATATACTCAATGGTCTAGTATATAGGTGGTCGAACACGTGTCTTGCAGCGCAGAGTTGTGGAGGGGGGGGGGGGGGGGCGTTAAATTTTTTGTAACGTCACTGTCCAGGTCATAACTCAAAGAATAAGTAACTAGAATCGGAGTTGTAACTATAGCTGAAAACTGACATTAACTGAAACATGGGTCACTGTTTTGCAATGTTTTGCAAACTCATCGAAACAGTGAACACCTCTCTCACCTCTCTCGAAGAATTTGTGGGGTTTTCGGAAACGAATTTTCGATTTTCATAAAAAGAAAATTGCACCACCAAAATGCCATTCTTATGCTTTTATTCCACGACAGGTGTTTTTAAAAACCTTAAAAAGTCAAAACATCTTTCTTCCTAGCATCGGAGCATGTTTCGTTATTAGCTGGGTAATCCGGATTATTTGCGATTTACAGTTCAACCAAACATTGTTATAAATCACTCATCATTCTTAGCCACATTACTCGCATGAGGATGCACATGGTTACATTTTAAAATTACTGTTCAATATATTATACGCCCCCCCCCTCGGTACACACACGCGATAAAACGTCGACTTCATTCTGACAATCGTAGCAATCGTGATCTATTTGCATCATGATTTTTTCCTATACTGGCATTCTTCGTCATCATGGTTAATTATGGGGGTTCGTTAGAAACAATAATATACAGACGGTAATTTTTATTGGTTCGATTTACTTCTTTAAAAGCATTTTACATAAGCCTTATTAATATAACCGTATATAACTACTAATAATAATAAAATTTTAAAAAATGTTACATACATTTCTTCAATATCCAACTAAATCAATGCAAAAACGAAATCCTTTTTAAATGTAAGTCACACAATTTCCAGGGTTGCGTAAGTTTGTGTATGAAAGTATCTTACTAAAAGTTTAGTTTATTGGAAATTCGCTAAAAACATGGTTGTTTGGGTGATGATTTTTATGAAAATAAAAATAATAAAACTTCTAATTTTAAACAAGTTTTAAATATAAATAGATTTTAACGATTTTTGGACTTTGTTAATAAGTAGATAATTGACATCATCCGTATTTTTCCTGGCTGAATAACAAAAATATTGATAATCTGAGAACTGTAAGGGCAAAATATTTACAAAGTGTCGCTGTCGATCGACTACTTTTCGCACTAGTTTAGTAAATAGTTTTTAGTTTATACGAGGATGTGGGGAAGAAAGTCCCATGCTGGTCAGAACCAAGCTACGGGTAAGGGAAGGAAAAGGGGGTTTCTCAAAATAGCGGTCTTCGACCCCCCGGGTTGTGGTTTGAACCAAAATGTCAAGTACTTTAAAAACAAAACAACGAAATTGAAATTAATAAACATTGTGCATTGATTTGCTTCAGTCAATTGGATAATTTTAAAATACGTGGGTTTTGTTTGGTTTGGTCCGGAGGTATAAGGAATTTCCTTCCCTCTTTACCATATCTATAGTGCGTTACTCGCGGAGTAGAACACATTGTTCTCTTCGAGAGCGGAGTTCTTTTGTATGTCAGCTAATTGAATTCTATACAATTTCAGATACCGAGGAGCAACAAGCCCGAAGTTTTGAGAATAAGATTAGACTAGGATGTTATGAAAATATTTAATTCATAAATTAATAAATAAGTTTATCCAATACAATCATTAACTCTTGAAATCATTTTAAAATCAAATCAAATGCTATTACAAAAATGGATTATTTTTTGTAAGTTTTTAATCCACTTGAATGAAAAAAATCGGACATCATTTAGGGTTTTTTAAGAAATTTTATTTACATTATTTCGTATAATGACAAAATACCTATTTAAAAACCGTAAATAAAGGCCGTTTTTTTTTTCGTTGAAAGTGGATAAAACTTACAAAAAATTATCCATTTTGTAATTGCATTTTATTTTGATTTTAATAATGATTTCAAGAGTTAATATTTGTATTGGATAAACTTATTTATCTTTTTTATTAAAAATAAATATTTTTATGACATCCTAGTCTAATTCCTATGGTCAATCATCGGCCGTGTTGCCCCTGGGAAATCTGAAATTGTAGAGTGGCCGGCACAACAGTGTGCAAAAGTGAGGTCTTCCGAACCGGGTTTGAAGACAAAACAACAAAATAATATAATTCCTTGAATTGTGATGACGATCGTTGAATGTCGCGAAGAATTTCCCTCCCCCACAATTTACTGATGGATTATGCTCGTACCCAAAACCAGGTTTTACGTGGAATGCAGAGGTATTTTTACTCTGGAAAGCTTTATAGCCGTAAAATGCGCCACCAAGCGGATAATTTGTGGTAATTTACCAAGCTCGTGAAAAAGGGCAATTATTTTAATTATTGATAATATGTGATCTGATCGCGCAATGTGTGTAGCTTTTGTAAACAAACCTGTCAATATGATTCGATTGGGGATTTGATTTAAATGATTTGCCTACGTTAAAAACATCGTTGTTTTTGTGGTGTGAGCGTGTGGGGTATTTATATGTAAATAACTTTAAAAAAAATTTAAAATAAGTTAAAAAAAAAATAAAAAGATCTTCGTGATTTTTTCTGGCTCTTGCTAGCTGATGTTTGGGAAAGGGGGACTTTTTCTCTTGAATAGCCTTGTACGATTAGCGAGCCATGCTCTGGGCAGATTCTACCCCGGGGGCCCCGAAGGGGGAAAGAAAATTTTAAATCACAATGCAAATACTCGCGCCAGGGAAGCAGAGCATTTGAAAATATCTACTTGAATAAAGAAAAACCCATTCCTTCCTTCCCAAAGGGCAACAAAAAAAAACATAAAGACGATATAAAGAAATACCACTCAACGCCCAACTCAAATGCGCGCGCACTCGGGTTTTTGATGATTTCTGCAGAACGGTTGATTGATTACAGTATGGAAATTTGCATAAAAATTTGTACATGCACTTAAATAAATTCCCGGAGTTTACCAAAATTCAGTAAATTACGGGGATTTCACGAATTTTTTAATCCCAAAAACAAGGAATTAATTTAGGAATACGCGTAATGTATCTCATGGACTGATTCTTAACAACGCTAGTGAGAAATATTGATAACAAAGTTGTTAACCGTTTTTCCGAAAAAAATTGAAACTAGAAAGTCCTAAAAACATTTTTAAAGTAAAATTACACATAGATGTGATAGTGATATGTCCGCCCAATATGGGCGAATGAAAGGATTAATTTGAACTTTGAAATACATAGTTACACTTGATTTAGTTTATTTGCGCAATATTGTAACAATTCAATTTTGGTTTTGTAAAATGAATGTTCATACGGCTCTGGTTCACTTGCCAAATTAGATTGTTACTTTATAAAAATGTTACCTCCTGTATATACTTCCTCATAATATACTTTCCCTTTTAAGGATGACCTATACCTACAATAATAGCATTTAGCCGCAAAATAACTTCATAAAATAGTTATAATGACAGTTTAGACAAAAAAAACTTTTAGAATTTCAAATAAAAATAGATAACGTTTTATGTTTATTTTATATAATATGATAATATCTATCATTATATTTTACACTAGAAAACAAATTATCTGTATGAAATTTAATATTAATCACGAAACCTAAAAACGAAATGCTGATAATGAAATCACAGAAATTCATGGGAACGGCCGATTCCTGGACCTGCTCACAGTTTGACTTGCTAGTTATGCAAAACAATCCGTCCCTGAAGAAGATCAATAATAATTGTCCCACCAAAAATATTTTTATTATTTACTACAATTCAGAAAATTAAAAAAGTCCGCCCCAACAGGGAATCGAAGCACGGATATTGTCACAATGAGTAAGAAGATACAAACAATATCAAATTTCAAAGTTGCTTGCTGGCCCATAACCACCAAGTAGGAGATTGACATAATATTGATCTCCTCATACTCTAATGATTTTCACGTGATAATTTGACAAAAAAACGTGACAGGTTCAGAGATTTCGAAGGTCCCTTCCAATTTTCATCAAGATCGCATATTTCCGTTTGCCCGGTAGAGGCGCGAAAACAGAAAAAAAACAAAAAAAAACACCAGAGCTAATTTTTTTGGGGGTCAGTGAAATGTAAGTCTTCGCTTAGCTCATCCAATAAACAATCTAATTATTGGATGAGCGTAACGAGCGTTTGCGAGCGCAGCGAAGATTCCATTTCAAATACACTGGAGAAAAAAAACCGTAATGTTTTTTTTTCTTTTTTTCGTATTTTTGTCTGTTTGTTTGCACGATTTCCGGCTAAAACCGATACTCCGATTGCGATGAAATTTTATGGAGGCATTCGAAATTTCTAAACTCAGAACTGCCCGTTTTGAGCACAATCGGAAATTATTTCTCATGAAAATCGCAATTTTACGATTTTTTTTTTGTTTTTAAAAAATTCTTTGACTATTAAACACCTACATGCTTTGTCCGATTGTAATGATTTTTTTTACAAAACCTTGCTTTTGTGAATTAATATATTGGTGTGAAATTTGAGCGCAATCGTAAAATACTAGTTTAGAAATTAGTTGGACTTTTCTATGAAGTATGACCTATCTCGGACCTTGGCCTAAGTAGTACCTAAACGAGACCCTTCCTTTAATTACTTCCGCTCGGGCTTGTGATCAATGGATAATCCTGGAAAAATATCCGGGAACTAAAATATTGATGTGTCAATAAAATCACACTTTTAATAATTATATTTTTATAAAAGTTTTTTACTTGAAATGTTGGTTAGATGACAGATAGTGCATTGACGAATCTTACCACATTTTTTTATTTTTCTTTTGTAGCTCTATTTTGACCATATTTTGAATGATAAAAGGTCAAAATTTAGTACAAAAAAACAAAAAAGTGGATCGTAAAATTTATATAAGTCATTTAAACTCAAAATTTCAAGTAAGAATTTTGTAAAAATAAAGTTTATAAAAAGATATTACCTCCTGAAAACTAGAGGCGAGCTCTAACGTGATGAGGGGGGGGGGGGGGTGGGGGCTATTGTCGATCACAATAAATACCATGGGGAATTGCAGTTCATTGGTTTATTTAATTTTAAAACTTGTTTTTATTGGTATATAATTAGTGCCAGTACAATTAATGCATCGAAACAAACGAAGCCTCGAATAGGTATTCAAAGCAGTGTTCAATCAAATGGGTATTCATTCACCCGCTACACTAAAAAAAAAAATGAGGCTAACTTATTATGAATTTTTCAAAGAAACAGAACAATTATTTCGTTTACTGTATCCACTAAAAAATCTAAACTTGGTAATTTTCGAGCTAGGTCTCATTGGCCAAATCTCCCATAAGAAAAGTAATAACATTGGTATACGATACGATACGATATAAGTTTTGTTGGTAAAAAATAGGCGGTAATTTTGGTGGTTTAAAAATCCGTAAAACATAATTTTCGATCAATTAGTCGTTCAAATAATAATTGTCAAAGATTTATCAGCACACGTTAAACACGGCTTTTCTAATTTTCATATTATTATTATTCCACGGAACTAAAAAAAGATCGGAATGCGGGCTCACGCCAGTTTTCTGTTATGAAATGGTCACTTCGATATTTATCTCTGCCGAGTTTTAAGTCCTCGCTTTTCAAAAACAAACGAACTTTACAAACCGATGCTAGATTAATTCCTGGAATCTCTGAATTCTATCTGGGAAGCCCTGTTATAAAACACTTGTAGAAGTAATTAGACGAGTGACCGAAGCGCATGAGGATTCAATAATTCAAGAAAATCGGCACTTCCGTGATTGTGTGCGTGTGTGTGTCTTCTATGAAAATCAGTTGAATCGCTGAATAGATTGTGCTGAAATTTTAAACAGATATCCGGTGCGAGTTAACTGAGAACTGTTAATAAAATCAGCTAGATCCATTGCGATATAAATCTACAAGAAATGATAAATTGAAAAATAGTCTGCAAATGAATAGGACAATGGTTTTGCTTTTGAAAAAAATCAATGCCTCCTAGATGCTAGGAGGCATTGGAAAAATATTTGTTATTTGTTATGCAGTGATCGAATCTTGCACGCTCAAGGTACCACGAAATTCCACTCGGAAATTAAATAAACCCTGCAATCTTTACACGTATTTCGTACTGGCTATGTTTTCCATAGTATTGACACATGACTGATTGTATGCAATTCAAAAAATGTTTTATACTTTTTTTAAATTCAATCCAGAAATTACAAAATGTTTCCCGACCGGGGGTTTGAACCAAGCATGTGTTGAGTGGAGATCCCGGAATATTCGCATTCAAGTAGCATTGCTATTGCTTAGAAAATTACCCATTTCATTAAAATGCAACTTTACATCAGCTGTACAGTGAGATAACAAAATACTTCTTCATTCTTTACTTAAAAAATACTTGCCGATCAAGCACTCTATACAATTAAATTTTGTTGTTTCGCTAGGGATTTGGTGTATTGAAAAAAACGGAAAAATTGAGAAAAAAGCGTTTTCCCCGTTTTTTTTCCAGACAGTCGGAAAATTTGAACAAAAATCCCAAATTTTAACCACTTATTCACTTATTACATTATAGCCTACAGAAAGTTTTGATTGAAAAAAGTAGCATTATAGTATTTTTATTGTACATTTAGTTTGTAAAAAATATATCAGTAAAACGCGGTGCGTGTACATTATCCTTAACACTGATGTAATACAATAGCTAAATTATCCAGTTTATTTGTTTGTTGCGTGTTTGTTCCTTTTGTGTTTTTATTACTATATTACTATTGTTTATCCTGGTATGTGGAGCTTCCACACACACACACACACAGGCGCGAATCCACCGTTTTAATATTTGCCTGCACTTCAAGCTCTGCGCATTTGTTGTAGATATGAAACATTTATTTATTTATCGTCTATCCCATTTAGAAGTGGCATCATAGAAATACAATTTGGTTTTAGGCATGTATGTATTTTATTTGTTGCTAAAGTAAACAACTTCCGCGCCCTTAAAAACATGTTTATTACTTGTAACAAAACATATGAATGGAATGAGCGTAATGAAGATTCAAATTTAACAACCATAAAAATCACTGTATTTAATACTATTACGTCTACAGTATTGTAAAGATTTCCATTGATGACTATTTCGCAAGTCTGCTTTGTAATATCTACAATGGACCAACGAAATTTATTTGCCCAAATGTATATTATTTTAAATAGGTGCGCAATAATTTTCGAGATAGTTCGTGGAGTAGACACACTTCCGGCCGGGCGCATCTACGTAGTTACGATCTGGACCGTCGAGTGGGGGATGCGTCGTTGAAATTGTGGGGCGACCTCTATGGGTGCACTTACTAACTTCATGCGTGGCCACGAGCTAGCGAAACTCTTGTGGCGCTCGTAGCAGTGCAGAGTTGAACTCGATGAGTGAGACAGAAATTGTTGGTACAATATTTAACATGGGCGTGACGTCTCTAGCTAAGGTTCCATACTCAAAGCCTCTGGTGGCTGAATTACCTAGCCTATAATCTTCCGATTTAAACCGTGGGCGCACATTGCGTAAGTGTAAGAAAAAACAGCTTCCTCCATCGCAAAGGTAAACGTGAGTTAAATATGTTCTTAAATTTAAATTTTCCACGAAACGTCGGGGGCAGGAGTTCCTTCTAAAAACTATATATATAGGCCTGCGCCACAAACCACAAGATATAAAGTAACTATGTATATGGTTAATAACTATGGTGCAATCTAGAAGCAGGTTTGTTTAATGATTAATAAAAACTTGTTTAATGTGCACAATTAACATGGCGGGCTGACTGTTCCAGTGTGTTTATAGACTGTGACAAGAACACTCTTCATTACCCTCGCTCGCCCTGACAGCAACAGCGCAGTGGAGTGGCTGTGTGGTTTGGACCTACGAGCCGGGGGTATGATAAAGTAATGATCTAAGTTTTAGTTTGTTTGATGGTTGTGTGAATACAGAATCTCGAGTAACTGATCCACTTTACTCAACTTGCGATAGTAGGTACTTCCTAATGACTACAGAAATCCAATTAAAGACAGTACAGCTTAAGCAGGTAATTATTACGTTTATGATGGCCTTGCCAAAAGTTCGGAGCCTGTTACGAAGTTTAGTTTGAAGAATTTGGACCTAACTTTATTGTCGGGAATAGTTTCTGTGAAAATATTTCAACGTGAGGTGGGTTTTATCCGTGGCCGGAGAGTCCTCACTCGCAGTTTCGCCGCGTCGTGGGCTCCATGGGAGAGGCGCAATGACCGCCAAGTCGTTACGGGAGTGCGTGAGGCTTACGAATAGCGCCATTCTTATTTCCACCCTTCACCGGATTACAGCATTTCTCTTATTTAGATTATGTCTGTCATTAAACGAGGCCCATTTAAGAGATTTCCCGTTCCTGGCGCCGAACCCGCGGCCATTCACAGCTCGTTCCGAGTCCCACGTGGTTGACTTTTAAATCTCTCCCCCCCCCCCCCCAGTTGAGTTCCCAACCCTTTTTCGTCGGCTCATCCCCAAGACTTTAATTATACCTCGCGGCTGGGGAAGCGAGCCGCCCTTATTGGATGGAGCGCGCTGTTTTCATCGACTTGAAGAGATTTTCATTTCCAAACACAATCTTATCGGCTTGAATCAGCAAAAATTCGGTGGAGTTTTTCTTTTTTATGTGTATTGAATCACGAACTAAAAGAGTAAAATGTCCCTCCAGGCAAGGGTAGGGAATATTTAATTTCGCCGGTTTTACAAATTCTCTGTAATATTGTATTAAAACTCGTTCATTTAAGCCCCCTCTAAATTGTGAGCACCAACAAGTCGCAATAACAGGCCAGTTTGCCCAGGGCCGACACGAAACGCGATATTATACGGAAAACCATTATAAAATAGGAAACGTTGTTACTTGTTTTCTAATAATAACCCATTTTGCGGTACTGAGTTTTAACTAATATGCCTGCATAGATAACATACATAAATTGAAACTGTAAATATTTAGATAATGTAGCAAGAGTAAACTTGTACTTGACACGTTACAAATAACTAAAATATGAGGAACAATAAAGTATCGATGACTCTCAATGATGTTTGCTGCTTCAAATTAGGAAGATTCCGAGTTGCATAATTATATTTGTGGCATTGATTGGTAGGCCCTGGTTTGGCTCTATATCAACAGGAACAACACCTACAATACCTAATAGTAACATCAATCATGACGAACTGGCTGAGTGTCGCCCGTTCACGCCCAAAACACAAGCCATGGTATATATTATTTTGTTTCTAGTTATTTATCAATTGTTACGCATTTTTGAGATATGTTATTACATCGAGAATTTTCTGCACTTTCTCAGGAGCAATGTATTTGTTGCGTACAGCCTTTAATTGTATTTTAAAACTGCAAAAACTTTGTTCTTTATAAAACAAAACTTGTCTTCAAAGTTTTTGCAGTTTTAAAACAAAATTATACGTTTGTGCGCAAAAATACGTTGTTCACGAGAAAGAGCAAAAATTCTCTAGGTAATGACATATCTTAAAAGTGTGTAACAACTAACAATTGATAAATAACTAGAAACAAATAATATATATACACCGTAACGTGTGTTTTGGCCGTGAACGGGCGACACTCGGCCTTAAAGTATATTGTGCGAAAAGAAGCATTTTACTATCACATTTAACATTGTATGATGTATAAATGTTGCAGTTTAAAAAAGATTAAGACTTACTAACTTTACAAACATCTGGATTTATTTCACTTCACGCGTGATGGGTAATTTGTCTGGTGGGTCGCGAGTGATCATTTATACCCATCCATTTTCTATCGCGCAATGAGAAAGTTTATTGGATGAGCGAAGCGAAGACTTCAATTTCACTGACCCCCAAAAAATTTAGCTCCGTTGTTTTTTTTTTTTTTTTTTCCCGTCTGTTTGTTCGCTCTCTACCGGGCAAACGGCATATGCGATCTTGATGAAAATTTGACACGACCTTCGTTTTCTCTGAACTTAGAGGTGTATTGTTTTTGGGTACAATCGAAGAAATATTTCTCATGAATATCGTACTTTTACGATTTTTTTTCGATTTTTAGTGCGATATTTTCGTGCCATTTGGGCCGATTCTGACCAAACGGGTGGGGCTACAACGTTCATATTTCACATGAACATTAAGGTAATGGTGATGTATTGCTTTCTAAAAGAAAAAGTTGAAAAAGTTAGCCAGAATCGAGAGAAATAAAGCTTTAAATATACGTTTTTTGACTTTTTGTGCGATATTTTCGTGCCATTTGGGCCAATTCTGACCAAACGGGTGGGGCTACAACGTTCATATTATACATGGACATTAAGGTTATGGTTATGTAGTACCTTTTGAAAGAAAAAGTGGAAAAATTCAGCCAGAATCCATAGAAATAAAGCTTTTAATACAAGTTTTTTACGGTAAATAATACCAATTGACAAGAAACAAAAGAAACTTGACAACATTCACCTTCAATGCGTAGGCAGCAAAACAAAGCACTTGCAAAAGTAAAGATATCCCACGCAAACTTAAACCTTTAAAAAGCTCATCCATCAACGCGGCGGGACTTTAGCGTTTTCCTAGTATTACATTGGATGAGCGTAGCGAGCGTAGCGAGCGAAGCGAAAACTTCAATTTCACTGACCCCCAAAAAATTTAGCTCCAATGTTTGTTTTTGTTTTTTTTTTTTGTTTTTTTTCCCGTCTGTTTGTTCGCTCGATTCCGGGCAAACGGCATATGCGATCTTGATGAAAATTTGAGGGGACCTTCGTTTTCTCTGAACTTAGAGGTGTATTGTTTTTGGGTACAATCGAAGAAATATTTCTCATGAATATCGTACTTTTACGATTTTTTTCGATTTTTAGTGCGATATTTTCGTCACATTTGGGCCGATTCTGACCAAACGGGTGGGGCTACAACGTTCATATTTCACATGGACATTAAGATTATGGTGTTGAAGTACCCTTTTAAAGAAAAAGTTGAAAAAGTTAGCTAGAATCTATAGAAATAAAGGTTTTAATATTAGTTTTTCAATTTTTAGTGCGATATTTTTCGTCACATTTGGACCGATTCTGACCAAACGGGTGGGACTACAACGTTCAGATTTCACATGGACATTAAGGTTATGGTGATGTAGTACCTTTTGAAAGAAAAAGTTGAAAAAGTTAGTCAGAATCCACAGAAACAAAGGTTTTAATATGAGTTTTTTGAGGTTTATAATACCAATTAACAAGTATAACAATAGAAACTTGACAACAATCACCTACAATGCATTCAAAAAGCACTTGCAAAGGAAAAGTGCAAACAAACGCAAAAAACGCAAACAAAAAACCGCTCATCCATCAACGCGGCGGGACTTTAGCGTTTTCCTAGTATTAAATAATTAGCTTTATAAATCATAGGTGTCCGTAGCAAAGTCGAGGAAGACACAAAAGTAAACATTCATTTACTGAACGAGCCCATGTTGTTCTCAACGCGCTTACTCAATGTACACACACTCTGTTCTTCTTAGACTTCTCCTTTAAAGTAAAGCGCGTAAATGTTTTAATAACGCTGTCGACTATTTGTTGGTAGACGTGATCAAAAGGGAGGCGAAGTTAAAGCCTAGGTATGGAACTCCTTGGAATCCACATCTTCATTTCCTCCCATTCAAGGAGAGAGGCATTGTCATCGGGAACGTCGGGACTCTCAACAGAAGTCTATTCATGGTAAATACACGCAAACAGTAATATATCTCAAGTTGAGTGAAGGCCTACCCATGTAAACCTCGCTCTAGGCCTGGACGTTTTGTAAAGAACATGGCGCAGATCTGGAAGTAATTCACCAACTATTAAATATTACTCCCCATTATATTGTTTCACTACGTATAACTGACAATACACAACGTATTGTACCAAAACTGTTGTATAACTCTTTCATTACCGAATTAATACCCTACGTAACGTCACAATATTATTCGACGATAATATTAGGCTTAATTGATTGATAGATTGGATATTGCTTAACGTCTCATATTAATGCACTTTGGCTATTCGAGACGATGAGAGGTGATAGATGAGGATGAAGTATGAACAGAAGGGAGGAGGGGAAACCCGGTACCGGCACGTAGCCTACTCCTTTCGAAAAGTACCAAGGGTACCACGGCTTAACGTCCCATCCGAAAGGACGGTGTAACGTTGACAGTCATATAGGTTCCTCCAAAAACCCGGACTGCCGAGCAGACGTCGAGGAGAACGAAGCCGTTACACTAGCTCTCGGACCCTCCATCTGCTCTAACCAGCGATATACATGAGTTTCAGGGCAGAGCGGTCACCCACTCTACCCCTGACCACGCCCGAGTTTGCTTTATTTCGGTGTTCGTTAAATCGCTGGCTTATATTATACGAAATACAATATATTTTTATTTCGATGATTCCCTTACTAAAAATACTCATCACCAATTGATAACCAAATAATAACTTCTTGTAAACCATAATAACCAATTGATAACCATTTGTAAACCACTAATAACCACCAAAGAGGCTTGTGAAATGGATGATAACCAACTGTAAACCATTTAATAACCATTTGATAACCTATTGCAACCAGAACATCACCAATGGACAACCATGGTTACTATAAATCTTTTAATAACCATTTGATAACCATTTGTAAACCTCAACTAGTAATAACCAAATGGTCACCATGGTTATTAGTTGGTTATTTCTTTTTTCTGAGAATCTCATAACCAATACATAACCAAATACAAACCATGGATATAGTCACCAATTGGCAACCATGGTTATTAATTGGTTTACAATAACATGAAGAACATATACAAGCCTTATCAATATAGGCCCTACTATCAATATATGTTGTTAATTTGACAAAACATATATATATATATATATGGTCACCTGCAATGCATGCAATTTTTAAAATAAAGACAAACACAAAAGCTGTAAGCCTATTTTGCAATGTGTAATAATGGCATAAGCTAGAAAGTCATTATTTTTTGTCAAAATACACAAACCTCTTGGTCTAATTATTTTCTAGCACAGCATAACATTATTAAAATAGTTTATTTCATAAGAATAATTTACTTGTTTAATGATAGCAATTATCGTAAAAATTGGCCCCGACTGGGCTCGAACCCAGAACCTCCGGCTTACATGACCGATGCTCTTCCAATTGAGCTATCAGTTTTGTTTATCATTAAACGAGTAGGCCTATGTCCTGAAAGCAGGCTTGGCTATTGTACCACCTCTGGCCGATAATTTGAAAGTCGAAGAAACATGCCTGAAAAGTTTGCTGAATGAAAGAAGTCCTTTAAAATAACAGGGGGAAAAATGTGAATTTTTTTGGGCGGGACATAACCTCACTACTGGAAATAATTATATTTAGATTTTTAGACAATAGTGTACACATCAAATCTAGTTCAAAATTGAATTTTGAGAATCGGTTTTCTGGACATAGTTTCTAAACACCTTTAGCTAGCTATAGCTAAAATAGTTTTCTGAAAATAACAATTGGTGTACGATTTTTTTTGTCAAACGGTACAAATACGAGTTTTTTTTTCACTTTTGTACCTTTTTGACAAAAAAATCGTACACCACAACTGTTATTTTCAGAAAACTATTTTAGCTATAGCTTAAGTTATAGCTAAAGATGGTTTAGAAACATATGTCCAGAAAACCGATTCTCATAATTCAATTTTGAACTAGATTTGTTGTGTACACTATTGTCCCAAAATCTAAATATAATTTCCAATAGTGAGGTTATGTCCCGCCCAAAAAAATTCACAATTTTTGTTCTGTTATTTTAAAGGCCTTCTTTCATTCAGCAAACTTTTCAGACATGTTTCTTCGACTTTCAAATTATCGCCCAGAGGTGTTACAATAGCCTTAAAAACTCTTTTCTAATATTTAATTACATAATGGTGAAGATTTTCCTCAAAAGCAATGTCTGTCAAGATCATTCCATAAAACATGGAAAGCTAGCTCTTCATTCTTGCTACAACACAATATTAGTTTGAGAAGAGGTCACAATTCACAAATAAGAAAAGCAGATTTCAAGTAAACAAACTCATTGTAACATTATACAGAAAAGGTTTTGTTTTTCTGCATTCTGCAGTATACGATACAAGCGCGTGGCCCTATACCTTATGAGCTAGCCTGCGCGCTCACACTGACACAGGTTCCGTGGCCACTTGGAGAGAGCGTCGAGCTATGGAGGAAGGAGTCCAGGGATCGAGTCCGATAGATACCAATAAAATTTAACCATCTCAAACTTCTTCCATCTAATGAGTATCTGTTACTTAGTATGTACATGTGTAAATTGAAGTCCTCAAGTCGTTGAAAGTACTTATTTTTAGGAAATTTGATTCCATCTTTTTGGTTATTTGAGTGACTACTAGATCGCGCTGGTGTTCCTTACCGCTGGTTATCAAATGGTTTACAGTTGGTTATCAAATGGTTATTATATATATAAACCATGGTTATCAATTGGTTTACAGTTGGTTATCAAATGGTTATTAGTTGGTTATCAAATGGTTATTAGTTGGTTTACAAACTTACTGAGCAGTGGTTTACAAATGGTTATCAATTGATAACCATTTGGTCATATTTTGAAACATTGGTTTACAAATGGTTATTAAAAGGTTACTAAAAGGTTATGTAAACCTTGGTTGCTAAATGGTTATCAATTGGTGATGAATATTTTTAGTAAGGGTTGATATTTCGGCAATTTCCATGTTTACAATTTCACTTTCCAATCTCAATTTGAATTTGCAACTCATAATTCAAAATAATTTAGCATAGTCACATAAGCAAGTTAACATTTATGTGAGTGGGTAATTAATCAAATTTTCAATATTTTAACTGTTAAGTACGCATTCTTCAAGTATTCAATAAGTATTCATCAATTTGAGAAAAGTTCAAATACAGAGAATTCCAATTCCGCTTTCACAACTGTGTAAAGTTCCATACATTTGTGCCGTCTGTTGGCCGAGCAAAATTGCTTTAATTGTCTGAAGAGCATGTCCCATTTCCAGCTTCACCCAAAAGCAATAAACTATCATCCTTAATATCGATAACTCTTTTCTTTTTGCTTCGCCACGTGGCGTTCTTCCAATAATCAATTCGCTTTTGAATGCTATTTTCGGTAAGGTATATTAATGCTGAGGTAGAGAGCAATAAATATGTATTTGTTATTAGCCTATAAATCGGGATTTAAATAGAGATTACGGAGCTAATGTGATCGATGGCTACAACGAGCAAGGGGAGGAAATCAGTTCTGAATGAAGAAGAATCTTGGCAAACAAGCAACCGAATATTTGTTTGGTGTCGAGGAAGGATGAGCGCGTCTACGGTCTACTCTCTATGAATATAAAGTGGCGTGATGGCAATTTATCAGCCCTTTTTAGAACGGCGGAGGGTTGAGGGAATCTTGATTGATTTGAAATAAGGTTAAAGAATATTGTGAACATTTGCAATTTTTACCTTCACTCGAGAAAAATTGAATTTTAAATCATCGTCTCGGATTTCCACGTATTATTTTGTCAAAAGTTGAACGAGTGCCTCTGGCCAATAAGCCGTAGCAATCTGCCATCGGTCGATTGTTGGTCGGCGGTGCGCAATTGATGTGACAGCTGTATGCAGCGCCACTGCCCGTAGGGGATGCTACGCGCTGCGATGGGACTACTTTAATTATTATTTGTGTTGTTTTAGGACTGTCTGTGCTCCACCCATACCACTCATTCACGCGCTTGCTTGCTTGCTCGCTCGCTCGCGTGCATGCGTGCGTGCGTTAGCTTTGCCTAGTACGAAACGCTTTTAGGTATCACATCAAACATTTCCGTTTGACTAAAATGATGTCCTCGGAAAAATCTGATGTCACACTTGGGCCTGAAGGGAACGAGCTTGGGTTGGATTTCCGGATCGCTGACGTTTTTAATTAAGAGAGAGAGAGAGGGAGATTGTAGATTTGGACAGTAATTTGAAACCAGGAGATGGAGCCAAGCAGCCTATCCTCGAGGGCTACTCTCGACATTTCCCCTCATCACACGTTTTCACCTGAACTTTGCGCGGGTAGGCTTCTTGCTAGGAAATGATGTTGCTTGCTGTATCTATTGAGGCTTCCAATATCCGGTAAGGAATAGACTTCTTGGGTCGGGTAGGTTCGCCTGACTTCTACCTCGCTCTAAGATCTAACCAACCAACCCTTAGCTTAGCAAATTAACACCGTGTTTGCTTTAAAATTATTGAATGTGAATCTTTGCTCTAATCTGTGATCGAGACACATTCTTTCGTCCATGTGTTTTTGTTGTGACAACTTATAAGCTTGGCAGTTGTCCCCCTTGTAATTCCTGTTTTAATCCCAGTGGTTTAGATGTCACACATCACAACCCTCCACCCTCATAAACGTGTTTTCTTGTAATTCCATCTCGCCCTCCGTGAAGATAATGAGCACTGAGCAGGTCTCAGGCAAGTGACATTCACACACTAGGTGTGTTTTGTTTTTGTTTTATGCAATGTGGTTTGATCTACTTACTTTCTTTTAACTCTTACAAAGCCTTGCAAAAATGGAGTTCCTTATCGTTATGATGGGTAGCATTATCGTATACTTTAATGCAATACAGTAAGGATTGTGGCAAAAACGGTTACACAATCGTGTTATGTTCTATGTTAACATACCAGCCGCGGAATTAATATAAATTTATGTATGTGTAAAATTTGAATAATTTTCGTAATTATTACATTTAATGGATAACATTTATTATTCTTATTTCTTATTTTTATTTTTAAGTTGACGAGAAATAGATTAATAACAAGAAAATTCTCCTCGGACATAAAAACTAATTTGAAAACCAAATAAACCATTATTCGGTTAGTGTTCTTCTGTGTATGTAGATCGCCAATTTATGTATTAGGCAATATGTTGTGTGTAATGTTTTCATGTTGGTTTGTTGAAAACTTTATCCGTAAGTTGGATTGTATCATTCTTGTTAGTTTTTCGGGTAAACATAATTTGTTAATTGGAAAACTAATACAGATTTACCTTTTAATAACCAACGTTTCACGTAGCCTCCCGAGGGTCCGCTTGGGCCCGAAACGTTCATGACGCATAACCGTGTTAGTTTATTTTCTGATAAACAAAACGTGTGTATATAATTTTAAAAAACTATGAACATCTGCGCTTGAACAAAGCGCACACGTTGACTTTGTCGTCATACGAGGAAAAGTGTTTTTTTTATTACGAAGCAAAATAGCGACAGTACTCAAACTGAAATAAATAAAAACGAAAACATAACTTGCTTTTGTATGTGTTGTCAGAGAAATACAGTGGTGTAATAACAAAACATGCGTGTATACGTTACGAGAAGGTAGAAATAGAATTAGGAAATACAATCAGAAATTAAAATATCCCATCTGACCGATTTTTTGTTGATGTAATTTATGGGTTGTAAAATATATATTATCAATTGATTTTATTCTACCAACGGGAGTGTTTCCCGACTAACCAAATTGTAACTAACCAAACTTGTCAAGTCTGAATGGTAATGCATTATTTCGACATAGAACTTGTTTCATGTAATATTACATGATGTGGTGTGGTATACTTGAACTAAAGTTTCACAGCACTCACATAAAATAGTAATTATCCAATGTAGATATCGTACCCGCGTAATGACAATAAACCCTGTGGGAAAAGTGACGCCTCACCCAGTGTACATCACCGCTAAACATCAGAAGTTAGACAGGGCTGGCATCTGCTCTGCTCTGCGCTCCTGTCGTCGGGGACCGGGAGCTGCCGTTGTTTATGTTGAAATCCTCATCACTGGAAGAGTACGAAGCCGCAAGGGAGGAGAGCGAACCAACTCGACAAACACACAAGCAAAGGGATCACATTTCTTTTCTTTTCGTCTTTTCATTATTATCATAGAGAAAGAGAAGCACTCCAAGGGAGGGAGACGCTACTCGGTATGTTTATTTTAACTCAGGGTAGCTAAATCCAGTTTGGAACGAACAACCGTTTACCAGCAAAGTAATTAGGTATTTCGAACAGACTAATTAATTTAATACTGAATAGTTATTGTATTCAACCTAAAAATATATTTCTTTCTACATTGTGTATTCTATTTCTAGTGGATGTGTTATGTGGATGTGCGATATGCGATCAACAATGTTGTCCAACTTGGATTTCACAACTTTATTTACCGGTATAACAAATAACCACAGTGACAACTCACACAGTGGTTGTCAAAGATCACGTGCTACTTGGAAGAGATCTGATTGGAAGTTAATTGCTCTGATGTTGAGATTATTGAACATATTTTGTGTGCAACTTTTACACGAGGTAGATTAATATAAAGTGTATTTATTTTTAAAGACACCGAATATACGTAAATTTCAGGATATATACACGTTATAAAATGCATACCTATACTTGTAAGTAACACTACTTTTAAAACAAAAATCCACTCAATTGCGAAGGGTATAGACGCGAACGGCTTTGAGTAAACACATTTTTTGTGTACTGGTTGGAGGAGATTGTATGTTTAGGTTCCTTCATTCTCCTTCTAAATAAATACTACCCGTAACAGATTATTTACACGTTTGAAATTTTTAAAACATCTATTTAACGAATAATTTTGAGTATGTTCATTCGCGTCATTTCGAGATTTTTTTATAGTTTATGATTCGCTTAATTAAATTTTAATATCTCAAAAACAAGCATTTTCCGGTTCTTCCAGTGACAATAATGACGTTAAATTTATTATTTTCTGCCATAAAAAAGTTCTTGAGAGATGATGTGAAGTATCACATGGTTGTTGACTGATAAAAATATTCATCCGTCTTCGTCCAACGTTCTTGTCTCAGTAAATCCATCTTGAGGCAAAAACACTTGGAGAGAGAAATTCCCATTCCTCGATTTATTCTTACGTCCGGCAAATAGGGCTTGGATCACTAGATGTTCCATTTGCCGTATTTTCGCTTCTCGTCATTTAAACGTTTGTTTTGTTTTTACACGTTAATCGCAATCTCCAACTGCTGCCAACAATTCGATGTTCACATTGCTTAAATAAAAAAGCAATGTGAACTTCGAATTGTTGGCATCAGTTTAAAAAAACTTCGAACTGCACTGGACCAAATATGTTTATGGTTATCCCACAGGCAAGAGATGTGAATTTATTTGTAACCTGTAAACGTATGCATCTTTTGACTTTGTTACCATTACCTTAACCATAACTGGTGTCGTACATTGCAGATCATCTTTGAAGTACATTTAAATTATATCATAATAGTTCATACAGTAGTCCAATAACTCTATATTAGCAGATCATCTAAAAAAGATTGTAGATCAGCCAAACGTTTACTGCACCATGTAATAATTTAAAATCGATATAGTGGATCAAGATAAGTGTACGAGTTACAAAGTTATGCTGACAATAGTTTTTCGCACATAGTTGGAGTAACTGAGAGTTTGATTGTCGGTATAACACAAGAAATTAAATCGCGTTTCATGTCTTTCTAGATCTTTATTATTTACCTGTTAAACTACTTCTTCCTTCAATATTATTTCCGAACACAGCTCTACTCTTTAAATTCACTTTTAATAATATTCTCAAGTCCTCCAGACGAATCGGGGGTGACCATATTTTCTCAACTATATTGTTAGAAGTTTCTCAGATACATTTATGTTTAAAATTAGTTGTCTTTATAAAAATCTTCATAAAAATGTTCTAGATACAAATCTCAAATAGGTTCGTTTCACAATAATTAGTAATATTACAATTGAAATGTGTTGTTTTTTCATAAGCGTAATGTAGAGCACATTGAAAGACAGTCATTTCAGTATGTTTAACATTCACTTTAATATCACGCTTGATGGTGATAGATTGTTCATGACGTAAACTTGGTGACACATTTTTGCTTATTATAAGTAGCTCTGAAGGAAGCTTTATTGCAAACACAAGTCACGGAAGTAATAGCATAAATTCTATTTGGAGCTTGGACGCCCCTGCTACCTTGTGGAGAGCGGATTTATCGTATCTGTATGGAGAAAATGTGGATACATCCATGATCTTAAGGCCTACCCCAAAATATACAGAGTTCATATCAAACACACCCAGAGTTTAACTGACAAATTAATAATATTGCATACTACATAATATAATTAATATTCACTAATAATTAACACTTTTCTTTGATCACCCCTGTTAATTTATAAGGGAGTTTGTTTCCACCTTTCACTTTTATTTGACCACCCCTGTTCTTCTGTAAAGGAGTTCTGATCCATCATGCAGAGAATTTGGAGGACAATGATGACATCTCGAAGAAATGTTTTCGTTTTAATCTTCGCTTGCCTAAAAAAGTAAAAACATATTATTGTAGTCTGAAATCTATTATTGTTCAAACATCGTTCAAAGCCTTGCAGATGCTAATTAGTCAAGTTTCTTTCAAAAGAATAATGAGAGAGGGCGCGACGGAGAGGGAGATAAGGCTCCTCATCTCGTTCTCCATTTCTTTCTCCTTATTCGAGATTAAAAATGTTCTTAAAATACATCTGCATAAGATTTTTCAACTTCCATTCAGAATGAAAAGTGAGATTTCGAAAAGAAAGGGCTTTCTCTGACGCTTTTCCTAAAATTGATCTAGACCAAATACCATCTCTCTGAGGATAGTATTCTTATACCCGGACCTGCGGACGTGAACGTGTACACGTATTCTTGATCCATTACCCGAACTGTCTTGGTGAGACCACTCTGATCTTTCAAAATACCCACCCCATCAATAAATTAAAAATATATTTCATGCGATGGAAACCTTGTCTGGTGACAAATTTACCCTTGTCATGTGATTAACAATAGGGCTCGAGGATAGCTCCAAGATAATGTGCAAGTCGTAGGACTTACTTTCAGTTGGGATTGACGAAGGCTAGTATAGAACGTCGTCTTTTCGAATGAGATTTATGAAGGTGCTTATTAGACGAGTGAGCGCAGCGAAACGAAGTCTATAACGCTACTCGATCGGACCTTCTCGTGACTGTGTCCAATGTATGTCCGGGCTCATACGGCCGAACGGCCAAATAGATTGAGCTGAAATTTTATACAGACATCCGTGACCAGGTAACTGAGAACTGCTAACAAAATGAGCTCAATCCGTTGCAATTTAAGCCTACAAGAAATAATAAATTGAAAAATTGGCTTGAAATATGTAGATTTCATTTTATCAACAATACTTTTGGTCTTGAAGAAGTCATTTTTTTCGAATAATTTTTAACAGGCTGTGATTACATGCATAGCAGGGACCAAGGTTCCCCTAATTTCCGCTGGGACATTGAGTAAACCTTGCGATCTTTACTCGTATTTCGTACTGGCTATGTTTTCCATAGTATTGTCACAGTTGATGTAGACTAAACTGCGTTATATGCATTTCAAAACATGTTTAATAATTTTTTAAATACAATCCATAAACTACAAAATCTTTTCCGACCAGGGGATTGAACCCAGGTCTCCCACATTCCAAGTATAAGGGCGCCTTAGCCAACTAGACTAGGGAAACGCCAAAGTCGTTGATAGACGAGTGAGTAAGCCATGTGTTGAGTACCCGGGAACATCCCCTTTCCTCCCCTATACATAAGGCTGGGTCTAGCCCAGTATGGGGAATAATACCGGGTATTCAACACAAGGCTCACTAAAAATAGGGTTTTTAAGTTTATTTGGTTTAAGGGCGCGTCAACTGTAAGGCCATAATGCGCCACTCTAGCGGCTAGCCTATGATAGGCTAAGGTGGCCTAAGGTAAGGAAAAAAAGTAATGTTACCGGGTACTCAACACATGGCTCTCTCACTCGTCTAACAACGACTTTGACGTTTCCCTAGTAGCTTATGTTCGTCTCTAGATTTTATCACACAAGACTCAAATGGGTAAATCAACCAGTGTATTTTACACATAACCACATACGGTTACCTGTATATTACAAGACGATTTCTAGATAAAGAACATATTTAGGACAACTTACAGGACTAATGAGCAAATCGAATTTTTTAAGAGATATAATTTTTGGTGTAATAATAGTAGGTTGGTTACAAACACCATGAACATTTTTATCTTGTTCCTAGAATTGAATTGCGAAAAAGAGAACAGCTATTTATTTAATTTATATTCTCTGAACTCGTTTCCACTCGACTTGTTTTCTTTCACAATGTTACTGTAATTGTCGTTCCTTCATTGTTTCAAGCAACAGAGACACAAAATAAACCCGATGGAACAACCCTTCAAACCTAAGTCCACTCTTTATGATAATACATAACTAATGAGTGATATCGCTCCGAAACATTCGTTATACTTCATAATCAACCTCTCTTTCCACTCTGCGATGCTTTGTAATCATGTTCTTCATTAAGTATAATGCTCAAACCAGACTTCAACTCAGTTTGCAATGTTGTGCTTTTCGAAATATTTTTCGTATTTGATTACTTCATTGTCTTCAATCTTTTTTTTCATTTTGCTCACGATATAAACTTTTTCTTCCTTTTTTCTAACTCCATTCATTTCCTCGCAGTTTTTCTTCTAACGCTGATAATTTCTATGCCACCTTTATCCTATGGCCTCATTTGTATCACATCCCAGCTTAAACTTAAATATAGCTCGTCGTCTGCGATGTAATTGCAAGCGTGAGCCCTCTTCTCAAAAGTGACGCATTTCACTCATCCCCCTCCCCCCTTTCCCCACGCTCCAACCCTATTAACTACTGTGTACAGCCCCCTACCCTCTCCATACAATACAATAAAAGTGAGTGATAGAATAGAGGATGGGAGAGCAGAGGATGATGAAAACTTTCAACAAAACTTGGGGGCGTCGGTATAAATTGGACGCTTACAGAATATCTGCTCGTGTGTAAGATATGCGATCTAATTTGCCTCGCTACTAAGTTGAGCTTTCAACGTACAAACTATCTCCCTCTTGGACCTAAGAGATACATAACTCAAAAGTGAGTAGCTTAAACCCCGAAAAGTTTTTGAAATGTTTGACTCGGAGAGTGTTTCTAAATTTTAAGCTCGTTATTAAAAGTCAAACTAATGTATTTGGAAAGAAAGCAGTAACTTTCTATAATAAAGTGAAATTACGTTTATCTAGTTGAAAATTTACATAACAAGTGGGCGAGTCGGAAAGTGGTAGATTGCTTGTTTATGCGGGTATAGCCCTACGCTGCGAAGGGAGCCATTCCATTAATTCATAGCAAATCCACTAGTTTAATAGCGGTCTAAAAGCACTTAATACTGAATCCAGCAATTCTTCATAGCATAACGATATCTCACTGCATGTATGTCACACATTTTGATGGCACATGCAAATTCATTAACACAGTTCCTATAGTGCAAGCCTCTATATTAGAGCACTACACTGTGTGTTAAATCTCATCGTTTTGAACTATTACCACAATACGTATGTGTATGACCATATCAATTGCTGTTGAAAAGTCTCCGTCTAGTCAAAACATTTTAATCAAAAATAATACGCTTTCCACATTTGTTGTGGCCAAACGTTACATTGTCTGACTATCAACTATATTGTAAGAAAATATGTTACTCTATTAAAACTCAGATAAAGCAAACATCACCTTGAAATGTTTCAAAATACTTCAGCATTACATTTTGGCCGTAATGATCGAATTTGTCATCACCATTATTAATTTCATATCTAATGTGGGGTTTCATATCGATGTATCATTGCGATATAGGCCTATACACCACATAGGTAGCTCATGCGTAATGCGCGCTAGAATCAGAAAGGAAAGGCCATGGTTTCGATGCCCGCCATAGGCAATCGCGACTGAAATGTTTACAAGGATTTCTTCAGTAGTGATAGAGTCCTAAAAAGATACCTCACATCCTCAGTAAAGTTTTTTTTTCTAATATTTTCATCCATGTAATAAATAAATAAATTGTATTTAGAGTCTACCCACTCAGTTATATAACTGATTTTCAGTGGGGGACAGTAAATCAAAGCGACTAAGCCAACACTGTAGGCCCCGACGCAATCGACGAGTGAGCGATAACCAACCAAAGAACGATATTTTTAATGGGAAATATAGCAATCAGTGGTATGGACAGTGCGAACACCCGCGGATCAACGCCAGAAACAACAAGGCCGATTCAGAACTACTTTGAATTTATTATGTGCTTCGTTGCTAGGACGGCTCTAAAGTCACCTTTTACAAACTCCTAAGACAAGAACTGATGGACTTAAGTCCAAATCAGAAATGGCTTTGCTTTCTTGATACATCAGAAATATTGCACCGATATCGAAGATTACAAACAGTTTTTTATTTACAATTTTGCCAAAATATTTTTTAAACACCAACATCATTATGAAAGCTGAACAAGAGTTGGATTACGCACCTCGTGTATCGTATACCTAACTCGTTGTCATGGTATTTTTGTCTCGGTGCATGCTGGGGTCTCCCCCGTCCTCTCCACCACTAACCACAGAAACCACACAGCATCCAACTCTCTCATCACAGGACACGCCGTTCATCACGGCCAAAACAGAATTCATCACAACGAAATATAAGCTAAAAAACACAATAAGGACAGTTACATCGGCGGTTTAGAAAAAGGATCGGAAAACGTGGAACAAACGCTACAATAACAATATTGTCGGCTTTTCCATGGAGATGGGAATAAAGTAATTGTCGTCATAATGTTGTCTAGGTTTTGATGTTGGCATGAAGTGTTTTAAAAGCGATACCAAAGTTTGAGGGTGGGGCGTGTGTGACACACCTTTGAATTATTGTTTTTTATTACGTGTAAACATGTTTTAAAATGCTCTGATGTCATAAGCACAAGCATATATATTTGCCCAGTAACAACATAAAAGTAGGGCTCTTTTACGTTAACAAGTATGTGGTTCTGCAAAAAAGCATTACAAATTACATTTCTATTATGACGTTGATTTCTCTTTAGGCTATGTATATGTCCCATGGAATATATTTTTTTTCAGTTCTGACATAACCTGAATAGCGTGGCTGTATAATTAGTATTCACATTATATAATGTAGGTATTGTAGTTATTGATTGAATCACAAAATATTACATGATTTTTTTATAAATCAACGCTCATATTTAAATGAACTTAAAAGTAAAAAATAATTTTCGCCCAACAAATTTTTGCCTTACTCGGAAAATAAAAGCGTTGGGCGCGCTTACGGTATTGACATAGATTACAGAATTTTGTTGTTCATGAAGGGAAAGCGCCCAACGCTTTTATTTTCCGAGGAAGGCAAAAATTTGTAGGGCGAAAATTATTTTTTTACTTTTTAGTACATTTAAATATGAGAGTTGTAAAAAAAAAGTCGTGTAATATTATTTTATACTTTTTAGTCGTAACGAATGTTGTAATCGAATATGTGCTCACTGGACGTGTCCGAATTTCTGCATCTGGTTGGCCCATCCTCACTAGCTGTGACTAATTCCCCACATGAAGCTTTGTTTGAAATTAATTATGATTAATTAATTGATTAAATAGTGAATGTGATAATTGTTTCATGTATTGTCACCAAGAATATACGTCTGTGTGAAAAATTTCAGCTCGATTAGACATTAAGAAGTGAGTGAAATATCGATTATAAGATTCTGTCCAGACAGACAGACAGACAGACAGACAGACAGACAAACAGACAGACAGACAGACAGACAGACAGACAGACAGACAGACAGACAGACAGACACATGAAGCTAATATAAGCGTTGTAAAAAATACATCGTCAATCACACAAAATATATGGTTACTAAAACTTTGTTTATTTGAAGGTGGATAGACCATTTTGAATTACAATAATATTCCTGCGTATTTGTATTTGATATAATAATTATGATCTCATATCACACATACCTTTTAGATATTGATTGAACGTGGCAAAATCGTGTGTTCAAAAATGATTGACTCCTTTAATACACAATTCGTTTTAATATTCCTTTTATTTTTCAAGCTACGGAATGGACAAATTTACTTAATTTTACTTTTTCTTTTATTAAAATGATTGGATATACCATTTAATTAGCTCTTATGTACATGTCACGATCTTTATTTATACACAATTAAGGCTATTCGTTTTTTTAACAATTGCATTTCTTGCGATTTTTTTCGTTTGGCGGTGTCTTGTACCGATTTGTACCGTCAAACGAAAAAATTCGCAGGAAATACAATTGTTAAAAAAAATCTTTTGTCTCTCAGTCAGACTATTGGAAACAAGTTGAAAACTAATGTCACAAAAACACAACACCCTCCGTGGAACGGTGTGCCTTGGCGAATTGAAGTTTGAAATTATTTTGAGGTAGCGATATTGGCCGTGTACCGGATCAGAAAAATTTGAAAAAAAATAGTTTTGATTTTCTAAATAGCCAGGTTTCAAAGCCATTCACTATTTTTTGACTAAGTAGCATAGTTTGGAAAATAGAAAAACTCGGTGGAATAGCCTTAAGTCCTAATCAGTTTTTCGAGTTCAGCTATATAGTTATACTCTTGACAGACGTAAAAAGAGTGAATAAGTTTTGGAACTTCGTTAAATCGCAATTAGATGTCAGTTGCCACTTTTGTAAGTTCTACAGATATAAATTTTTATCTTTACTTAGACAATTATATATAAAAATAAAGATTCCCCTTCGTTGCATACGTAAACCCCAACAACTGACGTTGTAAAACGAAAGTGCTTTAAATTGTGGCACAAAGATAATCCCGGCGGTTCTTTTCGATACCATAACGCTAAGCTTTAAGTTCGTTCTGGGTCGTGAAAGCTTTCAAAGTTTTATAATCACAATGTGAGGTCAAATTATTCTTCCTCCACCCCCACTCCTTTCCCTTCTGCCTATTCACACAACCCGACCCAACGTTTTTTTTTTCTAAACGTGTTAATAATTTTCACCGTTGACAGCGGTTAATTCTCAGATCTCCTCACAATTTTAAATTAATTAAGATTTTTCTTTGGATATTCAAAACGAAACTGTTGCCCTCGCTAACGAAGCCTCCCCGATCCGCACGGGCCGGAGAAAAGACAATGCTCAGTTCCACCCTATAGAGATAATGCCTTCAGTTATGCCGGCCTCGTTTTCACCGTCAGGGCTAACATTGTTCCCTGCTTCATTATTTTGTGTGAGGCATGATAATGGGAAACTTCCCTCGATGCGGGACATTTTTATATTAAGACGGGAATAAACGCTTAGCATGGTTCATCGTTTACACATTCGCTGTTCATCAACTCGTTATATTCGAGTTACGTGGTACGTGGAGACGGGGACGCAGTTCCAAGGGGCGTTGCATCCACGTAAGGAGACGACTTGTAAGCCAGGTAGACCCATTTCATTTATAGTTTGGTATGTGTGTATATGTATGTAAGAAAATTAAAAGGAATTGATATGTAGATTGTAAATGTGCAGAACGTTTTCCACTTTTCAGTTTTCTAAAAATTAAATGTAAATCATTAAAACTGTTTTCGTGTACATCGTATAACGAATAGTACAAACCTATTCGCATTATCAACTGATGGCAACATACTTATAATACTATGATTGGATGTGCGTAGCGAGCGAAGCGAAGATTCCATTTCACTACACTGGTGAAATAAATCCGGAATGTTTTTTTCTTTTTTTCTTTTTTTTTTGTATTTTTGTCTCTTCGGCTAAACCGATACTCCAATTGCGATGAAATTTTCTGGAGGTCTTCGAAATCTCTGAACATAGAACTGTCACGTTTTTGAGCGCAATCAAAAAATTATTTCTTATCGAAATCGCAATTTAACGATTTTTTTCGATTTTAAAACATTTCTTCGACCTTTAACACCTACATGCTTTATCTGATTGTAATGATTTTTTCACAGAACCTTAATTTTATGACTAAATATATTGGTGTGAAATTTGAGCGCGATCAAAAAAGGATTTCTTATCAAAATCGCAATTTTACGCTTTGTTCGTTTAAAAATTTTCTACCTACATGCTTAATCCGAAAAAACGACTTTTTCACAAAACTTTAATTTTATATTCGTGTGAAATTTGAGTGGCAAAAAAAATTCTCATGATAATCGCAATTTTGAGATTTTGTATGTTTAAAAAAACATACGCTCATCCAACAATGCGCCTGAAAAAGCGTTTGCGAAGCTTTCTAGTAGTAAACCATTTGTATTAATAAACGATTAATAAATGATTGAAACACAGTTTTGGATTTAAAGGGGTATTTAACCGCTAAACTCAAAAGATATATTTCATTCAGGCTAACAAGTAATGAATTTAGCAATTAACAGGAAAATTATTGGGGCCACCATGACCTCCCAAAAAATTGTCAAACATGACATTTTTCGAGCTAGGTCCCATCGGCAAAAATCTCCCATAAGAAATAACATGGGAACGATCTTTATCTTTATGCCCCGTGACCTTGGAGGATTTTGATCCAAAAAAATATTGGCCATTATTGACGTACTCGACAGTCTTTTCTGTAAATTCTCTATATTTTTTCTTTGTAATTTGGGCAAGTAGTTCGGTCAAAATATGCTGATTACCAAGATGGGGTGTGATTGTGGAATGCATATTTTTGCGTGTTTGAGGGTATATTTTGGCACAGTTTCAAGACACGATGTTATAAAGGGGCATTTTAGATTGGTTTTATGCTCTAGTATCTATGTGGACCAAAAAAAAGCAGGTTAAAGCCGATTTAGGAAATTTTCCAAAACACCAATTTTCGCCAATTTCTGGATCAAAAATTTAAAAAATTGTGTTAAATCACAGTTACAAGATATAATTTTTTAAACGGTCATTTAAGTGTAGTATTGTGCTATAGATCACGTGTTAAAAAATAATTTTTGGGTTTTTTAGCCCCTTTAAGAGTTGACATTTAAAAATTAAATGTATGACAGTCACTTGAAAAGGGATTGCGAAGGAGTAACTGCATGTCCATGCTGTGTCCCCCTTTCAGACTACCATGCACACTGCAACGATTTATGATTGGTCTATTAAAACTAATTAAAGCTGATAAAAAGAACCAATTACAAAAGTTAACATGGAAGTTTGAAGTGTCGTGTCATAAACATTGAATGCAAAAAATTAATCCCACCCTAAAGAATGTTAACCGAAACAATACTTTTTTAATTGGTGTATTTAACTTTCAACCCCTAATTACTCCCACACTCTAATTCTTAAAACTTCAACGGTCCAGTTTATTTCAACACACCAAATGTATATCATGCAGTAACAATCGACCAAAGATTCGGCAAACTGATAACGGCTCTATTTTAGACGGCGGTAAGTTCATAATCACTCGAAATTACATTTTGCCAAACTTAAATCCCACCCCAATCAACGAACGGCCGGCAACGGAAGGAAAGTTTCGTGTTCGAGTGAGCTCTTGTAAGTAGGCGTACTAACACACATGGAACATGTCGACTACGTACACGCAAACAAAGTACACACCATTCAATCAAACAACTGAGCCAACATGCGACTTGCGCAAGGGTAATAATCTTCCAACACAACCAGACTTTCAAAGCTATTAAGTTCGATGTAGGCACGCTACACTACACAAGCAAGTACCAACACTTCGATGACATCCGTGACTTTGACGATTATTAGTTTTCGGAGACATAAGCTCGTAATCCTCGCTCTTTGTATGGTAATTCTGCTACACATCCAGTTTACTATCCTATGAAATATTCCCAGGTTGCTGCCTGTTTCCTCTCCTTTAGTATTCCATCTATCACCATCTCCGTCTTCCCTTCCCCCATTATTCACCCTAATTCTCTATTATATCTATATGACGAGTAAGAGGCGTAAGGCGTCTTAGCGGACGGATACGACAACGTGCACGGGATTACTGGAATTATATCACTACCTCTTCTATGGTCCTGATAGCCTGATAGTTAGGCAGAACAACATGGACGTTAAACCACCACCACTCAGCGTCGGTAGGTCGCTATCAGCCATGAGTGTCGCAGTTCGGCGCTAAACTGAAACTATGTTAGACAACTTGCCCGAACGTTATAGTCGGTTTCAATAACCATGAACATTGTTGGCGTATTCAGCGGATTATAATGTACACCTTGTATCTATATACGTTGTGAAGAAAAAAAAAGAAACTAAAATAAAATGGATTAATTTAATTTAATTTTTAAAATCATGCAATGGTCCTACATTATAACATCATTACTTCGTATCCCTAAACTTAAAAAAAAAAACATTCAAGCGTGAAAGACGCATCAATATAAATTCTACAACTACGAATATACGCAACATTATTTTTTTGTCTTATTTATATTAAATTAAGAAAATGTCATGTGAATAATACCCCCGTCAACACAATATCGAATGATGCTGCACACGACAACCAAAGACTCCTGTGTCTGAACATATAGCATATTTAAATGACTTAACGTCATTAAACGGTTGCATATACATTGAATTTTACGTGCAGTTGTAGTTGGATTTAATAAATTATCAATAAATAAATTGTATTTAGAGTCTACCCACTCAGTTATATAACTGATTTTCAGTGGGGGACAGTAAATCAAAGTAACTATAGCCAACCCTGTAGGCCCCGACGCAATCGACGAGTGAGCGATAACTAACCAAAGATCGGTATTGTTTTTATTTTTTTAATAGGAAATATAGCACTCAGTGGTATGGACAGTGCGAACACCCGCGGATAAACGCCAGAATCAACAAGGCCGATTCAGTAAAACTATACATTTATTATGTGCTTCGTTGCTAGGACGATTAGGATGCAAGGATTTATTTATTTAGCTTTCGCTAGTTAGTAACATATTACAATCATAAACATACAATATAAAAATACAAATCACATACCTTATTTTACATATTTCACATAAGTGAAAAACAGAGTTTATACATAATACACAATAAAACTATTCCATCCATAACAACAATAACAATTTCACTCACATTCCTATACATACGGAAATTCAGATTCAAAAAATCAATACATTCAGTTATATTTTTTGAATCTACTTCCTTTGATGCTGTTTGGTAGGCTATTATACAATTTAATTCCATTAATAAAAATTGATTTTTGGTTACCAGTCTTATTTTGTGATTTTAAATGAAATTGACTTTGTCGATTTAAATAATTATGATGTTCTGACTTCAAAAGGGTGGTTAAAATAATAACAATAATGCATTAATGATTTGTCAGATAAAAAATTATCGTAATTGTATTGTTAGAATAGGATTGACTAATAGGCACATTATTTTTGTTAATGAACTCCACTCATCGAAGTTATCATTGAATTTTCATTGAATCGTTGCTCAACCGTAATCTTTTCAAGAACATCGAGAATGTCTCAAAATTGCAGATTTAAATGATAATATTCAAACTTCAAAAAGGGCGTGGTAAAAATAAAAATTATAGTGCATTAATGTATTGTCAAATAAAAAATTGTATTGTTAGAATAGGCTTGACTTGATAGAACTATATTCTAGATATGTAGGGCCTAGCTAGTCATTGTGCGCACGACTGGTTTAATTAGCTGACCTGGGAAATAACATGTAATTCCAACACAACACAACGACGCCGACACGCTGCAATAAGTTTCCGGGAACGGCCGCTATGGAGCGCTAGGGCCTTGTGTGCGAGTAGTGCCCCTCACTAGTGTACTCTGTACTCGGTGTGAATGAGTCCGACCAGCGAGAAATCCAGAGTCCCTGCATCAACTTCTTGAACGTTTTTATAAAATAAAATAAAACCTGATAAAAACAATTCACCTATTTGTACAGATGTGTGATGTCATATTACTATTCACGCCCTACTTGTTAGGGTTTAGCGGGAATGGTTATGATTGAGATGGTGTTCCATATCGCGAAATGATCAAGGAGATGAGTGAAAAAACAATTAAGGAAGTTAATAGTATGAAAATAAGTTAGAACTCACAAGTTCTGAAATTGTAAGTACATTCTTTCATTGAAACCTCGGAAAAAATATTTTGACATTTTTTAATTAATTATAAAATAAATAACAGTATGGTTCCCATTATCACACTTTGATAAAACATGTGAGTAATCACATGGGAGTTACCCCAAATTGTTAACCATTTAGTCATCTGTGCTCATTTCAGTAATGGATTTTAAGCAGATTAAAATCTCATGGATCTTTCTGCTGGAAATCGCCTGACAGTATAACGTTGACAAGACAAACTAACAAAATGAATGAGGAGTTAACCTTGATAATCCACTTTGACGATAAACGTGTTATTCATGAGCCAGGCGAATCCACCAACTGTTCGGTCACAATGTTTGCAACCGAAGTGTCGATCAATGCTATACACGGTATATTATATCCCGTATTTTTCACATATATTTAAGCAGTGTTAGTTCAAGCTGAAATTCCCGATACCTACATCAATGGCCTACAAAACACTGTGTTCATAAAACTTTGGTACGTATAGCACAGTGTTAGCTCATACTCAGAGACCCGGCTCCTCCACCAACGGTCTACACTACGTTCACAATATTAGCTGGAACTAACGTAAAAGTCCATGCTTCATCACGGAACCTTCACAGTATGTTCACACCTTGTTTAAAGCACCGTGTTGGTTCATGCTGTAAGACCCGGCACCTCCACCAAAAGTGTATAAAACATTATGTTCACAACGAAAAGTAGTACGGTGTTGGCAGATGCTGTACAATCGTAGCTGCGACAAAATGTTCTAATATTTCGCAGTGTTATCTATTAAAACTCAGTAGACTCACTGGCCATGATGCATAGTTGTTGGTTTACAAAATAAACTAATTGTGAGGCCAATTATTTTCGAGTTTCAACATAAGTAGCCAACACAATCTATCGTGTTTTAAAATTACTTCTCATAAAGAATAGGGTTCTGCTCTTGAAGCAATGTAGTTCGTAGTAATTAAATGTAATGATTACAAAATATATAAGGCGAAACGGAACGAAACGACTTTTCAATACTCAACTGTTGCAAATTAGGTGTATACAATGGGAGCAACTTAGCAATCATTAACTCTCCGCTCCATCTCACTTGACTGATTTATTTTTTTTACGATTCTATTAAAGCAAAGAGAACGCGATATTAGAGATGGGACATGACTTTTTACGATAAGGAAAAGACCTTCTTCAAACTGAAATATTTGGCCACTTTATCTTCAATAGAGTTCGTTCATTATGAGTTGCCAACGCTCTATCATAGCTACGAGTGCCATTTAAAAAAAAATAATGTCTTAACATTAGAAGAAATAGCGACGTTTTCACTCTAATGCATCTCATTTTCCCTCGTTCCTTCTCGTTCTTTATTTCGGCCAGATATCATTCCCTTCTTTCGTTTTTATTGCGTTCTTCGTTTCTTTTTTTACTGCAATTTCTTCTGAAAAATTTTCTGTGCGGCGCTTCCTCATTTCCCAATGTTCTGTCACATGGAATATGAATTTGAAAAAGGAAGCGCGCTTGAAAGAATCCGTGCTGTTTTTACGACACTAATGCTGTAGTAGAACTCCATTGTGATAAGCTTATCTCCAGATGCCTCCAGGTATTGGCCCTGTTGAGTGGGTGGAATGGAATAAAATCTCTTCAATTTGAATACGCTAAGTTTGTCAAGGCGACTCACAATGCGAGAGGGCGCTCGTACATGTCTACGCATCGCCTAACACTGCACGCTTCGTATACACTTGAGGAGGCTGAAGACTTGGACGCCATTCTCGGCAAGCACCGGTGTTTTAGTGAAGTCAGGAAACTCGTTTAGCCTCGGTCATTCTCGTGTAGTTCCGGTATTTTAGTGATGAATGACATAGCGTCATTTTATAACCGAAAGCTGATCATTTTTTTTAATTTTTAACTTCTTTGATCAACCTTAGAACGCACGATATGTACTGAAACGAATTTATATTTTACCCCGAATCTTCATACACACGTGTAAAGTTTTACTCTTTATTAAATACACACAAATTATGGTCACAATATGTGTGAGTTTCAATAACACTATTGAAGATAGAAAGTAAGTAATTTTTATTCATTTGACTGATACAGAGTAAAAGTATAACACTTCCGCATATTCTCTAAATAGAGAGATACGTGGAGTAAAATGAAGAAGGTGGTTCTAAGATGAAGTATAGATAATGTATAGATTTTTTTTTGACAAGAATTAAAGTAAATACATCAAAATATATTTTCTTCCTATTGTTTTTGTTTGTATGTATAGTATAATTGAATACGCTAGTGAGGAAGCAGTTATTTTCGTGAGTATTTGTGTCATGGTGTAGAAAGTGGGACGATGCCGTGCAGAGTTTCGCTTGATAGGTTAGTGGGGTTGCAGAAGGGGGGGGGGGGGGTTCCCCGAGGGATAATGTCTCACATTGTGAGCTGCGAGAGCCAGGAGAGACCGCGAGAGTAATGGAGAAGGATTTACTATTCATAGGAAAACTGATGTAAAAGCAGGCTTAGAATGCTTACCTGCTTACATCAGCCCAAACACGGGTCGCAGATGTTTATAAGCTAGGCAATGTAATCTTACTGTAGTTTTTACGAATATGTTGGTTAATAGCTCTACTACCCCTGGCATTAGGGGCACTTTCCATATTGCCCTAAGGACGAGAGCAGTCTAAAGAGGTATAACAGTAAGCTGTTTACTTATTTAGACTTGGTACTCAAAGTGAGTACAAGAATTACTTAGGGATTTATTTAATTTTGCTACTTAATTGTCAAGCAAAATGCTTCTGTGCTAATTTTACTTTTTGAACACTTGTTTGTTAGAATACGTTACTTAACCAGGGATTTTGGAAACATAATTCTACATTGTAATACATTACTGTTATTCTATACAAAATCAGTCATTATTATAAAATACATAATATAATATAAAAACATAATTTTCAAATTGTAATAATGGACACAATTTTGACAATCGTTCCGGCGGTACATAGGAAAACTCATTTTTGTTTTGTTAAAAATTCCCCGTTTTGAGTGTTCGATATCTTTACATGGTAATTTGTTTTAAATGATTAGTAATTTGTATGTTCTTCAAATCAAACTAACTATTAAAGATCATTGTAACGATATCATTTTAAAGTATTTATCATATCAAATTAATACTTCGACCATCAATGGATCAACCAAATATAATGTTACAAAATGTTAAATGCGAGATTTGGAGCAATAGAGGAGACTATATATTGATGGTTGGCTTGGGAAACCGTTACACATGCTCTGCATACAAAATTCAAGTTTACAAACAGAAGGCCCACAAAACCATGCGTTATTGTGTTCGTTTTTAGTACTCATTACGCAAATACCACACTTTTATTTCTTCTATGTTACATAATCTTCATCCTCCTGTTACTTTTAATCCAGGTGAACTCTTTAAATGGAAAGGCACAGGTTTCTCGATTCGCCGGTGAATTGATCTATAAAGCATAAGCCTCTCACAGTCAGGCTTATTTTAATTGTATTGATTTTTAACAGGAATATCCGCTGAGTGCATTTACCCGGTGTGACCCTCTTTCAGTGTAAGAGTTTAGGTATTTTGGTTATTAGAATAGTTTAAACGAATGTGAGAATATTTACGTCAACTCATTTCCTTGGAATCGCATTAAGAGCGAAATATATCATTGTAAAAACTTTAAGTAAGGATTGCCGATGGCAAGGACTCTCGAATCAAAATCTCACGCGTTACGCTATGACTACCTGCGTCGGTAATTTAGACGTGTAGATTCAATGCATTTCTCATTTGTATATCCTTTTATATATAATGCATCGTCTCGATTAAACACGATGCATGAACAGCGAGGCTTCAGCGCAACACCTATACATTTACAAAACCTGTACACGTAAAACAATTTATCGCCCACAATGCCCGTTAATACGCTTCGCTTGATGGGCCGGTCGTTTTATATGCATGGAATTAGTGGACGCTAAAATTTGTAAAGTTTTATTACTGCAAGCTTACACAGAATTGAAATTCATTGTGAACGCCTGTTTATTGTTGATAACTACGATGGCCACCCCCATCCACCCCACCCCATGGTTTGTTCAGAGAAAAGTATAACATATTACACACCTACGCCGCCAGCTAAATATAACAATAATGTTTGTTGAGCGTGCCCGTTGGTCGCTCGATGGGAATTATTTACGTGCGGAGATCGCGCCATTATCAGCAAGGACCGCTTTCTGCGAGTAATGGTGGTCATACCCCGTTCTTCGACAAGTATGAGATGAACTTACACATAGGCGTGCCCGGGAGATTATGAAAATTAGATTGTATTGATATCTCAATTCTGAATACAAATTGATTACTTGGGTGCGTAATAACTCAAGATTTCAATTCAAGACCAGTTATCGAGATATTTATAACAATTATTATAATGAGACATCATTCTAACCACACCTTACAATCTCTACAACTCTAACCTTGAGTCAAGATAGTCGAGCTCAATAAATCAATTTGATTTACATTCATCTTTCGATTGGAATAGTCACTGCAAGAAGTTACAAGGTTCACGATTTCGGTTTAAAAAAGAACACTTTCAATTTATACCAGTACGTCGACTGCTCTAGCCGCGTGTACTAGGGATTTTCGTACTCCCTTGGTCGTATCGCAAGGGTTTTTTATTGATACCTTCCCCGACCACATTAGTCAATCAGTCTCCGTATAGCTGGTGCATTGCCGTGTTCGTAGGAGCTGAGTTGTGTGAAAGCGTCGGGCAATTATTTACGTCCCCACGCGGACTGAAACTAGGCCCAAGCCACCGTGTTATTATCTGGCACGCGGAACACTTTTTCAATAGCGTATGAAACGACAGAGAACTACGATGAGTATCTCGATTTTATCGGCGTTTTATTTAGTACGCTATTGCAGGAAACGACGAGCAATTAGGCAACGCTGTAGTTGGGACGCGTTGACGGATGAACGATCTGCGTTTTTGACCAAGAAAGTATTGCTTATATCTGCATAAAAGTAATTGCGTTTTCGATGTTTGATTAATTCCTAGCTGTTCATATTTGGTTCTGTAAACCTACCACATTACATGACGTGACATATAATAATTATAAAAAAGGAAAATTAAGAAGAATTAGAATTTCACAATAAGAGAGCGGGATGTATAAGTAAACGGAAAATGTTATTTTTTGCTGTCAGTGCCAATGATTAAATTACGTCAATCACCTTATTTGGGCAAAAACAAATAAGTTTTATTTCGCAAGGAAAATCAAATATGTTTAAATGATATTGTCGCGATTGGATGACTATGTTTGTAGAATGTTCTAAAGCTCTTACACCATCTTATATTATGTCATATTAAACCCGCGTCTTGCCTTACTTTTCTCCCTTTGGAGAGAAGAAAACATGGTGGTAATCCACAATTATGGAAAAAGAAAATTTGGAAGATTCCAATACTCTTGACATGGGCACTGATAACTCTACTGTTGAGTGCCCTAAAACAACATTAACTAACTAAGTTAAAGTTATAGTAAAGATATACCAGTGAAAGTATAGCATCCTCTTTTAAAATCCAAACATCACGTTATGATTATTTGTTTTGAGCTGTAAAATTGTGTATGTTAATTCTTACGAAACGGTGCCTATCCGTAAGTGGATATTTTGTTAAACAATGTAAATAAATTCGCTTCTTATTTCTGACACATTTCAATTAGTGTGGAAAATTAATTACATTTCCAAACGTGGACTACACACGTTTTGTAAATATAGCTCAGCAACACACAGCTGTGAAATGACATTAGTATATTATATTTATATATATCTTTGAGTCGTCCATACTAAATGAGGCAAAGCTTTTCAATGTAGGGAGTGGTTGAAACGTGACTCCCGATCTTGTGCGGGTTCTTCTGCTAGTCATCCATCATTATCTGTCACGTACGTATAGGAGAAAACAAAACGGTGTCACTTCTTGTCACTATGCGCTGACATGCAGGTCCCCGAGCGGCGCGCTTCCATCACATTACGAACTCAATGTTGCCTTGCTTGAGAATTTTAACTTTACGTTATTATTTTTACCTTTTTTAACTTGTATTCCGACTGCTTCATCATGTACTTCTTCACCTGTTGAAAGAAGGAGATTATTTCACCCTCTCTTTCCACATCTTGGTCCTCTTTACTTGACGGAATGTTTTTGAATGCGAGAGATGTCCACTTCTAACTGTCAAGCTCAAGTTTTCTTCATTGTCATTCTCGCTGTCAAGGGAAACTCATTTTAAAAATCAAAATATAATACCAAGTACATTCACCTTATAAATAATAGGAAATAATACAATTGTAAAAAAACTGACGCAAAACAGATTACCAGATTAAATTTAATGTGACCCAGGCAATCTGTTTTACGTGTGCTTTTAACGATTGTAGCTTTCCGGGTTGTTAGGCTTTTAATACATAAAAAAGTACTATATTACTAGTATTTTGTTCTATTTTCATACATGTCTGATTTAGTAAAAAAAAGTTATGTATGCAAACATTGATTCAACAAAGAGCCATACAGAAGTGCATTACCATATTTCAAAGCTTCATTAAAGAAATATATGATATGAAATCGAATACATTTTGTCATGTGCTGCCAATATTACAATAGTAAATGTGCAGTGTTAATAGAGTTGCCTTTGATATGAATCTTCAACAGAATAAATGGCAATTACTTTTTTCAAGTCGTGCTATCTGCCATAAAAGCGTATTTACCCAACTGGTATTTAATTGGAATACAATTTCATCATCTCACGATCTTCCAAATTTTCTTTTTCCATAATTGTGGATTACCACCATGTTTTCTTCTCTCCAAAGGGAGAAAAGTAAGGCAAGACGCGGGTTTAATATGACATAATATAAGATGGTGTAAGAGCTTTAGAACATTCTACTAACATAGTCATCCAATCACGACAATATCATTTAAAAATATTTGATTTTCCTTGCGAAATAAAACTTATTTGTTTTTGCCCAAATAAGGTGATTGACGTAATTTAATCATTGGCATTGACAGCAAAAATTACATTTTCCGTTTACTTATACATCCCGCTCTCTTATTGTGAAATTCTAATTCTTCTTAATTTACCTTTTTTATAATTATTTTATGTCACGCCATGTAATGTGGTAGGTTTACAGAACCAAATATGAACAGCTTGAATTTAATCAAACATCGAAAACGGAATTACTTTTATGCAGATATAAGCAATACCTTTTCTTGGTCAAAAACGCAGATCGTTCATCCGTCAACGCGTCCCAACTACAGAGTTGCCTAATTGCTCGTCGTTTCCTGCAATAGCGTACTAAATAAAACGCCGATAAAATCGAGATACTCATCGTAGTTCTCTGTCGTTTCATACGCTATTGAAAAAGTGTTCCGCGTGCCAGATAATAACACGGTGGCTTGGGCCTAGTTTCAGTCCGCGTGGGGACGTAAATAATTGCCCGACGCTTTCACACAACTCAGCTCCTACGAACACGGCAATGCACCAGCTAGCTATACGGAGACTGATTGACTAATGTGGTCGGGGAAGGTATCAATAAAAAAAACCTTGCGATACGACCAAGGGAGTACGAAAATCCCTAGTACACGCGGCTAGAGCAGTCGACGTACTTGTATAAATTGAAAGTGTTCTTTTTTAAACCGAAATCGTGAACCTTGTAACTTCTTGCAGTGACTATTCCAATCGAAAGATGAATGTAAATCAAATTGATTTATTGAGCTCGACTATCTTGACTCAAGGTTAGAGTTGTAGAGATTGTAAGGTGTGGTTAGAATGATGTCTCATTATAATAATTGTTATAAATATCTACTGATTAATATAAACTCAAAAGCGCAGATTTCCACATATATTTCATTTTGACTAATTTTACTGAGGCCAACACGATGATTTTGTTGTACTCCTTTGTAAATTATTTTTTTAACTGAATAGGATGTATACGTTAAATAAATAAATAAATAAATAAATGCAATTTTCCGACTTGATTTGAATTTTGAAAATAAATAACTTATAAAGTAATTAATTAATTACAGTCAAACAATTTAGTAGTATCCTAACAATAATCAAAACAACGACATTACGACTGACAATCAACAGTGCCTGACACTTTTGTAGCTTGCACGCGCAAAACTACTAAATTGTACCGATCATAACACATCGAATGTTCCGCTTGTTAATACATTCTCATAATAATAACTTGAATGTTATGCAATGGCTGACATTAGTTTAATCAAATTACTATAGGTGATCAAGATCAACCTCTTTTCTAACTAGATTACCAGGTGAATTACCTACTTTGCTACAACATGCCCTACAGCGAAACGATAACAAGACAGGTCGTTTGTTATGGGTTGTGTGTTGTAATACGTATTCCGCATCTGAATAACAAAACGGCAGCCACCTCTCTCGAGCTGCTCTTAAAGAGGTTAGAGGAATTGTCGTCAAATTTGGCCACGTTTTCGCCTTCCTCCCCGCGAGTTAAGGGCCGCGCCCGTGGGGACGACGCTACGCGCGCTGAAATTGCTGACGGCCTTATTTTCCATTCCTCATTAAAATGTGATGAGCGTGTGAATTTTTTCCAGGCTATGGAATTCGATTAGTAATTCTGTTGACATCACATTATGTTTGGCGGATAAAAGTAGCGTATATAGCTCGACGCATGTCGGTAAAAATAATAAGCTTCGCTCACACAGTGTAAAAACATTCCGTTCAAAAAGCTCGTTGGTCTTGTGGTTAGCGTATCTGCTTCCAATGCAGAAGGTCCAGGGTTCGATTCCCGCTAAAGTCGGAAGTTTTTTTAAGCCGTCCTAGCAACGAAGCACATAATAAATTCAGAGTTGTTCTGAATCGGCCTTGTTGATTCTGGCGTTAAATCCGCGGGTGTTCGCACTGTCCATGCTACTGATTGCTATATTTCCTATTAAAAATATCGATCTTTGGTTGGTTATCGCTCACTCGTCGATTGCGTCGGGGCCTACAGGGTTGGCTTGGTCGCTTTGATTTAATGTCTCCCACTGAAAATCGGTTATATAACTGAGTGGGTAGACTCTAAATACAATTTATTTATTTTATTTATTTATACTGTCGATTAAACACACGAACCGTCTAAATATAATACGAATTGAGGGAAATAAAACAAAAGTAATATAACTCCCTTTAAAAGCGAGTAATATTATTCCAAAGGCTTACACTAGTCAAAATCAGCTAAAACATATTATGTCTCATACTGTAGTTAAAGTAGTAGATACTATTCTTATTAAAATGGTTAAGGTAATCTTAACCAGTTGCAAAAGTACATTTTTACGTACAAGCTTCTAGATTATTACTTTTTTTAGATTCTACTCTATTTTAGATTATTTAAATAAATAATTACAATTTTATAACACCTTGAACAATAAAAATACAAAATCACCTTGAATAATATTTTAAAGTCATTTTATTGATAAATGTTTTTCAATTATTTCTAATGTTTCATGTCTATTCTGAGATGTTTTTGAAAATTATATAAATTCTTTTCATAAACTGTAGACGGTATAAGTTTTGTTATCTCCCAAAACGTTAGTTTTACTTTTAAAGAAATTAATTTTATCTAGTTATGGTAGTATAAGCATTGAGTATTGAACATGGTTTAAGGTTATATGGAAGTAGTGATGTTATTGTATAAAAAAATTATTTTAGTAAAGATGAATGAATCTTGTCATATTGTGTGCATAAGAACTTTATGCTTTCATGCCACTGTCGTTCCTTCGCCATGTAGACATTTTAATTTTAACTTCGTATGAGTTGAATTAATATTTTAGGTAGCGGAGTTTTAATTAAATTATCTCATGATGAATGATAGTCCAACTTTTGCAGTACAGGCCCCGCCTTGATTGACGTACCAGGAAACCAGGCCGATGTAGAAGTTAAAACAACATCAACTTTTCATGTTATCACTTGCCGTTCTACCCGAGCTTGCCGTAGGCCAAGACGCAAGTCGAGTGGGTAGGTTACACAGGGGAGCTCATTATGGCCTTATTAGAAGCCCGTGGAAGAAGCCAAAAATGAAATGTTTATTCGGGAACTAAATTAGTTTGTTCAAGTTTAGCCTGTCAGATGATATGTAATCCCAGCACTAAAACATCAATGATGATCAATCAAAATGCCAATAGAGAAGGGGCGTCAAAACGTCAAATACAGGTTAATAATGTTGTACACTGACAATTGTTTTTGACTTATTGTTTTCAATGATTGAATGGTCTATATTTTGTTGATTATTTTGTCGATTTAATAGACTAGTAATTAGGTATATAAGTTAACAGTTAATTTACCTAAAAAAACACAAGTTATACTTCGAGATATTTAATACAATTACAGAAATTAAGAAAGTCCATTCCGACCGGGGATTTGAACCCGGTTCTTCCACATTCCAGATAAGCGCCTTAACCAACTAGACCACCGAGATGGTATCCTTTGATCTTATGAATTTTAGTTGCATTATAGATCTGAATGGATGTAAAAGTACTGCAACGAATATATCTGTTTCATTTTAACTGACCACCAACAATTATTTATAATCTAATTACCTCACGCAGGTATGCGAGGGTTTATTTCTCGATTTGGATGCTCGGGAATCACTCCAGTTGGTAAAATTGTTAATATTTAACACAATTCTGAAATTTTAAAAACCTATCCCGACCAGGGTTCGAACCCGGGTCTCCCACAATCCAGGGAGGCGCCTGAATTGAATTTCTAAATCGTGTTAAATATAACAATTCCACCTACGGGAGTGTTTCCCGAATATCTAGATTATTCTTATAGGTATACTTTTTACTTTTTATACTTTTTACACTTGGTTTGTCCTTTTTAAATCCAAAATTGAATCTAGTCATTGATGCAAGAGATTTGACATGGGTAAATTAAATAGTAAATCGTTTGCAAACCTATGTTTGTGTGAATAGGGTCAAATTTCCTACAAAGAGAATAATAATTTTTATTTGCCAATAAACTGTTGATGATTTAATTTATTTCGTGCCACTATTCTACTTAATTCAGACTAAAAGTTCGCAAGTTCAACTGAAAACGTTCAATGGCTGCCAAAACGCGAACCACAATATTTCATCAATTTAATTGCTGCGCAGCTGACTACCGATTAATATCTAATTAAACTCGTAAACGGTGAGTTTAAAACTTGAAATATTACAGGCACATTTATCACCAATAATGGGTATTGCAATTATCTGTCAATTTCCCATACGAATTATAACCTTTAATACTCGAGCATTAATGAGGATAAATGATAGTAAAAATGTTATGACAATATTTTATATAGGATTTGGGCGGAATAAATACATGTGGAATACAATTTTCAACTTACTTGATCCATTGTGTATTTATAATCTCTCTCGATTATAATTTACACTCGCACTTTGTTTCTGTGTGTGTTCGTTCTTTTGACTTTTTTTTATAAATTAACATAATATATTTGTGATTTACAATGGAAACTTTTTAGAATTGTTCTTAAGTTGAAGCCTAGTGCGTAGACGAAAATTAAGAAAATAATATATTATCTAAGGGCAAAAATAATGGAATAACGTTTCGACATTCGACCCCTTTTTTGACCAGTCTATGTTGCAAAAACTGTGCCCCGTGAGGCTGCGTATGTGTACCCGGTGGAATGAGTGCTCGGATTCATGTTGCGTAGCTATAGGGACGATCAATTGAGGACATCGATTACGAGCAGGGGGAGGCTTAGGGAACGAACGAAAGCGACAGTGAATGGAGACCGGAAGGTGGGAGAGTGGATAATGAAAACAAAACTAAAAAAATATATACGCGGCGACGGAAAGATGCGACGGCAGACTACTTACCCTAATACGCTACTTGGAGCTCAACTATTAACAATATGGGGTTCACTACTTGAGACAGATTGAAGTAGTCAATCCTCTTGACTATGTAGCAAAAATCTGAAAGCATCTCAACGGGAGACTTTTTATACATACTTTTAAGCACGGCCACAGATTATAGACAACGATGTTAATTTTATGTACAGTCAAGTTCATATTTGAGCGAGCGAAGCGAGCGTCTCCACTTGACTCTTATGGCTCGAATGTCTGTTTTTTTTTCTGTTACTGCTCCGATACAGGTCGCACCGTTTCTCTGATCGGCCTGAAATTTTGCACACATGTACATACCACCTAGGCGGGTTGCTGTATAGTTTTGTGGCAAAATTGTTCAAAAAGTTAAAAAGTTACATTAAAGTTAATCGAAAGTTTTTTTTTCAAACTAAACGGCGACAAAATCTGAGGTGGCCAAATCATTTAGAATGTCCGTCCGATCACATATGTTATTTTTATTTGATCCGTAAGTAGTGTAGATGGAAATTACATTATAACAAGTCCTTTACATGGCAACGGAAAGTCGCACAGCTTTTTGGCTCATGGTAGCGGTCAACGGAGGCTCGATCGAGTGAAATTGACCACGCAAGTTTCGTTCCGATTGAATGCCATTAGTTTTGTGCAAAATCGTTCAAAAAGTTATAGTTACATTAAAGTTAACTAAAGTTTTTTTAAAAAACTATAACGGACAAATCTGAGGTAGCCAAATCATTTAGAATGTCGTCCGGTCACGAATATGTATTATTTTTTTTTATCCGAAAGTAGTGTAGATAGAAATTACATTTAACAAAGTACGTTCCATGACAACGAAAAGTCGCACGAGAATTTGTCACATGTACTGCACCTAGAGAAATCAAGAGTAAAATAGTTTTTCCAAGAATGATGTCAAGTCCTCTAGATGCGTGGATTTTATCCATTCTCTCCTATTTTACAATTTCAGCTAAATCGGTCAAGACCTTAAGACTTATTGTATGTACATTATGGGAATGTCGTACTCGGGTCGTGTTGCACGTACCGGTGCTCGCTCAACAACGCGTCAACTGAGCGTTTTCTAATTAGATATCAACATACCGTTTAATTAATTATGAGTCTGTAATGTGAGCAGAAAGAAAACCTAGATATTTATCAGACAACCTTTTTCTAAAGTTATCAGCAAATGTGGCTCCATGGAAACGAAACTTATTCTCTAACACTCATTTCAAGTTAATGTGGGTACAGGGTGTGGAGGGGATGAATTGAGCTATGGGTGTGGGGAGGAGGATTCCTCAAGTCTATATTTTAAGCGTTCTCCTAAATCTCCCTTAAACATTCGTATTTAACTGAAGAAAACCTTAGAAAACCTAGGAAAATCCACCATTTGCAAGAGGTGTGGAAGAGAAATATTTCCTTACACTAATCGAGACGAGAAAATTAAAATGTGTTAACTATAAACCATAGAAATTGTACACATTAGGTTCTATAGTTATATAGTAAAAATAAAAAAATCAGGAAAAGCGTCGTCTATTGGTTCTAGTAATTAGATTGTCTAAACGAATTACTCTTTATTGTGTTTTGGTTTTATTTCTCCCATATCATCCTTCAATATATACGTACATTTCCAGTACTACTCACTTGAAATGAAATAAAATATATGTACAAACAATAAAATATTAAAACATTTTATTTGCACAAACTGTTTTAAACTTTGAGTGAGTAATCTCGAAAATATAGGTCGAGTGTGCGCTGAAATGAAGAAACACGTTAAGCAACCTAGACAATGTAATAAAGTAAGATATTTTCATTTGTTATTTGCTAAAAGATCTAATATTGAATATCTATGCGGTAACTCACAATATCACGACCAAGACTACGCTACAATATCGTAATTCAAGTACAATCGTGTAAGAATACATTTGTCTGACATTTCTTGAATAATATTTTGTGTTGTTTGAACCGAACGGATCTATAACATGTTGATTGATTAAGCCTTACAAACAATGAATTGACAGCTATTGATCTTACGGTTGATCGTCCGTCATCTACAATCGACCCCCTGCCTGTTGGGGAGAACACAAACATTTGTTATACATGACAACAGGAAACAACCGCACGACTATTGCCCTTCCATCGCAGTTAGAACTAAGCCAAACTAACAGCCAACTCTTCGGCTATCTAAACCAACTGGTACTTAGTAACTTACTTAATATGCCATATTTATTTAATATTTTATTGTGCCCAAACCGATCTCAATCCTCTTGTACCTTCTTTACCCCTCCTCTACTCACAATGTATTAAGGGTTTTGAAAACAATTGTGGGCTATCCACACAAAATCTCAAATTTTGAATTGAAGGAAATGTGCTTTATTAAATGTCATGGGCCATCAAATTCCAACTCGCAACCTCCTCGTGGTTTGGCCCGTGACTAGGGGAGTTCTTCTCCCTGAAACTAATGGCGAGCTCTGGGTCGTCGTCGGGGAACTTTCCCCTTCCCTTTGATTACCTCCCCGACGGCGACGACAATGACAACACGGACGGATGATGACACAGACGAAGACGACCACGACGTGGGGGGGACTCCTCCCCCCATACGCTTGTGGCTGGTTCTGACCAGCACAGGCCTGTCCACCCCTTGTCCCCCCGCGTTATCCCTTACGTCCCTCCCTTCGTCTCGATTAGCCAAGTTGCATAAATATGAGACATTAAGCAATATCCAATCAATCAATCAATAAATGTCATAGTTGGCTATGCCATGCATTTCATACTCGTATCCCTTCATATAACGTGTAATAGGAAACTTCCAACACTGAGCTCGATGGTTTTGTAAATGTTATAAAGGGCTATCCCACACTCGTGCGTGCCATACTTTTTTATGCTAATTGTTATTAATAATGATAAAAAAATTGGCATAGGCCTACTAGTTTTTAAACATATTAAATTCATTAAATGATGCAAAGTATGTTGAATATCCACTCCAGAAACACTTCAGGGCTCATTATCTCAAAATGTTGCCGTTGTGGGATAGTACACTATTGTTTTAACCCCCTCAATTATTTACAATACAAATGACGTATTCTATTACTGGGAAACGTCAAAGACGTTGATAGACAAGAGATCGAGTTATGTGTCATTCTGCATTAGACACGATTGTTGTGTTTAAATAAACTATGGGTAAATTACAACAAAAACTTACAAAATTCACAAATCGTCTATAGTACATTAATAGCATAACATTCAGTCTCAATCAAATTAGCCACGAATTAAAGGTAACCTTGAAGGGCTACTTAATATCCTGAAAATATACATTAATATTGAGGGCAAGCTACATAGCAAATAAATAACTTCAACACATAACATCTCGGGATTGTTAAACCGCCAGTTACTATTCTAAGTCCATGGTTAAACCGTGGATGGTTATTTATTGTGATAAGACTTGTGGCTAAACCATCACAACCTTGTAATTCTAATATTTGAATAACTTTTAGAGCCTTGTGTTTTTTTACGCTTGTGTTGTTTACGAAGCACACTCACACGAAAAATACGAAGAAATTGTTTCACTTCTCTAGTCTACTAATCACGGATTCTTCTTTAAATATCGTGTTAATTTGATTGAGGGTGGAAAGATATACAATAAACATTAGCTAACAAACTCCCCTCTACACCAACAGAGGTTCATGCAATAATAATTTCTACCAGGATTTCAAGCGTCGAACTTAAAACAAGGAACATTTTAGAATTAAAATTTCTGTTTATCCCAAGGCCCCGTGTGGAATTGTAATTCCCTTCTATATGGTTGGCTTACTCGGACCTTCTACGTGGTCGCGGGGGTATTGTGAGAGAAGCGCGGGGAGTGGGGGGGGGGGGTAATAAAGTGTAGGTCCAGAAGAGATGGAGGCTGCGGGTAAGAGGGACATTAAGCTCTCATAAGCGAGATGAGATGAGAGCCACGACTAGAGCCACCGCGAAAGAAATTAACGCTGAAAATAGTTCATGCGAGCTTGGTTTATGGTATAACACATACTCACGAATTTAGCGAAAACTGTGTGTGCGTTGCGTGACAAACTTTGTTATTATACGCACAAAATACAATCTGTAGCGAGGAATGGAGTTTTAGTTCCCAAAACGTTGTGTTTATTTTATAAATAACATTTTTACACACTAACTACAATTATTTTTATAAAAGTAAAGTATATTTATATAACTTAAATTGATATATGCATTCATAGGTGTTGCCTCAAGACACAGAATAACGATCAATTATAAAGTGAATTTTAAATAAAATTAAACTAAAATGCAAAAACAATTAAATACACCGAACGTACAAACCTAGGCCTACGTCTCTGAAAACATGAATGGACTATCACAATACACATGTTTCTAAATCATTCCACTTGTTGTTTCTAATATAATCGATCGATACGAATCCTGAAGAAGTAGTCTTTGATCTGATTTGTTGGCTTAATATTGGTGTTAATGAAATTCATTTCTGGTTATTAATTTTCAATTTTATTTAATGATGTAAGTTTATTGTTTATTTGCATTTATTCATGTTATAATTGGTGTCGTCAACAATGTAATATCAATTTTTTAAATAAATATAACATGCCACTATTCATTCAATGTTATGTTTATTGATAATAATATATAAAAAAAAGGCACTCGCAAGTAGGTTTTGCATTTTTTTAAACGTCTGTCTACGAATTGTAATTTATATCGCGGTACTTGGTTGGACATGGATTCAGTCGGTTTTCATTTTTTCAATACTCCCTTGCATTTAGAGCTGATGTGAATACAAGACTGAAAAACTCAACCTCATTTTTATTGACATATAAAAGCAAAACAATTTGTATTCTATCGCTTGACTATGTCAATTTTTTTAAACATGTTGTACATATAAAAATTGGCATTGATTCTGTAACGAAATTATTACTCTTGTTTGATTGACAATGATCTAATCAATTTTTAATGAAGTCTCGACGTTTCAGTCAATTTCAACCAATGGAGTATGAAGCAAACAAAATAATGTAAATTGATATTTAAAAGTCTGCTCACTCGGATTAAACAATGATGAACAACACAAAACACAATTACGTTTTTTTTTATAACTTGCCAATTCGGGCTGAATTTTAGCGATAATTTCTACTACGTACTAACTAATTTGAATATTTATGACCAGGAGCGAAATATTCACTCTCTAGCCATGCGTGTCATGTACCCCTCCCCTCCACCCTTCAGTCTATCGACATGAATGCACTATGCTCCACCGATGTAGACATAATCACGCGGCGTCATCTGCATGAGCACAAGTAATCAGCATTGTCATTAGGCACGATCGTCATCCCGTCCGCTCACCACGTCGTCAATATCACAATTACCACCACTTCGCTCTCACCATAATTACCACCCACAACACTGGAATACAGCATGTCGGTAACTAAATATGACAGTGGAGTGGCGTGTAATAATGTACGTTTTATACGCGTACATTTTATATTTACTCAATTACATCGTTACAATTGATTGAATGTTCCTATTTCCATCGTTAATATTCAATTGCAAATTGCAGCATCAAAACCACTTATATAACCTCAGTTCAAGTATAATAATCTTGTACCGATCTGAATTGAATACGACTGTGAATACAAGCCTTAGTTACACGATATTATTTTACTAATAAAATACTTTTAAAGCTATATAAAAATATAAAATATGACATTTTGAGTAATGTTTAATGTGTACGGATATTCACTAGGAATTTATGTCACTATAGAAGTTGAATGGACAAACTTGGATCACAAATGTATCCAATTTAATAATTTCAAAGAAACACACTATTAAAAAGCCTACGACATATTATAATGTTTATAATATTATTATTAACACGTTTAAAAAATGAAGTTAAGTAAGATTTATTGTCTCACAGTGCGTTCTGCCTTACTGAACTCCTATAAACGAAATAATGAAATACTTTCACGGGTACAAAAGCACCCAGAAGACGAAGATTAGCTACAACAGATCATAGAAGAAGATATAGAAGAAGAAGAAGAAGAAGAAGAAAGAAGAAGAAGAAGAAGAAGAAGAAGAAGAAGAAGAAGAAGAAGAAGAAGAAGAAGAAGAAGAAGAAGAAGAAGAAGAATGCATTTCCTTCCACAAATTAAATCTCGTTTTTGGTGGAGGTGCCGGGTACGACGAGAAATATAAAAATAAAGATGTTCGTCGCTTGTTCACGGGTGTTTAGGTGCCGGGCAATTGAATTTTAAAACTTCCGGGGGGGGGGGGGGGCTATCCAAAACACTTCTTACCTCCAGGATCACCGACTACATCCGGTACCATCCTTGTTGAAACACGTTGCCAACATTGAAACGCATGATAATCGGATGTTGTGTTGTGTTTGGATTTTACCGTGAGAATAGTTATGTACAGGCCGCAGACGGACAGACGGACAGTAAAGTGATGCTTATAGTGAGCTACGCTCTAAATTTGAATCGTATCATATGAATACATCCATTGATTTTCCTAGAGTTGATGACCACCCCCTAACCTTTCTAATTTCCTAAAAACTTTGACTTCGGTGTAACTGAGACGCATCATGGGTCAGCATGTTGAGATGGCAATCAGGGTGTTGAACGGGTCGTAACACTGGAGGCCATCCAAGAAAGAAGCGAATTCTTTCAGACTCTGAGCAAGTTTAGGAGAATTTGCAGGTTTGGCCATTAAATCTGATCGATTGCGAGAAAGCGGACTAGAATTGGTTTCTCTGGCATTGAAACCGGAAGAAAGCGAACTATTGGCCAGGGTTGGGAGGAAATGGAACAGCTGACTCAACTCAACAGCCGACAGACGAGAAGTAATTGGACCCATTATGTATGTCGTTTGTTTTCGTTGCCAATACTAACTGTAGAGCTGATATGTTTGCTGGAGGGGAAGCGATGAGTGGTCAACACAGCCTACCTGAATAAAGAAGACTGTTTAGCTTTAGTATGTTCATTAGTAGGGGTGCGATTTCACAACTAATAGAGCACATGGTGTTATTTGATTAGTCCAGCACTTACAATCACGTAGAGTTAACATTTTGAGAGGACCCATGTGTTTGGTCACATCACGTCTTCAAAACAAAATTTGGAATAGCCAAACTTTGATTAAGATAATATGGAGAAATATGACAGATTAACTATTTTCAAATTATGAACAAAATTGACTCTTCATTGGAAGAGTATAGCTCAAGTAGGTCACTCGTCATGTAACCAAAACGATTATGTTATTGCAGTTCACTCTTGTGTTCGCCCACATTCTTGAAAATTTAGATAGGACTAGCGTACTAAAAGTAATACCCATAAAATGAAAGTTTCTTAATTTTGGCTCAAATTTAACAAATTAGTCACGGTAAATGTGACGCTCTTCCGGCGAGCACGATAACAAATTCTTAAATTAACCAGCAACCCTCCCCTCGGGCACATACCCTATCTTACCCCATTTCTCTTCACCCTCTCCCTTCTCTCTCTTTCTCTCTCTCTCTCTCTCTCTCGCCCACACACACGCGCGCAAACACACACCACAACGCATAGCATTCACTCTTTGGATGTGTAGGCTAAAATCTATATTATCTTAACAAAATAAGTAATAATATTCATCTAGAAAAACCGTTAGACCGTAATTTAAGAATTCACTTGAAAAAGCCTGCTTTGAACAAATCCTATAATGGATGTCACGTACTACACACACTTCACTTTCACACTGACACACATTGTCACACACGCGGACAAAGACTCCCCTGAAGCTAGATGTCATTTAGGGCCACCCTTCATCGAGATTGGCACACACTCACGATTCCCCGTTTGTGTTTAATCCAGCAATGCCGATTTCTGCCCTCGCTTCGTAGCTGTGTGTTGCAGGCATTGGTAATTGAATTTAGCCCCGGTTTATGAGAGAAGCGCAATCCATCTATATAACGTCCTCTCATTTGCTACCGGACCGAGGAGAATATGTTTGTCGTCAGATGCGATGGGAATTAATGTTTCCAAACAGTTTGCTCTTCAGCCAACATCCAGTCCCCTCTGTCGGATTATTTATGACACTCCCGACATCATTTTTTAACTTTTAATCATATTTCATTTTACTCTTGTGTTCATGACGTCACAACTGGAATCCTTCTCTGCAAACACTGATGAATGTTGATTGGAAAATAATACAAGCTAGATTAAGCTTGATAAATGATTTTACCAATAGCTTTGACAACAATTCGTTAGTTTTAATGCAGATGCAATTATGTTAAAATGTCGATTGGATTTTGTTGAAGTTCCAGGTGTTTTGTACTTGACTGCAGCTTTGTGTTGTATTTATTAATATAATAATATACCCTTGCTCGCGCTCTTCGCCATTAGCGCTCAAGGCTCAAGTAGATGTAACTAGGCACAAGCTCTCGACAAACCTCTCTGTAGAACTTGGTTTCTTCTTGTTAGTGTATTCACTATTATATCCACAATCGACTCCAATTAACAATTGTGTTTTTTTAAATCATTAATTCGATACTTTACTAATCACCAGCTACGCTTTCGTTTCATAATAATTATTATCAAATTGTTCTGTTGTTTAATTGGTTATTATTTAATGTTTTGTATAACATGAATCTATTATTCATATACTCATAATCAATCAACCAACATTCCTATTACTATTGTTTTGTGGTTATTATTGGTAGCCTATGTTATATGTTTTCATTGTTTTCATATAAATTGAATGAATGCTGTACTTTTTTTTCTCGATTTGGTTAGTCGGGAAGCACTCCCGTAGGTGTAATTGTTATTATTTATTCTTTCAGTATTTAATAATTTTTGAATTGTAGTAAATAATTAGAATGCTGTACTGTTTTTAAACGTTTATTATATGTGTTTAATTAATAAGTACGCTTGACGTAAAAATGGCAGCAATGCTGTATGCAAGGTAGGCCTACATGATAATACTCTGAAGACTTAGGGACACGCACACGCACACGCACGCCTACCAACATGTGCATGGAATCGAGTCGTCACGTAGTTCCAAGCTACGCCACCCAGGCAAGAGCGCCAGCAGACGGGAATGCGACAACTTTTAATTGCCGCTGTCGTTAGGGAGAAATCGATACAATAACTCAATTGAAATGAATATTGAATATTTAAAGTGTGAAGGTTTAGCAATAACTTAAAGTTGTTAGTGTTAATATTGTTAAGTAGTGTTGATATTAACTTATGCAAGGCTGCTGTAGTTGGGCAATATAGCCTACATGTTGCTTTCGATAAGTTATCCATCGATATTCTAAGAAGCAATGCATATAAATTAAACATTCGATCAAATAAGCTTCTGTACATGGTTTGCATTGCTGTATTTAACCATAAACTAAAAGTCAACTGGTAAAAACGATTCTCCGTAAATATAGCGCAAATAAACTACTGCTGAAACCGAGATCAAGTTTCGCACACTAAATCAGAATCTCGTTAGCACTTACGCAGCGTTGCCTTTTCTTCGTTTTATACAACTTACATTGCAACGTTGCAAAAAAGAAGAGTCTGTGCTTTACGAGTTAAATTTGCTAGATAGCGTGGAAAATATATTTAACAGGATTACTTGCTTTGATGGCCCTAATTACTGCCGGTTCTAATGCAATTTGTAGCAGCGCGGCGACTGTGTTCGAATCTTTTTTAGAGAGAACGTCGACAACAAGCTTGTTAAGTTGGTATTTAAAATGCCTAGAGAGAAAATACAAACAATTTTATTTTACTTTTCTGTTAAAAAACAACTTTTATTTCAGAAAAATAAAATAAGCATAAAATTATATTATATCATAAAAATGTAGTTACCACTTATATAATTTTGCCAATGGTAATCTTCATGACTTTAAAAAACGTTAAAAATGTTTAGTACTGGGAAAACGCTTAAGTCCCCCGCGTTGATGACTGAGCGTAATTTTTTTTTAAATCGAAAAAAAGCATAAAAGATTGCGAATTTTAATAGATAATTTTTCGATAGGCAAATTACACGAATATATATATACATAAATTAAAGTTCTGTGAAAACATCATTACACGGATAAACCCATGTAGGTTCTATTCGTCGAAGAATGGTTTAACAATTGAAAAGAAATCGTAAAATTTGCGATTATCATGAAAATGATTTTTCGATTGCGCTAAATTTCATAGAATATATTAATTCATAAAATTTAGGTTCTGTGAAAAAATCTTACAATGGGACGTAGCTTTTTGAAGGTAATTTTACTTCGAAATCAATGGAAAAATAAATATACATCAGTCCACGGGTGACTAGTGTGACATAATCGACATACAGTTTCGTTGATGTAATTTATAAGTTTTTTTCGCATAACTTAATTTAAAAATAGATTTCAAGATGCACTTGGACATTGTAAACAAGAACGATAGTATTCAATATGACGGTACATATTTCACAATAGCAAACAAAATGTACGGAATGACGAATCACGTCATGAACTCTTTATCTCTAGTTTTAGGGGTTTCAGTAAAAAATTACAGAAATACATTTGTTTTCCTAAGTGGCCTCCGGTATTTTCTCGCGAAGATTACCATGGTATTATTCGGGGGGGGGGGGGGGGGCGTCAGAGAAAAAATACAAATACGAGACATAATTTCATAAAAGCAAGCGTCTTCAAGCTCGCTTGTTTCATCCTCAAGATAACTCCGGAGTTGCATTCTACTCCGACATGCATGTGAAAAATTGTTTTAAAGTACAAAAAGAGAACATGAACTTCTGCTGTATTAAAGTACCGCCAGGAACTGTTCTTGAGTATTAAACTACGGTAAGGAACAGGATAGTCTGCCGTTTTAAAGTATCAGTCGCAACATTTCTAACTTATACCGACAAACATCTAACTTCATTTTTATCCCTCTTTTTATCTAATAAAGACTCACGCTCGCAATTTTCCGCTGCGATCGGAGATTTCGTCGCTGTGACCGGCAACTTTTATTTCTTCGTGGGTATACATATGTACTACTTACTATACTATATTGCCAGCTTATCTCTAACTTTTATATAACCAGCACACTTTTCTTCACTGCATGCAGTTCATTGTTTGGAACAACTATATCCAAGAACAATTCAACGGGACGTAGGCTGGAAGGGGTGATAACATGTCCACACTTGCGCTTGATTCAAAATCTGGAGAGACCAATATCAACTAAGGTTTGATATTTTGGCATTGCTCAGTCACCAGACAGATCGTTTTTCAAATTACAACGATAACATTAGTTTGAGTTTAAGTGCTAGTGGGGAAATGTACACTTTAAATTAAACTAGAATATAGAATCTACACTGCTTAATAAATATCAAGCAAGTATTTATTATACATTCAGATAAATTTCAATTTTCCGTGAATTATTTCTTCTTCACATAAAGCTCCAGCAACCATCCCAGGTTCAACCAATCCTTATCACACTTAAACAAAATACGAATTTCGTATCCGTATTTGTGCTGATTGATATTGGACAAGACCCGCTCTCGAACACATTTCATCGTATGTAACTATTTACACTCACAAAGTTACTACCAACACGGCATCTAACAAGGTATTCATCGATTTGCCTCATAGAACAGAATGCGATTGAACCTCTCTCCAAACTCTTCCGGTATTTCCCTATAATATAATGTTTGTGAGGGTTACAGAAGACATACGAGATACGTCTTGTTGCGTGCGCGTGGCATACGACCCTTCCCTATCCGTGTTAGACACCCCACGGAGAAGGGGGGACAGCCTCGTATCGAGCTGTCACTGTCACTTTCAAATTCCACGAAAGCGGGCCGTATTTTTATTTTTTATATTTTTTTGAGTGATGGCTTGTCATAGCTGCAAGCAATTATGAGAAACAATAAAGTTGTACGATTCTTGGGTACGTTATGAATGATATTCACCTGTTTGAGTTAGATGGGGTGTATTACCGCAAACAGATTGGTTGGAACATTGTCTTCACAATTTTATAATGGACGATTGATGTTGGGATTAGATCTTCAAGCTACGGTATATTTATTGCACTCACTGTTTATCAGATTGTATAATGAGGATATTAATTCAATAAAAAGACTAATCGAGAAGAGGGGATTAAACTGAAGAAGGGTACTCGAAACACAAGTTATTAAAACAACACATGTGCATCTATAATAAATGCACATCGCAAACAATGTACCGTACCTTAAGACTTATTTGTTAATTTCTCTTCTATGTTATTTGTCACTACTATCTCTTGATGCGAAACTGTTTAGTAGTTAATTTTTTCACAATTTATTAAATAATACGTATTTTTGGTATCGAAGTGATTCATCTTCATTGATTCGTGCAATACCTACAACTATTTTTACAATTCAGTGGGAATATAAATTTCTCGATTAAGTCGGTCGGGAAACACTCCCGTAGGTGGAATTGTTAATATTTAATACAATTCAGAAGTTAAAAAATTCATCCCGATCGGGGTTCGAACCCGAGTCTCGCACATTTCAGGTAGGCGCCTTTGCCAACTTGACCACCGAGACGGTAACTATTTAACTGCTGAATAATTCAGAAGTTGCAATTAATGTAGTTGCATTGTAGATCTGAATGAATAAGGCGCCTACCTGGAATGTGATAAACTCGGGTTCGAACCCGATCGGGATAGATTTTTTAACTTCTGAATTGTATTAAATATTGTGTATGTGAATGTTTCTCTTTTACCTACCATTTGAATCAAACGCGTAAGAATTTTACAATTTATACATTACTTGGGCGAATTAAATTTAAACGTGTTTTCAAGAAAACAATAATGCTGTGAAGTCACCTGCCGAGACTTTTTACTTATCCAATGGCAATGTGTTGCAATTGTATTTTTACACAAACATGGATTTCGGTATTTCGTATTTTTAACAACAGTTATCCCGCGTGAATATGAATACGATGAACAAAAACACAAAATCGGTGTACTAGGAAAACGCTTAAGTCCCGCCGCGTTGTTGGATGAGCGTAATTGGTGCATTGAGCTACCATGTCATTGTGTTATGTGGATTTTCTGTTGTTCTGTGAAAAAATCATTACTAAGTTGAAGATTTTTAAATTAATTTAAATTAAATAAAAAATAAACTTTAATATTAATTTTTTTTTAAATTAATCGTAGTCGTTTTAAAAAGAAAAAAATCGTAAATTTTCGATTTTCATAAGAAATAATTATTCGATTGTACTCAAATTTCACAACAATATATTAATTCATAAAATTAAGGTTATGTAAAAAAAATCATTACAATCAGATAAAGCATGTAGGTGTTATAAGTCAAAGAATTGTTTTAAAAAGAAAAAACCCGTAAATTTCGATTTTCATAAGAAATAATTTTTCGATTGCGCTCAAATTTCACACGAATATCTTAATTCATAAAATTATGGTTCTGTAAAAAAATCATTAAAATCGGATAAAGCATGTAGGTGTTATAAGTCGAAGAAATTTTTAAAAAATCGAAAAAAATCGTAAAATTGCGATTTTCATGAGAAATAATTTTCCGATTGTGCTCAAAAACGTGGCAGTTCTAAGTTCAGAGATTTCGAAGGCCTCCATAAAATTTAATTGCAATCGGAGTATCGGTTAAGCCGGAATCGTGCTAACAAACAGACAAAAATACAAAAAAAAGAAAGAAAAAAAAGAAAAAAAAGAAAAAAAACATTCCGGATTTTTTTCTCCAGTGTAGTGAAATGGAATCTTCGCTTCGCTGGCTTCGCTCGCTACGCTCATCCAAAAAAGAAAAGTACAGACTTCGTTATATTTATGTTTATGTTTATGTGTGAAAAATATTGGCCCAGCCCAGCAAACACACGACTGTGTCAAACGTATGTTAAATGTACGTTAAACACACTAGTACTGTGTAATTCGTGTGTAGTGTGTATATATGTATTTTGGAACATATGGGAATTGTGTGGGCAACGTGCGTTCAGGCGCTGCACTGCTCATGCGTTGCTTGACAGCACATATCCCTCACAGACATCGTACGTACTCAATGTAAACGTAAACTGTACGTAAAACGCACGTATCGAGTGGGATGTGTGTGGTGTGTGGGTAATTCATTTGAGTACGTGTGTTGCACGTATGGGCAACGTACGTATTTCTGCACCACTGCTAGCGTGAATTTCATACTCAAATCAATCATCATATATTGACCATGCAACCATTTTCATATTAGCACAATACCACTGACAAAATGTATTTATATACAGGATATATGTATCTATTTAGGATTCCAACCAAATTACTACTGATAAATGCCTTCTGCCGTTCTGTATAATTCAATTTATTATATATCTACATCAAACTTTACTGTTAGCAATATAATTGTTATATTTCCTTCTAAACTTATGATACAACGTTTTTGATTTATGGAGAATTATAACTTTAAATCATATTCGAGACCGAATAGGGGCCTATTAGGTTTGACGAAACACGAGAGCGCCTCGTCCAACTACAGGCTAGTTTAACTCTTCTCAGTCATCAATTCACCGTGGCCGAACGGTCTAGTGACTGGCTTTCAGATTCCAGGTTGAAGGAGCGACACATGGCCGAGGTTCGAATACACACGATGAAGTAAAATTTATCTAATAATGCATATTTCCAAATTGAATAAACTGACATAGTTATCTAATGAAATGCCGCTTAAATTGATGTGAGTACTGTACTTCATAAGTCAATAAAATAATTTTTAATATTTTTAGTAATTGTTTATTGGCATAGCTAACTTATACTTTTCAGATTCTCTACTAGATGGAGCCATGGATTTATTCCCTGCAGACCAAGCGAGGTGCTGGCTAAATATTTATTAGTGCCGAAAACGTGCGTTTTACGTGTGTTTTTCGTGTGTTTCCCGTGTGGGCGGAATATTACTGAGTGCCGTAAACGTGTGTTTTCCGTGCGGTTAAGGTGCATCCCTGGTATGTTGTAAACCATTAAAAACGTGTGTTATACATACGGGCGGAAGTGACACATTCTTACGGGCAATGTACGGGGGGAAAACGTACATAAAACGTACGTGCGCGTACGTTCTTGAACGTACGTTTTTATGTACGGGCGGGATTACTTGTGTTTGCTGGGGGGTTTGGATTTTATATTTAACATCTTATGATAGTTTGATGGCTACCTCTATAGGCCTACAATTATAATAACAAACATAATAATCAGGACAAAATAGGTTTATTTTTATTTACATAATTTTGATCAGAAAATTATTTCGAGAAACCTCAGTCGTAACAAACAGTCTTTGTTCAGAGGTTCCCTCGAACACGCATCTTGTTGTGTTTTGATTTTGGATGTTGACGCGTGCACGTATGAGGGTAGTGTGATCACGTACGACTCAAGTGGAGCTACGAATAATGCGTTCTACGCATGGGCGATTTTTCAAAACACACCATTTCGAAGCCGACTGAATAAATATTCCGGTCATGATAACACCTTTGCAGTAATTTTCTGTTTGTTTACATCAAATATTTCATAACACATCCGAAAACGCGTGTAAAATAAAGGGTCACGTGTGTACGCTTCGAACTTCAATCATATTATCTTGCCATGTTGGCCCGCACGTGCATGGCCACCTTCCCACGACAAACAATCGAAACGTTTACTGTCGACCATTCTGTGGGTTACATGCTTCAAACGAAAGATTTAGAAAACAATTTCGTGATGGAACTCAAACTAGTTTGGTATACGTTTTAAGACGTTCATAGTTTAAGAAACAAATTTTGTGGAATTATAATGTATATATAATTATATTGGTTGCAATAATAATGTTAATACCTACATTAAGTACACTAGGCCGCTTCGCGAACGCTTTTTCAAGCTTTTTTAAAAATATTTATTTCTAATGATTATGTTTTTAAGTGGGAGCTCATTATAGTAACTTGATATTACTTGTCAATGATACACCAGTAAAAGGCTTATATTTAAACCTTTATTTCTATGAATTTTTACCAACTTTTACATCTTTTTCTTTCAAAAAGCACTACATTATCATAATCTTTATGAGTATGTAAAATATGAACGTTGTAGCCCCACCCGTTTTGTCAGAATCGGCCCAAATGTCACAAAATATCGTATTAAAAACCGGGAAAAAACCCACAACAGTACGATTTCTATAAGACATATTTCTTCAAATGTCTCTAAAATCATAACACATATAATATCAGTGATTTTAAATGTTCCCATAAAGTTTCATCAAGTTCAGAGTAGCCGTTTGCCCGGTCGCGGGCCAATTATCACGAAAATATCTCATTAAAAATCGAAAAAAAACGAAAAGTACGATAATCATAATAAATATTTCGAGGTCCCCTGAAATTTTCATCAAGATCGCATGCCGTTTGCGTTGTCGGTAGAACGCGAACAAACAGACAAAAATATAGGCAAAAAACCAAAAACAAACAACAACAAAAAACACCCGTGCTAATTTTTTGGGGGTGTCAGTTAAATTGAAGTCTTTGCTTCGCACATCCAATAACGAAGAACACGGATAAAAACGAATCATCAAACGAGATATTATTTCCATTCGTCGTCTAGGCATACTTGTTGATTGCACTGGTCATGTTTGAGTAACATTGCTGCTTGAATTTGTTCTAAATAAAAATAATAAAACTTGTAATAATAATCATATAATAATAATTATAGTATAAGTTTTTTTGGAACACAGCGATTGTCAAAACTTTGACTCCACAGCGAAACCTACATCCTACATAGGTACATCTAAATGTCTGTATAGTTCGTTTTATCTATGCTTCCCTCTAAAATCGTGTCTTCCTATTTTTTTTAAATTGGTATAACGTACCTAGGAACATGAATATCAATTCTGCACTCAATAGGAAACTACCCTACCGCCCCTTCCCTCCAACCCCCTATCATCCCCCACATTTCCAAAGAGCGTCCCAGTCCAAAGAGCCGCCGTCCACCTATTCACCTGACATTTCTCGAACATTCCACCTACAATATTGACAAATAGTCAAAGCTATTTGATGTACAGTGGGAGCTAGTCCTGAAAGCCGACACGTGGGCACATCAGCTCCCCCCACGTGTCTTATACTGGCGGTTCCGCTCCGGCTCGTGCAGGCCTAGTTATGTGATGCCCTGTGTTGCGTGGATACGACATTATACTATGTCACTATTGATTATCTGTCAAACCCAACACACACACGTTCCACACTCCAATATCCCTAAGCATTATTCGCGTAGTCCGCATTATTACCACTAGATTTCACATTAATTTGAAATTAGTTTACTAGTATTCCACATAAGTTCGTTATCTAGGCTTGAGAGTATTCAAACATTTGAGAGGAATCAAATCAAATTCCATGTTTGATCGCGCACAAAGGTAAATATTAATATAAATAAATTAGTGAACGATTTAATTTATGTTTACTCCACTTCAATGAACTTTTTTGTTGTTTTAGGATCTTGATAAACCTGGTTTGAATACAGCTTGAGCCGGGTGAAAAAGCACGTTAATTTATTGTATGTTTGCTTAGACTATTTACCGAAAACAAAGTAGACTGTCAGAGATCAGAATTAGCGATTACTGCATAATATATTGGTATGTTTGACGGTATTAAAAAGCGAGTCAATTATTGAAGGCAATAAGTTAATTTAGTATTTTGCTGTAAATAATACATAAAAACAAGATGTTTGAGTTTTAAATACTGTACATAGCAAACTTGTATAGTGTATGCAGAAATATTTTACATAAATCAATAAAAACAAGATGAAAAAAAATCTGTTGCAGAAGCAATATCAGACGATGTCGTACATAATGAATACATAGTCTACTTTTTTTCATTTAATTTTCTCATTTATATAGAAACCCAATACCAATAACAATATTTTAGCTGTTTTCAATATGCTGCAGATTCAGGTTGGATTATTTATACAGGGGCTGTCAACTACAAAAACCGTACAATAGTAAAATGAACGAATTGACTAAATTAACCACATTGAATACAAATCGATGTAAATAATTACCATTGCTCAGATTTGACAAATGCGAGATCGACAACGTGATTGTTGCAAATCCGATTATATTTTAATAAAACTACAATAACAAATTGTTTTTAATAAATTATGAAAATATAACATCGTGGTAGTGATGAGTTGCTCGCAACGAAACTATCTCCTACGACCCTATAGGAGAGTTTCAGGAAGGCTTTGGTGGCTCAGTATCTACTAACTTTGGGCGACTGATGGCAACGATTGCAATTTTAACATGGCTACGATAGTAGGATAGGAAGAAAATCACGTATTTTCATTGCCTACACTGATTAAAAAACAAAAAGTTTATCCGACGCAAAATGTCAATAATCGGATAGCTAATACTCTTCCAGTAATATTGAATTACTTTTTGTCAGCCACGAAACGGTAGGTCTACTTCGAAAGTGACCGGTTGGTTTGGTACTATAGCCCTTATACCTACTTATAGGGTCCAGCTTTGAAAAAACAATTCAATTTCCAATGTTACCTTGATAAATCGTTATTAACTGATATTAGAATACATATTCGATTGTTTTAACTGCTAAATGTTATGCAGCTTTGAGGAATCTTAGAAATATCACCCTTTTTACATGTGTTTATGGCGCCAATGTAATTTTTGCCCACCAGTCGGCCATGACGTGTGACGTCATCTGAAACTCTAAAGAAATGAAAATATTCCGAGTGTACCCCACATGGATTGCAATCTTGTTCGATATCAAAGCTGCACGGGGCTCTGAGCTCTTTCTCTTCACCACGTGTAAGTTGTAACCATGCCTCTCTTTTTGTTTAACCCACACACACGCACGCAGCTGGTTTGTGTTTTTCTTAGCTAGGCGCTCGGGCTCCTACATGATTGCCTCATCTGCACCAAGTCTGGATATAGAATACAACTAACTGTTGAGGAGGGTCATGCACACGCACATCTAAACACTAGCACATGGGAGGCTGGTGCTGGTGGTAACCACACACATGGACTATGCGTGGGACGTGACACAGATTCAACACGCTTTTTAATATCATATAGCGTGATGGAAGAAGTAAGATTTGAAATCAGGGGGTGCATATTTTAGATTTGTTGGAGTATACAATACATCAAATTCGTTCATTGGTAGCAATACTTTTATTTATTTATTTTAATTTTATTTATTTATTATTTAACATACTATACACTTAAAAACTGGTTAACAACTTTATGTTGCACCTTTAATAAACTATTTAAGATAATCTATAATTTGATTTTAAAATTAGCGGTGAGCTCATTGGTTTGATTTAAATGCTGATAAAATCTCGATTTGAAGAAATAGGATAGAACAATCTCACATGCTGTACATTTTACATGTACACATACACACCATGCACTTGACCAATGTTTTTTAGACTTACTTAAATCTGTTAGTTTCAGGCAAAACAATGAAACTCTCTTTAACTTAGTTCTAAATCAGTAACAATTGGAATCTGTTTTATTTAGTGAGTGCCTCTTTAAATTCTATTAAAGACAAGCAATCTCTCTCAATTGGCGTACATCCGACAGTACGATGCAATTTGACCGCATATATAACCTGCCCAAGCTGAGAGTTACTTTGGCGAAGTTATGCACATACTTGACTAACCGTTTCAGGACTAGAAAGAACGTTCATATCGAATAAATTTGACTTTTATTTGTTTTGTCCAATCTATTCAGATCTACAATGCACCAACAATCCAGATGTTATGAAGTTAACCGTCTCGGTAGCTTAGGAGTAAAGCACCCGACCGGCAATTGGGAGGGGGGTTCGATACCCCGCTGAAATGGATTTTGTCATTTCTGGATTGATTTCCATGAAATTAATAAAATTACACCTACCGGAGTGTTTCCCGATTAATGAAATTGAGAAAGAATTGGTCGATTCTTACACTATTTATGATTAGGTCTATTGATTCATCTCGGTAGCAACTTAAATTTGAAATGAATAATAAATATATATATGTTTTGGGAAGTTTGATATTGTATTATGTATCTTTGATAACCGAGGTCTTTCTAACAATTTCCCTTTTATCGTATTAATTTCTTACTAATTTATTCATTTTTTTTTTTTTTTTTAATAATGTCCCGAAAAAATGTGGATTTAAATATACATTTATTTTTGTAAAACTCACTTCCCTCTTCCAAGTTCCAAGCTGGTATGTTTAATGTTCAAAGAATCGTTGATTACACTTGTGCTTGTTTGAACGAAGAATACACCGTAATGATCCTATGCAAATAGGCAAGAGCTCTTGGCTGCCTCTTATTTCATCTCGGGGGGGGGGGGGGGGGCTCTGGAGAAGGAGCGAGCAAATAAGGTTAGACGAATAATTCTACCTTAAAGTATGTAGACCGTGAGTCACAGAAGACAAGGGGTAAAGATAATCAGTTGATGGACTTTCTAATGTGTTGGTTCAGATTTAAAATACTGGAGGATAAAACATGAAAACTCAAGGAATGAATTGTTCCATATATTTCAGTAAGATTATATTCCAACATTTACACTCGATTTTACTCATGTAATATTCATATTTTGTAAGAAAAATTAAATATGCATGGTGAACGGTTTAATTTAAATGTGTTACATTCTACTTCGTTTCTTGCATCGTTCTTTACGGATTAAAAGTGCACGTATTTCATCATACCTTTACGGCAACGACAAACTTTTGCATTACATTTTTTCTCTGAATTATGTTTTCACTATGTGAAGATTCTAGGACTGATAAAATATGTACGATATTTTATACACCTTTCACAGTCAATGTTTTATTAAATATTTATGTTTATGTAAACTTGGATGAGATCTGTGCTCTCTTGACTTTACTTAAGTATTCGTTATGTACACAAATAAGCTGACGTTGACAAACAGCTGATTCTGAGTTTGCAATCGCTGGGAATATTCAAACATTATTTCACAGTTTTAAAGCATTCTAAGCTGCTGATTTAATCTCAAAAGCATTACAAAAGATGGAAGCCAAATAACATTCATTCGGTGGAGACCAAGCGTGTATTTCTTGTTGAAATCTTGAATGCACTGAAACAACACAAGCCTTACAACATACAGTTCAATATCGGAAAATAAGGCTCTCAACTCTGAGTGAATGAACAACGAGTTCAACCTTGTTTATGTATATTAAATTAAACTAAATTGATATTCATCTCGTGTACCTATTGAACTTTAATAACTGTCTTCAAACGAATATGCGCATGCGATTTCGCCCGCTAAAACGAGCAAATAGTAAAATGAGCCGTGCATGTTGTTTCCTGTCCGTATTCGCTATGTCACGAACCAATCTGAATATTATTATAGTTTGGGCCTATGTAATTATCTTGACACGGATTAGCATCTCGAAAATATATGCATGTTTTTTCAAGATTTAAATTAAGACATCGAAACGTAGTAAAGCAACTTTACGAAAACCTTTCTTTCAAATAATTTAACGACCTGTGGTATTATTAAAATAATTAACGAAAACGAAAAGTCCTTTGATACTATGTAATATCTAGTTGGTCACGTGTAGCTCCAAGCACTCTTTTCAAATCATTTCTAAAAAATTACAAATTACTTAATAACGTGCATTCAGGTTCCAAGTTGTAATTTTTCTGACGAACTAATAGTTGTTATATTATTGTATTAAGTACTGGTTTCTGCGTAAATCTATTTCAACATAGTATTACGTTAATCACGAAACAAAAATATTGTATGGTTCTAGAAGTAGAACAATTTGCTTCGAAATACTCCATTTTAAAATAATGTCGTAGGCCTATCTCGAGGTTTTCAGCATCCTTGGAAGATATGAAAACGCACTATTAACTTTATGGAAAATATAATTTTCATCGACATTAGCTCAAAGGTACTCAATATCATAAGGCCAACTATTATAAACCATATCAAACTCTAATGACAGACTAACAAGTATGTATTTATTGTATTACTGGTGTGGTCCATTACATATTGCGCAATGTTGGAATTACATACATAGACACAAACTCAGATTAGAAAACCCCTGCTGAATATCATCACTTCACCGTCTCTCTTACTTAACGTCTGTAATATTCTCCATGAAAACATACGAAAACCACATTGGCGTCGTCCAAGTCACATAGTTCGAGCCCCCTGTTTACCGCGTAGATGTGATGGGGGTGGGGGTGAGTTTTGAGACGGTTGGGCAGAACGTGCAAGCGGTTTAATCCGTTCGTTTTAATTTAATTTACCCTGCAGGGAAGTGACAGTGAGTTGTTGGTTACATATAAGTTGCGTTAGGCAATTAATGTCCGGGTGTCGGACGGCGCAATCAAACACCCGCGAGAAGTGAAGTGTAGTGGACTCTCAAGACTTATTCCACTGCTGGTCACGTGTTGTGGGAATTTGTCTTCGAGTGGACGTACGTCCACGCGCTGAGTTCATTCCCGTCCTGTCTTGGCTTCATTTCCTCCCATACACGTCCCCCTTGCTTCCCCGACCCGTCAGGTTTCCGGGACCTTCCACTACCTATTGATTGGTTTCCGGACTCCGGACATTACCTGATGCTCTCTTATATCCTAACTGTAACGTGAAGGAGACGTATTCGAGAGTAAAAGATGGTCGTACCCCAACTCACATCTTTTCGAAGCCAGGGAATACTCCAATCTGCTATGTAATATTGAATAGATATCAACCATTGCAATATTATATATTTTTTATAAATCATATATTTACTGGTAATTCGTTTGCTAATAGCAGTGTATGTAATCACTAATAATACTTTTGACTTCGGTTAGTCAACCTAACTAATGTAGTTGGTCTTAACAAAGAATAATATTATGCATTACAAAATAGTTGTCAACAGATCTTATGTTTCCAAGATATAAATTCAAACGCCTCCTAATTCTCATCCATGCATACAAGGTGTGCTTGAATAATATGAACACATAGCACTTCGTTACAACTTTTGGTAGATCTTTTGGGACCCTTAAAAGTGAATACTTGTCCACGAACACATTTTAACAACAAATCCTCTTGATAGTCCCTTGCTTTGTTTATTGGCCCCTTAGCTTACAAAAGCTTCGAAATTTCTTATGAAGAAACGTGATTCAAATTTTATAAGATGACGTCGTAAATTTCATTTTACCAGTCTTGTAAATAGTCAACTAGGGAAATACCAAGGTGAGTAAGTTGCCTATTTTTCCGTGCGGTTCATGTAAGGATGGCTCTGTTTAGTTTATTAGCAACTTCTCTCCCCCACTCCCCCTTCTGTCACCGGTCTCACCTACCTCTGTAGCAATCAGCCTCCCCTCCCCCGCCCCTTCGCTGCCTCTCAGTCATCTCATCACTCTCTCGCCGTCTCTTCATACCCCTCGGAAAACACGATATCTTGATTGATCCCCTACTTCGCCGCTGGCCGCAGCACCAGTCTTTACACCACCTTCTGCTCTCCGGGCTTCAATTTGTGGTGAAGTGAAAAAGAGTAGGTTTTCTCATAAAAGTATCGGATGACAGCTAGTCGTGGCAGGGAATTGTGCTCTAAAACGCCTCTGGACGATTTGTATCCGCACGGTACTACAACGATATTGCTCGCGGGCTCAACGAATGCGTAGGTCTTTATCGTGATAATATTCAACGACTAAGCGCATTAATCTTATTCACAGGCACGTCATTGAGGGCAAACTTCCAGGAACAAAATGCTACAAAGAAAACTGTTGCAAAATCAAGTAATTTAAGTATTATTCCAATACTTGCTGCATATTATGTATTTCATATGTCACTCAACTAATTAACACAAGGCACTTACAACAAAACGTTTACACATTTAAACAAAATAATTGTCATGTACTAAATAATACCCAACATTCACTTTCTAAGTAGGGGGACCCCCACTTCCTCACAGGACGATATATTTATTTGTGGCACGACTTACCCCACACATTACAATGGCCTACTAATCATTTTTCAACAATTTAAAAAAACTTTTTAGAGTTTGAAACTGAATTGACACCAAAGCATACCCCACTTCTCCACCAATCGTATGATCCCTGCGAATGATATCAGCATAATTTTTAACTCCCAATTATACAAAACCATTATTTACAGAATTATTATTTTAAACTATTTTCTTCCCATACGACCCGGCACCTCCACCAACCGTAAGAAACGCATGTAAAAAAACAAAGTGGAACATGAACTTTTTTTCCAATTATACAAAATACACATCTTCAGTGAAAATAATTACACTTTTTGTTCTTTTAAAACGTACTCAGCACCTCCCCTACTGCACATACCTGCACTCGATCTGCACACTTTAACGGAACGGAACGGAACTCGTACAGACAAAACACTTGTAGAAATATTTACTACGAGAACCCGGCACCTCCACCAAACGAACTATCCACCTGTTACACATACTTGGCACAGTAATGTTTCTTACAAGTTACAACTATCGTAGAGTTGTAGATTGTTAACTCCTTTCCAGAAATAAAACATTAAATAACTCACTCGTCAGACCCGGCACCTCCACCAAAACCAAGAATTTTCACAGATTCTGTTTCCATCGTGATTGTGATTGATGGGATAAGAGGAACTATTAATTAATCCAGAAAGTAAATTATATTGTTGTTTGTAGTTTGTACCCCAAACTCAATAACGATTAACGTCGCCAACTGTGATCACACAAATGTTGAATAATTTAAGACACGATAATTTGAGTCGTTACGGGAAAAAAATTACATTGTACAACATTACAATTGTACTCATTACCTATATCGTTATACGTCATTACTAAGTCATTTTCTTGTCACCATAAACAATATCTTAACAATTAATATACCTCATGTCGTCACATACATGTTTATAATTCTAACGCGTATCAAGAATCATTCCAGTGTTGTGTTTGTTTGCTTTCTTTCATTCCGCTTTAAACCAACAATTCTGTTGTGAGTTGTACCTCACAATAAAACTGAGAAAGTAACGGTCAAAGTCGGAGCTCAGCACCAGCTCCCAGAAATATAGCAGGCATACGCAACAATTTTATTTCTCTTCTCTTTTAGTTATCGCCCTCACTTGCCTTCTCGCGCTATCTCTGACGTTTTACTATGCCCTACGCCGGGTAACAGCTCCTTCGTCTTCACCCTCGCATTGTGACTCGGAATCTAACTGCCTTTCGTTTCACTTTATGAAGTTATTTTATACGTTTTCGACCGTTTATTACCCCATTTCTTGCCACGCCTGGGTTGAAGAAGGTCCTGCGCCTAGTGTAATGATCTACTGGCTCTGCCTAAGTAATTAACTTTCCTTCTATTAGCTATGTGTGTCTAGCTTCGCATCGCGTCGACTCTCCGCGCGTATTAACATGCCAGCAGCCACCTGCTACGCACACCACGGTAATCTCGATCGGCTACACGACCATATCGCGTACTGGGGTTAAACACGGATAACGCATGGCCAATTTCCTGTGAAATATGTCCGACTAAAGTTCCACTGTGAATATTTTTCACCAAGTTGGAGGGTATTTTTTTTTCGCGCAAGAAAGTGGAATCCGCGTGTGCGTTTCTTCATAAATAATTTGTAAGGCGTGGCTTCGGAATGTGTTGAATAAAGAATGGAAACCAAACTGTTCATTCCTCTACTAGGGCTATTAATTCTCCTTTCTTGTTTGTGTTTGTGGACATGTTTTATTTAAATTTATAGATTCGTTCCTGAGTGGATGTCTTTTGAATTGCACGTACTGCAATGGTAATGTGTTACGTCACACCAACAACAAGCAAGGTAACAATCTAGAGTGTATTGTGTATATACAGATCTACATGTTTTTTTGTGTTTTTTTAGCCAATTACCTATATTTTAGACAATTTTCTTGTTCCATTTTCGTATTTATGATATTAATTATATGGCGGCAGTATGGCAATTGTTTATAACAATTCACCTTTGCATATCGTTATAATATTATTATACAAGTTTAGTTAGTTAACCTAGTTTCAATCAGATATTATTTATTATTTCTGTATCGAATTTGTTATGTTCTCTTCTGTGTTTTTTGTATTGAAATTGGATCAGTTGATTTTAGACTTGCCATAAAAAGTGTTTTATTTATTTATATTATTGACTTAAACAATGGGTTATTTTTAGAATCATCAATCATCATATTTCCATGCGTTTTTGTGGGATTAAGTGTGTTTTTACATGTATTGTCACCTTTTTTGGAACAGTTTTTGGGGATAGTAATCAAACATTTTGTTTTGTATGTTATTTTTGTATTCTTAATTTTCTCCTTTCATTAACACTACCAATTAGTTATTTTCACAATGCTCTGGGTGGCATGTTCGTGCTACAGATATCTTTTTAATAGGCATTGATATAATATTATTTCAAAGAGAGGAATGATTACCAAATAAATCATGTATGATCCTATCTTTTATTCAAGATAGGCTAATAGAAGTGACAGTCGAAGTTGTGAAAACAATCCGCATGTTATTATGTCTGCAAGTAGATTGAAAGCCACGACCTCGGGGACTTGTCACCGCCATTCAGAGTCTCACCAAACCAAATCCAATCACAATCACACAGTAACATGACAGCCAGCTGTAACTTGAGAGTGTAAGCGTCTTCGTAATTGAGTTCTAGTTGATTCCTCCCGACTCCGTCAGCGAACAGTTTAGAGTTGCAAACTTGAACGTTCCACGCGGATGTGCCCGAAAGTAAAGCAATCCTTTACATTCTAAAAGCAATTAAGCCGCGTGGCGGCCACGCTAATTACCCTCCAAGGCCACGCAACCCTCAGTCTTATGTGGAACTTACTTCTCGCTATCTTCTCCCTTCCTCAAGATGTTAGGCGCCATGTGCTTATTCCAACTCACTCCAGGATGCTTATTTGCGGAGAGTATCAACCAACCACTCCAGTTGGGCCATTGCTTATGATAAAGTTGCAGAGATAACTTACAACACAAGGAAATGTTAACTTTTGTTAACCTCGGGCAATTAGTAACCCGCTCCCTGAATGCATCTTAAGAACCTATGTAAATTAGTTCTTACTGTATTATATTATAATACCCCTTTTTACGTGATTTTCCGCCGTTTTCAAACCGGTTGTTATGGAAATGAGACAAAGTAAGAAGAAAATGTATATTTCAAAGCGTGCCGCATTCATTAAACTTAGCTTCAACAAGGTGTGGCGGTAGAACTATTTGTGATTCGTACTTGCTTACGAGAACAAGCATATCTACAATAAAGTATAAATGATGTTGATACGCCGCTTAAATTATTGTAAACACTTTATTATACAGGAATATATTTTCCAAGTTTTAGCATTCTTTGAAAATATGTGTCCCGACCGGTGATCGAACCCGGGGAAGGATCCGGGTTCGATCCCCAGTCGGGACACATCTTTTCGAACGTAGCTATAACTTCATCCTTGTCCTTACAGCAGGCTTACGCTGAATGTTTATGATCTCACGAATATATTTTATTTATATGTATATAACTCAATTTATGTGCCATCGTTTATAAGTTTAAATTCGATTTAAATCGATTTAAAAATAGATCTACTATCATTAAATGCATGCTACAGTGAAATATTATAAATATGACAATTATCTAAGATGAGCTAAAAATTTTTAACGGTAGGTCTTCGTTGTAATGTTTTCAATACGACGAATACAGCAGCCGTAGCGCATTTATCAATTAGTTTAATACGGTTTATTTTATTAGACATTTGGTACGACGACAAGCAGAATTCGGTTCTAAAATCACAATAGCAGACTCCTAAAGCCGCAATGTTAGGCAAGTTGAGACTATATTGCCAGTTAGTTGAGGGCGTGCTGTCATAGCTTACGCTCATAAATTCTACAGCAGCACCCACCACCCCCAAGACACAGATTTTCACACATTTTGATGGTGCAAATTCCGTTGGGGCCCTGACCCGCCACTCCGTCTTTCTGTGAGCGAGTACACCGTGGCGCTGCTAAATCTGCTACTAAATCCGGTCAACAGTCTTACTTGTTCACAATGGTCACGTCGAGAATGGCTAAACTAAAAGCCGAACTAGGGCGAATGTCAAATAAAGTGCAGTCGGTGCGCACTAAGTGCAGCGTCGCGTACACCACTACTCTGCGGCTTCGGGAGCGGCACTAGAGGTATATTGCATGATTGATTACAGTGCAAGGAGGTAGATTAATTTAAAGTTAAGTAGAAACGATTTATTTCTCCTGTGTAACTTCAGAATCTCTCTCGCTCCCCCTTTTTGGGGAAATATTGGAATGGGCAGGGTGGGCGCTTGCCCCTTCGCCGCCACCTCATGCACAAACAGGGGCAGAGAGAACTCCTTAGCCAGAAACTCGACGCCTCAATTTCACACCGTGTAGTTAGCGAAGTGAGCTAGAACAAACTTGAACTTTTAAAACGCATGGGATGCAGAAAGCTATTCCTAATATTCACATAATAATTAAATGGTTGATATTATAATTACAAATGCTGTAAAATAAATACGACAAGAACTTATAATTATTTTAACAATTAATTTTTGAATACTTAAAACTTATCTTCGAATGAATTACAATAATTAGTTTCGCCAAACTGTAGGTAGGCCCTATAGTTCCTCTACAAGTAAAAAAAAACAAAAACAATTAGGCATTGAAAAAAACTTTATTACAGTTTTCCTATTGTTTGGAGTTGATAGTAATATAATATGTAATATCTACAAAGTTTACACATATGGCATATCATACTTTATTTTTAAACTTTATATCTATTTAATAATGCAAGATATTTAGACTAATGAAGCAAATTCGATCATTAGAACCCTTCACTTATTATGGGGCATTTACAATTACATAAAGTAGTTCAACTATAATGTGTTTTCAAATTATTAATCGATTCCACTTTATTATCCAGGAGGAAAACAATTCAAACATACAGTGGATGTGCATGATAATGCAAGCTTATCGTATTATGTCGCATCGTGGATCTTAACGGATGGCAATAATGGGCCTCTTCGTTATGATTATCACAAATTATTTACAGAATTGCACTTTTACGATAATGTTAGGTTTTCATGGTGAAGTACGTTTTTATAAATATTTTGATCATAAAATTACACAATATTTTGTGATTGTGTCCAAATTTTATCAATCAACGGACTTTATGGTACTTACAAAGTAACATCGAAGACCGGCCATCGATTTCACGTGATGTGTGAATATATAAACTGCAAGGCTATATAAATATATTACAAAATCGAGCAGTTACAACATTTCCACAAAACATTTCGAACTGATAATTCACGATGGTAATGTCTGTAGTCGAAAATGTTGCAAATGGTTATCCCTATATTTGCCCTTAATACAGCCAAAGCTTCGATATAGCTTTATGCCTCTATTGCAATACGGCTCTTTATAAGTTTAACAACTGTTTCAAAAGTGTTGCTCGTACAAATGGGGCCATCAGTCGAAACGAGTGCGCATTTCATATTAACACGCATCATCAATCAATCCATCAACTTTTTCGCATTTACGATTCACTCATTTAGGCGCCCTCTCGCCATTCAGTATTTTAATTATTCATCCATTTCCCCACCCGTCAGAATTGCTTGTTAACATCCCACATAGCTATTTAATCAATCATTATTGCGATGGAACTTGAAGTTATTTGTTATTAGATTCATCAGTGCCAACATTATGGTAATTACCAATGATTTGATCAGATCGTTCAGCACAGGTAATTTATGTATTAATTTGATGTTGAATGAAAAAAGTATTATCTCTTCAAAATCATTCATACATACCTAATTTGCTCAAGTACCAAAAATAGTTAATCAACTGATGGAAAACAGTAGAATATCAGTTTCACAGATACTGTTATCATGTTTCAACATTTTTGTGTTAAGTCCTCTTTGACTTTTTATATTTGTTCAGATGATATTATACATTTTTCCACTAAATATTAGTCTGAACTAAATTAATTAACAATGCAGTATACTTTGATTAACAAATGCCTACGCATTAAAATGCGGTGTGTCCTACTCAAAGCAAAGTGCATTAATTTGACACCAAGGCCTACTATAGTGAACAATTACCATACTATTTTTAAACACTAGGAAAACGCTTAAGTCCCGCCGCGTTGATGGATGAGCGTTTTTGTCAGTTTTTAAGTTTGCGTAGGACCACTTTTCCTTTGCAAGTGCTTTTTGGATGAGCGTAGCGAGCGTAGCGAGCGAAGCGAAGATTCCATTTCACTACACTGGAGAAAAAAATCCGGAATGTTTTTTTTTCTTTTTTTTCTGTATTTTTGGCTGTTTGTTAACACGATTCCGTCTAAACCGATACTCGGATTGCGATGAAATTTTATGGAGGCCTTCGAAATCTCTGAACTTAGAACTGCCACGTTTTTGAGCGCAATCGGAAAATTATTTCTCGTGAAAATCGCAATTTTACGATTTTTTTCGATTTTTAACAAAATTCTTCGATTTATAACACCTACATGCTTTGTCCGATTGTAATAATTTTTTCACAGCACCTTAATTTTATGAATTGATATATTCGAGTGAAATTTGAGCGTTATCGAAAGATAAATTTCTTTAAAAATTCGCAATTTTACGACTTTTTTCGATTTTTTAAATTTTTTTGGCTTATAGCACCTACATGCTTTATTTGATCGTAATGATTTTTTCACAGAACCTTAATTTTATAATTTAATATATTCTTGTGAAATTTGAGCACAATCGAATAATTATTTCTTATGAAAATCGAAATTTTACGATTTTTTTCTTTTTTTAAATTACGATTAATTACCAAAATTAAAATTAAGGTTTATTTTTTATTTAATTTAAATTAATTTTTGGATGAGCGTAGCGAGCGTAGCGAGCGAAGCGAAGATTCCATTTCACTACACTGGAGAAAAAAATCCGGAATGTTTTTCTTTTTTTCTGTTTGTATTATTGTGTGTTTGTTAACACGATTCCGGCTAAACCGATACTCCAATTGTGATGAAATTTTATGGAGGCCTTCGAAATCTCTGAACTTAGAACTGCCACGTTTTTGAGCGCAATCGAAAAAAAAATTCTCATGAAAATCGCAATTTTACGATTTTTTTCGATTTTTAAAAAATTTCTTCGACTTATAACACCTACATGCTTAATCCGATTTTAATGATTTTTTCACAGAACCTTAATTTTATGAATTAAGATATTCTTGTGAAATTTGAGCGCAATCGAAAAATTATTTCTCATGAAAATCGAAATTTTACAGTTTTTTTCTTTTTTAAAACAATTCATTGACTTATAACACCTACATGATTTATCCTATTGTGATGATTTTTTCACAGAACCTTAATTTTATAAATGAATATATTCGTGTAAAATTTGAGCGCAATCGAATAATTATTTCTTATAAAAATCGCAATTTTACGATTTTTTTTCTTTTTTAAAAATTACGATTAATAAAAAATATAATTAAATTTTTAATTTAATTTATTTAATTTTAAAAAAATCTTCAACTTAGTAATAATTGTTTCACAGAACAACAGAAAATCCGCATAACACATGGCAGCTCATTGCACCAATTACGCTCATCCAACAACGCGGCGGGACTAAAGCGTTTTCCTAGTTAAATGCATTGTAGGTGATTGTTGTCAAGTTTATATTATTACTTGTTAGGCCTAATTGTTATTACAAACCTAAAAAAACTCATATTAAAACCTTTATTCCATGGATTCTAGCAAACTTTTTTAAATTTTTCTTTCATAAAGCAATACATCACCATAAACTTAATGTTCATGTAAAATATGAACGTTGTAGCCCCACCCGTCTGGTCAGAATCGGCCCAAATGTCACGAAAATATCGCACTAAAATTTTTTAAAAAATCGTAAAAGTAAAATATTCATAAGAAATATTTCTTTGATTGTACCCAAAAACGTGGCAGGTTTAAGTTCAGAGATTTCAAATGCCTCCATGAAATTTCATCGCAATTGGAGTATTGGTTTAGCCGGAATCGTGTTAACAAACACAAAAAAAACAAAAAAAAAATATAGAAACGAAAAAAATCGTAAAATTGCGATTTTTATGAGAAATAAGTTTTCGATCGCGCCCAAAAGTTGACAGTTTTAAGTCCAGAGATTTTCAAGGCCTCCAGAAAATTTCATCACAATTGGAGTATCGGTTTAGCCGGAATCGTGTTAACAAACACACAAAAATACAAACAGAAAAAAACAAGTAAATCGAAAAAAATCGTAAAATTGCAATTTTCATGAGAAATAATTTTTCGATCAATTTTTCGTCCCGTGCAGTTCTAAGTTTAGAGATTTAAAAGGTCTCCATAAAATTTCATCGCAATTGGAGTATCGGTTTAGCCGGAATCGTGTTAACAAACACACAAAAATACAAACAAAAACAAAAAATAAGAACGAAAAAATCGTAAAATTGCAATTTTCATGCGAAGTAAGTTTTCGATCGCGCCCAAAAAGTTGACAGTTCTAAGTTCAGAGATTTTCAAGGCCTCCAGAAAATTTAATCACAATTGGAGTATCGGTTTAGCCGGAATCGTGTTAATAAACACACAAAAATACAAACAGAAAAAAAAAACAAGTAAATCGAAAAAAATCGTAAAATTGCAATTTTCATAAGAAATAATTTTTCGATCAGTTTTTCGTCCCGTGCAGTTCTAAGTTTAAAGATTTAAAAGGTCTCCATAAAATTTCATCGTAATTGGAGTATCGGTTTAGCCGGAATCGTGTTACAAACACACAAAAATACTAGGAAAACGCTCAGTTGGACGCGTTGTTGAGCGAGCACCGGTACGTGCAACACGACCCGAGTACGACATTCCCATAATGTTACATACCAATAAGTCTTTAAGGTCTTGACCGATTTACCTGAAAATTTGTAAAATAGGAGAGAATGGATAAAATCCACCGCCATCTAGAGGACCTTGACATCATTTCTTTGGGAAAACTATTTTAACTCTTGATTACTTCTAGGTGGCAGTACATAGTGACCAGAATTCTTGTGCGACTTTTCGTTGCCATGGTAACGTTACTTTTGTTAAAATGTAATTGGATGAGCGAAGCGAAGACTTCAATTTCACCGACCCCCCAAAAAATTTAGCTCGGGTGTTTTTTTGTTTTTTTTTTGTTTTTTTTTTGTTTTTTTTTTGTTTTTTTTGTTTGTTTTTCTGTCTGTTTGTTCGCTCTCTACCGGGCAAACAACATATGCGATCTTGATGAAAATTTGACACGACCTTCGAAATCTCTGAACTTAGACTTGCTACGTTTTTGGGTACAATCGAAGAAATATTTCTCATGAATATCGTACTTTTACGATTTTTTTCGATTTTTAGTGCGATATTTTCGTGACATTTGGGCCGATTCTGACCAAACGGGTGGGGCTAAAACGTTCATATTTCACATGAACATTAAGATAATGGTGATGTATTGCTTTCTGAAAGAAAAATGTGAAAAAGTTAGCCAGAATCTATAGAAATAAAGCTTTTAATATAAGTTTTTTGATTTTTTGTGCGATATTTTCATGACATTTGGGCCAATTCTGACCAAACGGGTGGGCCTACAACGTTCATATTATACATGGATATTAAGGTTATGGTGATGTAGTACCTTTTGAAAGAAAAAGTTGAAAAATTTAGCCAGAATTCATAGAAATAAAGCTTTTAATATAAGTTTTTTACGGTAAATAATACCAATTGACAGGTGACAAAAGAAATTTGACAACAATCAACTTACAATACGTATAGGTAGCAAAACAAAGCACTTGCAAAAGTAAAGATATCCCACGAAAACTAAAAACTTTAAAAAGCTCATCCATCAACGCGGCGGGACTTTAGCGTTTTCCTAGTTTCTATCTACACTACTTATCGGATCAAAATAAAATTAACATATTCGTGACCGGACGGACATTCTAAATGATTTGGCTACCTCAGATTTTGTCGCCGTTTAGTTAAAAAAAAAACTTAAGATTAACTTTAATGTAACTTTATAACTTTTTAAACGATTTTGCCACAAAACTAATGGCATTCAATCGGGAACGAAACTTGCGGATGGTCAAAATTTCAACTCGATTCGAGCCTCCGTTCGACCGCTATCATGAGCCAAAAAAGCTGAGCGACTTTCCGTTGCCATGGTAATGGGACTTTGTTATAATGTAATTTCCGACAACACTACTTATCGGATCAAAATAAAAATAACATATTCGTGATCGGACGGACATTCTAAATGATTTGGCCATCTCAGATTTTGTCGCCGTTTAGTTTGAAAAAAAAAACCTTTCGATTAACTTTAATGTAACTTTTTAACTTTTTTAACGATTTTGCCACAAAACTATACAGCAACCCGCCTAGGTGGTATGTACATGTGTGCAAAATTTCAGGTCGATCAGAGAAACGGTGCGACCTGTATCGAAGCAGTAACAGAAAAAAAAAAAAAAAACAGACATTCGAGCCATAAGAGTCAAGTGGAGACGCTCGCTTCGCTCGCTCAACAAACAAAAACAAAAAATAAGAACAAAAAAATCGTAAAATTGCAATTTTTATTGGAAATAAGTTTTTGGTCGCGCCCAAAAAGCTGACAGTTCTAAGTCAAGAGATTTTTAAGGCCTCCAGAAAATTTCATCACAATTGGAGTATCGGTTTAACCGGAATCGTGTTAACAAACACACAAAAATACAAACAGAAAAATCAAGAAAATCGAAAAAAAATCGTAAAATTGCAATTTTCATAAGAAATAATTTTTCGATCAGTTTTTCGAACCGTGCAGTTCTAAGTTCAGAGATTTCAAAGGTCTCCAGAAAATTTCATCGCAATTGGAGTATCGGTTTAGCCGGAATCGTGTGGACAAACACACAAAAATACAAAAAGAAAAAAAAAAACATTCCGGATTTTTTTCTCTAGTGTAGTAGAATGGAATCTTCGCTTCGCTCGCTACGCTCGCTACGCTCATCCAAACATGTGAAACGCGAATGGTAAACAAGTGATGATGACAATGGTGTCGAGTAGCCAATGGACATGTTTTTGTAACCAAGCGGTTACCCGTTTTAGTCTCTTTATTGTGATAAATTTGAAATTGTAAGTTAATAAATACAAACCTGAAACGTTGCCAAGTAGTAATTGTGTTTAATTATACCCCTACTTGTTGACAGAAACCAGCTAATCTTTATATTTATATTATGTGAACTAAACACGTCGTAAAGGTGCAGAGCACACTACTGGTGGCGGGATGCATTAGTCCTGAGATCCCCCAGAACCAACTCGGCTTGTGTTAGTCTGCTACATCTCACCACTATAAACTATTTAGAACCGTGTATTGCCCCATATCTTCCCCGCGCCACGCCACGCCACGACGTCATTACATTACGGACTCTTTTATTTGTTTCGGTCTATTCTCATTCCCTTAGCGTGTGTGTAGTCCAGTTTTAAAAATTCACTGTTAGGTTTGTCTGACGATGAAAAATAAGTAATAAAACATCGGACTTCAAAGCGTGTCATAATAATATTCTCCGAAGGCAACGATCGTAAACAGCCGCCTGGACGGCAGTAAAGTTTAATACTAATTTGATACACCAGTAAATGTCACTGCTGTAAACATACTTTTATTACGTTTACCTTTGAATGGATTCTGGCCGTGTGTGAATTTTATTTATTGAATGTGTTATTTATAAGGTGGAAGATCGTGAGGCTGCACACAATATAGGGTGATGGGTCACGGTTTCAAGCGAACTCGCGTGAGATATCTGGGGAATGGAGATCCAGTCAACGACACGGAGTGGTCAACGATCAAGAAATATTTTCTTCCAGAGCTTAGATTGATTGATGTATATACGTGGCTCTACGCATGTCTGCTACGAGAGTAATCTTGTCTATCATGGATGTAACTATCCAACTTAATGCAAAAATTGAAAACCGCGCAAGTATACTGATATTTATTTAAGCTGCCGCACAATTATTTTACCTCTCGCTCCTTGATCAAGTACATTTTCACGTACAATCAAAACCAACACGAACTAAACATACTTTTCATCTTCCAATAAAGCAGTCTGGACATTTTTGTTGTTCGCCCATCATTAATTCGATCAAAATTGGATCCAAGCTACTTAGAACCAACTAGTTGCCATACATCCAGATCTTGATATAACATCCCTAGTACAGTAAGCGGAGGAGAAAACTGTATTAGATATTATATTGCCTACGTATTTAAATCTTCACAACTTCATTAGTCATGTCGTAATAATTATACAGATCACAAATAAATACAAGGGATATTATCTTCTACTTCCTAACATGCAAACTTTCTTCTTCCAGGAAGAACATCAACATTGAGAAATTATTATAGAAATGTATAAGTTTAAACAGAATAGAATATTCCAGGAAAAAAGAATCTTTTAGAAATAGCGTCGTTCATTCGGATGAGTACCCTTCTGTCAGAGGCGGATCCTGAGGCTAGGATATATTCTCATGTGGTATACAATAAAGAACCGCGTAGACATTACATGTAATATAATAAATTGCAGTCATACACATACTCAACATTTAACATTACTTTCAAAAAGAAAACTTCAACAATGATCATATTGCAAAGGAATTCATTTTTTATTTGAAATGTTTTCATGGCGGTTTGAGGGATGCATAGAAGGTATTTTATTTGAATCCAGTACTTTCTAAATCATATTTTGCATTTCCGTAAAATTTATCCAATCCAGCGAGCTTTAGAAATTGTCTATGATGCTTCAAAATAGCGCTCATTCAATAGAGGGAACTTTATATCATACTTCACATTTTTCTCGTCCCACTCGCTCTAAATACAAATAGAATGTTTCGTTTCGTTTCGTTTCAAAAAGATAAAACTTGACGTGTGGACAATATTCCTATTGTATCGTTCGGCCAAAGAAGGATATTAAATTCTTGTATCCCCACTCGTATATGCACGGCCGATTGGACACTTCCCGCTGATCGGGGGGGGGGGGGGTGTTCTGGATACCGGACATATTGCAACTCGCACCACGTGGTTTGAGAAGTCTTCCTATCTCCTCGCCTCTTACAGAGCTCAACTGCATTCAACATGAATAGAGTATGCTCTGAAATACCATATAGCTTATTTCGTCGTCACATTGCAAGCTGTCTGCATTTATTTTCTTGAAACGTTTTTATTGTGATAAAAGTATTCGGCGTCTCCTTGCCATGTGTCCCTCCAGCTACGTCGTTGTCGAGTTTTTATTTCCGAGTGTTTCATCATAAGAACGACTCGCTCCATGCGCGTGCGCACTGCGCATTATGGAGACAGCTGGTGAAAAAGTCAAGATCGAAAGATCTTAGGGCCATACGAGGTTATGACAAACAAGAGCCACGCAACAGTGCATAGGAATATCATAAGGGCTGGTTATCTACATATCTAGTTGCATTTGTTTAACTTGTTCTTCGTTCATGTTCGTGTTTATGTTCATGTTCACGTTCGTTTTCGTTTTCTTGTTCGCATTCGTGTTCATGTTCATATTCATATTCATGTTCATATTCATATTCATGTTCATGTTCATGTTCATGTTCATGTTCATGTTCATGTTCATGTTCACGTACAGGTTCATATTCATGTTCGTTTTCGTTTTCTTGTTCGCATTCGTGTATAGCTGCTCCAGCGAAAGTTTGCAGATGGTGACGTCTCCGGCAAGGTATTTCTAGCCAATCAGCGGTCCCTAATTTAAAATACTGATCGCCCATTGACCCGCTCGGCTCCGCCGATGCCGCTAGCATTTGCATTCTGTCGATGGAGCAGCTATACATGTTCATGTTCCTGTTCACATTCATGTTCACGTTCGTTTTCTTGTTCGCATTCGTGTTCGTGTTCATGTTCATGTTCATGTTCATGTTCATGTTCATGTTCATGTTCATGTTCATGTTCATGTTCCAGTTCACATTCATGTTCATGGTCATGTCTACGTGAATCTTCACGTTCATATACATATTGCTCATCCACTGGCAACGCTAGTTTAATTCGTCTTGAAATCTTATGTCTCCTATCTTCTTGCAAAATCATATAAATATGAAATTAAAAACAAAACAAATAAAATAATAAAAGCGTCCCTCAATGGCAACTCTAACCTAGATCCGCTGATTTGTCATTTCATTATGTTTTACTATCTTGAGCAAGACTCGAACCAAGAACCCCTTCCTCTTTACTTAATGGTTTGTTATCGGGGTCACACGCCACACTGTTATTATATTCCTGGTTTATGTGTACTTTTCTATCGTTGGCCATTTCCCTCAATAGCTCAAAATGTCAAGATCTCATCGCGGAGGTTTGGGTACGGTTTGCAACAGATTAACACTTGTGTTATACTTTGTAGAGTACATACAAGTGCATAAATCTAGTTACAAACTACAATCGCAATAGCATTGAGTTTTCCTCATGGCACAAATTTGGTTTCGGTGAATGAGCAATAGTGTTAGTTTCGACTGCTTTGATTGGTCTCCTCTTCATAAACTGAACACGCAATTAATCTTATTTTGAACGATTTGTTAATAAATCGAAAAATGTACCTTCCTTTGTAGTTATTTTTAACCCTATCCGCTTTAAAAATATTTTTTGCGCTTTGAAATCTAATATATCAAGGGAATATCGATATTCAGTTTCAATGTATTCGGAAAGACTGCGCAAGAATGTTTTTAAAACAAATTTCAAATATTTTTTTATTAAACCATCCAAAAATGTTTCAAATTTCAAACACCACCTAATCGCTTAATGTACAGACTGGATTTATTAAGTACGTTACCATTCGAAATCCATTCACAGAATCCACTAGCAAAACTTCCCCCGTGTTTTTGCTCATCACCGCTATCGTTCATGGAGTTTGAGCCCCAGTTATAAACCAGTGCGCGAGGGATAAATCAAATGAAATCCCAGGTTTGATGTTCTCTAATCCGCGGGTCTCCCAACAATGACATTCATTAGTGCGGTGTCATGAAAATGTTCCCTCCTAAGCTAACGGCATGTACACCTTAATTAATGGGTGTCAGTTGTAAACGCAGTTGGGTTCATACAGCCGCGTATCTACCTGGCTTAAAGCCAGGACAATTAATTGTACAGTGATTGAGTTAGCCATGAGTAGCACTGACCTCAATGCAGCCACATATGTATTGTATGAGGACAGAAGATGGGTCGCTTGACACGTTCTTCGCAAGAACACTCAGCTGATTGGACCAAATCGAGTTGACTACAGATGAAATCATACTATTGATTCTACACTTGTGTCAATTAGTTACATACTATTCTATCAACTGGCATCAGTAACAAATAGGAATTAAACCATGGCATATTTGTGTAGGCTAGTTCCATGTGTCTGTAATGGGAAATTATTTGATATCGGGTGTAATGCACATCTACAGAAAATAGCAGATCGCGGTGGTTTGAACGGTTGCGGGCAGGTTCGAAGCGTATGAATTAAAATGCGTGTGTTTGACTTAGTAAGTAAGTTTTTAAAGTTGTAATTGAAGTCATTTTAATTGAAGGGGTTCATATTGTGTGATTCTTGTAGAACAGAATAAAAATAAAAATAATCTCCGTAGAAACAAAACAATCATTTTCGTTGTTTTTTTATGGCAGGAAATGTTATCTACGACACATCATCGTTATTAGGCAACATATTATGGCAAGCCCATCATTTGTCTCATTGATGATTGACTAGTCTAAATTTATATGGTTGAACACAATATGAAAATATGTTGATTTAGAATTTTAGATGGTGCATGGCGTTTTATTTTTAATGCAGGAAGAAAATCGATTTTGCAACGCAAAACGATAATGTATTTTAGAATTGTTATTTAAATTCATTAAATCGGAATTTAAATTATAAATACTCTTTTTGCTGCACATAAGTTGACAAACTCGTGACGTACAAACTACTTCATGAAAAATAGAATTTGAGTATTTGAAGCTTTTTGCTCATTCAGTAATTTTTAATTATACTAAAAATTAATATTCTTGATTTCAATCTTAACTAATGACTACTTATGATTTGTTTTAAACACAACGTGAGTAAACATGGGCATGAAAAGCAATTGTAAAATAATTAAGTACAAGAAAAATATATTTATTTAAATCTGCTCTTACAGGGAGAATCAGCGAACATCAATGCAAAAAAATAATTAAAATTCTATAATATGACGTTACAAACACTCAGCTCAGACGCAATATAATCATGAAATACAAACGGTCTGTTAGGAAACAAACCTTCTCTAATTAGGATGATGTCAGTTACGTCCTCCGTAAGACGGCGTCTCGGCTGGCAGCTATAAGAGCTAAGCATGTCAGTAGTCGTCACCGGCTTTCCCCCTGCTAGCTCGGTTTATTTGGGACGGTGTGACATCTGAAAAGCAGAAGGCCGTTTGTTTATTTCTGTAAAGAGGAAAAAAGATCTTTCATATTAGTCAGGCCGTGTTTATATTAGTTTTCTTGCTCGGAGCCAGGGAGGCTAAAAGAATATGAGATGGTGCTGCCTGCCCTTCCTTGCAGAGCGTAATACAAAGAGAATGGAAAAGATAACAGATTTTGAAAACCGGTGTAGAATAAAGTAAGAAGAGACAAGATACTCGTGTATGGATGGGGGTTGACGATTTGCATTCCGACTGAAGATCACAGTGCATTCTTGCTTTTACGGCGCATGTTTGAATTGATTGGATTTGTTTGCACCCTACGGTGATTGGGAGCTCGAGCTCGTTTCAAGCTAGCTTAGATTGTCTTTGACAAGGGACAGATGAAAGGAAAAGTGCACGAGAGTTGTTTCACAAATAGAATTAGATAGTACAATATATAAACATCATGTTTGGGAGGGAGCATGGCGCATTACTAATTTACAATGCACTTTAAAGTAAACTAATCTATTTTTTTAATCGAAGTTGATATTCGTTTTATTTTTAACAAGACCATAGGTGGCAGTGATTATTTTCTGATACATCGACTTTTGTAATGGGACGGCATAGATCATGCTAATATAACCCCTATCCGGGGGACGGTGTATGCGTTTTTATATTTTTAAAGCACCCAAAAACAGATGTTCCAATTATGTTCATACAATAATTTTAATTCATTGTATTTGTCTATAGTTTGGTTAACATGGGCGAGTTAGAGTTTTAAAATCAATATCAGCAATGTTAGAAATAAATACTTTAGCACTTCGTATGTAATATAATAATAATTTATCCTTACTTCTTACAAAACCCGAAATCACCGAATTGTACAGGACGTTCATCAACTAGTTAGTTGATGATACCAGATAAATGTAATTGGTATTGGTAATCTCATTCTCTCGTCAAATTCGAGTGGTATATCAAAGTACCTAGAAATGATAGAATTCTGTGATGGTATGTAGTGTAGTCTACCATCATCTATATACTCCCTTAGTGCATTGTGTGTGCATGCTGTGTGGCTTCATGAGAGCTTAAAACAAATACCTATATTACAGGAGTTGTATGTACACAGAAAAGTATAGTTAACTATATTTATGATTATTGATTCGAGTAAACCGAGTCTGTGCAGGAAAACTAATACACTACACATACTCTTATCTAAACGAAAAAAATAAGTTCTCATAAATATATAATATAATATAGTTGAGAAAGATTCCAACAAACCAAAACCACATTTAGCTTGCGTTTGAGTCCATATGTATACATAGTTGCCCTTGGTGAATAAGTAAAATATCGAATATTAACTTTTGTAACAATCGACCGATTTCAACAGAGCCTAATCATTTAATAGATACTTTGATTTCTTATGTTAGGCAAAAAAAATTATATAATTTCTTGCCATTTGCAAAACATCACTTAATTCCATTTTTGTACTGTTCTTAAAATAAAATATTTATTTTAAGAACAGTGTACGTCCAAATAATTTCAATTTAACAATCAATATACCTGTTCTACTAGTTTCAATTTATAATCTATTTTTGTAGTTTATTTTTCTCGTAAAACGTTAAGAAAATATATCGTCACCCATTATTTATTTTTTAGAAGAACCAGTCTAATAAAAACTTCAAATCCAATCAGCTGTTCCTCGTGGGGAAGGAGGTAAATGAAGCGTGGGGTTGTTTTAACATGGTCGTGTGTAGAATATTTGGCTCTTTTTATGTTTACTTTCGACATTCCAAAATATCGAACGAATTAAACGAGACTTTCAACACGATTAGACTTTCAGTTACGGAAGATTTGACGGTTCGATTCGGCGATCCTAACATTTTAGGTTACCTAAGCGTCCTGTGTGTGGAGAATATTCTACAATGTAGATACGAGTTTGTGCTGAGTTGCAGTTGGTTTAAGTTTTCTTTTTTCTCTCGTGGGAAACCTATCCAATATATTTAATATCGTATATAGGTTGAACGTTTATCTGAGAGTGGGTATAATTTGGTAAACATCCTATTATTAGTTTATGCATAAATTGCTAATTCCCGAAAGTCAGTTGCGAGTAGCTAAACTGTAAGTTCCGTACGCTCTTAACGAACGAAGAAAACCTTGGGGGAAAACTTACTGATATGATTGCCGGTGGCGGGATTCGAATCCGTGACCTCCCGAATCAGAGACTCACGCGTCACACATGAACCACCACTGTCGGTTAGAAAGAACATGTACCGGTACATAGATTTGACAGTGTTTTGTTTTTAATGACTGCATTACATAATATTATAATATTTCGTAAAATAATGTGACACGACGTTTAACAATGTTTTGTTACTCTTGCTTTTCAAACTATTTGGCTTAAAAGTGACTCGAGAAAAAGAGAGCACTGTAGCAAGAACGAAGGAATTTCCGCCCTCGAGTTTGTCATTGAATAGTTTCAATGAAGAGTTTAACAAAAACTTGGCCCCAGAGCTTGACTTGGCGTAGACTACACTACTGTAAATCAAGTTATCAACTTAGTGTTTTTGCAGTTTGGCGTACAGTAAGTAAAATTAATGGAAACACATATACATATGAAAAGGCAACATAAAAAAACATTCATTTATTCTTGTCTACCATCACCGCAACAACAAAATTTATTTTGCGTGGGGCACATTTTAAAATTTATTATACACTTTAAGTTTCTCCGATTGTTTCGAAGTCACCATTTACATAAACGTTAGTACCCAGCTGATTTATCACCAACCGTTAATTTCCAATTGCTATGCCAATAAAAGTATAAAATATCTTGAAACTGGTGTTTGATGATACCCGATTTTACCTCTGAACGCTCCATTTAATGGTGCTTTTAAGTGATTAACAACAAGCCAAGTATCTTCCGGCGTCGTATTTTTGTTCTGTATTCCAAATGAACCCATTTCCACAACACTCCCGTCCGAACTGTGGTGTGGTGTTTGCTCGCTGGCACTTTGACAGCCGTGATTCATGAGTGGAGGAGAGGAAATTGTATTCAACTTCTATAATATTATGTTGGCACATCTCAACCCAGTATCCACATTTCCATATCATCAACATACATGCCAACACTAAACTAAAATCACTGATCTTTCACAGAGTTTTTCACCCGACCAAAATACATCAATCACTGTTTTTACCAGCACCCATTTCATTTTTCAATTGTTTCCTTTCCAGAACTACCGTATAACTTTTCTTAAAGTTGTTACCATAAAACGCAAAAAATAACACACGAAATAAGAAGCAGGAGGAGAGAAAAATAGCTTTATGCTTCTGGAATAAAAGTCATATAAATCCTCTCACGCAGCAAATATATCAGTAGGAAACATAAATCGCGCCTCATATGACCCAGTAATGAGAAGAAACATTTGGAATGTCACATCATCATTATCATTATCATCATCATCGCCGGTCATAAGTCATACAAATAAAAATACTGTGAACACATGTTGCTGTTCAACACTAGAAGAGAAATGTAGAAGAATTTTCTTAAATGTTGCTATACTCTGATTTCCCGCCGGTAAAGTTGTTTGATATATTGTGTCAATTGTGCATCCAGTTAGTTTTGATAACACATTTATTATTTAGCTTATATAGCCTTACTTAACTAGAACTTACTACTCGAAAACTTACCTATACTTCCCTATTTCAAGCTTTTAATCATAACAATAATCCATTTTTAATCTTCAAGAAAGCGTACATAAGGCCCAAGGGTCACATAAATTACGGAATGAAGCTCCCATATAAGCACCACTTTTCTGCCTTTCTGTTCGCCCGTCCGTCTAGCGTGTGTCACGTCTCACGATGAAAAACGAATACGATGTCCGATTGACATGCATTTGTTGTTGGCACTGCCCTTCAATAAGGGGTGCTGAAGAGTGTTTGGGTGACTCTGGAGGTAGGTGGGCGCGTGGGAGGGTGGCTGGCCTTGCAGAAAGTTAACAAATGCATGACCTGGCACCCGCACCATGTCAGAATGTAAGAACAAGATACGAACATTTTAATGGTTTGCTGACCCGGCGCCACCACCAAAAAGTTCAACGCACGGAGAAGTCTTCTTTGACGATCTGTTCGATCCTTCTTTCGGTTTATCCTGCATTCATGATTGTTTTGTATAGAAGGGCGATGCTCGTTTTGATATTCCTAATGATTAAAATTAATTGTTAAAATACTACTGAACACACAAATAAAGTGTTTGCTTGATTTTGCTTTAAAGGTTATTATCTTAATTGAATATAAAAGTTACTTACGCATTGGGTGTAGTAGGTTCAATGGTTACAATTTCTCTACGACAATTCAAATTATAATTTGTGACTAGAACACCCTTTGTACTCGTTTGTCGGATGTCAGCCGACATGGGTGTTTCTGCACTTATTTACTATACTCCAGAATACAAGAAGAAAACATTTCGATTTTTTATTTTTATGTTTTTGAAATTTTCCTAACTTGATATATTGCCAATATTTCAAGTCTTAAATCGACTTTATATAGTAAACTCATTTTACGGCTTTTCCATTTCATGTAGTTGATTTATAAATCTAACACATTTTAGTAATACTTCTCAATTACTTGACAATGAGAACAAAAAAGCAAATTAAAAACTACAGTTGCCCTAAATCATAAGTCAACGACACAAGACTATGCCCTACAACGTATAAATGTAAAAGCCCAATCTTCATCGCTTAGGGTTAGTATCTCACTTTTACCTTTTTCCAGATGGGCGTGTTTTTTCGCATTTCCGTGCAGTTCAAATATAAAATGCTGCCAACCAACCGTTCTCCTTGCGTGATTTGATTCAGTCACTCGTCAACTCGCCAGAGCAGAATCGTAGAAATGAACGACGCTTAGGCATCTACATGGGCGTACATCTAATTTTTTCACTAGACTAACCCTTTGAGGCGTCAAGCCACAAAACTTGTTTTGATGACGATGATTAACGAGGTAATCACGTTCTAGAAGTCGGTTAATTATTTGATCTCGATTAGCTTAATGTGGTGTAACTTGTGCGATCCACCGCCTCCTTATCTGGGATCATTATGAAATGTAGAGTGTTTTTTAAGTACAGGGCGGTGATTACGTATAACGTGCGAGTCGCCACATTACAACATTAAAAGCACAGACTAACTAACTATAAATACACCAATTCGAGACTATTGAACCTACACAAGGTCAAAGATCGGGTTGTAAATAGCTTTTCAAAAATGTATAATTATGTTAATTTGGACAATGTGTTTGTAGGTAACGCCTTTAAGTGTGTGCTTAGTACTAAGTAGTGATGCACATATTACGACAATGCATATTTTCTCACGCGTCATTCAAACCATTCGGTTTGGATAGATTTCAAACGCTCTTCACATTGTTGGTCGTATGTCTTTAATTTTATTTGGATACTATCTTCAATAATAATAATATGAAAGTCAATTGACGGAACGATTGAAACAAGGACGATAATAAGAGAACAACATAATAGGGAGCGCAACGACTTACTAGCAGATCGTCGAGGATACAAAAACAAAATCTTCTAGGTGCCAAGTTGGCAGAAATGTCATTTTCCGAGAAGACTAGCTCCGCCCCCTGACGCCAAGAACACCAAACAAACATAATATTCTGGATCGGTTGAAGTGCAATGTCAACCAGAATCGCACATTAATCGAAGTTCATACCTTGAGACGTGACACCAAGCACAGACGGACCGACAAACGGACATTAAAGTAAAGCAAAAATAAGAACTTCGACTCAGTTTTTGTTTATGTTGTTATATGGACATAAAATGTCAATAATCTAGGAAATAATCCGAGATTCGCAGTAGCTGACATAATGTTTTGACTGGTATTTCTCTTCTTATAGTACGTCTACCCATACATATGAATGTCATCATCTTATTTTCGATTCGCGTTTTTTTTAAATTTATTTTACAAACAAGGGGAAACCCGAAAAAATATCTTGAAAATGTCGTCTCCTTGTCGCGAACACTCTTCAGTTTTCTAGCGTTGCTCAAAAACTTGAAACTTGTCGCGATGGCGGCGGCGCCAAGACCGCGCAAGGCGCGACGACGAATGTGTCAATATCATTAACGACGCAGCTTTGTTACCGCATTTGTTTTTATATCGAGTCTTGTTTTCTACACTTTTTCGTATTATTTAATGTTTATAGCAATTGAATTCGTAAGAAAGTGTACCCCATTCATTCTCGGAAACACGCACAGGGAAAATGGTCCCAGCATTTTGTCGAAATTGATTTAGTTATGACATAATATAGTTCCTACTCGGAGAAAGCCCTAGAAATGAAATCTACCACATAAAAAATGCTATCATATTCCGAGGGGGAATATTTTGACTGGCAGATGTAATTTCGTAAGTTATATGCAAACGTCTCGGAACTCCTAAAACACTTTTCCTGATCGTTCTACACCCAGCACCAGTATTCTACAAAACAGTAGAGAACTTATGGCTTCTACACAATCTTCACTTCGAGCTTTCAAAGTTTTAAATCTCGTACTTTCAGCTTTTATCTTTTCTGCCTTTGCTTTCTCTGTTTTCCTCATTATGAGCTGGTACGAGTTTTCCCTTACTTCCCGGCACTTGAAGTTTGCTCGTTAGTGCGTCGGCTGCAATTTCCCAGCTTCCAGTTTCCCAGGCCTACTTAGGTCACCGGTGAAATCTCCTCCTGCCTCTCCTTGCCACCACTTTGCGCTCCTCTAAAGAAATACATCTCCTGGATTGACGGTTTTAAACATTGGAGCGAGATACTGGTTGAGAGGATGAAAGAATGTGTTGCCACGTCGTTATATGAAAAGCCGCAAACTGTCAAAAATTAACATGTTAAGAATTTCCTTCCAAGTAAGTCTCTCTATTTCTAATAAATGAGCAAGATTCTGGTCTTGTCAGGCATTGATCGGTTCATTTAAAGTTTGACTTCCAGCTTGTTTGTGTAAGGGGGCGAAATAAAATTAATGGCTTGAGTGTTAAGGCATTAACTACTAGGAACACGCTCTTAGCTGGGGATAATAGTAACACGGGGATTGAATGGGCTGCGCTCGTAAGACAAGCCGGCGCCTTGGCAATACTCTAACTTAAACATATCACAAACATGTTTCTGCTCAACTCTGGTAAATATAATATATTTCAATTTTGATTACTGATTTTGTTTGGACTCGCATCTGATGTAAATAATGAGTTTACTCGTAAAAATTACCTAAAATATTTACTTTTAGTTTTGTGTAAGTGTTTGGCAATAAACATAGAAACCCAATTACAAATGTTGACCCTGTCAAAGTCTGCTAAGTGTGTTTTACTTTTGGCACGATACGTTTTTCTTCACTAAATTTTACTTGACGGTTATTATATATATATATGACATGACATTTTTAGGTGTAGACCACGTACAAATAACAATAATTAATTAAAATAATAACTCATTTTGACGTTTCGTGGAGATTGCACCCCACTTTTTCAAAAAACTGTTTATTTATTAAACAAAACACATGTTATATGAAATGAAGATGCAAAGACTGCAACAAAGCTATATGAAAGATAATATTATTATTTAAACTAATGTGTTTGGCATTTCAAATTATTGTAACCTAGTGCGACTTCTGGTGACTGGTAGATTCGACCATGAAAGCCTACATAAATATATATATAACATCATTGTTGGATTGGAATGTGTAATATTTATTTTGTCCAGAAATATACACACACAAAACACATTCATATAGACGAACAAAAAATCATTATGAATGAGTGTATGAATAGCGTGAATTGGAATCGTAGACAATTAGACGAGGGAGCGAAGCGACTGAGTCTTACAATTCAGGTCAAACGGTACACGATCTGTTTTTTTGTCGGTGAGTGAGCGAGTTCGCTCTAGAACGGCCGAACCGCTGACCAGATTGCGCTGAAATTTTAAACAAACATCTGGGAACAGTCCTTAGGGTGCAGCTTACATTTTGAAAAAAATCCGTTGCGATTTAAACTCACAAGAAATAATAAATTGAAAATAGTCGTAGAATGTCACATTTAATTTAACAACAATGTCTCTTATTCACGAAAAAATCATTTTTATTGAAACATATTTTGAATGTCAGGCGATAAATGGATCACCCTCAATGTTCCCCAAAATTCCTCTGGGATATTGAGTAAGCCTAAACCTTGCAATCTTTACTCGTACAGCATTGTATGCATTTAAAAGTATGTTCTAAATTTTTTAATACAATGTAGAAATTAACAAATCTATCTCGACCGGGGTTTGAACCCAGGTCTCTCACATTCCGGGAATAAACGCGCCTTAGTCAAGTAGACTAGGAAAACGCCACCAAAGTCGTTGTTAGATGAGTGAGCGGAACCATGATTGTGTTGAGTACCCGGGAACATTTGCATTTGAGTTCATTATTTATATAAAGTTTGAGTTCAGTTGGTACAAGGGCGCGTCAACTTTAAGTCTATAATACGCCACTCCAGCCTAAAATTTAAATAAAAAATAAATAAAATAATTTAAATTTTATTAATAGGCTAAAGATGAAATCCAGACTTAGGTAAGGGGAGGAAAGAGAATGTTCCCGGATACTCAATACAAGGCTCATAATCTCGTCTAACAACGACTTTGGCGTTTTCATAGTACCAACAAGACAAAAGAATGTGAAATCAGGTGTTTCTATCAAAAGATGAAGATACATTCTTAGGGTAGATTAGAGTTGACAACAAAAAAGTATATTATATATATTTTTTTAAGATAAGATAAGATTAATTTCAGGTCACTGTAATACATGTAAGTATAACAAGACAATCAAAATGATTGTGTAGCCTGATGAATACAAATGACAATAATACAATTCACATAGCACAACAACATAATACATACAAATTCAACACAATAATATGCACATGCATAAACAAAACAATACATACTACCTATACACATAAATGGTTACAAGGTCTGTAAGTGAAAACCAAAAAAAAAACAAAAACAAAATTTAAAAATTAACCATGAAGTTTTGAAAGTCAAGACTGGGTAGCCCCAGGCCCCTAACCACCCACTTTTTCATTTATTTAAAATCCTGGTCTTGAAAAAACTCTTCCATGGAGTAATAAGCTTTGTTAGTTAAAAATGTTGTTAGTTTATTTCGAAATGTGATTAAGTTCTTAGCATTGGTTATCTGTTTCGGCAATTTATTAAATAGTTTATAATTAATATACATAGAGTTGTTTTGTGTTAGCTTCGTTCTATACTGGGTACAATGAATGTCACCATTTCGACGAGTTTTATGATGGTGTACATCATGGTTTAAGACAGGTTTATTTGAATGTTCAAGACTTTTTACAAGAGAGGTTGCCTCCAAAATATACAGGGAATAAAGAGTTAATATTTTATGTTTAATGAACAGCGGCTTGCAGTGTGCCTTCATGTAACTAGATGACTTAAGGCCGCACATGTTTCTCATTGCCCTTTTCTGCAGTTTAAATAACGTAATTACATTTACTGAATGACCCCAAAATTCAATGCATAACGTATGTGGGATTCAAAGTTGGAATGATGAACTAACTTAGCAACATTTAAACCTGCTATTTCCTGTACGGATCTAATTGCAAAGCAAGCTGAACTGAGTTTACTACATAATTCCAAACAATGTTGTGACCAACCAAGATTTTCATCTAGAACTATGCCTAGAGACTTTATGTGAGATACAGGCAAAATAATTAAGCCATCCACTACATTAGTTATATTATTTAATTTATCTAAATGATTTCGTTTTTGGGACGAATGAAACTGAATAAAGTTGGTTTTATTAGAATTAAATACTAATTTATTGTTTTGGTACCAATCACTTGCATTTGCTATTTTATTTTCTGCATTAGTTTTAAGTACACTGTTTGATGAGCCTTTAACAAGCAAGCTGCCGTCATCAGCAAATAGTTCCGAATCATCAATGACAAAAGAAAAATCGTTGGTGTAAATAATAAAGAATAGAGGGCCAAGAATGGATCCTTGAGGCACTCCACATACAATTCTGCTAGGGTTAGAAAAATATACTCTTTCAATTATTCCAACACTGCTGGTAGTTTCGGTAATTTGAAAGCGGTTTTTAAAGTATGATTCTATTAGTTTAAATGCTGTACCACGGAATCCATAATATTCCAATTTATTCAACAAAATTGTGTGGTCTACACAGTCAAAACCTTTAGAGAGATCACAAAATATTCCTAGTGGATTCAGTTTTTGTTCCAATGCTTCAGTAATCATTTGTAGAAAGTTATTTAAGCTGTGTTTCGTGGAACGATTTTTACGAAAGCCATTTTGGTGATCAGATATTATGTTGTACTTATCAAGGTACGAGTACATATTACAATGCATAACTCTTTCAAGGATTTTTGAGAAAGCTTTTTGAACACGCAACTGGAGAAATGAGTATGAGATGAAAATGAGCTTTCGTATAGAAGAACGTATTGAACAAATAGTATGGATACAAAAACCCATGTAATTTGTGCAACCGGTATAACATTTAGGAAAAAAAAACATTACGATGTGTGAGTTAAAATTTAGCCCAAAACTCTTCGAAGAATCACAAGTGTGATTAGTTCAGGGCAAAAACAAAACATAATCAATTGAGAAACATAATTTAGGTTTTAAAAAGCTCGCTTTGTAATAGGTATAATGGATTTGCTTATGTGTAAGCATTGTGAATTATGTAGTTAAAATGTAAAATTCATTTTTTAGTAACAGGGTTCCTGTATACATCAGCTATAATTAAATCAAATGCCGGTACCTCTGTATTGTGTAGGTCGTAATGAACTGAATATGCCAATCACTGTACATCCAACAACACATGAATTAAAAATATTTTATATCCCAATTTCAATTGCAAAACACTATGCCCTATATTATGCTGCTTAGTTTACATAATATGTGACACTGTTTAAATGCTTATCGACTAAAACATGTATAATCTTCTATAATCTACATTATAAAACAGTGTATATTTTAATCTCATATTACAAAAACATACTAACAACTTACAGCTTAAATGGAAATAACATTATAACTATGAACACAATGTCGCCTGTCGCCCTGGTTTGTGAACTTCACATTTCAAATACGTTGTATTGTAATAATGACACCAATGTTATAGTTTAACTTGTTTGTCTATGTGATTTGGGGTCAGATATCTAAAAATGAACCCTCTGGCTACAGATTTAAGATAACCCTACTGCATTGCAAGCAAAACATGAAAGTTCGCAGACAGCCAAAATAAGACTATTACAGCAGAAACAAGTAACTAGAAAGAAACTGAATATTTTAGTGAGCATGAACAAAAATGAATAGAAAAGAATCGTGTTCTTGAATAAGTTTAGCATGTCTGATGGTACAACAAATCGACATGAAAAACCGTGTATCCATATTATTTGTTCGTTCATTTGAAACAGCCCTTCAGATAATTTTCTTATTATATTGCATATGATTGATGGCATTATGTTCATAATATTAATTTTGTACTTTAAAAATACTTAATTACAATTATGTGCGCTTCAGAGGCAGACATTTTAAACTGTCTATAATACGCTTTATGAAATATAGTTAACAAAATGTATTTCAATTATTGTCAATATTTCAGTGACTATATGTATTGACAGCAACTATACTGCGCTAAAACACGTGCATTGAAAATGTCTAACTAAAATCCCAATCACAACTTCTAAGTTATTAAAAGGGCTGTATTTATTATATTCAACTGTCTCTATTAATCGGTCTCCAACATCCGAAATTCGAAATGTTCGTCTAGCCACAATTACCTTAGCAATCTGTCCCGAATCCCAAATATATTTTAGTTTCAAGGTCAGAAGTCTCTGAGTAGGGTCGGGATTCCCTCTCTCTCATCACAATTGAACCGGAATCTGCCTATTAGAAGAGATCCAGGCATGCCTGTCTGTTTTCCCCCCTCGTTCAATTAACAATGTTAAATTGAACTCGGCTCTTGTCAGAACGCAATCATCCATTCTTGACTCGGTTTCGCATCGCTGCAGAAGGAAATTTGAATCCAAGACCAATTTTTTCGTTATTATTACACCCATATAAATGCGAAGCTGCAAGTTTGTAGTACCAGGTTTCATGAAAATGTATAAGGTTTGGATAAAAGTATATTTTGTGTTTTTAAATCGTGTTGAATGTAAAGAGGGGAATTGAATAAGTTTAACTTGACATTTACCTGAAACTGTTGATATTTTATAGGACGTGGAAGTTTAAATATGGGATAGAAGAACCATTAATAATTTATTTAGCAACCGGTGATTTTTTTTAAAAAGCTTTTTCTTATTTTTCATGCGAGGATTCGAGACCAAGTTTCGTTTCACAAAGTGTACATCAATTAATTTTGTAAGCCGATATAACAAGGAGTGAGTTATTTAAAGGTATGCTTGCTCGAGTAAAAGCTGACGAGTTTATTCAATAATTAACCACTTATTGAATAACTCTTATGTACTTTAACCTTACAAGATAATGTGGAGGATACTAGATAGCACCATACAAAATGTGTTACACTTTAGAACATGTGTGATGATGCTATTGATTTTGTTTTAAAGTTATTATTGGTTCAATTAAAATAAAACCGTTTCGATTGGAATGGCTGTATACCATTCTAGTATGGTATCATAAAAATTTCCACGAAATATAAAATTTCCTATACACAAACGTCAGCTTCATAGTTTTATTCCATACGAAATGTAACTGTTCCCTATTTTGTTCCAGTTTTTAGATTGAGATAAAAAGTAAAGCTATGCCTATACTTCTGACTCAATGGTTTTGTTTTCAACATTATCAACATTTTATCGTCATTTGTGTCTTAATGTCATTTATTGCATATTGGCAAGGGATATTTTCATTTTCAATGGCCCATTTAACATTTTAACGTTTAAAGCACGATCACATACGTTTTTGTAGGATTTCAAACTAGAAAATTTGGAAATCCGCCAATTATTTAATAAAATTACGAGTGGATCTGGTAACTTTTATAGATATTAAAGAGCTGATACGTCATTAGACTAGTGAGCGCAGCGAACGTAGTCTACAACGCTACTCGATCGGGCCTTGGTCGTGATTAATTCTGTTTGTTAAATGTTAAATGTTAAATGTCTGTCTGTCTATCTGTCCGGTCCCATACGGCCGAACGGCCAAATAGACTGAGCTGAAATTTTAAACAGACATCCGTGACCAGGTAACTGAGAACTGCTAACAAAATGAGCACAATCCGTTGCGATTTAAACCTGAAATAAAAAACTGAAAAATACGTTGCCAATGTATAGGAATTATTTTAACGACAATGGTATTGATTTTGAAATAATATTTTTTGTTTGTTATTTACCTGGCTGTGAAATGCCGTGTCCAAGGTTAATCGAATGTTGGACGTCAAGGTACCCCCAAATTCCGCTCGTAGATTGAGTTAACCTTGCAATATTTCCACGTATTTCGTACTGGCTATGTTTTTCATAGTATTGTCACAGATGATGGACTACACTGCGTTATATGCATTTCAAAACATGTTAAATAATTTAAAAAACAATCCAGAAATTACATAATCTTTCCCGACCAGGGGATTGACCCACGTCTCCCAAATTTCGGCTATAAGGGCGCTTTAGCCAACTCGACTAGGGAAACGCCAAAGTCGTTGTTAGACGAGTGAGGGAGTCATGTGTTGAGTACGCGGGAACATTTGCAATTAAGTTTTATTTCGTATAAATAATAGGGTATTTAAGTTTAGGTCATAGTTTAGGCCATAATGCTCCACTGTAGCCTATGATAGGCTAGGGAGGCCTAAGGTAGGGGGAAGAAAAGGAATGTTACCGGGTACTCAACACATGGCTCACTCACTCGTCTAACAACGACTTTGGCGTTTCCCTAGTATTAAAATAGAGCAAGATTCATATTATTGAGTGTGGAGGGTGCGTATTTTCTTGGACAAAATCGCGCCCGAGTGGGTATAAAGGGAGTTACCTATCGTGGAATAATACATTGCCTTGCAAACAATGATATTCATCGTTTTATCACGACCCTGATAAGTGGCTTACAATGAACAAAACTCAAATTAGTACATTTCGGCTTGAGTATATTTTGTTTTCGACGACATGCCTGCTCCTCTCCCCCCCCCCCCCCCCCCCCCATACAACCACTGCCAACTTCGATGGGGGTATTTCCTCTCGACGACAGCCTCTCTTGAGATTGGAGTATGCTTGTGTAGGTGTCTTCCCACAGTGCCGCTTCCCGTAAGGCCATCAACCTTTTTTTCCCCCTATGCCATCATTTCTACCTGTCGATAAAGACCATGTTACAGGAAGCGTTGATGGCCTAAGGGAAATTGATTTATTCCCCTTTGGCCAACACCCTGCATTTCATTATGGAAAATACAAAGAAGGTTTGTTGGCCTTAGGGTAATTGATTTATTCCCGTTAGGCCAACAGCATATATGCATCGTTTACGGTAAGGAGCGGGGTGCATATACGCTGTTGGCCTAACGGGAATAAATCAATTACCCCAAGGCCAACAACGCCCCGCTCCTTACCGTAAACGACGTATATACGCTGTTGGCCTAACGGGAATAAATCAATTACCCCAAGGCCAACAACACCCCGCTCCTTACCGTAAACGAAGCATATACGCTGTTGGCCTAACGGGAATAAATCAATTACCCCAAGGCCAACAAACCTTCTTTGTATTTTCGATAATGAAATGCAGGGTGTTGGCCTAAGGGGAATAAATCAATTCCCCTTAGGCCAACAAGTGTAACATGGTCTTTATCGACAGGTAGTAATGATGGCATAGGGGGAGAAAAAAGGTTGGTGGCCTTACGGGAAGCTGCACTGTGGGACGGCTCCCTTGTGTAATATTAGCCAACTCCCCCCACCCCCCTATCCCCCTCCCGAAGCTATTGTTTGCAAATTATACGCCTTGTGGGTACGGCTTGGTCTTTGTGATCTTCCAACAATCGCGTTGGTCACATCTTCTGATAAGACCTCCGAGCTTTCTGTGTCCGAGCACAGAATACTGGGATTTTGAAATTTGAAACTTTTAACTACAAAAACTCTGTATATTATTAAACCACCCTAGAAAATCAATTAACAAGATCTCTGTTCAAAAAGTATTATTATTTCAAAAACTGTAATGTATTTAACAATAAGCGAAGTAGATGGATTTATGTGTTTGTGCTTTGCCAAAAAAGAAACACTGACACGTCTTTCTAAATGCAAAGTGCTATGTAACGTAACCACGTAAATCCCATAAACCGCATTCTCGACATGAAAAGAATAAATAATAAGCTTTTAATAAAATAAATGGTTTAGATTCATTTACATTTTCATTTCCAGGCAAAAATGCATCTTCAGAGTTCTGTGCTAGTTGAAATAATAATATGGAATATGACTGTGAACCTAAACTAGACTTTTAATCAGATGAAGTTTTCCACTAAGCTTTCTACATACGCGGTTGTTTATCTGGCAAAAGGATGAATGAAAATATTTATATGTATTTATACTTTAAACAGTTTTTATACTAAATAGAATAGATGATTAATCAATAAATATATAATAATATATAAATAAATTAGCTGCTAGTCAGAAATGCAATTTTCTGATTACCTATGTTTGCAAAAACTGTGCCGACATACTTGTGCCACTGTGAGAAGAGAACAATAAAATCTTTAAGTATCTAGTGTATACATGACGCTAGTGAGATTAATGTCTCGAAGTACATTTCGTAGATTGTATTCTGCAATGGTTTAAATTGCATGCTCTAAGTACTAGCTTGCATTTCCCCCAAGATCACAAACAATACGAAATAACCAAGTCCACTAATGAAGTGCACACATAACACAAAGGGCAGTATAGTACAAAACATAAATAATTGATAAGCTCAGCTTATTTATTTTTAAATATGCTAGATACTATAACAGTTCTGGTTTAAGTTACAGTAACTGTCTGTCCAAGGATGCTCCCATTTATGTATTATATTTCACCCTATCCTACAGTACAGCAGCGCAAAGGCTTTCTGTAGGGATTATACTGCCCTACTCAGGATATAGCTGTTTGGGTTAGCTAACAAAGGAACAGTCTTTTAGAACCCAATGACTGAGAAACTGAACATTTGATTAAGAAAATCTTGGGAAAGTCTTGCGTGATTTTTGGGGTTAGAAGTGAACTCCATAATCTCTTGAGGACTCTACAGTGAGAATACTATGGTTAAACTATAGTTATGGTTTAACAATACCGGTTGGAGTAAAATATTCAGTTGTACGCCATAAAACTACTATGTTTAATTATTTATTGTTCTACTCCATATAAGACAAATATTTAAAATATTATTAAACATTGTACTTTGCCATCCATAGTCTTACTAGTTTTGAATATTTTGTTTTATTATATTTTTCTTACCTACTCGGCGGGCTCAGAGGAAGCATACGAGGTCCTAGCTCGATAGGTCGTCGGTTCAGTTCTATCTACTGGTAATCTAAACCTGACGTTTTCAAGATTCAAGATTCAAGATTTATAAATGAAAATAATGTTTGGTAGTTATGTACTTAGTCATCTGAGAAAGGTAGGATGTCCCTATTGGCAAAGATACTAGCGTTCAAACATGGTGTACGTCGTTCCTTGTTATAAGCCCAGAGTCAAATAAGATACAATGCAAGTTTCCCCAAGAACATATCCTTATTCAGCTCAGTAAAAGGGGCATTTAGGGTTGATTCTAGAAAAGTTGGGAATATAATACTGTGAGCACAGTCAGTTATATTGTAAATGTTTAATGGTGGTTGTTGAAATTGTAAAATGGTTAAAGGGCACTCTAATGTAGCGTAGAGGACTTTCAGAAACAGGCTTATCAGCGGATAATCACGTTTAAAACACGCGAATTGTCTGTCTGTCTGTCTATCTGTCCCGTCATTACATTAATGCGCTAGTCAGCCGGCGTGTAAAATGATCAATCATTCGCTTCATGAACCACTTTCAAAATTGGGAAGTGAAATAAAAGGCGCTCGCTCTGGGTTTGCTGGCTTGTAGAAAGACAGGGAACTAAATGCGACTTGAGGAAATGTTTCTCAATTCAAATCCAGTTTTCTCTGTTTTGAAATGTAGAGCTTGTCGCAAGAATCTTCAGCCCAGGATAAATTATGTTAAGTATATTATAGTGAATACAACGCCGCGAAGAACAACGACTGGCGTAAAGCCCCTTGAGCCATTTTATGATGCCTACCACAATTAGTATTCTTTGAACATACTTAGATAGTTAAGTAGATACAAATACAATTAACGAAGAAGTTAATTTGGTTTTAGTACACCCACTCATTAGTTATTAGTTATTAGTCAGTCATTAGTTATTAACTAATGCTCTGAATCAACTCTGTCGACGCCGACGCTATATACGAGTGAATAACAGCCATCCAGCGATCAGTGTTTAAGAATATAATGCAAGATTAATTTAGATTAAACCAAGACGGTGGCCATAGGTTAGCAGCTCTGAGAAGTGTATATAAATAAGAATGTTAGTTGGAAAACAAACACGTTTCTGCTTAGTCAGCTGCGAGGCGAGTGTTATCTCAATTAGCATCCGCACGGCGAGGAAATCAGCGCGCGTGGGGCCCGATTCAGCGCGAGTTGGTCTATTTGTTCTAAGGGTTCATCAAAACATATCAACAACGCAATGTATTAACAGATGGCATCAGTTTGCAGTAGCAAAGCAGACTGGAATGTATAAGAGACGCTTCCGCTACACTTAGACGGAACTTTTAGTTTTGGGTTTGCTAATATTTGTTTAACACGCAACAGCTCAAATGGTTTCGGAGTCAATGGAATGGAAAAAAACATTTGTTTTACGTAACTATTTTGCATATGTTGTTGATATGAAAAGATGTGGTAAGGTATAATATGTTCAGGATTGTTGAATTATTATAGTATAAAAGTCTAACGTGTTGGACTTTGTTCCGGGAGATCGCGGGCTGGAATCCCGACACCGGCATTACTGACTGAAAGTTTTTCCGATGTTTTCTTCGGTCGTTAAAATGGAGTCCTCATAAACAGACCTAGGACATTTCATTTAAAATTGCACAAACTCCAATACACCTAGTAAGAAACCTGAAGAGGGGCATATATTGGATCGATCCTAAGCAGGTTTCCCACAAGAAACTATTTTTTTTAAATCAATTTTATTAAATGAATTTGCAAACCCTTTTTTGGTGGGGCGAGAGGGGCATGTGATGCTTTAATTTGTTGTTGTGAGTTTATTTGGAGTAAATATATCGAATGATTTTTTACAGTGCTATTTGAAGTAAGCCAGTGAAGGAAAGGAATAAAAATTAGGGCTGAGCAAAGAAATAAATATTTCGATACGATATCGATGTAGGAATACTTTCGATGCCGATGGTCTTCATATCGAAACTTAGAACTTGAAAAAATTAACAAACTAGAGCTTTGGAATTTTTGGTGATAGAAATGTGTAAGAGCTTAATAATGCTATAAAATTAATGCATAAGCAAAATTTGAACTCTTCAAATTTCAGTTCCCGTGATTTATGGTGGAGGTGCCGGGTAGGCAATAATTAATTTGTCCTGACTTTTGCATATCCGGATCGGTGCCGGATCATTCAATGCGAGTATGAGAACGTAAAACTAGTTTTTATTCATTCTTGGCGATTACATAAACCCTATTTTGCCACATTATTAGGCTAATCGTCGGCCTTCTAATTTTAAACTAGAATGTTGAGGTTTTGAATTTTTTTCACAAATACTAAAATTTCGAGAAATCGATATCTATATCGATTATTAAATGAAGCCTTAACCCAGTACAAATAAAAATAACAGAAACATTTTTTTTCCTAATCTTACATTCCATCACACATGCATGCTTGACTTGACAATTTGTCGAGAGTAATCGAAATATTATGTTGGGTTATAATTCGTTGCTGAAAATTGTCACTAGACAAACATATAATTGAGATGAATGTCTCTAAAACAAACCAAGCGCAATATATCTTTAAAAATTCCACACAACCGACGTATTGCAATGATTATTTATAGTGTCAACGACGTATTATACTCTGCAGAGCTACTCCACGTACTCTACTCCGTATACTGCCAACTTGCTAACCACTCAATTAATTTCTTAGAGTATAGTCTTATCCTTTATTAACAGTGAGATGTTAGCTGGATAACTCACCCTTTATATTCCCACTAATAAAACTTTACGTCTTACCAGTGTAGAACCCCACAGTACCTATACCACGGTTATAATTATAATTTTGTTAGAATGTTACCATACAAGGTGTATGTACGAAAGCATTTCTACAGAATAGTTTGATTGATCAAACTGAGTTTGTATTTAAAAAGCACCTGCGTAAATACAGATGGCAAAGGGAACCGTATTTACGTATTAGTATATCCGCATCGCTCGTCTGATGACTAACTAGGAACTACTGATTATAGGCGATGGTTGAGGACGGATTCTCAAGGGAGGTTTCCTGGGAGAAACCATAGAAAATAGGTCTAACCATGGGAAACACCGTCAGCCATTGCTGCATGGATGTGGATGCAATGGAAGAAGCATTCATTGTAGATTTCTGCCCGTACAATATTATTTGGATGATGAATTTTTATAAATTTAGTACTATTATGTCCACAAACTTATATTTATAATATAATGTCGTGTTTATAGTTAAAATTTACAAAATATATACAAATCACTAGTAGGCCTAAGTGGTTTTCCATATCTTTGCACAATAACAATTTAACGTTATTAACTTTAGTACAACAATACAAACTTGCATTTAAATAAGGTTTTGAGTTGACATGAAAAAAAAATATTTCACTAGTAAGTGGTTTTCCATATATTTTCAAAATAACCATAAAACGCGATAGTAATTAGTACTACAATAAAAACTTTCATTTAAATAATGTTTTGAGTTTACATGAAAATGATTTAATATTAATATTAATTCACATGTTATTGGTAATCCATTTATTTGCGCAATTACATAAAGAGTTAAAGTAACATTGGACACATTCTCAAGTGTAGGTATTAATGTTCAGGGAAAGTAGTATATCATTTTTGCCAGACAGTATAAGTAAGAGCATTTACTTCAGCAACATAATAAATTCACCGCTCTCCGTTCGAGTGCCAAAGCAAATATTTGGCCAAGTCTATTCCGTTCAGAGGTTTGGTACAGTAGATTAGACGTGTGGTGGCGTATATAACGTTTAATGTTTAATTGTTGTCGAGTTATCTTATATAACATTTCAGATATAGCTTGGATGTGGACGCTATTCGTGAGCAAAAGTTATAAATATTTATCATGATGCATAAGTAAGACTAAGACCTAACATGACACGTAGTCTGATCCTGTCGTAAAACTGCAAGGGGGTCAATGGTGTAGGGTATACGTCCCATCTGTAAGGGAGGTTAAGCTTTATTGGGTCACACGTGACGACGCAAACGAAGCTGTTGCACAACCCCGAAATAAAATGTGGTGAGAAATGAGCACGTTGATGACGAGAATTAGTGTTGGAGTTTTAAATTATTAACGTTTTGTAACCTTGATACCGTGGTTAGTGTCCGTGCTTGCAACGCAGAAGGTCCCGGGTTCGATTTACGTTGGAATGGACCAATGCGTCGATATCATAGATATTAAACAACACTATAGTAGGCTAGATAAGCAGTCTCCAATACCTCCGCACAGACGCGAGCGAAGCAAATTGAAGAGTCAATCTGCCATATTCAAGATGGCGACTTGGTGTTTTAATTTATGCTTTATTAATGCAATAAAGTATTTTACTGGATTGTTTGATATGGTTTAAGCTTGTGCAGCATGGGAATGTACAAACAGAAACAATAGGAAGTTATTGCATAAGTGAATTTAGTAAACATTTGGTGTTAATGGCTAGTTTGCTCAGCTGTCAACCTGACGTCAATCTTGAAAACTATTTGGGCTACAAATCGCTCCCATTTACTTAAAATGCAAACAGGTCTTTCAAGATGGCTTCAAATTGTCACGGAAGTGGATTAATGACTGCGGATCTAGCCTACTATAGATGTTTAATATCTACGGTCAATATGATACATAGGTGAATATAAACAGTGACATAGGAGACGTCCTAGATAAGAATTAAGAAGCAGATAATAAATCGTACAAAGTTGTTTCGAATTAGCCTTGTTGATGCAACTGGTTTCAGCGAGCGAATCGGTGCCAATCAGTCATCCTCATTGCAAACACAGATCACTGATAAGTAAGTTACGTGAAATAGCGTTTTGTGAATAGATGCTACAAAGCGCTTTTTTCACTTAAAACGAAGTTTCCAGTCCAATTTATTTATTTTTCATAGTAAGAAATAGTTATGTTTTATACACATTTATGCATTGATATTGAATCAACCTTGATGACAGTAATTTCAAAATAATAATATGAAAAATCTTCATACACAAGTTTTGAAGGTGGCAAAAAAATGTAAGTATGCCTACCAACACGCTATAAATGACACTTGAAAATGCATTTTTCTCATACCCTACTGATAAGCCATAATTTACTAATCGATGGAGTCGTTATCGATAGGACAAATTTAATTTTCTGCACGGAAAACCAGTTGTGTAACTGAGGATAGATACCGCCTGGAATCACAAATGTATTTATTTATTCAAAGAAAAAGAAAATATCAATTTCACAAGATTTGTAATAATCGTAAACATTATTAAAAATAGAGAACGAACTGAATATTAGTGTTTCCATTCATTATACGTCAAAACATCTCACTTAAGAATCTAAACACATTTCAAGAGTATCGCGTGTTGTAAAGTATCAAAAACAACCCCACCCCCCCCCCACTCTCGTATATGAAAATACCGTAAGCGGATTTTAATTGCTCAACCCCACCCCACAATTAGAGATGTTACAGAGATCATACCGTGCACGACGACGTTGCCACCTCAGTTAATAGGGTGCAAGTCACCCGCGGGGTAAAAGTCCCCCCCCTCTCCCCCTCCTCGTGTGCAGCATCAGAAAGTACTCTACCCTCACATAATAACCTCCGCTTCTTGACAGAGACGGATGGACGCGGCTGTCATCGCACTCGATTCGTGTGTGTGTGTTGTGTGTCCCCCGTACTAGCTAGCACACTTGTTATGCATGGAGACCCTCCCGTGATGTGGTTTCACGCGTGGTTGCTTCCCTATCTATGCATTAGGCCGATATTAGGGGGCTAGCACGTTGATCTGGTTCCCAAGTCAAGTTATAACATTCAAAACTCAAACTACTCCAACAGGAAGTAGAGAGTAACATCTATATGCTAATGGTAATGGGCTGGATTGATGATGATGAGTAATATAGAGATGGCGAATTATTACAAACGTGTGCATTATCTAATTCATGAAAGGAGACTCGAATCAAAATATGGAGCTGTTGACGGATTTTCAACTGTCTGTTATTTGGAGAGGAAAAAAATTCTGAATAAATTCGGTTTCAATATGAACAGTTATTTAATCAATGTTGACTCGTAGGGTCCGTGTGAAGTAGAATACACATTCCAGTTGATTAGAGAGGTGGATTGAAGGGGTTGAGGATAAGTTTTAAATAACAGTATAACTCTCCGGTTTTCTCGTAGGAATGTACACTGCAGGGTATATGTTCCATTTTATTTGGAATGATGTCACTAACTAGGTTATTATAGGGTGTTGGGATAGTAAGGATGGAATGTCCTAGGACTGGTAATAGAACTCAATCCCAGCATTCGCCTATGACCCGGGAAAAACTAGGATAAAACATGTCAGAACTGCCAGTGGTTGGTATTATTATTTATTTATGAAGTAGTAACTTGCATGAAAAATTATGATCTACATCTCTATAGAAAGTTTTAAAAGGGCCATGTGGCTCCAGTTACACCTCATTTAAGCATTGTGAAATAATGTAAAATGAGATGATGAAGGGTGATCTAAAAATGATGGTGTACAGTAATTTGGTGGCAAGGCGAAAGTTATAATTTGATTAAAAATGTAAATTCGTTCTCACAAAGAATTTTTGAAATGGTCCCTAACATCAACATTGAAATGTCTTGAAATCTTCACATCAGCCGGGAGAGAGTTCCACGACGATGCAGAACTATATAGTAGAATCCGTTTTGGTATAGGCTGAAGTTCGGGCACGACCGCACGAGGAGGAATGATTCTAGTTCCTCGGTAAGCCGATGTTATTAGCTTGGCTCCAACTGCTCAGATAGAGAGTTGAGTTGCAGCGTGAAGTCGTCTGTTTGTCTCTGCGGTACGTCACGGCGGGCTATGAACCGGTACCGCGATTTGCCCCATCCCCCGACATAATCAATCACCCGCTTATCTGCTCGAAAAGCCTAGTAAATATGCCACTGGTTAGTGGTTATATAAAGGAAAATTTGAAACTGCGCTTTTCATGAAAAAACTTTCTCCCCGTTATCCCGCTAGGAAAGTTTATAAAGGCGAGTTCTGAGACGCGGGAGAAAATTCAAATTTGTCATTTTCGGTGCGATCTGCGGGGAAAATATCTTTCGTTTGACATATGGGTTGTTATTTTCGCATCTTTTATTCCCATCTCTATAAAATAAAAATGTGTGTCGCTAAAAAGATGAAGCCATATTGCTTGATAATTCCGTATATCAATGGATGAATATGAATCATTTTTGTTAAACCAATTTTATGAAAATATAATAATAACAATGAAACTAATGTAAAAATTAACACCACTTTGGAGAACTATAATATATACTCACATATCGCCACTATATCATCGCTTTTGTGTATATATCAGAATTCCTTCTTGACATTTACAATTTCTATGGAAAACTCTACCACCAAGTTGACGTGCCAAACATGACAGAACCGCACGAGACTAACAACGTAACGCATGTTTCTTTTCCCTACTAGCATGTCAAGATGTTTGCTCAGATAAACGTTGAGGCTAGAATTTTTGCATAATATACATTTTAATTATCCTGTATCGCTGTAACATTCTCGAGGTGGTAGCAAGTTAAGCTGCGAATTCGCATGGCCCATAGGATACAAGAGCGTAATCTGTTGAAACCGCTAAGTCAGCCTTGACACTTTCATAATTCTTATAATCCCGCAGGCCAAAGAGAACTTTGCCGCTGTTACTGTCTTCCTAATCCTACAATTCCATTAGCTTCAATTTACGAAGTAGGAACTTACTGAAAGCATTGCGCCCAAACCACTCAAACACCTAAAATTATCGGAGGTTCAGAATGCGTAGTCATGGCTAGCACTTAGGTTAAGATTGGGAAGGCAAGGGGGGTGTACCCGACACGTCCCTAGGTGCGTCAGGGTGGGGGGTGACAGCGTCCACGTAGGGTAACCATACGGACACGTCTGGCCCGGGCACGTGACCGGCAAGAAACATCGGCGCCGGGTCTCGCAACCCCGGGGACTCCCTCCTCAGGTAGGGTTGACCTCGAGCCTTCTAGGCTAATAGAGTTTATCAACAAGTGGGCAGCAAGGAAAGACACTTCGATGTGGTTTGCAGCCAGCATACATTTACAATGTCTCGCGCGCGAGTTCGAGGAGTGGTTTCGAGTTCGGAGAGAGAGGCATTAGACCAATACCCAAGTTGATCTTGCTTCTCACTGCTTGGACCAACTTTCAAAATTGTGGTTATTTATTCATTCGGTACGGTGGAAAAGCACGTAACGTACGGCGACACACCATCAACACACTAACACACATGCACACACACGCGCACACAGGTCGTTAAGATAGAAATGAGGTCAACATACACATCATTATTAGAGTCAACATTGTCAAAAAAAAATATACGCACTATAAAAGTGTTACAAAAAATACTTCGTCCTTAATTGAATTGTTACAATATCCAATGGGGAATTCCAGTGTTTTATAATGTCCTAGTTATAAGAAGACAAATTATCAATATATGTTAGAAATCTTAATTTACACAGTTTTATCATATACATTAATTTCTAAATTATTAGATAAGAATGCGTAATAAATTTCAATTTGAAAATGTTCGTTAACTAAACCTAGAAGGATCACGCTACTCGATCTGGAGTTGCGCATGAGGGAAATCATCCAAGGATGCTAGACGTCTACAGTAAACTAGCATCGTCGGGGCGTCGTAAAATAAACTTTTAATACTAAGTTATGACGAAATGGAATAATTTAATAAGTCATAACCGAAGTGCACCATGCAGCACTTGACTGTTCTATAGTAGGGTAACGTCCCGAACAGTTGGCGTGAGCAATGCGCTTAAAAAGATAGAATTGCGAATCCAATTTGCGGGTAGGATGTTGGATATACCCCCCCCCCAACCCCTTTTCCCCGGCAAAACAATAGTTGTTCTTGTAAGTTGCAATGGTTCTGCGATGAAACGATGAGATGATCGCTAGTTTTACGGTAAGATATTTGACACTGTTGGTTTCATAAATTTTGATTCCAAATGCTTACATAAACAAAACGATGCATTGTTCTTACATTTTAGATGATAAAACTAAACTATGTAAATTTAATGGAAACATTTCATTCACACATCGTTAAAAATACACTAACAAGATCATTACAGAAAACAATGTTGGAATGTCTAATTGACAACAGTAATTTGATTCACTAATTTATTATAAGTGATTGTGGGAAGGAACGAAGTGTCTGAACTCCATACAAATAAATCAATAAGTTAAAGATAAACAGGTATAATAAATTAGATTAAAACACATGCAAAAAGATTTTAATAAAAAAATCAAGCAAATTACGTAATTTTATTAAGCGAGCGAAGCGAGCGTTTCCATTTGACTCTGCCGGAAAAAATAGTCACTGGTTTTGTTTTTTGTTATTTTGATTTTTGTTTGTTTGTTTGTATGTCTCGCCATAACGTTCGAACGGAGGTTCGGATCGAGTTGAAATTTGGACCATCCGCAAGCGTCGATCTGGAATGAATGCCATTAGTTTTCTGGCAAAATCGTTCAAAAAGTTACAAAGTTACATTAAAGTTAGGCCATCGAAAGATTTTTTAACTAAACGGTGACAAAATCTGAGGTGGCCAAATCATGTAGAATGTCCGTCCGGTCACGAATATGTTAATTTTATTTTGATCCGATAAGTAGTGTAGATAAAAATTACATTTTAACAAAAGTATCGTTACCATGGCAACGAAAAGTCACACGAGGTTTCTGGCCACTATGCACTGCCACCTAGAAGTAATCAAAATACTATCGAGGAAGCAGTGTATTGTTTATTACCAGAGTCGATAAAGAAGTTTCCCCTTTGGGGAGGTCCCCTTACTCCCAAGTCAAAACGGAATCTAACGTCCTGCGCGCTGAGAGCGGCTCCAATGTGAAACTAATAAAAGCACTGCACGCTAAATACGGTCAGTAGATTATCGATGTGCAGTGACGCTGAAATCAACAAACAACAGACGAAACGTCAAACTTCAATTTTATTTCAATCATATTAGCCCTGGGCCCTAGTCTTTTAAAACAATTTACTTTTGATTTATTATTGTACTATAAAGTGTTGCGCAGGCATCACTGACATTTTCGTGCGAAATAATTTGAGATATGCCTTGTTCAAGCCTAACGGACGTAAGTGTAGCCTAGGCCCAAGGCCACAATACAGTTTTCAGACGTAAGTACGCCCTAGGCACTCAAATCGAAATCTTGAACAATACATATTGTCGGCCTAGCTCCTAAGCTTAGGTCTACTCCATCAGAAATATCCTCATTAATAAAGAGAGTTTGCTTTATGCCAAAACATTCGCCAACATTCGATCGTATTTAATATTTTGACGTTTCCGCCATTTGTCGTCATCGACTGTTAACTACTAGTAGAAAAGTGACGTACTTTTATTGAAGTAGTTCCATCAATCGTCACACAGAGTCGCGCGGAACGTTAGATTCCCAACGCCAAAAACCGACTTTTTATTTAACCCAGGGCGGTATAGGGAGTTGGAGGACCTCCCCAACGGGGAAACTTCTTTATCGACTCTGTTTATTACCAAAGAGGTAAAATAGTTTTCCCAAAGAAATGATGTCAAGGTCCTCTAGATGGCGGTGGATTTTATCCACAAAGAAAAAGTTTACCCACGGGTTTACCCAAATACCTTGGCAATAATTGGATGAGCGTAGCGAGCGAAGCGAAGATTCCATTTCACTACACTGGAGAAAAAAATCCGGAATGTTTTTTTTCTTCTTTCTTTCATTTTTTCAATTCGATTCCGGCTACACCGATATTCCAATTGCGATAAAATTTTCTAAAGGCCTTCGAAATCTCTGAACTTAGAACTGCCACGATTTTGAGCGCAATCGGAAAATTATTTCTCATTAAAATCGAAATTTTATAATTTTTTTCGATTTTTTTAAAATTTCTTCGACTTATTACACCTACATGCTTAATCTGATTTTAATGATTTTTTTCACAGAATCTTAATTTTATGAATTAAGATATTCGTGTGAAATTTGAGCGCAATCAAAAAATTATTTTTCATGAAAATCGAAATATTACAGGTTTTTTCTTGTTTTAAACATTTCTTTGACTTATAACACCTACATGCTTTATCCTATTGTAATAATTTTTTCACAGAACCTTAATTTTATGAATTAATATATTCGTGTAAAATTTGAGCGCAATCGAATAATTTTTTCTTATGAAAATCGCAGTTTTACGATTTTTTTACTTTTTTAAAAATTACGATTAATAAAAAAAAATTAAAAAAAATAAAGTTATTTTTTATTTAATTTAATTGAATTAAAAAAATTCTTCGACTTTGTAATAATTTTTTCACATAACAACAGAAAATCCGCATAACACATGGCAGCTCAATGCATCAATTACGCTCATCCAACAACGCGCCTGAAAAAGCGTTTGCGAATAATATTGGAAATATAGCCCCGTGGACAGCGAACGTCACAAATTTTAAAATTTAAAAAATGTGCAATGTGGGTCTAGCTAAAGCACGTGTTTTCTTACTATAGAAACAGGCCAGTTAGACAATTTTTGGGCAAAACCCAGACATTTAATGTTCCTCAAATATTATTGCTGGAATATGTTCAGGGGATGTCCCTGATCAAAAAACTCAAGTTCCCAAAAATCCCACTTGGAAAATCCGCCATCTTGAAAAAACTCCGCCATGTTGTATTTCGCAGATTGTTTGCTCAAAACAGGTGATCTAAGTGACCAAATGACTTGATTATTTTTCCATTGTTATTATTTGCAACCCCTATTGATAAAAATAATTAATTATCATGGTAAAAAATCCGCCATCTTGAAAAAATTCCAACATTTTAAATTTTTGGTTTTCTGCTATAGCAGGCGATTCAAGTGACCTAGAGACATAACAATCTTTCCTCTGTTATTATTTACAACCCCTATTGATAGAAATAATTAAATTTCATCTGCCTTCCTTCATAATAACCAGAATTTATACTATATTGCAAACCATTCCCACAAAACTAGCAACCAGCAAGTTCAATTTTATATTTGCAGCTAAAAGTTCCAACCAAGAAATGTACCAATTAAAACTCATTGCGAGTATCAAGTAGTTTCAATCAGAAGTTTCATAGAACATCACTTACTTCATGGTTTCCCTTGAATTCACCATCATTTAGCAGTCACTGTTGTTCCATCGAAATATCGTACCAAGAGTTTTACAGAAAAATAAATAACTGCTGTCCTTGTAGTATTAAGTAAATTATTAAAATTATTAACCCCCCCCCTCCCCCACCCGTCCTTGAAATTAATTAACCCACGACGCCTCTTAACTAACGACATAAGACTCTTGCCATCATTATCATTTCACTGTCACACTTAGTTACGATTGGCTCCTGGCGGCTTTACCCATGGCCGGGGACTTTCTGAAGCGACCCTTGCCAAATGGGTGCATTCAATTTGCCAGCATTGACAAAGGTTATAGATCTTTTGGAAGAGTTCTGTGGAGTCATCCTAGCCACATCCGAACAACACGTCGAGATGTGCATGTCCCGTCAAAGACGAGACACCCAAGACACCCCCAAAGATGCAAGAGTGGCTACATCTCCACAGCCCCTTCCAGCACCTCTCTCCTCTGCGTGTGTCTCTTTCAAACGATGTGGTGACAACAGACAAGTGTGAATTGCGACTGTGCTAGAGATGTGGAATTTAAGTCCATGAAGGCAAGGGTTTTGGGAAAACCCGTTCAGTCAAATTTATCTAAAAATGCAAGCGAAGGAAAAATTTATGGCAACCGTCTTAAATGGCATCCAGGTCCGCAATGATGTAGCCCACATCAATCCTACGCAGCTCTTCCACCCAAATCTTTTGCATCGTCCGGACTGAGGAGGAGCTTGCAGAGTATCTCACCTACGAACTGTCAGCAAGACCACCTACACTTTTTGATGAATTATCTTTTCGCAAGGGGACGAAGTCCACCCTCTTCAGGCCTCTGCAAGAAATTGCTCCAGCTGAACAAGACCTTCCCCCAAATGAAGCCGCATTCACCATCGACGGGGGTTACTTGTTGCGCCGCGTTGTGTGGATACGACACTCTACGTACAGAACAGAATGTGTCGTATGTAAAACGTCACTGTAGCTAAAAAAATAAAATAAAAAATAAACTAAACTAAAGCTCAAACCATGGTGGTATTTGACGGCTACCAGAATCCGTCGACAAAAGACACGAAGCATGTCCGGCGATGCCATGGATCATCTTCAGCAGATGTCGTTGTTAAATGGATAGGGTTCACCTCAATCCTGCTGATTGGGAGTGGAAACTTGAGAATGGACAACTGACGCCAATCCCAACACTTAAGGCTCCAGCACCAGATAAACTACTCAGAATTGTATCATGCAACTGTAAAACGGGATGTGAGCGCCCAACTTGTAAAGGCCAAAAAATGGACTAACTTGCTCCAGCATGTGTGGCTACTGCACGGGATATGGTTGTTTCAACTGCGCTCCCACTTTAGAAGACGACGAAAACGTTGTAGACGACGTGATGTCGCAAAATTAGTTTGACAGTGAAATTGATAATGATAGTGATAGTGATAGCGAGAGTCTTATGTCACCAGTTAGGAGGCGTCGTCGCCTAAATTCATTGCAAGAACAAAATGTGTAGGGGGGATGGTTTATTAACTTACGTAACAGTACAAGGAATGCGATAAAAGTGTTTTCGGAACAGCAGTTATTTCTTATTTTGTAAAACTCTTGGTATGACATTTCGATGGAACAACGGTGACTGCTGAATGATGGTGAATTCAAGGGAATTCTTTCTTTTTCTTTTCTTTTCTTTTCATTCCCCACCCCTTTTTATATTTGATCAATTCATTAAAATGCATTTTATATCATTTTTATTTGTTACCAAAATTGTTGTGTTCAATGCATTGTTGTTGTAATGCTACTGTTTCAAATATTTACTTTAATGTAGTTTATTGTTGTTTCTGCATCTATGTAATTAGATTTATTTAGTTGTCCTCCTTTGTAAATCAGTTTTTATAACTGAATAGGATAGACGTTAAACAAATAAATAAATAAATAAATAAATAAATAAATAAATAAATAAATAAATAAATAAAGGGAAACCACTAAGTAAGTGATGTTCTATGAAACATTTAATTGAAACGACTTGATACTCGCAATACATTTGTAATTAATGTAATGATTTATTTGGTCAAATGTCATTATACCCATTGAAGACGACCGAATAGTTGTAGAAATATTGTTTCACATAGTTTTCTTTATTTACATGTGCAGTGTACAGTCCAAATAAATCAAAAAAATTATTAACCTTTAGGCTTTACTGCTCTAAAAAAGTTTCATTATTATATTAACGTTTTTAATGGGACATTTCTTGGTTGGCAACGTTTAACTGCAAAAATAACATTGAATTTGCTGGTTGCTATTTTTGTGGTATTGATTTGCAATATAGTAAAAATTCTGGTTATTATGAAGGAGGGCAGATGACATTTAATTATTTCTATCAATAGGGGTTGTAAATAATAACAGAGGAAAGATTGTTATGTCTCTAGGTCACTTGAATCGCCTGCTATAGCAGAAAAACCAAAAATTCAAAATGGTTTAATTTTTTCAAGATGGCGGATTTTTTCCCATGACAATTAATTATTTCTATCAATAGGGGTTGCAAATAATAACAATGGAAAAATAATCAAGTCATTTGGACACTTAGATCACCTGTTAGAGCAAACAATCTGCAAAATACAACATGGCGGAGTGTTTTCAAGATGGCGGATTTTCCCCAAGTGGTATTTTTTGGGAACTTCAGTTTTTTGTTCAGGCACATCCTCTGAACGTATTCCCCCAATAATATTTGAGGAACATTAAATGTCCGGGTCAAAGTCTAATTTGCCTGTACTACTAGGAAGCTTCGCAAACGCTTTTTCAGGCGCGTTGTTGGATGAGCGTATGTTTTTTTAAACGAATAAAGTGTAAAAAAATGCGATTTTCATGAGACATTATTTTTCGATTGCGCTCAAATTTTACACAAATATATAAATTCATAAAATTGAGGTTTTGTGAAAATATCATTACAATCGGATAAAGCATGTAGATGTTGTAAGTCCAAGAATTTTTTTTAAAACGAAAAATGCGTAAAATTGCGAGTCCAGTCGAGTCTTAAAAGTTTAAACTTGATGTTAGCTTGAACTGTATGTATTACTACTGTATGTACTGTACTAGGAATCTTCGCAAACGCTTTTTCAGGATCGGTTGTTGGATGAGCGTATTTTTTTAAACGAAATAAATCGAAAAATTGCGATTTTCATGAGAAATTATTTTTCAATTGCGCTCAAATTAAAATTTATATATATATTAAAAAATTAGGGTTTTGTGAAAAAATCATTACAATCGGATAAAGCATGTAGGTGTTATATGTCGAAGATTTGTTTTAAAAACGAAAAAAAGCGTAAAATTGCGATTTTCATAAGAAATTATTTTTTGATCGCGCTCAAATTTCACACCAATATATGATTTTATAAAATTTAAATTCTGTAAAAAAATCATTATAATCGGATAAAACAAACATTTTTGGCACTTACGCCCTTTTGCCACTATATCTCAAGACGCACACGGCGGAGCTTAGGGGACTTTTCAACTATTGCTTAGTAGGCTAATCTGAGCCTGTGTGCAAATTTTCAGCTTGTTCGGAATTTTGTCCGGGTAAAAGTCTTCCACTCCTGGGCTAGTAGTTGTTATAAGTCGAAGAATGTTTAATTTTTTTTTAAATCGTAAAATTGCGATTTTCATAAGAAATAATTTTTCGATTGCGCTCAAATTTCACAAAAATATATTAATTTATAAAATTAAGGTTCTGTGAAAATATCATTACAATCGAATAAAGCATGTAGGTGTTATAAGTCGAAGAAATGTTTTAAAAATCGAAAAAAATCAAACATTGCGATTTTAATGAAAAATAATTTTTTGATTGCGCTCAAAAACGTAGCAGTTGTAAGTTCAGAGATTTCGAAGGCCTCCAGAAAATTTCATTGCAATTGGATTATTGGTTTAACCGGAATCGTGAACAAACAGACAAAAAGAAAAAAAAGAAAAGAAGAAAACTAGAAAAAAACATTCCGTTTTTTTTCTCCAGTGTAGTGAAATGTAATCTTCGCTTCGCTCATCCAATTATATACTGTATGTACGCAACAAATCAACCAAATAGTTTCTTATCGAATGAGACTCACATCAATTATTCGCGGTAAAATTGCTGTATTTTCTTGCTGTATCAATCTTTGTAAGCAGCTTGCTTTTCATCTGTTCTAAAAATGAATGAATGTAATTTTTTAGGTGAGCTTAGAGAGCGTAGCGAGCGAAGTGGAGATTACATAACACTACACTGGAGAAAAAAATCCGGAGTTATTTTTGTATTTTTGTATGTTTGTTACCACGATTCCGGCTAAACCGATACTCTAATTGCGATGACATTTTCTGAAGGCCTTTAAAATATCTGAACTTAGAACTGCTACGTTTTGAAGCGCAATCGAAATACTAGGAAAACGCTTAAGTCCCGCCGCGTTGATGGATGAGCTTTTTTGTAAGTTTTGAGTTTACGTGGGACCACTTTTCCTTTGCAAGTGCTTTTTGAATGCATTGTGGGTGATTGTTGTCAAGTTTCTATTGTTACTTGTTAATATTGTTATTAGCAATAAACAAAAAAAAATCTATTAAAAACCTTTATTCTATGGATTTGGGTTAACTTTTTCAACTGTTTTTTCAAAAAGCAATAAGCACCTTTTACTAAGACAGTAAAATAGAACGTTTAGCCCCCCCCTTTTTGGGTCAGAATGGGCCCCAAATGTCACAAAAATCGCACAAAAACAAAAAAAATCGTAAAAGTACGATTTTCATGAGAAATATTCTTCGTTGTCCCAAAAAAACGTGGCAGGTCTGATTTCAGAGTTTTTGAAGGTCCCCCCCAATTTTCCATCAAGATACAAAATATCCGTTTCCCGGGTAGCGTAAAACAAACAGACAGAAAAAAAAAAAAAAACATTGGAGCTAAATGTTTTGAGGGTCAGTAAAATTGAAGTTTTTCGCTTTCGCTCACCCAATTATTCCATAAAATTCGAAGTTTACGAATTTTTTTCAATTTTTAAAAAATTTTTTCGACTTATAACCCCTAAGTTTTATTGATTGTAATGATTTTTTCAAAAAACCCTTTTAATTTTATGACACTGGGCCGCTTCGCAAAACGCTTTTTTCAGCCGCGTTGAGGGAAATGAGTTTTTTTTGGGAATATTTTGTCCAAATGATTTACTTTTTTATGGGAACTCCTTCCTTTTTCATAGTTTCTTGAATTACTTGTTCATTATACACCTGTAAAAGGCTTATTTAAAACCTTTTTTTTTATGAATTTTAAACCCCAATTTTTCCAATTTTTTCTTTCAAAAGGCACCATAACCCATAATCTTTAGTCAAGAAAATAGAACTTGTAGCCCCCCCTTTTAAAATTGGCCCAAATATCAGAAAAAAATTATTAAAAACCGGAAAAAAAAATCGTAAAAGTACGATTTCAAAAAAATTTTTTTTCAATGTCTTTTAAACATAACATAATGATTCATGATTTTAAACGTTTTTTAAAGGTTTCATAAAAACGGAGTAGCCGTTTTGCCAAATATCACAAAAATAACGCACAAAAAACCCCCCGAAAAAAAAAATCGAAAAAAAAAGTACGATATTTTGAAAAATATTTTTCGTTTTGAAACCCAAAAAACAATACAGCTCTAAGTTCAGAGTTTTCAAAGGGTCCCCTCCAATTTTCATAAAAGATCGCATATGCGTTGCCAGCTAGTGCGAACAAACAGACAAAAAAACAACAAAAACAAAACACCCGAGCATTTTTAGGGGGTTACGAGAAAAGCAAAAAAAAAAAACAAAAGAAAAATTTGAAGTCTTCGCTTTGTTTATCCAAAAATATTCGGTGAAATTTGATGCAATAGAAATTTTATTTCTTATGAAATCGAAATTTTTTACATTTTTTCGATTTTAAACAATTTTTTTGACTTATAACACCTATGCTTTATCTGATTGCAAAGATTTTTTCACAGAAACTTAATTTTATGAATTTATATATCGATGTAAAATTTGAGCGCAATCAAAAAAATTATTTCTCATAAAAATCACGATTTCACGATTTTTTCGTTTTTAAAAAATGTCTTCGACTTAGTTATGATTTTTTCACAGAACAACAGAAAATCTGCATAACTCATGGCAGCTCAATGCACCAATTACGCTCATCCAACAACGCGGCATTGATAGTGCGTAGGGAGGCTAATACAACGACAACCCCCCGCTTAATGATTGTAGAATGTAGGTTGTCTCCTTTTAGCTAACGATTTTTGACAACGTGCTTGTTTTCTAACGCTTTCAATTTGCATTTAAAGCTTGATCGCCTCATTCAATTATTTGTTACACTTTGACATGTTTGGTTCGAGTATTGGCATTGCCGATACGATGTGTCGAACGCCTCGAGACGTGGCCGGCAGCGCTCGAGCATGTGTGCGCGATTCAACGGAGCTCGTCCACGCCGTTCTAAAGCTTGCCCAATTTGCATTCGATTAAATTCTGCGAAGTCATTCTCCAACAGTATCCTCGCCCTCTCTGTCCCCTTTTAACCCTTGCGCCTTTTTACCGAGCCGCCACGCAACGATAAAATCCGCTACCCTTCTCGTTTATTTCGTCATGTCACCTTTAAACGTCGCTGGGATTTGCATAATGCACGGCTAATATTCACAGATACGCTTTGATTGGATTTTTCATTGCGTTTTCAAACGAAACAATAAAACGTTCAATAACATTCATGGAATGGTTTTAAATTCGAAATGTCCTCGACGCCGTTAGAAGCTCGCGGCAAAATCTCTCGGGGATAGAACGAAGCGGGATCTGGGATCTTCATTTCCAATTCCAAGTAATTGGTAAAATCAATTAAAGTGCTACGTGTAGGAAGACCGAACAGAGCTTGACTACCCCTCCCCCTCGCTATAGACACAACCATCGATCACAGCCCGCAGCCACACAATTTGCAACTTACATGACGAATCCAGTGGCGCCTAAAGTAATTATAATAAGACCACAATTAAACGTCTCCGAATGGCGCGTATTGAGTTGCCTAATTATCTCCCCCGCTCATCCTACTTTAGAAACGCGCCACGCAAAGCGCGAACCCCCCTCGCAGTGTTTCTATGTATGCGAGATAAATGGCACGACACATCGCACAATAAAACACGCCGAGGCAACTGCTGGAAAGCCGAGCGCAATTTTACACAATACGAGCAATTAAACGTAGAATGACGTGCTTAGAAACACACATTTCAGAGTCATTTAATCTTCTGGGATGCGAGATGATAAGTTTCCGTAACTAAAAGCCACAGAGCCACTCAAATGAAACAATCAAAGACAATTTGCGCGATGTAGCGAGCACCTCCACAACAACAGTGTGGAGTGAATGCAAATAAGATTCCGAGAATGCATGCCCAGCATTCTGTAGTGTATATGCGCGTGTGCTCAACTGGGGATGATATATGGGAGCAAGTTCCGTTCGTTTTACTTCTTTAACTCTAGGTGGCAGAGAAATGCGATTAATATTCGCTACTCGGCGAAGTAGTTGTACAAATAAAATAAAAAGTAGACAGCTCGGTATATACTTAATATCTAGAGCAGTAAGCTTATACTTGTGTACACATAGAGCTCGTTAACACGCCATTCATCACGAGGAACAAAACAGACAAAATAATATTCTCAGACTAAGTACTTCACTAATCACTAGAATATGGGACACGAACAAGCGTGTATTGTTAGGATAAATCTCTGCTATCTAGTCACAGTCACTCGAAATAGAGTTGCTGCAGAATAATTAGTTATCACGTCAATATAACAATACGTACTTAATAAAAAACATTACAGCAGAGAGGGGTTTTGAAAATGATTAAGGGTTTTACCGCATTATTTTTTTACGGGGTAATAATTTTTTGAGGGTTTGACACGGGGTTTTTAAGTGTTTTTGTTTGGGTTTTTGAAGTCGCATTCGCAATTTAGTTTCCAAAAAACCATAATAACTTAGATAATATAATTTCTCTGCTTGTACCTAGATGATATTGGGGGGACAGGCCCATGCTGGATAAATCCAGCCACAGGCGGGTGGGAAGGGGTTAACCCGTACCAATGACCATACTCACTAAAAGTCTTGGAACATTAGGCTACTCGCGAACTAATGGTAACAAGTCAAACCATTGAGAAGGTTGCAATATGGACTTGACGACATATATTTGTATTTTTAAAAAATTTCGTCTTGTGCTAAAATACGATCGGTACAGGCAAATTCTGCCCCGGGTCCAGACGCTGGAGCTAGATACTCATGGCTGATGTCCGCCCAGTCTAAACCCCGTCTGTGTTTCCAGGTGGCTATCAAGATAATTGACACGTCCAAGGTCAAAGATGAAGCCTACGTCACGAAGAACTTACAACGAGAGGCCGCCGTACTTCAGTCCCTCTCCCATCCAGGCATCATTTTCCTCTACGAGACTTTCCAAGTAAGAATTAAATTATTTTACTAGGAAACGCTCAGTTGGACGCGTTGATAAGCGAGCACGTGCTATAGCTAGACCCACATTGCACATTTTTTTTAAATTTTAAAATTTGCGACGTTCGTCGTTCCACGGGGCCATGTTTCCCAAAATTATTTTATGGCAAGGTATATGGATAAAACCCGTGCGTAAACCCTTACCTTTTGAATAAAAACACCGCCCATCTAATGACCTTGACATCATTTCTTTGGGAAAACTATTTTTTAACTCTTTTTGGGAAAAAAGGAAAAAGTAAAGGGCCCGTGCGTTTTTGAGCGAGCAAACCGGGGCACAACGGGGCCCGAGACGACATTTTCCCCTAATTTTAATACCAATTAGCTTTAAGGACTTTACGATTTAGCTGAAAATTTTTAAAATTTGGAGAGAATGTTTTATATTGACCCTGCAAAATTCATAACGATCGGAACTTTTTTTTTATTTTTTATTATTTTTTTTTATTTTAAAAACCAACGAGGATTTTGTTCAAAAACTATACAGCAACCGCCTAGGTGGTAGTACATGTGTGAAAAATTTTAGGCCATCGAGAAATGGTGCGACCTTTTCCCAAGCAGTAACAGGAAAAAAAAAAAAAAAAAAAACAGACATTCGAGCCATAAGAGTCAAAGTGGAGAGCCCCTACGCTCGCCCCAATTTAAAATATTTGTGACCCCAAGGGCATTCTAAATGATTTGGCCACTCAGATTTTGTCGCCGTTTTTGTTTTAAAAAAAAAATTTTATTAAATTTAATGAAACTTTAAAATTTTTTGAACGATTTTTTCCACAAAACTAATGCAAATTTAATCGAGAACGAAGCTTTGGGCTAAATTCAACCGATCCGAGCCTCCGTTCGAACGTTATGACGAGACATACAAAAAACAAAAAAAAACAAAAAAAATAAAAACAAAAACAAAACCAGTGACTATTTTTTCCGGCAGAGTCAAATGGAAACGCTCGCTTCGCTCGCTTAACAACTAAGTATGAAGTTATTGTTTTTTACATTATTGCGAATATGATGTTGCAACAATTACCAGATTTATATTTCCCGCTCTAGATTACTCTTGCTTTCCGCGCAGCTAAATTATTTGTAAATGAAAACCAGTCATCAAGCATTTTGGTTATCTAGTGTCACAAAGTTGTATTGTGATAGGTGAATGACATGACTCTTTATATAGCATATGCATATTAATAAAAAGATTATTAATGACGTCTAGAAAATACTACAGAGTTAATGAGACTTAATGCCATTCAAACAATATTTGAATTTTTTTTACCTTTGAAAAGTGTTTAGTACCTTTTTAGGGCGCGGCTAGCGGCCTTATAGGTTTGTTTAATGTTTTGATTTGAAACGTATACAAGTGTAAGTAAAGTAAGTAAAGGGACTAAAACAAAAAATGTATTTAGAATACATTTCTTCGAATATAGGTCGTGTTTTTTTACACCTAGTTAGCAAAACAGCGGGGACGTCTAAAGCTCACGAACCGAACGCTCCCGTCATTGGTTTAAAGATGTCAAAAGAAATCTGTTATACAGGATTGAGACACTCAAGACATTTCTAGGAGGCGTCTGAAGTAATTCCCAGATCTCGTCAGGCACGGCTTGGTCAAAAGAAGGCCCCTCTTTGAACTGATTTCCGTTGAGAAAAATCCCATGTGTTTGCAAAAACGAGACTACGTTGCTTAATGTAAATAGAAAAAGAAATGACGCACAAAAAACGTATAGTTTAGGAAACATTAATTTCGGTTCGTTTATGTTAACTTTCAACAATGTGTTTTTAATGCAACATGTTTAGATTAATTGTCACAATGACCGACAAAAGGAATTGTGTTTATTTTAAAATTGTGCCCTAATTGGCGCGTCCTAAGCAAAATAAACACAACAAATAAGAGGATTCTTATGTGTTTCTTCAAATCTTAAGTGTACAAATATGACCTAACGGTTGTCGAGCCTTTAAACCAAATAACAAAAAAAAGTCATTTTGTTTTCCAAATGTTAATTAAATGTACTAAAGAGTATTTTAATTACATTCAACTTCCAAACTATATAACCAATATAATAAATGTTATGTTGATAGAAGTATGCAATCGGCTGGGATATATAGTGTTAGGATAGGATCCAAAGCTTACCTTTGAAGTGTGATGGAAGCTGCCGAAATTTTTAGAAGTTTTAAGTTACAAAGATATATAAAAAAACACATAAAACGAGACGTTTCGACACGAGGTTTTGATCACTCAGGAGAAAGATGGCCACTGACATACTAATCAAAATTTGGCGGCTAAAGACTAAAAACTAAAAATAAAAGGCCATGACTGAACTAGTCAAAATGGCTGCTAAAAACAAAAAAAACTATGTACAGTATATTTACAAGGTGCTGTTGGGGGAGAAATGTGACAGATGTAGGTGAAGGTGAGGGTGGGAGAGAGCTGGTCCTATCGAATGTTGATGTTAGGAGGCAGCCTGGATTTTATGATCCACTGGTGTGCTAACTCCCATCTTCTCAGTTCCCACCTGGGTTGCAGTGGCTGGGAGTGATTTGACCACTTTGGTTGTGTAGCACACGTTGAAGCCAAGTTGTGGGATGCTGCATGTCGAGCCACTGGTTTGTCCATGGTGCGGGTTTTGTGCCCTGTCTGTGACCATTCATGCGCGATCTTAACGAGTTTCTGGTTAGGCCTATGTATTCGCAGGACAACGTTTGCATTTAAGTTGGTAAAACACATTGGTGGTTTTGCAAGTGTTGTGCTGTCGAATGGGGTAGGTCCTGCCAGTGGCCTGGGCACTGAAGGTCGTTGAGGGTTGATGAATGTGGCATGTCAGGGCATCCATTTCCCCCTTTACAAGGAAAGGAGCCGGCTGGTTCCTTCTCGGAAGCTTCCTTTTTCCGGCAGTCTCTCTTGACAATAGGGTCCCATATATATATTTTAAATAATAAAATATAATAATAATATAATAATAATAAATATAATAATATAATTATAATAATGTACACCAAATAAATATAATTATAACATTTTTAGTTTTTATAATTATTATCCAGAAGAAGAATTTAAGTAGGCCATGGACAACATAGTTGTTTAAAAAATAAGCACTTCATATTTTGTATTGAAGACGAGCAATGTACAATAAATTTGTTTAACTAAATATTGATGAATTAGAGCCTATGTACTTAGTTATAACAGAATGAGGTTGGTACCAGCTCGTGAACATTGTTTTTCTTTCACATTATTTCGTCACAGGAGCTTTAATTCACAAGATGGCGTTCTTCAAGTTTTCCTACACGTCCACCAGCCAAGTTCATTTTCCAGCAGGGACGGACGTAAAGCAACATTTTCCCAAGACAACAATAACATCTGGTGTTCAGGCTATCGCAGCAGATAAACTGAGCCTTAAAAGTTTGATACTTAAAAATAAAACCTATACGATACCCTTACAAAGTTTTTAAATAAAAACTTTCGTAAAAAACAAAATCTATGACAAACAAATCTCGTCACTTTTTTATCTCCCTCGGTCTTTCCCGTCAACTCAAACTGAAAAACGACAGCGCTGCCCCCAGCGGCTACAAACCAAACCATCAACATGATAAAATATGTACATGCTAAAATTCATATCGCGATTCATGCATGGCGTTACAGCGTGTTTATTCACTAGTTACATTCACAGTGCAGCTTGGTGGGGGTGCCGTATCACTTGATTGATGGATTGAGTACGGGGCAACCTCTAATATTTATTCAGATAGGGTAATCGAGACTATATTAAGTGATAGATGGGTTATGAATGGAAAATATATTGGCACGTAGACTTCACTTCGCAAACGGTAGTCATGGTGAAATAAACTTTAGATGCCCACCATTTTACTATCTCCACAGCTCTTCACCATTAAACATTCATAGACTTTCATCCTACATCCTACATCAACTAAAATCAATGTTATTAGCTAGTAGAAGTAAAAATTTAAAGAAATTCAAATCAATATTTTGTTGCTATTTTAAATAATTCGCTTTCGTTTGACCGCCGAAAGCTACAAGTCCAAGAAAACAATTAGTTTCCCATGTAGGGGTCAGGAGTACCCAAAACAGGGAGCGAAGCCGCTAAGTCGTCATATTATTGAAAAAATTATCTCTGTTGGTGGAGGTGCCGGGTTCGGAAATATAACTTCTGTGAATTGAATGGCTCCGAACCTTTGACCTTCAGGGTCACCAAAATTATTCTGTATCATCCTTATAGAAAGGCAATGTCAACTTATAGAAACGTATGTTAATCGGAGGTCTTGTTCGGTTTAAATCGCGATACGTAACAGATGGACAGCCGAATATATGGACGACGAACAGAAAAGTAATGCATAACTATATGGGAGCCTTCGCTATTATTATTTTAAGCAATATTTTATGTATTTTTTTTTAAATCAACGGAACACTATGACCGTTAAAATATTTCTAGAATATATCAAATAAATATTCTTCTAAATTTGTTCTTATTTTTAAGCAATTTTAATTATAACAAGAATGTTGAAAAGTAACTTATTCTCACTCAGCTTACAAACATTTGGTAAATCTTAACTTGACTGTCTCATATAAATACAATACAATAATAAATAAAAAACATAGTTCGTGTACATGAGGTATAGGATATAGAACAAACCCGGCACCTCCACCAAATTGGAGAAATGTGTCAAATTAATATTCCATGTAATTATTACTGAACATGATTTGTAAATTATCTTCAATTATCTCGAAGTATTTTATTATCTAACGTAAACTTGATGTTACTTATTTAAGAACTATTTACAAATGAGGATAATAAATTGATTTACACATGATACGATTACTATCCGTTGTTTCAACCGTCGTGGGAACACCTTATAAATATTTACTTTAATTAAGAATCATCACCTAGGGCTACTATACAAACATATTAGGTTTAATGCATATCACTGCGTATTCATTCAAAAATGGTATATTTATTATTTCATTTGACTGAATATAACCTTCTTGCCAAAAAACAAAACAATAATGCCACAGAAATTTGCGCAACAAAACCAAAACATTATTATTTTACGCTTCGGTGTTTACAACTCTCTAGTCAGTCCCATATTTGTCAAATTTCCTTGCGGCTTTAAGTTGGTGTTGTGCTTACCCATAGAAAGTAGGCATTGTAAAGTTGTCATCATAGAATGGTAAAGTTTTTACGATCTTTGCGCTATCTACCTGCTTTATAAAGAGGCTATTCCAGTCTCTAAACTCGAACAAAGAACACAAAATAATACATGAATATTAAACCATCGTAAAACAACTAGAGGAAAATATAATTAAGAAGTAGTAGGCTTTAAAATGTGGGACGTTAAAATAAAAAGACTTATGTTGTCCTTGATGCGGTGTCATCTCGATAGGGGTTTTTAAATATTCTCTCTTGGTGAAATTAATATTTCATCGTGTACTCAATAATAATAATAATAATAATAATAATAATAATAATAATAATAATAATAATAATAATAATAATAATAATAATAATAATAATAATAATAATAATAATAATAAAAATGAGACAGCGCATCAAATGGACAGAAGATATGAACATTTGTGTGATGCGTAGCTATTATAGGGTAACGTTATTAGAGACTGTTTTAATAGGTTATCGACAAGAGCTCCATAGGGAGTTTGTTCGTGAATATCCATTTTTAGAAGTAAGTGAACAGAGAATAGCTGACCAAAGAAGAATTATAGTTAAAAATAAAATGTTACCAGTAAACATATTAAATAGAATAAAACGCGAAGTGAAGAACGAACTACAAGCGCATCAAGATGATAACGGCAATACATCAGCAGAGGACAGCGAAGAAGAAGACCACTTCATACCAGAGCTACTAGAACTACCAGAAATACCGGTATTGCCATACCTGCAAGAACTTTCAAATCTACCAGACACACCAGAACTTCCAGACCAACCAGAACGTCCAGACCTATCAGAACGTCCAGACCAACCAGAACATCCAGATTTACCAGAACGTCCAGGCCTACCAGAACATCCAGACCTTACCAGAACGTCCAGGCCTACCAGAAACGTCCAGAACCACTAGAAATACCAAACCAACCAAGAAGATCAAGATACCCAGAACAACTAGACGATCAAACACAAGAGGTAGATAGCATAACGCAATAGAAAATACACCTGACATGATCAATCTAAAGAACATCCTAGCTTTAGCATTTACAACAGCCATGTCAGAGTTTGCGCACATACAACCAAACAGAAGACCATACATACCTAAACCAAGCATTCAAGGAAATGAAGACAGCGGTACACATAATGAACACACATATTTTATCAGATTACACACAAGACGAACTATCATTTGCAGACGTTCATGCGGCAATTTATTGTGCCGCTGTAGCAGTGGTTAGATATTTGGGCTTAAAGGTAAAATCTGCAACATCTTCAAAGACAAAACAGGAGAAGAAAAGTACGAAATGGGAAAAAAGACTAGTTGGGAGAATCGTTGAGCTTAGGAGAGATATCGGTCGACTGGAACAATACCGAATGGGTAATCGATCTAAAAATGTGATAAGATACTGCCAAAATATATTTGAAAGATTCAAGGTTCACGCAAAGCATGAAACACTTAACGAATTCATTCACGAATATTTGGATACACTTAAACAAAAGTAAGTGCTCTAGCTAAGAGATTGAAAAGATATAAAAAATGTAGTATTAGAAAAGAACAAAACCGAATGTTTAAAGAAAAGGAAAAAACAGTTTTACCAACAACTATCTAGTACCGAAGAAATAATAGGAAATGGAACACCAACTAAGACAGAGATAGAAGAGTTTTGGACAGGAATATGGGGTAACCCGGTAGCACACAACCAGGATGCACAATGGATTCAAGATGAAATAGCTAGGATGAGCGATATTAATGAGATGAGATTCGAAGGTATAAACTATTGATGAATTAAAGTCGACAATCAGTGCTACACATAGCTGGAAAGCACCAGGTAATGATAATATTCAAAATTTTTGGTATAAGAAATTCAATACTACTCACAATCAAATTAGAAAATGTCTCAACGAGTTTATAAATGGAGTTAAAGAAAATACCCGAATTCTTTACTGAAGGAGTAACCTTTCTCAAACCAAAGGACAATGACACGAAGAACCCAAGTAAATATCGGCCAATTACATGTTCTACCAACTATATATAAAATATTGACTTCATGCATAACAAATAAAGTATATAATCATTGCGAAGAACACAATATCATGGCCGAGGAACAAAAAGGATGCTGTAAGAACTCACAGGGATGTAAAGAACAATCTACTGTAATGAATCAGGCACACAATAAGAAAAGGAATATTCACGTAAACTACATTGACTACAAGAAAGCCTTTGACTCAACACCACACACATGGCTTATTCAGATTTTACAAATATATAAAATCAACCCAGTAATTGTAAACTTTTTGAAGACAGTAATGGAGACATGGAGAACAACACTAAAACAACACTACAGATCCAATACAAATTAAACGTGGCATTTTCCAAGGTGACTCATTAAGTGCATTATGGTTTTGTCTGTCATAAACCCACTGTCACATATGCTTAACGAATCGACATACGGATTTAAAATTAAGGACAATAATGTGGTATGTCACACAATTTCCCACCTATTCTACATGGATGACCTAAAGTTGTATGCATCAAATTTTGCTCAACTAAACAGTCTAGTCAATACAACATTAGAATTTAGTCAAGATATCTGCATGGAGTTTGGAGTAGACAAATGTAAGACGCTACATATCGAAAAGGGTAAGGTTACACAAGCAGAAGAGTTCCAGCTAGATGATGGAAATAGGATTGGAATAATGGACGATAACGATGTATACAAATATTTAGGATTCTCACAAGCTGTGCAGAATGAACATAAAGTTATGAAAGCAAAATTGATAGATACATACAAGAAACGACTAAAGTCTATCCTCAAGACGCAACTAAACGGTAAAAACAAGATCACAGCAATAAATACATATGCTGTACCAGTACTGACATATTCATTCGGAATCATTAAATGGACGCAGACAGACATCACACGCGTTGGAAATATTTAACTCGTACTACACTTACCAAACACAGAATACATCATCCTAAATCAGCAATAGAGAGATTGACACTTCCAAGAGAAAAAGGAGGACGGGGCCTAATTGATCTGAACAAACTTATATTATAAACAAATAGACATTTTAAGAAAATACTTTTTTTACAAAGAGCAACCAATCCACACTGCATAGGGCTGTGGTGCTAGCTGACAAATCATTAACTCCACTCAATCTAGCAAACGAAAATGTCAATCTACAAGGGAAACTCATAACTGACGCTTCAAAAGAGTTACGTCTCTCAGAAAGACCTACACAAGAGACATTATGATGAACTACACAAGGTCACGTAGATATTAAAGCATCAAATAGGTGGTTAAACAACGGGGAACTATTTGGAGAAACAGAAGGTTTTATGATGGCTATTCAAGACAGAGTGATTGCGACGAACAATTATAAAAAATACATAATACAAGATGCGACAGTAAACGATCAATGTAGAAAATGTAGTGCAAAGGGTGAAACAATCGAACACACCATATCCGGGTGCAAGTCACTATGTCAAACAGATTACCTCTACAGACATAACCAAGTAGCTAACATTATTTATCAAAAACTAGCAATCAAGTACAACCTCATTGACACACACACACCTTACTACAAATACAAACCAGAGAAAGTACTAGATAGTAAAGATTACAAATTATATTACGACCGCACAGTTATAACAGACCAAACGATACATCACAACAGACCGGATTTAATAATAATTGACAAGAAGAAAAAAAGAAAACTACCCTTATCGACGTTGCTATCCCAATGTGCCATAACGTCGAGACCACGTGGAAGAAAAAAAATTGACAAGTATAGTGAACTTGCAATTGAGATCAAGAAGATGTGGAAACAGAAAAAAGGTAAATACAATCCCATTCATTATATCAGCCAACGGCATCATACCGAAGAAGCTACATGAAAGCATTAAACAACTAGATCTTCAACCCAATGTATACATCGAGACTCAAAAGGCAGTAATACTCAACACGTGTAGAATAGTTCGTAAATTTCTAAACTAAGAATGATACTTCGAGATTTCGAGACAGCTTCCATCCTGACATGGTTTTCGTGGTTTCCATATTTCGAAGAGCAAATGCTAGGATGGCGACGAGGAAATCGGCCACGACCGTACACAGCAGAAAGAAAACATCATCTACAAACAATATTACAATTTATAAATGACTTATTTTAGTTAGAGTTAAGACAAAAGTAATAATGTATGTAATAGGTATACACATGGAAGTACTTGACGTAAGTCCGTACAACATGTTAGCTCCGGTTTTAACCGAGTTTGTATGAAATACATCCAATAAAATAATAATAATAATAACAATAAACACTTGAATTTGTATTATAAAGTTCAATTTACTCTTCATTCCAAGAAGTTAAAACACTTTTTAATTAGATATTATATTAACAGGATTGCCCCCAATAAAGAATTAGTTCATGTAACTGAATGGGTGGGCCATAAATTAATTACAATATATGATCTTTAATCATAGCACGATTCATATCTCAATTTGAATAAAAAACACATTCAAATCAATGAGATACACAATGTTGATACAAAATAAAATTGGATGTCCCTTGTTGATCCTCGGTTATTGCAGAATGTAATCATTGCAAGCAAACAATTCAAAAACGAGACTTTTGAACATATTTGCTTTAGCACATATTTGAATTCTATCTGGAATATCCCAGGATAGAAACGCGAGTCGTCTGTTTTTCAACGTCATTAGTTTATGCTCTTGCGCGTTGTAATTTAATGAGCGTTGTATTTGATTCTCTTCTAGCTAGCATATTCTACTACTCACGTGCAAGCTACCTAACGCCGTCTCGTTAAAAGCGTCGAAGTTTTTTGTACATCGATTTTCTTTCGGATTAACTTCGCAGCCCTTTCAAAGTCTTTACAATGTATATTTTGCAACAGACCGTGAGTAATATAGCTACGTATACCGATATAAAATCTTTGTATCGCTAGGATAAAATAACTTTTTTAAACAAATAAAAAAACTATTGCGATTTTTTTTTTATCAAATAAGGTTGGGGACTTTTTAAAAAAAAAGAAAACAAAATTTGGTTTTTAAAATGGAAATTTTCGCTGAGTTAACTTAAAATCTTTTTTTTCCTTTTTGGTTCAACAAAATTTTTTCTGTCTTATTCACTTAGTCTGAGAAATAGAGTTTTAAGAATGTACTTCGAGTAAAATAACCAGCGTTGCTCGGGGGTTGGTTCTTTAACAAACAACAACTATGACAAATACACTTCGCTATTTATTTACGGATAAATATGACACAGGAAATGTACTTACCGTCGAGTAGTCTGATTTTGTCGTAAATAAAGAGTTATCATGTTTGACGTTCATAAGCGGATGTCATCCCGTATACTTATTCTAGTTCTTCCAGCATGCTGAAGTCGAGATTCCTTCAAAACCATAGTTTCCCATGCACACACTTCAATTTCTCCAATAACTCCTATCAACTACACAAAACGGTAACGAATCTTCATATTCAGCCAGATTTAACTTCACCTCCCTTTTTAAATATGCATTAACAACTTAAAGCAGATCAGCCTTTAAATTAATTAGCAAGTAGTGTTTGGCCCAGAATAAACACGATTTCTTTCACGTCCAAACAGTCTGATGATATTGTAAATTAAATCAAAAAATATATAATTATGAAGTAGTATATTTGTTATATATTTTTAATTTTATATTTTTTAATGAACTTAAAAACATAGAATAGCAATTAAATAAAGTACATGCTTGTATTATTCGCTATCTGTGTACTGTTGTTACTCTTGCCGCTTGAGGAGAACAATGGACATAATTACTTCTAGAGTTAATAAAAATAGATATTAATTAATAATTGAACTGCATTCTCGTTGATGGATGAAATGGAATAACAAAATCCTGTTACGCCAAGCTGAAGACACGTGTATAATCCAATCTCGGGGTATATGTTGTATTTATCATTGTTTATGTTTGATATAATGAATTTGCTGTTTGATATAATGAATTTGCTGCATTTCACTTGAAATTTAGTATTGTTTTATTAAGTCGCTAATGTATTTCCACGAAGTAAAAGCAAACATGGAGTTCGTTTCATTAATTTTAATTTATCATTACCCTGTGTTGTATCACAATGCATAATAAATATGTTACTTCGGTTTGATGTCATTATTCGGGTTTTTTAATATAAATCAATTATTAAGAGAAAACATTACGTGTCGCGTTAGACTGCTCAATAAAGCAATCTAAAAAAGGCAAGAACAATGATTTTAGAGTTCGATAGCACAATTTTTCTATGAGAATTCAAGCACCATTCTTTCAGACATTATTGAATTTGGTGTTTTGAATGCGTCTCACGCCAGCCAGCATGTTAGTGATGCGTCTATTACTCGAGAGCTTTATCTTAATTCCTCAATAAGATAGTTTATATGGTATTCAGCGAGGCATGCGAAGTGTGGGGTTGTTTATCAGATAGACCGTGGACCCTGCAGTAGCGCGGGGGCTGGCGCCTACACGACGAGAGTAGGCCTACACCATCTTCCTTCCTTTCTCACTAGAATGCCGTAATTTATCTCATTCCTACCCCGGTTAGGCCCGTATCGTGAGGAGCGCAACCCCATCCGACCCGAACTATCCAAGACAAAGTGGGAGAGGGGACTGTGTTGTGCGCTTTGATTTGTCTCGTGGAGATTGGGTACAGCTACAGACGTCGTGATAAGAAGCCAAATATACACGTTCGCTGGGATTACTGTGTGCGTGTGTGCTATGAATACCACACTCACGTGAAGTTTTTAAGTAATTTAAGAAAAGTTTGAGTGATTTGTTGTTACCGGCAGAAAATGCAATGCGAGGTTTTTACGGTTCGGAGCATGATTTTATGTTAGTTAACTTACGATAAGGGTTGATTTAACATTTTTAAACAACCATTATCCCGTATAACTTGTAGTATCGAAATTAGTAAACGCATCTCAGGCTTAAAGTGCCAAATTGAAGAGAAACATTGCGATTGCCTACCTAGAGCATATATTATACCTTCATCTAAAATTGACTGTCTAATACTTGCTCTCAAAGTTTTATTAATGAATATATAAATAAATTCTTATTTAGTCACTCAGTCACATAACTGCTTTTCAGTGGGGCCCAGGGGGGCATTAAATTTAAAGCAGACGAAGCCAACCATGTTTGCGCCGACACCATCGACGAGCGAACAATGACCAACTAGTGACCTATATTTTAAATAGGAAACACGAGCCACACAAGCTTGACACGATTCCACCCGTGGGTAGAGCCAAGGCTAATTGGAACAGCCATAGAATGTATTGTGTGCCTCGTTACTAGGACGGCTCCAAAGTCATCGTCAAATGACGAATGATGGACTTAATCCACATCAGAAATTAAAAATATTCTTAATTATAGCGGGATTCGAATACTTGTCTTTCTGCATTGAAAGCAAAGACAAGACGGAAGGACCGCACACAACTTCTTTCTTGTTCCTTCGTCATAGCATAGAATTAGATGGTCATAGTTTGTAGAAGACGAATGTGGTTTGCACGTAGTTTTTAGCCAGTGCAAAATATGTTTATGTACTTTTTTAATTTGTGTGCGAAATAATTCAACATTACATCCAAACAAAGTATATGCTTCAACACAAAACTACCATTAGTCAAACATGCGTTATAATAATATATATAATTTGGTGTGCCATTACCTATACTGGGGAAAAACACTAGTAACTTAGGAAAACAGTGCACGTAGGACTTTCTTATTGCATACTTTGGGGGCATCTTGGACGTACATGCTAGGTCATCTCGTACGTGTATTGACGCCTGAGGTATTCTTGGAATGGCATCTTTTGTAACAACCTCGTCTAGAAGCAAAAAACAAAGTCTCTTGGATAGCTGTCCCCTAACCCCTTGTACACTGAGAGGGTGCACAATCACAGCAGCTATAACATCTAAATGGTAGTTATCAGAGATGTGAAAATATGAATATTAATGAGTTTTTATCTTTAATTCTCGTGATAACAAACGTTTTCTCAGTTCTCAGTTAACGAACAGGAGAAAGTGGTTCTACGGAGTCGGTTATCAGGCGCCCTTCTCTCTCAAACACCAACCCCTTCGACCAATTCTACTTACTATAGTTACTAAAAGATACCCCGGCGCATACAGATGGGCATATAAACGGCCATGGCAGATTAGTTGAGCGAACTAAAGTAACAGTTAATTGTTGAAACAGACGAAGTTTGACTTCATTTTCTTTTTAATTTTCATTAGCGAGGCAAGATTTTGGAAGTGGTTTAAAACAGGCCACTTTTCGTTGGAGTTGTTGGTCGAAGACTATAGGTAGCCGTTCCCAAGCTCAGCAAGTGCTAATGTTGCGTGAAGCAGTTTTGGAAAACATCACTAAACGATTAATTTCACTTGCAATAGTTTTTAATCTTTTTTAAGAAAATTGAAAGTTCAGGGTTGTATGACTCTGGGCAAACTTTAAAATTGAATTATTATTTGAGCAAAAAAACATTCTTCTTACTTATTAGGGAGCGAAGCTGTGCGTGTGTTACATCTCGATATAAACTCGAGCACGAAATCCGATTGACATGAGGTTTTTTGTTGGCATTGCCTTTCAACATGGAAGACACAATGTTTTGGTGACAATGAGGGTCAGGGGGTGCGACTAGAGTCACCCAAACTTCATTTTAAATACCCGGAACATCCACCAACAACGGAACTTGAATGAGTATTGAGTAATTTTCTCACAACATTTTCTTGCTCGAATTAGAGTTAATATTACAGTCAATTTTTTTTTTACTTTTAAACATATTTCGTGCTTGTTGAGATACATTACTGATAAACCAAAATAAGATATTAAAACGCTAGAATGTGTTTTACTGAACCAGTCAATCTTTAAAGAATTATTTTTCTTACTCAAATACATTTTCTGATCTTTAAAGGCAGAAATCACTATTGCTTAACTTTTCTCGGTTTATTTCTTGCCACTCTCCCGAAAGAGCACCTAGAAGAGTCCCCCCTCCCCCATTACCCCAAAACAATTACGGTTACACCACTGTACTACGTCAACGCCTCCCGTAATAGTTAAATGTTAAATGACTTAATCTCAAAACACCAAGGATCACCTTACGAAGTGTTCTCTAGTCGCTGATAGATCTTAATCATAAGATAGGTCATAGTCTTCCTCCGAAGAATCTGGTTACAGTTAACTTACGGCCGGCCGGAGTAGCAGCCTCGCGCAGTGTACCCAGGAAACCCGGCAAGATTGCTACGGACGAAGTGTAATAGGAAGATCAGTCTTCGGCTTACAAGTTCCCGTTCCCCGTCTTCGTTTATCCCCTGGGATGAACCGGCAATTCAGTTGCCTGGGCAACGGGGCGGACGCTTAGTCAAGTATAAATTCACAGGCTGCTTCAAGCGGTGAAGGCGATCCTCTCGGTAGCAACGAAACCAGATTATTAATTTATAACGCTGTAGCCTCGTAGTTCGGAAGTTTCTTAGATGCTTCATCTTGTTGTTCACTCCACTCCTCTCCTCCCTTGCTAGCGACTGTAATACGATCACAAGATGAGGATGCGAGCAACTTTCTCAACTCCACTCAATGTAATACGGTATTGATAAGGACAATATGCAGACTACACTCATATTGTTATAAAAACATGTAACTAGTGACGTAGCATTCTATTTGTTGCAAAGTGCATCCATTAGACGGCATCAAATGTGGCCGGGTTTATGAACTCTGTTGACCTGAGCATTAAACAGTCTCGATAACTTTTAGTCTAATTGAAAGCAAGAGATGATATACATTAGTTTAACACCAGCCAGGATGAAGATTAAAAGTCATGGTTCCAGTTCACACTAACATACTGCACAAGTGGATAGTATAATCTATCTACCTACCATGACTAATAATTCGTGAGGTCCACCAAGTCAAGTCAACCGTAATATCTGAGTTTGGTTAAATTATTTGCCTAGATAAGAGGGATGACGAACTTGTAATTAAATTATAACGAAGCTAATAGGGACAATTACCGGGTGATGAGAGATGAGATGGAGATTAGGGATGAGTAGGAGGGGCAGAGTGACACTGACAAAAATAACACAATTTGTAAATGGCCATAGTCGATTTCTGTTTTATAAACGTTGAGAGCATGAATAAGCACAGGTTACTGGTTAGGGAGGAAAAAAGCAAGCAAACTTACCGTTCCCGTTCCTCACTTTCCCTAGCCTTGATGGAGGTGTCGAGTACATGGACATTCCAACTTTCTGGGGCTACTTTGTTCTAGCCTGCTTGGTGGAGGTGCCGGTCACATGAATATTCAAACTTTGTTTGTCCCCCTAGCCTCCAAGGTCACAAACACATTATGTATATGTTGTGTGGGAAATACTAGGAAAACGCTTAAGTCCCGCCGCGTTGTTGGATGAGCGTAATATTGGTGCATGGAGCTGCCATTGTGTTATGCGGATTTTCTGTTGTTCTGTGAAAAAATTATTACTAAGTCGAAGATTTTTTTAAAATTAAATATTATAAAATTAAAAATTTACTTAATTTTTTATTAATCGTAATTTTAAAAAAAGAAAAAAATCGTAAAATTGCGATTTTCATAAGAAATAATTATTCGATTGCGCTCAAATTTTACACGAATATATTAATTCATAAAATTAAGGTTCTGTGAAAAAATCATTACAATAGGATAAAGCATGTAGTTGTTATAAGTCGAAGAATTTTTTTAAAAATCGAAAAAAATCGTAAAATTGCGATTTTTATGAGAAAAAATTTTTCGATTGCGCTCAAAAACGTGGCAGTTCTAAGTTCAGAGATTTCAAAGGCCTCCATAAAATTTCATCACAATTGGAGTATCGGTTTAGCCGGAATCGTGTTAACAAACACACAATAATACAAACAGAAAAAAAAGAAAGAAAAACATTCCGGATTTTTTTCTCCAGTGTAGTGAAATGGAATCTTCGCTTCGCTCGCTTCGCTCGCTACGCTCATCCAATAATTCTTTATCGTAAGACGTGACACACGCACAGACGGAGATTTTTTTAAAACTTCTCTTAATCATTGCATTCAAAATAGTCGTTGATTGGAATTATATGGCTTTTTATTTGCTCAAAAAATTACAGAATAGAACACATTAACAAATGCATGGCGTTGAATAGGAGTGATACATAAATCTGCGTTGAGTAACTTATAAAAAACAAATATTTGGGGATGAAGCTCCCCTACATACATTTTTTCGACCGTGCGTGCGTCCACTGTGCGTGTCACGTCTCACGATGAAAACCGATTACGACATTCGATTGAAACGTGTTTTTGTTTTTATTGCCCTTCAACAAGGACGATACATTATGTTTTTATTGACCCGCTAGCGTCACCAAAACTTGAGCATCCATACCCGGCACCTCCACCAAACTCCCGAACAGAGCGTATTCTTTTACTTTCCTTATTTGTAGATATAGCTCCTCCACTAAAAACGAGATTAATATGAATTCTTGCAAGAAAGGTGTCATTTTACCACAGATAATATGTGATTATTTATTTTTTTTAATTTCTGAATTGTAGTAAATAATAACAATTACACCAACGGGAGTGTTTTCCGACTAACCAAATCGAGAAAAAAAGAAAATATGTGGTTTTACGTTTGAGTTATTCTTCGACGATTTGTTGATTAAGTAGCTTCGCTCCCTCTGTTCGGTAATCCCTGACCCGTGCTTTTGTCTAATTCACATTTTTTTCGGTTACTACACATTTTATTATTGTTCAAGATTCCTTACGGGGTAATGTTTTAATTAAGTCAAGATGACTGCTTGTTAGGTAAGTCCAACTGTTCACCGACTCTCTTACCAACGTTATAAAAATAAACTCTTATTTTCAATGCTCCGTGTTTACTCAGTCATAATATAACAACGTTGAAAACAATTCGACAAAAGTGGATCTTTCTCTTTCTCTCTTTCCTCCCTTTCCTGTTTACTTTCCCAGTGATGTATCTCCAGCCAGTACAATATCCCTGGTCCCTTCCGTATCTTTCTTCCAAGTTGTACAATCTTTTACCATTTCTCTCAACTTCCCCCCTCTTTTCTATGTTTCATCTCATCACCTCTGCCCCCACTCAACTTCCCTCGCCACAGCCCCCCCCCCCCGACCCCCACCAGTTGTCCTGTATATCTCGCAATCGCAGCTAGCAAGGCAAGCATTATTTTCTCGGATGCGGGGCCGCCCAGCAATGAGCCTCGCAGAATAACATTAGCAACGCCATATGTTGCACCGCAATTCTTCTCCCTCTTACTTCTCAATAGTAACTTGGCGACGAGTTCATCTTTCCGCAATCCCTAATCGGTCTACAAGTGTTCGCCCGTCCGTCCGTCCCGTGCAGAACCAACTCACAATCACAGAAACCCATTCATAAAATGCTTTAATGAAATTATCATGGAGCGATGCGAGCTGAATAAAACATTCTGACTATCTTGCTGAACTCGACACGGTAAACTTGCTTTAGAAGTTGAGAAACCGTGCAATCCCGCGGTTCATTACAACTTTATCGTAATTTGTTCCTCAAACAACGAATAAACTGTTCAAAGCAGATATCAAACCATTAGGAAGAACTTCAAGTGGTGATTGCTTTACAAACTGAATTCATTGCGTTCATATAATCAAATTTTCGAATTCACGTTTATAGTAATCATGCGCTGTACATATTAATTAACAGGCAGTGATCAACAAAGCTGTGTAAATACTCTTAATACACTAACTGGAAATAACGTATGTCGTTCTAACGTTGGATATAGGAGGGGCCCATGCGCTAATTAGTACCAACAGCAAATTACTTTGCGAGATGTGGTTAATAAGCTCACGAGGCTTATCATATTAGTGAAAATTGAATGACATAAATAGACCTACTACATTCGTATCTTGGAGGCCTGTTTCAAGTGGATATTGCGTAAGCAAATATTTCAATAATAACATTTATAAGGGTGTCTTCAGAAACGTATTTCGGGCGCCTCCCGTGAATGGCGGAACGTGTTATTAACTTGCAGCCACAAAACATCACTGCACATTTAATTAAGAACCATTACTATGTCATCATCAGCAAACAAGTCAAACGAAGTGTAGATAGTATTATTGGAAATTGGTTTCAATATCGCCATAAACATAGTAAGCTCAAAATATAACAAACTTAGGTCACCCTGGTGAAAGATAATGGTGAATGTTACTTTATCACAATGTTTTAGGCAAAGGAAGAAACCACTATTCAAAACACCATGGAGTCCATGGTTACACGAACGGTTGTTATGTAACTTTTATAAATATGATTAGAAACCTTATAACATAAGTTTGATACGCTGTCTCTACCTTAACGTGACCAAAGTAATTAGGTTATCGTTGCCACAGGACTAATACGAGTGAATACACTGCTTTTCACTGGAATATGATGAAACGGAACATTTTAATACAAAGACGAGACTTCTAAAGCGCATTCAAATAAAAACAAATCATCATTTAGTATAAAATAATTGAAATTCATTCCATTCCCAAAATAGGAAAGAGTTATAATTATTGAATTTACGAAGATCGACTGGTACAAGTTTTCAAATCGAATCGAATCGAAAATGAAAGATAAACGTGAACTGAATTGAATGATTACAAGCGTGTTCTACCGAGGAAGACTGCCAGGAGGCTAGGTTCCTGGTAAGGGTATAGATGGCATGTTCCCAGGGGCCAGGGGTGTATTTCTCAACTATGCTCAGACGGTGTTACCGGATCGTTGTTCACCCGATAGGAGTCACGTGTCGTGTTCGTCAATATGCATGTATAAGACACATCTTGATGAAATAAACTATTGACGTTAAAACAATTGAATAATTCTTGACACTAAAAAGAAAAAAATATATATAATAATTTCCGATAGATTGTAGTTAAATGCATTTTGCGCATGTTCATAAATTAATTTTTAAATTATATTATAATTATTAAATGTCATTACCGATAAATATTCTGAGATAACTACCTACCATAGAGGTTATGTCATCCCTAAATCCAAGGGAATTTATCCGGAAACAACCCAACGCCCCTCATCCCACACCCAGTTATATAAATTTTCCTATTGCACCGATGAAGTATTTCATAGTCGAGTCGAGTTGGATGTATAAGTACGATGGGTTCGCATGAGGCGTTTAAATGTATTGGGACAAAGTAAATCAAGTGACCATTATAATATCAGCGAAGCACATAATAAAACGAATGATGCTCACATCTAAAAATCAATATTTGCGATTGAGTTGGTTTGCGTTATAAATTACTCTCATGTATCCCATGCTTTAAAACCCCGACATTATGCTTGTTTTTCAGCCGAGTTTAGTAATTATTGTGATGGAATTTTATGGCGGCATTTGCACACAGCCAACAATCAAATGTAGGCTAGCATTGTCTGCTATCACCAGCCGCCCGCTTGGGCTGTTTACGAGCCAACACTTGGTTAATATCGAGTCATATTTCACTAGCCATGTCGCTTCGCGTGATAAAAGCCGGATGAGCAACGTGTGGCCATAAACTACATAAAAGTTTTATCAAAATTCAAAATACTGCAAACAGTCAGGTTAGGTTAGGTTCGAGATGGAATAAAAGTATACTATAACGGTTTTATTGCTAGAATTAGGATGTATCATTAATTCTCTCCTGTATGTGGATGATGGGGGTGTTGGGTGGCAGATATGGCCTTGCCGTGGGGTGCGGCGCGTATCAGTTTAGACACAGCCAGCTTAGCTAGCCATACACCGACAATCACGTGCAGCTGTTTCACTTGAAATAACCAACCCCTACCCGAATATTACTCAGCCTACTTTGATCTCACTTTACGATCCGACGTCGACTCGTCCTTATTGCGTCACTAATGTGCACCAACCCTCCCCTCCACAGTTGCGCGAAACTTCATTTGATATTTTATGGGCGCAATGAGATCTCCGTTGATATAAATAAGAGCCTGGCGTTTGTGAGGATATGTTTAACTGTCGCAAGGCAGACTCCATCCCCGGTCGTATAGAACGGCAAATAATAGACGTTCAATACTTTATTATCATGACACATTTCGCGCCATGTGTCTGGTATATAAGCATTGCATTGTAGAGCTCACTGCTGCCAAGTGTATGGCTACTGCAGCTACGTCGCACTCACGTTCTCACACCACTTGAGGTTTTATTTCAGTTAGTATTTATTTTGTTGTTTGTAGGTAACTTTATGCTGCTTTCTTATACGGATAAGATGTATGAAGTGGAGTCCAACGTTAGTAATGATAATATGTTTGAAGTAAATATTAATTTAATTTTTAATTATTCAAAATTAAAAATACTTGAAATTGAATTATATGTGTAATTTTTATAACTAAAAAATGTAAATGTGCCAAACTGGAGTATTCCAAACTTAATTCAGAATAGGTATTTCCACGTACCGTGGCGTTAGCTGTCAATGTATGAAACAAACTCGCAGGGCACAAAAGAGGGAGCGAAGCTATTTCATCAACTAATTTCAGCCAAGAAGACAAAAATAAAATTATTCGACGTGCGTGGCGGCGCCGGGCTAGAAAACCATTAAAAAATAGTCGTCGAATGATCTTACATTCAGATATGGTGGAGGTGCCGGGTCATGGATGTTCAAACATTCCAATTGGCTAGCTACTTCCCCCTTACCTTTAGTGTCACCAAACACATTCTGTATTACCCTGATTGAAGGGAGGTGCCAACATGAAAACACGCACGTTGTTCGGACGACGTGTTCGGATTGTAATGTTGAGACGTACACGGGCACAGAGGGATGGACGGACAGACGAACAGAAAAGTGGTGCTTTTATGAGAGCTACCTGAAATAATCGTATTTATTCTACAAACCCATATTAGTTTATATTTAATATAATTCATAAATTATAAGTTGGTTCACACAATAATTATAATGTTGCTTAACTGTATTACGTCACACATACTGAACATTTGAACCCAGAGTTTCATAAAATAAAATAATGGAGAGGATTATGGATGTGAAGATTAAGAACATTATTGAAGATGGAGAAGGATTATCAAGTACACAACATGGGTTCCGGAAGGGTTATTCTTGTGAAACTCAGATAACAGGGTTTACTCAGGACATAGCTGACACACTTGATAATAATGGTAGGATTGATGCAATATTTATAGATTTTCAAAAAGCATTTGATAAAGTAACTCATAAGCTTTTAATGGAGAAATTTGGAAACAAAATAAGAAATAATAAAATTGTGAACTGGGTTGGGGAATTTCTGAGAAATAGAACTCAAAGAGTCAGAGTGGGAAATGTAATTTCTGAAGAGATTAATGTCACTTCAGGAGTACCTCAAGGCAGTGTGATAGGACAAAATTTATTTATTATATTTATAGAAGACATACAAGGAGGAATAAAATCCAAAATTCGACTTTTTGCGGATGATGGGGTGTTATATAGGGAAATAAAGGAAGATGAAGATGTTCTTATAATTAAAGAAGATTTAACAGTAATTGAAAAATGGGTAGATATAAATAAATTGGGTTTAAATGTGAGTAAATGTAAGGTTATTTCATTTAATAGAGCAAAGAAAAAAGCGGAAATAAACTATAAGCTGTGTGGTAAAACACTAGATGTTGTCATCAATTACAAATACTTGGGAGTGTTCATAGATAACAATTTGGATTGGGGGCATCATGTGGAATATGTAAGTAAAAAGTCAATACAAGCTCTAAATTTTGTAATGAGGCAGCTTCAAGGGGTTCAAACAAAAATTAAGGATAAAGCATATAAATCACTTATAAGACCAATATTGGAATATGCAAGTGCTATATGGGACCCTTATAAGGACGGTCATATCAAAGCCCTAAACAAAGTACAGAGATTAGCAGCAAGGAGGTAACTGGGAAGGTCAAAAGGTGGAGATGGGTAACTGATTCCAAGGGAAGGAGGATAAGAACGTATGACAGTGTAAATGAAATGATAGAAGGTTTAGGATGGGATTCTTTAAAATTACGGAGAGGGAGAAACAGGCTGTGCAACCTGTTTCGTGCTATGAATGGAATACAGGGATGGAATGAGATAAGCAATAAAATTGAAAAAGGATTATACAAAGGGAGGAAAGACCATGACCTGAAATTGAAATGTAAACTAAAAAAGAAGGATGTTGGGAAGTGGTCTTTTTTAAATAGAACAATTGTAGAATGGAATCAATTGCCAGCAGCAGCTGTTGAGGAATCCTCGGTAAAAATGTTTAGAAGGTGTTTGGAGGATATTGATTTGGATCTGATGTAGATTTGATTTCATTGATGTTTGATGTTGCTTTGATGATGGTGTCTTAGATGTAATACCTATAAGATATGAAGAAAAATGAATGTGAATGTTATATTTTTGTACAATTTTAAAATGTTAATTTTAGGAACTTGCCACCATGTAACCACATATTTGCAAAGATAATAATAAAAAAAAAAAAAAAAAAAAGGTATTTATTCACATAACATCTTGAATAAAAAAATAGTCATTGTAAACATGTTTCTTAATATATTCGTGATGTTAACTATTAAAGTAACTGACAAAAGTTTTCCAATTATCTTATACGTCTTTTTGAATTTACCATAACAATGGTTCAAAAGGTAATCGTACGTAATTTCTTCGAAACCATTCAAAACCTCAAAGAATATAATAAATGTTTTGGCGCCCGTAGCCCAGCCTTAAGCGTGGTCAACTTTCATAAGTGGCATTTCTTTTAATCCGAAAATTGAGCAAGTAAAACATAACATTGGAATTATGTCAGACATTTTTTATGGCGTCAAAGTAAAATATTCATAAAGTTGATCACGCAACCCCGGCCGGGTATAAAAATGAAAAGTTCCGTTTTCAATAAGATTAAAAACGTCAAGTAAACTTGAACAGGTTTTTATTGTTGAAGTAATTGTTTTGTTGCTGAAGTAGCTCGTATTGCATCACGAAGATGCAGATGGAGATCGTTATCCTGCAGCATGTTAGGCTGACTTCCGAAACGTCGTAAAGCAACAGCCGGGACAAGACGGGGACGCCAACTAACTTTTGTCACGATCCACCAGAGCTACAACATGGACATATCGTAAACAAGGATAACAAGCCTTGACAAGGGAAATCAGGCACGCGAAGTGTACTTTAGATATCTATTATCAACAAGCGGGGTGAATTATTGCTCAAGGTTAGTTAATGGGACTATTAGTGGTGATAAAACATAATTAGAATGTTGAAACCTGAAGAAGGTAAATTATGTTCATGTGAATAATGTTTAGCATTGAACATTAGCCTTCGTAAGAACAGTTCCAATTTTACCTTAAACTCCATTCTCAATACCCTACAATACCAACCAAAAAATTAATACAAATGTTGTAAAGTTTTTTTTTACTTTATTTTCTTAATAAAGCAGAATAATTATTATTAGGCTTTGATTGATGTATATGTGTTATGTATTCATTAATATATATTCACTATAGCTCTTCATACGCTTTGTGATTGATTACTATAATAAATAAGGCTGCAATTTATAAAGATTATCTGATTTTCAATTGATTGTTTCAAAAGGCTGATAAAAAAGTTGTGTATTTATCAAATACTCATTACTGTGCAATAAGTTTGATACCTTAAATGATAAGTCAAGACTTAAGAGTTATATGAATCCTCAGTTTAAACTAACGAATACGCATTAATATACATGTAGGGTCAATTATATGATATGAATATGATTGTAGATCCAATCATCGAACGCCTGCAGTATACATGTCCCTATAACCTTAACTCTTAATGCCAAACAAGAAATTGTAACTAATAATAATGTAGATTTTTGCCTTGATAACAAATTTTTTAAATGAAAAACGTTTTAACTTGACTATTGTCTTAAAAAATAAGAACTATCCTAATTCACAAGTTTGTTCTCTTCCAGCACGGATCCCTGTACTACCTGGTGACAGAGTTGGTGGTAGGGGGAGACATGCACGCCCACATACGCAAGCAGAAGTCAGGACGTCTTGACGAGAATAACGCTCGTTACTTTGCCGTTCAAGTAATCTCGGCACTCGACCACATGCACATGAGGGGAGTAGTCCACAGGTAGGTAGGCTATTCCTTAATACCACTCAGCACATACAGCGTTAAGTCCTGGACTGGAAGTATACACTGATATAAAACTATGTAATTTGACCCGACGTCCGTTGGTCGGTTTTGTTACGAATATATTTTTTACAACGTAAAACCCTAAAATAACGGTAAAACAATTTAATGTTTATTTGTATTTCAACCAAAAAACATTATTTACTTATGCGAATTTAAAGTTTATTACAATAAGTTAAGAATGTGTCTTATAATATGCGAATATGTTCAAATTATTTTATTTTTTAGCTATAAAATATTGTTCTATTTAAGTTGTGTGATATACTGTTTTCAAATAAAATTTTGTAATTTTTTTTTGTAAATTTGAAAGTGAAAGTATATTTTAAAGTTTTAACAAACAATTGACATTTATTATTGTAACATGCATGTTTGAAAAACTACTTTATACAAGCCCTAAAGAATTTTATAATGGCACATTTAAAAATAACATAATATGTAATTATGGCAATGTGGGCTTAGTTCCAGCTGAAATGCTGGAAGACTGCAAAGCGCGAGCGCCGATAGGGACTCCAATGCAACACAGGCTTGTTAAAATATAAAATATGCTAACCACACAGCATGCAACATCGCTTTGTGCTAACTTCGACGCGTTTTGCACACATCCCAGAATATGTGTACCAAATAGTAACTTCATACAGAACTATAAATCTTAGGAATTAATTTCTTTCCGAGGCAATTTATTTTGCATGAGCTCCATAAAATAACATCGGTAAAAAACTCAAATTTTAAGATCTATCACAAATTTGTAGGTAATTTAAAAAGGCGGGTGTATTTTTCATGGCTGAATATTTTAAATTTGAGATAGACAGTATAGCCACTGTGCATGCTGGCGATAGATTAGTTAAAAAGTAATTTTACTGTGTTTGGTTGTTCAAGTCACCAAAGGAATTTTGTAGTGATTTAGATGAAACAAATTACGTTTCATTTCAATACGTAATAGTTTCATGAACTGGAACGGTAGCTGTATTATGCTATTGTGTTTGAACTAGCGCAATTCTGTATAATGTGTCAATTAAAGTTCCATTCATTTAATCAAATTTCATTCTGTGAAAACGAGCTCAGTTTGGCACAATCCCTTCACCTCCAAGTCATGAAACACTGTAAGCCAGCGCCATTACTCTTGCTTCAAGATAAGAGTTAGTTGAGCTAAGTTAGTCTAACGAAATATACCAAGATTAGAGCCAGAGCGTATATACACACTTTGTAAAGCCAACAGATTAGTAGTGCCTTACCTACTTACCAAAGTTTTATTCACGCAAAGTAGTGTTGTGCAAAGAACGTTGATAACCTTCGCGTTGGTTTATTTTAAATAAAATAAACATACAATTAAAACCATCACGATTTTGTTTTTACATTTTGTGGTTGAGTGAGGTGACTCGACACCTACTGAGATAAAAGCATTCGCGTGTTTAAATCACGTGACCCTGTCTGTAATGTTTACTCGCAATTTTCAGTGATAAGAACCTTGACATTCCGTGTTGAAGAAAAGTTCATCACTATTGCAACACATTCGAGATTATACCCTACCCGTTTCTATGACACTATCATGAGAGTGTTGAAATTTGATTAAGGGATGTTTTTAGATTATCGTGTACATCAAATTACTTTGATATCTGCCTATTTGCATGATCTCTTGATTCAATACGAGAAATATGAATTTTAGAGAATTCCGTGCAAATATGCAAAATACTTTCATGTACGTGCACGGATTCAAACAGCGCGGTAGACCCGAGAAGATAATCATTCACTTATTTGAAGTAATGAAATCTCGTAACAGTATTAACTTTCGAGGATGTAGTAAAAACGGGGGATGCCACTGCCTACACGCGGTTGTTACGTACGTCAGCGTTCTAGTTTGTTGCTAATCAGCCCCCTTCCCCCCCCCCCAGCTTCCGCCACTGGCCTGGACGACGTAATCCCTCAAAGAGGATTTCCTGACTCAACTTAAAACTTCCCACGTGCACTGGAACCCATGGCGTCGGGGATTATCTGCTGGCAATAATTAACGACAGGCAGACAGTTCTCGGGTGGAGATTGCGGGGATGACGCTTATCCGCTTCGCTCGATCACCCTCGCGATCATACGCTCAGCTTGTCTGTATAATCGAATGTTATATCTTGATACCCATCTCACTAGCATAATATTTAGTTCATTGACTCAATCAGTCATTAGCAGAGGGGTACTTACTTAGCATGGCGTGTGCGGTTCATCATCGATTTCAGATTAATACTATAGTGTACTTTTATCGGTGGCTTTTAGGAAGTTCAAAGGACGATCCACGTTTTACTACACACAAAGGATGAGGCTACAAACGAAACGATATAGGCCTACTTTCGTTACATTAATTATATAACAGTCGGTGTTGGGAAATGTTCACGAGCTGCTCATCAAATTTGATTTATGTCTGCGCTTTGGTCACGGAAATAAGAAAGATATTAGGGTGACATTTCAACCACTTTATGGGTTGGTATTCCTGCTTTCAATGCAGAAGTCCCAGCTTTCAAATCCCGGTAAAGTCTGGGGTTTATGAACTGAAATGGACTTTAATGCAAATTTATAATTGCATGTGTAAACGGTGATTTAAGTTGTCCTGGCAACGAAGCACATAATAAATTGTACGATATCTCCACTGAAAATCAGTTCTTGTAACACGGTGTGTGTGTGTGTGTCAAGTTGGTAATACTATAACTGAAGTTATATTTGACGGTTTTCGGGGTATTGCGCATAGTATACTTAATTGATATTCAAATGCCACATACATCGGAGGTTGATGGTAGGAAGGCAAGAGGTAGATCGAGGTAAACTCCTAGAGTGGGAATGAATGGAAAGTCGACGATTACTTTTTGTGGGATGCCCGCTGTAGAGTACACATCAGATTTAACCTATGTGACCCTTGTCACGTTATTGGAGTTTAAGGTTATCTGGGAACGAAATGTCTGATGGGAGGAAAACCTCGAAAAAAATTCAAGTAGTATTGTCGGTCTTGACGGGATTCGAACCCGGGCCTCCCGAATCAGAGTCTCGAGCTTTACGCTTGAGCCAACACTGTCGGTAGTCGAAGATTGTTCGTGAACAAACATATGACGAAGTGGAGAGATGTGCGACAGAACAGAAAGACAGATTCTTCCGCGATCATGCACATTGTAATACACTAACGAGACAAGGTGGCGATCTTGCATTTATGATGAAACTTTCTTACCCATAGCGAGCTATCAAATTGAAGGTTACTTTTTATGTCTTTCATCAAACGATTTTACATATTCCATTTGTTGTAGCATGTCAAACAACACGACGTGCAAAAGTATAATCGTAAACTGTTATTACATGAGTCACGGTACATCCCATGTCTTGAAACTCAGTACGACCGTTGCTGAACCCCAACTAAGTCTAGACGTTGGCTTAACGACATGGCCGTGTCCGCGGCAGTACTGCATGGAACTGCAGTGTGATAATACGTTCTGTCACATACTGACTAATGTTTAAGGCTAATGTTAGTTTAATGAGGGGTAGTTTTAACACCGAGAGCTTACAAATACAAATGGTTATCTTTTTTAATCGTCGTGTGTTGCTAGAAAAGGGATAAGCCCAATGATAACAACTTCGAAAGTACTAAGTCGTGATATAAGTAAGGCTCTAACGTACTTGGATGGTCATTGCAACGAAATAGTATTTCGTAAATCTTGTCCAGCCAACCATGAAAATAGCATGACCGCACGTAAGAGCAAGTATTGATAGAAATCTAAATCGTAGTCGTAATTTCCGTTGGTTTGCGTTTTTCGTAACTTATATTCCCAAAACGTTTCTCTAAAATTTCCATTTCAACAAATAATTATACTTCCTTATTCTGGCACAATGATAACCAAATTTTAAAGGTGCCTATTTCGTTTCAGTACGGGTTTGATTCCCATTAGGCTTCGAGACATGACACTGCATGCTTACCAACACGCACACTACTAAGCTAACCCGTTCACGAACACGGAGCAGGGTATTCTTACTCTACTGGAGCTACACTTACACTTAGTGGGCCCCAACTACGTGTTGTACACCACGCGAGAAATCTTAATAACTATTTGATGGGGGCAGCTCTTGGTCCGACGGCTGTCAGACCTGATGATGTTGATATCCAGCACCCGGGACTTTGGTTTAGAGGTCACGAGTTCGGAGTTATATCCCCGTGAACGTGGATTATGACAGATGGTTATTCCGAGGATTCCTCAGCAAACAATAAATGCGGGTGGAATTACAATGATAATTTCATCTATACCACAGATATTATTAGAAGTATTATTAGTAGTGTATTAGTTTAGAAACTGTATGTATGTGTGTATATTTAATTGTCCAGGCGATGACTTTGACAATTAATATAGTTCAATGGTAGACCATGAATTTACACTATCAGTATCAACTCTAACTTACTTCTCACCCAATATAGCTTCTGAATGTTATATTGCTCATCTATATCATTTACTTCTTTAAACATTGATTTTAATGACACCAGAAACTAGCTAGGTACGTAATTATTATCCCGTTCGCATTGTTTGACATGACAGGGTACTCCTTGAAATTGGATGCGTAAACTTGAAAAATTCAAAGCAAAAATTCAAATTATCATTTTCTCTCCTAATTATTTCTACCGACATATTTATTTCCACACTATGAGTTTGTATCAAACGCCCACATCCCCCCCTATTATCGACTTCCCACTCGGCGTGGGTGACCGCTGCTTATAATTGGGGTGTCGGTTCTCCCGTATGTGGGTGGTTCCTACAAGGCTCACCCAGGCGGTTTGCTTGAATCACATAACCGTCTGTCTCCGTCATTAACAACAATTACGCTAATGATCACTTATCGTCCATGAACGAATGTAGTTTTATACTAAATGTAACACCGTGGGCAAAGTATTATACCGTTCAGTAAAATTAATTTTTATTTTGCCAGCTATTCGTAAAAACAACGGGTTTCAATTTTCTGGACGTTTATATTAAAACTATGACCATTTGTTGTTAGTAAATGCTATGACCATTTTCTTTTATTTAATTAATTTTTAGCAACAATCACCTAAAAACACGCTGTCACAAGGCAATGTAAGTAATATGTTGTCAGCGTTTGAAAATTCTGTTTTCTTCCCTTTCACTGCTCTATTTTTCGTTTAAAAAACTATGAATCTAATTGTATTATTCCATAATACTTAAAAAAAGTGTGTGATTGTAAATGTGTTTGAACATCCTATATTTTTTTAAATTTTATTATATATAATATGGTTTTAAATTTTACTACATTAGTAAATTAGATACAATCATTTTCGTGTGTATATAGTTAACAATATAACTTCCCAACATTCGAGCAACGTATTCTATTTTCTTAATAGATACAGTTAAATAATTATATTTCATTTGCTGTATGCCTGCGTGCGTGCATGTGCGTGAGAGTGTACATACTCGTAGACTTGAGCGTGTTACTGTGTTTAACCACGCATGTATTTAAAAGTTCCGTTATTGGTCTAAATTTCACTTGACATATATTATTGACTCGTAATTAAATCCAGAATAAGCCCTCTATTGATACGAATTACACGAGTCAAATGAAGCCTAAATGGGCTTGTCTTTTAAGTCACTAAATGCCTTTAGAGAGGGAATATAAATCATGTACAGTAAATTAAACTATTTTTGATTGTTAATAATGGATATATTATGTACATCCCTATGATAGCAGATTTTTAAAATCTCGCATAAATAGTCAGAAAATGCAGATTGACATTTTCACAGACTTAACACTAAAAAATTAAAAAATTAAAAATATTTTATTTATAATTTATTTTCTTTGATCAATTCATGAAAAAGTGCTAAAGTAGATAAATTTAAATTTATTTTTATGTATTATGAACAGTATCATAAATGTGAAGAAAATTGTCTGAGAAATGTTGAAACCAGGTAAAATGAGTAGGCCTGCCCCTTCTAAAGGTGTACAGTATGTAGGGTACATGTACGACGTCGCATGGTCGTGATATCACGTGTCGCAATTAACTGTCTTGATTATTTATTTCACAGCAAACATGGCGACTCGATCTGCACTTTATTAAGTATTTACATCGTGTGTTTTCGATAATACACAATCACAATCACGAACTGATCTACAATTCACGTGGTGATGTTTTTTATACAGACCTACTGCCGATGAAATAGTTTTTTAATTGTTGTCTAAAAACACGGCGTGCCGTGCGAGAGTAGTCTATACGAATTGTAACTAATGGGCCACCTTCAATGCTTTCCCTCCAAATTGTTGCGTGCGGCCCACGAGCTAGATGAATAATTTATCCCCTAGTCGTATAGTTGACCACTTGACCACAGATATCTTTTAATCGCCCCAAAAAGAAACATTACAGCTGTTTTACTTTTTTAGTAGCGGGAAATGTAACAAACACATCCGGGCTGACACTACAGGTAAAAGGATAGACAATTTGGAAAGAGTAACGTGCAAAACGCGTGAGCTGTATAAAAAGTGCCTCTTTTAATAACAAATGAATATATGGTTGAAATATTAATTCCGTGGTGTGGTTTAAATCTTTACATTCAATATTTTATAACTTCAATAACGACATGGTATGTGGATATTAAAATGAAAGTTAATAAATATAAATAGCAAATCGAAAGTAAACCAATTGGAAATACAAATTGCATTAAAAGCGCGGACAGAATCAATGTCGTGATTTTAACACCATTAGGAATAATAATTACCACGCAATTATTACATTTGCAAAACAATGATTAAATTATTATAATCATTAATGACTGTACTTTACGTACAGATGCTAATGATTTTTAAATGAATTAGAAAATGCTATTGATGTATCGAAACCAATTTAGATGAATATGTTGTAATTAAACAAATCAAACGACTTTTTTCTTGCTTTACAAACAATATATATTGCTAATATTTCAAATGGCACGGAGGTTAATTTATCAGTGAATGTTCACATATTTCTTGCTAAACTTGAGTGTGAGTATTTATTTTTAAACGACGCGTATGGCGTCGGCTTATCAGTCCCACGATAAGCAGACCAATCATGGACATATTACTTTGGGACAGTACACTTCCCAGAACTTTATTTTAGTTATGAGTAGACTTATCCCGTACAAACATGTCAAACCACATGAAGGAAGTGTGTTGGACTTTGTTGACTCTAAACTTGAAGACTTGCAGTATAAGATATGTGGTAACGGAGGCTACACATGCGCAATCCACCACCCTCTTTCTATTCCAGGCCGTATCGTGCTCGAGTGGGCGATACCGTGGCTAACGACAGACCGTTTTACAATCGAAAATGTATTTCCCTCTCCAATAGTTCACGACTATTGAGAATCGACTTAGCTTTGGACGCACTCATAAATAATTGTGAGTGGCACATTAAGAGCAATTCTATGTAAATCATCATTATTCTATACTTCTCGTGATGTTTTCTTTTATCTTGTCGTGCTTATCTTCTATAGCAGCGATTCAGAAAGTGTATTAAAAACAGTCTGGAATTATTTACCATCCGCTCCACTGGTTGAGAAAATTTGACACCTATAAATGAGCTCAAATCAATGTCGAGTCGCGTCGAGGAGCGAAGATTTAATTAAAATCCCATTGTCTTGAAAGCGCTCGGTCGAGGCTTACCATGGCCGTGTTGTGAAGCCAAGGAAGTGCCCGTTTGATGTCATTTAATGGGCATATTCTAGAAGGCATATCAGCCAAATTCAATTGTGAATTTTTTTTCGGTTGAGGGTATTTTAGACAAGAGATATTTTCCCGTTGCATTGGTACTGGGAACCTAATTGGGTTAGATGTGGAGGGCTTATTGTATTATCCACCTCTATGGCCCCGCTCCTCTCGGGTGGATGTTCGCCAGCTTTCATGTAGAAGGAAATTGAATTCGTGTTTTGGCGGCGTCGAGTGGGACTTGCAGTTTATCCCTGCGACGTTTAAAACGGCATAAAGCCGGGTTTACTGACCGTAGGCTGATTCCGCTCTCTCGACATACGCAGATGGATTTAGACGAGTTTCTACGTCAATACTTTGTATAGAAAACATTAGAAAATAAAGATTATGTTAGAATTAATTTTGAATTTATTCTATTCTCTTTAAGACGAAATTCAATTATTTTTTAAATTAAACACCACTCAAAATTAGCTTTTTGACTTGGTTAGGGCATATATAATATATATATATAAATACCAATTGATTATTTACAATTATGTGATATATGTTTAAATCGTCAATTACGATAAATTAACACCTATATTGTAAGGTTAGAATGAAAGTATGAACTCTATGTGCAGAAAAATATACATTATTTTCTGATTACAATCGAAATATTGAAGAAATGAATATTTCGCGTACTTTTAAGAAATGACTACAATAAAGTTTAAGAAAATTACTCGTTCATATTTTTATCACGAATGTGAGACCGCATATCAAATAATACTCGTGACTTGTATACAAATTTGGCCGAAAGCCATAGCCTATATTATTAAACGATATGATAATTTATTTGATAATAAATAGAAATGCAGTTAATATTAAACAGTTTCACATAAAGATGTAAGTATTTCATTATTCGTGTATCTCGACCCGTGTATTACTCGCGCCGTCTATTTGTCCACGTCGAGCGTGTAGAGACTTCAACGGCATCACGAGCTCTAGTAAAGTCTATCATCTTGGGTCACAAATGACCATCGGGACGAGCGATCGTCGTCGTATATGTCGCATTTATCCTTCACCTTGGTCGTTGGCGTGACCGGACTTGGTGAGCGGATACATGGGTTTGTTTTACCTGCCGTTCGCCCTTTCGAAATCTATTGTGATGAATACAGTTTTCGCAAAAATTTTTTTTCATAATTGCACATATCATAAACGGGTTCATGTGTAGCTGACGTTTATAAATGTTTTTTCCTAGTGTCTCACGATCAAAACTGACTGAATACATAATATTAGTTTATATTATATAATATTATAAAAATATTGTCTGAAGCATTATCCGTAACCCGTCCCCTTTCGTAGAATTGCAAAAATGAATTCAGACGCTACGCTTAAATTTGCAAACGTATTAGAATTTGCAATTTAACATTTAAATATTATAAATTAATACAGCAGATAAAACCTCGTCTAGGAGGTCTATTTACGACTACACCGAAACCTTAGCATGCCTCATACCATACCGACGGTCGTCGATGTCACTTTGTACTTCTGGATAGATAGACTAGACTGTGTCACAAACATCGAGTTATTGCTCAGTATGAGTGCCATAAACACGTCTACCTCGAGTACCGTTGCAGACCCGTGAGCGTGAGTCGGGTACCCGCGGGTGTCTAGAAGAGACGGGGCCCCGAGGGTGTAGGACCGGGTACCCGTTGCTCGCGATGCATAACCAGGTAAAAGGTTCGGGTACCCTGTGCGTCATCCATATACAAGACCGGGTACCCGCGAGAAACTCAATCTTATAGGTTTACTTTCAGTATACATCACTTATGTATTTGTCTGCAAGCATTGAGTTTCACCCCCGTCCCCCTTTTGCATAAAAATATTATTCTGTTTAAATTTGAGATATTGAGATTGATTTGCTTTTTGAGTATTTTAGAAAATAAGAAAAATGTTGGAGTCACTTAACCGAATAAAATTATGTCTGCCTCTGTCACTTCAAACGGTTGTTAATATTTCGATGTATTCGAAATTAAGAACAGATAAATCAAATAAAAACCATATCCAGTCACTTTCCTAGTGATGTATAGCCAAAACGGTAATGCACAAACTTTCTAGACTAATGCGACGATGAGCTAGTGATTCGCGACTAATGGTTAGAATGAGGACGGGAAGAGAGAAGCCCCACTTTAGTGGCACCTTGCCTAATCACGTAAAAAGAACCAAGAAGACCATCCCGTGATTCTATCCAAAGGATTACACAACTTTGACCAGTGTGTTACGTCTTTGGCTAACCGGAAGTGCCGAGCGTTGGTTGTTACGAACAGGAAGCTGGGTAGGCCTAACATAGCCCGGAGTGTTCAAACATTAGCATGGTTTCAGAACTCCCACCCCTACCCTAGGTAGATTGACTGCAACGCGCACAAGGGAATCTAATAGTTAATATGTTACAAGGTAGATAACAATAGTGTTGCATCATACAATCAGGAAGTCGGCTCGAAATCAACTTGGCTTCCGATGAGCTTACGTACGGTGTTCAGTTTCAGAACAATATTTCGGCGTGGTCCTATAATCAGTTTATCATTGTTAGACCGTCCGGGGAGCGTAATAATGTTTGCTTTAGCTCGGAGAAGTGTTTTAAAAAGTGTGCGTGGTCCACATAATTTTCTTTTCCGGAAATCAGCGTGTGATAACATTATCCCTTCACCTACTTAACGTCAAAATCTGTCTGTATAGGTATAAACCGATTAAATTTACAAGCATCAATTTAATTCTTTTGTCCGAACAGTTATATATTGGTTAATATTTGTATATCGCAGAGTAGGCAAAATAAGTTTTCAATTTGTTTTCTTCAAAGCATGAAAACTCTCCCTGAACGCTGCAAACGACCAACCAACCAAATGGTTTGGGGAGGGAGTTTAAAAAGAAACTGCCATTCAATGGCGTCTGATCTTGAAAGAGTCGCGTTTATGGTAATCCAATGCACTATCTACTTCCTCGGAAATTTAATTATCAAGCAGATTCTCGAACGTGGTCGCTTGTATTATTGAACGCGATTGCCGCTCGCACGTCATAAAATCCAACAACCACTAAAGATTGAGTCATTTACCTTCCTTTAACACAGTCCCTGCACCCTCTAACGATTTTACATCATGTTTACTCTAGTGCCTCACATCCTGCACAATGGTGTCGTTATTTGCATAATTGAGAGCAAGATTTTCGTGCCCCAACGCAATCGATAGGGTTTAGTGGCGGCCTACTGGGTTTTACATATGTGATCCGGGTGTGCGTTCTCCTCCGCTGGGTGCGGGGACGGAGATGCGTTTGCTTTGGAACCGAGCGCCAGGGCTAAGGGAAAACATTCATTACGTGGAAATGTATCAACGAAGAATTTTCGTTTATAATAAAAATGAGTTATTTCAAATAAGTCTCGGAGAAGATAGGGGAAAGCATCGTAGAATTATTGGATCGACTTACAATCCCGTTTTCCCTCCCCTGGTCGCGCGTATAAAATGAAGCGAATAACAACATTTCTCCATTCTTGAAATACTTGCCGTATAGCTCTAAGCTACGTCTCAGGGCCAACGTCTCGCTCGCTCTTATACGTTTATTGAGATTACAGAAGTAACACTTTTTCTTCCTTTATTTGCAATTTAAAAGATATACATACCAAACCCAAGGAAATACAGCAATGTTTGACAACGTTTTAACTCCAAACGCTGAAAAAATTCAGCCCATTTGGATTTTTTGTTTTTGTTATTACCTACTTATCATCGTTTTCCTTGTTTTTTATCGCACTGAATTCTCAGCCACCCTAACATTAGCATTAAGTGAAACATGGAATTGCTCGAGAAAACGTAGAAGACTTGGTTTCGAATACAAAGTGGCCATTTGTTTGGTGCAGTTGTGGATCCAAGATGCCGCGCGTATCGTGTAGGAGGCATACGAAATGAGGCCGGCCGCATTCATAGAACACTGACGCCGCGACGATGAAAAATGACCAGCAATAAAGTTGATAAAATTAAGAATACATCAAATAATCGTTTGTCATTTTGGATGTTTAGTGTTGTAAATCTTTATAAAGATATGATCTCCGAAAGGGCAGCCTTGTGTGAAGTGATTGAAAAGAAAAAGAAAAGGAAAGAGAAGAAACGATGGAACGAAATCCATCACAACGGGTTGAAAAATGTTGCAATATTTTCTGCGCTTTACAAATCTCTGCTTTGGTTGTTTCATTTTTAACTTATAAACTCTTTTAATACAGTAATGGCTCTTAAAAGTGTGGAAAAATTAATGGGGAAAGCATTCACGAATATTGTACGGGAAATATGCCCGACTCGGTTGGACGAACTAAGTCGTAAATTGAACTTTTCAATCTGTTTTTATGTTGCAGCAAGAAACTTAAATACAAGTGAGATTCAGTTTTAAGGCAATGATTATAAGAAGACACCATTAAAACAGATGTTGGTTCAGTAAACTGAGTTTTAAAAATAATAAACCATAACATGTTTACCAAAAACAAACACGCGCGTCTCAAAAACATTATTTTAATGAAATTCTAAAGTAACTAACTCTAACTCAAATAGTAATAATATTGCGTACAATATGGCAATATTTGAAGTGTTTCCCAAACGCAACGTGTTGTAAATTCGTCTTTTCGATATAAAAAGAAGATTTAAGGTATATCAATCTTATTTAAGTGAACTTTTAACGAAAAATTTATACATTTTTTTACCGCATTTGCTGCTCAGTGCATATTGCAATATGTGAAGCGATGGTAAGGACTAAGATATTATTTCAGTAGATTTAACAAAACCTTTAAATACAAAGTTGTAAGAATTCCTGCTGTAGCGTACCTATCAGTTTTATTCGGTGTGACCCTCTTCAAGTGAATAATTAGGTGTATAGTGCGTTTTGTATGTTAAGGAATGAAAAAAACATTCGGGAAAACTTTCGGTCAGGATTATCGGTGGAGGTATTCGAAACCGTGACCTGCCGAATCAGTTAGGAAGGAAATAGCTGAATTTAACGCCAGCATTCGCCCGACTTAGAAAAACCTTCAGTCAGGATTGCCAGTGGCTGGGATCGACTAAAAGACTTCTCGAGCAACGTACTTCTATCAGCTCAATGTGTGGTGGAAGTATAAGCGAGTCCGAGTCGGTTGAGCATCTCGTGTCCGAACCACCGCACCCGCGACTTCCACTCCACGATGAACGAACGTCTTTCTGTTTCCTCGGGGGTTTGCTCGCCGCACCGCGGTAAATGTAGCAAGCCTCAGTCCGCGTCACTAGTTGAGTCGATGAGGAATGGGGACCGAGGACCCAGCGTTAGTTACCGTCTTTCATCTCCGCTGCCTGACCCTCCATGTTTCACACACCCGTGCACTTTTCTCTTCTACGATCAACCGGCCAGAGTTACGAGAGGATTTGTGCCTTTTGCCCTTAGTTTCCGCTCAACTTTTGCCCTTTGGAACATAAAGTAGGTTTTCAGCGGGGTCTTCTTCAGCTTGGGGTATTCATATCCTTCCACAAGTTAGATTAACGTTCGCTCCCGGAAACGCAGTGAACCAGGAATGCAGTAGGGAACTTCGCCGTCTGGAAGCCATTTAGTCGAACATTCAGAATCAGAGCTCCCTATTTAGGGGGATCGATACCGTAGAGAATTTCAATACGAGGATTTTTGCAACGTCGCCGAAAGATTTGTCAGTTACGCGCGAGACTCGAGCCCGAGGTCACTCACCACCGAGTAAAGCTAATGAAATCAGGTCTGCGGTGTCGAGGGACGCTGCGGAGTGGTATGACCCTCTCTTCGGGCGACGGACACCGCGCGCGCGGCCCAAGATTTGTTGGTGTTGTAATGGATCAATACGTTGGGCCTATTGAAGTAGTGACACGGAGGTGGGAGTTGAATGGGGTGGGTAGAGAGAGCTCAGGCAAACAGACTCAATCACTTGAGAGCTTAGCCCACCCTGTGAGGGGCCTACCAGCCCGTGCTGAAACTGACATTTCCCTATTGTACAACTTGGAGACGTACGTTCCTTCGAGTGGATATGGAGCGAACAGTCCCCGTGACGAAAGCGATGGTGTATTATTAAACGAAATCCACCTTACGAAGCAGAAAGCGAAGTTGTATTTGCCCGCATCGCATCGCACGCAACGTTGGGAACACTGGGCGCTATCAGAACCTTTACAACTTACATTAACCGAGAAGGGCTATATCCCATAAATATAGAGTATCTTTTTCGGCTAGGGGCCAAAGAAATGCAATATGCATTGCCCACATTTACTTATGTATCAATTTCCTGGGCGTCGGCTCGAGCATTCTAAGCCCTGAAATCAATATCCTATCAGCCGCATGATGTAGGCCTACTGAAGAGGCATCCCCCTTCCAATAATCGTTCAATCACAGCAGCCGTCGTGTCCCGCGACTCTCAACCCCTGTCTGTGACGGACATCGAGATGCCCCCCCCCCACTCTGAATGCCACGGAGAGAATTGTCTCGCAGTTAGCGTATCATAAACATTCATGGCCGAAATAAAAAGGAACGGCCGTAGCCAGAATGTCTTCCAATCTAATACATTTTAATTTTACTTTCTGCGGTTCGCAACGATTCGATGTTCTCCCACTCGTTCCTTTAAAACCGAAGAAACCGAAGACACGATTTTAATAAGGTAATCCCCAGAAATATACACTCAACTTTATTATACTCTGTTATACAACAGCCCTCCACCCGTTCCACATTCTATTGAGATTGTGTTTATACTTCAACTTTTCAAAGTAACAACAAGTTCTAAACTTCTCAAAGAACGTTTTCTAAAGTTAAGCAAACACTTGAAGTAAAGTCTTTGAAATTCCTGAAATTGCGATTCGTATCACGGATGCATATAGGTCAAAGTACACGATATTTTGAAGTGAGAATTTCTTGAGTTGTTAGCAGCTATGAACACTGAAAATATTATTGTGTGACTCTCGAGAGCCGAGACGCGAAAGCCAACATAATAACCCCTGAGTTAGACGAAGCGGGGATGAAACAGTCACTAATGACGGCGCCCGGGGTCAAGTGGATGTGTTTGCAGTGCGTGCGGGTGGGTGGGTGGATTACACGGCCGTACAGTCTTGGAGTAATAGAAAGTGAAGAGATGTGGCGTAAGGACCTTTGATGATCTCCGGACCAAACAAGTGAGGTACTACAACACTTCACGAAGACCGAGGATTTTAAGGGGGAGCTCTATATTATACAAACACCGAAATATGCCACTGTTGACGTCATCTTTTATTTAAGCGTGCCATATTATTTCAAGGGATTGTACCCATCTCTATTGTTTTAACAATTAATCTATCACAACTTTAAAACCTTATAATCTGATAAAAGTGCAATAAAATTATAAAAGATACTTAAAAAATAGTAGACTAACACAATAAATAGACCCGGCACCTCCACCAATCAACTGAAAATCAAATCAACCAACCATGAGATTCATACGACTTTACATGTAGAATAGCACAATAAATAGACCCGGCACCTCCACCAATCAACTGAAAATCAAACCAACCAACCATGAGATTCATACGACCTTACATGAAGAATAGCACAATAAATAGACCCGGCACCTCCACAATCAACTGAAAATCAACTTACAACCATGAGATCATACGACTTTATAGTGAATAGCACAATAAATACACCCGCAAACTCCACTAATCAACTAAAAACCAAATTAACCAACTCACGGGTAAAGATTCATAGATTACATGAGAATAGCTAAATAAATAGACTAGCACCTCCACCAATCAAGTGAAAATCAAAATTAACCAACCATGAAATTCATACGACTAAACATGTAGAATAGCACAATAAACACACCCGGCACCTCCACCAATCACACTGAAATCAAAATTTTCCAAACAATGACTCAACTAAACATGTAGAATTGCAAAAATAAATGCACCCGCACCTCACCAATCAACTGAAATTCAAATTAACCACATAAATTCATACGACTTTACATGAAGAATAGCACAATAAATACACCGGCACCTCCACCAATCAACTGAAAATCAAATTACCACAATGAGATTCATACGACTTTACATGTAGAATACCACATAAATACACCCGGCACTCCACCATCAACTGAAAATCAAATTAACCAACAATGAGATTCATACGACTTTACATGTAGAATAGCACAATAAATAGACCCGGCACCTCCACCAATCAACTGAAATCAAATTAACCAACCATGAGTATAGATTCATACGACTTTACAATTGTAGAATAGCACAATAAATAGACCCGGCACCTCCACCAATCAACTGAACATCAAATTAAGCAAGCATTGATAAATTAATACGACTTTACATGTAGAATAGCACAATCAACTGAAAATCAAATCAACCAACAATGGGGAGAAGCCCTCTAGATGGCTCCACCTTTCAAGTAAGGCCGTTTCAACCATTTCTACAATGTTAAAACTCGCAACAAGTTATTCAAATACGAAAATTGATGAACGAAATCAACTTAATGGCCTGTCAATACGGTATTGTGGTCCAAAACCGCTATTTCGATTGCTGGCTTTTTTCTTATTTTGTTTTTACACAATGTTCTTAATGTTGATGTTTTTATTAGTACAATTTTGTCATGAACTTACTTTCAGTGAGGTGTTTTTTGTAGAGAGGATCTCACTCTGAGGCTCACCGAAACTCCATATTCAGAAGACCTGGAACTGGAGCAGCCACAATTAGCCAACCCCGAGTGAAGTGCAGAAGTTGCAAAAGTAGATCACATAACATAGAGTCGATGATTATTTTGTTTGCGAGAGTGAGGGGCGAAGGGGGAAATGGTTGTAATGGAACTTCGTTTGTTTATGCACATATCATAGAACTGCCTTTCTCAAAGATTTATTTTCCAGAAACCCTAAAACGCCAATTGAACATGATGTTATTACGTTATGTGTTTATTTTTGTCTATCTATTCTTTGGGGTACATTAGGTTTCATGGGACAATAATTTTGGGTTCAGATCAGTCCTTACTGTCCCGAATTCATATTCAATTTGATGAGGTAGGATTTATATAATATCAAATTGCATGCTTGTTCGAACTTCGGAACGATGCAATAGATGATAAAATCAATCAACAAAATTAACAAAGTACAGACACACACTTGTTAAAAATAATTTACTAAGTGTTGAAATGATCAAAAAAGGGGTTAAATTTGTAACGATGTGAAGAAAATTAATATTTTATCAAAAACTTTACAAGAACAGTGGAACTCACTTTTTCTAAATCGCTGCTAAAATATTGTAATACGCTACAAGAAACGGATTTGCGCTCAATCTTTAGTCTGTGCTAATCACGTAACTGCCGACCTCAGTATCTGGTACAACATATAATAATAGTTAATATTCCATTCCGCTCAGTCGATCTGGCCTAATCCTTCCACCATCATGTAATGCAAGTAACGATGTCATGCTAGGGCCAGGCCAACACAACCCGGTCATTAGCGGACGAAATGAGGCACACATGGTTAAGTAGTGAAATGCCTGAATGGGTAATCCGGATGACCAGGTCGTTACTAGTCCGTGATTAGCTGCTACTCTAGCTCATTGAGAAGTTCCAGGGGTGGAGGGGGGCGGGGGGGTGGGGGCGGTTACATTCAGAGATTTTCCGACGACCGTTCGGTCAATATTAGTTGCGTAAAAGAGGGTTGGGGCGGAAGGGGTGGGTGGTTTGAGGTGAGGAGGGTATCCAACGAACGTTTTAAATGCTAATTGGAGACGGAGTAGAACGCTTCATCAGGTTAACATGGACTGTTCTATTGTAACCAGATCCCGCGTAGTATCCTCGACAATAGAACAAGATTACATCCCTGTAAATCGAGAAGGCGGCAGAATGACACTCGAGGCAGCCATTAATACGAGAGCGTATAGTACGCAGTGGAGTAGTGGGCGACCGTGCCGAAATGCCGCGATTATTCTGACGGTGATGGGCTTGTGTTAAAATCAATATACACCAGGGAATATCCGCCCGTGATTTCACTGGGGGGAAAGATTTTGGAACAAAATCGTTTAACTAGGATTTCCTATACATAATGCATTGCTAGACCCACTCGCTATCACTGTGTGATATTTTTTTATGAAGTCATTTTAAAATAATGTATGGGCTTTGTGTATTGGAAGGGTGTCAAGTCTACTGAAATGAAATTGTTACTGTTAAAACACAGGTGAATATTCTAAGCGCATTTATTCCGCATTTCTGTCATATCTGACACTGCAAACCAATTACAAATAAAAATAGCTTGGGTGATATTTTTAAATGCGTTTTTGTTTTGTTTGTTCGCTCTCTACCGACAAACGACTTCTGATACTGATCTCGATTAAATTTACATGGAAACTTCGAAATCAATTAATTAAGACCTCCCACGATATTTGGTACACTTATTAATTTTATGTCTTTATTTTTTATTTATTTAACGTCTTTCCTATTCAGTTCAAAAACTGATTTACAAAGGAGGACAACTAAATAAATCTAATTACATAAGTGCAGATACAACAATGAACTATAGTAAAGTAAAGTTTGAAATATTAACATTAAAACAACAATGAATTAACTAGGAAGCTTCGCAAACGATTTTTCAGGCGCGTTGTTGGATGAGAGTAATTTTTTTAAACGAAAAGAGCGTAAAATTGTGATTTAATTAAGAAATAATTTTTCGATTACGCTCAAATTTCACACGAATATATTATTTCATTAAATTAAGGTTGTGTAAAAAAATCATTACAATTGGTTAAAGCATGTAGGTGTTATAAGCAGAAGAAATTAAAAAAATCGAAAAAAATCGTACAATTGCGATTTTCATAAGAAATAATTTTTCGATTGCGCTTTAATTTCACACGAATATATTAAATTAATAAAAATTAAGGTTTTGTGAAAAAATTGTTACAATCAGATAAAGCATGTAGGTGTTATATGTCGAAGAAAATTTAAAAATCGAAAAAAAATCGTAAAATTGCGATTTTCATGAGAAATAATTTTTCAATTGCGCTCAAAAACGTGGCAGTTCTAAGTTCAGAGATTTTAAAGGTCCCCATAAAATTTCATCGCAATTGGAGTATCGGTTTAGCCGGAATCGTGCTAACAGGCACACAAAAATACAAACAGAAAAAAAGAAAAAAAAAACAAAACATTCTGGATTTTTTTCTCCAGTGTAGTAGAATGGAATCTTCGCTTCGCTCATCCAATAAATATTTTTCTCTTGAAAATCGTAATTTTTCGATTTTTTTATTTTTGGTGTTTTTTTGCTCTATACAAGAAACTGTGGTGTGTAACGGGAGTGTGTCAACTCACGATGAATGTCGCGTTTCTGTTGATATGGGTCTTGAACGAGAATGCTGCTGAACGGTTTTGAAGAGAATGGGAGTCAAGGGGCATGTATCTCCCTTCCCCTGCCCCCCCCCCCCCAGATAATTTATAATTTAATTTGTCTACTCGGCACCTCCACCAAAAATGGAGTATAATTACGGTGCCTAGCTCCTTGGATAATTCTGAACCCGTGCTTGTTCTACAAATTCTATTCCATCATTGAAGTATGTTAGCTAAAAATATACTTCTATAAATAAATAAATAAAATTCATATTTAGTTAAGAGTCTACCCCGGCAGTCTAACCAGGCAGGTTCTCGTCAACTGGAAATTAACGTATCTTGTGTTTTGGTCATGAATCATTTGTCAACAGGTTGATTGCTTGAATTATGGAATGAATTATGTAATGTAAAATGGTTTAATTATGTTTATGTCGCATATCATGTACTATATAGCCTACGTGTCAAGGAATGTAATAAAAATAAAAATAAATTACATTTTGCATTAAAGTAAGGGTTTTTACTTTTTAAATGATGTGCTCTTTTCAAGATAGAAGATTCTCCTACAAGTTTTTCTTCCCGATATTTGTATTTGTCCTGATTGTTGTTTCTGACCGTCAAATAAATTTTTCCTTCCGTTCATTCAATTTGTTTGGTTTTCTTATGTTTTCCGATTTCTTTTCGAATCAATTCACTTTTAAATATATAAGTACATTCTTATTTATAATATTCAGTTATGTTGCAATTATAGTATCTTCTTATTTTTTATTGAACATTGATTACAGTTTATAATTTGTCTATAAATTATTTAAATACTGTTTATCTTATTGAAGCTGCATTTGTCTAATCATACTATTATTTATGGACCCCCTTTGTAAAACAGTGTTAATAGTAGAAAATGAAAGACATTTAATAGATAATACGGTATGTCCAAATATTTCCGAGTTCATTATCTTAAAACATTTAAAGGGTTTTTCAATATGAGCACGTCATTATTTTCATTACATCTTACTTAACATGGAGTTTTGTAACATCAAATGTATAAACGCAATCACAGCAATTATTTTCGTAAAGACACACCCTTTGAAAGACAGACCTGCCTTGATTAGACCCAACCGCTTCAGCCACAAAAATCACATGATTTGTTTCATCCCCGGAAAAGCGACGGCCCTGCTTTTATAACGGCATTAGTCCGCTTCCGAGTCACACTAGATAAAGAGTTGGGGGTGGAGGGGGAGGGGGCGTTACCTAAACCCCTCGGAATTAAGTCATTTCCTAGCAATATGACAGATAATTACTTTTCTGATTAATTCTTTTTTCACTCTACCTATAACCAAAGCTTTCAGTCAACTTCCCTCCCCGACATGTTGAAGGAAATTGCTAACGCACACACTTTCGCCGTTTGAGTTGAACCCGTAATAACCTCCGCCCCCGCATCATTAACTGGAGAAACTTCTTGGTTCAAGAATAACTCGTTTTTAGTTTACTCGCAATATTGCTCGAGCGACATGACGCCTTTCAAAGGTCAACTCGTTTCTGTTTGTTCGGGTGTAAAACTATAATAACGTATTTCCGATCCAAAGCTCGCACGTACGAATAAACCGGATAACTGGCTTTATTCTAGGAACTAGATAGTAAGAAAGGCTATATTCGCACATATAATTCCACGTGATATATTTTGTTTGAGAGTTATTTGTAAAGCGGACACATTTGAATCCGGGATAACGTCACTCTAACAATATTTGCAGAACCAAATAAACGCAATTGTTTGCACAAGTAAATTAAAGAATAGATATGATAAATACACATAGTTCCGAAATGCACAACTTTGATATTTTTAAAGACATTCATTTAGTTTTAGTATATATTTTAATTCGAATGTGTAAATTACTGGAAGATATCATGAAAAAAATAAACACAATACAAATCTCGCTTCATTATTGGCAGAGGTTCTAAAAGAATAAAAAAAAGTATTCAACAATATAAAAACTGACATATTTATTAATATAAAAACTCTTCTTTACAGCCACGCCATTATTATAAATTAAGGTTTCATTTGACGACAAATGTTAGCTTTATTGCACACTCCACACATCAGACTAAAAAGCGTTAAAATTTTTAAATTCGCTTTTCATTCATTTTTACTTATCCAATAACATGAATTATTGTAGAATTCACCACACCTCAATACAAGATGAGTGCTTAGTATAATTTGCCGTTCTATCACCATGTGCCAACAATCAACAATCACAAAATCCAATTTAATAATAATGTATCTTGTGGCAAGGGTGGCTCAAGTTCCAACAATTGTGAAACTGTGGTGAAACTGTGTATATTATTATCCTTGATACATACATTATTAAGTGTTGTTATTGAAACACGGCAGAGGGACATTGTTTCCATGTAAACCAGGCAATAGCGTCAGCCGAGAGGGTGGTGTGAATGTAGCTGTGTGCACAAGCTATTGAGTAGGCTGTAACGTAATTAGTCGCAAATCACCAAACGTTGCCATGACGTCGTGAAATGTAATTATGGGACTGTTTAGTACTAGTTGGACTTCTAGCCTGAGCAAATATCAGATCAAAGGGTCGTCATTACGTAGGATTTCGACTCATGTATGGTATTTACTGAGGTAAGCTAGACAAGTTGATTACAGAGACATTCGGATTTAAAACAAGCAAATACCGTCTAGCGACAGTACGAGAGATATGTGTAAGGTACACGAACGAGAAATAGCATGATGTAAATTATTAATTCTGCGAGTCGTGATTCGAGGATCAAGAGTGAGTGTTTGTTGTTGAAAATTACACAAACCAAAAGGAGATTCGGAAATGTAGATGATGATTGGATGAGCGTAGCGAGTGAAGCGAAGATTCCATTCTACTACACTGGAGAAAAAAATCCGTTTTTATTTCTGTTTGTATTATTGTGTGTCTGTTAGCACGATTCCGGCTAAACCGATACTCCAATTGCGATGGAATTTTATGGAGGCCTTCGAAATCTTGGAACGTAGAACTGCCACGTTTTTAAACGCAAACGAAAAATTTTATCTCATGAAAATCGCAATTTTACGTTTTTTTTCGATTTTTTAAATTTCTTCGACTTATAACACCTACATGCTGTATTCGATTGTAATGATTTTTTTACAGAACCTTAATGTTATGAATTAACATTCGTGTGAAATTTGAGCGTGATCGTGAAATTAAGTCTCATGAAAATAGCAATGTTACGCTTTTTTTGTTTAAAAAAATTACGCTCATCCAACAACGCGCCTGAAAAATGTTTGCGAAGCTTCCTAGTTAAAAGAATGGGTACGAGAGTACCAGAATTAATGAGTAAAGCTTATTGATTGCCGAAGAACACACAAATAAAATCGTAACATTCATTGACATTTTTGGTGGAGGTGCCGGGTTTGGAAAATTTTCCCTCGTAAAGAAATTAAAAATCTAGATGATCATTACAAGCACGCGTACGAGTGTACTCCAAATGGAAGCGCAGCTAATTAATTAACAGGTAGTCGAAGAACAACAAATAAAATCGTTAAGAGTTCATTGAACATTTTGGTGGAGGTGTCGGGTACGGAAAAATTTCTCTCATTAAAAATGCTACCTCCCTAGACACCAATGGTCACCAAAATCAGTGTTTCATGTTTTTGGACGAGAGTAGCGAGCGAAGCGAAGATTTCATTTAACTACACTGGAAAAAAAATCCGGAATGTTTTTCTTTTTTTCTGTTTGTATTATTGTGTCTGTTAACACGATTCCGGCTAAACCGATACTCCAATTGCGATGAAATTTTTGAGGCCTTCGAAATCTTTGAACTTAGAACTGCCACGATTTTAAGCACAATCAAAAAAATTATTTCTCATGAAAATCGCAATTTTTCGATTTTTTCGATTGATATACTTTTCTTCGACTTATATCACCTACATGCTTCATCCGATTGTAATGATTTTTTTCACAGAACCTTAATTTTATGAATTAATTTTATTCGTGTGAAATCTGAGCGTAATCGAAAAATTATTTCTCATAAAAATCGCATTGTTACGTTTTTTTGTTTTTAAATAATTGCGCCCATCCAACAACGCGCCTGAAAAAGCGTTTGCGAAGCTTCCTAGTAGAGAGAATGTCAACATAAAACGCATGCCAATCGGATTTATTATTCTGTTTTTATCGTGAGACGTGACACACGTACTAACAGACGGACGGACATATAAAAGTGTTGTTAAAATGCCCGTTTTCTTTTTAAAGTGTATGTGTTCGTGTATTCCAATAATTCATTATCATATTATTACATTGATGTTTATCACGTAAAACTAGACACTAATGTAAGTAAGGGTAGGAGAGTGCACGTGTACCTATACGGAGCTTAACCGAATGTATGTCCGCGTTTGAGTCTATATGGCTGAGTTTAAAGTTCAAGCGCTAATTCCATGGAATGAGAATTCTTGAAACATAACTAGATGACTAGACTTGTGCAACTCGTTTAAACCAGTTACGAATGACAATCTTTGAGTTCAGATGGTCTTATGTGTTTGTCTCAAACGTTGACATCCTCCACCCCTCAGTATTCACTGTTTGTCAAGCGCCCTCTGGTGCCCTTTAACGACACCCCTACATCATCCCTGAAAGGGTTAGACATGACGCCTTGTGCTTGCGAAGTCGAAGCCATAACGCTAATGAGAATCATCGTCACATCTCATATTCATGTTGACCACGGTAGCAAATAACCACAAATGAAACGAATGTAGGTCTGATTTTACTTATGACATCATATTATTATGCGTTGCAATGCACGCTAACAAATAAAAACTGTTATTTGTATTTTTTGCATATAGGTAACAAAACTGTGTGAGTGCTACCATACTTCTTATAGAAGTACAAACTAAAACATAAGTAAGTTTTAGTGCGCTTATGTCCTCTTCAAATGCTGATATAGCTGCTCCATTAGAAGAATTCAGATGCTGCTCGCATCGACGGAACAATGAGCGATCAGTATTTAGAATTAGGGGCCACTGATTAGTTAGAATTGGCCCGCCGGTGAAGTCATCTGCAAACTTTCGATGGAAACACTTTAGTTATTTATTACTTTTCAGAAAACTAACTGACAAAAAAAGTTACTGCAATAAATGGTTGTATAAAGAGACGAAATTACAGACGTTCTGATTTGTACTGTAGAATCATACATCAATTATCTCAAATTATGATACGCAATTAGGTCCAAGAACAAAATTGGGCAAGTAAATTCCTAGTAAAAGCCTGTGCATTATGTAAAGCAAAGTGTAGCTTACAGCTTTGTCTCTCGCCATTACACAATAAATTGTTAAGCCATAAGAGCTTAGGTTTCATGACTAAGAGGAAGTGGGGGGGGGGTGTATTAGATGGGAGAGTTGTTTCTTTGATGTTCCTTATCCAGCATCTAACTACTCTGGTACTCCACAGCATCAGGGAAGCATTGTTATGGTTGAGGATCTAAGCAAACAGCACAAACTTTCAAAGTTTCTAAGATCGCTGGGCTGGATATTTAAAGTGTAGGATAGGGGGGAAATGCAATGTGGTTTGACGCCTGGAGAAGGGGCTCTTGGTAAGATTGTGCACTGCATTCTGGGCTAAGTAAGTATAGTAAGTGATCAAGGATTAATTGAAATTAATACTTAGCTAATTGGTGGCGTAGCCTTCGGTCAACAGCGCGTGCAGAGAAGTTTCGCGATTCATGGTGTACACCTGTTGGATTAAATACTTAGCCATTTGTTCAATAAAAATCAAGTGCTAAAATGTGCACATTTTTATTTGCATTGACAATGCTTTCAATTATAAGATAAATTGATTTTCACTAGGAAAACGCTAAAGTCCCGCCGCGTTGATGGATGAGCTTTTTAAAGTTTTTAGTTTGCGTGGGATATCTTTACTTTTGCAAGTGCTTTGTTTTGTTGCCTACGCATTGTAGTGATTGTTGTCAAGTTTCAATTGTATATTGTCAAATATTATTATTTACCGTAAAAACATTATATTAAAAGCTTTATTTCTATGAATTCTGGCTAACTTTTTCAACTTTTTCTTTTAAAAGGTAATACATCACCATAACCTTAATGTCCATGTATAATATGAACGTTGTAGCCCCACCCGTTTGGTCAGAATTGGACCAAATGGCACGAAAATATCGCACAAAAAATAAAAAAACTTATATTAAAAGCTTTTTTTCTATAGATTCTGGCTAACTTTTTCAACTTTTTCTTTAAAAATGTACTACATCATCATAACCTCAATGTCCATGTATAACATGAACGTTGTAGCCCCACCCGTTTGGTCAGAATTGGCCCAAATGGCACGAAAATATCGCACAAAAAATCGAAAAAAATCGTAAAAGTACGATATTCATAAGAAATATTTCTTCGATTGTACCCAAAAACAATACACCTCTAAGTTCAGAGATTTCGAAGGTCCTGTCAAATTTTCATCAAGATCGGATATGCCGTTTGCCTGGGAGAGAGTTAACAAACAGACAAAAAACAAACAAAAAAAAAAAAAAAAAAAAAAAAAAAAACACCCGAGCTAAATTTTTTGGGGGGTCGGTGAAATTGAAGTCTTCGCTTCGCTCATCCAATAATTTAGCTCTAAACATATTTATGACTGGTTGTTTGTCATGAGCGGATATATTTCGACTCTAGTTGAAGTCAGTAGCTGAGTAATCTTTACCAATGGCAAGCACGTATATCCACCATCTTTAAATCATGTGTTATAAACCCCATTTCAAAACTTAAAGACTTTTTATTACGTACGTCTCGTCTGTGAAAATTAGATCAACTAGTTCTATTTCATGTTGCAGCTCATTTTACGATCCTTATACATTTTGTTTGTACTAAAACTGTTGTTTTTTTGTATGGTCAAAACTACCGTTATTGTAATTTACCTCTGTAAATTTATTTAAAAATAATTCATATATCGATTCTGTTTTGACAAACAAGAGAAATAATTGTGTGTATTCATTTCCTAACCCCATTCCTGCTTATATTATCGATTTTCAGTGAGGGACTTCGCGTACTTCATTATCTACATCTTTTATATGACGGCTACAAACTTATCGTGTAAATCAATTTTACCAATTAAATGTGAGTAACGACAATTCAACTATAAAATAGAACCCGGGACCGGGAAAGCAAGACTACACCCACGGGACGCACAACCCGCCCGTGCTTATCACAGCTCGGTCAAGCTCGTGATAAAGTGTATTCGTATCAATCGCTGGTTGGCACACAACTATATACGTAGAGGACTCAGTTTATACTGAAACACAGACCCATCCCATGTGGGGTGGGAACAAGGGGATGCCAACATTATTGCTGTGCTTTATGAAGACGATAAGGCTTGGGCGGCGTGTATAAGATATATACATGTGAAACTAGCATTTGAAGCTCAGTGCGCTCAGGCGAACACGACACTATTTCAGAGTTGAAGGGTACAAAAGCACGTATTATACAAACAGACAAGATAAATGTTTGATTCGGGAATTGTAAACTAATGAAGTTTGTTTACCAGAGATGGCAAGATATGGCAAGTGAAAGCGACGCTAAGGGTACTGTTGTAGACTTAGAGGGGTAGACAAGAGCAAAAAGGCTTTCGTAGGGAGATTTAATTTCTCTTCCTTGCAACTCGGGACACGCTACTATATTATATGTGTACCGTCTTGTTGGCGAACGCTAAACAGATTATCAGTCTACAACGCAGTGAACAGAGTCAGCCGAAAATATAAATGTTCATAGAGATCTTCTTTAACTGTCAGAATAACTTTTTGGTTAGGTCTAGCAGTAAGTTGCTCGGCGTAGCTCTATCGTTCTGCGTAATAGTATGAGAAATACACTGAGAATGTTAAGTTTTTTGTTGATTCGGGCGCAAAGCGTCAGATTTCTATCCGTTCGACCGTCTGTCCGTGTGTCACGTCTCACGCGAAAGGAAACTGCGATCGGCGTGCGTATTTGTGACATTTGAGTGTCAGAGGGCTCAGCTAACCCTCCAGAAAGTAGGAATTGTTATAAACTTGGCATCTTTCCCTATGGAATGTTGAGAGGCGGAACAATCGTGATGAACAGATAAAATAACTAAAGACTTGATCCCTCGTTTGTGTACTCGCGTACACGTGCTTGTTTAATTCGTGTGTCAATATTGTTAACTTTGTATAAATAAGTATCTATGAATAAAGTTCGTATCGCCTCCTATTGTGTGTCTTTATACCGCGTGCCCACCATATTATCCTTCTTCCCACTCTACTTATTTAACTTTAACTTTATTTGGCAACGCCATATTCTTTTTAAAGCACACAAATATATATTTGTATAGTATTTATTTATTTTATTTCATTTTATGTTATTTTTTTTTATTTTTATTTTTATTTATTTTTATTTTATTTATTTTTTATTTTATTCATTTATATTCTATTCTATGTATCCTATTCCTATCCTACTATTTATAGGAATTTATAGGTCACTCTCAAATTTTTCAATTTTCTTTGAGGAAAAATAAATCGACATGTAACTGGTTTTTACATTGGAATGCACAGTTTGAAAGACGTTTGTAAGTTCAAGATAACGACTATTGTATACAATGTTACACCTATATATAAAGTTGCTATCCTGTCATGACCGGTAAGGTAAATTAAGTTTGGAATGTAACAAGTTTTTAAATAACCCTGTTACTTTTCCCCTGTTGTTGGCGTTGGGTCAAAAATTTTCGTTTTGTTTTATAATTAACGTTCAAGTCAACTTGTCCCCCAAAATAATAGCAGGTTATGTATGATCTGATTTCACCCCTTGCTTTCTCGACAACACCTTTAAGTTTCAAGTTTCGAGTTAATTATAGTAGTTAGATACAATCGTGCTGCATTAGTGAATAAGTCCCTTAATTGTTGGGTAACATGCACCTTGTATTACCTAGTGTATTAGCATTAGAAGTGGTTGTACTCCTACTCATGTACCACCAGTACTTGTGATGTTACTTGCTTGATACCTAAGTGAATTGAGTGTAAAGAGATAACAAAAGTATTAAACAATGTGAGATTTGAGTGAGTAGCTTGGAATAAAACTAAAAGACAAGGTCTAATAAATCTATGGCTGTTTTTATTCAGTGACCTTTTATACACAAGAGTTAGCATGACCATATTTATAATGAGAACATACCAAATTTTTAAAAGTACTCGTATGTTGGAACTTGTGTGTGGTGTTTCTAAATTTACTTTTTAATAGAATCCACAAATTACAAAATCCACTTCGATCGGGGATTGAGCCCGGGTCTCCGCTTGCCGGGTGAACGTTTTAACCTCATGTTGATCGGACATACGTTTTATGTAAATTGCGTGACACCACTGGTGTTTGAAATTTTGAACATATGTCACGGAAGTGGAAATATAGGGCTCTCTACAGAAGTAGGTAAGTAAATTTGTTTGAAAATAATTCTAAAAAACTAGTTTTCAAGAATTTTTATTTTATTTATGTTTTAAATGCTATATTCGTGATTTTTTCTGGCTGATTAAGACAAAATTTTGAAAATCTATGACTGCATGTCTGTCCATGTATGCTTTATTGACAACTTTGCAAAGTTTCATATACGTCGGATGCTTCTTGGCCGAGCGAATAGCTATTTGCTTACTACCAAATTTGTCCTATATAATATGCATCACTTTTCTGTCCGTCCTTCTGTGCTTGTGTCCCGTCTCACGATAGAAACCGAACACTACCACTGATTGTTTCCCGTTTTGTTTACATTACCCTTCTACATGGATGATACAGAACGTGTTTGGTGATCCTAGCGGTCAGGTGGGCGAGGTTAGCGTCACCCAAGCTTTGATGTACCCGGCACCTCCACCAACAACGATACTTAACGCTGGAGGGCAACTTATTATTTTATTCTACTTCAACGATGTCGATTAAGTGGCCTCGCACTCTCCTTGTCAACTCCCGTACCCTCTTGCTAGTTTAGAATATTGATATGTACAGGTAAACAGTGCAATTAAGCAATTATAAACTACGTTGTATGTTTGTTGATTGTTGATTGTAGATAAAACATTTCTATGGTACTTATAGTGTCCACTGTTAGCTAGTGGTGTTTACATTTGCATTCGCATATTTAGGTTGCATTATGACCACGTATATAGCAAATAATATCCTAATTTATGTTTTTATTTTATTTTATTGTTAACGTCTCTACCATTTAGTTGTTTTTAAATTGTCCTGTTATATCTTAAAGTGTTTTTCTAGGTAAGCTCGTTCGACACTGTACTTGATTTTTGAAGACACATGTTAACCTAACGTTCAACTTTATTATGCGCTCTATCTCTTTCTCTTGAGAACTAGAAAGAGCGATGGTGTCAAAGAGAAACGTCAGAACTTGAACTGAGAAGTCTAGGATAATTGTGAAAGAAGGAGCAATGCAAAGTAAGAACAATACGATTGCATGTATGCAGAGGTGTTGGAGTCGACAGGCTAAGAGCCGAGATATGTAGGTCAAGAGAGAAATATCTGGAAGTGGCGCGTGTTGATATGACTACCGCCGACGCTAAGCAAAGTTATATGCTTTTGTTTCGTATTGCTGGCGGTGACATTGTTGTTGTTTTTTCAGTTGATTAATGAACGTGTTTATTTATTTAATCGCAACATGCAATGAAGCGAAAATGCACTTTAAATACGAATAAACAAATAAACCATATCCGTTGGAACGGAAATACCATTGCGCCATAATATGAACAATAAAGTAAATATCCATTATGGTAGTGTGTTTTTCCGTCAAGAAAAATAACCTTAAAGTGATCGTAATGCAAGTTTATGCAGCGATTTACACGGCAAAATTCAATCTAGACCGTAACAGTAGTTTAATGCCAAACCACCTCTACACGATATCTAGTAAGTATTTTTTGTGTAAACATGTCGATCTAGGGGCTTATTATGATGCAAATTGTTTTCCATTTATCTCATTTGTGCCCGGCTCCCCTACTCACTCACTCAGGATTAGATTTTCTTGATGATTGAGGACTCTCGCTATTGTGCATATCCTTGATGCTTCAAAGTTGGCAACATTGTCCATCCCGTACCCCCTACGTGTTCCAAAACCCTGTTTAATACATAACTGAATATTTTCTCGAGGTTTATTCTTTGAAGCTTGACTAGTGGTGAAGGCGCCAGTCCCATTAAAACCTTTATGAAATTTTCGCTCCGTCATAAAATAGAATTAGGCAGATGCACTCATGCGAATCAGAGCAAATGCTGACGTCAGCAGAGGGTGCGACTTGTATCACAGACACTCTAACCCCTTTTCATTTGCCTGCGCTAATTAAAATTTTAAAGAGTGGGCCATGGAGAGTTTTCAGAGAAAAGAATTGAGCGCGATTAGTGTGTGTGCTAGCTAGAGTGTGTGCTAGCTAGCTGCTAGCTAGAACCCTCCAAAACAGGAATTAATAATTCAACTCATTTTTGCAGTTTTACACCCTTTATTTTTAAACACTTGTATTTGCTATTTGCATTGTTTGTTTTTAAGTAAACCTTGTGTTTACAAAAATATAATCAATTGATTTTACTCAGACCATTTAAACAAATTCATATCATTGCTTGATTAATTTCTTAGTTACTTACGTATAATATTGAATTCCTCGAATCCTCGAATGAATTCATATGAGTATTCTATTTTGAATGCGTTCACTTACTTATTGTAAACAGAGTGGCGTGCACAACATTATCACAAAATATTGACACATTTTAGACATTGTTTATTAATTTAGAACGGGCCATGAGGAAATTAGTTCCATACCAGTGCGAGTAATTGCCCATTTGGCTTGTCTAGTGTTGTCTTTTTCCAATACATTGATAAAACCGATCTACTTAATACGGACAGAGTTGTCGAAAGGTCGGTGGTTCCAATCCCGTCACCGGCAACACTGACTGAAAGTTCTTCCAAGTTTTTTGGGGGCATTCCCTTTACAATAACCGTAACATTCTAACATATAACAACCACAACCTAACTATCAGGCTTTCACGGGTATACGGATGTTTAACCCATAGCGGGTGTCTCACGTTCTATTTTTTTTAAATATATTAAAACTAAGTAAACGAAGGTTTGCTTCAATAAATTCGTTGCAAAGTGTAAACAATTTGATATACAATTCCCAAACGTAACACTAAATGAATGTAGGGTGCCAGATTTCTTGTTGAGGTCAAAACATGAGCAAGAGGGAACAATTTAGTAAAGCAAAATATGTTGCCCCAACAAAAATGTAGGCCTAACAAAAACAAATAAACTCTGGGATTTGCTATGTTTGAGTAAGTTAAAGTCAGCGTCAGTCAGGCGTAGAGCTATAAAAGTAAAATCTGATTTTTCCATGACGTCACAGCTTCGAACCAACGAGCCTGGATGGACGAATGAAGCTCAGAACAGCGGTGAACGCAATCATTCAAATCAAGCTAATCCGAACGCCTGCGAAGGGTTGAAATGAGATCACAGTTGCTCGCCCCTTTTATTTGACTGCACAAATAAAAATCCCCCTCTTTAAAATTATAACTTCTCATTGAATGAAGTACTCGGTTTATTTTTTATTTAATAATTGAAATGTTAAACACAAGGGTAATCGCTTGTAAACATTAAATAAGTTCGTACCAAGTATTAAATACAATGAGTAATACCGCTAGCACCGACTGCTGTTTTATACAATACAGCTTGTGCATCATCCGTATAAGGGGATTGCTTAATTTCTTCAATATGATTATAGTTTATGAGTAGCAATGTATACGACTTCTTCTTGGTAACCAAATATTCTTAAATCACACACTTTTCAAAATAAATAAGTCTTCGTACAGCTTCAATAATGCCAAGAATCACGCACCTCTGAAGGGGTTTCTCAATTTAATCTGCCTCGGTATAGCTGATTCGCTTGGGATACAGTATGCATGCAAAGGGGGCGAAATGCAATTGTTTGTATGTCCAGGTTTTCGTCAAATTGTTATAATAATTATTGAAAGTGATATGAACTGCGTCAGTTAAATAACTTTTGACATACTCGTTGTATAAAAAACGTTTGATTATTTAAGCGTATTGCTCCATTCTCAAGTAAATGCATTTAATTTGATTGCACATTCCCGAGAATTTCAAATGTATGAAACGAAAAAAGAGATATGAAACGTGACTTATATATTATCATCACTGGGCTGTTTCGTCGTGTCGATAATGAGGCACTGCTCGACGTTTCGCCACCCATGTTGGTGGCTTCTTCAAGAATGATTGTTCTTTAATGATCATTCTTGAAGAAGCCACCAACATGGGAGGCGAAACGTCGAGCAGTGCCTCATTATAATGATTGTTCTTTAATGATCATTCTTGAAGAAGCCACCAACATGGGAGGCGAAACGTCGAGCAGTGCCTCATTATCGACACGACGAAACAGCCCAGTATAAGTATATATAAGTATATATAAGTCATCTACGGGTCGTGAAAGCCTACAATATCTCATCAGATATGAAACTTATTATGCTTTCATCTCAATGTTTCAACAATGAGCATTATATTTTTGTAATTATAAAACATGTGATATGATTATTCTCTCGGCTTAAAGAAAAGCTAATGTACGCGGAAGGAAATGTACGTAGAGTTAAATGAAGCTCCGATTCAGTCCCCCGAGGTTCTTGTAAGCTGAGGCCACCCCTGCTTTTCCCTCCCCTCCTATCCCCCACCCAGACAGATTACAATAAACCATTCTCTCGCATAATGAAAGTGTTCGGTTGGGAGTGCCGACTGCAAGGCCATGAGTGGGGCACAACCGCAATGTAAAATTTAATGCGTCGCAAGTCCAAGTTTTGCCTTTTACTCAAAACCACAGGAGAGACATGAAGTAAAGTGTTAATTAGAAATGCCGCGTTTATTTTCAATGTTATTCGCTTCACGTAGTCTAAACAGGGATCAGGGGCCCTTTGAAGGAAAGAGTTAACGAGAAAATTCACTCTCGCCGATTGGCCAAGGATGAATATAGAGCATGATTAGAGTGACGACGGTTGCTACGCACAGTGGGTTGGCTTGTATACTTGAAAGTAAGTCATTTGGAAGTTTCTGCAGGTTTCCTTTTCATTCAGACATTGAAAGCCAGCAAACAATACCGGACCTTAATTGGGGAAAATTACGCGCCAGTGAATAGTGCTTAATTAGGAGCATAATGACAAATGGGACACCTGGTAGCATGACAGCGTGGTGCTGTGAATTAAATGATCTTTCTTCTAGGAAAATGTCAAACCGACGAACTCATACATTTGTCGCTAGGCATTCTGTCATACAATGAAAACGAAAACATATATGTTTTATATATTTTTTAAAAATAGACATTATTAAAATAACGAGACCAATTTTTGGGTGCAGATTCGTTTCTCATTTAATATCTACCAATATTTATTGTACCTTGGAAAATTATTTAAGAAATTTACCAAAAATATAATCTGTCCGGAAATATTATGTTCAAGATGATTCCAGAAAAAAAATTGATGGGGTGTTCGTTTATTTTCTGTTTGTTTTTCAGTGAAATCACTGATTCAAATAAGATGAAACGATGACAAAATATGTGTTTAAAGCATCGTGCATACAATAATATTGTATATTAAATGAAATTTGATATGAAACAAATATCGTTCTCGTTCTGCCCGTCTTCTTCACCGAGTGGGTACTACACTCTAAAAACGAACTTCTCGATATTTATTTTATTTGTTTATAAATATTTTTACTTTCCGATTTTATATCTTCTGTGGCAAATTGATTTTCAAGAGTTCTGTTTCCAAGTGTTTCAATATCAGTTGTTTCACTTTGTGCGTAAAATCATTATAGACTTTAATAATTTAACCTGTTATTTAGAATCAACTCGTTGTGGACCCGTTTCACAATTCGGCGCTGTGTTCAGTTCAGTACCAACTCAATGCTGTGAATTTACAATAAATAGGTTGATTATCGGTTAGGAAAAGGTAAAAACCGTTCTAGAAAGTCGCTTGACACACGCAGCGAGTGCTAACTGGCCGTGGCGCAGACTTCGCAGGAAGCAATAACATCCAGACACGAGGCGGGCGGCCAGCCCTTTATAGCGGTCCGTAACGGCGGTCGGCCTTCGTTTATAGGGAAACTACGCAGAGTCGGCAATTTCACAAGACCGAGCAACACTTTTCCATCGATAGCCTAAAATGGCAATTGAGGGAAATCTCTCGAAACCTTAAATCTGCAATATTTCATATTCCGCCACATACGATTTTCAACCAAGATCAAATGTTGCGGAAAATATGCCAAATCATAAGTACATTTGCAAAACGCCTATATGCTGAGTGACATTATTCGGTTAAAACTCAATAAACCGTCTTTCAATACATACCCATTCAAAAATATATAAATTTTTAGGTATGTGATGTAAATACAACGTGCTATGACAAACTTTCCTGCAAGTAAACACACAGTGTGCTCCTAATTCCAGATGGAGTTGTTTTAGTTGCAGTATTAATTACAAATTAGTAAGTAATGTAAATAACATCGACTAAGAAAACTAAGCAATAGTCTATGTGATGAATTCTTTATCTTAATATAAACTCGCATTTAAATTAATGTCCTTGAAAATTTCACGTTTTTAATCTTTTCTCGCCTCCTATTCCTACCAGTACCCCTAACTGCATATTAATCACTGTCAAAAAATAAAATAAAATTTATTTTCATACATTCAGCTCTTGTGTTTAACTACATAATTTGCTAGTGAAGAGTGACTGTGTTATCAGCACCTATTACCAGTGTTGTTCCAGATAACCAAAAATATTATCTAGATAAAGATAAGATACTCTTCCTAAAAAAATATCTAGATACAGATAATAGATAATGGACATGAATTGTATCTAGATATAGATACATGTACTGGCAATGTATATAGATAATAGATAATAGATACTTTTACAAAAAAATTTGCCGTAGACCCAATTCAATTTTCCGTAGTACGTTTCAGGGTTCTTGTCTAGGTTTATTCTTTAATAAAGGCCTACATAGTATTTATATTCTGACCTTCAAGTCCAGTAGTATGTTAAACTCGTAAGGTTTGGTTTGGAACATAACAACCCATTTTACTAGAAGAAAGTAGCCCTACTTACCTGGCTGAAAACTGAAAAGGCATGCAACAACAATATGATGGAATATTTTACCCTACATAGGTACAGTACACACAATAAGGAAGTACAATGCTAACAAAAATATTTTACCAGTTGCATTATTTGGAGGCCTAAATGGAACAGGGAAGGATCGTTTGACTGAAATGTTTGGGATATTATTTTTTTTAAATGGGCCTTTTTAAAGCTAAGTTTGCTATAAAAATATAAACGATATTGAACTTTCAGAAAGTTCATGTTTGTTGGATGAGCGAAGCGAAGACTTCAATTTCACCGACCCCCCAAAAAATTTAGCTCCGTTGTTTTTTTTTTGTTTGTTTGTTTGTTTTTTGTTTTTCCGTCTGTTTGTTCGCTCTCTACCGGGCAAACGGCATATGCGATCTTGATGAAAATTTGACACGACCTTCGTTTTCTCTGAACTTAGACTTGCCACGTTTTTGGGTACAATCGAAGAAATATTTCTCATGAATATCGTACTTTTACGATTTTTTTCGATTTTTAGTGCGATATTTTCGTGCCATTTGGGCCAATTCTGACCAAACGGGTGGGGCTACAACGTTCATTGGATGAGCGTAGCGAGCGAAGCGAGTGAAGCGAAGACTTCAATTTCACTGACCCCCCAAAAAATTTAGCTCGGGTGTTTTTTTTTTTTTTTTGTTTTTTTGTTTTTTGTTTTTTTGTTTGTATTTTTGTCTGTTTGTTCGCTCTCTACCGGGCAAACGGCATATGCGATCTTGATGAAAATTTGACAGGACCTTCGAAATCTCTGAACTTAGACTTGCTACGTTTTTGGGTACAATCGAAGAAATATTTCTCATGAATATCGTACTTTTACGATTTTTTTCGATTTTTAGTGCGATATTTTTGTCACATTTTGGCCGATTCTGACCAAACGGGTGGGGCTACAACGTTCATATTTCACATGGACATTAAGGTTATGGTGATGTATTGCTTTCTGAAAGAAAAAGTTGAAAAAGTTAGCCAGAATCTATAGAAATAAAGCTTTTAATATAAGTTTTTTGATTTTTTGTGCGATTTTTTCGTGCTATTTGGGCCAATTCTGACCAAACGGGTGGGGCTACAACGTTCATATTATACACGGACATTAAGGTTATGGTCATGTAGTACCTTTTGAAAGAAAAAGTTGAAAAAGTTAGCCAGAATCCATAGAAATAAAGCTTTTAATATAAGTTTTTTACGGTAAATAATACCAATTGACAAGAAAGAAAAGAAACTTGACAACTCTCACCTACAATGCGTAGGCAGCAAAACAAAGCACTTGCAAAAGTAAAGTTATCCCACGCAAACTAAAACCTTTAAAAAGCTCATCCATCAACGCGGCGGGACTTTAGCGTTTTCCTAGTATTTTACATGGACATGTATTGCTTTCTGAAAGAAAAAGTTGAAAAAGTTAGCCAGAATCGAGAGAAATAAAGCTTTTAATATACGTTTTTTGACTTTTTGTGCGATATTTTCGTGCCATTTGGGCCAATTCTGATCAAACTGGTGGGGCTACAACGTTCATATTATACATGGACATTAAGGTTATGGTTATGTAGTACGTTTGAAAGAAAAAGTGGAAAAATTTAGCCAGAATCCATAGAAATAAAGCTTTTAATACAAGTTTTTTACGGTAAATAATACCAATTGACAAGAAACAAAAGAAACTTGACAACATTCACCTTCAATGCGTAGGCAGCAAAACAAAGCACTTGCAAAAGTAAAGATATCCCACGCAAACTAAAACCTTTAAAAAGCTCATCCATCAACGCGGCGGGACTTTAGCGTTTTCCTAGTTAGCTTGTAGGCCAACTTTTGAAAAGTTCAAGTTTCACGAACTAAGCTTAAACTAAGTATTAAGTTATTTTAAAAATTCAAATAAAAAATAACTTTTTCCCTGGTCAAGTTAAACGAAGACATTGCAAAGGGGAAGACAAACGTTTTGGATGAGCGAAGCGAAGACTTCAATTTCACTAACCCACAAAAAAATTAGCTCTGGTGTTTTTTGTTTGTTTTTCTGTCTGTTTGTTCGCGCTCTACCGGCCAAACGGTCTATGCGATCTTGATGAAAATTGGAGGGGACCTTCGAAAACTCTGAACTTAGACTTGCCACGTTTTTGGGTACAATCGAAGAAATATTTCTCATGAATATAGTACTTTTACGATTTTGAATGCGATATTTTCGTGATATTTGGCTCGCGACTGGGCAAACGACTACTCCGATCTTGATGAAACTTCATGGGAACGTTTGAAATCTTTAAAATTATTTATAATATGATTTGAGGGATATTTGAAGAAATATTTTGCATAGAAATCGTACTTTTACGATAAAATAAAATAAAAATAATACAATATTTTCGTGATGTTTGGGACGATTCTGACCAAACGGATGGGGCTACATCTGCAACGTTCATATTTTACATGTACATTAAGATTATAGTGATGTTCTGCCTTTTGAAAGAAAAAGTTGAAAAAGTTGCCAAAATTCCTTGACATAAAATATAAAAGCCTTTTGTAGGTGTATACTGTATAATTAACAAGTAATATCAAGTAAATATAGAAACTTGACAATAATCACCTACAATGCTTACAGAAGCAAGTCTTTGGGCCTCGAGATATTTTGAATTCTATTGTTATCCCACGCATACTAAAAACTTACAAAAGCTCACCTATCAATGCGACTAAAAAAAGCGTTCGCAAAGCGCCCTAGTATTCATTAAATCCCAATTGAAAACAATGGACATATTTTGCTTACAAAAACCACATGTGAAAAAGCTAACAGATTGAATTGCGATCTAGGTTTTGGCCAATCTTAATCTTCTCATTGAAAATCATGATAAAACAAACAAACACTATTTTAGACGACGTGATAGCATTAATTGAAACTTGATTCTGATTTTTTGTATCTGTTATCTAATGTGAAGATTCAGATAATAGATAACAAGAAATATTATCTGAGATAAGATAATAGATACTTTGAAATCATGTTATCTACATAAGATAATAGATAACACAATGTTATCTAGATGATTATCTAGATAACATTATCTAGATAATGGCACAACACTACCTATTACATATCATTCGATACATTATCGCGGGCTTTACCGAATGCCGAAAACACGAATGACGTAATATTGTATATTTAAGACATTCATTTATGTACATTAGCACATTGTCGATTTTCAGGAAAACGTTCAAGATATTTTGAGAACTACGAGAAGGAAAAATAATATTTAAGACCTACATAACTCTTGAAAACAGTCAAAATTCAATACAGAGTATATACAAAAATAAGGATCTTCGCGTTTGGGAAGATTTACAGCTCTATTTTCAAATAAATGTACAAAAAGGCAGCATCACATTTATAAAAAATGTTTATTGGCTAATGCCAGATAGAAAATGGAAGCAGTATCATTTTGAAAGGGCCCTCCGTTACACTTTTTCATGTCTTTCCCAGGGTTGCCTTGGCTTCGGAAATATATATATCCGAAAAAACTTGCGATAGAGAATTGCCGAGTATCGGAATGTTGGATTGTGATGACATACCCTTCGTTCTTTCAAATGAGGCGTCGTTCACACATTGTTTTAACATTGTGAATTATGTTTAATAATAATATTGAATGAATATGATTAGGGCTCGGATGTTCAGGACCTTAGGCAGGCAAATCGTACCTTAAAAACATAAAAAAGGACCTTAAAAATGAAAAAAATACCTATGAAATTATTATCGAATCTCCTTATTTTCCTCTAGACAAAAGAAAGATTTTTAGATCAAGCCCCATAAATTGTATATTTCTAAAGAGAGCCGAACCTATGCTGGCAGTACACTTTTTAATTGCTTGCCCCAACATCTAAAAGATATTAGACGTATGGTAGATTTTAAAAGGGAACTCAATACATTTTCAACACAAAAATGTGTTTACTCAGTTGATGTATTTTTATGTAAATTGTAAATTGTACTAATTGTTTAGGTTTATTTATAGAAACTTTTAATAACTGTTATACGTTCACTGCTTTTTAATTTCATTATTTTGTCTTAATTCATAATATGTTGAAATTGGCGCTCTCACGGATACGATAAGAGACGGTCACGCATTCTGCCGGCCAGGAGGCCTACACTAGAATAGGCGCTTCACGCATTTTCCCTTGTTACCCGCTAGAGGGCAGCAGCGCTTCTTTTGCTCGCCTAGAAACAGTTCCATTTCTCCCCTACAACGTTTGTAAAACGTAACGTAATTGTATCACAACTTGTCTTGCTAATAATTAAATCTAACGAGTATTCTTGAACAAGTCTTGAATTCCTTTATGTGTGAAGTAACCCTGCGTATCCACTCAACCTGCTCCACAGGTTATGGGGCCCAGATTAACGGAATAAAAAGCTGGGTTAATTGATAAACAAAAGGTAAGTGCTTGAGGAATCACGTATTCAGATTTAGGCCTAGGCCTAGCCTACGCGTCGCGAAGGTTCTGGACCGACGGAATATGATGGCGTCATCTAGCTCGGCCAGAATTGAACTACTAGACAAGGATAATTACGATACGTGGAAAATACAGATGGAAGCTTTATTGGTTAAAAACGATGCTTGGGCGTACGTGAGTGGGAAGACAGAAAACCTACAATCAGAACTGGAGACGCCGCCGCGGCATCGGTTATAGCTTTGAAGGAGTGGGAAAATAAAGATAGGAAGGCTAAGTCGGACCTTATCTTGTCAATTAGCCCTTCAGAGCTAAAACAAATAAAAGGATGTGTAACATCGAACGAAGTTTGGGTTAAACTGCAGTCGATATACCAATCAAGAGGGCCTGCTCGCAAGGCCACACTGTTGAAACAATTAACCTTGCATCGTATGGATGATAGTGAAGACGTGCGCGAACATCTTCGGAAGTTCTTCGATACGATAGACAAACTGAATGAGATGGAAATAAACATTAATCCGGATTTATTGACCATAATGCTCCTGTATAGCTTGCCGCCTAGTTTCGAGAATTTTCGGTGTGCGATAGAATCTCGGGACGAGTTACCAACACCGGAAGTATTGCGCGTAAAAATCGTGGAAGAAAATGATGCGCGGAAAAATGACACACGTATCTCGGACAATAACGCGATGTTCGTTCCTAAACGAAATGTGAAACGGTACGGTAGCTCCAACAAAAATAAAGGTGGTAAAAACGAACAGAAATCCAACGAACCATTTAAATATAAATGTCACCGCTGTCATCAGGTAGGTCACAAAGCCAAGGAATGTGTAAATGAGAAGAAACATGCCGAAATCGCAAAGAAAGCTGAGAATTAAGCTTGTACGTTTCTTCGGAAAATTTATGCGAGGAAGCATTGAGATCAACGACCGCGAATCGTGGTGAGAAATGGTGCTTAGATAGTGGCTGCACGTCGCACCTATGCAATGACAGGGACAGGTTCGTTAAAATTGCTGAAAATAGACCCGGAAAATTAAATCTCGCCAGCAACACATCGACGGAGACTACGGCCAAGGGAATCGTGGCGATCACAGCTGAAGTCAACGGACAACAGAAGAATGTAAGTCTGAAAGACACGCTGCACGTTCCTGACTTACGAATGAACTTGCTGTCAGTCGGAAAAATCACTGACTGTGGATTCAAAGTAACATTTGGAAAGGAATCGGCCAAGATCATCGATGGAACGGGTAGGACAGTATTGTCAGCTGATCGAGTGAACGGGCTCTACTGTGTGCAAGAGAGTGAGCAGCAATGTAACATAACCACTGAATCAAAACGCGCTACTGTGGAGAGTTGGCATCGCAGAATGGGACATCTTAACGTCAAAGATCTCCTGGAAGGCGAACGCAACGGAACTGTGCTGGGTATCGATGTAATCGAACGAGAGAGACGTTCGATTGTGAAAACGTGCATCCGTGGAAAAATGACCAGAGCCCCTTTTCCCAAAAATTCGGAGAGAAACACGGAATTGCTGGAAATAATTTACTCCGATATTTGTGGTCCGATGCGCGTTGAATCGAACGGAAAGGCAAGATATTTTATCACGTTCATCGACGATTGCTCTCGCTGGTGTGAAGTGAAAATGCTCAAGCAGAAAAGTGAGGCTCTGGATGCATTCAAGGAATTCAAAGCTTTCGTCGAGACACATACTAGTAAGAAAATAATGTATCTTCAATCGGACAATGGCACAGAATACCGAAGTATCGCTTTTGAAGGACTACTTAAAGACAAACGGCATCGGACGTAGGTTAACGGTTACGCACACACCGGAACAGAACGGAGTCGCGGAAAGGAAAAACCGTACGCTTGTGGAAATGGCGAGGTGCCTACTGATACAATCCGGACTGCCACCGTCGTTTTGGGGCGAAGCAATAAACACGGCAAATTACATCAGAAAACAGGTGTCCTTCTAGAAGCATAAGTGGCAAAACTCCTTTCGAGAAGTGGACTGGAGAAGCACCGGACGTTAGTAACTTACGTGAATTCGGCTGCGAAGTCTTCACTTTGATCCGGGAACCAGCTCGGAGCAAGTTCGAGCCACGCTCGAAGAAAGGTGTATTTGTCGGTTATTCGAAGGAGTCGAAAGCATACAGAGTATGGGTACCGGAAGATAGAAAAATCGACATAACGCGAGACGTGGAATTTACTAAGTCAGTAACATTCCCATCCGACAAAGTGTACGAGGATTTTATGCCGGAGGAAACCAACTCCCCAGTTCGGAAGGTCGTTGAGTTTCCGATCAAAGAGAACGAGTCGAATGAAGAAAACACGCCGGAAGAAGACGCGGCTGAGAATGAACCAAGAAGAGGCCGTGGCCGACCCGGAAGACTCATGACCGGTCTCAGGGGAAGACCCAAGAAGATAGACCAACAGGCCGGATACGGGGAAGAAGATTTAGGAATTTGCAGGTGTAGCCGAAGTGCCATTCCAAGAGGCGATAGATGGTCCGAACAGTGATGAGTGGCGTCAAGCCGTAGCATCCGAGCTGAAATCGATTATCAAGAAAGATACGTGGAAGCTGGTGAAACGTCCATTGGATCGCAAGGTAATTGGCAGTCGAGTAGTCCTGAGAAAACAAATACGATCAGGATGGGAACATCGACCGAAGAAAAGCTAGGATAGTCGCTAGGGGCTTCGCACAGCGTCCAGGTGTGGATTTCGACGAGACTTTTGCGCCGGTGGCGCGTATCAGTTCCGTACGTATGATGATGGCTCTAGCTGCACAGCATGGGATGAAGGTAAATCAGTTCGACGTCACGACCGCGTACCTGAATGGCGTGCTCGAAGAGAAGATATACATGGAGGTGCCCAAGCTCACTGAAGAAACACTAGAGGAAATATCTCACACGGAATCGAAGAACAGCGAAACTGGAAAGAAAGCAACGGAAATGCTCCACGAACTAAGGGATGGCAACAAGGTATGTCTCTTAAATAAGGCGCTTTACGGTCTGCGTCAGGCCGGACGTCGCTGGCATGCAGCATTGAGCGAACAACTAACGAAATTTGGATTGAAACAATCTGCTGCCGACCCTTGCACATTTTTCTCCGGGCAAGGAGAAAACATCCTGATCGTCATGGTATACGTGGATGACATGTTAGTCGCATCCGAAACGAGAAAGTCATTGCCGAAGTTTTTGATCATCTGTCGAAGGTATTCGAAGTCAAAAATCTTGGAGAAGTGAAATACTGTCTTGGAATAGAATTCGTCAGAGACGTTAAAGGAATATCCATGAACCAGCGAGGATATGTAAACGACATCCTAGAACGTTACGGAATGTCGGAGTCGAAGCCCGTATCTACGCCGTTGGACCCTGGCACGAAGCTGAAGAGGAACGAAGAGAAGTCCGAACCAGGGGAAGAGAAACTGCCGTACAGAGAACTAATAGGGGCACTGATGTATTTGGCTGTTTGCTCTAGACCTGACATAGCCCACGCGGTCAGCTATCTAAGCCAATACAATTCCTGCTACGACAGAACTCACTGGGATCGCGGCGAAACGGGTTCTGCGGTACTTGAAGGGAACGGCGGATATTGGTCTACGATTCGAGAAATCAGCTGGAAGTTTGGTTGGTTTCGGGGACGCAGATTGGGGGAACTGTTCGAACGACAGGAGATCCTATACAGGGTATGCTTTCATCCTGAGCGGTTGTCCGATTTCCTGGGAATCAAGAAAGCAGAGAACAGTGGCCCTATCGTCGACTGAGGCTGAGTATATGGCTCTCACCGAAGCTGCTAAGGAAGCCATATACCTTCAGCGATTCCTCGTAGAACTCGGTTTTGAGAAATTAGCCGAAGTAAAAATATTCAGCGACAACAATGGGGCACGAAAGTTATCAGAAAACCCCATTTACCATCGAAGAACGAAGCACATAGATGTGCGCCACCACTTCATCAGAGAAGTGTTGGAAAATGGACTTGTGAAGGTCGAGTACAGGTCGACCGAGGACATGGCAGCTGACGTACTAACAAAGGGACTGCCTGGACCGAAGCACGCGAAATGCCTTCGGATGCTGGGACTGCAGAATCTCCGTTCTCATCTCGAGGGGAAGTGTTGAAATTGGCGCTCTCACGGATACGATAAGAGACGGTCACGCATTCTGCCGGCCAGGAGGCCTACACTAGAATAGGCGCTTCACGCATTTTCCCTTGTTACCCGCTAGAGGGCAGGCAGCGCTTCTTTTGCTCGCCTAGAAACAGTTCCATTCTCTCCCCTACAACGTTTGTAAAACGTAAACGTAATTGTATCACAACTTGTCTTGCTAATAATTAAATCTAACGAGTATTCTTGAACAAGTCTTGAATTCCTTTATGTGTGAAGTAACCCTGCGTATCCACTCAACCTGCTCCACATAATATTATAAATATATTATGTAAGAAAAGAACTATTAGTATTTCAAATATTTACTTATCTGTTAGTTCGTTACTGTATCTGCATCTATGTAAGTAGATTTATTTTGTTGTCCTCCTTTGTAAATCAGTTTTTTAACTAAATAGGATACGTTAAATAAATAAATAAATAAATAAATAAATAAATAAATAAATAAATAAATAAATAAATAAATAAATAAATTAATAAATAAATAAATAAATAAATAAAAAAATTAAAAATTAAAAAAATTAATTAATTAATAAAGTATTTCATTTCTTACATTTTTCGGGTATATATAAATATTTTAGTTAGTAAATCAAACACAAAAATTAAAATGGTATATATCCCAATTGAACATATCCGACTCATCCCCATTCACAGTGTTTGACAAGAAATTTTTCCCCATTTTTTGGAATTGGTTCGATCTGCTCGACATTTCGCTTACACTAAGCGTTTTGTATATGTTTTTAGAAATTATATGAAAATAGCTCAAATGGTACCTTAAAAAAGACCAAAAAGAACCGAATTCACTAAATATATCAAAACATGGCATTGTATTTTAAGGCAACATAAAGTATGTATTTTTGGCATCAGTAATCTTTACAACATAAAACTATTTTTGAGGCATGAATTATTGATTGATAGAAAAAAGGAGATGTCAGAAACATACTAGCACTTACAATAAACACATTTATATACATTTTTATAAAAATAAAAAACCTGTGTCAAGTTTTAAAAATGTGTTTATTGTAATATATCCAGGTTAATAAGTAGTGCATTGTGTAAATATACTAGCACTTGTTATGATGTTGTTTTCAATCAAACTTTATTTTGGCTTTGATAACACGTTACGTACGAAAGGATAATAAATTGATACCGTATTAGCTAAGCGATACGCTTTAGTCATCTGAGGGGCATGCAATAATTGGATTATTTGTTATTTATTTGTGATACATATTATATTGCAACACCTAGTACGAACTGTGATAAAGCATTATATTGGCATCGCTTCAAAACCTTTATTGAAAATTAATTACATTCTCCATCTGATAGTTTGTAAGAGCAGTAGTGTTCTATCAATAATATAGCCAGTGAATTACCAGGACTAAGGGAGAATAAGAGAATCATACAAAAACAAGTATGTTTACTTGTGAGCTTCCGTTGGCATGCCTGTTTGAATGGTAGCTCGTAGCAACTTGGCGGTATCAGTTCTCTGCCGCGGCAGTGTGTGTTTTGAAGGGGGAAAGCGCGATTACAGGACACGGGACTGATGCAAAATGGAGGTTATTTTCGTCATGGGGCGAGTTTGTTCGTCGCGCACATACGTCAAGGACTCAAGGTCAGGCTCGGGGTCCCCGCACCAAGCACTGTGGCACTGAGAGAATACATCAGCGGGGCTAAATATAACCCCACCGCCGTGCGAGTGCTAGAGCGATGTGCGATAATGCTGTACATCGAGATATATAATATGTTGCGTGTTTTAAGAATTCAAATATTGCTCCACGCTACCGCCATGACAAAGTATGGCGATGATGATTTTCCTATCTGGACGGGTTGTGTTCTACGAATCAACAAAATAACGTCCAAAAAAATTAATATCTGTTGAACGCTTGGCATTTCAGCGTGTTCTTAGGTTTTTCTCATTGTAGAAATGAAATACGGTAGGCAGATACTCGAAGACGTATAGGGTCAAACTTTTTCTACATCTAATGTTCTTTTAAAGCGAACTTTTCTTCTTGATTCATGGCGCAGGCAGCATTGTAAATGATACGCCCTCATTTTTTTTATATTGTATAAAAACGACGCCCAAGAAACTTTATCACATCAGCTCATGGTATTGACAAACGTTATGTAAGGATTATTTTCTCTCCCTACTTTTCAATATCCAAAATATGTTTTGCATAAATATCGTATAACATTTTCGAAAGAACGAATTAAAGCGAATGGCGACCATAATACTAACCGTAGAGAGAGAAACTTAAATCGACGTCGTCGTCCATGCTTATAGTCGCGCTCGCATTACTACATTGGGATAATAATCTATTAGAGAAGCCAGCTAGTAGATATGAGAGATGGTATAATACATCGCCAACTCCATTAACTTTTTAATAAGGGCATGTAGCGGCCCACATAAACCGTGCTTAGATGAAACCGGCTTTGTTTCTCGGGCCGTAGAGCGAATACAGGGTGGAGACTCGGCAGAAGCATACTAAGTGTTCAGAAGTACAAGATAAGTATCTTTGCTAATGAAATACCCCCGCCCCCACGCCTTTCAATCTCATCACTACTTCGCCAGGTTCTCTCACTTGTCCTGTGCATCGAACTTGCCGCAACGAAGATGGAGTAGTAGAGTTGAAGTAAATTGATACCGCACAAGTTTGGTGAAGGGTGGAGAAGTTGCGAAAGAAAGTTTCTTCTTTGCTTTAAGGAATAGAAATACCGGGGTACCAGTGAGTTGAATCAAGGAGAGGAAGACAGAATATATAGCCTCCTTCTGTTTACATGCCATTGGTTTTACGGACATTATAAATCAACGAGAAAAGTCGTATTTCATTATATTGCAATTGAAGAATGAGTGCACTGCCGCTACATGACACTGTACTGGGATATATATTGCTTTGAAGATAACGCCAAAGAATATACTGTGTGTGGTTTGATATTCAAGAAACTGTTCTTCTAAGTGAAAGTTATGTTTGAATATCTCACGTTGGAAATCTGACAATTCTCAACGATAAACACATTTATGGAATAGTTAAATTTTGTACTAATTTATACTGGTGGATAAACTGAAGTTTGATCACATTCAATATTCGTCCTTTTAATGTTATGCAAATTATCACCCGGTAAACTACCTGACGTACAAAATGACGATTAATATTGCATTAATTCAAACACATTTTAGGCCATATGAATAAATATTTGTTGTTGATTTTGTCCCCGTTTATAGTGTTATTAAAAAATAATTTCTATCAAAATAACTAGGACAAAAATAATGATTACTGAGTAATCAAGAACAATGTATAACATTTACATATTTCGAGACACATAAAATATGAAACAATCACGGAGATGAAGTCACATAACTCCAATCAAGCAGGCAGCATCTGTTCCAACATAGTTAATAATGGTAGTGATGCGTTCCAAGGTTACATCTTGAAGGATGACAGGTTTCGCACGAGCAACTTTCTTTTATAGACTCAACTCTCTGGGGAGACAAAGACGAAGTATTAATTGAGAATTACCTCAGTTGTCATCCTGTCGTTGGGGATTACGAGCTAATAAGTTGCGTCGAGCACTCCCTCGGCTCGGTGGAGCGTGCACGGGCCAAGCTAGGCCACAGCTGGTCCGATTTATGTTCACTTATCAGCAGAAACCGGCGTCTTGTCTTTTCTCCAACTCAGCGGGATCGGGATCTAGATGTCGCTTGCAAATGTTCGATCTGAGGTTGAAAGAGGGTGAGGAGTAGGACTATCAGGAACCGATACGAAGGAGAGACTTGTCCCTTGCCTCCGGTTGGATACGTCCGACGGTCAAAGAGGATGGAGGAACAGCTGTGAGATTCGACGCTCGATTGACAAGTGGGTGCTACGCAGGGTCCAAGATCAGACCACGGCCGCGTACAAAGTAGAATATTGCAACTTGAGAAACTGTTGTTTTGTTACAATGACACTAGTGGCTTCATTGGCGAGGAAATCAAAAGCAGAAGGAAAATTACTTCAGTTAGTTAACAAATGGAATATCTAGTATTTTAAAATGTCTGATTTAATTTTAAAACAATTATAATTATACAGTATGTGGATAAATGTAGAATTTGTAAAAAAATAAAATAAGAACCAGAATGGTATCTTCGAATCCATTATTTGTTTTCAATAATTTTATGGTGTAAACAAAAATCAATATTTAACTTTATTCCAGTCAGCCGATCCACTTTCAATAGAATGTTCAATTAAATGCAAAGGAATTTAAATTATAATGTTTCAATCCCTTTGTAAAATTAACAAATTTTAAAGTGTGCTTGTGACACTCTGTGATAACCATAAGGTGCTGGTAAACCTTTTACAATAGGTAATCTGATATCAAAGAAAAATTCAAATCTAAAACAAAACAAAAGATGAATATTATAGTAGCAAATCATTGAAAAAATTATTATCCCTTTATTCAAGATAAATCAGACCCCTTTCTCGGATCAAATATTCGTGTAACTAAAGGTGACCCATTATAATCTTTTTGGTTGCACGTATGTATAAAGCTGTCAGAGTTTATTCCTGCACGGCATATGTCAGAACCTTGTCACAGCTTTCCCGTAAACACAAAAAATACGGTTCTTTAGAAAAGAAAAGAAAATATATCAATTTTATCATGATGGATTGTTTAAAAGTCAAAAAATGTATTTTGCCTATTCGTTACTGTTGCACTCCACGTTAAAATTTGATTCTTAAATAGAAAAATGTGGTGTAAGCCCCAGTTTTCTAAAATAAGAAAATAAATTGTATCATTTTTCTGTGTGCCGTCCGCCAGTCTGTGTTTCACGTATTACGTTAAAAATAGCACATTACTTCCGTATGATATGCATTATTTTGTGTGTTGACACTGCCGTTCAACAAGGATGGTACAGAATGCATGGTGTGACACTGACGGTCAGGGGACGGGACGGGGCTGTCCTATTCTAAAGTTGGATATCAATTAACCCGGCACCTCCACCAAACGAGAACTGAACGTTGGCGTTCGCTCTCGCTTGTTTCAATATAATATATCAAATAAAAATAGCAATTTGCAAAATCTTAAGAGAAACACAGAAAACAAGCTTGCACCATAAACACATCAAAATTGAAGACAAGATCTATTTTACGGAGCAATATAACATATACCAAAGAGGCAAAGAAGCTATATCGCGAGACAAAGATACCGCACAAGCAAGCTCCCCACCGAAATTCTAAACGCTTCCATTTGATCGAAAAGGAAAGTAGCACATAGGTTGGGATTTTCTCCTTGGCTGGCATATCGCTTGGCGCAGGCCTCGGAGCGTCGGTCGTCGTGAGGATGGTATTGGCAGTTGGGGCGTCGTAAAGAGCGGTAATGACGGGCCGGGGATAGCGACACCTGGGATGTGTGTGGCATTCTCCCCGCCTGCATGGCCGCTCACTTGGAATTATTGTCAAATGTCAGGCATACCAAACCGTGCGTTATGTGATCGAAGAACGTTACTAACACGTCAAGCTTTTTATGACGTCAACATCTTATATAATTCATGAGGCATAAAGAACACAGGAAAATCGCGCGCTCAAACCGAAGCAATGCTCTTGAACGGCAGCGACGGAAGAATCACTCGGCAGATTGCTCATTACATTAGGGAATACGGTGAAAACTTTTGAACTTGAATAACTTGGTGCTTTCATATTTGTATGGTTTGGACTTTTTTTAAACCTGATTAGTTTCTTCCGTCCAATTAACTATTCTAATATTGGAAATTCATTGTATATAGTTGTTCAATAAATTTACGACATCGTTAAATTATCAGGATTATAGAAAAAAGTTCCTAGAGAAAATTTATTAATTTTCAACTTTAATTTTGTTAAGATATAATGAGGTTGAGCAAGAAATTAATTACCGTGTTAATGTTGCTCATTACTACAATCTCGAACTGAGAAAACTCCTTCAGTATACTAGTTTTCAAAGTATTGCATGCTATGTGTAAAGGAAGAGTTCGCTTATTGGAAAGAGTTCGAGTACAAATAAAATGAGAGCAGAATCAACATGGACGAAGTTGGAGCCGCTTTAATAGTCCCCCCACTGATATTCAGTTCGGAGACTTTGCTGGTTCGCTTTGAATACAATGATTGCATTTACTCAATACAAGGTGATAATATCAAACTGTATGTTTTTTTAAACCATTTATTTCTTGATAATATAGTATCATTACATGTGTTCATTTATAGGTTTTCTAATTTTAAATAATTAGTCTTTTTTCGGTTGGCATTGATCATCTTTGAAAATGGGATTCATGCTAGGCCTACCGTTTTAACCACTGATTTGGATGTAGTTGTTTACAAAAGTAACTTTACAAATATTAGAAAATATATTTAAATTAATACGTCATTGTGCCCCTTATTTTATTTTCGGTAGGTAACTTTCTTATTATTCTGTTGCACATAAGCGCACATAGGCACTATTTTTTGTGCAATACTAAAGTGTATTTATCGTTGAGATACAAAGTGACCATTTTGGTGGCGAGGCGGGTAGGGTCGTTCCCGTTCATTGTCTGCGTATCGCTAGCCGAGCTAAGGGATGGAATATCAATTACTGAGGTCCATGTAAACACACAGTATTATTTGTTACAAAACATGAACCCGAATCGACTGTCAGTCATGGTTATTGGTAAATGTTTTTAAATTCTAGTCAGGGTAGTAGCGTGTGGGGTTAGGCTTAGCACCTTCGAATTGGGGTAGCTACCACGCAGACAATGGACGGGGCGACCCACCCCGCCTCGCCAACTCACTGGTCACTTTGTATCTCAAGGATAAATACACTTTAGTATACTTTCGTTGTGTTCATTTTTGACGAATTTAACAGACCAACATTATTTATTTTATGGAAATCAATCCAGAAATTACAAAATCCATCTCAACGGGGTATCGAACCCCGGTCTCCCAATTGCCGGTCGTATTTATATAATCGGATCGGTCGCCAGAATTTTACAATTCCTGAAATATATTTAGATACCCCATGTATATTATAAATTTTATATCAATTTACTAAATGTATTAAAGTCTTTTCTTAAATTCTCAAACCCGAAATAAGTAAATCTTTTTTGATTTATGTCTACACAAAGATGGGAATTCCACTTTACGTTCAAACACGTGAGTTATTTTGCCTTCTTTTTAATGATATCATTCCTAATAAGACGAGTATTCGCCAGCTACATAACTGCCCTTTTTATTATAGTTCGGATAACATATTATACTACAGGTGAGCCAGATTTAGGTAGAGATACTGGAGGATGCCAAAAAAAAACAATAAAAACGTACATTTTATTCGTAAATCGTTAAACTAAAACTAAAAGTAAAAGCTTACGCAAAATCTTAAAAACGCGTACGGTTCTGTGACCTGTGGATACGAGAATATAAGGAGCAATAAACATGGGCGGGGCCCGCAAGTTTTACTTTCCAGGGACAACCTACAACTAGGTCCTCGTAATAAAATAGAACCGTGTTCTACTTGCACGTGTACAGAGGATGACAAGTTCAAAACACAAAATGTTAAATATGGAAATTTAATTAATTACCAAAATGACAAACACTTTATTCTGCGCCCTTCAGTCGTTTTGGTGAAATCTGACTCCTCTTTTCTAACAAACTTTAAATCGTGTTCGAAACATTTTAACGATTTAGAGCGAATTTTGGACTAAACCTGGCAATGACGCCTTTCTTCATTTAAATTAATGCACATTTAAGCAAAGACTTTTAAAATGTCGTCACGGTAAACTGCCGTTTCACCGTGCTGTGCAATGTATGCTAGCTTCAAAGTTCATTACTATCCTCACACATTTAATTTCATCTTCAAACAAAATAATAAGCATCTTTGCATTTTTAATCTAACATGCCTTTGACCCAACCGATCAACAATTCGCCAATATTCCATTGTTATTTATTTTTCTATTAATCCAAATCTGGAATGCAACTATATGTGCTAAAGAGGCTATCAAGGCTAAAAGAGAGCTAGAGCCTTAAACTAAAGAGTTTTAAAGGTAGTCTTAGCTACCAAACAATTACGTATCTACGATTGTTTGTTTGTTTTTTTTTATATGGCGTAAACGCAATTCATTCCTTGTTACGGTCAACTAATAGTTTATTTGTGATATAATATTATTAGTTTGCTTCTTTGCGCTATTTAAAAAAGTGTGTCACAGTGTTCTATCATTGTATTAATTTTTGGCTTAAGCTTTTTGAAATACGCATTTTGGCGCTTACACACACAAACACAACACAAACACACAGTAAACTTGTCATTGTCACATTGTGATATTTTTTTCATTTTCAATTTAAAACTTTAATCTGTTATCTTTCAATATTAGAGTTTACTTCTTTTGCGCCCAAGAAAATCAAGCGTTGCTCGCAAAGGCAGTGGTCACCCCCGCAGTTATTCGCTATTTGCTGCTCGATTGTCCCAAAGGCAAACAATATGCAACCAAAGAAATTATCACCTATCTGTGTATAGTTACAAACGATTGTCCAAACTACAAGACTATCGTTGCTTAGACTGATATGAACAATGCTTTTTGACGCAGAACCTATTTCTGATGACCTTGGCATTTTCCCCTAGTTCATGATAGGGATAATTTTTGTTAATTCGGTAAATTCATAACAAATTAGCATTAATCGGCATCTTTTTGGGGTTTAATGGTTTGTATCGAACAACTTAAGCCAATCTTTATGCTAACACACGAAATTCTTGTCCCTAAATGAATCATTGGTAACGATGCTTTAGACGACGTGGCATTCCCCAGTCAGAACATGTTGTTGGGTCTGACCGGCGGTTAATTAGCATTATGATTTTTGGGGGGGGGGTTTTTAAGTCAGCTTTGCTAAACAAGGAGTTTGTTAAGATATATATTCGCCTCGTAGCGAGGATGTACGATTGGGGGTTCGGCATCTTGCGGAAGCCTTAGTCAGAACTAAGGTCCAGATTTATGTCTGTTAAAGTTTATCTGCATAAGCCTCTCAGTAAATATTTCAAGCTTCTGATTGTGGTTGCCATGTAAACAAGTTTGTGTCAGTTAAATTTACTGCATTTAACTGGCATTGATACGGCAAGTGACTTATTCCTAGCAGAATAACAATGTTCCAATGAGCTAACGTTACCAAGAGAGGGGTGTGGTTGTATAATGTTATCTTATGTTTTAACAACTTACGACGTTGTTGTAATTAGGGATTTGTTTTGCTGGCCGACCACTGAGTTTGTTCGGCGAGCCTGAGAAAGCAAATGTTATATCTCACAATTACAACAATGAAAGTTTAGGATGTATAATTGTTCGTCAGAATGCATGCGTTCTATCTCCCTGTGTATACGCTATAGACATTCAATAATACATAAACAACTTTTCTTTTCAAAATTTATTTTTGTGTAACACTAAAAACTATCAAATTAACTCAACATGACACCAGAATTTGCAAATGGAGATAGAACACCGTGATTTTCAGGCTGCGATTGATAGATTCTGCAAGTTATTGAAGCTAGGTTTGATGGTTGCTAGTGTGTTTAACTACGCAAACATAACATCATTGCTAGTTATCGAATAATAGCTCAAACAATGCTTATTCAAGAAAAGGCTTCCAAAATGTTCGAACACTCAAAAAAATTTGCATTTTTGCACCTAAAACGACATTAAATATCTTCAAATCGTAGCGTACTCCTGTCCGAGAATAAACGAGTTAATACTCTGGTTTGGGGTTTATTTGTTTTATTATATGAATTTAACACTAAGCAATATTCACAAACATTGAAGTTTATCAAATTAATGTAGGTTTGTTAAAAGAATGTAAATACAAAAATGTTAAGTAAATAAAGTTAATATGATGAACCTATTAACAGCTATCATTCATAGAATACGAACACACACTGAAAAACAATTAACCAAGGTCACTTACATAAAAACAATTGCTATCATATTTTATTGTGTTGATTGTAAAGCATTTAAGTGTAAAATATGATATAAATAACGCCATATGAACTTCCACTTATTAAAAAACAAATGTAATATTAATATTATTATTATTATCCACATGTTTCTTATGTTTGGCAGTTAATCCATACTACTTATACAATAAGAATAGAATTGATTTTGAATAATTACTAATTTTGTAGCTTCAAAGTTTGCCATTCAAATCTTTTTACAAAACACTCCATTTTAAATTCAGTGGCAACAATATTTCACAACAAGTTGTATTACACTAACTAGCAATACTGTATAAATACTACTAGGAAAACGCTTAAGTCCCGTCGCGTTGTTGAGCGAGCACCGGTACGTGCAACAACGACCCGAGTACGACATTCCCATAATGTTTCATACCAATAAGTCTTTAAGGTATTGACTGATTTAGCTGAAAATTTGTAAAATAGGAGAGAATGTTGTACTTATTGACCCTGCAAAATTTCATAACGATCGGAACATTTTTATGTTTTTATTTATTTTATTTATTTTTTATTTTTTATAACCAACGATCGGATTTTGTTCAAAAACTTTACAGCAACCCGCATAGGTGGTATGTACATGTGTGCAAAATTTCACGTCGATCAGAGAAACGGTGCGACCTGTACCGAAGCAGTAACAGAAGAAGAAAAAAAACAGACATTCGAGCCATAAGAGTCAAGTGGAGACGCTCGCTACGCTCGCTCAACAAACTATTTTAAAATATTATGCCGGTTTATAAGATTTGTTGTGAACAAGAAAAAAGTCTTAACAAGTTTATAAGCATTTAATTTAAGCAATTTTATCCTTGCACTGTATAAAAGTAATGGTGATAACTCAAAAAGATTAGAAGTAAAAAGAAATACAAACTCTTCAATGCACGTATTTTACTCCCAACAGGATGAGCAGCTTTCCCTGTTCGTTTTGCTATTCACCTCCCTACAACATATTTCCTCAATTAAACTAACTTTGCAGTGTTGTTCTATCAACATAAGTTGCAAAGAATGATTCACGCGTTTTGTTTCTGTAGTTGGTAGGGGAACGTAGAATATCTTAAGGGTGCAGGTGCATGCCTAAACCATAAATCTTAGTCGGGCAAGCAAGGATGATAAGCTTAATTATTGTCTTCGTTTAAATACGTCCACTTGCAAAATGCAGGGCATTCATGTAACTAACGTTATACAAGAGTTCTAAAGTCATTTATCTACTTAAAATATGTTACGTATTGTGTGTTTATGTTGGTGTTTGTAAAGCGACACAGGTTAATTAAAAATTCGGTATAAAAGAGAAACGCATTTCAAAGACATAAAAACAGAACATTTAAGGGGGTATTACCCCAACAAATTATTTTTACTTCATAATCTATAGCATAATACTACACTAAAATGACCGTTAAAAAAATTATATCTTCTAACTGTGATTTTACACGAATTTTTATTTTTTTATCCCGAAATTTGCGAAAATTGCCGTTTTGGGAAATTTCTTTCATCTGCTTCAACCTGTTAGTTTTTTGTTCGTCATAGATACCAGAGCATCGAACCAATATAAAATGGCCCCTTATAAAATTGTACCTTGAAACTGTGCATAAATATTCACGCAAACACGCAAAAATATGCATTCCTAAATCTTTCTTCAAACCAAAAAAAAAATCTCTTTTTGGTTATCAGTTATTTGGACCGAACCACTTACCCAAATTACAAAACAAATTTTAGAGGATTTACAGAAAAGGCTGTCGACTACTTCCATAATGGCCAATATTTTTTTGGATCAAAATCCTCCAAAGTCACGGGGCACAAAGATCGCCCCCATGTTTTTAAGGGAGATTCTTGTCGATGGGACCTAGCTCGAAAAATACCGTTTACAATTTTATGGGGGGTCATAGTGCACCCAAATAATTTTTCTGTTAATTTCTAAATTCATAACTAGTTAGCCTGAATGAAATATATTTTTGAGTTTAGCGGGTGAATACCCATTTAAGAACACAGGTAAATGAACAGATTTAACAAAAGTTACGTTATGTGAAAATTTGCATTTCGTTAACCTATCATCACAGATTGAATAATTTCACTATTATACGAATATAGATTTTCTTCTTTACAATATTATCATTAAACTCTAGCTATAATTTATGGCTTTGCTACTGGTTTGAAGTTAAGATATAGTCAAAGCTAAACAATCTGTTAAATGCATTAGCTTGTTGTTCTGTTGTTCAAAACTTTTCGCGATAAAAACAGTGTAAATTAAGAAATCGCGTAACATTTTCCCCATGGTAATTATATGAGGAGCATTTAAACAGTCGATCAGCAATTTTGTTGATTCCTAACTAAACTTGATAAAAATTATATTGTTTTCAATCATCAGCTACACTATAGGCCCCTACGTACGTCCATAATTCGTCTCAAAGTTAAATCATCATCTCGATTGAACAAGCAAGGAAACCAATCTAGTATCAAATATTAATTGATAAAAATGTTTGCAAACCTCTCTCCGGCTTGGAGGTCACAAATTGACTTAGGTTATTGGAACATTGAATTAAAATTAGTAGGCCTATTATATTTTATAATCTGTTTCACATTATATTTACATGGATGTGTCACAGGTTGATGTTGCAACCGACAACATTCCTAAAGTACTGGTGTTGTTGATGTTTTAAAATAGAATAGCGAACAAATATGTTGTCGGAATTGATAAATAAAAGCTTTAAATATTGGCAATTAATTCGTGTTTGTCAGGCAGCCGACACATAAGTAAATAGAAGGGTAGAAATGTGAACATTATCAGGCATCACACTTCGTATAACTATAAATACATAGAACGATAAGTAAAAAGCTCTCTTCGAAACTATTCTACGACGGATAAGTGAAAGTTGATCAAGAAAGTAATTTTTTTTTAGAAATGAAGTATTTTGAATTTTAATTTTGATATGTATCTAAATTATCCACAACATCATGGCAGAGAATAGGTGTAATTGATTTACATAAAAGTCCTATAGTTAATTGCACACTTACATTTTGTCAATAAACAAATTGCAGATACCACAGATCGTTGCATACCATCGAAAGTTCTTCATCTTTTCACTGTTTACTTTCCCTTCCCCGAGATCGGACGCTTTAATTAAATTCTTTTAACTTCGGGAATTCGGCCGTGTTTACGTTTTATAGTGTAGCTTTCCCCGTAATCGATAGCCTTGTTTACACTTTGCTTAATTATGTAATTAATAACAACCTTCTTTAGATTCGGAGCAAATGAGAATCACGGTAAATGGAATGCATAGGGTCTATATTTAAGTGAAAATAGCCATACGCATAAGACACAACAAATGAATAGTCATCAGACCTAAAATGTCATTGAATGAAGAATGATGATGATTTTTCACTGCAACGATTGTAGTAGACCAGGAGCCAGAACCTGTGGATTTTTTTTTCGTTCACCCCACTTAACATCTCAAATCTGACTTGACCACGTGTTAGTATGCACCTTATGAAACAGCCCCAGGTAGTACGTCACTTCTAATTGTGGTATACGTTTTTTTTAGAGGCCATTTTGTTTTTGAATGTGCAATCATTGAAACGCTTACTCTCTACTGTCTTTAAATTTACATAAACTCGGGACTCGGCTAACCGATTTTTTTTTTTAAAACACCGATTTGTAGATAACTATAAGCTCTCCCTAATATATACAATCAATTTTTAATAAAAATATGATTTCATTGTTAAAAAGTGCAGACACGGCAAACATAGTGTAAATAATTTCACTAAAATGTGATTCAAGCATAGATTCGACACATTTTTTTGGTTGCTAGCAAGATGTTTTTATACTTGATTATGATTTAAAAATATTATTCACGAACTAAACTAATAAAAAGTATAGATTTTTTGGAGTTTTAGAAGATAAGCGTTGAAGGATGAGCATTTTCAGTGGATTGAGCGCTATTTAACTATGTTTTTAATCCAACTTCATTTCGGCATTGTTAGCATAGAATTATAATTTGAAAGTAATTTCAACTAACAATACAAGCAAATGGTAAAATATAATGATACTATCAATGTGTTTTGAAGATATTTTTCATAATAGTCAATTTTACAGGATTTTCAGTTTCAAAAGTGAAAAAAGTGGAAAAGTGCGATTTTCACGTGATAAATTTATTTGGTTGCACTTAAATTCTTTGAAAGTCTAATATTAGAGATTTTAAAGGTTCTCTGAAAATTTCAGCCAATTCGTAGCAGTCGTTTGTCCCGGAAAGCAAAAAACGAACTCAAAAGTGTACAAATAATAGAAAAATATCTTAAAATTGATATTTGATGACACATCTTTACTTGTTTTGCAATAAATGACCTGTCATGTTGTAATATTTATATATTGTACTTTAAAGTGGTTTGACTATGATAGTATTGTATGATTATCTCGCAAAAATGTTCCATTGTTTGGCCAATTGGAACCGTTGTTCCAAGGATAGAGGCGGCTTTAAGCCCAACAATCGCTAAAAACGTGAAGAAAGCATATACATTAGATAGAAGAAATAGATGGCCCCAAGTTGCGATCCTGTTACTTTCTTATTAATTGGATTAATTAAATTAATTATTAAATTAACTTAAACATATATTAAATAAAGAGACTACACTGTCGGCATTGGTATCAAATTTCGATTAGGCACAATTTAACAAGAATAAAGATCCGAAAATGTATTCGAGTTAATTAATTGATTAATTTTCCAATTAATTACACTTTTAAAAAAATTCTTCTTAAGTCATATGTTTAATTATGTATACCTAAATGTCTACCGATTGGCCTAAGATGTTTCCACATCTTGCCAATAAATTCGAAATGTTATGTGCCTAATCGAAATTATTGTAACTGATAGATTAATAGATTAGTGAATTTGAATAACAATTATTCGTCAAAAGTTTGTTAATAACTAGGAGAATGGTGTGAAATCATTTAAAGAAAATAATAAATAGTTTGGAATTTCCGCTCTTTCACTAAAACATAAATTAGAAAAAATCGGACTGCTACTTTGGGCCCCTGTTAAGTTGCCACTGCACTGTTAAAAAAGAATTATCTTGTATAAGAAGTCTAAGTTTCCTTGCTGTTTCCTAGCAACAATACAATGATGGGAAAATGTTTTTATTATTATTATTATTATTAAATAAATAAAACAAAGAAATTGTATTTAGAGTCTACCCAGTCAGTTATATAACTGATTTTTAGTGGGGGACAGTAAATCAAAGCGACCAAGCCAACCCTGTGTTTTTAAGCATATGCCCGCTTTGAGGACGTTATTAGTCAATGATAGCAGTTGTTATTATTATTATTGTATATATACATATTATTTTATTTTGAATTTTTTTATTAAATAATTGAAAATAAAGATGCACAACTCAATAAAGCTAGAAAAGGGCCATGAGGTTATTTTGTATACAACACCGGCTTTTTATACCCATTGTAGACAGGTATTGTTAAGTAAATATAATTTAATTTTTTAAGTCTTATATTAAAACTTCGATTTTGATGCCTTACAGTTATTTAACGTTTTCTTTCAAAAGGGGTTTGTTACTACTTACACCATTTATCACTATTTATCGAGGCATATTCAAAATATTGTTGATCCCACATTTAAAATCTGTAAATCTGTAAATTAAATCTTTTCCCACTTAGAATGGCCCCGGGGCTCAAAACTAATGTCTGAGGTTTTGTGAAAGAGCGGAAAATTTCCGATGGTTTCGTAATTTCTTTATATAATTTCGTACCTTTCTTCTAGTTATTTACAAACTTCTGATAATTAATTGGTATTAAACTTCATTAATCTATTAATCTGTCAGTTTCAAGAATTTCACTTAGGGACATAGCATTTTGAATTTATTGACATGAACTGGGAAAATCTTAGGCCAATGAAAAGAGTTTTAGGTATATATAATTAAACGTAGGTCTAAAGCCGTAAAAAAAAAAAATGTATTAATTATTTATAAATTATAATTGTAATTTAATTATTAATTGTAAAATACTTTTTTAAATATTTATTCTTGTAAAATAGGCTTTTATTTGATACCGATGTCAACAGTGTAGTCTCTTAATTCAATGTATGTTTCGGTTAATTTATGAATTAATTTAATTAATCCAATTAATAAGAAAGTAACAGGATCGCAACTTGGGGCCATCTATTTCTTCTATCTAATTTGTATGCTTTCTTCACGATTTGCGCGATTGTTAGGCTTAAAGCCTCCTCTATCCTTGGAACAACGGTTCCAATTGGCCAAACAATGGAACATTTTTGCGAGATAATCATACAATACTATCATAGTCAAACCACTTTAAAGTACAATATATAAATATTACAACATGACAGGTCATTTATTGCAAAACAAGTAAAGATGTGTCATCAAATATCAATTTTAAGATATTTTTCTATTATTTGTACACTTTTGAGTTCGTTTTTTGCTTTCCGGGACAAACGACTGCTACGAATTGGCTGAAATTTTCAGAGAACCTTTAAAATCTCTAATATTAGACTTTCAAAGAATTTAAGTGCAACCAAATAAATTTATCACATGAAAATCGCACTTTTCCACTTTTTCACTTTTGAAACTGAAAATCCTGTAAAATTGACTATTATGAAAAATATCTTCAAAACACATTGTTAGTATCATTATATTTTACCATTTGCTTGTATTGTTGGTTGAAATTACTTTCAAATTATAATTCTATGCTCACAATGCCGAAATGAAGTTGGATTAAAAACATAGTTAAATAGCGCTCAATCCACTGAAAATGCTCATCCTTCAACGCTTATCTTCTAAAACTCCAAAAAATCTATACTTTTTATTAGTTTAGTTCGTGAATATATTTTTTAAATCATAATCAAGTATAAAAACATCTTGCTAGCAACCAAAAAAATGTGTCGAATCTATGCTTGAATCACATTTTAGTGAAATTATTTACACTATTTTTGCCGTATCTGCACTTTTTAACAATGAAATCATATGTTTATTAAAAATTGATTGTATATATTAGGGAGAGCATATAGTTATCTACAAATCGGTGTTTAAAAAAATAAAATCGGTTAGCCGAGTCCCGAGTTATGTAAATTTAAAGACAGTAGAGAGTAAGCGTTTCAATGATTGCACATTCAAAAACAAAATGGCCTCTAAAAAAAAACGTATACCACAATTCGAAGTGACATACTACCTGGGGCTGTTTCATAAGGTGCATATTTACACGTGGTCAAGTCAGATTTGAGATGTTATCTGGGTTGTACCAATTTCGTTAATAAAGTCCTTACTGGAATTAGCTCCTGGTCTATAGTAAATTGTGTAACATAAGGAAGGTATATTTTATTGTAAAGCTGTAGTAAGACATTTAAATGATCAGCAGGTAAATAAATATAATATTTTTTTGGGAAATTGATGATTGACGAAAGGCATGGAATATCGTTTGTCACATTAAACCACAAGTAGGCTATACTTGCAAAGATGATATAAATAATTAACACACCTCCAATTCAATTAGTATCCATCAATCGTGTCAAATATAGACTTTATATGAGACAGGGTTATCAAATAAACCCATGAATTGTCTTTACTCTTTGCTATTTGACAACTTGTCATTGGGCAAGCATTCTATATTGAGAAGGTGTCTCACCACTTGCCACCTCCTTAGTATATCGAGATACATCGGAATAGAGGTATGACATCAGCGGGAAGTTTCTAGTACGTAAAACGGTAACAAAAAATCACTTGGCCTGTGTCTTTTAATCTCGTTCAATGCTGTCACCGTTATTTTAAGAATACAGCTCCGCTAGCAAGATCGCCATCCCTTGGAATACTCTCCATGTTGCGTGAGATAATCCGCTAAAAATAGGCACTAAATTATTAACTTACGAACACTTTACGCGAGGGTATAATTTAAATCGTCCGTTTCTAAAGCCGAATGCAACACAGCTGAGTTAAATCTCAACTTGAAAGGGAATAGGCAAGTTAAACGTCTTATCTATAATCTTTTGAAATTATTCATCAGCACTTTCTAGAAAGTTTCTTCGGAATTTAATTATTCACCTTATCAAGGATTTGAAAAACAATTGTTGTTGATGCAAGCGGCAAGGTTCCGCTTCCCCCCGCTGTGCGGCGCTTCCTAAGAGTGAGACTTCTCCTCCTTGACAGCCTAGTTGAACAGGAAATACGCAGCTTCTTCGAGCTTTGAAACGATTTCATGTGAACGGCGAGACGCTCAATAACGTCAATAGACTCGAGGGAAGCGTCGGTAGGGGTGCAATTCTTGTCACATCGCGATGGAACTGTTACAAACACTAAATCAATAATGGCGTGGTATCGGGGGATTAAGACTGGGTATTATAGATATCAAAGGATCAGGCGTGTAGTGGGAAACACCACCTCCCCCACCCCACACTCAAACCATTGCAATTGTCGACGATTTATTATTAGAGTCAAAACTATAAGCAAAGTTTCCTATTTAAATCACTAACTTATGTTTGTTTAATAGGGCGCTTAATAGTAAAATTCGGTTAACATCTTCGATAGGTAACGAGAAAGTAGTCGTCCCATTGATGTGTTAAAAGAAAATATTGCAAACTTTATCAGAGACAATAATTTATCTTTATACAAGAATTATAATTAGATATTTGCTAAACGATGGGTTATCATAAATTATATGCAATGTGTGTGTTATATTATGTGGAGTATTATTTTGGTTATTATCGGTTATTATTCGAGATTCCGTGTAACACAACATGTTTCTGTAAATTTATAATGAAACCCTTTCTATAAAATGTCTAAATGTACCAAAGTAATATTGATATCGATCACAAGACTATCAACATGTTTACTACGTGCTTGTTTAGGCCTTCATCAGTTCTGGTATTTTCCCAGTTTCCAGTCAAAATTTTATGTGCATGGTCTCTATTAGTGAGGAATGGAAGCATGCAATTGTTTGAAAATAACCCTTACGTTAACAATAAACCAACTATAATGCACTAAACTAGCAAATTCTGTAATAGGGAATTTGCATAAAATTATTTTATGGTTTTACTGGGTTAAGGCCACCTTCCTTTACACAAAAAATCTTATTTTTTTGATTTTGAGAATATTTTCATTTATAAAACAAGGATGAAAGTTTCCTACATATTTTGGCGGGAAAAAACGGGTCATACGTCCATGGCCAGTTACTATTATAAGTCCATGATACGTCATCAGCCTTCATGGCCACCATCAACCAATCACGTAACGATATATCAATTTACTCGCTTTCGGAGATTATCTTGGCTGTGGAAGCTCATTTTGACATCTAGTTTGTTCTAATATGCTTAATATTTTATTTTATACATTTAGTAATATCACAACGTAAGATTTAACCGCATTTTAATTGATAATAAGTAAAAACACAATGTTGATTATACTAGGAAAACGCTTAAGTCCAGCCGCGTTGTTGGATGAGCGTAATTGGTGCATTGAGCTGCCATGTGTTATGCGGATTTTCTGTTGTTCTGTGAAGAAATCATTACAAAGTTGAAGATTTTTTTTAAATTAATTTAAATTTAATAAAAAATAAACTTTAATTTTTAATTTTTTTAATTAATCGTAATTTTAAAAAAGAAAAAAATCGTAAAATTGCGATTTTCATAAGAAATAATTATTCGATTGCGCTCAAATTTCACACGAATATATTAATTCATAAAATTATGGTTCTGTGAAAAAATCATTAAAATCGGATAAAGCATGTAGGTGTTATAAGTCAAAGAAATTTAAAAAAAATCGAAAAAAATCGTAAAATGCGATTTTCATGAGAAATAATTTTTCGATTGCGCTCAAAAACGTGGCAGTTCTAAGTTCAGAGATTTCAAAGGCCTCCATAAAATTTCATCGCAATTGGAGTATTGGTTTAGCCGGAATCGTGCTGACAAACACACAATAATACAGAAAAAAAAGAAAAAAAAAAAAACATTCCGGATTTTTTTCTCCAGTGTAGTGAAATGGAATCTTCGCTTCGCTCGCTACGCTCGCTACGCTCATCCAAAAACTTGGAAAAGGACATCAACTGTTGTTTATTGTTGGCCATTGTTGTAAGAACCAAAGACTTTGGTAAAAGGAGGGAATTTCGTTGTTTATCTAGGCGGCCGTGTTCGTCATGAGGGCTGGTGACGTAGGCAGCCGTTTCAAAATAAATGTGCGGGAAATTTAAAAGGTCAAACTTTGACCCTCAATAGATATTGAACGATTAACTTTAAAAACCTTAAATTATCGTTTATATCATTCTTAGACGATTTTTGAGCGAGCGAAGCGAACGTCTCCACTTGACTCTTATGGTCAGTTCACATAAAGTCGTAGTCGTAGTCGTAGTCCTAGTCCTAGTCGTAAGAAGCAGATGAAACATATGAAACACATGTTATTGTTCACACACGGTCACAAGGTTTAGTTTTATGGTTTAGTCGCAGTCGTTGTCATAACAAAGCTGAAAATGTTCATCTTTCTTATGACTAAACAACAAATTCTTACGACTAGCGAATCAGAGATCGAAACATCACTTGCAACAAAGAAAAAAAACAAAACAACAAACCATGACGACTACTAAACCTTACGACTAGGACTAAACCATACGACTACGACTAAACCTTACGACTTTATGTGAACTGGGCATTATGGCTCGAATGTCTGTTTTTTTTGTTTGTTGTTTTTTTTTCTGTTACTGCTTCGATACAGGTCGCACCGTTTCTCTGATCGACCTGAAACTTTGCACACATGTACATACCAACTATGCGGGTTGCTGTATAGTTTTGTGGCAAAATCGTTCAAAAAGTTAAAAAGTTACATTAAAGTTAATCGAAAGTTTTTTTTTAAACTAAACGGCGACAAAATCTGAGGTGGCCAAATCATTTAGAATGTCCGTCCGATCACGAATATGTTAATTTTATTTTGATCCGATAAGTAGTGTAGATGGAAATTACATTATAACAAAGTACCGTTACCATGGCAACGGAAAGTCGCGCAGCTTTTTTGGCTCATGATAGCGGTCGAACGGAGGCTCGGATCGAGTTGAAATTTTGACCATCCGCAAGCTTCGTTCCCGATTGAATGCCATTAGTTTTGTGGCAAAATCGTTCAAAAAGTTATAAAGTTACATTAAAGTTAATCTAAAGTTTTTTTAAAAAACTGAACGGCGACAAAATCTGAGGTAGCCAAATCATTTAGAATGTCCGTCCGGTCACGAATATGTTAATTTTATTTTGATCCGATAAGTAGTGTAGATAGAAATTACATTTTAACAAAAGTAACGTTACCATGGCAACGAAAAGTCGCACGAGAATTCTGGTCACTATGCACTGCCACCTAGAAGTAATCAAGAGTTAAAATAGTTTTCCCAAAGAAATGATATCAAGGTCCTCTAGATGGCGGTGGATTTTATCCATTCTCTCCTATTTTACAAATTTTCAGCTAAATCGGTCAAGACCTTAAAGACTTATTGGTAATCATAATTCGAAAAATGATGTTAAAAAATCAAGGAGGCAGTGAAGATACAAAGAAACACTATAGAAGGCATGACGTAAATTATTTCTAGGAAAACGCTAAAGTCCCGCCGCGTTGATGGATGAGCTTTTTAAAGTTTTTAGTTTGCGTGGGATATCTTTATTTTTGCAAGTGCTTTGTTTTGCTGCCTACGCATTATAGGTGAATTTTGTCAAGTTTCTTTTGTTTCTTGTCAATTGGTATTATTTACCGTAAAAAACTTATATTAAAAGCTTTATTTCTATGGATTCTGGCTAACTTTTTAACTTTTTCTTTCAAAAGGTACTACATCACCATAACCTTAATGTCCATGTTTAATATGAACGTTTAGCCCCACCCGTTTGGTCAGAATTGGCCAAATGGCACGAAAATATCGTTCAAAAAAACAAAAATCTTATATTAAAAGCTTTATTTGTATAGATTCTGGCTAACTTTTTCAACTTTTTCTTTCAAAATGTACTACATAACCATAACCTTAATGTCCATGTATAATATGAACGTTGTATCCCCACCCGTTTGGTCAGAATTGGCCCAAAAGTCACGAAAATATCGCACAAAAAATCGAAAAAAATCGTTAAAGTACGATATTCATGAGAAATATTTCTTCGATTGTACCCAAAAACGTGGCAAGTCTAAGTTCAGAGATTTCGAAGGTCCTGTCAAATTTTCATCCAGATCGCATATGCCGTTTGCCCGGTAGAGAGCAAACAAACAGACAGAAAAACAAAAAAAACAAAAAAAAAACAAAAACAAAAAACAAAAAACACCCGAGCTAAATTTTTTGGGGGTCGGTGAAATTGAAGTCTTCGCTTCGCTCATCCAACAATGTCAATATCCAGTTAGGCCAACACTGTGTGGTGGGCCTTATGGGAATGTCGTACTCGGGTCATGTTGCACGTACCGGTGCTCGCTCAACAACGCGTCCAACTGAGCGTTTTCCTAGTCTGCATATTGCACATACTTTAACCGATATCTGGAACTTTTGCAAATTCCCTATTGAGCGAGCGTAGCGAGCGTCTCCACTTGACTTATACATGGCTCGAATGTTTGGGTTTTTTCTGTTACTGCTTTGGTACAGGTCTTACCGTTTCTCTGATCGACCTGAAATTTTGCACACATGTACATACCACCTATGCGGGTTGCTGTATAGTTTTTGAACAAAATCCGATCGTTTGTTATAAATTTTTTTTTAAAAAAATGTTCCGATCGTTATGAAATTTTGCAGGGTCAATAAGTACAACATTCTCTCCTATTTTACAAATTTTCAGCTAAATCGGTCAAGACCTTAAGTAGTGTATAGGTAGAAATTACATTTTAAACTAGGAAGCTTCGCAAACGCTCTTTTTAGTCGCGTTGATGGATGAGCTTTTTATATAATTTCAAATAATAATAAAAACATGTTAACACGGCCCATACAAAGCAATCATTAGGTCTGTTGGATCTTTGATTGTTTGTAACAAGGCTGTGAGTAAGGTATAAAATCTCCTGTGAAGTTTTCATACAAGGCTGTGAGAAAGATCTAAAATCTATATTTTCGTGCCATTTGGGCGGATTCTGACCAAACGGGTGGGGCTACAACGTTCATATTTCACATGGACATTAAGGTAAGGGTGATGTATTGACTTTTGAAAGAAAAAGTTGAAAAAGTTAGCAAGAATCTATAGCAATAAAGGTTTTAATATTTAACACCTCAAAAAACTCAAATTAAAACCTTTATTTCTATAGATTCTGGCTAACTTTTTCAACTTTTTCTTTCAAACGTCAATACATCACCATTACCTTAATGTGCATGTGAACTATGAACGTTGTAGCCCCACCCGTTTGGTCAGAATCGGCCCAAATGTCACGAAAATATCGCACTAAAAATCGAAAAAAATCGTAAAAGTACGATATTCATGAGAAATATTTCTTCGATTGTACCCAAAAACGTAGCAAGTCTAAGTTCAGAGATTTCAAAGGTCCTGTCAAATTTTCATCAAGATCGTATATGCCGTTTGCCCGGTAGAGAGCAAACAAACAGACAGAAAAACGAAAAAAAAAAAAAAAAAAAAAAAACACCCGAGCTAAATTTTTGGGGGGTCGGTGAAATTGAAGTCTTCGCTTCGCTCATCCAATTACCATGGCAACGAAAAGTCGCACGAGAATTCTGGTCACTATGCACTGCCACCTAGAAGTAATCAAAATACTATCGAGGAAGCAGTGTATTATTTGTTATCAAAGAGTTAAAATAGTTTTCCCAAAGAAATGATGTCAAGGTCCTCTAGATGGCGGTGGATTTTATCCATTCTCTCCTATTTTACAAATTTTCAGCTAAATCGGTCAAGACCTTAAAGACTTATTGGTATGTAACATTATGGGAATGTCGTACTCGGGTCGTGTTGCACGTACCGGTGCTCGCTCAACAACGCGACGGGACTTAAGCGTTTTCTTAGTTAGTTCAGTTGGTGTGGTGTTGCTAGTTTAAATCCTTTTTCAAGACTTTTCGTAGCATCCTCAGGACTACGGATATTATTTTTTATCACTAGGACACAACCTACTTAAGTTAAAAGCACCGGCACATTATAGACTGTACTTTTCATTAGCAATAATACGCATTCTATGATGGTATGAAATGAAACTAAAAATACAGTTTTATTTATAAAATCTGGTATTATTAATTTCGTCCGGAAATAAAAATAACATTTTTTTATTTTTATTTTATAAACAAAGGCCCACTGTCTAACTGTGTCCATGCTTCCGCCCCTGGGTTCGTTCCGCCTAACCCCGGATATGGTAGAGCCACCAAACTATTTTTTGCGGCCGTTTTCCTCATAACATGGAAACATCGAACCCCGGAGAGGGAATCCCGAAGGAAGAACAAGGGGAACCAACAAAGTAACACGAAACAGGATATGGTGCTCCCGCTTGCCCTATAGGTTATGATATGTTTGCCAACACAACCATGTTTTACACGTACTATACCTGACACGCATCCCGAGCCGTGTCTTATTATTGTGTGTAGACTTGATGTTTATTTGTTGGCTACAGTTTCATGTCGGCGATGTTGTGTTCCCCGTGTGCTCGTAAAACTACCTGTTAGATTTATTTGTACACTCCTCCCAATAAGCATAAATTGCGTCAATTAGGTTCTACATTGCTGAAAGTGGTTCAACGACGGAGTTGGCTCACTGCTAGCACGTTGTACTATCATGCGCGAGGTTTCAGGTTTCATTAACTCGCAATTGTGACATTCGAATACGCGTTCCCGTGTCGTAAGTCGAATGCAGAATTCAATACAATATCCTAAGAATGTCAAATAAGTATTTAGGGTTTCATTTGATGGATTGTTAATGTATCGATTAATCGAGTGACATGACACCAAGGAATCAATCAAACAGCATTTACATCCAATAACCGTTAGTGCATTAACGTGGTTAATTTGCGTCAATAACCTTTGGTAAATTAACGTAGTAAATTTGAATTAATTTTCTACGCTCAAACGCATCCTCTTTCACGAATTAGTCGAATTCAGTAATAGAAGCAACGGACATTTGCCTTATGTGCGTGCATCACAAAATGAACTTTGTCAAATTCGTGATAAGTTGTATTCAAGTCAATTTTCGCCAAAGCTTTGCTTGGCGTACGTAGCGTGCATTGTATGTAGACGACTCCATTTAAAATATACAATTCCAACTCTTGAGTAACTTGGGAAGCAAGTTAATATACAAATGCTAATTATAATATCTAAACGCCGCTTTATACAAGTTATTCCTGTTTTTCATGTATACTGCATGCATAATCTAAATCTGGACTAAAATATTGCAATTGTTCTTATAAATATTTTGACAAACAATCAGATAGACGGAATTAGGTGGGAGCAAATTAACCGTTTATCTTTGAGTGAGACCTCGCAGGCTCGTTATCTTAATTGCTTGTAAATCGATGTTAGAATTTAGTGCGCTGTTTCATTCGTGCGTCTTGCTTATAGACGTGGGTTTGTTCCCCGGCTAAATTTATTAGCAGCATTTTTAAATCTATGTACTGAACGTTTTGGTTTAACTTATAAAATGTGGCTCAACGATTGGTTGATCGAATACTGCTATTCGAAACGATTAGTGGTAAAATTACAAAATCTCCGGGATTCGAGCCCACGTCCTCCTGTTGTCGTAAACTTCAGATATGCGCCACAATCGTATGAGCCACCACGGATGGCTAATGTGGCTCAAGATCCCAACGGGTGGTTCCTCTAGAATCTAAGTTCAAAGTTGAAAGTGATTTAAAGTCTAAAACGTCTGTTTTTAATTGCTCATCAACCAAGTAAATTGGTATATTCACAGAAAATGAAGTCGTAAAAAAAATTGTATCAAATTTCAAGGTGTAAAATAATTTTCGCTGGTAAGAACGAAGCCCGCCTGGCGATAGAAGTTCAAATCTGAGAGCCTCCCACCAGGAGTCAAGATACCAACATGAGCTCGTTGAGCTGTGAGTAAATATTAGGCTTATAGAGTCGTGTTTATAGATGATGTCCCCCACCGAGAATTGATGCTTGTACGTTAGATAAGACAAAGCATTCTATATAATAGCGTGAACCATGTTTATGCATACGACATGGACATCGCGGGTATTACATTATAGCAAAGTTTATTTATTTATTTATTTATTTGTGGCCACATTACAACAGGACAAATGTCCCACAAGTGTAATTTACCAAACTATAACATACAAATCGCAACAATACATTGTAAAATTAGTTACATAAAAATGACTATAAAAATTAGAAGTTGTGTATAGTTGTGTATTTCTTGACTACAAAACTATTTACAGTCGTAGTAATATTCCAAGAAAGATGTTCTACTATGTGATCGTCTCTTCCTATGTTAGTGCGAACATGGCTACCCTTGGCCAGAAGTAAATCAAGGGCTGCGTATAGTAGATACAACAGCTAGACCCTTTGATTTACTTATGACCGATTGCATACAATAATAGATCTTCAGTTAAAAATGCATGGTGCGCATGGTACATGGTATATGCATAGTTCCGAACGTTGATATTGTAGATACCCAGTGGCGTATCCAACTTTGCTTTTTTTTTTGCATAAAAATGTGGAAAGTGCACTTTTATGATTCAATGGAGAATACAGAATAACTGTTTTATCGCAATACTAAATGCTAATTACCATCTGACCAAAAGAGGATTTTAGTAGATACAAAATTGGTTATTATGATGCTTTAAAACGCACAGATTTTCACCAAAATGATCTTTGAAGAGAAAACTTTTAGATTAAAAAGAAGATTTTTAGTAGATAAACAGTTAGCGATGCTTTAAAACGCGCACAAATTTTCACCAAAATGGTATTGAAAGAGAAAACTTTTGGAATAAAAAGTGATGTTTTAAAACGCACAGACTTTCACCAAAATGACCTTGAAGAAGAAAAAATTTCCGGGGGTTAATCCTTCGGTACATCTATGAATTAATTGATTGACCTCCCCCCCTTATGAATTCCTGGATACGCCACTGCAGATACTAAACTCCCATGGTATACGTGTTCTCTTCTCCCTTTTTCTATCGGAAACCCCGTCTACCGGTATACATCATTCTAATTCTAAAGGTCATGGATTCGAATCCAGCCAGCGGCAATCCTGACTGAAAGTATTTTACGAGGTTTTCTTCAGTCGTTCATACGAATGCAAGGGATTCAGTCCTCATAAAGCCTTCCGGCATACCCGTCACAATTCTCCTTTAATCCACATTACACAGTTAGGGGCATACATTGCACCCTAGGCAGGTTTGCTACGAGACATGTAATTTTAAGATACTAATTAATTTAATACATTATTTTTTAAACATGTTATAGGATGAAATTTGATTTGAAATAACGCTTTCGGAAGTAAAGTATAATATGCAACAACTGTTACATTCATACATCTCCCTGTTTTCGATTGATCCTAAATACCTTATTCACGCAGCACGCTACTCTTGTTTTCCAACCAAAATCGTAAGAGGAACTAACTACTAACTTTTATGAACGAAAATCTAATGTAGAACAGAAAATTTTAAAATTATACCATTTGAACGTGGCCGTGAGTTCACTATATTAGAAAACAAAAAGTCAGACAATTCCCTCAATTCCCAATTCCCAAATTAACAGAACGGAATATGCATATTCCTGCACCAATTCATGAAGAATAATTACATGGATTGACATTAGAGCAATTTGTTCTGTCCTTAATGGTCCAAGCAATAAAAGATTGTAAACCGTATGTGGTGTAGGCAGGGAAGCAGCTTGCTTTAGTACCACCCGTAAACGAAGAAATTAAATCTATAAAAACGAAACGAGGCAAATTGGTTTTTGAACAGCGAGATGGAAGTAATGGGCAGGGCCTCTGAGAGATTCATGTCCAGTGGTTATTCACGGCCGTTATTTCCCTCTAACAACTTTTATGTTCCTCTTAATGGTCGGTTAAAATGATCGCACAGGTGGCCAGTGTCCAACTTAAATTACCTTTTATGTGCATAGAATAATTCATTATCATGATTGTAGAGAAGTCGATTAAGTTTGTATTTTGAGAGACACCAATGACGGATGTCGTCCGTATCTTGAAGCAAGTGCGAAACGTCACATCATATCGATAAACGAGATGCAGAAGAGAAAACGATTGCCTCTTAATAGAATCAGAACGGCTTTGACAAATTGATTAGTTTTTTTAGAGAACGAGCCCATGTAGTCGTTTCAAATAAATACTACAAAAAGTAGCCCATTAAAACACTGAAGGCCATGGCTAGTTACAATAACGATTTAAAAATCCATAATATAAGCTGTAGCTTGTGGAAAGAACGAAGACAGTGGGATTTCAATTAGTAATAATAAAATATTCAAATATTAATTAGAGCAGTCAAATAAGGATATTCGATTAGTTACGTTGTAAAAAACCATTCAGCTCTTTTTTAGCTTGCGTTAATGTTCATCTATACAACTAAGAAGAGGTAGATATAAAGTGAGTCTAAATATTATACTGGAATGATTTTAGCTGTTTACAACTTTTAAACAATGGATTTAAACAACATTACAATTAATGAATTTTTACTTAAATCGTTGAAGAGTGTTATACAATATAATTAGTTGACGCGTAATAAAAATCAAATTTAAACAGCCTTTAAAAGCTCATAACAGAACTCATCGAAATTATCCTGGGGAATTCTCACGAATAGAAGAAGTTTTTTATGTTCCTGTCCATTGAAAATTGGTTACAATACAATTACACGCGGTCAGCTAATTATGTATTTTGCTCAAAGAAGAATGCTTTACTATGCTACCTACAACGTTCAAGGGCAAGCACGTATTATTCAAGGCCAATCGCTAAACTCGCAGATCGTTAAGTAATATAATATGTAAACGGTAACAACTTTAGAGCGGTTCGTGTAATGAAACCAGGTACTTAACTTATTTAAAAATTCACTTACGTGTATTTAAGTGGGCCAATAATAAAATAAGAGTAATCGATTTTAGAAGGTTACTTTCCAAACTAAGCAAACGTTTCAATTCATATAATAAATAAAGACGTAAGACCTAGGCGTATATCTTAATGTACCGACGCCGACGGGCCAAAATTAACACTGTATTCCTGAATATCACTTGTTAAAGAAAATAATAATCCAAGCTACACCCAGCTACAGTTTAAAATCAAGCCTATTTCTCCTACACTTTCTTGTTGAATGTTACCGGAGTTGCTAGCTCACATCGGTATTTTCAGTGGTGTTCTTAGTAACGCGAAACCCGAAAAAGTCCTAACCAAACTAGTTTGTTTCCATGTCTGCTCTGCCTAATAAGGTGATTAAATGGCAAAATGAGAATTTTCCAAATTTAATATATCATTAAAAGAGGCAATCCATAAACACAGGTATCCCGAAATATAATATAAATTAATTAGTTAACACTCGTCAACTACCTCGTTAGCAGTTGACCAACGAACCACATTATCGTATATTACGTAAACCAGTTTTACCTTTACCGTTTATTTCCCGTTAGTGTTTAAATTGGTTGTAGATGAAGCTTTTAGCGGAAAGATATCTCTGATCCCCCCTGTTCATTCCCTAATTGTCACTTCTGTAATTATCGACCAGTTATGAAATCTAGAGGACACGGGAACTTACGTTTAGGTTTGTGACATGTTAGGAGAAAATGATTTATTTTGTTCGTTTTACGCGTTTTATGTTTTAAAACGTGTTTGGTTCCTTGTAGGCTAACGGGAATTTCATCCGCTGCTCAGATCAACCTACTTTCTCTCCAAGTTTCATGTTCCTTTACGGAATACCCGAACTAAATGTTTTGTCATAACAACGCATTCAATAGAAAGAAACCACGTTTCCATATAAACGACATCTTACACGAAAAAAATAATGCATCATAGCGGGACATTGAAAATAATTGTGATATTATTTCAACTTTCTTCAAGATTGTAACCTTCTTCCCATGCACTCATCTCTATAATGCGTGTCCTACTACAGGCCGACTCAAATATCACTAACACTTTCCTTGTTCGACCCCACTGTCCAGTTCTTCCCCCTCACCTCATCTTGGGCGTTTCATTTCTTTGCAATTGCAGGGTTGCCAGATCTCTCATCTCATCTCCCAAATAGCTTCTTCGTAATCACGTTATCCACACTATGTTGTTCCAAGCCTGTGTTTGCTCTCCGTGATATTTCTCAGATTTACATATGGCCAGCCTAAAGACCAACCCTCCCCCTCCTCAAAACTCTGCATCCCTATCGACCCCTCTACTCTACCCGTCGTATTAATCATCTCAGTTGAGGTATCACGGACACAGATTATGTATCTCCTCGATGTATACACAAGTATCACGCAAATACTTGGAACTATAGAACTTTGGCCTTCACCATTAAACGACACTTTACAAGTTTTTTCACGTTGCAGTTGGCAACTACTCAACTCTTGTATAAGTGATCTACACTTATCAACAAACGATATCAGTTTATATAAGTTTCATGTTCCGGAGCATCGCGTGACCATTCATGATCAACTTGTGTGTGCTCGCAATACAGAAAATACGATGTATATACGTTCTAAAAAGTATAATGACTTATAATCCGTCTGAGGAAAATATCAACTTTATGAAATAACAAGTTTTAAATAAGGTAACATAAACTTACATAACAATCCCCGCATTCAAACGACAAAAATCCGTATTTAATCTTTGACGAACAAATTGTCTCAATCTGCATAATTATATTTATCACTGTGGATTTGAAAAACGTTCAATTTCATTCTGCAAAATGATTACAAATATGCTATGGGTGGTTGTTATGTCTAAATCAAAATATGGAATGGAATTTATATATGGAAGTTTTATAACTGAATAGGATAACATTAATAAATAATAAAATAAAATAAATAAAATATATTTTATTTTATTTTCGAAAACAAAACCTTCGACCAGCACTCGTGATCTTCATCGCAACCGTCAAACCAACGTTTATTATGTTCATCGTCCAGACTCTGTAGATAATGTAAGACTCGTGGCATATAAGCTTACGTAACAAGACGTGCTCGATGGAAATATTATCGGAAAGAGATTTATCAACACTTTAGGTTTGCAACACTAGGTTAGGATCCAGAACACGAAAGCTAAAACTCGGTGCACTAGCGAACTGTAAGAAATATGTTTGTAAGAAAACCCCGTCAACTTCCTTATGCTGTTGCTTGTTGGACCTGAAACGTCATTTATTGTAACTTCGATACACGTTTGAGCTTGACAAAAGCTTGTGCAGAAGACATAATGGATGTTTGGTTATATTCTATAGAAAGAACCTTATGCGATTCTCATAAATAGTTTGTTTCGGCAAAACGTTAGGAATATATCTGATAAGTGATCAGTTATATTATATTTTTCGTAGAAAAAATTGACCAAGTGACAACGTGACCTAAATCTTGAATCTCCCCATTTCTCCACTTAAGGAACTTTCAACATTTCAAGAACTCAAAAATTCCTCATTTGGTTATGGAATAGGGAACACTCTCAAATTTACTTTTAATATATTCGTAACGTAGTTACTAAAAAAAGACGATTCCCCAAAAAAGTCCGTCGAAAAATGTTTTTTACTTGGTTTTATGAGGGTATGAATATTCGTGTTTAAATTCCGCGCGTAAACAGGCCTAGCTGACTGTGACGTCACAGATTTGTATCGTTTCGTCAGTCTGCCGGTAGGGGTTCCACCGCCTGGCAAATTCATTAGTTCAATTTCTAGCAAATGCCAAAATCCTAGCAAAGGCAGTTGCCCCAAGGTCTTGGTTACCATGGAAACCAGAGTTGATAAAGAAGTTTTCCCCAGATCAGCGTCGGTAATCAACTCGTGGATCAAACAAAGTACAATGTTGAATAAACAAATTTGCAGATAAGTAAGGTATTATTCGTTGGCAATGCATGTTATAATATGTATAATTTTTTTTATATTTTACATTATCATTATTAGGTGTAGGCTCATGCCTCAGGCAAACTATTAGAATATATTAAATTGCTTGACATGGATTTGACTACATTCAGTTCCAGGTTCTCTAGTCCACTGAATTTCCTAGCGGACATTCAGGGAACCTCCGGCGAGCATTGGTGCAGCGCGCGCGGAGATCTATTCAACTATTACTTTCTTATGACGTCACGCAATGTCCGGAGCGTTTTAGTCCAGCTTCGCCACTAGCCAATTTAAAACCTTTATAAATACGCCAAAAATAAATAAATTTATATTTGTGTATATTTCTTATTATATTTTATGTTAGTTACAATTAAGTCGCAAAATAGAGTTGAGGAGCATTCCCTATTGTCACGTTTAAAAGTGTCTTTTCAATACAGAATAGCTTAACTTTTACAGGATCTCTTTTGGGGAAAATTTACCCAACTTCGAAAATTGACGGTCATTTGTTAATTAGACCCCATGAAAAATTGAAAACATCGATCAATCAACCACTTACGAATATCATAGTTATTTTATTTTTATGATAACGTAATGTTGTTTTTGAAATGTATACAAACTATTAAATACGATAGGCCTATTTTATAAATCACAAATTATTTTTTCAGTGTACTGTAACTTATCTCATGTAGATATTTTGTATATGTAATTAAATTTTGTGTACTTCTATACTCAATGCTTGAATTTTTGTGGTTATTAGTTATTATATTGCACTTGTGTTGGGTCTTTGGACCTGTTGTCAATAAACAATAAATTATTATTATTATAATTATTTTAAATTACGCCAACATCAAGTGTAGTGCAGGTTGGGTCGAAGCCGGTGTACTCTCTGCTGGAGTGATTGGCCTGTGGACGGACGGACCGAGTGTACGCGTACTTGCACGTGACCGCTACAACGCTCCTCGTGACTTTGCCTGCACGCAGTGCTCGAATCACTATCATTAGCATTTGATTACATGCACCATGTATGAGGTTCGAAGCCTGCTTGGTGGCAACGGCCTTCCGTTTACACGGCGCATCCATCCTGACTGTAGGTACTAGCTAGCGCCCTTGTGATTTTGATTGTTCTTCCCAGAGACGATAATCATATTCTAGGAACCAAATGTGAAATACCGGGGACGAGCGGGGTACGCTCAAATGATTCACTCAAATAGTCGCTGGTTCCGGGATCCGTACACACTGCCCCAGTGTTAACTGTTAACTGTTAACGACCGCCATTTTCAGATGGAGCTCATTAGGTAATAGCCTAATAAGTAATAAGTGATAAGAGACTTTTTGGAAGTGGGAGATTTTAAGCCGGAAATTTCGATAACATTAGTACTACCTATTTAATTGTGTTCGTATTAAACTTTTATGTTTCTTTTATTGGGGACCAATTTCGTTCTCGAATAAATTTTCCTAAAAGAAACTACCATTTTGATAACTACGCACTGGCGTATCCAGGGGTGGGGGGGGGGGGGCTCGGGGGTTGCCCCCCCCCCGAAATCTAAGCTTTAATTATATTCTGCAAATCATCTCAAAAGTTTACATAAAAAATTAAATACATTTATTCATTTCTCTTTTTTCCCGTTCAGAAATGCATCTTAACTTCTAAAACAAATAAAAACCACCTCTAAAATACTTTTTTTTTAAATTTGCCTGTAGAGTTTTTTGAGGGCATTCCCCCACACACCTCATTGGCCCGTATCTGAAGCACCTTTTTTAGTCATATCCGACTCATGGCATCACTCCACGAAATATACTCCTACGCACAACACTATAACTACGGTCTTTAGTAGAGATATTGAAAATATATTTAAAATTTTGTAAATTATTATTATTGTATAATTACGATCGGAATAGCCCGTAAATTGGGATATAAATTTGCTGTTGACAAAAAAGCCAAATGAGTCATAAGCTTCGTGATTTTTTTTTTAATTCCGCTTGTTTTATGGATGGAACCCCCCTGAAATATGTTATGTTATTATACTTGACCAATAAGGTTGTGTTGTGTGCTACAATGTTGTAATAACATCCGTCTTGACATCTTCACCTTCAGTCTATACAGTTTGGCGCGCGATTGAGCGTATTCGGCTCACGTGAACTGTGTGACCCCGTTGAAGGCTGCTAGCGAGATGTATGGTCCTACTCGGGCACCTGAGACGGTAGTCTGTCTGCCTCAATGCTAAGCATCCGTCTTATAAACGAGCTTGGAGTAGCCTTGTCGGCGTTGCCGGTAGCGGAAACTCAGTCCACAACCTCCCGAATTACTAGACTCGTAAGCGAACACCGAGACACGTGTCGTCGTATAATTCAATTAGATTGACATTAATAAATGCAAGGAACAAACCCCATTCCTGTTGGGCACCGAAGACCAATTTACATGGCCAAATTTCGTATACCAGGAGAAAAGCTATTTATAGGATCTGAATGAAGATCAGGACAAGAAATAATTATATTAATGATTGGATTACAAGGGAAACCAAAAACCCTTGGTCACTTGCGAATTTTCGAGTGAGGTAGAACATTTTGTGATCAGGTGATTTGTTTTACGTATGATAATTATTATTTTCTGGGTCAATAAGCTGTTATCCATAATAGTTAACAAGTGATAAATTGTAAAGCACATGGAGATTGCTGAACGCAAGAGGGTAAATACTTCAATTTATTGCGAGTTAAATTGTAACTATTTTCTCTGGAATACTTCGTTGGTATAATAAAGACTCCTGCTAAACTTTCCAAGTGCCTGCAACATAATAGAGGCACAACTGTATCTGCAGTGCAGGGTATACTGAGTCGCATATGCCTTGGTGTGTAGCTTGCACTTCGTGATGGCTAAACCAACTATCTTCCTTATTAAAATTCACTACTCTGCATAGTCTTGAGTGAACTCGCTCTGTATAAACTGAGAGGGATTCCAACGATCGGGATTCGAAATTCAAATTTCAGTGTTGTATTTTTCAACATCGTACTTCACTCCATATCGCCAATCAATAAACCATATTCATGAACGTATTTCACAGTTCTTATCTGGTGGGACGTCCACTTTAAATATCGTTCAGAAAATATAGCCTATTAAGTTATCCTCACGTCGTCAATCCTAGAGATAACAATAAAGCGGTCCATAGACTCACCAGAACTGCCCCATAACTGTGAGGCGAAGATCTGAGTTCGAATCCCACAGGGGTTAGAATTTATCACCTCTTTCTCTCTCTATCTAACACACACTCCCCACAGGTGGGCCTTCTGACAACCTCCGTTTCTCAACTTTAGATCTACCCTGCTTTCATTTAAAGTACATTTTCCTTGAATAATTCGCCATAAAGTAGAGAGAAAATCTGACAAAATGACAAAAATGTGCAAATTTTATTCGGCCATTTAAGAAAGTAGGCTACACAGATAGCGTGGGCTGTTTCACTCTCGCCTAACCCAAACCATTTAATGTAAAACATTCTGAGGTAAATTCATCAGGATTTAATGTCTGTAAAGTGGGGTAACTGTGGCACGACCCACCCTGGGGCTCCTGCGTCACAAGTATTTGTTTTTGATCGTGGTTTCTTTGAGTGTTCTTATTATTGTGGAGACGTTAGCTAGCTAGCCGAGGCCCCAGGTGCATTCTGCTACGGAATGTTTAATTAACTCACTTCAAAAATACCTCTAGGCTGCTCTCTTTTTCGATATTCTAGGGTTAAGGGGAGACTTTGAGCTGTGCTTGTAATAAATGCATCTTGAAACAGAATTAATCTTAACCTAAATGATGCTTTAATGAAGAAGTCACATAGAGTCGGCGAAGAAGGTAGACTACAGTTATTTGTGCGTTGTGATAGCTCGTGAGCCATGGGTGGCATTGTTCATGTGGTTTCTCTAATGCTATAAAATAATGTGTCTATTTATAAGTTCATTTCATTTCGTTTCGAGAAGACGTTCTCAATTTAATAACTCGTAGGAACTCTTCTTATACCTTTATCCATATCGGTTTAACAGTTATTAGTGTACCACACAGTAACTTGCCGCCTCAGGTGTAATATTATGTGATTCGTGTGGAAATCGAACATGCTGTATTGTTTGGAAGAATTTTCCATGCGCGATATAAATACACAGCGGCTAAGCTAGACTTGTTTCGTCCCGGCAGGTCCGATTTCAATTTCGAAATAAGTAATATCACCAAGGAATGCATAAGATACAGCCAGTGACAAGCTACATAGTGCCTTCCTCATGTTCATGACATTAGCTCGAGGAACATAAATAGCCTACAATGTATACTACAACCATTGAGTATATAACCATCCAAAGCTACAACCATTGAGTATATAACCATCCAAAGCTACAACCATTGAATGAACGAATACGGAATATTAATCAATAAAATTGATTGATTTTGATAAATTTCAGTAATTTTAATAATTATTCAGCCCTTAACTAACAACAGTTAACAATTACTTACTGATATCGTACGAGATCATACGACGGGTTTTGTATTTTTCCCTCGTCAACGAAGATTTTCAAAGAATTCCCTCCGTTTAATTGGTATTACGATGCAAAAGTTGAGTTCAAAATTCCATTGAACGGTGGTCATCTCTTCCAAACTCACTCAACTACTAACTACATAATATAATACAAGTCCGTAAACGGGAAAAAATGAGGCGGAGTTTTGACTAATTAGTACGCAGTAGTACGACCAAGGATTTTTCATTTATCTTCCTTGCAGTGGAAATCGAGAAATCTGCTGGTAATTTGTGTAGAAATTATACGGTTTTATATCGTGTGTATTATTTATGTGAGGAGTACTTTATACAATTCTTTGACACCGGCCCTGTGTGAAGGGGGGGGGGGGATTATTCTTCTGCACGAGGCATGATACTCTTTGTGATTAGCTTGTTTTTCACAATCAGCCTCATAAGCTCAGACATTGTGTATCTGTTGATCATAAGTTATTAGCTTTTCTTGTTTTACAAACAGTAATATTGTGTGTAGCTTTCGTAATTTAACATGTGTAATTTCACTGGATAACATTTATATCCCTACTATTTCACATTACACTGATAACAGGGGCATAATCAAATGGATCTATAAAATAAATCTAAATAATTAGTAGTAGTTTTAGGGCGCGCAGTGACAAGCACTCTGTGGTGTCACGTACGTTACCGTGCTGAAAGCCGATAATTATAAATTTATAATGATTTGAACTGAAGTAAAATTGAGGATGTGTTGTAAAAGCTCGTAAGTTCAACATATCCACAATAAAACGTAATTTGCCATGCCTGGGATAAGGCACACCAAAGTAGTCGCAACGCTCGCGAAACATACAAGAGCTGCTCTCTGTGGGCGGACTGGCGAACTACTTGAGTCTAGGATAATCTCGGTTGTAAACTTTCGACCATAGGTAGAAGCACTCGCCGGCCATTATTTCCTCCACACATGTACGGTATCAAGAGGAGGAATAAAGAAGGATTTCTTAAAATACACAACGCGTTGATGGATGAGCAATGTGCAATGTGTTTTGAACATTCTTTACAGCCGTGTTCGTTACAAAATACTCTTGTTTACATTTTTTTGACACAACTCAACTTTTTATTATTTTTAACTATGCCTTTGCACTTTATGGGATAGTTGGCTTCATTTCATTTCTAGGTTTGCTCTTTTGGACATGAGAAATAAACAATACAAATAATATAGGAGTAAAAATGTCACGTGTCGCTATTTACACTTACTAAACAAGACCGCGCTCATGTCTAACATAACATGTAAATTTTCAGCCGTGGTTTGAAGACAAGATGCTCAAGGATAAACATTTTGCATCTGGCTGTTATATTTTTTCTTCGATTCTTTAATTATGTGTGTAAGCACTAGACGAACAAATTGGTTTTGCATCCTATGAGAATTTGGTATGTATGGTAGTCTCAGTTCAGTTCATTCATACAAATAAGTTGCATCATTAATAATAATCGAAGCATTTTTTTAATCTATAAAAACATATGAGGTGAAAGTTTTACACACACCAATCAGCATAAAATGACATAAGTGGTGATTTGAAATGAATGTCTTTCTGTTCCGTATTCTAAAAACAATATTGAGTACTCACGAGTACAATACCCCTAATTATATTAAATTAACTTAGATTAATCAACGCAATAACCAAAATATGACTTTAAATATAACTTAAAATATAATTAATATACAGGAAACTTTTAACCTCAACAATGTACCAAATACAAATTGAAAACAACAATCTTCTTTTTCATGTTGATGAATGGAAAAATTAAATTGTTAAATAGTTCAAATAAAATTAAAATACGTCTAGATGTGTCGGTTATTATTCGCCCACTGTAACTTATGTCTTCTGGTGCTCATATGGTGAATCCGTTTGGCAGTGATTTGCATAATCAGATACTATTTTTAATAATAAAGCAAGTAGTCTAGACTGTGCGTGTACAAGATATGATATTACGACAATAGGTCAAGAAACTCATAACTAAATCTATGGTGTGGAAGTCTGTATGTCATAGGTATTCGCTGTTCACATCATTATAGCATTTCCTTACAACAATAGTAATAGAGACAATTTGTTTTGGTACAATATAATAATGCGAAATAGGAGTATGCAAAATAAGCATACCTATTATATGCACGCCGTCCAGCGATAGAAAGTGAAAAAAGTCGTTTCACTAAATAATAATATTGCTGAATTGGAGTCTGCAGTAACATTGAGCGAGAGCCGAGAGGAAAGAGTTACACGCCGGGCAGGGGGCGCAGTTTTCACGAGTCACAGCTGTGAAGGAGACCAATTAAAATGGTTAATTGTCAAATGAATTTGTTCGCAATAAAGACGACGCGGATAAAAGAGAAGAGCGCGTATAGCGTGCACGGTGGCACCGGTGATCCATCACCCTACTCTGCCTCCTCGCAAGGACAGCGAGAGGCGAGCGACAAATTGCTCGCTTGCTATAAATTACGACATATTGCATTGACCGGTCAACGGTTCCCAATGAGAGTGGAGTCGTATTTCAATCACGGTGAAGCCTCCTTCTGTGGAATCTGCCTTCCGAGCTGCACTTTATCAATCAATGGCCAATTTCAACCAACAATATCCCTTGCTCCAATTATCGGAAAGCATATATATTTCAGGATTCTTTTCATATATGGACAGAGCCACAAGGGCTCAAAGGAAAGGCGATCAATTACGTTTTTTTGTCGCGGTCAGAAACGTATATACAACACATGGTCCAGTGTCTGAAATACCTAGGTTTTTAGGCCATTCGCTGGCAAACATGGTCGCCGGTAGGCGTATGTTGCTGACACCATAAAAACCTAATGTGAGATTATTGAACATACGATTTATAGAAATTAATAATCAACGATATGCGTGGACATAAGTAAGTAACTAAGAAAGTCAATAAAATGTACGAGACACATTTTCTAAAGATTAGCTTTTTTTAAATCAATAATAGAATATTAATAAAACTATGTTTTCCTAATATTACGTCCCCCACTTAACGCTTCAATTGGGATATAAATATGGTGCTCTTACTGTGAAATGGAACATGATTTTGTTATTGTGAAAAAGAACATGGTTTTCTTGTTAAGTTTTGAAATTCATTATTCAACTACGGTATTACCCAAAACGCGCGTATATTATTGTAACGCAAATAGATTTATAAAGTCGTGATAAGCACGTGTCGTTTCGTCAGACTTTATAAAATAGCATACAAAGTTTGTATTTCATTTGTCGACTTCGCGGTGAATATTGACTCAGTTTGACATAAGAAAGGAATATAATTAAATTGTATAATAAGTGAAATATAACATTTATCTACGTGCTCGTTGCGACGCGATAGGAAGTCACACAGTCACGTTACACATTGTTTATTATGGATCTAGTCGATTTCGATTGAGCATATTATTACGTCAGCTGTTTATAAAGGATTTCATATTTTTACATTTGTCATAATATTTTGTGAAATTCGTGAAACTGAGTTGAAAATGTTTGACATTCTCTTTAGGAACGAAAACAGATTTCAAAATACTTCAACTAGGAAGTTTAAAAACTTACCCCTCGTATCGTATGCATTTGTGAGAGGGGGGAGGGTTATGTGGTCAAGGAAAGTGAAACGGACGATCCAAACCAATGAAATAATCAGAGCCTATTGGATTGGGGTGGGGTGGGCTAAAAAATTAATGGATTGGGGCAGGGTTGGCGGGCATCTCATTTAAAATGGCCGACCATTTCATGGTACACTCATGGCCACGGTAAGCACCACATCTCTTCGGCGCACGATAGAATGGTTACTAAAATCAGTTGTACAAAAATATCCACACTAAAAAACAAGGGTGTTGGATTCTGCGTTGCTAAGACACACGTACGTGTATTAACATTTAAAAAATATGTTTAAGAAAACAATAAAATAATGCCAATATAGATTGCTTATACTTACATCGAGATTGTTATTCGGAAGGTGGAGGAAGGTTACGTCAATTAATTTATCCGGAGTCTCGATAGACACAAGACTAGAGGATGGTAGATTACAGAATTGATTCTCTACCTTATAATATTTCAAAAATGTGCACCAAAATGTAATGTTAAACAAAATACACGTTTATCTTTAAAATTGTATCTTAATTTGAGGAAGAAAAGGTTCTCATATGTATCACTTTTCTGTCTTTCCGATCGTCTGTGTGTGCATGTCATGTCTCACGGCAAAAACCTAACGTGACCTCCGTTTGACATGCGTTGACATGTGTCAGGGGACAGGACTATAGTTCTATCAAAAATTAGAATTTAATTAACCCGGCACCCCCACCAAATTAAATCTGATTGCCCCTATTTACCTATTTCGGGTACTCTGGCTGGTACCCGTGCTTGCTAAGCTATGTATGTGGTTTGTAGGTACAAACAGAATTTAATGATCACAAATTACGCGTTCACCTATTAATTGCCATCTAAGTAATTGTTCAGCATGATCAAAATAAGCGTTGCATAGTTGTAATGCTATATAAGCCTATAATTGTTTCGTAGGAAACCTGTCCAGGGTGCAATGCATGCATGTAACGTATGTCCGAGGGCTGTTTAAGAGTTTTCAATCCCTTGCATTCGCATTAACGACTGAGGAAAACCTAGGGGAAAACTTTTAGTTGGGATTGTCGGTCTATAGATGGGATTTGAACCCGAGACCTCCCGAATCAGAGTCGCTTGAGCCAACACTGTCGTTTCTTAGTATATTACACACATGAAATGTATTAATTTGTAGGTTTATTTGTCACACGCAAAATATATGTTAAACAATGGACTGTGTGACAATTCTGAATAATTGAGCGAGCGTAGCGAGCGTCTCCACTTGACTCTTATGGCTCGAATGTCTGTTTTTTTTTCTTTTACTGCTTCGATACAGGTCGCACCGTTTCTCTGATCGACCTGAAATTTTTTACACATGTACATACCACCTAGGCGGGTTGCTGTATAGTTTTTGAACAAAATCCGATCGTTGGTTATAAAAAAAATAAAAAATAAATAAAAAATAAAAAAATAGAAAAATAAAAATGTTCCGATCGTTATGAAATTTTGCAGGGTCAATAAGTACAACATTCTCTCCTCTTTTCCAAATATCATCTAAATCATTTAAGACCTTAAAGACTTATTGGTAATAATTCGAAAAATGATGTTAAAAAATTAAGGAGGCAGTGAAGATACAAAGATACACTTTAGAAGGCATGACGTGAATTACTACAATGCAAAGATGTTGGAATAGTATATAGTATACCATGTCAATATCCATTCAGGCCTACACTGTGTGGTGGGCCTTATGGGAATGTCGTACTCGGGTCATGTTGCACGTACCGGTGCTCGCTCAACAACGCGTCCAACTGAGCGTTTTTCTAGTATATTAATATGGATTTGAAGGAGAGCAAATCGAGTCAAGAAAAACTCTGCTCGCTCGAGCGAACATGCCTACTCGTTAAGTATCACGCTATGATTTAATTTGTGTAACAGTAATTATGTTTTTGAGCGACTTAACCCAGATTGACTAATTGCATGAACTATGGCACTGAAAATGTTTCATCTTCAAACTCATAAGAATCAATAACTGCAAAACTAAAACTTCACTAAATGCATTTATGTGACATGGAATATTGTAATGTATGTATGCATTATATGTTACAAAACCAATTATAGTGAGACACAATTGTCATGCGGTATGAGGCTTGCTCTATTTATCACTGACATAATTATCTTAACATGATTTGACTGGTATATTGTACTAGGAAAACGCTCAGTTGGACGCGTTGTTGAGCGAGCACCGGTACGTGCAACACGACCCGAGTACGACATTCCCATAATGTTACATACCAATAAGTCTTTAAGGTCTTGACCGATTTAGCTGAAAATTTGTAAAATAGGAGAGAATGGATAAAATCCACCGCCATCTAGAGGACCTTGACATCATTTCTTTGGGAAAACTATTTTACTCTTGATTTCTTCTAGGTGGCAGTACATAGTGACCAGAATTCTTGTGCGACTTTTCGTTGCCATGGAAACGTTACTTTTGTTAAAATGTAATTTCTATCTACACTACTTATCGGATCAAAATAAAATAAACATATTCGTGACCGGACGGACATTCTAAATGATTTGGCTACCTCAGATTTTGTCGCCGTTTAGTTAAAAAAAAAAACTTTAGATTAACTTTAATGTAACTTTATAACTTTTGAACGATTTTGCCACAAAACTAATGGCATTCAATCGGGAACGAAACTTGTGGATGGTCAAAATTTCAACTCGATCCGAGCCTCCGTTTGACCGCTATCATGAGCCAAAAAAGCTGTGCGACTTTCCGTTGCCATGGTAACGGGACTTTGTTATAATGTAATTTCCATCTACACTTCTTATCAGATCAAAATAAAAATAACATATTCGTGATCGGACGGACATTCTAAATGATTTGGCCACCTCAGATTTTGTCACCGTTTAGTTTGAAAAAAAAACTTTCGATTAACTTTAATGTAACTTTTTAACTTTTTGAACGATTTTGCCACAAAACTATACAGCAACCCGCCTAGGTGGTATGTACATGTGTGCAAAATTTCAGGTCGATCAGAGAAACGGTGCGACCTGTATCGAAGCAGTAACAGAAAAAAAACAAAAAAACAAACAAAACAAAACAAAACAAAACAAAAACAGACATTCGAGCCATAAGAGTCAAGTGGAGACGCTCGCTACGCTCGCTCAATAATTTATATGTATTTTGTCAAGACAAATTGAAATTAATTACATTTTCTTGAATACATCAAATTGCAGGTAGTAACATAAATTTACCTTCATCGATTACAAAGGTATTTGGCTGGATTTAAATTTTGGAGATTCGAAATTCAAACCCACAATAACAAGTAAATGAATATTTGTTTTAAAACCCTTCCGATCATTTGAGTATTTATTCGTTTATTGTTCGAGTTCCTAGAAAACTATACATTTCTGTCGTCCTTGATCACTTTTCAATGTTTTGCATCGTTCTTTAGATACGACTTAGAAAACACTGCAATTTCGCGTGGTTTTAAATTTCTGAGGTCTTCCGATAATTGACCAGATCCATGTTTATTGGGCTGAACCATTGAGTGGCTTTCTGTATTCTATGAACCAAAACCACGGAAACACTGTTGACGTCTTGAACTTAATTTAATACGAAATTTTCTTCTGTCCAGGGATTTGAAGATGCAAAACATCATGCTGACAGCCAACGCGAAGCAGGTTAAGATCGTAGGTAAGTAAACTACACGTGACCGATGTAACGCGATCTCGTCGAGTCGGTCAACGACTAAACTAACCTTGAAATTATTAGCAGTCAATTTAAAGTAATCATCAATTCTATTTATAAATTTGTTTTTGTCGTCTACATTGTGTTTGTGTTATATGAGAGTTATCTTTGGTGTTTGCCATAAAATAAAATAAAACCACCGACAACAATGAAGAAAGTTTGGTAATTTTGTTATACAATTATGATTATGAAACGTATCTAAAATTGCAATATTGCTATTCGAGAGGATGAGTGATGATAGATGAGGCTGAAGGAATCACATATTTTTATTACAAAAATCCCACGCCTTATACGATTCGAACCCGCGCCCTCCGAGCGACATACGCTTCGGACCAGTGCCCTCAAGAGGGTTACCGACAGTGTTGGATCGAGAGCTTACCTCTTGATCTTGGGGATTCCCGAGTTCGAATCCCGTCGAAACCGACAATCCTGACTTCGGGTTTTCCCCGAGGGATTGAGTCCTCTTAAACAGCCCATCATAATTGTTCTATCCGCAACATACCTATAGCTCACCTGAAGAGGGGCATATTGCACCCAATAACAACTTTAATTACTACGGTAAAAGTTACAATAGTGTTACACAGTCATCACTCAGTGAATCTATGCGGATGCCAACGCCACATTGTCTCTGTTTCAGACTTCGGGTTCGGGAACTGGTACAACCCTGAGAGCATGCTGCGAACCAACTGCGGCTCCCCCGAGTACGCGGCTCCCGAGCTGTACCAGACCAACCGCGGCCACGGTCCGCCGGTCGACTTGTGGAGTCTGTGGGTGCCATTTGCTTCTTAGAGGGCCAGACTTAATCATACGGGTCGTATTGTTTCTGTATTTAGTAGTAAAGTCATGAGTAGGTATGGCGGCGATGTTGCATTCCCTTCTTTATAATCATTCGTTCAATGGTAAGTCTATAGATGGTAACCCTCGACGCTTGACCAGAAGTAAATCAAGGAACTAGCCCCTTGATTTACTTATGAGTGATGGTTACATGTCTACCAAACAATTGATTTTACAAATTGCAATGTCAGTAAAATGTAGGGCAATATTTTTTATTAAGTTTAGGGTGCACTTTTTAAGTCAAATCTGACCATCCACCATAATAAACAAAATAAAACATACAAATAAATGCATAATCGTAAGACAACTCACATAATATTTGAAAAATGCATTGTCGACCGAGAAATTTCGCGTCACTATCTTTACTCATCTTGTTAAATATTCTTGGGTAAATAATATACAATCAACTGCTAAATTAATTTAGGCAGAAATTGAAATTGAAAAAATATGCTTAATTTAACAAATCTGGTGCAAATGCACCTAAATTTTAGACTTCCGAAGACTCGTTTCATATTCCCCTTTTTTTTTGTGGTATTGTGCGAGGGTATATTAACAGCACATTACGTTTGTCGATCAAGCCTCAAATATAGCAGGTTGAGTTTTATCTCACATGGATAAAGGGCATAGTGGGATCATTTGTTTTAATTTCATATTATGTGTGTTAGAATGCGGTAGCATTAAGTTAGTTTTTAGTAAAATATTATATAGTTCCAATAAGGGACTAAACTTATAATGAGACCACGTGATAAGTATACCATCACCACCATTAGTAGGATATGCGTACTAGAATAATTTTAGTATAAGCTTATGTTTATTTGACCATGTTGACTAGCAGTCTTCCTCGAAAGCAGTGAGAGATACCTCAAATTGACCTCTATACACACTTTTTTCAAGCCGGCCTTGCAAATGGTTTTTTTAAAAAACCCGGTTTTTCCTTTGGGGGGGGCCTGTTTTTTCCGGTGGGGGTTTCGGGGGGAAAATAAAGGGGGGAAAAAAAACCCAGGGGGGGTTGGGGGGGGGGGGAAAAAGGGGGGTTTTTTTAGGGGGGGTTTAAGGGGGGGGGGGCTTTTCCCTTTTTTTTAGAAAAAAAATTTTTTAAGGGCCCAAATCCAACTGAGCGTTTTCCTAGTATATTAATATAAATCTGAAGGAGAGCAAATCGAGTCGAGAAAAACACTGCTCGCTCGAGCGAACATGCCTACTCGTTAAGTATCACGCTATGATTTAATTTGTGTAACAGTAATTATGTTTTTGAGCGACTTAACCCAGATTGACTAACTGCATGAACTATGGCACTGAAAATGTTTCATCTTCAAACTCATAAGAATCAATAACTGCAAAACTAAAACTTCACTAAATGCATTTATGTGACATGGAATATTGTAATGTATGTATGCATTATATGTTACAAAACCAATTATAGTGAGACACAATTGTCATGCGGTATGAGGCTTGCTCTATTTATCACTGACATAATTATCTTAACATGATTTGACTGGTATATTGTATAATTTATATGTATTTTGTCAAGACAAATTGAAATTAATTACATTTTCTTGAATACATCAAATTGCAGGTAGTAACATAAATTTACCTTCATCGATTACAAAGGTATTTGGCTGGATTTAAATTTTGGAGATTCGAAATTCAAACCCACAATAACAAGTAAATGAATATTTGTTTTAAAACCCTTCCGATCATTTGAGTATTTATTCGTTTATTGTTCGAGTTCCTAGAAAACTATACATTTCTGTCGTCCTTGATCACTTTTCAATGTTTTGCATCGTTCTTTAGATACGACTTAGAAAACACTGCAATTTCGCGTGGTTTTCCGATAATTGACCAGGTCTTCCGATAATTGACCAGATCCATGTTTATTGGGTTAAAAGGGTAGGCTGAACCATTGAGTGGCTTTCTGTATTCTATGAACCAAAACCACGGAAACACTGTTGACGTCTTGAACTTAATTTAATACGAAATTTTCTTCTGTCCAGGGATTTGAAGATGCAAAACATCATGCTGACAGCCAACGCGAAGCAGGTTAAGATCGTAGGTAAGTAAACTATACACGTGACCGATGTAACGCGATCTCGTCGCGTCGGTCAACGACTAAACTAACCTTGAAATTATTAGCAGTCAATTTAAAGTAATCATCAATTCTATTTATAAATTTGTTTTTGTCGTCTACATTGTGTTTGTGTTATATGAGGGTTATCTTTGGTGTTTGCCATAAAATAAAATAAAACACCGACAACAATGAAGAAAGTTTGGTAATTTTGTTATACAATTATGATTATGAAACGTATCTAAAATTCAGTGGCGTGGCGAACATACCAAATCGGAGCCCAGGCACCGATACCAAAAGGGGTGGGTGGGTGGTCCCCCAGGGACCCACCCACCCCTTACTTTTTAATGAAACATAATATTTTATATACTTTATATGACTATTTTAATTGTTATAATCACACCTACTGAATTGTATGGCTACAGCTCTTTACTAACCTTAGAGTGTTACTGGACTGTTGTAAAAGTTGTCATGAATCATGATTTTTAGTAAGAGTGCAGACAACATGCATGATGGATATTCATCCAGTAGTTCTCAACTCAACTAATAACAGGTAGCAATTCAACAATTCTGCTTAATGAATAGACACGTTCGTTATACTATAACTTATTTCATTTGATTGAATAGATTGATTTGAGGAATTTATAAAGTAAATACAGCTGGTGGCATGGAGGAAGTCTAGAACATTTTCGAGTTTTCTGTTTTAATTTTTAAATTACCGTCTTATGATATGAAGCAGGATTATCGACGTCGTGAATGCAATAAGAAGAACATTCTTGGACCTATTGAATTGAAGTTTTTCCAGTACAATTTCTAGATAAAAATGCATTGATTTTAAATGAAATCGAGACACTAAGTTAGTCCGTTAAAGAAGTAAAATCGTATCCTTTCTCTCCAAATATTACAAACAAAGTGTTTCTCCCAAAACTCACAGAACTGTACCAAATAACCTTAAAAAACATTTTCCCGGGGCAAGCCACGGAGCCCCTAGTTTTCATTATTATGCGTTCAGTAGTTTTCCTAAATCCCAAATAATGGCTCTGCCAATAAACGGAGAAAAACGAACAAAATAACCAAATTGATTTCCAAAATGCACAGATTATCTGACGATCTAGGACATCCAATTTCTTTTCAAATGGGAAGGCCCCCGGATTCCTTTAGGTACTAAATTCTTCATTGATTACTTTCATAATGTGTATTTTTTCCAAATTCTGGCTATGCCGCTACGAGGAGGCGAAGAGGAATAACACACCGTTGGCTTTATGAGTTCAACAATTAAACATAAGCGCAATCTGTTCAGCGATTCGGCTGATTTTTATAGTTCACATTATTAAGCACACACACGCACAGAGTCACAGGATAAGCGCCGTTTATCTTGAATAGTAATCCTCATTCGCTTTGCTTACTCGTCTAATAAAATCATATTACCTGCCGGTAAAAAGCACCAAATCCATTCTTGGATCACCAAAATTAAAAATATTCCCTGCGGGGCTAATCTGAGGTAGACAAAAAAGAATTACAAACCGTTGGCTTTATGAGTTTCAAAAAAAAACAATATTTTCAGCGATTTCATTAAAATTTCATTACATAAAAATGAGGCTATCAACATCTATAAAATCATATTAATTGCTGGTAAAACGCACCAAATCCTTTCTAGGATGACCAAAATTGAAAAAATTCCCTGCGGGGCTAAATTACTGTGGAAGACTAAAAAATGATAAACCGTTGGTTTTTTGAGTTCAACAGAAAAAAAATTCAGCCATTTCATTAAAATTTCATTACATAGAAATGAGGCTATCAACATCTATAAAATCATATAAATTGCCGGTAAAACGCACCAAATCCATTCTAGGATCATCAAAATTGAAAACATTCCCTGCGGGGCTAAACTGGGGGCATGACCCCAGACCCCCTTGTTGCCAACAAAAGTAGGGGGTGGGTATAGTTAAAATATTGTAGGCACCGATCACTCTTAGTAGTTCGCCACGCCACTGCTATAATTGCAATATTGCTATTCGAGAGGATGAGTGATGATAGATGAGGCTGAAGGAATCACATATTTTTATTACAAAAATCCCACGCCATATATGATTCGAACCCGCGCCCTCCGAGCGACATACGCTTCGGACCAGTGCCCTCAAGAGGGTTACCGACAGTGTTGGATCGAGCGCTTAGCTCTTGATCTTGGGGATTCCCGAGTTCGAATCCCGTCGAAACCGACAATCCTGACTTCGGGTTTTCCCCGAGGGATTGAGTCCTCTTAAACAGCCCATCATAATTGTTCTATCCGCAACATACCTATAGCTCACCTGAAGAGGGGCATATTGCACCCAATAACAACTTTAATTACTACGGTAAAAGTTACAATAGTGTTACACAGTCATCACTCAGTGAATCTATGCGGATGCCAACGCCACATTGTCTCTGTTTCAGACTTCGGGTTCGGGAACTGGTACAACCCTGAGAGCATGCTGCGAACCAACTGCGGCTCCCCCGAGTACGCGGCTCCCGAGCTATACCAGACCAACCGCGGCCACGGTCCGCCGGTCGACTTGTGGAGTCTGTGGGTGCCATTTGCTTCTTAGAGGGCCAGACTTAATCATACGGGTCGTATTGTTACTGTATTTAGTAGTAAAGTCATGAGTAGGTATGGCGGCGATGTTGCATTCCCTTCTTTATAATCATTCGTTCAATGGTAAGTCTATAGATGGTAACCCTCGACGCTTGACCAGAAGTAAATCAAGGAACTAGCCCCTTGATTTACTTATGAGTGATGGTTACATGTCTACCAAACAATTGATTTTACAAATTGCAATGTCAGTAAAATGTAGGGCAATATTTTTTATTAAGTTTAGGGTGCACTTTTTAAGTCAAATCTGACCATCCACCATAATAAACAAAATAAAACAATACAAAATAAATGCATAATCGTAAGACAAACTCACATAATATTTGCAAAAATGCATTGTCGACCGAGAAATTTCGCGTCACTATCTTTACTCATCTTGTTAAATATTCTTGGGTAAATAATATACAATCAACTGCTAAATTAATTTAGGCAGAAATTGAAATTGAAATAATATGCTTAATTTAACAAATCTGGTGCAAATGCACCTAAATTTTAGACTTCCGAAGACTCGTTTCAGATTCCTTGTTTTTTGTGGTATTGTGCGAGGGTACATTAACAGCACATTACGTTTGTCGATCAAGCCTCAAATATAGCAGGTTGAGTTTTATCTCACAACGATAAAGGGCATAGTGGGATCATTTGTTTTCATTTCATATTATGTGTGTTAGAATGCGGTAGCATTAAGTTAGTTTTAGTAAAAATAATTATATAGTTCCAATAAGGGACTAAACTTATAATGAGACCACGTGATAAGTATACCATCACCACCATTAGGAGGATATGCGTCTAGAATAATTTTAGTATAAGCTTATGTTTATTTGACCAATGTTGACTAGCAGTCTTCCTCAGGAAAGCCAGTGAGAGATCACACCCTCAAAATGCACCTCTATAACACACTTTTTTCAAGCCTGCCTTAGGCAACTGAACAATGTAATACATTTTAAAAATACAAATCAAATTAATAATGATTTTTATCAAGTCATTGGAGGCCAATGTTGAATCACGATCGTGGGTTATGTATAACAATGTGCAATGTACAAAGGCAAAGAATCATACACACCGAAGGCATTCACTGCTATTTAGCCCTATCAGTCACGAATTAAATTGGTCTTATACTTAGGTCATTTTCAGCAAACAATTCATTCTTCTAGCTAGGAAGCTTCGCAAACGCTTTTTCAGGCGCGTTGTTGGATGAGCGTATGTTTTTATAAACGAAAAAGCGTAAATTGAGATTTTCATGAGAAATTATTTTTCGATCGCGCTCAAATTTTACAACAATACTTTAATTAATGAAATTAAGGTTCTGTGAGAAAATCATTACAATCGGATAAAGCATGTAGGTATTATAAGTCGAAGAATGTTTGTTTGTGTTAAAAATTTAAAAAATCGTAAAATTGCGATTTTCATAAGAAATAATTTTTCGATTGCGCTCAAATTTCACGCGAATATATTAATTCATAAAATTAAGGTTCTGTGAAAAAATCATTACAATCGGATAAAGAATGTAGGTGTTAAAGTCGAAGAATTTTTTTTAAATCGAAAAAAAAAACCTAAAATTGCAATTTTAGTAAGAAATAATTTTTTGATTACACTCAAAAACGTGTCAGTTCTAAGTTCAGAGATTTCAAAGGCCTTCAGAAAATTTCATCGTAATTGGAGTATCGGTTTAGCAGGAATCGTTTTAACAAACACACAAAAATACAAACTGAAAAAATAAGAAAAACGAAAAAAAAATCGTAAAATTGCGATTTTCATGAGAAATAATCTTTCGATTGAGCTCAAAAACGTGGCAGTTCTAAGTCCAAAGATTTTGAAGGCCTCCAGAAAATTTCATCGAAATTAGAGTATCGGTTTAGTTGGAATCATGTTAACAAACACACAAAAATACAAACAGAAAAAAACAAGAAAATCGAAAAATATCGTAAAATTGCAATTTTCATGAGAAATAATTTTTCGATCAATTTTTTGAACCGTGCAGTTCTAAGTTCAGAGATTTCAAAGGTCTCCAGAAAATTTCATTGCAATTGAAGTATCGGTTTAGCCGGAATCGTGTTAACAAACACACAAAAATACAAAAAAAACATTCCGGATTTTTTTCTCCAGTGTAGTGAAATGGAATCTTCGCTTCACTCGCTACGCTCATCCAATTATTTTCTTAGAAATTTTGATATTTCCAAATATGTTTTAGCACGATAAAGAATTTGGACTAAATTTTGGATTTTAAACTTAAGCTACAATTTTAGTTCAAATTTAAATTTTAAGCGCATTTCTAAATGAAGTTTTTTTCTGAATTTTGTATATATTTTATATTAGATTTCCGGGAAAAAACAAAATTTTCATATTTTTATCATTTTTTCGGATGAGTATTTTCAATTTTTTCTAATAAAGATTCTATAGAAATGGGGATTTTTTTATTTCTTTTCAAATTTACAAAAAAAATTAAATGTGGTCAAACTGAAAAACCTATCATTTACTCGGATTTAAATTAATAACTTCATGTCCAAGGTCATGGACGCCATGAATGAAAGGGTAAGGGTAGATTATTGATGAGCATGTCCGTGTGTCTGAAGATTAGCAAAGCGTTTAGTAGAAAAATATAAAATCCCCCATCTCATCCGATTACTTCTTCTAATGTCGGATTTAAGTGTTTGCTTCTGAGCGCAGGGGAGTTGTGGTCTACGCGATGGTCACTGGATTTCTACCGTTTGCCGTCGCCGACACGAGTATTACGTCGACAGAGAAACGGGAACGTCTTCTGAAACAAATTGAGCAGGGCTTCCAACCGCAACACAAAGCCGAGCTTTGTTGTGTATCCCAAGGTGATGGAGCACAAGCGTTGACAAAAATACCTCACATATCTATCACATTACTAATGTTTTTCGATTTATTTATGCAAACCAATCTTAAATCTATACTTAGGCCTACTTTTAGAATCACAGATATTATTTTGAGTTGACATTACTGTCAATGTTTACGACAGTAACGATACGTGAATTTTTATCCTGGTTTTCTAGTAATAATAATATATACATCGCTACTCTTTATTCCAACAACTATATAGTTGGGTAAAGGGGTGTTTCCACCATTGGTCTTGGGCATCCCAGGAATCAGTATCGGTCTGCCAAGCTCGACACATCATTTTCTTGAACTACATGATCTTCGTGTATTTCTTTCTCTTGCCGTGACACCAACTCTCTCCACTTTTTCCTGTCTTCCCACCATCTCTCTCTATCTCGCACCACTGCCCAATCCTCTCCTCTCTCCTCCACATCTGCTTGTACCTGGTCTTGCCATCTATCCCTAAGTCTTCCCACTCTTCTTCTCTCATTCACTACTTCAAATGCTTGTCTTGGGATCCTATTCTTCTCCATTCTTCTCATGTGGCCATACCATCGTAGTCGGTCCTTACCCATCTTGAACTTATAATAATATATAAAATAATAATAATAATAATAATAATAATAATAATAATAATAATAATAATAATAATAAATAATAATAATAATAATAATAATAATAATAATAATAATAATAATAATAATCATCATCATCATTTATTATTAGCTGAGTTCAGCTATCGATACAGGGTATAATATCTTTATACATACTTAATATTAGAACAATCTGATGTTCAATCAGATGTTTAAATAATAATAAACATTCTGACCCTTCATAATAATAATGATAGCAACCAACCAGATGTTATTACCGTTCATAATATTATATCTACAATCACTGAAAAACAATCGTTTATATTTTAACTTAGTTCCACGTCATAACTAAAACCTTCTAGACGATGGGAGTAAGTTTTTAAGTTAATTTGATTTAAGGGCGCGTCATCCGTAACCCTTGGGAGGGAGTGGGGTTCCAGTTCCTCTAGCTTCGGGGGATAAAATGAAGTTCGCGATCTGGGTTTGATAACCTAAATGCCTGTTTTCTCGACGATTAAGATCAGCAGACATTCTCTGGGCTAAATTCTACCCCGGGCCCAGACGGAGGAAGTGACAGGAAGTGTGCAATAATTGTAAAATAGGTGCTTGCAGCACTACTTCTAACTAATATGATCAATTCTGTATTATTCACTTCAACATTGTATCAAAATGACTTGCTCCTGTGTGTACAGATTGCGTTCACGTGGTGAGTCGTCTGCTGACTGTGGATGATCAGGAGCGTATAGCAACGCAGGAGCTTATGTTCCATCCGTGGGTCACTTGCCGACAGACGAGGATCTTGAAAGATTACACATACAAGAAACTTGAGACGGACGACTACAATAGGGTGAAACACATCTAACAAAAACTAGAAATATTCTTATTAAATTGGTCATAATTATGAACTATCTCGATGAAAACGGATGTATGGGACTTTGTGTGGCTCATTGGTGAGGTGGGGTTATCCCCCCTCGCAATGAAAAAGTTCACGAAGTAATTCGTAGTTTGGGCTTACTTCAAAAGTTGGCTGTGGAGTAAATACGTTGTCTACTTAAAAAAACAAATGCACCGGTGATTTTAGGGCTGTCGATGAGAGGTCCAAAACACGAATTGTGTACCTATATTAGTAATACCCGTTTTTGAAAACCAGTTACTTGGTCGACAGAATAAATAAATAATTTAAGTTTCAAGTTCATTTCGTTTAAAATAAATGGTAACTACAGTATTGACTTACTTATAGTTAATTTTAAATGGAATCAAAATCATTGTGAAGTTAAAACAGTTAGTAATAGTGTATTATTCTAAATTCAACATAGCTTTATTATAACATAATAATTATTATTTTGTTCCATTGACAATCGTGTTTTTTGTTATAGATCGTCAAAACAATTGCCCAACTTCTGAATATGAAGCACGATGAAGTAATGGGCGCATTGAAATCCAGCCGCACGGGCACGGCAGGTGGAATGTTTAATATTCTACTTCTAAAACAATTCAGTACCACCCTGCCAGAGAGCAGCCCACCATCTCAGAACTTGAACGCATACACCGTTTTAAAAAAGCGATCTGTAAACAAATCATATTGTGGGAAAGAAGGTTCCGTGACTTTCTCACCACGCTTGCCCACTCACAACAAGCCTCGAGCTGTGTCTCATTACAAATCCGTTCACTCGAAACGAAATCAAACTCCTCGCGAAGCTAACAAGTGCCGAGTGAAGACCGGTGTTCCGTCGTCTCTGCAGGTGAAGCAGATCGAGCCATCCGCGAGCACGTGTGAGGGCGACTCATCGTACAGCAGCTCGTTAGACTCTCTTGGCGACTTAACTATACTAGCAAGCTCTTCTGACGACTTGAAGGAAATGACGTTTCGTGTCGGTTACAAACAAAACGATGGACTAAAACTCAGATCAAAGACCGCGTGCTCTTCATTAGTGAGTAGGCAACACAAAATACAGGTTTCTGAAAGAGGCACTGAGGATAAAATGAAATTTCCTAGTCGTCCTTCCGATTCCATTGACCAAAGACCATCAGCTTACTTCAGGTCCTCCTTGAATCCAAAGCCAAGGGCAAAGACAGGCGTTGCGAAACCACCGATGAAGCAGACTGGTTTACAAGAAAGGTCCTGGAAAGAAGAGCTTGGGGATAATATTCCAAAGTTGCCCAGTCACGCTAGATTCACATTGTCTCATTTAAACAAACGGTCACCACCAATACGACATTCTGTCTTGTCTCCCAATGAAAGGTCCAGTCCTAACAGAGGGATATCTTCTGTACCGGCACAAATCAAACGAATGGGAAAACAGGTTTCACCTAAAAACAGAAAGGACAAATACTCTCCTACACAAGTTTTGCATTACCCCAAGGAGACGAATGTATATCTACATGAAATAGGCAGGTCTAAATCAAAGACGAACTTTGGTACATCTCACGAGAAACAAACTAATTTAAAACGACCTCCTGTGCATGCACTGAGCGAAGCAACAAGAGAATCGTTCTTCTCCAATCGTACAAGACAAACCCCACGAACGCATATTGAATCGAAACACCTGTCAACGCTTGTTCATAAAGTGAAGAATTATTTTTCTCATAAGGTCACCTTACAGGATGAGAATTCTTTGGAGTACAACAGACAGAAACAACAGAACAAAAACAAATCAGCATCAGATTATGATCATCGTGATCTTAACGAGCCAAGGACCAACGCCAAAGTTGTTAAGTCAAGGACAAAGCAGCATGGAGACCACATTAGTGATACACATAACCTTTCACGATATAGTTGTGACAAGAAGAGTCCTAAGAGAACGATTCCTTTGGTAAGAGGATCCCGCCTCCTATCACCAAATTCAATAGCCAGGGTGAGGATTGAGTGCATCAAGCAGTTGGAATCTTCCCAAGACGAACAAGCATCCCCACGATACTCTCCTGGTGATATCAGGACAAGGCGAAGGAACAACTTTTCTGCAGGTCTGGAGACTCGCGAACACTCGAGAGCTTCGCCTGGTGTCAGGAGCAGAGATGTCAAGACAACTCAATATAAAAACACATCTGGTAATCACAAAAATATACAAATATCATATAACACACACATAGACTGTAATTTTATTGAACAAAAATATAAACATGCTCTTAAGAACATCCTTTTGGTAGAAGCCAACTTGTCAGAAATCTAAAGTTAATATCGTTAAAAAATGTAATGTATTGACACCCAATTTCATGCATGAAAGTTTGAAAACCTTTAGTTTTGAATTCGGTTTTATTTTTATGTAATGGCAGGTCGATCTTGATTGTGAGGTGCCCACGAAATTGGTAGAACACTCTTATTTTATCTTAAATAGATAGGAAATTAAAAGTTGTACAATACATAAAGACAATTTGTTGTCTAAAGTTACCCATCAGCGTTTTCCTCATGCCTTGAAGCGAATTCTGTCCGTTTGTGCATGTGTGTGTCGATTGTACATGACCTCCGACTGGCAAGCGTCGTCTTTTATTGGCATGCCCTTCAACATGGATGATGATACGGAATGCTTTTGGTAATTCTGTGGGTCACAAGGTATCGTCTAGATTCACTCAAAGGGGAGACTATCTTAACCCGGCACCTCAACCGAAATTGATTTACGGTGTATGCAGTTTTATTAGTGTGTTCGCTACCAAATTTGGATACTCTAGAATACATCTAGTTCCGAAAGAGAGACTGTGATTCTATTCGAATCCCGTCGAGACCGGCAATCAGGACTGAAAATTTTCCGAGGTTGTGTTTTCTGGTATGCAAGGGATTGAGTCCTCTTAAATTTCACTTTGGACATCCCTTCACAAATGTCATAACTCCACCGACAGTGTTGGCTCAAGCGCTAAGCGAGACTCTGATTCGAGAGGTGCCGGGCTCGAATCTCGTCGAGACCGGAAAGCTTGACTGAAGGTTTTCCGAAGTTTTCCTCAGTCTTTAATGGTAATGCAAGGGATTGACTCCTCTTAAACTGACCACGGACATCCTTCCACAAAGATCCAAACTCAAATATACCTATTGTTAGACACCTGCTGAAAGGGAGCATACATTGCACACTGGGCAGGTTAGCAACGTTAATCTTTAATATTTTCTTGTCATTCATAAATTTGTCATGAACAATATTATATAATATCGCTTGTTTTTTGTTTTTTACGATAGGACCTACGAGGTTGATGGTAAAACATAAGTAACTTTGTTGTATGGGAATTAAATAAACATTGGTAATGATTTTCTTCAAACGATGATGTTGCAGTTCTTCGGAGGCCAGATCAATGCAGAGCCCCAACGAGCGAAGAGTTTCACGGTATTGATCCCAAATCTAGAATAAGGGTGAAATCTTCTGTGGCTGAATCCAGGCAGAACCGACCAACTACTTGCAAGGTCAATGATTCCAAGAAGCCATTCCGAGCAGCCCAATCAGCTACGACAAATCATCCCAGACGGAGACCTACTGAAGAATTCAGGACTGCAGCAGTACCCATTCCTCACACAAAGATGACTTTTAAAAAAAGTTGTGAAATGCATAATTCTTTGGATGTTGCTTGTAAACGCAAAGAGGAATGTCCACGTGGTAAACAGTGGAAGCAAGCTACGCAACGTGACTCTCGGAGTCACTACGAAGCCAAAACGTCATCCTCGGGAGATGAATGTAGTTATTCTCCAAGTTACCTGGAAGCTTTGACGAAAGAATTTAAACCCAGTCTAGCAAAATTATTATCGGAAAGTTCTAGACCCATACGGACTAAGCTTGCAGTTCAAAGCAGTTCACCAAACACCCTTTCTCCTCGTTATAATTGCAAGTCACATATCAATGTAGTTTACAAACCGTCTTCGCCTGCAAGCAAAGCGACAGGAAGAGCAGTTCAACACTGCCCGATGAGCATGGCTGAGAGGTCACGACGAAGAAATGTCCCACACGAACGCCTTGACCCGCGAGAAGCGAAGAAAGCTTCTAGTTACTTTTCTTCGCTGCCCGAAACGTCCAAAGTGGCGTCCCGACATCGGCCAAGTGTGCGCGTAGCGTGGGCTGAGCCCCCCTCGCCCGACCGCCCACACCTCGTGGGGCTATCTACAGTCCAAAGACAGCATGACCCTGGGCCTCGATGACAGACACTTGACCCGCTGGACTGTACGCGTACAGCATTTATATTACCTACATGTTTTGTAAAAAAGTAAATTCATTTATGCTTCTTAGAACGTTAATAAACATTGTACATTTGCATGGAAATCTTATTTCATTTCTAGATTTTTAGAAGGCGCTACAAACTATGTATTTGGATGCAGAAATGACTGTGGAACATAAAAATCAGAAAATGTAAAGCATTTTTAACTTTATCTGTGACGATATGAACTATCGATTCTTTCTTATGAATAAAGAATTTGAATTAAATTGAACGTGTTGAGGTATCATTTTAGTAGTCTCGAACCCATGGTCTTCTAGTCTTTACCTAGAAAAGAACACGTTCTGTCGTATAATAATATTATGCAGGCACGGTGTTATGTCGATACGGTTCTGACTTTAGGAATATGGTCATTTAGAAATTCAGTCAAACAAAAGCATTTGCGCCGCACGTAGTCTTATTATTTACTACAATTCAGAAATTAAAAAAGTCCGCCCCAACCGGGAATCGAACCACGGATCTCCCGCATTCCAGACAGGCATCTTAAGGCACTGTGAGGAGCACTATAGCTAAGCAGTGAGGTTAGTCTTAGTCACTGTAAGGAGCACTAGGCCAAGCAGTGGGGATAGTCTTAGTCCTTGTACATAACTAGTGGTAACATGTATGAAGAGTCTGTAAATACTACAGATAGTGGGACATGAAAACATAGTTTTTTTTTAAACATAAGAGTTACGTCACCAAACTCTATGTGGACCTTTTCCTCTAATAGTACGGATTTTAAGAATATATCTCTTAACATCTGGACTATAAACAACAATAAAGGACCCTATCCATTGGCTGAAACTTTGACCGTTTGACGTAGTGATGGGGCTTTTCTAACTAATGTCAGCCAGGTGATTAGACGAGGGAACGGAGCGACTGAGTATCTCCATTCAACTCAAACGAGCCTTCGTCGTGATTAATTTGTCTGTTAAATGTTAAATGTTAAAATGTCTGTCTGTTTGTTTGTCCAGTCCCATACAGCCGAACGGCCAAATAGATTGATCTGAAATTTTAAACAGACATCCGTGACCAGTTAACTGAGAACTGATAACAAAATGAAAAAATCCTTGCTAATTAAACCTACAAGAAATAATTAGACGAGTGAGCGCAGCGAAACAAAGTCCATAACGCTACTCGATCGGGCCTTGGTCGTGATTAATTCTGTATGTGTATGTCTGTCTGTTTGTCCGGTCCCATACGGCCGAACGGCAAAATAGATTGAGCTGAAATCGTTTTAAACAGAAATCCGTGACCAGGTAACTGATAAATGCTAATATAACAAAATGAGAAAAATCCGTTGCGATTTAAACCTACAGAAATAATAAATTGAAAAATAAGCATGAAATGTGTGTAGGTTTCATTTTGACAACAATGATTTTGTTCTTGAAGACGACATTTTAATCGAATAATTTTTGGCAGGCTGTGATAACATGCATAGCAGTGACCAAGGTTCCCCTAAATTCCGCTGGGACATTGAGTAAACCTTGCAATCTTTACTCGTATTTCAATTTCAACTGGCTATGTTTTCCATAGTATTGTCAAGGTTGATGTAGACTATTGCGTTATATGCATTTTAAAACATGTTTAATATTTTTTTAAATACAATCCATAAACTACAAAATCCTTTCCGACTAGGGGATTGAACCCAGGTCTCCCACATTCCGGGTATAAGGGCGCCTGAGCCAACTAGACTATAGGGAAACGCCAAAGTCGTTGATAGACTAGTGAGTGAGCCATGTGTTGAATACCCGGTATCATTCCCCATACTGGGCTAGATCCAGCCTTAGGTATAGGGGAGGAGAGGGGATGTTCCCGGGTACTTAACACAATCATGGCTCACTCACTCGTCTATCAATGACTTTGGCGTTTCCCTAGTTTATTTTAATACATGACGGTTTTTGGAACATTGAGCCACATTAGTGAGAGTAGTTGCTGGATGAGCGTAGCGAAGACTTAAATTTCACTGCCCCCCCCCCCCCCCCCCCACAACAAAGAAATTAGCTCGGGTGTTTTTTTTATTTTTTTTCAGTCTGTTTGTTTGCTCTCTACCGGGTAAACGGCCCATGCAATCTTGATGAAAATTGGAGAGGACCTTCGAAATCTCTGAACTTAGACATGCCACGTTTTTTGGTACAATCGAAGAAATATATTTCTCATGAATATCGTACTTTTACGATTTTTCCCCCGATTTTTAATGCGATATTTTCGTAATATTTAGCTCGGCACCGGGCTAACGGCTACTCCGATCTCGATGAAACTATCGGAACGTTTGATATCATTAGATTTTGATGTTTTTTATTTTGATTAAAACCTTTATTTCTATGTATTCTGGCTAACTTTTTCATCTTAAAAAAAAAACGAGCTAGTTGAAGCCCCACCCTTTTGGTCAGAATCGGCCCAATTGTCACTAAAAATACCAGGGGAGAGGCTTCGAGCCCCACGACCATTCCCAAAACAGATGGAATATTATAACTGTCACGAAAATATCGCATTAAAAATCGTAAAAGTACGATATTCATGAGAAATATTTCTTCGATTATACCTAAAAACGTGGCAGATCTAAGTTCAGAGATTTCGAAGGTCCCCTCCAATTTTTATCAAGATCGCATATGCCGTTTGCCCGGTAGAGCGCAAAAATACAGACAGAAAAAAAAAAAAAAAAACATCCGAGCTAATTTTTTTAGGGGTCAGTGGAATTGAAGTCTTTTGCTTTGCTCATCCAACAGGGAATTTTGCGCGATAGAGGTGGGGATTTAGCCATCACCGGCGGGGATACTTATCAGTTAAACAGTCAGGGATGAAATTACCAGAGGGGGAAAATCCCCCCATCCCCCCCGTCAATTCGCACCCTGTGTGGGGGGAAGGGGGGTGCGTGCGTGCGTGCGTGCGTGCGTGCGTGCGTGTGGCGAGGAAGGGGAGGATGGGGAGCTAGTGGGGAATAAAATATGTTAAACTAAACAAATTATACAAACACCCAATATTTTTCACTCGCACAGCTGGTAGACAAACATCATAATTTTGCTCTCTTCTCGTCCACTCCTATGCTACTCTGCTCCTAGTTAAAACAAACATTGAATTCAGTCATCCTTTTTATTACCATTTCAATACCTTGTAATGGTGTGTGTAACTGGGATCTACAAAAAATATCTAGGTGCCCGTTAGGGCGCCGCAGCCAAGCCGCGGTGCGCTACACACTCAAGCACCTTATACACCAAGCAGAGTTGGGGTGATTTCGAGGTGTTACCCAGCCGTCATGTAACGTGATGTGAACTTGAAAACTATCACAATCGAGGGGATTTAGGTACCTGACAACACATGCCAAATTTTATTGGGGTACGATTATTCCTTCTTGGTGAAAAAATGGCTTGAAACATGCTCAAAATCACTTTAAGGATGTTAGCTACTGCTACTACTGCTAACATCTAATACGTCGGCCCGCGATTCTGACCAGACGGGTGGGACTACAATGTTCATATTTTACATGGACATTAAGGTTATAGAAATATAGTCTCTTTTGAAAAAAAAAGTTGAAAAAGTTTGTTGGAAGGCTTCCAAATAAAGGTTTTAAAATAAGCCTTAAACACTTGGCATACAATCAACAAGTAACCATAGTTACTTGACACTTGTTGACGGTATAAGCAGAGTTAGGCGGGAAAGTGCGATACGTAAACAAATAGCGGACATTCAAAATTTTTCTTCTTTGTGTGGAACGAGAAAAGGTGTCATTTATACTCTCATAAAACAAATCAGAAACCGTCCCTGGCCTAGGCCCAGATGTGGAAAATTATTTATAATGCAAAAGTGTAGGTCTAAAGTTCCATTTGGCTATAGGACTAGTAAAATTCATACTTACATTACATGTTTGACAAGCCTAGCCAACCCTATGCCAGCACAACATTGTTCTGATATGAACTTGCTCAACTGTTTGTTTACATAATTGCAACAATCAAATCATTTCATACAACTTGTCTTTCGATTGGCCCGCGTTTATGAAGGCACTGCCATCTAGAATAAATATAGAACTTTTTCGAGCTCTTTGCTATACGCAAATCTTTTTAAAGTGTTTGGATTTCGTGATACTCTTTCAACCATAGACATCCGGGGTTTAATATCAATGCTTTCAACTCACAACCCATGACGTTTTCCACGATACCGTTCAAGAATACCAATTCCTTCGAAAACGAAAACGACTTCGTTTTCAAATTGCGTTTTCAACTCATCTCCCACGAAGCCAAGAAGTGGGGTCCAGGCCTTATACCGTCGTTATACCATGGTTATACCACCTATACCCAGGATGTACATGAATCCGGGTCTAGATATTTACATCCTATATTGTTACTGCTAATACCATAGAATTTAAACAACTTTGATAAAAATATTATATTTTAGCAAATAATTTTGTAATGGAACTTGAAAAAGTAATGAGATCACACACATAACAAAAACTTGTAGAAATACAGCCAAACCTTACACACTCAAAAGGAATGAGATCTAAAAAAAGGGCCAAGCTCATCTACCCTTCCACATAAACGTACAGTGTCCCATAACAGCATCCTCGAAAAGCTTGGCAAAATAGAATTTGCATGTTATTACGTTTAAATTAATTAGAAAAAAAGAACTTGGATAAACTATTACGTTAAATTAATAATCGCAAATTCTATTTTGCCAAGCTTTTCGAGGATGCTGTTATGGGACACTGTACGTTTATGTGGAAGGGTAGATGAGCTTGGCCCTTTTTTTAGATCTCATTCCTTTTGAGTGTGTAAGGTTTGGCTGTATTTCTACAAGTTTTTGTTATGTGTGTGTATAAATGACAGGAAAAAACGGAGAAGCAAAACCAATTGGTTTTCAGATACCCCGCCAAGACGAGATGAGTTGGCAGCAATGGTTGGCAGTTCCTAAAAACATAGCTTTTGGTACGATGGCAACCTTGGTTTCTATTTGCCATGTGTCATCAGCAGCTGTTATCTTTCAAGTGGATGAGCAGACTCTGTCAACGACAGGAAAATAGGTTTATATTCTTTTTTTATGCAGTTCCAATATTAACTAGCTTTGCCTTATATTCTGTCATCAATTCAACCGGTATAATGTCAGAAGGTTTAAGTCCAGGAGATCCGAACTCGTATTCCAGACCAGGTAAGTTACTAGGCCTACAAAGTAACAGGGGCAAGGCCCATAGATATTGAACACCTGGCACTCTTTCGGTTGGTATGGCCAGTTTTTGATTTTGTAGGTAGCCCTACTTCATATTTAAAATAGCGACATTAAAGGTTTTGTAGGTACTTTTGATTTAAAATAGCGACGTTAAAGGTTTTGTAGGTACTTTTTAAAAAACTGGCCATACCAACCGAAAGAGTAGGCCTACCCCTACCGAACTCCTATGGCTAGGCCTAGGGCTACCTAGCCGGTACTTTTGCAGTTGGTATGGACCAACTTTTTAACACTGCAATTTTAGGGGAAAAGTAGGATAGGGCGCAAAGCGCGTATGTTTTACAATATTATCATTTTTTATTATTATTATTATTATTATTATTATTATTACTAGGTCGCTTCGCGAATGCTTTTTTTAGTTGCTTTGATGGATGAGCTTTTTTGTAAGTTTTTAGTTTGCATGGGATCTCTTTACTTTTGCAAGTGCTTTTTGAACACAATGTTTGCCTAGTGTGATTGTTGTCAAGTTTCTATTGTTTCATGTTTATTGTTAACACACATAACAAAAACTTGTAGAAATACAGCCAAACCTTACACACTCAAAAGAAATGAGATCTAAAAAAAGGGCCAAGCTCATCTACCCTTCCACATTTGCGCATTCTTAATTCATAAACGTACAGTGTTCCATAACAGCATCCTCGAAAATCTTGGCAAAATAGAATTTGCAATTATTAATTTAAACGTAATAACATGCAAATTTTATTTTGCCAAGCTTTTCGAGGATGCTGTTATGGGACACTGTACGTTTATGAATTAAGAATGCGCAAATGTGGAAGGGTAGATGAGCTTGGCCCTTTTTTTAGATCTCATTTCTTTTGAGTGTGTAAGGTTTGGCTGTATTTTTACAAGTTTTTTGTTAAAATATAACAATTTTATCAAAGTTGATTTAATTTCTATGGTATTGCCGTATTGGCAATAACAATAGGATGTAAAATATCTAGACCCGGATTCATGTACATCCTGGGTATAGGTGGTATAACCATGGTATAACGACGGTATAAGGACTGGTTAAGTCTAGGCCACTCACATCCAATTGAAACTTTCCCATGCTACAACAAGCGCACAACTAATGTTATTTTATACTTTTCACTGCATCCACAGCCATGTAAATCAAATGATTATCAAAAGAACGTAGAAAATTTGCACAGTTTTTGTTTTGGTTTTATATAGTGACAGGAGTTTTGCGTGAATTCATTGAAAGAAATGAATCGGTGTATTATTTCCTTACATTTTTGTATAGCCTAGGTGGACAATCATACTATTGTTTATCTGCATTAGGCTTTTAGTAATCAAAACAAGTTATTTGTGCGGGAAGTGTGTCAGAACAAGGTTGTGCTGGCCTAGGGTTGGCTAGGCTTGTCAAACATGTAATGTAAGTATTAATTTTATCTAGTCCTATAGCCTAATGGAACTTTAGACCTACACTGTTGTATTATAAATAATTTTCTACATCTGGGCCTAGGCCAGGGACGGTTTCTGATTTGTTTTATGAGAGTATAATGACACCTTTTCTCGTTCCACACAAAGAAGAAAAATTTAAAATGTCCGCTATTTGTTTACGTATCGCACTTTCCCGCCTAACTCTGCTTGTACCGTCAACAAGTGTCAAGTAACTATAGTTACTTGTTGATTGTATGCCTAGTGTATAAGGTTTATTTTAAAACCTTTATTTGGAAGCCTTCCAGCAAACCTTTTCAACTTTTTTTTTCAAAAGAGACTATATTCTACAACCTTAATGTCCATGTAAAATATGAACGTTGTAGCCCCACCCGTCTGGTCAGAATCGCGGGCCGATTGAAACTGACGGTTTAGACAGTAGATAGATCTATAGATAGATAGTACTTTATTTGTTGTTTAAATACATACAGAAACATGTAACCTAACAACAAAAAGGCGAGGTTCAATCCAACACGATTGTTCTTCCACCTAAGCCATATACATACATAGAAATTTAACATTAATTATTTAAAGACATTTTACATTTTTTACAACAAAAGATAATATATAGGCCTACATGAAGAGAGTAGTTATATAAAAATATAGTACGTATAAATGTAGTATCAATAAAACATTTTCTCAATGTTACACTAGCCAAGCCCTAGTACATATTCCGTTAACTTGTAATAGCAGCCTTCAATGAGGTATGTTTTAAGGTTCCTACTAAAGGTGTGTATAGATTTAATATTTTTTATTTCATTAGGTAGGGCATTGAACATCTTTATGCTATTATTATGAGTGCTTCTCTGTGCCATACTAGTGTTGCAGCTGTTTATGTGTAGATTAGAAGCGCTTCTAGTTTGATAAGAGTGCACATCACTATTTAGGGTGAAATTTTTTGCATTTCTTTTTACTTGCATGATACTGGTATGGATGTAGATACCTGGTACTGTTAAAATATGCAGCCTCTTAAAGATTGGTTTGCAGGATGTTCTTGGCCCTACACCTACTATGGCTCTGACTATCCTTTTTTGCTGAAGTAATACTCTATACCATACAAAAATGCAAAAACTTGCAAAAAAGGGGCCAAGCCGAAAACGAGGAAGATACAAGTGGCTCAACTGCATAAAGTGGTGATATCTAGAAGTGTGGCCAAGCCCATTATTTTGTTTAAAATAATAAATATATTTATTTATTATATAATAAATTCATAATATATCAATATCCATATTATTATCTAACTATAATTATGAAATAAATATATTAACAAAAATAACATAAACATTAAATAAATTTATTGAAACATTTACATGTGGAAATATCAAAATTAAAAGCTTGGTCGATGGATTTGAATTGGTTATGTTTTGGTTAGTCAGTAACGACAACTAAGCTAAAAATTCATCGACCAAGCTTTTAATTTTGAATGGCGTCTGTTAATTTTGATATTTCCACATGTAAATGTTTCAATAAATTTATTTAATGTTTATGTTATTTTTGTTAATATATTTATTTCATAATTATAGTTAGATAATAATATGGATATTGATATATTATGAATTTATTATATAATAAATAAATATATTTATTATTTTAAACAAAATAATGGGCTTGGCCACACTTCTAGATATCACCACTTTATGCAGTTGAGCCACTTGTATCTTCCTCGTTTTCGGCTTGGCCCCTTTTTTGCAAGTTTTTGCATTTTTGTATGGTATATCAATAATTTTTTTAGAACGTACACGGTATAGATGCTAGCATCCAAGTGGAGAAAATTACTTTATTTACAATGATTCAAAATGAAATCTCACTCATTAACAGTTAAAAGGTTTGAGCATCGCAGTTATAATTTTTTTTTTGCATTATCTAAGCTTCCGGTCATCTAATCCAATTATTGTTTGTATAGCATATGGCCACTGAGATGACTGACATCGGTGCAGATTTTGGCTTCTCTAACATCATCCATTGAGGCCCCACAAACTGATACGGCAAGGGCCAGCCACCTACCCACCCACCCAGCCAGCCCAAGAAGAAAGTAATTTCGAACGATCTTGACGTCTCAATAACTTCTAGACGCATCAACAGATCGGGATGAAACTTGAAATGGGTCATCTCATAGTAAAAGCCCTTCGATTAAAGCAAGTTGCAGGTTATTATCTCACATGGTTTCGCGTCGGCGACACCGTGTTAAGTGCTAAAGTAGGCGTGCGGTAATAGGCGCTAGTGGAAGCGGAGCCGCGCGTGGCTTGGCCCGGTGCGCTCCCGCGCACCTTGATTTACTGTTGTACAATTTCCCCAGATCAGTATACCATATTTCAGAATAGAGTACACATAACCATAGTATGTTGAAAGGATAGCCTTTTGGTCACGAAGATGACGTATTTGGCGAAAGGCATAGCTTATAGATTTAAGTTTCCCACATATAACATCTATTTGACTGTTCCATTTGAGGCATTGGTCAATTTCTATACCAAGTGACTTGATAGAGATGGACAAATTTATCTTGCAACTATTTTCTATACTTATTATGTTATCATTTTTGCTATGGCTAGCAGCAAATAGAATAATTTTAGTTTTATCCATATTCATTACAAGTTTATTTAATCTGAAATAATGGTCCATCTGTATCATCACCTCTTTCAGCAAGCAGATTAATTCATTTATTGAGTAAGCCATGAGTAGCACTGATAGTAGTAGCAGTAGCAGTAGTAGCAGAAGCTAACATCCTTAAAGTGATTTTGAGCATGTTTCAAGCCATTTTTTCACCAAGAAGGAATGGTCGTACCCCAATAAAATTTGGCATGTGTTGTCAGGTACCTAAATCCCCTCGATTGTGATAGTTTTCAAGTTCACATCACGTTACATGACGGCTGGGTAACACCTCGAAATCACCCCAACTCTGCTTGCTGTATAAGGTGCTTGAGTGTGTAGCGCGCCACGGCTTGGCTGCGGCGCCCTAACGGGCACCTAGATTATGTACCTAAAAACCTCATATTATAACCTTTATTCTACGGATTCTGGATAACTTTTTCAACTTTTTCTTTCAAAAGGCAATTCGGCATCCGAACTACATGTAAATCGCAACACTGGCGGCGCGCTACGTCACAACATGGCTGGCGTAATTGTGATTCCGGGCTGAAGTGTATATAGCGCTAACGTGTGTCAGTCGCGCCGGTTATGACAATTCGGGGAATACTTCAAATCTGTTCACTCTTATTTACCTTTCTCGCACACGCATTAAATAAGATGTAGCCTATATTTTCATCTACGGTTTGCATTTTTTATGCTCTTATTTAACCACAAGTAGGCGTAATTGCGTAGGTAGGCAAACTATAGCCGGATGAAATGCAAAATATTATATAATAATATCATCATATAAGTTTAAAAGTTGGGTAGGCCTATAAGTCTTGTTACACTATCAACATGTTGACACAACTTGTTGGCTCAACTTGTTGACAAGACTACACTCTGTGTGTGTCACCTCCATCAACATGTTGACGGACATTTGGAACATCCCGTCGAGAGAACTGCCACTTCGAAACTGTTTCATACCAAAATAAATAGTAATTACGTACATATGCCGTATACAGCTGTGAATAACATTAAAATGTATTGGCAGATCGATATAAAAGAGTTAAAAGTGTCGTTATTGCCATCTCGAAGCTTTTATGTTCATCTCGAGTCTGCGTGTGTATCTGATGGGCTAATGAGTACCACTCTAAGCGGCGCAGAATTTCGTTGTGCTGCTCAACGGTGAGAAGCGCTCGGCTACCACGCAAAGGGTCCCCGGTTCGAGTCTCGTTTGGGGAAACTTTTTTACCATTTTTACTCACCCCATCATTATTGTTTGTGTCTTATCTGAAACGGGTACGATTTTTATAACTTTTCAGTGTAAATTACTCGCATAAATATCTTTCTTCCCACAAATTTGCTTTATAATAGCCCACACCATGGATCAACTAAACGAAATGATCACGTGACAAAATATCGGTCAGCCATTGGTTGAACGTCGTCAACATCTGGTCAACATTTCTCAAAAGTTGAACTTGTTCAACTTCTTGTCAACATATTGCCGTGGTCGTCAATGTTGAGTCAACATATTTCAGTGTGTGACGGCAGCATCACATTTCAATGCTATCTACATCTGGTCAACAAGTTGAGTCAACATGTTGCGTCAACATGTTGATAGTGTAACAAGACTTTATATTATTATGTTTTGAGCGTAAGAATATCCAGAAAATAATTCATAAGCAGATTATTATAGTAGGCTATATTGTGTTCTACAGTCCTACTGCTATAAGTAGGGGCTAAAGTTGCCCGCCAATATTGTTATTGGTCCAAGGAATCATTACCAAATTTGAATTTAGAATGTAAATTTTTTAAAGTAAAACGAGTCTGTTCATTGAATCAACAAATAATTCGCAACAAATTGATATAACACTGAACAGCTGAAGTGCAAGGTGCAATATTTAACGTTTCCACGTGATAATGCAATAACAATAGTACAACTTGTATTATTTTCATCATATTCCCTGAAAATGTCAATAAATTAGGCCTACATCTATGTTATAATCCGGATGTGGTCAATTTGTAATCATCGACAAAATGTGCCTTATTCAGAACATGAGGCAAGTTTAAAAAATACTTAGCTGCAGAAATTGGTAGGCCTTTTATAATGAAAAATGTTAATTGAAAACGATTTTTCCGAATTTATTATTATACATAGGCCTACCTTTTTTGTTGTTGATAAAAACGCACTTCAGTGTAGTGATTTTGAGGTAGCCCATCACATACGAAACGAATTGAATGAAGGCCTGTATGTGTAACAATTGGGAACGGTGTGATAGCCTATTGGCATAAACATGAATTAAAATTACTGTCTGAATTGTAAAACGCGATTTAATATGAGTGTTGGTGACGGGCAAAAAACAGTAGGGCCTAAGTATAATTATTAAAAAATGAACATAAATAAATAATAAATCTATCAAACCAACGGGAAAACTCAGTGGGTGACACCACACTGTCATCTAAAATATATGCTTTTGGACTTTATCCCTGGACTTAAATGTAAGAATAATGTTTTTACCAAGAGTAGGCCCTACCAAAATTTAAATTGATATCACGATAGGTAATTTAAAAGTTGTTATTTAAGTGTAAAGAGTGTATTTTAAAAGAGAAATATAGGCCATTGCTTAACCATTCGAGACATAACCCTTGCGTCAGGTGTCCACTTTATGGTGCACTTACAGGCTTTTTAAAATTTGTTTTCTTGTGATATAACCATAGCACAAATATTTCTTTATTTTATTTCCTACGTAAACAAAACGTATCACGCCGAAAACTCTTTATTACATCTAGGCCTACACGTTCTTTCACGTTATTTGCCGCTGTGTCTACCTGAGTGATCACTGCTGCTCGGGTTCTACGTTCCGCCAACAGGGCCGCGCTAGTGTGCTTTCGGGAGCCGAATACATGACCATAACCTTAATGTCCATGTAAAATATTAACGTAGTAGCCCCACCCGTTTGGTCAGAATCGGTCCAAATGTCACGAAAATATCGCACTAAAAATAAAAAAAATCGTAAAAGTATGATATTCATGAGAAATATTTCTTCGGTTGTACCCAAAAACCTGGCAGGTCTAAGTTCAGAGATTTTGAAGGTCCCCTCCAACTTTCATGAAGATCGCATAATATGCCGTTTGCCCGGTAGAGAACGAACAAATAGACAAAAATACAAAACAAAAAACAAAAAACATTGGAGCTAAAATTTTTGAGGGGTCAGTGAAATTGAAGTCTTCACTTCACTCATCCAATTTTTTTTAAACATACGCGCTTTGCGCCCCCCCCCCCCAACCTACTTTTCCTCTTGTAAGAAAGTTGGTCCATACCAACTGCAAAAGTACCGGCACTCGACTACATAAGTGGCCTAGTAAGTACTAAGTAGGCAGTAGTAAGTAAGTAGGCCTAGTAGCATTGGGGTAATTCCATGTCAAATCAACTAGGCCTAGCCATTTCCATGACCATCTCGGATTTTGATGAAACTTGGTAAATCTACTCTTACTAACATGAAGGTTGATTGTGGAAAATTTTGTATTCCTGACGCACTTAGTTTTCGAGTAGGCCTAACGCCCTGCTCAAAAACTCAAATTTGGCGACGCCGAAGCTAAGAATAAGAACTGACTTCAAAGTACAAATTAAAATTAAATATTGATGATTTCAGATGAAGCTGTAGTGACTGATATCCACTTGAAACTCAATGTGAATTTTAAGCTGAAGGTTATTTCTGGAACTTCTAACTTAACTGTCAAGAGAAAGACTGGCAACAGACTGGTATGCATTTTATTCAGTATGGTATTTAGGCTACTATTTATATTTCTTGTTGGGCGGTTGGCCTATCAAGTGTAGCCACACTAATATCCTAATATCTTCAGTCTTCACAAGTCTCGAGTAGGCCTACCGGTATACCTACCGGTAATGCAAATTGCAATAGAGAAAGTTCAATGCCTAAGCTAAATCAATCTTTCTCATCTTATTGAAGACAAATGGAACATGTTATGGAGTTGGATGTGAAATACAGTATTTATAAAAAAAAAATAAGAGAAGAAACAAATAGTAGGTAGGCCTACTACATCAGTTATGTTAGAGGACAATACACTGTAGTATTTTATAAATAATGTGCCTGACTTAGAGATTTTTCATACAAATCTATCAGGTCTGTAGGCTTGCCTACTAGTTGTAGGTAGTGTAGTAAGTTGGTTTCTTACTTAGAAGTATAGGTAATCGATGACTAATGATAATTGTTTTGTTTTCTAGATTCTTGACATAGGAAAGGGCATGAATATTCGTAAAGTAATTAACGCAAAAACAGACCAAGCTCTAGAATACAAAGTAGCTGAGGCAATAACTACATTTGGATCTAAACTGGAGATCAAGCTACCTATGGTTGGCGATGATGAGTAAGTTTCTATATGTCAAGTTGAAATAATTAGACTCCTTGATAATAATTATTGATAATCGAAAACAAGACAGCATTATCGAACAGTTATGTTGGTAAGAATGGTACCACTTGTGTGGCAGGCAGTGTTGGGTCAGTTCTTTTTTAAAATGAACTTTCTAAAAGTTCAGTTCACAGCTCAAATAATGAACTTTTAAAACGTTCAAGTTCTTTTAAAACCTAAAATTTTGAAAAGTTCAAGTTTGTCTAAAATATGAACTAGCCTAAGTTCTTTTAAAAGTTCTTTTGTAAAAAAAAAATCACTACGGTATTTTATTAAAGGTTGTCGAGAAATGAAGAAAAACATTAAGGTCGTGCGAGTATCACTTTTTCAAGTCGAGTTCGAGTAGCTAACAAAAATCTTCAAATCAATAAGTTGTTTTTAAGCGAGCGAAGCGAGCGTTTCCATTTGACTCTGCCGGAAAAATTAGTCACTGGTTTTGTTTTGTTTTTTTGTTTGTTTGTTTTTTTGTTTGTATGTCTCGCCATAACGTTCGAACGGAGGCTCGGATCGAGTTGAAATTTTCATCATCCGCAAGCTTCGTTCTTGATTGAATGCCATTAGTTTTGTGGCAAAATCGTTCAAAAAGTTAAAAAGTTAGGTACATTAAAGTTAATCGTAAGTTTTTTTTTCAAACTAAACGGCGACAAAATCTGAGATAGCCAAATCATTTAGAATGTCCGTCCGGTCACGAATATGTTAATTTTATTTTGATCCGATAAGTAGTGTAGGCCTAGATGGAATTTACATTATAACAAAAGTAACGTTGCCATGGCAACGAAAAGACGCGCGAAGTTTCTAATGCACTGCCACCTAGAAGTAATCAAAATACTTTCGAGGAAGCAGTCTATTATTTGTCAACAAAGAGTTTGAATAGTTTTCCCAAGGAGTCAAGGTCCTCTAGATGGCGGTGGATTTTATCCACAAAGGGTTACACACGGGTTTACCCAAATACCTTGGCAATAATAAATAATATTGAAAACATGGCCCTGTGGACAGCGAACGTCGCAAATTTTAAAATTTAAAAAAAATGTGCAATGTGGGTGCAAAGCTATAGCACGTGCTCGCTTATCAACGCGTCCAACTGAGCGTTTCCTAGTTGTATTTATGTAGGCCCTCTCTAGACAATCTAGGCAATCTAATTACCAAATTAATTTTTTGCTTCAATGCATTAGCATAGCCTTTGCAAGTGGCCAAAATAATTCACCATTACTACCCATTTTACCAGGTACAAGCTAGTTAAATTCAAATCTGTCTACACCTACACAAGTGCAATATTAAATCATTTAAATATAGGTACTTGAAAACACAACTTGTATTAAATTATCCTAATGTATTAATACCTAACACATACTAAAGCAACCCCACCAAAAACAAATTAAGGAGCGAGCTACACAACTATTATTGATGATGTTAATAGTTCCATCTAAAATATATTCTTGCATATATGCCACTGCAGTCTAACGCGTAATATACTGTCAAGTGTCAACATAAACATTGGAAGCTTGGAGCTGAGACCTTGCTTGATAGCCTACCAGTGCTAAACTTTATTTCTCAATGGCTAAACTGATGAGCTGACATGTAGAGCGCTTGCACAAGCGACCAGCTGCTTGACAGTCGCAAATAAAAAAAAACTGCTATCCACCCGTGAAAACTATTCACAGTTGTTGTTTAACTTGTTTTCGGTAACAAAATGTTTGGAATTGATTTATGATAATAATAAGAACAATACGACTTCCAGATTAAATTTTGATGCTAAATTATTACACTCATGGGCTTCATATTTGTCAAAGAAGTTGCATTAGTTATGAAATTACAGCTCTGCTGGTGGTCTAGTAGCAGGGTTTGACGGAAGGAAAGGGGGGGGCGTGTCAAAGATCGTGATCTTCCCACGGCTGACGGCGGTCAGACGATAGTTGAGCTGTCTTTGATCGTGTTGATGATTTGTATGTATTCCATTCTCGTCGACCAGCTTGTAAAATTACAGCAGATACTTAGCATTTTAGGCTTTTAAAATTTGTTTGTTTCCGAATTAGTTGGGGTGCATCTATTTAACTAAGTTAGACTTCGTGAATCGTGCATGACCTTGTCAAAATCAGCTGAACGTACGTCAACGTAGGCCAACGATGGAACAACGATTTGGAATTGTTTTTAGCGTCGACAGCGGTGAGTCGACGGCTGCTCGACGCACGGAAAGAACTTTTCAAATGAACTTTCTAAAACTGAAAAGTTCGTTCTCGGAAAGAACTTTTAAAAGTTCAAGTTCATTCATTAAAAAAAGAGTCAGTTCACTGAAAAGTTCACAAAAAAAGAACGCGTTCTTTTTAAAAGTTCCTTCCCCAACACTGATGGCAGGTGTGATCTAGATCGAATAACTAAAAAAGTCCACCAGACTTTTCCAGTCAGAAACTTGTTTGCTTCCGTGATCACAGAAAATTAATAGGTATTACACACAATGTCGAACTCCACACATTACCTTACACCTACATTGCAATATAGTGAGCCGAGCCGACAATATGCACACAAAAAATGCCTTAAGGGATGGGCCAAAACAAGTTCCGGTACTTTAAATCCTTGGCAATAAAAAGGGAACTCATGGTCCAAACAAAAATTTAGAAAAGAGGAAATACATATATAGCAAACATTTACTAGACAGAGAATGGCATTTTCTTCCATAAATATTGTCTGTTTAACCCTGGACGTTAATGTGAGCATTTACATAACTAGGAAAACGCTAAAGTCCCGCCGCGTTGATGGATGAGCTTTATTTAAGTTTTTGGTTTGCGTGGGATATCTTTACTTTTGCAAGTGCTTTGCTTTGCTGCCTATGCATTGTAGATAATTGTTGTCAAGTTTCTATTGTTTCTTGTCACTTGGTATTATTTACCGTAAAAAACTTATATTAAAAGCTTTGTTTCTATGGATTCTGTCTAACTTTTTCAACTTTTTGTTTCAAAAGGTACTACATCACCATAACCTTAATGTCCATGTTTAATAGGTATGAACGTTGTAGCCAGTGGCGTTTCCTGGCATCAAATTCAGGTGGGGCAAGTAGATTTAATTCATGTCTTTTGCGCACTCATTTTTCTCGGAGAACTGCCAGGACCAACCTTTCGATTTGAATCCTACCAATGTTATTGATAAATGCTAAAACATTAGTGTAGAAAATACGAATAATTTATTATTAGGAGAATATATTTAACTTCACAAACATAGTGAATTCAAAAGTCGTAAAAGTACTCCGTCGTTCAAAGTCGTTCAAAATAACTTTTTATCAATACACCGGTAGTTTGACTTTAAATCAGTTACAACATTTGAGTCCACATGTAAAATAGAAGAAGAATATCGTTCCAATAACTACATTTAGTGATATTTTTGACATGCTGTCGATTACGCAAAGTATGTGCGCCGAATTTGTCCGCCCGTCAGTGTTTTACACGGGATGGGGCTAGGTCCGATTTGCCCCTCTTGGAACCGTACGCGGCGCGATCCGCTCGGTGTGGGCGGAGCTACACGTGCATGCTGAGGCATAGGACGACTAGGGCTAGCCAGCGCTAGCCCCTAGGAACGCTTCACGTGGATACGGCGGTCGGTGCTGCTACGTAACGATATTTTTCAACTACTCTCGACTCTAATTCTATTGTTGGCGCGGAAATTGAATACGATTTTAACTTAATAAATAATTCAAGCAATTTTAAATGTTTTTTACTATTTTATTCTTTTGTGCCGTGCTAGAAATTGTTGGTGGGGCTCAGCCCCACCTGCCCCTATGCAGGAAACGCCACTGGTTGTAGCCCCACCCGTTTGGTCATAATCGGCCCAAATGGCTCGAAAATATCGCACTAAACCATAAAAAACTTATATTAAAAGCTTTATTTCTATGGATTCTGGCTAACTTTTTCAACTTTTTGTTTCATAAAGTACTACATTACCATCACCTTAATGTCCATGTTAAATATGAACGTTGTAGCCCCACCCGTTTGGCCAGAATCGGCCCAAATGTGACGAAAATATCGCACTAAAAATTGAAAAACTGATATTAAAACCTTTATTTCTACGTATTCTGGCTAACTTTTTCAACTTTTTCTTTCAAAAGGTACTACATCACCAATTCACCATAACCTTAATGTCCATGTGAAATATGAACGTTGTAGCCCTATCCGTTTGGTCAGAATCGGACCAAATGTCACAAAAATATCGCACTAAAAATCAAAAAAAAATCCTAAAAGTACGATATTTATGAGAAATATTTCTTCGATTGTACCCAAAAACGTGGCAAGTCTAAGTTCAGAGATTTCGAAGGTCCTGTCAAATTTTCATCAAGATCGCATATGCCGTTTGCCCGGTAGAGAGCGAACAAACAGACGGAAAAAAAAAAAAAAAAAAAAAAAACACCCGAGCTAAGTTTTTTGGGGGGTCAGTGAAATTGAAGTCTTCGCTTTGCTCATCCAATTATATTTTAAATCAGAAAAGTAAAAAAAAAAATTAGAGATAGTCCTAGGGCCATAGGGCCTAGATATTTCCGTAGATATTTTTCCACATACCTAAGTGTATTGTGAGTTGTGACTAGCTACATACAATAAGTCAAATATAATATTTAATACTAGGAAAACGCTAAAGTCCCGCCGCGTTGATGGATGAGCTTTTTAAAGTTTTTAGTTTGCGTGGGATATCTTTACTTTTGCAAGTGCTTTGTTTTGCTGCCTACGCATTGTAGGTGAATGTTGTCAAGTTTCTTTTGTTTCTTGTCAATTGGTATTGTTTATCGTAAAAAACTTATATTAAAAGCTTCATTTCTATGGATTCTGGCTAACTTTTTCAACTTTTTCTTTCAAAAGATACTACATCACCATAACCTTAATGTCCATGTTTAATATGAACGTTGTAGCCCCACACGTTTGGTCAGAATTGGCCCAAATGGCACGAAAATATTGTACAAAAAAACAAAAATCTTATATTAAAAGCTTTATTTCTATAGATTCTGGCTAACTTTTTCTACTTTTTCTTTCAAAAGTCAATACATCACCATTACCTTAATGTGCATGTGAAATATGAACGTTGTAGCCCCACCCGTTTGGTCAGAATCGGTCCAAATGTCACGAAAATATCGCACTAAAAATCGAAAAAAATCGTAAAAGTACGATATTCATGAGAAATATTTCTTCGATTGTACCCAAAAACGTGGCAAGTCTAAGTTCAGAGAAAACGAAGGTCGTGTCAAATTTTCATCGAGATCGCATATGCCGTTTGCCCGGTAGAGAGCGAACAAACAGACGGAAAAACAAAAAAAAACAAAACAAACAAACAAACAAAAAAAAAACAACGGAGCTAAATTTTTTGGGGGGTCGGTGAAATTGAAGTCTTCGCTTCGCTCATCCAACAATCTAGAAATAAAAAAATAAAAAAATGTGGATTGTATTAAATACTAATAACAATTAGGCCCTACACCTACGGGAGTGTTCCCCGACTATCCAAATCGAGAAAAAAAAGTCAAATCTAGTTGTGTTTGCAGTCTGCACCACTACATCATTTCCCCACCTCGACTATTGGCCCGATCCTGCTTATGCAATAAAAATAAATAATTGTCACTGTTATGTACAGAGACCTAGGGACTTGAGGTTTGTTTTGTTGGCTGCACTGTTGATGTGCAGTGACGTCATGTTTTTACGTGATTGGAGTTAGGCAAGCAGGCAGACGGCCAACGCCCTAGTCGACGATCACTTTTGTAACTGATGTAACTTGTATCATCTTTATATCTAATAAATAATTATACGTGATGTACCTACAAGTGTTTTCTCTAATACACCACAGTGGCGACGATGGAGAACAAGAAAAACAACTTTCGAACAGTAAATGTCAATAAAATTCAAAAGTGAAATTTCAGGTAGGGAGGCCTAGGCTATAGGCCTAGATACGTTTTCAAGCATGGCGGCGATAGGCCAAATTGGTGCTTTCGATATCGCAGAAGAATCATGGCACTCCTATATTGAAAGGTTCGAGAACTTTTACAAGTGCAATGTTTTGGACGAAAGTCTACGGACATGCACATTGCTGGCAGTAATAGGGGCAAAGACGTATAACCTATTAAAGGGGCTGTGCGAGCCGGTACTCCCGTCGGCAAAGTTGTTTGATGACTTAGTTAAGATAGTAGGGGAACATTTGCATCCCAAACCTTCTCGCATTGCCGAGAGATACAAATTTCATAGGTGTGTGCAGTCCGAAAACGAATCAATTGCTGATTTTGTGGTTAAATTAAAAAGTCTCACAACACATTGTGAATTCGGTGCTAATCTACAGGAAACCTTAAGGGATAGACTAGTATGCGGATTAAGTAATGATGGCATCAGGGAACGTCTGTTGGAAAAATCCAACCCTACATTTGAGCAGGTAGTGACAATTGCCACTTCATTGGAGGCGGCCAGGAAGAATGCTTCCGATTTGGGGCGCGAACGATCACTTGCAACATATGCATCTGTTCAACATATGCAGAGGGGAAATCAAGGCAGTTCCAAGCCTAGGCCTAGCAGCTTTTCACAACCAGATAGACCTACCACTTCAGGGCAAGGCAGTGATGATAGGCCTACTAACTATGCATGTTATGCGTGTGGTAGTGCTTCACACCTACGAAACAAGTGCAAATACAATCAGTTTGTGTGTGACACTTGTGGTAAAAAGGGTCATCTTCGTAAGGTTTGTGGGCGTTTCAATACTAATGCCGGTACCAGGAGAGGCTCAAAAAAAAATGTTCAACATTCTCAGGCTAGGAGCTCTCACAAATTCATGGCTGCGGCAAATGATAACGTAGAACTAGGGTCTGGAAGTGATTCAGACAGTCAGGCTGAAAGAAATAACATTTTCGTTTAGGTTTGGGTTTGAATGCCAAACAGGTTCAATGCAACCAAATAACAGGAATAAATAGCAAACCATTGATAGTTAATGTCACGATAGAAAACAGTGACCTTGAAATGGAGCTAGATACTGGTTCGGTAGTTTCAGCTATTTCTAGTGTGACATTTAAGAGGCACTTCAAGGCACTAAAGCTACACAGTACCGATTTGATTTTACGTTCTTATACGGGGGAGAAAATAGTGCCTGAAGGGGTACTGCACGTAAATGTACAGGCTAAAGGTAATACAGATACAAAAATGTAAGATCTGTATGTGATACCCGGGGGAGGACCACCTTTAATGGGGAGGGAATGGATGGTACAGTTCCAGGTACCAGTTCAACTTCCATTTAAATTTGTTAAAGTAGAACCTCAACTGGCAGCCTTAATGTCAGCATTTCCAGAGGTGTTCTCAGGGGGCCTAGGTACTTATACCAAGGGTACAGGCAAACTATTGTATTGTATTGTTCTTTATTGCATGTTAAAATTCACATTTTACAATTATTGGTCAAGCCCCCAATGAGCCTAGCGGCTCGCTATAGGGGGCTTTCAGCAATGGATTACAAACGGTGAGAGGTGAAGCAAGCCAAGATACATGAAATATGAAATTTAAGGATTTGCAACATTTTTTAAGACACTATAAAGTATGAACTAAATTGAGCTACTCTAATATATGTTAAGAAATTAAATTAAAGTACAAAAGTCAGTAGAAATCTGAAATGAGTATATGTGAATTTAGGCCAATTGGCCTAGGCATGACATAAAGCATTTTTTTTTTTTTTTTTTGTAGGCCTATGGAGACTTATAAATTATTCCTAAGTTATAATATCCTATGTAGTTATTGGTAGTGAGTAATGAGTATTATCCTCATTGTTTCCAGTTACCTATGTGCTGTATTTAAGAAAGAAAAAAAAAACTTATAACTTACAGCTGAATAAATGTAAGACAAGGGTTAAGAAACAATTGTAACACTAAGTGATAATTGATACAAATATTATGCTACCTACCTATTTACATGCATGGTAGTTACATATAAGTCTATGCATATGCATTTTGATGTCGACTGTTCACATATTTATATTTATATATATTACCAATGGATTAATTATCAGAAACAAATCTGAAGCTAGGAGAGTGTTCAGTTCAGAAAATGTCAAGACTAAGTTCTGCAAGGCTAGACATCTTCCATTCTCATTGAAACCTAAAGTGGAAGAGGAATTAAGTCGTCTTGAAAAATTGGGCGTAATTTCTCCGGTAGATCATTCGGAATGGGCAACGCCTATTGTACCGGTTCCAAAAAAAGGAGGCGGAGTAAGAATATGTGGGGATTACAAGACAACATTGAATCCTTACTTGGACATAGACAGGTATCCAGTACCAAAAATTGAAGAGTTATTTGCTACGCTTTCGGGAGGGAAACATTTTAGCAAGATAGATCTTTCTTCAGCGTATTTACAAATTGAGCTAGATGAGGCATCCAAGAAGTATGTTACCATTAATACACATAAGGGTTTATTTACCTACAATTGCGTCCCTTATGGGGTAGCTTCGTCTCCAGGTTTATTTCAACGTAAGATGGAGCAAACATTACAAGGGTTGAAGGGGGTACTTATTTTTATCGATGACATTCTAGTAACGGGGGAAACAGTAGCTGAACATCTAAAGAATCTGAAAGCAGTATTGCAGCGGTTAAAGGAATGCGGTTTAAAAGTGCAACAGGAAAAGTGTGAGTTTTTCATGGAATTGGTTTCTTACTTGGGTCACATCATTGACCAAGAAGGGTTGCACACGGATCCGGATAAAATCACAGCAATTAAAAATGCTCCCTATCCTCAAGATGTCACCCAGTTACGAGCCATACTGGGTTTGGTAAACTATTATGCTAAATTTGCCCCGGGGTTAGCCTCTACACTAAAACCCTTATATCAACTGCTGGAAGGGAACAGGGAATTCAAGTTTGACGATAGTTGTGTACGGGCCTTTGACAAAGTAAAAAAACATGCTAATGTCATCTACAGTTTTGACACATTACGATTCCAATAAACCGTTGAAATTAGTAACTGATGGCAGTGCCTATGGTTTAGGAGCGGTCATTTCACACATATTACCTAATGGGATGGAAAAAACCAATAGCTTATGCATCACGCACATCACTCAATAAACATGAGAGACATTACTCCCAACTGGATAAAGAGGCTTTGATGAGCATCTATTGGGGGGTAAAGAAATTTTACCAATATTTATTTGGGCGGAAGTTTATTCTAGAGACCGATCACATGCCACTAACTACCATTTTTGGACCCAAAAGAGGAATTCCAATTATGGCAGCTAGTAGACTACAAAGATATGCTGCATTCTTGGCAGGTTTTCAGTATGACATAAAATTTGTAAAATCTGCTAAGAACCTAGCAGATGCCTTTTCAAGAATTCCATTAGCAGATTCTCCCAAAAGGTCCAGAGGCAAGGATGATGGTCCGGTTTCGTATTTGCATTATGTAGAAACCAGTTGCTTACCGGTTCATAGCAAGGAGATTTCCAAGGAAACACAGAAGGATACAGTGTTAAAGGTTGTAAGTAGATACGTTATGGATGGGTGGCCTACAACTTCCACAACTTTGAAAGATGAGATTAAACCATTCTTTAATAAACGCTTGGAATTAACCATAGAACAGGGGTGCCTGATGTGGGGTTTTCGTGTCATTATTCCCACAGTTTTCAGAAAACGGTTATTAGAGAGGTGCATGAGAGTCACTTGGGAATAGTGAAGATGAAGTCCATGGCCAGAGCTTACTTATGGTGGCCAGGTATTGACAGGGATATTGAGGATGTGTCAGCAAATTGTAGTCATTGTCAGGTTGATAGGAGAAATCCAGCTAAGAGTGTACTGCATGTATGGGATTATCCAACCAAACCATTTGAACGAATTCATATGGATTATTTAGGGCCTTTTGAAGGTAGGATGTATCTGTTGGTGACAGATGCTTATTCAAAGTGGGTAGAAGCATTTGAAGTATCATCAACATCCGCCTCACAGACCATCGGAAAATTACGAGGGTTGTTTGCCCAGTTTGGTTTACCGATTCACATGGTTACGGATAATGGTCCTCCATTTACATCCCAGGAATTCCAGACATTTACAAAAATGAATGGAATTAGACACACCTTCAGTCCACCCTATCATCCAGCCACAAATGGCTTATCAGAAAATCATGTAAAAACTTTCAAGCACAAAATAAAACAAGACAAACAGAAAGAATATCATGAAGGGTCACGGCAAGTGCACTTCGAACCACAACAGATGGTGCTAGTAAAAGATTACAGGAGAGGCAAAGAAATATGGGTGGTGGGTAAAGTAAAATGTTGTTTAAGTCCAGTAACATATGAAGTAATGATTGGCCAGGATTTAGTTTGGAAACGACATATAGACCAGTTGCTGGAATATAAGGGATCTACTCCTAATAGTCATACAGAATATGTAAAGGAAGTAGAATCTCAGTTGGACTATAAGGAATCTACTCCTAATAGTCTTACAGAATATGTAAACGAAGTAGGATATCCGAATAGGGAAATATCTCTCTCAGCAGGTGATGAGAATATGGAAACGGTAACAATACCCGAGGTACCAGCAGAAATCAGACCGTTGACCAGTCCTGAGGTACTAAATCCTAAATCAGCCTCGAAAGAGGTTGTGCTGGAAAAGGGACGACGTTACCCAGAACGACAACGTAAACCCAGGGTTAAATTAGATTTGTAGTGTAACCAATTAATCATTTGGTTTAAAATCGGTTATAATAATCTAGGGGTGTTACCATACCAAGTAGTAATGTTCAGAAAAACACTGTTTCTATCATTTGTATTTAATTTTCCTTGTGTTTATTGATGTTCAAGAAAAATAATTTATTTTCTTTGTAATTGGTATTTCATGTTCCTTGTGTCCATAAATGGTGTGAGGGAGTGTTATGTACAGAGACCTAGGGACTTGAGGTTTGTTTTGTTGGCTGCCCTGCTGGTGTGAAGTGACGTCATGTTTTTACGTGATTGGAGTTAGGCAAGCAGGCAGACGGCCAACGCCCTAGTCGACGATCACTTTTGTAACTGATGTAACTTGTATCATCTTTATATCTAATAAATAATTATACGTGATGTACCTACAAGTGTTTTCTCTAATACACTACAGTCACTATAATTGTAACGTATTGTGTAACTTATTGAATCACTAATTTGCACAATTTTTTTATTTATTTATTTAGGGTTTCTTTAAAGCATAGCTTTACATAAATTTTGTAAAATATTACATTCAATGCGTAATGCTTAATGACATTTAAGTCCACTATTGACCGAAAACACCTTCGCCCATGCATTTCTTAAAATTTAATTAATATTTCATTCATACATTAAACATTGATTAATAAAGTCAAAATAGTGTTAATTTAATATATATCCATTTTGAATAGGCCTACAGGTAGTCGTGTGAGTGATTTTGCATTAATTTGTAAAACATCCTAAGTTCGGCCAATTCAAAAACATTTTATGAACCGACTACATACATAGGTATTATAAAATCTGATTGTTGTTAGCCAAATATAAATCTTCATTTTTTAAAACATTTTTTATGTAGGCCTACCTATCTCTGATGTTGCAGAACTTAATTGATTCATTGATTGGATGGCTTAACGTCTCATATTAATGCACTTTGGTTATTCGAGACGATGAGTGGTGATAGATGAGGACGAAATATGAACAGAAGGGAGGAGGGGAAACCCGGTATCGGCACGTAGCCTACTCTTTTAGAAAAGTACCAAGGGGACCAACGGCTAAACGTCCCATCCAAGAGGATGGTGTAACCTTGACAGTCATATAGGTTCCTCCATTGATATTTAACTACTGTTAGGCTAGATTAGCAGTCGGTGATCCACTTCCGTTACAATTGGAAGCCATCTTGAAATGACAGTTTACATGTTAATCAAATGGGAGCGATTTGAAGACCGAATATTTTTAAAGATGGCCGCCAGTTTGACAGCTGAGCATACTAGATTTTAACATCAAATGATTACTAAATTCTCTTATCCAATAACTTATTATTATTTCTGTTTATTCAATATCATGCTGCACAAGCTAAAACCATATCACACAATCCAGTAAAATACTGTATTGCTTTGAAAATGCATAAATTAAAACGCCAAATCGCCATCTTGAACTGGATTTTTGACGCTTCAATTTTACGCTCGCGCCTGTGCGGAGGTATTGGAGACTGCGTATCTAGCCTACTATAGGTGTTAAGATATCTATGGGTTCCTCCACTAACCTGTACTGCCGAGCAGACGTCGAGGAGAACAAAGCCGTTACACTAGCTCTCGAACCATCCATCTTAGTGATAATATTTTTTTGTGTTACAGCCGAGATGGAGGATGTGGCTGCATGTTCCTGGTTGGCATAACGTACGATACGTCACCGGATGCCACTGCGCTACAGTGGCTTGCGCCTGAGCAAACTGCTGGCCGTAAACATCCGTATCTATTCAGTCAATGTGAACCAATTCACTGCCGAACGGTGATGCCTTGTCAAGACACACCATCCGTCAAGATGACATACTCGGCAGAAATAACGGCCCCGGCAGCGCTGGTAGTTTTAATGAGTGCTGTGAGGGTGGGAGAGCCGAGGCTGGAAGGAGACAAGAAAGTTTACAGTTTCAAACAGAGCGTTCCCATCCCTTCATATCTTCTGGCCATTGCTGTTGGCAGTCTTGAAAGTAGACGGCTGGGGCCTCGTTCTCATGTTTGGTCGGAGAAAGAAATTGTTGATAAAGCTGCTTATGAATTTTCTGAAACGGAGCAGATGCTTCAAGCTGCCGAAGCTATCTGTGGTCCATATGTTTGGGGAAGCTATGATTTATTAGTAATGCCGCCATCGTTTCCTTTCGGTGGTATGGAAAATCCTTGCCTTACGTTTGTTACTCCTACACTTCTTGCTGGTGACCGATCACTGGCCAATGTCGTTGCCCACGAGATTGCCCATAGTTGGACTGGGAATCTTGTCACTAATCGTAACTTTGAACACTTTTGGCTCAATGAAGGATTTACAGTGTTCGTTGAGCGCAAGATCCTAGAACGGCTGCATAACACTGAACATCGCCATTTTGCTGCAATTGGTGGACTAAAAGATCTTGCTGACACGGTGAGTTGGTGCAATTTTAACATTTAAATTTTAGTTCTACAAATGGAGTGGACTTATTGATAATCATTAATCAATAATCATATCAATGTTGAAAAATCAAATTTCAATGTAAAAGGAAGATAAGTGATTTTGAGAAGAATTAATCCCACACATAACAAAAACGTGTAAAAATACAGCCAAACCATACACACTCAAAAGAAATGAGATCTAGAAAAAGGGCCAAGCTCATCTACCCTTCCACATTTGCACATTCTTAATTCATAAACGTACAGTGTCCCGTAACAACATCCTAGAAAAGCTTGGCAAAATAGAATTTGCAACTAGTATTAATTAAAACAGTAATTCATCCAAATTCTTTTTTTCTAAATAATTTAAACGTAGGTTAATACTAATGGTCATGCAAATTCTATTTTGCCAAGCTTTTCTAGGATGTTGTTACGGGACACTGTACGTTTATGAATTAAGAATGCGCAAATGTGGAAGGGTAGATGAGCTTGGCCCTTTTCTAGATATCATTTCTTTTGAGTGTGTAAGGTTTGGCTGTATTTTTACAAGTTTTTGTTATGTGTGAGATCTCATTACTTTTTCAAGTTTCATTGCAAAATTATTTGTTAAAATATAATAATTTTATCAAAGTTGATTTAATTTCTATGGAATTACCAATTAACAATAGGATGTAAAATATCTAGTGGCCCAAAGACTTGCTTTTTGTATACAATGTAGGCAATTATTGTCAAGTAACTATATAGTTACTTTTCATGTGTAAGGCTTATTATTGAAACCTTTATTTGGAAGGCTTCCAGCAAACTTTTACAACTTTTTTTCAAAAGGAACTAGGCCTACATCACTATTACCTTAATGTCCATGTAAAATATTAACGTTGTAGCCCCACCCGTTTGGTCAGAATCGCTGGGCAATTGAAACTAACGAATTAGATAGTAGTATTAGCCAGTAGTAGTAACTAACATCTTTTAAGCATGTTTTAAGTCATTTTTTCACCAAGAAGGAATGCTCGTACCCCAACCAAATTTGGCATGTGTTGTCGGGTACCTAAATCCCCTGGATTTTGATAGTTTTCAAGTTCACATCACGTTTCATGATGGCTGGGTAACACCTCGAAATCACCCCAACTCTGCTTGCTGTATAAGGTCCCAGAATGTGTAGCGCACCGCGGCTTGGCTGCGGCGCCCTAACGGGCACCTAGATAAATGAGTAGAATTTCTTTCAACATAAATCATGAAAAGGTTTAACCCAACAAATCACTTCTTTGTTGCCCCAAGAATAGAGGAAGGGCAGTGTAAACTTGGATCTGGGAAGGTAATATTTTTTTAAAAAAATGACTGAATCCAACAACACACACATACTGTGCAACAAGTTCAAAGGAGTGTATCAAGGTGCTATCTGTGAGATGCTGAGTTGAAATCTTTAATGGCTTATGTATGTGTACGAATGTACGATACGATGTAATTTAAAACTTAATGTATGGTAATGTAATACGACATAATGTATGCATAAATTGCACCGTTTTGCAATGATAGGGTTACAAAAATAGCCTATGAGGCTATGACATCACTTAAAATTAAAAGGTTGTTTAGGAAAAATAAAACCATTCAATTGCCATTAATTTCTTTTTAAAATGTTTGTTTTAAATTAGTTACTACCTACAGACTGGTAATTGATGTCATGAAATTACTTCAGTTTTAATTATATACCAGTATAATTAATAATTATTTATTGATTTATGTCCTATTCCACACTCGGTACTCAACAGCAGGCCCAATTTTTTCCTTTGTTTGCCATTATTTTATACCATTCCTTTTTTTCTGTATGTAACTAGATTAATGTTCGAGGTGCAAGTGACCCTTTAACCTGCTTAGTGACTGATCTCAAAGGAGTGGACCCCGACTTTGCTTTCTCTACTGTTCCGTATGAAAAAGGACACACGTTCCTTTTTTACTTGGAAGAATTGCTTGGGGGACCAGGTATGTGCATTCTTATTTGTAAAAGTTTTGTTAATAGTTCAACATTTGAATAGACCTATATACCTAGGACTACCTCATATATTATCTGTGCCTATACTAAAGAGTCTGTGCCACCAACCAGCACAAAGAACGGATTATTTGACAAAAGAAGCAGCATGCGAAACACTTGTAAGCCGTGTTCTCCTTTGAATTGCCCACAGACTCAACATTCTTTGGATGTTTCCAAATTGTTGCTTTGCAGGTGTAGAAGTTTTTAGAGTGCTGGACAGGGGTCATGCCAAATGCTGTTCTGGCAACTGTATAAAATTTCAAATGGAAGTGTGGCCGTATCCAGTTATTCAGTCACAAAGACACTTATTAAGCGTGAATGCCAGGAGATTTGTCGTCTCGTAAAAGGCACAGACTTGACATGCTAAGTGTTGAAACTGTACTTGTGTTTTTTTTTCTTTCCAGAGGCATTCAACCCATTTTTGAAAGCATATGTTGAAAAATTTAAGTACAAATCAATTGATACAGATGACTTCAAAAACTTCCTGCACAGCTTCTTCCCATCAAACAAGAAGCTTAAGGAAGTAAATTGGGATCTCTGGTTGCACACACCAGGCATGCCACCCATAATACCAAAGTATGTCGTCTTGCCTCGTATGGAGTGAATATTGAGTGGAGTACAGTGCCACATAGTGTCACAAATTTGGTTTTTAGTTTTTTCTTCCGTCACAATATGGGGGACCGTATGACAGAAAGAAGGCTCTGCGAGCAATCACGTTCACTTACCACACATTTATGTATAACAGCCATGCTTGTGTCTGTATTGTCTCACAATTCAATATTCAGTTCAGTTTATTAATTGATTATCAGGTACATTACATATCAGTACATTATTTCTCGTCATACCAGTACAGGAACTTACAACAATACAAACAGAATAATACAAAACAGAATAACAAATACCTTATGCACAAAAACGTATACCATGGATGGTACAAAAGTAGTAAATACATGTAAATGGGAAATACAATAAGATGCATAAGATCTACAGAAAGAGAAAAAGCCTTAGGTACAAGAGCAAATGACTTGGACCAGCACGGTAACCAATAGCAAACAAAAGAGAAGTGACAGAACTTACTAATAAAAGTGTTCTGGAACCAACTAAAATATAATAAAAAATAAAGAACAATAAGAATGTTAAAAGTACAGTTAAAATTAACGTTAACATTAGCAGGTATCAAATATGGCATCTCTGCCCTGGTACTGTACAGAGCCCTAGTAAAAGTATTGTTTTAATCTATGTCTAAAAGTACTTGATTTTACATAGTAGTTTGAAATATGCTATGGCAGAGCATTATATATCTCGACTCCGATAAAGTCTTCACTTTTCTGAGCAAGCTCCAGTCTTCGCGGTAGGACGTGCAGATAATCTTTAATTCTTGTATTATGACTGTTCACATTGCAGTTCGGCCTAAAACTCCCTAGATTGGATTTCTAGACCTACGTTAGTGGCAGGATTTGGCTATCTCTCTGAAAAGGGGTCCTAAAGTTGAAACGGTTTAAATAGCGGTGCCGCTGGGCCTGCCAGGGTTGCCTCAACACTTACCCTGAATGAGGCGTAGTTCCCTTTGGATGGTAGTTCTTTCACCTCTGCAGATACTTGTATGCGATTCTTTAGGTATGAAATTACCTTGGCAGGCGTGGTACCAACTTTGAGCCTCCACACGTTAAGGTGAAACTTCTTTATCGATAAAACTGCTGATAGGCCTAAGCTGTTGTTGTCACTTGATACCGCCGTTCCGATGAGTCGGTGTTTTTTTTTGTTTTTTTTTTGTAACAGTAGGCCCTAACTGTTATTTAATGCATGTTTTATGGTAAAATAACAGATGCATCAGTGTTGTGTGTTTCTTTAAACAATCAACAAAGTATACTAAAAATAAAAGAATGCTTGGTGACAGTAGCTAGTCCAGTGTACGCCTTGCACATGGAGCTGTGATTTAGCCATCTAGCAGCCTTATTTATTTGCACAACATAATTTCATGCATGAATGAAGGGGCAGACTGTGAATTTGTTGAACCGCACCGTTCGCAGCACTTTTGTCATACGGTCCCCCTTAGGGTACATCTAATTTAATTAATTTGCCTGGATATGTTACCAAAATCTGTAATTTTATCTTTTATGGATTCTCTTCACTTGATAGAATTCTGTCATATATTACTTTTCTTATACCTTGTTATTAGCCAAGTTATATGGTTATATGGAAATCAATCCAGAAAATAAAATTTAACCATTCATTTCAGCCGGAAGACCCGGCTTTGATACCCAGCTGGGATGGATTTGTTAATTTCTTAATTGATTTCCATATGTAGTCACAAATCAATAACATCTACAGTAGTGTTTCCCGAGTAATGAAATTGAGATAGTTTGTAGCATATCTGGCTTAAGGTCCACTGAATCTCCTAGAAGATATTTGGAGAACTTCAAAACATAGGCCTAGTTGTAGTTGGGGGACAAATGAGAAAACACAAACTTAATTGTCAAACACAATAATTATCTAAACATTTTAATAATTAGGTACGGTATCATACCCAACCAGTACTTAGGTAGTATTTTATCAACTGTTTGCTTTTCTGTGTTTTAAATAACATGTCGCATTAAAAAAATTGGTTAAATATATTATAATAAAGAAGCACGGTTGTAGTGTTATTTGTGAATCATAATAGCGGATTGCATTCACATTCAAAGGCCTTACTTTACCTCCTGTGCGCAAGCAAGTAGAGTATGCAAGTAGATGTAGTGGGGGTGGGGGCTCTATCTGGCTTATTCTAAAAAATGTTTAAAACTTACTGGTACCTAAATCATGTTTCAATTTCTTCAACCACAATTGCTAACAGTGGTGTTTCCTCCATAGGGGCAGGTGGGGCAGTGCCCCACCAACAATTTCTAGCACCCTATTGAATTTCCGCGCCATTCAATAGTAGTAAAAAAAATTGTTTGGTAGCAACTTCCGCGCCATTCAATAGTAGTAAAAAAAATTGTTTGGTAGCAACACCTGCCGGCACATCTACCAGGAATCGTTCCTCGCTTCATGTGGGGCTAGTGTCGTATGAAATTGCACAACATAAATAAACTATTACACTAAAGATTTGTGTAAATGACATAGTTGTGACCATGGAAATAAATTATCCAATGGCAATAGTTTAAAAGTGTGACTCAAAAATTGAATTGTTACGTATGGCCTAGAGTAGACTTTTTCCTTCGTGTAAATGTACAATGTTTTTAATTTATTGGATGTCCTACCTATAGACATAGTAAAGTAGGCCTACTACACATTTTAGGTTAGGTAGTATATTACTTAGGTGTTTACTCCATGACAGCCAAGACAGATTGTTGTTCTATTTATAGGTACAATACGGCAATGGCAAAAGCCAGCACTGCTCTGGCCAATAAATGGAAAGAATGGAATGAAAGTACCCCAAGTTCCTTCACAGCTAAAGATTTAAAAAGCCTGGTCTCTGTTGAGATTGAAGAATTTTTAGGTCAGCTCTTGGAACACGATCCTCTCTCAGTTGTCAAACTTAAAGCCATGCGTGACACCTACAACTTAAATGAGAATCGTAATGCAGAGATTCGTGTTCGGTAAGTTACCTAACGTAAATACAGTTGAAAATTAATTTTATATAAGTTATGACACTATCTGTAAGTACTTGCAATTTTTAGTCCAGCCTAGTATTTGCTACTTAAAATCGAGGTATTAGATGTTTTTAAAGTTTTCACTACAGGACCTACAACAGGTAACGTTTTGGCCATACCTTGGTCTTTGATCATCAAAATTATTTAGGAAAATATTAAAGTATTTTTAAAAAAGATTTAGGTTGCTCCATCATCACTTATGAAGCCTACACAAGCTCACATCAATTAAAAAGATTGTTATTTTACATTTTTTCTTTTTTAAGTTTCAAGTACTATAGTGGATGGGAAAAGTCAACTAAAATATGGAAGTGCCTAATTCAAATGGACATGATACCCCTTTATTTTCTAGTACTGGTACTCGGGACCAGTGGCGAAGCGTCCTATGAGACAATGAGACAATGTCTACCCTGTACAAAAATTACTTGTATGCCCTAGTATAGAATGTCATCATTTATTTTCTAATACAAGTCGGTCTTCTTGTCCCTCATAAGTTTGAATTGACGCGCTGACTGAGTGGAACAGCTCGCAACACCACTGTCGCGCCATCTACCGTTGCAATTTGAAACTGGTGGTAGGGGCTGGCACTTATGATTTGACTGACATTCGGGAGACACAGGCAGAGACATTTCAAGCCTGCGCATGCTCAGAGCCCTATTTTCGTCGTTTTTCCAAGAATCTGAAGGGGAAGTAGGAGTCATGTCTCGGTGGTTCAAGACGCTTGAGGGTTGGCCGTTGGTGATGGTCGTAGGGTGTTGGGGGGTTGGGTTGGGTTGGTTTCCCTCCCTCCCTCTCGCCTGCGTAAAAGGTTGAACACGTGCTATTCTATTCATCCCATGTGCTCGCAATTTTTGAGTGAAGTGATCGACAAATCATCAAGTTGACCGGTCGTTTGATAAGGGAAAGTATGATATGTGATGTCCATGGTATAAATAATTTTATACTTTTATTTACTGTGAGTGTTAAATGTAATGTGTTACCAAAATGTACACTATTGATATTTTACTAAGAAATCGCGCTGCGGAAATAGCGACTTTAAAACCACATTACAAAAGTTTAACTTGACGCCCGTCTTTCCATTCGGACTGAATGAGTTAGGCATAGACATATCATGCATTGTCCCTCTACTGCCCCCCCCCCCCCCGAACGTTTTTGATTATATTACGAAATATTAAAAACAATATTATCAAAGATTAAACTTTTTATCATATTTGCTCTAGTATGATTTTTGTCTACCCTAACTTCAAGACCACGCTTCGCCACTGCTCGGGACTCAGGTTCAGGAACATTAGTAACTAAATTCACTAAAATCTTGGTGTTGGAAAATATCATCAGGGTCTGAATTTTACGCTTGCCCAAGCGAATATATTCTTACGTTGTCGAGTAACTTTAATGATAAGTTTTATAATTTACAGATGGCTTCGCCTGTGCATTAAAGGAAGATTCCTAGAGCAAATTGATCTTGCACTGAAATTTGCTACTGAACAAGGCCGTTTGAAGTTTGTGAGACCTATTTTCAGGTAAGTGAGAATTTTACTGTGGGTTTTGAGGCCTTGGTTTCCATTTGTTGGTAGAATTTAATTCTTTTACTCGTACGTAGTACCAACAAATGAATTAGCGATAAATAAGTTAGTCAAACCGAAGCCAGTAGACCTATATTTGAAACAAATTTGTTTTCTATGTGACTTAAATGCAGTACCGGTATTGTTTATATTATTAGAAGTATTATTTATTTGGTCCAGTAAATTATAAGATTTTTTCTTTCGATGTTTGGAACTGTGATATGTATTAATGAAATGATATTTATAATGTTATTTTCTTTTCAGGGAGTTATATCAGTGGCCAGAGGCTAGAGATAAAGCCTTAAAAACATTCAAGGAGCACCGCTCCAATATGATGCACTTGACGTCTTCATCTGTCGCCACAGATTTACACATTGAATAACCAAGATCATGTGATAGCTAGGTGAAATATTGCTTTTGTGGGATTTGCACCCAGTGGGTTCTTTGTAATAAATAAGTATGGTTATGGATAAGAACAAGTTTGACTTGTATCTTTTTGTAGGCCTACAATATTTATTGAAAAAATGCTGAAATTATATGTTGTATGTATAATATTACAATGTACCAACATCACATCTCCGCGCCGAGTTCATTCCCTGATTATAGGGGGTCATGTTGATACTTGCACTAAATTGTCTCAGTTTTCTCTGGCAGCCATGAGGAACACATTAATAAAATAAATTGTATTTCGAGTCTACCCACTCAGTTATATAACTGATTTTCAGTGGGGGACTGTAAATCAAAGCGGCCAAGCCAACCCTGTAGGCCCCGACGCAATCGACGAGTGAGCGATAACCAACCAAAGATCGATATTTATAATAAGAAATATAGCAATCAGTGGGATGGACAGTGGGAACATCCTCAATAAGCTTGCAGTTTATGGTTATCTGATGAGTTGTGACCTTAATGCCCCTCACATTTCCTCGCTCATCACCTGCATTTAAGTTAATTTGGACTCGTCTGTTTGGCCAGGGCTGTTGGGGTGTTGTTATGTAGTATATAGGGGTGAAGTCAGTCGCGTCCGCAAAGAGTATTTAGTGTTTGAAAACTCTTTCACGTGCCCCCTGGCTTATGCGAAACGACTGACAACAAGGATGTCAGCGCTTGATAACCGGAGAGATAAGTCTAATAGGAAGATGGATAGAACAAAATGCCCCTCTAGGGGCAATAAATGTACATTCTTATTCTGGAACGCTGGTGGAATCACCAAAGATATGTATGTTGAATTTAAAAAAGTAATCGCTGATAGAAATGTGGACGCATTTGCAATAACGGAAGCAGGTGCTATTACTGAAGACTATAAAAATGACGAAGCTTATACACAAGGATTTACGATGTACAAACTAAAAAGACAAAGGAGAATCTCTTCAGGCATCCTAGTTGGTGTCAGGGTGGGGATCACTTGCCGTTTCAAAGAAATACACGCAATGGAGGAGAACAACAAAATTGAGATGTTCAAATGGAAATATGGAAAAATGGCACCAAGACAAAATTCATCATTGTATAGGCCTACAACCCACCCAGAAATGAAAAAAACTATTAGACTTAGTCGATATAGGCCTACAGCAATGCCATTTTAATTGGGGATTATAAGTTTAACGCATCAAACACACTTTGGAATTGTAAACAAACAACATGAGTAGATCTAGGCCTATTTTAGAAGAATATGCAGACAGCAATCTGCTAACATTGGTAAAAGCAGAGGAATCATTCACTTTCCTGTCTACAAAGGAGACCTGTCAAGACCCGATCTAGTTTTTACCCATGCCAATCTACAAGAAGAGGTTAAACAAGAAAATCTGGAATCCCCTACTGGAGCAGGTCATAAAATGATATTAGTCACTAGAGAAAAGGGAAACAAAGAGGAAGAGGATACAAAGTGCACATGGAATTTCAAAAAGGCAAATTGGAGAGGGTTTAGACAAGACACAGAAAAGGCATTTGAGAAGGGAGGCTGAAGAGGACAAGATAGGGAGAAGACAAAAATAAAAAAATACAGGATGCAGCTGAAAAACATATACCTAGAGGCAAAGTAAAACGGTTTAAACCATTTTGGAACAATGAACTCTCAGTGCTCAAAGATCAGAGAGATGAAGCAAGGAAGAAGGCTGAGAAAACACAAAACATGGAAGATATGATAGAACTAAGGAAAAGACAAGCAAAACTAAAAAGGGCCATACTCGAGAGCAAAAAGAGGGCATTAGAAGAATTTGTAGAAAATATTGACTATCAAAAGGACGGGAAAAGGGCACATACATTCTTCTCTAAATTAAATAACCAAGAAAAAAGATCAAACAAAAATGAGTTATTAGTACACAATGGAGAAGAAATACACGATGATAAGAGGAAAGCAGAAGTGATATGTGAATTTCAAGCTAAACAAGCAAAACCAAAGAAAAATAAGCACACTAAAGTAGAATTCCAAAAATTTGTGGATGACATAAAAGACCCATATAACTCACCTTTCATAATGAGCAAATTGGAAGAAGCACTAAGAAGGCTTAAAATTAAAAAATCACCAGGAGTCGACCTGATATACCCAGAATTTCTAAAGAACCTTGGCAAGGAAGGTAAAAGTGCAATACTAAATCTCTTGAATAACATCTGGAAATACAATATTCCTGATATAAGGGAAAGCAGAGATAATACCACTGCTGAAAAATGGGAAGGATAGCTCAAAAGTCGAAAGCTACAGGCCAATAGCCTTAACATCGATGATGGCTAAAACAATGGAGCATATGGTCAACTATAGGCTAAAAACATTTTTAGAATCAAATGAAGTGTTGGCAAAGGAGCAGGCAGGTTTTAGGCAGAACAGAGGGACACTAGACCAGGTGGCATACTTGCAGCAGGATATTAAGGAAGGGTTTAATAAGAAGTTATCTACACTGGTAGTTTATGTTGATTTTAAGACTGCATTTGATATAGTAGATAGAGAAATACTTTTAAAAAAGATGAAAGAGATGGGAGTACCACACAACATATACAGATGGAGTAAAAACTTTCTAAGTCAGAGATATATAAGAGTAAGATGCAACAACAAACGATCACGGTATAGAAAAACCAAGGCAGGAGTACCACAAGGGGCAGTAACAAGCCCTACTTACTTCCTGATATATATAAACGACTTGGCGCAATATATACAGGAAAGAAGCGAGGTAAAGATCAAGTTATTTGCGGATGATGTGGTGCTTTGGTGTAGTGACAGAGACGTACAGAAAATGGAGTTAGAAATGAACAAGGCATTGCAAGCATTAGAAGAATGGACCAGGGAAAATGGGATGGTAGTGAATGAAACAAAAACAGTATACAATTATTGTACAACAGGAAGAACAATGCCCCAGTTTAGCCTAAAATACAAAGGAGTAGCTTAAAATACGAAGAAGACCCAATCTATCTTGGCATAATGATGGATAAGAAAATGACTATGTCTAGCCATATCGACAGAATGTGCCAATTAAGTAATAAAAGACTAGGCTTACTGAAAAGAGTATCAGGGGTAACTTGGGGAGCCAATGTCAATACACTATCTACGACATACAAAACATACATACGTCCAGTGTTGGAATATGGAAATGCCATGTTGATTAACACTTCAAAAACACACTTGGACAAGCTCAACATTATCCAAAATAAAGCCCTGAGGATCATAACAGGAGGAGTGAAAACTACACCTATCACCGCAATGGAAACAGTAGCTGAAGTCCCACCACTGGAAGCAAGGAGAAATGTAGCAGCTGGAAGCCTGTACGAAAAAATGGTTCGCTTGGATGTAGATTATTGGGACAGAGATCCCCAAGAAGGCCTTAAAACACAAAAAACATTCATAACTGAAGCTAGAAATGTAGTGGGAAAGTTAATGGGGGAAGTGATAACTGAAAACAGACAAGAAATAGGAAAACCAAACATTCATATGTCATCATTGGAAGTAAACCATCAACTAAATATTGAAGGAATACAAGAGAAAAAGAAGAACTATCAAGAGGAGCATATGAGAAGTCTGGCACTAAGATTTATTCACAAAGAATACCCAGAGAAGGAGTGGCTGCATATATACACGGATGGATCAGCAACACCAGGAGAAGGAATGCAGGTGCAGGAATACACAGTAGAGAGTTTGAGGAATCATTCCCAGCAGGATCAAATGGGAGTAACTTTGATGGGGAGATGAGAGCAATAAGCAAAGCGTTGGAGAAGATTGAATACTTTAGAGAAAGTAGGTGGTGATACTAACAGAATCAAGAGCATCTATCCAGGCTATAGTGAGTAGAGAAGAAACAGAAGCAGAAATAAGAAACTGCAAGATAAGAATCCTGAGGTTGATGAATGCGGGTAACACAGTAATGCTACAGTGGATACCGGCACACTGCGGCATAAACGGAAACGAGAAGGCTGATTTCCTCGCTAAAATGGGAAGTAAAACCAAGCAATTCATAAACAACATTTCATACAGATCAGCTAAATCACATCTGAAATCAGCCAGCAACTTGGAGGTAAAGAAAGCGTGGAAGGAGAAAGGCAAGAATAAAATGTGGAGTGAGCTAGTTAACACAAGGAAAGGAAGAAATGATAGGACAAACCATTATAGGAGAAGAACTACAACAGCACAGTTTAGACTAGATACCGGCCATGACTTGCTAGCAAAGCACTTACATAGAATAGGTGTGATGGAGAGCAGCATGTGTAAACTCTGTGGTGATGGAACACAGGACAGACAACATCTATTTAGATGCGCTACATTGAAAGGACACTATGGGGAAATGCCAGGGGGTATGGACAGGAGGGAACAGGAGTCCTATCTTTACTGGTTGTCAAGACACATGATGACATAGATATGTCAATGTGGGCATAAGAGAAGAAGAAGAAGATGTAGTAAATAAATTTGTTTGTGTTGGTATGCATAAATTAAATATATACATGTGCAGTAGGGATGTGCGAACGTTCCAAATTCGAACTCGAACTAGAAAAAAAAGTTTTTTTAAAACTAATAGTAATATGTGGTGGTGTGCGGTCACATATTTTTTGGCATGTCAAAAAATAGTTTTTAGTTTATAGGTATAAATTTAAAACAAAAAATTGATGGTGGAGATGCCGGTCCAGAAGTTATTACTTTCTTGGTGGAAGTGCCGGTCCAGACTTATCACCATTTTACCTATATGACGGTTTGATATACCTTTAAGTTGGGTTCGAGTTCGGTTGGGCTTGAAAGTTTTGTGAAGTTCGAAGTTCGATTTTCAAAACAATGAGAGTTCAAGTTTGAAGTAAAAATAGTGGGTTTGTACAACCCTAATGTGCAGATATTTGGTAAGCAATAAATAATTCAAAATAAAAATAATTCAAAGGTATGATATAAATATTGTTAAATCTGTTTTGAGCTACAAGTAATGCAAGATTTTAGTAATTTACAAATTCACATTATTCAGCAGTGTGTAGCATATAGCAAGAGACTTGGAGGCAAAGGGAGAGACTTGGGAAGATGTGGAAGAGATACGATTATGGGAGGATAGAAAGAAGTGGAAACATTTGGTAGCTAAACCCAAGCTGACCCTGCCAGAAGCAGGAAACGGTTATAGATGATGATTATGATAGGTGCTTAGCTTGAGGATATAATGCCAGCTTATTAGGTAATTGTAAACTAGCACTTAGGGCATATCTGAAATGTATTTTAGCTCACTTGCCTACTAACTACTAGCATGCTTACAACGATGAGAGTGACGTCACAAGCAGGCCGCTGTGAGTGTGTGGGTGGCAGACTGAGTTAGGGGGACAAAATGCACATTTCATTACGCCCTAATAGTTAACTCATTGTTTGCCTACTTGCCTTATTGATGATTAGATAATACTAATAATATGTTATGTGCCAATGATAATAGGTGTGTCTTTGTGCCATATACAAGACTGACATTTGAAGTCAAAAGTATTAAGCAGTAGTGATCTCATCTTCTATCTGCAAGACTGTTGCACAACTTGCTAGAGTAATTCTACAGTAGTCACTCAGAAACTTCTTCTTATATACAAGCACAGTATTTGTTCTAATGAGTCATTGTAATTTATTATAACTGTTAAAACACAAACAACATAAGTGTTCGTTGATGCAAAAGTTAACGTGTACATTAGATAAATAATCTTGATGTATTAGTGCATAATAATCGGATTTTTTATAAAGAAATGCCTATATTTTTCTAAACATTGAATGAACTTGTATTAATTGATTATTGGTGCCGGCGGTATTATTTGTTATGAAATAAAAACTATTTGATTAGGTAGTTGTGATTATAATTTGTTACTGTTCCCTATCCTTGGCCGAGTAGAAGTGACACTATGTTAATGTTTAATTAATATCTTCTTAGTCCTGTCTCTTTTAAATCCCTTGATTTAGCTGTGTTGAGTTGCAGTCTTTAAAAAATATACGATAAGAACAATGGTTGACCGTGTGACTCGAAATCAGATCTATACCGGGCGGGCAGTTTGAATTGTATTTGTATTTTGTTGTGATTCGTCAACAGATGCAACACCACAGAAAAAAACTATTAAATTAGTTTTTTTAACCAAAAATGTTTGTTCCTAAAAAGAACTTGAATACTAATTGGATGAGCGTAGCGAAGACTTCAATTTCACTGACCCCCCAAAAAATTTAGCTCGGGTGTTTTTTTGTTTGTTTGTTTTTTTTTTTGTTTTTTTTTGTCTGTTTGTTCGCTCTCTACCGGGCAAACGGCATATCCGATCTTGATGAAAATTTGAGTGAACCTTCGAAATCTCTGAACTTAGAGGTGTATTGTTTTTGGGCACAATCGAAGAAATATTTCTCATGAATATCGTACTTTTACGATTTTTTTCGATTTTTAGTGCGATATTCTCGTGCCATTTGGGCCGATTCTGACCAAACGGGTGGGGCTACAACGTTCATATTATACATGGACATTAAGGTTATGGTGATGTAGTACCTTTTGAAAGAAAAAGTTGAAAAAATTAGCCAGAATCCATAGAAATAAAGCTTTTAATATAAGTTTTTTACGGTTTTGTGCGATATTTTCGTGCCATTTGTGCCGATTATGACCAAACGGGTGGGGCTACAACGTTCATATTATACATAAACATTAAGGTTATGGTGATGTAGTACCTTTTGAAAGAAAAAGTGGAAAAGGTTTGCTAGAATCCATAGAAATAAAGCTTTTAATGTAAGTTTTTTACGGTAAATTATTATCAATTGACAAGAAACAATAGAAACTTGACAACAATCACCTACAATGCATAGGCAGCAAAGCAAAGCACTTGCAAAAGTAAAGATATCCCACGCAAACCAAAAACTTAAAAAAGCTCATCCATCAACGCGGTGGGACTTAAGCGTTTTCCTAGTTTAAAAAAGCAAGTTCATCGAAAAATTCACAAAGATAATAATAATAATCAAACATCCGATTCCAACATAAGTCAGGTCGGGGGGTGACGTATCATCAACTCCAAATTAAATATGCTTAGCAAGTGATCTGTGTTGTCCTCCATAAAGCTTGTAATGAAAACTTTGAAAACAATACTTATCAATGCAATCCGAGAGGAAATACTTGATAATGGTACCAATTGCCAAAGGCATCCAATTCCATTCCAACAGTCTTGGAGAGGAATGCGTTCCTATTAACGTGCTCGATTTTCAGGAACTTAAATGGGAACGCGTTCCTTTTCTTACATCAGGAACAGTAACTATTACGTGGGAACTTTGAACGAATTTAACGTTTCTTTATAGTTCCTTTGCCTTCGTCAGCTGTCGAATTTTAGTACCTGATAGACCTATCGTAAACTCTATTAAAAATATCTTGGGATATCCCGTGTTTTCTAAAGTGGCTCCACCCCCGTGTCAGATTCCGAGTGGTGGAAGCCAACAGATTCCTTGGTATGATAAATCAACTCCTCCTTTTAAAAGAAACGTGGAAGGAAATTAGTTCCTTTTGAGGAACGTCTTAGTTCCTTTTTTTTGGAAAGGAACGGGAACTTGAATTGAATCAGTTCCCTTTTAAGCTGAAGAAACTTAACTTTTCAAAGTTCCTTTTTAGTGGGAACTTGCCCAAGACTGCATTTCAGGATTAGAACCTGGAGCAGATTCTGTGGTGCACACAATCATTGCAATGCAAAGTTGAACATCTATTGAAATCGCTACTTTTTTTTAAAATCAAATGTTATTTTTATCCAAATTTGCTGCTGGCTAAATTTGCTGTTTTCACTTACCATGTTTGACCCGATATTAATTTTTTTGCAAAATTATGCTTGAAGTAATTTGGCACATAGAATTTCGAATTGTTAGGTACCCTTGAGTGATATGATATTCATCAAACATAAGTAAACTGCTTGCTCTTTGAAACTATTATCATTGACTCTTAAGAATGAGTTTAAAATCACAATCACAATCTTTACTTAATTGTTTAAAAAAGTAGTACTGAGAGTATGTCTACTCTCTGAAGCTTAAGGAGGCTATTACCCCCCAAAATTATTTTTTACCACATGTTCTTTAGTGTGATACAAAACTTAAATGACCGTTTAAAAAGCTAGATTTTATACATCAATTGTGATTCCACACGAATTTTTAGTGTTTTGATCCTCATATTTGACTAAATTGTCGTTTTGTTTGATTTCTTAAATTACTTTAACCTAAAGATGTTTTGTTGTTGCACACATACTTTTTAATACGTAGGTATGTATGTATGTATGTATGTATGTATGTATGTATGTATGTATGTATGTATGTATGTATGTATGTATGTATGTATGTATGTATGTATGTATGTATGTATGTATGTAGGGCTATGTTCTTTATTTCATTTAGTTCAGCAGAACTAGTATACATTACACTCACTTCATACATCCAATACAGGACAGTCAAGTAGGTCTACAATCTAAAAGACAATAAAAGCAACCTTAAATTTAATAAAATATTAAAATTATTTAAAATGTAGGTAGTAGTAGGGTTAGTTTGTAGTAGGGTCTACCAATCTAAAATGGTCCTTTAGAAAATTCTGTGGGCCTACTGCACAAATGTACACTCAAATACGCAAAAATATACGTTCCGAATTAACACCTCTTAATTCTTAGTAATCGGCATAATTATTATGTTGAACGAACCAAGTGCTCAACAAACAAAACATAATGTATTTACAGAAACGATAGTAAAGTACGTCAACGTCAACATGGCCAACTTTTTTCTGGACAAAATCCTCTTAAGGTCGCAGGACATAAAATTAATATCGTCCCAATAATATTTCGTACACGTGATTTTTGCAAATGTGGAACCTAACTCGAAATTGACGGGTTTGTAATTTTTTCACGGCTCGTAGTGAACCCAATATATTTTCTGCTAGTCAGTTAATTTATATCTAAGTATAGATATTAAAAAAGGAGGGCACAAACGAACACAAAACGATTGACACCATTTTCGAGTTGATAACAAGAAAAGGGGGGCTGGTATTTAGTGGATCCCCCCCTTATTAGACCCCTTAATTAAAGGTATTTAGGGGGCGGCACAAACCAGCACAAACGATTACAATAGTCGTTTGCATTTTTATAAAAGGGGGGGGGGGGCAGTTAAATGGACCCATAATTTTATATTAAGGCCGGTGCACATAGCTTCCCAATGTTTAAGTTGAAACAAGAAATGCTCAACAAACAAAAATAATGTATTTACAGAAACGATAGTAAAGTATGTCAACATGGCCATTTTTTTCTGGACAAAATCCTCTTTAGATCGCAGGACATAAAATTAATATCGTCCCAATAATATTTCTTATAGGTGAGATTTTTGCAGTTGTAGGACCTCACTCGAAATTGACAAGTTTGTAATTTTTTCACGGCTCGTAGTGAACCCAATATATTTTCTGCTAGTCAGTTAATTTATATCTAGGTATAGATATATATATAGACACCATTTTCGAGTTGATAACAAGAAAAGGGGGGCTGGTATTTAGTTGTTTTCCCCTTAATTAAAGGTACTATATTCAGGGGGTGGCACAAACCAGCACAAACGATTACAATAGTCGTTTGCATTTTTATAAAAGAGGGTCCAGTTAAATGGACCCATAATTTGGTATTACGGCCGGTGCACATAACTTCCTAATGTTTTTGGTTTAACGAAGTTGAAATAAACGCATATCGTTATGGAGTTCACTCGACTTCCTATAAGGTATAAGTTTAATTTAAGGTTTATAAAATTATTTCGTCTCGCTAGCTTAGACACTATAAACACTAATCCCACCCAATGAGAAGCGAGCTCTCATAAATCTGGCCAATGGCAACGCGAGAGAAATGTGTTATGTTAAACAACTAGGAAAACGCATAAGTCCCGCCGCGTTGTTGGATGAGCGTAATTGGTGCATTGAGCTGCCATGTGTTATGCGGATTTTCTGTTGTTCTGTGGAAAAATCATTACTAAGTTGAATTTTTTTAAAATTAAATTAAATTAAATAAAAAATTAACTTTAATTTTTTAATTTTTTAAATTAATTGTAATTGTAAAAAAAAAATCGTTAAAATTGCGATTTTTATAAGAAATAATTTCTCGATTGCGCTCAAATTTAACACTTATCTATTAATTCATAAAATAAGGGTTCTGTGAAAAAATCATTACAATAGGATAAAGCATGTAGGTGTTATAAGTCACATTGTTTTTAAAAAAAGAAAGAAAAAACCCGTAAAATTTCGATTTTTATGATAAATATTTTTTCAATTGTGCTCAAATTTCACACGAATATCTTAATTTATAAAATAAAGGTTCTGAGCAAAAATCATTAAAATCGGATAAAGCATGTAGGTGTTATAAGTCAAAGAAATTTTTTTTAAATACAAAAAAAATCGTAAAATTGCGATTTTCATGAGAAATATTTTTCCGATTGCGCTCAAAAACGTGGCAGTTCTAAGTTCAGAGATTTCGAAGGCCTCCAGAAAATTTCATCTCAATTGGAGTATCGGTTTAGCCGGAATCGTGTGGACAAACAGACAAAAATACAAAAAAAACAAAACATTCCGGATTTTTTTCTCCAGTGTAGTGAAATGGAATCTTCGCTTCGCTCGCTACGCTCGCTACGCTCATCCAATTACAGTTAGATTTATAAAAAGCTATCATTGATATTATTAAGCTAAACTAGGAAAACGCTTAAGTCCCGCCGCGTTGTTGGATGAGCGTAATTGGTGCATTGAGTTGCCATGTGTTTTCTGTTGTTCTGTGAAAAAATCATAATATCTAAGTTGAATTTTTTTTAAATTAAATTAAATTAAATTTAAAAAAAACTTAATTTTTTAAATTTTTAATCAATTGTAATTTTAAAAAAAGGAAATAATCGTAAAATTGCAATTTTCATAAGAAATAATTATTTGATATCGCTCAGATTTCACACGAATATATAAATTTATAAAATTAAGGTTCAGTGAAAAAATCATTACTATCGGATAAAGCATGTAGGGGCTATAAGCCAAAGAAATTTAAAAAATCGAAAAAAGTCGTAAAATTGCGATTTTTTGAAGACATTTATCTTTCGATAACGCTCAAATTTCACACAAATATATCAATTCATAAAATAAAGGTTCTGTGAAAAAATTATTACAATCGGACAAAGCATGTAGGTCTTATAAATCGAAGAATTTTGTTAAAAATCGAAAAAAATCGTAAAATTGCGATTTTCATGAGAAATAATTTTTCGATTGCGCTCAAAAACGTGGCAGTTCTAAGTTCAGAGATTTCGAAGGCCTCCATAAAATTCTATCGCAATCGGAGTATCGGTTTAGCCGGAATCGTGTGGACAAACAGACAAAAATACAAAAAGAAAGAAAGAAAGAAAGAAAAAAAAAAAAACATTCCGGAATTTTTTCTCCAGTGTAGTAGAATGGAATCTTCGCTTCGCTCGCTACGCTCATCCAATTAAATAAAAAATAAACTTTAATTTTTAATTTTTTTAATTACATAATCGTAATTTTAAAAAAGAAAAAAATCGTAAAATTTCATTTTTCATAACAAATAATTTTTCGAATGCGCTCAGATTTCACACGAATATATAAATTCATGAAATTAAGATTCAGTGAAAAAATAATTACGATCGGATAAAGCATGTAGGTGCTATAAGCCAAAGAAATTTTAAAAATCGAAAAAAGTCCTAAAATTACGATTTTTTAAAGAAATTTATCTTTCGATAACGCTCAAAATACACACGAATATATCAGTTCATAAAATTAAGGTTGTGTGAAAAAATTATTACAATCGGACAAAGCATGCAGGTGTTATAAATCGAAGAATTTTGTTAAAAATCGTAAAATTGCGATTTTCATAAGAAATAATTTTTCGATTGCGCTCAAAAACGTGGCAGTTCTAAGTTCAGAGATTTCGAAGGCCTCCATAAAATTTCATCGCAATCGGAGTATCGGTTTAGCCAGAATCGTGCGGACAAACAGACAAAAATACGAAAAAACAGGGCAAAAAGAAGAAAAAAAACATTCCGGAATTTTTTCTCCAGTGTAGTAGAATGGAATCTCCGCTTCGCTCGCTACGCTCATCCAATTACAACGAACCGCTTAATAATTAAAGAAGATATCGCATAATGCGATTACAATACATTATCATTGTCTAGTGTCTATCAATTTCCGCACACAAGAGATTATCTCTTTCGCGGGCTTCCTACTAAACTTTGTATTGTTTACTGTACTGGTGTTATATTGTATACATGCAGGAGTAAAATGAATTGAAATTTAATTGACTTGAAACAGAAGTGCCTTTGCCCTTGTTGCGTAAAGTCGTCGCGACCATATCACTGAAGAATTTCTCATCGGTTTCACAATACTCTAATAATAAGGCAAGTCATTTTTAGCACCACCTGCACCACCATTCGTGACCATTCGTATAGGTGGTGCAAACTTTTTTAATGTAGGGCCTAAGACTGGATATAGGAGCACGTTTCACTGACTTTAGTCTGTAAATATAAGAGTTTATTATTCAAAGGGGTGATGGGGGGATTGCTGTTTTGAATACATGATTTTCAACAAATACATACCGGTAATGTAACCAAAGATTACACATGTAACTAATCTCATTTTCATTTTGATGGTGATGTATGAAATGAGTCTTTTAAATGGTGGAGCTGACGCACTAGCGCACAAATGGCTCAGCTTCCTTCCGGTGGGCGGTCGCTGGTGACGTGCCTAGTTCTTCACTTGAAGAGGGGCAATTTGTCCGTGGCCACACCCTAAAGGTGTTTTAAAGTGGTTAATAATCACACCTGTAATTATAATGTATGTATGTATCTACTATTTACTGCATGACCACTGTTTTGAGCTCTTCCACTCCCAAGTCTCTACAAGGCATTTCCATTATTTCAACATCCAGTGTCTTAACATCTATTACCCACTACAATGCAATTTTATACTAATATGCATCATGTAGGCACATACAAAAATATATAAGGTCGTAAGCACGTAAACGTAAACTATCTATCTTCTGTTTCACGGTTTGTTTAAGTATGTGGGTTATCCTCATTCAAACAATACTGACCACAATAATAGCTGCATTAAAATTCCTAATAAAATGGTAACTACGGTATATAGTCCAAAACCATACATAGGTTCTACCTATATATCTTTTTAAACTACGTATTTTAGCAAATAAGTTACAAATAACCAGTTATTAAAATTATGTTAGAACATGCTCAATATTCAAAGTTTGGAGTTAGTACTCATTGTACCAATATTGATGAATGGCTGTACCAACGGGAACATTCCTTGACTGCTCTTAAAGTTGGTGATATCCTCAATCTTGACGGGGTCCAGGTATTCAGTTGGATGAGGTGCAAGCTCAACCTCTTCCCCATCAGCCACCTGTGGCTCAACATACGTATCTGTGCCAGCACCACCCTCTGCCATGGAAACAACGTGGACGGCCAACTTATGTCGGAGTGGAGCGTTGTAGTGAATAAGCTGTGTGGTGAAATCTACCACATCTTGTTTCTTCAATGTACGCAAATGTGCTACCTCAATATTGGGTCTGTCAAAATTATACTGTTGAGACCTGATTTCAGACCAGAATCGAGCCGACAGTCTAGACAGCCTTTTTGGCTTTTCCAAACGTTGGGCAGCAAGGGCTTCTTTGTGGCGCTCAAACTCTTCCGTGCTCAAGTCTCGAACATGGTTGCACATGGTATTCAAGAAGGCCTCTATCCGCTTGTCTACGTAACTTGGATGCCGATCCGATTGGACAATCACTCCCAAGCCTTGTTCTCCGTTTGTATGCCAAATATCACTTCGGACGACATAACCAAGCTGCTCCTTTGTTCTTAGGATGTTGAAACATGGCTCCTCGATGATTTGAGCCAATAATTCCAACAGCATGTTGGTGTGTGTTGATTCCAAGCTACATTGGTAGTATAAACCTGTACAGGAGCTTCGATGCAGCCTGTTCTGCACTTTGTACACAAAGTTGGATCGGTCGACAAGCTGAAGCGCTCTGTAGCGCAACAGCTGGCGGGGCAGTAATGGTAATAAGGACAGAGTAGAGCGCAGTCGCTCCTCCACAGATTGTACTAGGTTGAGAGCAGTTTTCTTGTCAATGTTCCCGTGTATTAGGCACTCAATGTGGGTTTTTGACAGAATCTGAGGAATGAATGCTTCCACCTTCTCCAGAGTTAGGTGTTCAGCAGAAGCAAGAAGCTCATCTTTAGTCCATGCATGTTCTGCGAGCAGAACTGCTAAGTAGTAGACGGCATGCTGATACGGTTGCTCTGCTTCGAAGTTCTTCAGGCTACGAATGTAGTTTTCTTTCAAAATGTCGAACCTCTTTGGGTCAATCTTAAAATTTGTCATTTTTTTAATAATCTTATCAAGAAGAACTGCTTGTTTATTGTTGTAGCCCCCAATACTAAGAACCATGCCATACTTCGTGTCAGTGAGTTCCCAATACAATCCAGCCAGTCCTGCAGCATAGGCATACTCATTGAGAGCATCCTTGATTAACTTAACAAACATGTATGTCATATTGCAGCTAAGAGGATCGAGGTAAGCAAGTGGGCTTACAAATTCCAAGTATATATTTCCTTTCGGTAGTAAGAACTCGTCATCTTGTTTGAACCATACCCTAAAGAGTAACGTGTCTTGGATGATAGTAGGATAGGGAACAGAAGTTTCTTCTGGGTTTGCAATGCTGAAGTTTGTCGCAATAAACTCATTCTTGGGTGGAAGTTTCAGGCTTTCACATAGATCGTTCTGTTTCCAGGTTACGATCGTGTCTTCCGGAATGACTTCAAGTTTATACTTAGTTCCGTACCACTCTTCGGATTTATCAGCAATAGATTCAAACTTCTGGCCAACAACGACCACTCTCATGTTCTCAGGAGTTAAGTATTTCAGAACCATTTCGATGAGGTCAGGTCTCCACTCCGTGATCAAGTAGTACCCGCAAAGAACTTCCTTCATAGGGAACTTGCGGAGATCGTGAACGACTTCGGAGACGAAGCCCCGAGGAGATTCCTTGTCTTTGAAACGGAAATGGGTGTTCAAGACATCTCGATACTCTTCGAAGATCCACTTCTGTGGCGTCTCTAGCTTGAGCATGTTGATGTACTGGAATACCAGCTTGACTATGTCGTCGCCATGCTCGATGCCCTCCTCCGTGAGATCCATGTCGACGCCAAAGAAGCCGAAGCCTCTAGCTGTGGAACGTGCACCTGCATCTACACTGTTGCACCAACTGCGCTCTCGGAGCATTGAGAGCAGACTCCCCGGGCCTTTATGCCGCAGAAGACGACTCACGTAGTGGCCGGGCTTAAACATAAGAAAAATATGTTTTATATCGTCTAATGCAAGACTACAGTGCACTCAGTACGCCAGCATGAACGAATTGTAGATATTTTATGGAACATGTATCATGACTTTTCTACATTGCAATTATGACAAGAAAACATACCTTCCCAACTTGAATTTGTGGAAACATGTAGAGACTATACCCTATTTTTTTTCAGTTAAATATGAGACAAGTATGAGCTAGGAGTTTAGTAGCTAATAGTCTTATTAAAAAAATTAATATTGAACTATGCATACCGCAGCTTTATAATACTCTTGTAAATCCGGTATGGGAAATAACATCCGAAGTTTTCGGACGTCTTTGACAGGGACAACATAGCTCCTGACTTTCAGTTGTTCAGGACCAAACGGGAGCTCGGGCCAGGAAGGCATCACAACATTCTTATTTTTCACTCCAGAGAAAAGGTCCACTACCATTTTTTCCAATTCATCCAAACTTTCTATAACAATAGAAGGAAAACATGTTAGTCCTGGTTCTATATTGGCCTACTTAAAAACAACGATAAATACTGTTTCATTATTAGTATTGTATCTCTCCCCAAAATTTAACCACCCACTTTCATTCAAACAGCCTGGGGAAATCTACGACTCCACGTTTCCATAATCGGGCACCCCCAGCAAACAGTAATTAATGAGCAATAGAGGTCGGCATTTACATAACATCTCTCGGACAAAGTGTTCCGATGAGAACAGAGAAAAAGTTGTAATATTGTATCTATGATTTACACCGTGGCTATTAGCTTCATTGCCAACTTCTAAATAATATAATCCTGATTAAAACTTTAATTTAAAATGTCACATATTAGGTATACAGAATCGGCATATAGAATCCCACACATACACCATCAAAAGCAATTGATATCCAAAAATGGGCCAAAGCTTAATATAATATTATGTACTCTTCTAAATTTGCGAATTCTCTAAAATATATTATTATTATTATTATTGATTATTATTATATTATTATTATTATTATTATTATTATTATTATTATTATTATTATTATTATTATTATTATTATTATTATTATTATTATTTTTATTATTATTGAAAAGAAATTATAACATTGCCGGGATGTTTTGTCAAATCATAGTGGTGAATTATTTTCATTATTCTTAATTTCCCGAAGTAGCGTCATCACTGTGGATGACATTTTCACTGCTGTTCTTTCGTTTGTTTGCCTCTGTTGCAAACGTTCACTTCTTCTTGGAACTGCCAGGATGGCGGTGGACGGCTTTATTTGTTGTTGTTGTTGTTGCTGTTGTTGTTGTTGTTGTTGTTGTTGTTGTTGTTGTTGTTGTTGTTGTTGTTGTTGTTGTTGTTGTTTTGTGGCAGTTCCAAGAAGAAGTGAACGTTTGCAACAGTGGCAAACAAAAGAAAGAACAGCAGTCCCTTGAAAATGTCATCCACAGTGATGACGCTACGTCGGAAAATCAAGAATAATGTAAATCATTCACCATGCATTACGACGCGACGAAACATCCCGTCAATGTTATAATTTCTCTTCAATTATATCGGGTCGCGAAAGTATAACTTGTGAGATTATTATTATTATTTTTATTATTATTATTATTATTATTATTATTATTATTATTATTATTATTATTATTATTATTATTATTATTACTATTATTTTATAATTGTATCTATTGTCCACTCAATAAGGTATTTCCATGTAGTTTTTATAGTAAATTGTTCCACTGCCTTTTAAATATTTAAAAAAAAACTTGACCCGGAAGGGTTAACCCTCCCATGCTACTCGGCGTCGGAGATAATAATGAGAGCCTGTGCAAAACCTCAATGGTCTAGCCCATAATATTATACTGAATTTCTTACCTTTTCCCAAAACAGCAAGGCTCATTATGTTAGAAGAATACCATTTATCATGAAATTTTAATAATTCCATGCGAACATTTATTCCTTTCGCTTTTGGTATCATGTCAAGGGTCTGTTTATTCCCAGTGCCAAATTTACTATGAGGATGGCTTTTCTTCGCTGCGGATTTCTCAAGCTGGTTGAGCCTCCAATAGTCATTAGGAATATTCTTCTCGTGTTCGGAATTCACAGCGTTCACCTCGCGGTCAGTTGCACTTTCGGTGAAGAGTGGACAAAGGAAAAACTGAGCAAACCTATCTAGAGTGTCTGCTAAATGTTCCGGCACGACGTCGAAGTAGTAGTAGGTATAATCAGTAGAAGTGGCTGCGTTAGAAGATCCCCCATGTTCGGACAAGTGTTTGCTGTATTCATTTTCTGAAGGATACTTCTCCGTTCCCATAAACAGCATATGTTCACAGAAATGGGCTAGCCCAGGTAATTCTTCGGGATCACTCAAATAACCTATATTAACATTCATAGATGCTGCTGATTTGTCAGTTGTGACGTCACTTATTAGAAGAATTTTCATGTCATTATTCAACTCAAGACCACGGTATAACCGTTTATCCTCTTCAGACTTCACTATGTCATCAACTCGAAATTTAACACCACTCATCTTGTTATTGGTACCGTACAACTTCACCAGTACCTGGAATAATGCAGGTATAACAAAACAATGTCGGTATAGTAATGTGTTTCAGTGATGAATTTCGTAACCCCGTTGAAAAACTGCACTGTTTCAAATGTAATTGTGATGTTTCCACCATGTCACATTCCCAATCTTAAAAATCCTACGTAGCATAAAATATAGAGATGTATTAATCGAGTGTAGACTGTTAAACAACTAGCCAGGGTATTTATTTTTAACCGCTGTAGTCAGTGTGTGACTATGGATGATATTATCCTTGACGAGACAAAATTGTATTTATCCGAACATGCTTAAATAATTTCTAGATTAACATCAGACTATGAGTGAGCTGTTGTTACCATTAATTATATGTGTAATGACACGACGAATTCCAATATCTATAGGAATTATTTTTACAAACGAAGCAAAGGTAGGGGTTGGCAGAAAAGTTCTATCAAAAGATCAGAAAGCTGATTTGGACACAGCATTTCCCTAAAAAAATGCAACATTTTCCTATACAAATTATAAACTACCTACCTGTATGGTGCTGGTAGTCGATGGTCTAGAAAACTAAGATTAAATTCATCTGTCGTGTTGAAGGTGTGACTAAGTTAGACAAGATAACAAGTAGTGTGATAAGGAAGAAAGTGGGGGTCGATAGCCTTTAGTTCAAGATAACCACATGTTCAATACGATTTGAAGATTAAATTTCGCACCTCTTCAAAACACAAGTGTTTGTCCAATTAAATTTATACATGTATATATTTATCTATGGCCAATGAACATCTTGAATTTTGAATCACGTAACTCGTGCATCATTGTCAAAGAAGTTACCTACATCAATTGTGTCATTCGAGCTCGGTGGGTGGTATAGTAGCATCACAGTTTCTGTGTCGCTTCTCGATTAATTTCCTAGTTAAGGGCTCAAAAACAATTTAGTTTCCGTTGTCCTGCAATTTGTTTCCAAACTTCGGTGATAATGGATATAAAACTATAATTTTATAGGACTGAATTTCTTAGTGACCATATTCCTAAGTGAAAACCGTATCGCAACAGTGCCTACATTTACGACAAAAATGCTCTACACTAGGTAAAGACTCTGAAACCATGGGTTCGATAACCCGTAAGTAATACGAGATAAATCTCAGCTTGTCCACGTGTGGCTCTCAGGTGTGAGGTTGCCGGCAATCCTCACTGAAGGAGTTCAGAGGTTTTACTGTGATAAAAGGCGAATCATACATAATAGTCCTTGCGAATTTTCTAGCACCACCCCTTACTAAAAGTTCAGTATTTATTTATAAATATATAATATGCGTGTGAGCCCGGGACCTCTGCTGTTGGGGCAGATGCTCTAACCAACTAAGCTATGAAAACAACATTAAATCTGCGATTTGTGGTTTTGTTTTTATTTCATTTGTACAGATCAATAATTCTGCCTATAAAACCATATAACAGAGTCTAAGCATACTATAAAACCAAGGTACAACAATACAACCTTTATTTATTAGCTTTGTTACGAACAACACGGCCAATACTATCAAGTTACACAGTATCCTTATTTCACGGTTGCACGGAAAAGTAAATTGGCCAAGAGACCAAACCTAATAAACTAGATTTAAAAAAATAGTTTTTATTAAAAAAAAAAATTTCTCAAAAAATGAAAAAATTTAAAATTTTTTTTTTAAGATTTTTGTATTACCAATTCGCCAAATTTTTAAAAAAAAAAAAAAAAATTTTTTAATTTTTACTCAAAATTTTTTTTAAAAATTTTTTGGAAAAAACTTAAATTTTGGGGAAAAATTTAAAAGTTTATTGAAAGTTAATAAATTTAACTGAATAAAATATAATTTTAACCCAAAAAATAGGTTTAAAAGTATTCATGGAAATTAAAAAATTATTTAAAAGTTTTAAAATAACCCCAAAAAACTTTCGTCCAAAACCTTTAAAATTAAAAATTTTGGGCTTTTTTCCCGTTTCTAAAAATAAACATGCCCCATTTGGCCGTGAATTTAAATTTTTAAAAAAACTTTTTTAATTTAATTTGAAATATTTTAAAGTAAAAATTCCGTCTAAAAATTTTTTAAAGGGGGAAAAACCCCCCCCCTTTTTTAAACCCCAAAAACAACGACCTTTTTTTCTGTAGGGATAGTATTTTTCCGGGTAAAAAAAACAGGAGGGACCTGTTTGTTCTTTTCGCAAAAACATCGTCCACAAAATTTTATGGGAAAAAGTTTTAAAATTTTAATAAAAAACCGAGCATTAAAGTAATAAAAATCAAAAAAAATTAACCAAAAATTCCCAAATTTTAGGCCCCCCCCCAATAAATTGCAATCAATTTTTTCTTTTTTTTGAATTTTGTAAATTTTTTTTATTTTTTTATTAGAATAATATCATACCCCCATTTTTTTAAATTTTTTGTGAAGCCAAAATTTTTTTTACGCTTTATGGCTGCGTGGGGCAATTCCAAAATTTTTGGGGTTTTTGGGGGTTTGGTTTCCGCCAAAAGAAGGAAATAAAGAGTTGACCATTTTTTTTGGCTTCTACAAAATAAAACCTTTTTTAAAGCTTTAAAAAAATTACCCCCCCCAATAATTTTTTTAAAACCCTGTTCATAACTATGGAAAAAGCCGTGGTTTTTTTTTTTTTACCTTTTTTGGGGATTTGTTGGTTCAAGTTTTTGAAAATTTTTTGTTTCCTATTATTGTCACGAAAGAATTTATTAAAATGCAGTTCCCAAAGTTGAACGCTTTATTACACTAAAACCCGGTTGGGAAAATTTTTTTGGGGATTTTTTTTTGGGGGTTTTTGAATCTTTTTCTCTTTTAAAAGAACAGGTTTTTTAAAGGGGAAACGAAACTCAGCTCAAAACCCCCAAAAACCCCCTTTTTCCCCCACTATTTCTGAATCGCCCAAAAAATTTCACATTCTGAGAGGTTGGAATTTAACCCCCGTATCGCCCCCCCTACAACTTTTTGTCCCCCTATTTTTGCCCAAAAAAAGGGGAAACTGGGGGTTTTTAGGGTTTGACCTTTCCTTTTACACCAGTCGTCCCCCAGGAAAGCCAGGTTTGAGTTAACGGGCCCCTTTTTTTCCCTAGGGACCTTTTAGGGGGGTAAAAGGAAAATTTTTTTTAAAATTTTCCCCTTGGCCCCTACAGGGGTTAAACTTAATAACCCAAATAAAAAAATTTTAAAAAAATACAAAACCAAAGGCAATGAGATTTAAAAAAAAGGGTTATTTCGTTAATTTCCCCTTAAATAAAAATTATTTTTTGAAGCCCCAAACGGGGAAAATTTATGACAACAAAACTTAATTTACTGAAAAAAATTTGCCGGGGTTTTTTTTTTTGTTTTTTTGTTTTTTTTTTTTCCTTTTACCCCCACACAAAGCTTCCGTCCTTTAAAAAATTTTCGGATTAAATTTTGAATAATGATTTTTTTGGGTTTAAAAAAAAATACCAAAATTTCTTTTCGTTTTTTTTTTTTTTAAACTTACAATAAATAAAAATCTTAACATTTACTTGATTGCACATGTTTCATTTGCAAATACTATAGAAGGCCACAGCCATGGTTATATAAAATAATAAATTAAAAACATTGTTTCAGTGACGGATAAAAAATCACACAGTCGGTGGTTGTCACCACGTGTTTTGATTTTTGTTTTCCTAAGTGTCAATGTCATGCGATAGAAAGTCTATTATAGATATAGGCGGACATTTGGCCAAGAGATGGCTCGCGCCAAAACGAACTCCATTTCACAAACGTTAGCTGGTAAGTAGAATATTACTCCTCGAAACTAGAGGCGAGCTCTGGTAGTTGTCGTCGGGGACCTCTCCTCCTCCTCCGCAACGACGACGACCATAACGACACGAACGATGACAAAGACTATGACGACCACGACGTGAGAACCCCTCTTTTCCTTTCACCTACTTGTAGCTGATTCTGTTCTGCATAAGGTTTATCCTTCCTATATCCCCTAGATTAGAGTTGCGTATTATAACCTAACAGTTGACGCGCCTTTAATCCAAATCAACTTAACCTCAACTATGTCAAAGCCTCCATTCAGTACGAAGACGGCGACAACGACTACACGATTGGTTGACGCCCTCTGAAACCATACTATGAAAACGCCAAAGTCGTTGTTAGACGAGTGAGCAAGCCATGTGTTGAGTACCCGGGAACATCCCCTTTCCTCCCCAAAACTTAAGGCTGAATCTAGCTAGCATGGGCATTTTCTCCACAGTATATTAGGCTAGAGTGGCGCATTAGGCCTTACAGTGTTGACGCGCCCTTATAACAACTAATCTCAAATCCCTCTTATTTATACTCATAATATACTAGGAAAACGCCAAAGTCATTGTTAGACGAGTGAGCAAGCCATGTGTTGAATACTCTGTAATATTAATATATCATGAGTATAAATGAGAGGGGTTTGAGATTAGTTGTAGGAAGGGCGCGTCAACACTGTAAGGCCTAATGCACCACTCTAGCCTAATAAACTGTGGAGGAGAAATATGCCCATGCAAGCTAGATTCAGCCTTAGGTTTTGGGGAGGAAAAGGGGATGTTTCCGGGTACTCAACACATGGCTTTCTCACTCGTCTAACAACGACTTTGGCGTTTCCCTAGTATAATTCATGAAAGATTCAGAATTTTGATTTGAAAATTGATTTTTATAATAATACCAATTCAATGGCTTCCGTCCACAATTGTATTCACATTTAACACAGAATTAAATTGTGTAGAGCGTATCTTCAAAACAGTTAATCATATACATAGAATTACATGTGCACACACACACTACTATAATAATATTATGTATACATACATTGATTCAAGTGTAATAATAAACACAATTAAAACAATATTATTTTAATATAAACAATTTCGATAATATTACAATGTAAAAATTACGTCACATAAAATTTGTTTGAATTGATGTGTGACACCGCCCCTACTCGTAATACACTCCAAATGCACTAGCGACCACGAACATGGTTGTATTCTCGTAGGTGTAGGTGGAGTAGTTATCTCTCTCGGCGTCCCACAAGAATCTCATCACGGAGTGGATGCTCTGTTGTTGCTTCTCGCACACACTCACATACACCACGATCTTGTACCTGGGAACACAGTTTAACCATAGCAACAATGCTAACACGAAATTCAAGAAAACAAACATGCTCACCAATTCCACGCGCCCGCACACACGCACAGTCGCACTCACATTGTTTTCTATTATTGTGTGAATAATATTGTAATGTATTGTCATTATGTTTAGTAGGCTGCTAGACACTAACTAATGCATCAGCACGACTGTATATAATCTTTGCCGTTGAAGCGCCATAAAACTACTAATACGACTGTATATGGTTCTCGCGTGGCGGTCTAATAATCAGCAAAATGTTAGGTTTGGTGGAGGTGCCGGTTCCAGCACTACGCCACATAAGGATACATAAATGAGTTGAACCAATTTTCTTTGCTGCATGCTACTCCCACTAACAATATTAAACACCTAATACTTATACAGCTATTAATACTACCGGTACCCCACAACTACCGCACTATATAATACAAGCCATCATGTTCACTATAGTTATATGGAAAAAAGCTCGTGTGTTTTTTTGTGTTTGTTCCCACGGTACACTGGGATCTTGTTGACGTTATCAGGAGATTTTTGAAATTCATAACCTTGCTTTGCTTTCTTCACTATTAGTACACTGAAAGTAATTATATTACCCATGACAGTTACACTAATACGTATAGTTATTATAGGCCTACTGAAACGCTAGTTGGAAATTTTAAATTTGTTCAGGATTGAATTTTTGGTTAGTGACGGTGTCTATAGTCATTTAAATAACTTTTGATACTACTTTTAAAATGTTGGTTAATACATTTGTGTATTAACAATGGCAAAACGAAACTCATGTCTCAAAAGGCCAAAACGCCATTTTATCAACGCGACTAGTTTTCGTGAATCAGCCTTAATGAATTTAGACGACAGTGTAGACTGTAGAGGCTTGTGCAATGTGCACGCCGCGAAATACTCGCCCACCTATCGAAGTGCTGTAGTTTGATCCGTGCCCGTATTTCCGCCGTCAGAGACATCGCAAACCTGGGTGCTTTGGAGTGGTCGTACCGTTCCGTTTCACATTCCTTAGTGAGGACCTCCCGCAGGATAATGCTCACGCAGTCAGAGTTGAACGGACGCTTCGATTCCAGGCGGTACGTGTTCTGCATTCTTGGTATCTGCGGGAAGTATAGGAAAAATCTTTAGACTTTATACATCAGTTTTACCCGGTGTGACCCTCTCAGCAGGTGTCTATAACTAGTAACTTAAACCCACATATGACAAAAACTTGTAAAAAAACAGCCAAACCTTACACAATCAAAAGCAATGAGATCTAAAAGAAATGCCAAGCTTATGTACCGTCCTACATTTTCGCAACCTTAATACATAAATTCACTTTTCCCTGTGACTGAATCCTTGCAAAGCGTGGCAAAATAAATTTACACAAACTTTTACATTTAAAACAATAAAGTTGCAAATAAAATTATTATTATTATTAAGAAGATTATTAAGAATGCGAAAATGTACGAGGGTACATGAGCTTGGCATTTCTTTTAGATCTAATTGCTTTTGATTGGGTTAGGTTTGGCTGTTTTTTACAAGTATTTTGTTATATGTGAGATCTCATTACTTTTTCAAGTTCCATTACAAAATTATTTGTTAAAATACAATAATTTCGTCACAGTCGATTTAATTGATACGATACGGTATTACCAATAAACAATAGAATTTAAAATATCTAGTGGTAAAAAGACTTGTTTTTTGTAAACAATGTAGGTGATCATTGTCAAGTAACTATAGTTACTTGTTGATTATATTCTTGTAAAAGGCTTAAATTAAAACCTTTATTTGGAAGCCTTCCAGCAAACTTTTTCAACTTTTTCTTTCAAAAGGCACTATATCACTATACGACGACGACGTGAGAAACTAGGGCGCTTCAACCGGTTAGGTCATATTGCGCCGCCTGTGAATGAAAGTAAATGAGAAGAGTTAATGCAGGTATGTTGAAATGTTTAGATTATTTTCTAAGTGTATAAATAATTTATATCACTATAACCTTAATGCACATGTAAAGTATGAACGTTGTAGCCCCACCCGTTTGGGCAGAATCGCTGGCCGATTGAAACAGACAAATTTGACAGTAGCAGTAGTAGTAGTATGCAATAATAACTTATTTGAATGTTTGAACCTACATACACACAATAAGAAATAACATAATGCGAACAATAATATTTTTCTAGTCCCATTATTTTGAGGATTATTAAACAGGGAAGGATAGTTTGACTGAAATGTTTGAGATATTATGTTTTAAAAAAGGAGCCTTTTAAAAGCCAAGTTCACTATTCAAATATTAACGCTATTGAACTTTCAGAAAGTTCATGTTTGTTAGCTTGTATAGACCTAATTTTTAAAAGTTAAAGTTCATCTGAAATAATACGAACTATAGGCCTAAGTTCGTATTACTGCCACTACTAGTAGCAGTAATAGTATGTAGTAGCTAACATCCTTAAAGTGATTTTGAGCATGTTTCAAGCCATTTTTTCACTAAGAAGGAATGCTCGTACCCCTACCAAATTTGGCATGTGTTGTCAGGTACCTAAATCCCCTCGATGTTGATAGTTTTCAAGTTCCCATCACGTTTCATGACGGCTGGGTAACTCATCACCCCAACCCTGCTTGCTGTAAGGTGCCCGAGTGTGTAGCGCGCCACGGCTTGGCTGCGGCGCCCTACGGGGACCTAGAGTAAGTAATCATCCTAGAGTGTTAGCTCGAGCGTTAAGCGCGCGACTCTGATTCTGGAGGTCCCGGGTTTAAATCCCGTTGAGACCGGCAATCCTGACTGAAGTTTTTTCCGAGGTTTTCCTCAGTCGTTAAGAGGGTATGCTGAGGCTAGAACGGAGGCGAGTTTAGGCGCTCAGCTTTCTGGCTTTTTCGGGTAAACGGTTTAAAACACCATTATCAAATTTCACACTAACTTTAATAAAGAATAAATCTATGTTATCCATTATGCATATTCCTAAATTAATTCATTGATTTTGAATTAAAATTTAGTGAAATCACCAATATTTACTCAATTTTGGTCAACTTCGGGAATTTATTCCAAGTGAACAAATTTTTTTAACTCAAATTTGCATAATGGATAACAACGTATAAATCCTTGTGAACGGGTAGGTCAATTTGGTTTTATCGTAAGATAAACGGTTTGGTGGGAATTTCCAGAATTGTAATCCATGTTTTAGATTTCCCATTTTTCACGTTTTGGACTTATGTCTCGCAATGGATCTTTAAGGCTTATTTTGTGCAACCAATTACGGATATCAATATAAAAGTACTTTATTAGCATCCATTCAAAATTTGGTAATTATATTACCAACCGTTCAGTAGAAATCATCAACACCTGTTTGCGAGCATTTGGGTTGGGCCAAGCTCAGCGTACCCTCTTAATGCGAATGCAAGGGATTGAGTACTCATAAACAACCCTCGGACTTTACAATCCTATCCGCAACTTACCTATAGCTACACCTGAAGAGGATGGGCTGGCTTCCCACAAAAAAAAACTAGTATGAGGGTGTTAGGCTTGTGAAGGGAACGCTCGAGGGATGTTTACGAGGACTCAATCCAACGACTCAAACAACAATTTGGAAAAAACTTTTCAGTCAAGATTGACGATGTCGGGTTTCGAACCGTGTCGATTCCGAATCGACGTGAATCACAGGTCAATTATTTACCGGAAATCAGTTGCAAGTCTTAAAAAAAAATCATCTTGGACGTTTGCTTTAAAATCCAGATAGCCTAAAAAAAGTGTTGCATTTTTTGTCAACTTTTTATTTAATAACATTTATATAATTTTTTAAACTTGATTTTATCATGATTTCTACAATGAGCTCGGTCACACTATGTGCATGTGGGTCTTTTGTATTTGGTTTTGAGCGCGTCAACTGGTTAAGATATTTTGCACAAGGACAAATACTGTACAGGCCATAAAATAATACAAACGCAGTCAAAATAGTGAGAAAGGATATCAGAATAGTTACTAAAAATAACACAAAATATAGTAGATCATATTTTTTTTCTCACTTTTCTCTTTCTCTGTCACACAAAAAATGTAAACATCTATACTTTACCTAACATGAGCGCTACAAGAAAAGGGAATCAATAAATAACACGTACGGAACACTGATCCAAAAAGGTACCTACTTACAGTTCACCGGTCAATGTGTATAGTGGTTATATGATTAGAAACGTGACCATCCCATTACGTCGAGTTACTCGTTTGCAAGCCAGTAACACACAGTTTAAGATTGCAGTGTAAGCCATACACTATAATTATTATAATATTTAAAAAACAATAATAAATCAAAGAGTCGGCCTATAAGCAATGTGTTATGTGGAGTGTGGTCGTATGCTCTCACCTCAACACCCACCCCACCCCTGTACAAGAACTCATTTTTGGAAACAGACAAAATATTGATTGATGATTTGTATTTTATAGCATTAAAAAGAGAAGAAGCAACCATGTAAACAAGAATTACTAGACATCGACTTATTGTGTATACCTGTTGAAGTAGTAGGGTCCTAAACGCTAAAACTACTCACAATGTTATCATTGCCAGCAATCATAAGTATCCATTCATTCAAAATCTGTATTGACACGTTATTTTAAGCAATAAGTTTTGAAAAATTAAATATCACGATTTGCAGGTGTCATTGAGGTAATATGGCGGAAATTTGATTATTTGTATTACCTCGGCCCAAGATGTCAATTTTTTTTTTAAATTAATTTTAAATATGAAATATAGGCTTAAATGTGTCACAAAATTAAATGTGAAACATTTTGTGCGTACTACGTATTGTAAAATACTTACTTATCAATACGAAGTGAGGATATCGTCATATATCTCAAATTTCCTGTAGTCTCTTATCACGAAGGCCAAATTACGTTTGTTATAAAGAATACACACTTGACGGGTTATATATTAGTATCTATGCACTTGATGTATACAACAATGCACAAATAAGTCGTGTGTGTTAATCCCTAAACTAATCTGACGTCGACGTAGTCTGACGTTAATGTTATCCAGGGTTTCTATTCTAAACTACACTCGCTTTCCAAGTTGACTTGAAATGTGATGTAAACAACTATATTGATTGGCGCGACGGTGGCAAGCGGCGATGGCTCGACAAGAGAGAAGCGAAAGGCGCGTAAACCGAAACTTGAAATTTCTCATGTAGTACAGAGTACAACTATTTCTATAGTAGGCCTAAACTAGAAGGACTTAAAACGAAAATATGAATATACAACACCAAATCGGTGCCTGTTTAGTCTGGAACGCGTAGTCTGCCTTTAGTCATCGTTTATACAATGCTAAATGCACAATAATTAGGCTATTTAAAAAAAAAAATGGTAGCCAAATCCATCGAATTTCATATTCTGTCTGAAGAATCATTGACCTCGAATTTTCACCCAAAAATTTGAAACGTCAGCAGCAGGCTGATGATGTCTAAAATGTTCACATAAATTAAAATAAAAATTTCTGGAATTTACGTAACCTCTTCACTCTTAGTAGACCTATGTCATTTTTTTATGAGACCAGTTACTAAAACACTAGATTGCAATATTATGAACATGAACACATTCTAGCTTTACATACTAACTAGTGTCATTCACCGTCGCAGAGAACAAATGGTAGATCTTCATTCTGCATCAAAACTTGATTTGCCCTAGCTCATCTACATTTTAACATTATGCCAAATAATAATAATAATAATAATAACGAAAGGGTTTTTTCACTGGTGACGCTTAAGTTCATAATAATATGGTATTTTCTTCTGCTCAACTAAGTATAACCCAAAGCTTGACAATGAACGCACCTTGGCTCTCTCCACGTCCAGGCTCCCCCTGCGGAAGGAGATGATGCTGCCAGTGAGCGCTCCGTGGACCCGTGCGCTGCTATGTCTCTCGCTGTATTTACGTCGGCCCAGTGCGCCGGTCGTTTCTTCAGATGTCGCCTTACACATGGGCAGTCATCACGAATATTAGACAAGGCAAAATAAATAATGTACACGTACACCAGGCGTCAGAAGTAAATCAAGGGGTGTCGTACAATAACCAGCTCTTGATTTCTGACGCCGGGTGTACAACTGTACACCATGATATGTAGTATGCAGCGGGTGGCGCAACTAGCCCTTGTTTGTTTTGTTTTTTTTTTGGGGGGGGGGGGCGAACATTGCCCCAGCCCATGAAACAATTGTTTTTGGGGAAAAGTTTGTATCCAGGTACAATGGTCTGGGGGGATGCCCCCAGCTAGTGCGGGTGTGTAGCGTAAGACCGAGAATGATTTTTCATTTTTAACGTTGCAAATGGAGGTATTTTGCTATAGGTTGTAGCATGGTTCCATCGATATTTATAACATTTTCAACATTGTCACTTTTAATGTTAGTTTTCAAAATCTTGACACAAAATTGTGCCCCCCTCTGTAGTTACGTCAAGGATGGTATTTGTAGTATGGCTAGAGATATGGGTTTTTAGCGTTTTAGGTTTTTGATGCAACAAAATGCTAATTTTGACGATCCAAAATGCTAGTTTTCTAAAACTAATGTTTTTAATGCCTATTGATTGAGAACTAGTTTAGCAATGTATTCTAGGGTTTTATGTCACTAGATTGAATTGAAATGTTTCTATAATTCATTATTTACCATTAGAAGTGTAAGAAACACCCTTCATTTAGGGTTTTAGTGGAAATGAAAAAAATGATGCTACAAAATGCTAAATTTGTCAAAATAAATGCTAAATATTATAAATTCAAATGATAAAAAAACGTATCTCTAAGTATGACGTATGGAGATGGAAATATTTTACCCCAAGTTTATCCTGGCTGGTGTTTCGTCTCCCCGTTTCCTTTGGTGGCACCTGGATCTGATCCTTGGAGGGTGACACCTCCGACTTGGAAGTTCTCCCCGTAAAAGATTTCGATTGTGACATTTGCGTTTTCGAAGGGGTTAGATGCATCTTTGACCCCGACTTCACACCCTTGAGATATTCGCCGGCGTGATCTGACTTTGCTCCGGTGAACTGGTTCGTCGGTTCGGGATCGGCGATCTTTTTCTCGACTACTTTCTGTTGGGAGGCAACAGGCCCGTGCGCGATGGGGGGATCTGGCGAAATATAAAGTGCGTTATATTCGGTTCTTGATTCGAGACTAACTATTTAAAATAAAATTGTATAGATTTTTATACGTGCATACACGGATAATCAATAAATGGACTTGGATTTTGTTATAATTATCGTGGACATGCCCAATGGCGTCGCTCTTTTAGCATGCCTCTAACGGCAGGCAGACTTGGACTTGGACTGTTTAGGGCAGAAACGTGTGAACACTGTTTTGTAACACGTCCACCGACTGTAGTTTTCTGTTGTGCTTGTATTTGCAGGTGAAAGCTTTATCGAAGCCGTACCAGCATTCTGCGCCTCTGCGACTACTGGTGTGGGTAGTTCTTCGGCACGCGGTTCTGCGACTGTTTCAGCCACGTCTACGGCTACTGCAGGCGCGTCTCCGGCCGGCGCTTCTTCCTCAGACATTTTGGAAGCTCTAGAAGAACAGTGGACACTTTGGGAATTAGATTTACCGGTAAATGTAACGTTGTTTAATGTTTACTTCACGACTGCTCGAAGACCATAAATTAATAGTGAAGACAATCTCATAAAAACTTTTACACAGTACTTTTTTACACAGACATGGACAAATTGAACTTTTTGGTTTAATAACCTGTGTTTTACTCATTTATCGATTCGAGAAACACTCATGTGACTTGTAGGCCTAAGTAAATTAATAATATTTCAAAATAATAAAATTAGAAATGAAGAACATATTGAACTAGACTGAGGATTATCCATGTTCCGCTTCGTAAATGGTGTGTGTATTGTTGGGGAGGTATGGGTATGGCCAATAGATACATTTTAAGAGAACTCAATTCCTGGAATTCGACTGCAGGAAACTTTGGTGGAAACTATTGCTGTCAGGATGCGTGTATCCAAACGACAACCTCTCAAATAAGTCTCGCGCATTCAGGGCACAATTCAGCGCCCAAAAAACTTAATTTCCGCCTTTCTCCCCCTCCCCCTAATTTTAACATGCCGATAAAGTTATTTGTATGCATGTGAGCTAGAAAGATGTATTAATTACTACTGTCAATCCCACCTACGTGAGTATTTTCCGAATCGATAAATGGATAATTCATAACATAAAAATAATTGTATGATATAACAGAGACCGATGTAAATTAATTTGAAAAAAAAATCGTATGAGTCTATACCCACTCTGTCACACTAATGATTTCCAGAGTGGGACATTAAATTTAAAGCCAACCAAGCCAACCCTCTAGGCGTAGACATCCTCGACGAGCGAACAATGACCTACTGAAAACACCGACCAAACAAGCTGGACACGATTCCACCAGCGGACACCTCCAGAATCAATAAGACTAATTCGGAACAACATTATAATTTATTAGGTGCCTCGTTGCGAGGATGGCTCCAAAGTCACAATTTTACACATTTCTAAGCCAATAACTGATGGACTTAAGTCCACATCAGAAGTTAAAAACTTTACCTAAAACGGGAATTGAACCCTGGGCCTAATTTTTTGAGTGCCCTAGCTAGACACTTAAAAATCAAATAATATAGTACTAATTGAGCAGTAAGTTACCGTGTGTAAGAAAATTAACACCACCAGTTAAAAGGCGTTGTGTGCGACAGATAGACATGCAGATGAAAAGCTGGGAGACGTTATTTACCTTGCTAGACTCCTGATCAATCCAAAATAATTACGTCCATGTGCAAGGTAAGGTGCAGAGCCGTTGTTATGAAACGTGCAACAATTCAGAATATAGTAGCACAATTATTGGATAATATATTGTTTGCTGATCGATCACTTTTTGCTGGTTGCATCCCACACAAAGCACTATAGGCACCGTATAAAAGTAGCAGAAAGTCTTAGTAAACAATTATTAATTTTGTAAAAAAAAAACTTCACGTCAAAACTGTGCAAACTCGATTAAATGTCAAATCGCTTTTATCTCACACAATAGGGAACTAGCCTTGGTTTCAAATTTAAGTTTTACATTTTTTATTATTTATAGAACACAGTTATATAATCTTCACAATTGAAATAAATTTAAAAAAAAAGTAAAATCCGTGTTAACTACGGGGGTACAAAGTTATATTGTTTTGAATTCCCGCGCAAAGTTCGCTAATGGGTCGTGACATCGATGCGATGCCCACACACTTCACAGCATGCTCACCGTAGGACCCTTCAAAATGGCCGTCTTGTCCCACATAATTTATCTCGACAGTACCTGACATAAATGACTGAACTGGGTTTTGACAAGGCTGACTCCTTAAACCGTAAACACGGCATTTCTTTTAATCTAGAAATCTAAGGGATAACACAACTGACAGGAGCACGGGGAGCGGTCTGCTAGCTTCTTTTGAGTGTGCCCGATGACGTCACACTACTTTTCGTGTTGTCTTTTGGCGGGAAGTCAGATTCAAATTTTCCACGTTAAATATTGAGAAAAGTATTAACCTAAGATAAAAAAAAATTATATTATTTGTTTTTAGATGTTATCTTTAACATATTCGATTTCTGGAATGAAGGCTAGTTCCCTATTCTTCGAACAAACAAATAAAATAATTTGCCGTGCGTTATCTTTTTGGTGGCACCGGATGAAGTTTCTATTTAAAAATGTTCGTCGCTTTGTTCTCGCATTCATACTGTTCCTGAATTTTGAAACTTTCTGAGGGACTCACCCCTTATCCCCAGGGTCACCCCAAAACATTCTTGTTAAAGGGCAATATGATAATATAATCACTGCAAAAATCGCGTCACTTCGACCTCGTGTCCGGTTTTTATCGTGAGACGTGAGTCACGTGACACACATTCAGACAAACTGAAAAGTGATGCTTATGGGAGCTTCACTCATCACTCGCTACGATTATTATTTTTTTTATTATTATTTTTTTAATAAAAAAATGGCATGAAAGAGTGAGCTTACAAAATCAATGTGTGACTAAAATAACGTATCGCCAAAAATCCAAAACGAGTTTTACCTTCTCTCACACTCTTATTTAATGACCGGGCAAAGTACGTAGAAAAGTATACATTGCATTAGTCAGGTCTTCCCTGTTGTATGGTAATAGTCCCGCATGGCACCTTACCTACTAGGGAAACGCCAAAGTCGTTGTTAAACGAGTGAGTGAGCCATGTGTTGAATACCTGGTTACATTACTTTTCTTCCCCCAACCTTAGGCCTACCTAGCTTATCATAGGCTAGAGAGGCGCATTATGACCTTACAGTTGACGCGCCCGTCCCCGTATACCAACTAAACTTTAAAAAACTATTATTTATACGAATATAATTATCAAACTTAAATGCAAATGTTCCAGGGGACTCACCACATGACTCGCTCACTCGTCTAACTACGACTTTGGCGTTTCCCTAGTCTAGTTGGCTAAGGCGCCCTTGTAGCCGAAATGTGAAAGAAGTGGGTTCAACCCCCTGGTCGGGAAAGATTTTGTAATTTCTAGATTGTATGTCAAAAATAATTAAACATGTTTTGAAATGCATATAACGCAGTGTAGTCCATCATCTGTGGCAATAGGGCCTACTATGGTAAACATAGCCAGTACGAAATACGTGAAAATATTGCAAGGTTTACTCAATCTACGAGCGGAATTTGGGGGTACCTTGACGTGCAACATTCGACAGACCTTGCATGGGCACGGCATTTCACGGCCAGGCGAATAACAAACAAAAAATATCTTTTCAAAATCTAAAACATTGTCGTTAAAATAATTTCTAAACATTGGAAGTCTATTTTTCAATTTCTTGTAGGCTTAAATCGCAATGAATCTTGCTGATTTTGTTAGCAGTTCTCAATAAACTCGTACCGGATTTCTGTTTAAAATTTCAGCGCAATCTGTTCAGCGATTCGGCTGATTTTCAACGTACACACACACACACTCACACACACACACACACACACACACACACACACACACACACACACACACACACACACACACACGCGCGCACGCAGAAAAATAATTAGGGCCGTTTAAGTCGAATGGAGATCTCACCGTTCGCTACGCTCACTCGTTCAACTAGACAGAACATATTTTCATCCTTTGAGGCAATTCAAATCTGTGCCACAAAAATGATTCTGGCTAAAACTAATCACTCTGCTGGCCTCGATTCTGCAAGTAGGTCAGCTTGCAAGCAACTTGCAAGCTACCATCTATTGAAGCTCACCTAGAAGAATTGGATGTACTGTTTCTGAGAAAGTGCTTAGTGGGTGACGTTGATCTCGACACAAAGCATATTCTCAAAAGTAGAAACAGGTCAAGACTGCGAGGTGAGATGGTGGCAATTGATGCTCCTTTTGCAAGAACTGAAGCTAACAGGCTGTCATTTTATCCTCGTGCGACAAGACTGTGGTGGGAACTTCCTCTGGATCTAAAGGCTCTAACATGAAGATTGAAGGCACTGGATTTCAAGAAACCTCTTAGGGAATCAATTATAAGTAAAGTAAATAAAGTTCATACTTTCAATTAATTGTCACCTTCAAATTATATTGTTTTCTTAAAGAGATTTGTACAATTTTATCATTATTCTTTTCAATTCAAATGTATGTTTTTATAATGGTGAACTTTATTATATTTTTATGTACCGGTACGTAATGTTATAAGTTAGGCTTATAATGTTAGTTGTTTGAATATTTTGTATTGTGGGTTTATTGTGGCCTACTATTGTGTTTATTCGTCGAGTTTTTATATAGTTTTAGATTTTCTATTTTTGTTTGAACTTGCTACATAAATATCAATTTTATTATATTTACTATTTAGGGATATAACACACAATTCTGTGTTTAAGGGCTATGCTCGTTGTGATATTCCTAATGATTGTGTACATACTGTGATGATCATTGAATAATAATAAATAAATAAATAAATAAATAAATAAATAAATAAATAAATAAGAATTGGATTTTGGGCAATTCGTTGCTCTGATTGCAACACATACGCCGAAACGGCAATCAGTTTTTTTTTTTTTTTTTTTTTTCTTTTCGTTTTTCTTTTTTAATTTTTTTTTTTCTTTTTTTTTCTTTTTCTTTGTCTTTTTCTTTCTTTTTTCCTTTTTCCCCCCTTTCTTTTCTTTTCTTTTCATTCTACACCCTTTTTTATATTTGATTCATTCATTAAATGCATATAATATATTTTTTTATTTGTTACCAAAATTGTTGTGTTTAAATGCATTGTTGTTGTAATGCTACTATTTCAAATATCTACGAAAATGTAGTTTATTGTTGTTTCTGCATCTATGTAATTAGATTTATTTAGTTGTCCTCCTTTGTAAATCAGTTTTTATAACTGAATAGGATAGACGTTAAATAAATAAATAAATAAATAAAATAAATACGCTTTAGACATTGCGCCTTACGCCTTAGAACTGTTGTGAATGATACTTTATGGTAGGGCCTACGCATTCCTAATTTTAGTAGTTTTTGAAGAGTCTATCCATATCTGTTGTCGCCATATCTTTTAACTGCATCTGTACTGTGATGTGCTACCTCTTCTTTCCCAACCTGCAACCTTCGGAAAGTAAATTAGGATACAAAATTATATTATTTGAAATATTGAAAGGTGAGTAGTTATAATCACTGACTTTAAACTAGGCGCCCGCACCGCCTTCTAGACGTTTGGTTAAAATGTGGCATTTTAACGTCTAGATAGCGGTGGAGGGTTCAACATATTCTCAAGCCACGCGCTAACCGGTGTTTTTACCTATTTAATATTTATCAATCCCGCATTCAAAGGTACGCTATATAAATTTGTGGTGTGTATTTTAACAACACTATTTTTTTATATCATTTACAAGTTTACTTTTGAGACCTAGGTCTAACCCTAGAGCCTAGAATTCATAAATGGAGATTTTGAGGTTAAGTGTCGTCCTGCTTTGTCGACCGTTTGGTCGGTGGCATGGCATATTCTTTTTTCTTCTCGCCTAAGCCATTTGCTCCATTTGATATTATATGTTCCCTTCTTCCATTTTCCAATACCTTTCCTCGCCCTTTTTTCTACATTGTGGCACCAAAGGGATATTAAATATGGTAGACCTAGGCCTAGGCCCTACACAATCTAGTGGCACCGTGGCCTAGGCCTAGGTAGGCCTAGGCGGCGTTCTTCGGTTGGTAGGGCCCTAGGCCTAGCCCCCAACTTTTTAACACAGATATATTAGGGGAAAACAAGGAGAGGGGGAGGGGGGTGCGCTCGAAGCGCGTATGTTTTACAATATCATCACGTTAGGCCGCGTTCACATAAATTTGGTTTGGTATTGGTATTGATTTCTTCCCCTACAGTCTACAGATGACTAAAGTCGGTGGTAGGTTTGTTTTCTCCTTCCTTCCTTCCTTCTTATTGTCTTTCCATTTACTTGTTCATTCATACTTATTTATTCATTCCCTTCTACATAGCCTAGGCCCAGGCCCTATCCTTTCTTCTAGGCTTGCCTTATTACTCTCTTCGCTAATCTTTTTGCACTTAAATGCACTTTTTTGCACTTATGCACTTTAGGCCTACATATGCCCATAGGGTTGCCAGGTGTCCCGTATTACCCGGAAATCCCGTATTTGATGGGTGTTTCCCGCGTCACGTATGCTCTAACCATTGATCAGCATATCACGTATTTAGAATAAAGTAGTCCGTGTGCGCTTTTTCAACAATACGCGCGGGCGTATAGTTACTAATCCCTTCCCCTCGGCCGGCCTTGGTGCCTGATCAGTCTGCCGCCGCTGCCTGCAGTTAGGTGGTGGGTGTTATTCGAGTGCATCATTAGCGCGGTGAGTCATTGTAGCGAGTGTCTCTAGCCTAACGTGATACTCTTAACCTCGGGGGCGGCGTGCGTGTGACAAACGCATTCGAACTCGGTGATTGAGGCAGTGATAAACAATATTAAACATGAGTGACGATAAAGATGGTAACGTTCCGGGTTCAAATGCGCATACTGAGAGTGTTTTCTCTTATGAACAAGTAATGGACAGATACAAGAAACCGTTGTTCCCAAGAACTTATTTCTGCCGAACTTAAAGTAGCCATAAATTATGACCTAACTTGCAAAGAGTTTTTCAACTATGTACAAGGCAATTCGAAACTTCTTCAAAGTGCAAAATCAAGCAATAAATATCAATGATCTGATCATCAATGAAATGTGCCTATCAATAAAGTGATAATAATTTTGGTTCTATATAGCTACTTACTTTTCTGTACATTCCTTATCTGATTATCTCCCTATTTCAATCACTAGGCCTATATTGCTTTAAAATTTTCACTGAAATACTCTCAAATGCGTTTTAGGGCCTTCCCCAAAAAACAACCCAAAAAAAAATTCGCCTCTGGCGGCTGGGGCTTCGCCCCAGACCCCAGTATCACTACGCAAAGTACTGTCCCGTATTTAAGTTTCACTAATCTGGCAACCCTATATGCCCAGTTTCTTGTATCTTGCCCTTAGCTTCCCCTATCTCTCTCTCATCGTATCACATCATGGGCATAATCTAGTCTTGCCTGTTCCCTCGCCCCTGTTCCGGATTTACCTTCGGCAGCAGCTTCATAAGTTTCTTAAAGCCTTTAACGGTCTTCTCCTCCACAACTCCCTCTGGTAGGCCATTCCATTCAACCACCGTTCTAGCCAGAAAGGAGTTTCTGCCTACATCCGTTGCCCATGCTCCCCTCTCATACTTCCACATATGATCCCCTCTGGCAACATAGTTTGCCCTCCTTACGGTAGCTGACTATTCATCTCCCCCCAACCTTCATGTGCCCTGGTCACCCTATACATTTTCCCTAATCTGTCCATCCTTCTCCTATCCTCCAGCTTTTCCCTTCCTAGATCCTGTTCCATGGTTGTAACACTGTCGTATGTCCTTAGTCTGTCCTATGTCCTTAGTCGTATATCCTTAGTCTTAAGAAATTGTTATTGGTTGTTATGCTAGGGCCTAACAAGAAATACGATATCCTGATTGGATAGTAATGTTTCAGTGGCCTGTCATAATGAAGTTACTCCTTTTCATTGGTCGTCGTATAAATAACAAAACGTCTTGATTGGTCCGTCGTAAGAATTTTGTTTTTGTTATAACAATTTCTTAAGACTAAAACGTAAACAATTTAACATGTATTTCCTATCCCCTTATAACTAAACCAATTAGTGGGAATGCGGCCTTACGGTACAAACTAGGAAAACGCTAAAGTCCCGTCGCGTTGTTGAGCGAGCACCGGTTCGTGCAACACGACCCGAGTACGACATTCCCATAATGTCCATTTTATCAGATAACAGTCTTTAAAAGACGAAAACTTCGAATGTTGTTGTTGATCGCTGAATTGAATGACGCCACGAGACAACAATGTAATCGAAATGCCTTCTAAAGTGTATCATTGTTTCTTCACTGCCTCCTTGACAAATTTCATGACGATCGGAACATCATCATTTTTCGAATTATGATTAGGCCTACCAATAAGTCTTTAAGGTCTTGACCGATTTAGCTGAAAATTTGTAAAATAGGAGAGAATGTTGTAGCCTACTTATTGACCGTGCAAAATTTCAAAACAATCGGAACATTTTTATTTTTTTATTTTATTTTTTATTTTTTATAATCAACGATCGGATTTTGTTCAAGAACTATACAGCAACCCGCCTAGATGGTATGTACATGTGTGCAAAATTTCAGGTAGATCAGAGAAACGGTGCGACCTGTATCGAAGCAGTAACAGAAAAAAACAAAAAAACAAAAAAAACAGACATTTGAGCCATAAGAGTCAAGTGGAGACGCTCGCTACGCTCGCTCAATTATGGTAATTATGAACAATTCCGTATAGGGAAGCCTCACGTGACGTCACAGCTCGCCGGCAAGTGGCCGCGAACTGAACTGATGGACAAGCATTCTCATTTCGCAAGTTGACGCCTGGTGAACGGCTCAACAAAGATCACGCTCTAACTTTTATCCAGTGTTGGATCAGTTCTTTTTTTAAATGAACTTTTTAAAAGTTCAGTTCACAGCTCAAATCCCCTAATGAACTTTTAAAAAGTTCAAGTTCTTTTAAAACCTAAAATTTTGAAAAGTTCAAGTTCGTCAAAAATATGAACGAAGTTCTTTTAAAAGTTCTTTTGTAAAAAATCACTTTTTTATTAAAATTTGGCGTAAAATGAAGAAAAACATACATTGGAAGACGTTGCATTCTGGCATAGTTACTAATGTAGGCTTACCACTGTGCAAAAAGCTTTTTAAAAAAGCTTCGAGTGAGGATAATTTGATTGTACTATCGTTTGAATAGAGGTTTATCAATACAATACACTGGTCCATAATGCAGCTAAAATGTGCACATGATAGGACATAATATAGTTCGTCTATTTTGGCTATAGCGATTTCGGAAGAGGCACGGATGGTGAAGGACACCATGACAATGGAGGTTAACACTTTGATACTGATAGGAAAAAGCGGAATCCAGGGAAGGTCGATTTTGCCCATTAAAGGGGTATGAGACAGGCATTGACCGCATGTGTTTCCACAATCACTGATATTAATTTCTTCCAAAAGAAAAAAAGGCTTAAAATTTTTCCATGGTAACACATGTTTTTTTGGTGTCGTTTGCGGCTCGAGACCATTATCATCCTCGTTTTCAGATTCTGATGGCATCGTGAAAAATTAACGTCAACAAAAATAATCTAACAAAACGCACGATTCCGCACAACCGGTAGCACAGACTTAAAAGCACGTGCGGCACTAGGTTTCATTCAACTGTGTGAAGTGTAAACATAGTTTTCTGCTCCCCCGCTAGTGATGGGAATTTTCATGAAAAAAACTAATCTTGAAAATTTCATGAAAATTTTCCAAGGTTTGTTAATTTGTTATTTGAACTGTATTTTACCATATTAGGGTATAAATACAAATAATTTATTTCTATCGAGGATGTAGGCCTACAGTGGGACTCAGGCTGAGGTGGAATAAGTCTAATATAGGCCTATGCAATATCTTGTTGATTTATTTTATTCTTGCAATTTGCAAATAGCGAAATAGGCCTATATCAAAATGTAAAAAAATACACCCAACGTTTTGGGTGGTTAAGAGAAAGCCTAGATTATTGGATGAGCGTAGCGAGCGAAGCGAATATTCTATTTCACTACACTGGAGAAAAAAATCCGTTTTTTTGTATTTTTGTCTTTTTACTAACACAATTCCGGCTAAACCAATACTCCAATTGCGATGAAATGTTCTGGAGTCCTTCGAAATCTCTGAACTTAGAACCACCACTTTTATGAGCGCAATCGAAAAATAATTTCTCGTGAAAATAGCAATTTTACGCTTTTTTTCGTTTACAAAAATTACGCTCATCCAACAACGCGCTTGAAAAAGTGTTTGCGAAGCTTCCTAGTGGTCACTACAAACAATACGGTAGGCCCTACCTACAGACTAATTGGAGGCGAAAACCTCACACCAAAGTAATGTTTGTCCCCATCTTTCCATTCCACTAGGGTAGGCCCTACCCTAGGCATTTAAGTTCTACATAACCCTCTAGCATTGTGCTAATTAAAGATGGATTTTATCTGGTTAGGGCCCAACCAGACTATTGCCTATAGGGCCTACAACCTACAAAAATAACAAGTTAGCTAGACCTTCATTTGCAGGCTTCGTACTTGCAATGTGACCTAGCTCCCACATTGACAAACTTCTAGGCCTATGTCCATGCCTCTGTTCTAGGCTAGGCCACAGCATGCATTAGGCCTATTGCTGTGCAAGAGGCAAGCCAAATACTAAATACCAAATACCAACTGCATAATTAAACAACATAATAAAAATAAAAACTTGAAAATTTTCAATGCACGGCCCTTGAAAATTTTCAATGAATTGAAATTTTTCATGAAAATTTTCACGTGAAAATTTTCAAGTCCCAACACTATCCCCCGCCGCCCTACTCTTCCCAGCACAACTAGCCTTGAGCTTGATGACGTTTCATATCTCGTGTCCAATCAATGAGCAGTGCACCGACCCCAAGGCTTTTGTGGGAGGGGTAGGTGAGCGACTTGACCATCGCCATCGTGCATCGGAGTCTCCCGAAAATGAACGAAGTAACTTAGTTAGACTTCGTGAATCGTGCGGGACCTTGTCAAAATCAGCTAAACGTGCATCAACGTAGGCCTACGATGGAACAACGATTTGTTATTGTTTTTAAGCGACGACGGCGGCGAGTCGATGGCTGCTCGACGCACGGAAAGAACTTTCAAATGAACTTTCTAAAACTGAAAAGTTCGTTCTCGAAAAGAACTTTTAAAAGTTCAAGTTCATTCAAAAAAAAAAGAGTAAGTTCACTGAAAAGTTCGCGAAAAAAGAACGCGTTCTTTTTAAAAGTTCTTTCCCCAACACTGCTTTTATCCTATTCATTATTTATTTATTTATTTATTTATTTAATAAGCATACAGTATGACTCATGAATCTGAGTATATCAGTAGAGTATTGTAATGGTCAAAATCTGTATAACAAACACATACAAAATTTACAAGCACAATATTAACAACAATAACAATTAAAAGGAGAATAGAGAATAAAAAATTAAAAGACACAAGGTGTCATAATTAAAAGCGTTAAGATCACTTCCACTTCTCTGCCAGGAGGTCTTCTACCGAGTAGTATAACTTTTCCTGGAGAAAACGTTTGAGGCTAATCTTGAAGGCCCGTTCGTCCTGGATGGTCTTCAGGTCCCTAGGCAATTTATTGTAGAGCTTACGACCCATTTGCATGACACCTAAGCTCGTCGACTTCAGTCTATGCCGCTCGTGGATAAGGCTAACAGCAGATCTCGTGCCATGGCCATGATGACTGCCCGTTTGGAAACGGGGAAGATTCCCCTTAACGAACAGGCAGATAGCCAATATGTACAGGCAAGGTAAGGGCATTATATTAAGCTCACGGAATTTAGGCCTGCATGATTGACGAGCGTTAATGGATACCATGCTTCTGATCGCCCGTTTTTGAGCACGGAAGACTTGGATGGATTGATGTGTCCCTCCCCAAAAGATAATACCATACTGGATAATGGATTGGACTTGCGCAAAGTACACTGTCCTCAAAACCGATAGGTCGCACTCTCGGGCAAGAGTTCGAATGGCAAAGGTAGCTTTTGCTATCTTACGTAGCAGACCGTCAACATGAGGTACCCAGTTTAAATGGTGGTCAATGGTCAATCCTAAACAGTTAGCTGAAGGGACTGTTGGTGTGCTTGATGGAAGTATAGCTTCTTGTCCCTGAGGTGCAAATAAGACTATTTGGGTTTTAGCTTCGTTCATCCTGAGCTTATTTGGACTGAACCAGTGGGAGAAGTCCATGATTGTGGAAGTGATTTCATTGTCAAGGTCTAGACTGTTGTCGGCATGAACGGCAGCGCTCGAGTCATCAGCAAATTGAATTATTTTCCGATTTAGAGAATTTGGAAAAAACACAAGAGAAATATTATTTAGCAAACATATCATTTCTTCTAATGGCGATTATCTCGAATTTTTTAACAGTTTAACCGTTAGTTTGTTATAACAATTTAGGCCCTACGCATTATAAATGACAAAATTATCAACAACTCTTAAGTCTTCTCAACTTCAATTGATAAAAAACTACTGATCGGATTTCAACAAGAATTCTCTCTAAATATGCATCCATTTTATAAGACAAGAAATAAGTTAACTTTCTTGATAGAAAAAGCACTGATCGAAATTTTACAGCATAGCGTGCAGTTTTTCACGGCTCATCCGCACGTCAAAAGCGCGTATTTTAGATGAAAACACATACCATGCATATTACCCTATGCTATAAATTTTCGTTCTGTGCACTTTCTATCTAGAAAGTTTATTTATTTCTTGTCTAAACAGTCCGATGAATTTTTTAAAAGAGGTCTTGTCAAAATCCGATCACGAGGTTTTTGTCAATTGAAGTTGTTTTATTTAATTTCATAAAAAACAAGGAAAGTCTGAAATGTTATTTCGATACGTACATCGATATAACACGTTAACGTCTGTCTAAAAATTCAAAATAATCGCTATTAGAAGGAATGATATATTTGCTAAATATTATTCCTCTTAAGTTTTTTCACAATAATGCATAGGGTAAAAGTTAGAACGTGATAAGTTGTGCGACGTTCAGCACGCGTCCACTTGCGAAACGATGGTTGCTTGTCCATCAGTTGGGCTCAAAGCGGAGAATTCCCCTCATTCTTCTCGATTTGTGACGTAGTTGCTAGTAGCCTATTATGTCAAAACGTGTTTTTTTTTTTTTAAATGTAAAAACACACCTAAAACATCATTAAATGCAATTTCTGACCGGCGCAACAACAAGTATCCCCAATCTCGTTTTTAACGGAAAGGATTTCGGGTGCGCTCTTTTCGATTATATCCTAGAACTAGCGTGGCGTACTACAACTAGGCACCGCCATAGGCCTTGGCTCGGCCTACAGACAGCCTAGAAGGTGTACTGTTTTTAACAATTTTTAACACTTTTTACACATTTCCAAGGTAAGCGCCGTTGTGAAACGTTAATATATCGACTAGGGATGCTTAGCAAAGCCTTTTTGAAAGTTATTTTTCAACTCGGACAATAATACGGAATTGTTCATAATTATCCAAATAATTATAAAAACATATGGTATGCGCTTCACGCCTTCTCCCCTAACCTACTTTTCCCCTTGTTAAAAGGTTGGGGACTACCAACCAAAGAAGTACCGCCTAGGCAAGGCCTGGGCCCTAGCTCCAGCCTAGGCCTAGCTTAAGTCTTAGTCCAGGATTACCCATCATAGGTTGGAACTTTAATTTAAAATTTGGGTTATTACCTATATCTCAACTTGGACTAATCAGAGACCATGCCGTCCACGGTAGCACGATTAGGGTGCTGGTCCAAAGTGTAGGCCTACATGGCTCTACGAGGACGGGTACTTTTTCGGTTGGGACCGGCCAACTTTTCAACACTGTCTTTGGATGGGAAAAGTAGGTTGGGGCGGGGCGGGGCGCAAAGTGCGTATAGGCCTATTTTATAATATTATCATCAGTAGCCTATCATCATTATTATTATTCCCTACTTTTCCCCTAACATGAAAAGTTGGCCAGTCCCAACCGAAAAAGTACCAGAGAACGAGTGTTCAAATCCTGCATAGGGGTAGAATGTTTTTTTGTAATCGTTCTTCATCGTCTCAATTTAGCCTTGGTGCATTAATATGAGATGTTAAGCTGCTTGCTCCAACCCAAATCTTATGCCAACATTACCCCCAAGTACTGTTGAGACCCATTCCTCTATTTCCTCCAGAGCTCCCCCCTCCCCAGAGTTCCTAATGTAGTCTGGCAACTGGCATGCCTATCCTCTCATTTACTCCCTGACAAGATCAAACTAACTGGCCTTTAATTTTGTATCGTAATTCGTGTCTACCTGGCCGCACCCCTTATAAATTGAAATTACGAGTCCCTCTCTCCAACCCTCGGGTATCTTGCCCTCACTTAAAACACTTTCTAGTTCTACATCCCCTTAAACCTTACCGTGACATCACTCCCAATTTTTAAATCTACACCCCAAGCCATCATGCCTCTTTGCTTCTCTGTCCTTGGAGAAGCCTCTCTAGGCCTCTCTACCTCTGGAAAAGCCTTCTAGGCTTTGCTACCCATAGAGATGCATCTGTAGGCCTTTCAACCTAGGAAGATGCCTCTATAGGCCCCAAACATGTCACATGAAAATACTTAAATTATAATTGTTACCATTTGTCACTTTGCAGATTCCTCTTCTTTCTACGGACAAATGCCCCAGAACGTTGCAGTAGCTACACGCTGTCATTGAGCTACGTTCTCAAGGCCTACGGACATCAAGAGAAACGGGGGATCTTCACGACGTTTGGGTAAGTTCTCAAACTTATTAACGCCCTGTCTAACATTTCTACTTCAAAGGCAACAACTAAAAAAATGCCACAATTGTAATTTAACTCTTTAAGTACCACTGCCGAGGTCCTGGCTTGCCACAGGCTTCGCTTTACCTTTCACTGGGGTTAAAACGGTTTAGGGTGCCTTATTTATTGTACCGGTATTAAGCTAGTAGCGTATTGCAGCTTAAGTATTATTAATGTTGTGACTTTTAAGCAATGACCTTTGTCAATCTCTAAAAGAGCGTGCAATTCTTCCAAGCTAGTTAGAAACCAATAAAAACCAAATAAATAACCTACAATACATCCTCTTAAACCTTACCTTGACATCACTCCCAATTTTTAAATCTACACCCCAAGCCATCATGCCTCTTCGCCTAATAAATAGGTACCGGTAACAATAATTGAATTAGATTGGAGAAGGGTTGACAGGTTGGGAAAGCAAAGAGAACATAAATCCCAGCCTGAAGGGCTGGTAGCGATAAAACTTTTCACCTGCTGATGACAACTGCAGCTAATTTAAAGTTGTTACCTTTATCCACAACGCGTTTCGTCCTTCTGGGACTCATCAGGCAGATGGTGGCCACTAAAAATCAGCTAAGTACATGCAAACAAAACTTGCAACACATACGATGAAACGTAACTGTAGAGTGTGCTTCCTAGGACACGTCTTAAGAGTGTGCAATGTTAAATTAAGTTCTAGTTTAGTCCTATTAGTAAATTTAGACAGCTATGTAAATGTAATTAGTAACATGTTTTAATAGATTTCATTACTATCTTCGGTGTGTATGTGCACGGAATTCACGAATTATACCATTTTCCTGTATGCTACTTTTAACAAAACCAGACACATACACCTGTTCAGTTTACTTAAGTTTATACTCTACTTTAGTTTAGTTTAGTTATAGTTAGTGCTAGATATAGCTTTAGTTGTAGTTCCACTTAGTAATCTCATTATACTATTTTAAGTTTACATATTTACATTGTAAAGTTGTATCTTCTGTCTCCAAATTGTAAACTTGTAACCAAAAATGTTTGGTCAAGCAGAAGAAAAGGCCTCGTGGCCTTAAGCTTCGCCAAACTAAAAATAAAGACTCATTTATTATTATTATTATTATACTAGGAAAACGCTAAAGTCCCGCCGCGTTGATGGATGAGCGTTTTGTAAGTTTTTAGTTTGCGTGGACCACTTTTCCTTTGCAAGTGCTTTGTGAATGCATTGTAGGTGATTTTTGTCGAGTTTCAAATGTACTGTTAATGGTTATTATAAACCTCAAACAAACTCATATTACAAACCTTTATTCTATGAATTCTGGCTCACTTTTCAACTTTTTCTTTCAAAAGGTACTTTACATCACCATAACCTAAATGTCCATGTGAAATTATGAAGTTGTAGCCCCACCCGTTTGGTCAGAATCGGCCCAAATGTCACGAAAATATCGCACTAAAAATCGAAAAAAATCGTAAAAATACGTTTATTTTATGGGATCTGGTTACTTTTTAAACTTATTTTTTCACAAGGTACTACATCACCATAACCTAAATGTCCATGTAAAATATGAACTTTGTAGCCCCACTCGTTGGTCAGATCGGCCCAAATGTCACGAAAATATCGCACTAAAAATCGAAAAAAAATCATAAAAGTGCGATATTCATGAGAAATATTTCTCCGATTGAACCCAAAAACGTGGCACGTCTAAGTCAGAGATTTCGAAGGTCCTGTCAAATTTTCATCAAGATCGCTTATGCCGTTGCCGGAATCGGGGCGAACAAACAGACAAAAAAACAAACAAAAAAAAAAAACAAACACACAAAAAACATTGGAGCTAAATTTTTTGAAGGGTCAGTGAAATTGAAGTTTTCGCTTCCCCTCGCTACGCTCATCCAATAACCAAACCTGTGGTAGGGCCACAATAATTCATGGATTCTTGAAAGTACTAGCAATAGGCTACTATTGTAACCAAGTTAGGCCTCTATTTGGTTCAAGTCTTAAAGGCTAAGGTAGTGATCGAAGAGTGAAATATTTCAATTTGAAAGTTTCAACGTGAAATATTTCGCGTACCATTGAAATATTTCACAAAAAGTTGAAAGATTCATTTTTATAAATATTATTTAACAATGATGTTGTGTTGAGTTTAAAATTGTATTTTGAACCATGCCTAGCACACTTTGATACCATGTGCTGGCTTGCATCAATACTGCATCATGGATGAAGGCCACAACATTATATAAAAAAGAAGTTTGCAATCCTGTCTATTACCCGGGTACAAAAAATGAATGTTAATTGGTCGGAAAGAGCCACCTACTACAAAAGCTGTAAATAATGCCAAAAGGATGCTAAATAGAAGTGGAAGTTGTGATGTCTTCGGACTCACGTCGAGTCAGATCACTCAGAATTGCGCTTATTTATTTCCGATAGGTCCGATACAGATGCGGATGCATATGCACAGTGACAAGACTAGAATCACCATTGTACTACAATAGGGCCTACTACTACCTACTAAGTACTAACTATGATTATTTTTTGTTTACATGCGGCCTAGGCCTATATGTAGGCACATATTACATTCAGTTCTTTTTATTTTTTATTTACGGTTCTCGGTCGTTATGCGAGGGAGCAAAGCAACTGAGTCTTACAAGCAACTCAACTCATTTAACAGGCCTACATCAGGATAGATAGCATTAAACAACCACCATCCACCCATCTACCAGCATCTGCATAATGCCTTTTGCGTAGGGGGTTGGGGCGTATGCTTCTAGTTCAACTAGGGACTAGTATTTATTAGTACTGACTATGTAGGCCCTACTACACCCTTAAGTACTATTGTTAACTTTCATTGTTGGTAAATAAATGCATGTGATTACTCAATAATATTTTTATACGTGTAAATTATCATTCATTTATAAAATATCAATATTTCACAATGTTTCAATATTTCGTGAAATATTTCATGAAAGTTTCAAAAAAATATATTTCATGAAATTTTCGATCACTAGGCTAAGGGAGGCCTACACCTGGCATGAACTACAAGGAAAGTGAAGCATGTCTCTACTGGATAACAAGACATTGTGTGATGGTTAGAATGTGGGCACATGAAAAGAAGAAGATATTGTACTTTAGTTGGAATGAGCGGTACTTGTTCATTAACGGGACCCCCTCCAAAAAATGAAAAAAATCAGTAAAAACATTTCATTAGACAATCATAACTACAACATCTACTCCATCTGAGTTTCAGGAGGTCAGGAAAACACAATTATTTCGAACAAAGCCTCGAAAACATCCTTTTTGGCTACATACTTTGCGCCAGGAGTGACACGGCCTATGCCAACATACTCCACCTTCAAAACCTTTAACGTCACTATTTTAAATATAAAATTTAAATGGAAAAGTACTTTTGTTTCAAATAGCGACGTTAAAGGTTTTGAAGGTTCATTTGGTGTCCGTGAACGTCAATGTCAGCTGCACGGCGACGACTGCTCTCATGTAGGCCTACGCGTTCCAATGGACTGTACCATACTTGGGGAAGGAACTTTTTAAAAGAACGAGTTCCTTTTTCCCGGAACTTTTTAAGGAACTTGATCCCTTTTAGTGTTGAGGAACTTTTATGTGATCAAGTTCATATTTTCAAGGAACTTTTAAGAAAGTTCCTTAAAACGTTCCAGTTGCAATTAAGTAGTCAATTTTGTACTTCGCACCACATTTCAGTATTCGTTAGCAAACAACCTAACCACCACATATCATTTATAATTTCATGTCATATGTATCATCATGATTCATGACCCTACTGCTCACCGTGCTCTTTGACAGCCGCACGCATGCTTGCAAGTTGCATGTCAGTCACTCTGCAGTCGCATTAAACAAACTTAAAGATAAAAGGGAACTTTTTAAAGGAACTTTAGTTCCTTTTTATGAGGAACTTGAACTTTTTAGAGGTAAGGATGTAAAAAAGGAACTTGAACTTTATAAAAATTCTTCCACAAACTGAATCTTTTAAAAGTTCCTTTTCAAAAGGAACTTCCCCAAGTATGGACTGTACTCACCTGAGTCACGTTTCACACTTGTGAGTCAAGTTCACTGTCAGAGTGATATTCAACTCCTCGCAAATTGTAATTATTTATTGTAAACAGAAATAAGTAAAAAAACGATGATGGGGGGGACCAATTAACAAAAAATTGAGGGTGGTCCTGTTAAATGAACAAGTACCGAATGAGCAAATCTAGGCCTAAGACTTCAATTTCACTGACACCCCCCAAAAAATAGCTCGGGTGTTTTTTTTCTGTTTATTTGCTCTCTACCAGGAAAACGGCATGCGATCTTGATGCAAATTGGAGGGGACCTTTGAAATCTCTGAACTTAGGCCTTGATCTTCTGAGTTTTTGGGTACAATGGAAGAAATATTTCTTATGAATATTGTACTTTTACGATTTGTCCAGATTTTTAATGCGATATTTTCGTGATATTTGGGCCGATTCTGACCAAACGGGTGGGGCACAACGTTCATATTTCACATGGACATTAAGGTTATGGTGATGTAGGGGCAGGGCCTATTGCCTTTTGAATCAACAATGAGAGTGATGTCACAAGCAGAGCTGTGAGTGGCTAGCTGTGAGTTAGCAGGCAAGTTGTTAGCAGGTTAGTAGGCCAAAATGTGTATTTAGGGTAGGGCCTACGTTCCAATGCTTCATTTTCATGCTAGTCTACTAGCCTACAAGGACTCATTTAACGGAAGTGACGTCACTAGCAGGCGACCAAAGCTCCGATTTGGCTAGCAGTTAGGAGGCAGCAGGCAAAAGTGGCAAGTGTACACTATGAAGTACTAAGCTTACTAGCCTGCTAGCAAAATGGTAACTAGTAATTTTGCAGCCACAAACCTACAACTAAAAGCTACTTATGGTGTTAAAGTATAATGAATTGATGATATTAGATTACTATAATAAATTTGATTATAACAGCAAATAGTCCAAATACAAATTATACGAACATCAGTCACGCATTCTTTCTATGATTTCATGTGAAAAGTGAGGTTAGGGTTGTTGTTGCTGTTGTTGTTGAATCTACACTACCTGGATGGGCTTTTCTATCTATTTAGGAAGCAGTGGGTAGCCATAGTAGGTAGGCTACTGCTTCTAAAAGTGTATGCCCATGGCCTATGGGCCATAGGTAGAGAGCAGGCTAGTGGCTAGTCGTTAGTGGCTAGCAGGGCAAAATCACATTGGAAGCCCTTACTAGTAATAGGCCTAATGTCTTTTTTACTATACCTGTCAGCTGGTGAAAATGGCACCATTTAAAAAAAAAATTACCTACGCCGGATATTAATAAATAATAATACCTAGCCTATAGATGTATTAAGCGGGCCTAGGCCTATACCTTTTCACTTACCTACCAATTATTTTTGTTTTATCATTGTGCAATTCTATTAGTGACTGTGTTGCACATTTTCAGGAATGGAATGAACCTGTACGACCGTCAAGGAGACTCTTCGAGAACCATTCACATCGTATGTTGCAGTTCACCTGTGATTCTACAACTTTAGCGTCTGAGTCATCGTCGTATTCAGCCGCCTACGCTCGTATCGCACAATAATTGAAATGTTTGTAAGTCAGTTCTTGGAATAGTTGATTAATTCCTAATCCCTCTATCCTCCCTTTTAAGAGGTTTATCTTGCATGTTTGACGGTACGGTGCTCGACTACTTGCTTAAATATAATTTTTACTAAGTCTGTTAACTTCCTTGTTTTTGCAAAGTTATCTGACACGGGCCACGGCTATTGTCAGTGAGTGAAGTAATGATATTGTTAAGCCAGTGGTCATGAAGAAGCACCAGCATGTTCCCAGCATGTTCACTAGCTCACTTCACAGTTCACCTTAAATAGTTTGTGCATTTATCAAAGTATAATAGTTGAATAGTTAACCTAATAGTAATAAGTCTAGTGAAAATATCTTAGGCCTAAATTTAGGAATGAAGCCCAATTTTAAAAAAAAACAAATTGATATGATTTGATTTTTTTTTATTGCGTTGATAAATTTAATCATGCTGAAATCAAATCATCATTACCTAAGTGAATTGATGAAATAATTTTGAGGGTATCATCCATTTTTTATTGTTTTGTAATTATTAGGGAAACGCCAAAGTCGTTGATAGACGAGTGAGTGACTCATGTGTTGAGTACCCGGGAACATCCCCTTTCCTCCCCTATACCTAAGGATGGATCTAGCGCAGTATGGGGAATGATACCGGGTATTCAACGCATGGCTCACTCACTCGTCTATCAACGACTTTGGCGTTTCCCTAGTCTAGTTGGCTAAGGCGTACTACAAAATTGATTTTTTATTGCTCGGCACTAATTAAATGGTAATGCTGTTACCGTTTAAGCAATCAAGTAAAATTATTTATCCCATTCCCACCCATATAATATGTAGGCCTACTTGAAATTGAAAATTTGTATTATGTTGAAACAACTTTTATTAATAATTAATTAATTTAACGACTATCCTATTGTCTATTGGTAGAGCCCCGCATTTTTCGTAAGTGGCGGTATAATAGCTTTTACAACGAAATTGGGAGAAATTTGTTTTATATACCGAAATTGAGATAAAATTGGTTTTTATACCAAAATTAATGATTTTTAAGTGCAAAAAATACAAATATATCTGTATTATTCACTGAAAGCTCTATTTATTGTCAATACAAATGGTGAAATTACGCGTAATGGCACCTTGTCCAAAGCATTAGAAATGCAACTGAAGAAATATTAATTTCATCGTATTGAATTAGAAAATTAACGTTATAAAATTTGCATTTTTAACTGACACACACTGCATCAATATTGTAATTCCGCTCCTAACGCTGTATTAAAGTAAAGTATTGCTTTTAAGAACTAATATTTTACCAAAATTGGTACTTTATTTACCAAAATATGCATATTTTTGTCCATTTTTAACACAAAATTAGGAATTTAATTCAACAAAATTCATAAGTTTTATTTACCATTTAATCTTGCTTCTATCTATTGGGACTATATTGTCTATTCTATTCTATTCCTATTACTTGGAAGTGGTAGCACGAAGCACTGAAAACTTGCGACCAGTGTTTTAGAGAGCTAACCACTCTTCCATAAGCTATAATTTTCATTAATTATGAAGCTAATTTTGGTTAGCGCCTACCTTGTTACAATCGGCGATAAGGCCTACAGAGAATGATTTTAAAAATTATCTGAAATGTGATCAATGATTCATGAGAGTTGTGTGACATTAGTGTTAACATGTCTTTGGCAGATTTAAAGTTAGGCAGCCTAAATTCAGAAAATTGTTGTTTAGGCCTAATCATTAAATATCATTGTAGGATCATCACAATTTGATTTATTACGTTGGGTTGGTTTATACTTTTATAGCAATCGATTTTATGTAACTACCGGTAACGATAATTGCTGCATTCCTATTTGCGTATATTGTCCAAGATTATTGAATACAGAGTCCAAACTGGACGATCTTGTTTCTCAGGGGCAAATCCTTGATTACTGTTAGTGTTATGGTTAATATTTGTCACACTAGGCATGTGTAATGTGTAGAGCCCCGCATTTTTCGTAAGTGGCGGTATAATAGCTTTTACAACGAAATTGGGAGAAATTGTTTTTTTTATACCGAAATTGAGATAAAATTGGTTTTTATACCGAAATTAATGATTTTTAAGTGCAAAAAATACAAATCTGTATTATTCACTGAAAACTCTATTTTATTGTCAATACAAAATGGTGAAATTACGCGTAATGGCACCTTGTCCAAAGCATTTGTAATGCAACTGAAGAAATATTAATTTCATCGTATTGAATTAGAAAATTTAAGTTATTAAATTTGCATTTTTAACTGACACACACTGCATCAATATTGCAAGTCCGCTCCTAACGCTGTATTAAAGTAAAGTAAAGTATTGCTTTTAAGATCTAATATTTACCAAAATTGGTACTTTATTCACCGAAAATATGCATATTTTTGTCCATTTTTAACACAAAATTAGGAATTTAATTCAACGAAATTCATAAGTTTTATTTACCATTTAATCTTGTCCTTAGTAATGTGTATATTTGAATTCATCATGGATGGCTAGTCACGCTATACAGGCTGTGGCACCCCTTCAGCTTTATGACACCAGCTTAAGTTCAATGTGTTCCGATGCTTGCGAGCAAGAGGCTACTCTAAAAGTGAACTGTGTAGTGAACCCTAGTGTCCCCTGGTACTGTAGTGGTATGTTGTATGTTAGTATGGTAAATGATACTTAATCTGAGCTGCTCTTATTGAGTCTCCTTATCCCGAGTAAAACAACATGGAAATAAAAAGATTTGAGATTGGGACAAAGAACATGGGGGGAGATTTAAACAATTCCACCTACGGGAGTGTTTCCCGACTATCCAAATCGAGAAATATACCCTCGCTCATACCTGCGTAAGGTACTAATGACATTCATTATAAATAATGTTTGTTTGGTCAATTCAACAGCAACAGTTTTTTGATGCTTTATTGTTCCATCCATTCAAGTTCTATAATGTAACTACAATACAGAAGTTAAATAGTTACCGTCTCGGTGGTCCAGTTGGATAAGGCATCCACCCGGAAAGTGGGAGACTCGGGTTCGTACCCCGATCGGGATGGATTTTTTAATTTCTGGATTGTATTAAATATTAACAATTCCACCTACGGGAGTGTTTCCCGACTATCCAAATCGAGAAATTCAAATTCATATAGAACCGCTACTTGCTACTTTAATAAGGTCTACACTTTTCTCCAAATCATTTAGTTGAGTAAAAAGGTGTTTTGACCATTGATCTTGGGCATCACACAATCAGCACAGGCCTGCCAAGCTTGACACCTCAGTTTCTTCATCATTCTCTTGTGCGACACCAGCTCTCTCCCTCCCTCTTCAACCACTATCCTCTCCTTCTAATGATGACAATAATGGAAAGACGTTAGCGAGCGTAGCGAGCGAATGGAAATTCCATTGCAATACACTCGAGCAAAAATCGGAATGTTTTTTTTTTTTTTTTTTTTTTTTTATCTCTCTTCTTCTGTATTTTTGTCTGTGGTTAACACGATCCGGCTAAAAAACCGATACTCCGATTGCGAAAATTTTTATGGTGGCCTTGGTTAGAAATTCTAACTAATGAACTGCAAAGTTTTTGAGCGCAATCGAAAATTATTTTCATGAAAATGCCAAATTTACGATTATTCTTCTATTGATTTAAAAATTTTATCGACTTGTAAATCCTACATGTTTTTATCCGATTGTAATGATTTTCACAGAACCTATTTTATGAACTTGTAATATCGTTGTGAAAATGATGAGGTGAAAATATTATTTTCATGAAGATCGCAATTTTTTTTTTGTGATGTGCTTTTCAATAAAACTAATTCTTAATCGATTTATAATATTTTTTCACAGAACTTTAATTTAAAATTAATATATTGATGCATAAAATTCGTGCGCAATCGAATAATTATTTCTATGAAAAATTTAATATACGAATTTTTTCCCTTTTTAAAATTACGATAATTTTTCAAAAAAAGTAAATTTTTATTTGAATGATTTAATTTCAAAAATTTCACAATAGTCTGAATTTTTCAAGAACAACAGAAAATCCGCAAACACATGCAGCTCTTTACCAATTACGCTCATCAACAAGCGGCGGCTAAGCGTTTTCCTAGTAATAATTTAAATTTAAGGCTTTCATTCTATGGAATATTCGACGCGGCGAAATGACTCGGCCAGTAATTGTATTCATAATAATGATAATATTATTACTATAGACCCTACCAAGATTTAGTATTGAGGTCACAAGTGGGAATTAATAGCTACCGGTATATAGAAAAGGAAAACACACACAACTTTTCTCCTGCTGATGTCTGCAGTTGAAGTTAGTTATCAATTATCATTAGTTAATTTAAAGTTATAAATCAAATCACAAATTTAGATTTCTAGATGTACGCTTTTCACATTGTAAATTGTTCATTTGTAGTTATAAATGTAAGTATGATGCATCAAAATGTGCAGAACTACCTTCTTTGTAGCATTAAAAAAAGAAAGACAAATTTTCTGCCCCAATGTCCTATTTCACAGAGCACATCACGCATTACTTTATTTTAGTGATAGATAGGAGATGCCAAACGGCTAGTTAATGTTAAGTAGAGGTGTGGAAAGGGATTAGGGGGTAAGCTGTTGGGTTCCCTTTCCACACCCCTACTTAACGTTACTTTATTTGTTTCATTTGTAAATCTAGTAGGCCTAGTATCTGTGAAAGTACAAGCAATTTAAGAATTCAAATTCAGAACATGTTTTGAGAGTTTCTTTCCGAGTCAAACATTGAAATTATTTCTGAATTATCTCTGTCCGTATGCATATACCATACTTACAAATACGCAACACACTCTCACACTCACACACACAGCTTGTAGACGGGGTGACTATAGAAATGACTTGCTACAGTACAGGGTTGATTGTTACTCAGTTGATTGTCTTTTTTCTATGTTGTTTTCTCGGTGCCACCCATAGACTTCTATTTCCCCTTTATTGGATGGATCACAAAATCATGACAATAGATTTCATTTACCAGTACCTGAGTCTTCAGTTGTGTCTACATTGATTAGGAAATTACTGTGCACGACTATTAAAGTTGTTCCAATTGAATTGCTTGTTTGCTTCACATTGTTGATTGTCATCAAGCAATATAATTTTTACATTTCACCAGCATCAACTCTGGTTTTAAAAGTGTTGAAATATCTGCCCAAGTGGGTATAATTACTAGAATGTCTACACAATGCTTTCATTTTATTGTTGGCACTAGTTAAGCAACTGAACGAGTGAAGATATCAAATGTTGGCTCCTTTATTTTGTAATCCATCCATGAACTTGTGAGTGACCTGAAACTTTTGACATAAACAGCATCATGTGTGTGTATGACCTACACTGTACAGTATCTTTAAAAGACTTCAGTTGAGGTCTGTCAATCTCGTAACATCTTTGAGACAGTTTATCTCGTATGGAATATATTCAGCATAGTCAAAGATCTAGGCCTAATGCGTAAAATACTGCTAATTTGTTTTTATCGTTACACGTCATCATCGAAATGACAAAGTCACGTCATCATAGTTTAGTATTGTCAATCAACCAGTAAGTAGTAACGTATTCCAACCAACTAGTATTACATAGTACATATATAGTTACAAACCACTAGGTTTTTCCTGGTTATCTAACTTGTTCAAGACTTTTTTATACAAATTTTCTTTCTAGTGTGCTAAATAAACATAAATTTATTTGCACGTTAATTATTATCTCAAATAATCTGCATAGTTGGAACTTTTTCAATGTATTTTTTTTTAAAGTAATTTGTAAATAGAACTGCAACAATGGGCAATTGTTTTAACACAAACTGTCGAGTGCATGAGCAGTCTTATAATTTCAAGTCAATAATCGCGTAAGTGAGTGAGTTTTAGTTAGAAGGTACTTGTTAATTAATTCATTACAATGTGGTGAACCGAACTATGACGTCATATGCCTATGCCGTTTGCATGGTAAACATGGTAGTAAACGTTAAGTTTATACCTACCTCGCTAGAATTCAGATTTCTGTATTTGCATTCAGGTACATTGAAAATATGTAGCCTAATTCGGATTGTTTAAAATTCTGGTAATGGTGTTCTAAATTATTTTGTATCTATTCAGTACACTAATTTACTTATTGGTCATTGAAGGTGCCATTGGTTTAAGTAAATTTTGGGAAACATTTATCAATTTTGTTTCACAAATGGGCATGCCAAGCAAAAAGGAGCCTGTACGTATTCTTTGCCATGCTATGTAGGATGGTTTTATTTTATGTCAAATCCTCACAAAGGTGTACAGTAAACCGTCATTATTTCAAAGAAGTGTTGGAAGTCCCTGCAGAAGCTTAGGGTATAGGCCTAGGACTAGATTGCTGTTTATGTCAATTGTTTTATATCTCTCGCATGATTCCAAGGTGATGGGATTGTTGTGCCTAATCATGGTCAATTGCAAATTACAGTTTGGCTTTCAAATATTTATTGGTTACTAAAATGATATAAACCTAGATTTACTGACACCATGATTTGCAAGTGGTCCTGATTGTATGCATTGCTCTCTAAGGCAGCTCTCTGGATTGTGTATCATGTATCACTGACATACTTGCAATCAACAATTGGTCTGTTCAATTTGGCTACAACAATAATGAAACAAATTTTGTTTTTGGCAAACTCGATTATATAAAGTGTGACATAGTCGAGTCGAGTCGAGTCGAGTTGAATACATTTGCCTATCAACATGTAGCCCTATGATCATATTGTATTTAGAAAATATGTTCATACGTGTATGCTTGTTTTTGCGCTTGTTGGAATGCTTGTCCTTTGGGCTTCTCCCACTTTTCAATACATAAGGGCCAGGGTTCAAATACTCATACCAGGAAATCTTTCAACTGACCAAGATTTGTGTATTTGGGTACACAAGAACGTAAAAGGTGAAGAGACCTAACAACAAAGCACATGAGAAATCAAATACCCCCACTGAAAATCTGCAGCTTGCATCTGAGGTCGGCTTTATGTACATATTTATTTACTGACCTTGACTAAAGCATTTTTGTTATATTAGTTACACACTAGCATCTGCCGAAGATTATTTTCCTGTTTTTTTTTTTTGGCCAAAAACAAACCGATTTCAAGATTAAGATTTTAATTCAAAAGGAGTACGCATTCTTTCAAAGCAGTGTTGTGCAGTTTTTGTAACTGAGAAGGATAAACGTTAAATAAAACTCTTAAATATATTTGGAAGTTCCAATATTGAATTCAACACGGAACCTACACCTAGTCCATGGACAAACATATTTTTAGTATTTGCTGTGAGAACTAGAAACATTCTTTACTGCTAAACCTTAGACTGGCCATGATGGCATAGTTGGCCAAATGTGGGCATGCAGAAGATGATGGTCATGAATTAATACAGAAGCATGAATTTTCTTAGGCCTAATTGAAATCAAGTAGACTCAGTGATATTATTGTTCACCCCCCTTTTACTCTCCTTATGACAAAAGTCTAAAGTTATCACAGTAATTATAATGTTTGGATCACTTGAAGTGGGTATAGTTTTCCATTGCCAACATACCTAGATATAGATTCAGAAATAAATAGAGGTATCTTGGAAAACGGCAAATCAATAAAATGGTAAAATTTTGACATCAGTTCATATTGCTAAATATTAAACCTTACTTACAGACAACACTGCTTTAAAGAATTTACTACTGTATTCCTAAGCAACAATTTAATTAATCTGCAAGCCATATTGTTGTAGCCAACAACAAAATTTGTTGCTTTATACTAGAAATGAACAGACCTATTGTTGTGGGTGACAGTTGTGAGAACTCATACATTGCGACCCAGAAGAACCAGACTTCTTAGGGTGTTTAGACCTCTGCAGTTACAGTTTTTTAGTGATTTCTCGAGAACGGTGCAAAATATCTAAAAACTGATTGCAACAGTAATGCGGTTTTGTTAGAATTATATAATGCAAGAAAAAAATATTCAAATATAAAAATCAGTATGGTTTGTATTTTGATAATGCGTTTAATTAATTAAATGTCTAATTAAAAACTTACTTACAGTAACATTACAATCTTTTTACTTGCAGGCTATAGTTCTCTCAAAACCACTTAACATAATGTTGGCAGGGGTCTGTCACTTTAAACACAAGCAATAATTGAGCTCATTGGCAACCCTTAAACTCTTCTGTGCTTGCTTGACCCTGAGAGGGGGGGGGGGGGAAGGTACTAGTAGGCTATAATTATTTTCAACTTGGCCTGTACTATGAGGATGGGGAAAATGCCAGTCTGCAATAGCCGGTAAAAATCTCTTTGGTTAAATTTAGCTTAGAACCTTAGTGAAAACCATTGTGAGTTTATATAAATTTAAATCTTGTAGGTTTTGTTAGCTGTTGTCTCAGTTAGGCCTACTTGTCAACATTGCTCCTATTAAAATGCATGTTGGGTAAAGCAAATTTAATTTAATGTACCCCCCACCGATAATTAGTTATGTGAGCGAGTGGGGTGTGGCTAGACTCTAAATACAAATTTATTTATTTAATTTAAATGCAATCCTAGTTTAATTTGTAAATCAATTTGTATATCTATATGGGATAGACATGAAATAAATAAATGCAGTTTCCAAGGATTGAGGAAGTGTACTTTTTATTTAGCAAGCACTGAAGTACTTAGGGGTTTTCAATACTACTTAATAAAACTAGGAGCAATGATGGCCACTACCTCTTGAAGGAAACGTAGCGTATTTGTTCTCATGGCTGCATCGGCCTGCATAGTGGTGTTGGCTATTTTCACTGTTTTGCTGATCTTGGTACCGGTACACTTTAACCGAGTGTTAATTCCCATTGCACCGACAGGGCTGATGTGGAATCTCGCAAGAGGCCATTTTCTAAATATCTTAGTTGCGATTGAACCCTTGTACGTTCAATTACAACTAAATGTTTGGGAAATGGACCTTTTCGAGTTTCATCACCAGCCCTGCCTATGCTTTGGGGAGAACACTCTGTTTAAGTGAAAAGTTTCGCCGCTAAACTTGGTAGCTCTGAAGTACAAAAAAGACTTAGGTAGTATAAAAAGCAGTTTTTTGGCCTATTTTTTGTGTTTTTAGTCCATTTTTTGCTTGTTTTCTACATAATTTGTAAATATTTTCCATGTTTTCTATGTATTTTATTTAATATTGTTAATAAATTATATATTTTCCAATGAAGTTATATTATTATATTAATTATTTATTAATTATTTATTAATAATATATTGGAACCATTGAAAAATAGACTAAGTCCATAAAGTAGGTCAACCATTATAGTTGGTGGCCTTGAAAAAAATGGCTAAGTCCATAAACTAGGTCAACTGCTAACCTTGCAAGGTTAGCAGCTGACCTAGAAAAGGTAGGCCAGGATGGCCTTGAAAAAATAGACTATCTCCATAAATTAGGTCAATGCCCAAATTGCCTTATTTGGCAACCTTGATTACTTCCAAGATTGCCTTCATAAGGCAATTTGCACACTGAAAGATAAAGAGAATAATGTATTAAGTAAGTAAGCTAAAGCAATGGGAACAAGAAGGGGCTATGTACAAATGAATTATCACAACAACAGCATTGGTTAGACAATATTTATTGCACAGTGCTGTACAATAAAACAATGTACAAGTTACAACAGTATTTTGAACAGTGCAGTACAAGAAGTGGCTGTGGGGAGAATCCATGGCCTTGAGATTGCAAAGTAACAAGGATTAGCACGTAGTCATCTCACCCAATTTGTTTCGGAGGCAGACTCTTCGTAGTTTTTGGTCGGCGACTCGAGGCGTGGCAGGACACAATGTAGGTGTAGAAGTACTGAGAGGTGAGGGAGCGGTGAGAAGATCGAAGCAGCGAGCAGAGGCGCAGATGTGCGTGTTGCACATAGAAGACATTTCCAGCGAGCAGAGGCGCAGATATGTGCAGCGCACATAGAAGACGTTTCCAATCATCTAAAACAACCACAACATAGAATTACTTTCAAAATAACATGTAAGCAGCATGAAGAAGTACAAAATAGAATTGTGCTTGTGGTAAAGAGTAATCAAATTGAAAATATGGAATTCTAGCACCTTATGCAAGCACAGGCAAGGATAGAACAACACTAGGCGAGTGGGAAGAGAACCAAAGGGCCCACTTGATGGGCAACTGACAAGCATTTTGGAACTTTCTTTGAAAACTTTTAAAATTACAAAGGGTTTATTTAAGTCTTAAGGAAGCTGCTAGGTTCCCCATACATATCCGTTAGAAATTTAATCTATTTAAGAATTGAATTTGTTGCATCTATTGTACTAGCTTTTGTTATTATTGCATTTTTACTAGATTTTGCTGTCAAAACGATTAAAAGCTAATTTTTCACCAACAATGCTTACTTATAGTTTGGGATCTATCCAAGTTGACCTAGGACAAATTGCACCAGTAGATTCAGAAAAAAACCCTAAATAATCCATTAAAAAATCCCAATAGAGTGGGTGGATCTAATTATCCCCTAAATGAAAATGTAATAAAATGGAATTTAAAAAAGTGTATTTTTGAAAGCTAGTGGTATGTAATTATAGAATATTTAAGGGTCTTTCGAATAAAAAAATATTTCAATCGTTAAAAATTAATTTTGTGGACAGCAGAGGTCAATGAAGGTCTATTTTTGCATTTTTTTTTTTTCAATATAGTTTGGTAAACGTTTTCTATTGGCACAATAATGTTTGACGATTGTCTCATTGTTGTAAATTCATGGTAGAAAAAGTTTATTATTTGGATGAGCGAAGCAAAGACTTCAATTTCACAGACTCCCTGAAAAATTTAGCTCTGGTGTTTTTTTTTTTTTTTCTGTCTGTTTGTTCGCTCTCTACCGGGCAAACGGCATATCCGATCTTGATGAAAATTGGAGGGGACTTTCGAAATCTCTGAACTTAGACTTGCTACGTTTTTGGGTACAATCGAAGAAATATTTCTCATGAATATCGTACTTTTACGATTTTTTTCGTGACATTTGGGCCGATTATGACCAAACGGATGGGGCTACAACGTTCATATTTCACATGGACATTAAAGTTATGGTGATGTATTGCTTTCTGAAAGAAAAAGTTGAAAAAGTTAGCCAGAATCTATAAAAATAAAGCTTTTAATATAAAAGTTTTTTTGATTTTTTGTGCGATATTTTCGTGCCATTTGGGCCAATTCTGACCAAACGGGTGGGGCTGCAACGTTCATATTATACATGGATTTTAAGGTTATGGTGATGTAGTACCTTTTGAAAGAAAAAGTTGAAAAAGTTAACCAGAATCCATAGAAATAAAGCTTTTAATATAAGTTTTTTACGGAAAATAATGCCATTTGACAGGTAACAATAGAAACTTAACAATTACCTACAATGCGTAGGCAGCAAAACAAAGCACTTGCAAAAGTAAAGATATCCCACGCAAACTAAAAACTTTAAAAAGCTCATCCATCAACGCGGCCGGACTTTAGCGTTTTCCTAGTCAGTAATAACATAATTAACCGGTAACCATATTCAACAAAATGTTAGATAAAGCCCCATAATATAGCCCTTGGATTTGTTATTTCAACCAAATTCACACCCTATAGGGAACCCCAAGTCTAACGCGGGAAGCGAGTTCAGTGCATTGGAAGAGAATGTCCCCATAAGAATAGCATTGGGCTAATTTTAAAACGCTTGGTATCTTTTGAACGAGAAGTATTTAAGAAATATCATTCACATAACGTCATTAACCATTCTTTTCTGCAACTATCACATATAGTAGAATATTAATACCATGTTTAGAATTTAAATGAGTTCCGAGTTTAACAAGATGATGTTTGCATTTTTCATCTGCGTCGCGCGCCAATCCTCCGTGATTGGCTGTTGAATCGAAGAAACAAACATGTCGGACAGCCGAGCTCGCCGTGCACTTGGATGCTGTACGTGCAAAGCTGCTCCTCGCTAGTCGGCCGTGCGCATGCGTTGGTTCTCTCTCTCTTTTCTAATGTGCGTCTCTTTCCATTGAATCGCTCCAAAACGTGAAACACAAATATGTTTCAACAACGTTTATTCAAATTCTGTTGCGACTTTTATACATTAAATGCATCAAATGTGTTAAGAAAAGAATGGTGATTAACGTACTGTGAATGATATTTCTTAAATACTTCTCGTTCAAAAGATACAAGCGTTTTAAAATTAGCCCAATGCTATTCTTATGGGGACATTCTCTTCCGATGCACTGAACTTGCTTCCCGCGTTAGACTTGTGGTTCCCTATAAATAGTAGGCATTGAGGTTGTCTACGGTAAGAATTTATTTCACAAAACCTATTACCTAGATGCCCGCTACAGGTCTTTGTACACTCGGGTACCTCGAAAAAAGACCCTTTTTAAGTGTTTTCAAGGTGTTTTGTCAGCCGCCAGTAAACGTGAAATAAAATTTAAATACATCATAATCGGAGCTTTTTAGGTACTGACAACACATGACAATTTTGGTTGAGGTACGAACATTCTTTCCAAATTAAAAATGGGATGAAAAATTACCTAAATTACTTTCTGTTACTCCTCTGCCAGGTGCCTATTTAGTCAGTTTTGATTTCACAGCAATTCTCAACAAATGGATGAGAATGGAGGAGAATGGTCAACACTGAACGGAATGATGGTGAACGAAGATAAAACTGTGTACAACTACCATACAACCAGGCAGTTCATCCCCAATTTCCAACCGAAGTTTGCAGGGACAGTGCTGAACAAGGAAAATAACCCCGATTATCTGGGTATGACCATGGACCAAAAAATTAAAGAAACTTAACAAATCGAAAAGATGTGTGCAGCAGGGAAGAGACGGCTGAGATTGATGAAGAGAGTTGCTGGTGTACAATGGGGGGCAAACGAGGATACCCTAAAAACCACATTATAAAACATACGTGAGACCTCTTTGAATATGGCAATTCTCTACTTATAACGTCGACCAAAGGAGCCACAGATGCACTGGACAGGATACAAAATCAAGCCCTCAGAATAATCACAGGAGGTGTTAAGTCAACTCCAATTGTTGCCATGGAAGCTAAAACTAACATACCACCCTTGGAGGCCAGAAGAAACAGTTCAGCAGTTTGCCTGCATGAGAAGCTGATAAGACTAGACCGGCTGGAATGGGACAGAGAACCCCACGAACATCTCAAGACACAAAAAACATTTATTATAGCAGTGAAAGAGGTGAAGGACGGTCTCATTGGGCAGTTAAAACACACAGAGAGAGAAAACATCCCCCTACCAAATATAAACATTGCCATACTAGACGTCCTTCATGAACTGACAGTGGATTGACTGGGTAAGACAAAAGCAGCCTACATAAACGAGGAGTTGAGAAAACTAACAATAACTTACATACATAAGAACTATCCGGAAAAGGATTGGCTACATATTTACACAGATGGCTTGGCTACCTCAGGTGAAGGCCAAGCAGAGGCAGGCATATATTGCAGAGAATTTAAAGAATCTCATCCTGCGGGGAAAAATGGTAGCTGCTATGACGGAGAATTGACTGCTATTCTTAAAGCCCTGTACAAAGTTAAAGACTGTCCCAGTGATAAAATTGTAATTTTAACAAACTTAAAAGCAGCAATACAAGCCATAGTCAACAAGGAAGTGGCAGATTCTGTGGTAAGGCAGTGCAAACTACAAATCTTAAGACTGCACAATACAAACAAAGTAATTAAGCTACAGTGAATACCAGCCCACTGTAATGTATATGGCAATGAGAAAGCGGACAAGGTAGCAAAATGCAACAACAGAGCAAACCGTTAACTTACAGCTTAGTGAAAGTCCATGTAAATGTTGCAGCTTCCAAGAAAACTAGACAAGATTGGGTCGAAAAGGGACAAGACAAACCATGGCAGGAGTACACCACACAGCCAAGAAAACCCAACAAAATATATGATAGACGAACAGAAACAGCACAGTTCAGGTTAAAGACACAACAAGACTTGCTAGGGAAGCATCTGCACCGAATAGGTGTGTTTGAAACCAGTACCTGTAGATTGTGCGGAGATGGTGAACATGACAAACGACATTTGTACACTTGTGCCAGTCTGGCAAATGAGCGTGACGCAATGCGTAACGGCATGAAGAAGACGGAAAAGGAGGCTCGTCTCTACTGGTTGACTAGATCAAGCATGATGGCATCATAAGCCAAATGTGGGCATTTGAGAAGAAGAAGAGAGAAGACAAAAATGGGGAAAAAATGTTCGAGGACATTACCGTTTAAGTTATAATAATATAGTGCCTTGTGAAAGAAAAAGTTAAAAAAGTTAATTGGAAATCATCGAAAGAAATTGAAACTGATGAATTAGGTACCTGGCAGAGGAGTTACACAAAGTGATTTTGATAATTTTTCATCCCATTTTTAACTCGGAAGGAATGTTCGCACCCCAACCATAATTGAGGACTTTAAAAGTGTGGTTTTTGATCCAGGCACGTCCCAAATTATAGTCTCGATGTGTAGTACACTACATAACATGATTATTGTGCGCCTGAACGTAAGTAAAACAGATTTTTGACTATACTTGTAGGTTCATGGTCCTACAGACAATAACCTTTTTCTGCCATGATTGACTAATACCTTACTTATCAAGTGAGGTCTATTTACTAACTATTTACAACAGTGAGACAATCATCAAACATTATTGTGCCAATAAAAAAAGGTTTACCAAATTATATTGAAAAAATACAAAATTTGAGCTTCATTGATCTCTGCTGTCCACAAAATTAATTTTAACAATTGAATAAATGTGTTTTATTCAAAAGACCCTTAAGATAAGCTTTGTTACACACCATGGTTAACTAGGTTTCAATTTTTTTTTTCATTTTCATTTAGGGGATGATAAGACCCACCCACCCTCCCTATGGGGATTTCAGGGGATTCTTTATGGGTTATTTAGTGTTTTTTTTCTTCTGAATTTAATGATACTAAATTGGCTTCTGTTGCAATTTGTCCTAGGTTCGGCCTCAAATTTGCGGATAGACCCCGGACTATTATGGTAAGACATTCTGTATTGAAAACGCAGAAAAGACAAGTTTTAAAGCTACAATAGAAATGCAAACATTTAATGGTGAATATTTAATACAATTAACAAATTAACAAATCCATCCCGACTGGGGTTCGAACCCGGGTCTCCTACATTCCAGGTAGGTGCCTTAGTAACTAAGAACTTGTTAACTTCTGAATTGTAGTTGCATCATAGATCTGAAGGCAACTACAATAATTGCTCCATCATGCATTTCATGTTTTCATTTTAAAAAATCACAGAGGCTAACCCCTTTGCAAATTTACCGATTTAGGGTCAGACTTGATATCAATGTTTCTACTAGAATATTAGCCTCTATTAATAATCGAGTTCTTCCATTGACAAATAACCTTTTCATTGTGAAATTGGATTGAAATTGTGAGATTTACATAAGTTTATTCGACTCGGAGCCGAACTTTTGGGTGTGGTTTTCAATGAACCAAACCAGAAACTGTCACTGTCAATCAACACGACTACACGGGAGTAAATATAGCCAATGATAAAATTGCCCCAACGAGCATTTCATGTTTCAATAAAAAATATTCACAATGGCGGTTAACCTCTTTGCAAATTTGCTAATTTACGGTCCGACTTGATCGGTTGCAGTTTTCTTACTCAAATAATTAAACAAACCAAGAACTGTCACTGTCAATGAACACGACTATCTATAGAGTACATGTAGCCAGGGATAGAATTGCCCCATCGTGCATTTCATGTTTTCATAAAAAAATTCACAATCTCTAACCTCCTTGCAAATTTGTCGATTTAGGGTCCGACTCGAAATCAATATTTTCTTCAAGAATATTAATAAGGGAGTTCTTCCATTGACAAAATATCCTATTCCTTGTGAAAACTGATAGAAATTGCGAGATTTACAGAAGGTTAATCGACTCGAGCCGAAATATCGGGTGCGGTTTTCTTACTCAATTAATGAATCAAACCGGGAACTGTCACTTTCAATCAACACGACTATCTATAGAGTACTTGTAATCCTGTCAAATAAGATCTTATATTGACGTTTAGAGGAAAAAATTGCGATGTCGCTGAATTTTTGCAGAGACATTCCTTATATAATACTAATCAACATACTAAAACTCCCCTACAATCGGACTGGAGCTTCGGCCGCCATATTGGAAAATGGCGGCCAAAACGTGTTTGTTATCGAATAACTCCAAATTGGTTGAAGATAGACAAAATGCCTCAATGTCAAAAATATTCCCCATTCCATTCCCTACCAAAAAAGAGTCTTCTATAGTTTTGGTAGGGGCAAAGGTTACGTCACAAAATCGAGGTTTATATGTTGCTTATTGGAGTACCAGCTAATTTCCTAATTTTCACGCCCAGCATCAAACAATGCCCAGTAAATCCGTTAGAAATCGATTTAAATACAAAAAAACTTTTGTACAGGGTTCATGAAAGCTTCCATTAGTATTTAAAAAAATCAGATCTGCAAAATCGGATTTTGCATTTACCCGGAATTTGGGTTTTTCCATTGTTGGCATTTCCTCAAAAATGTCATATTTGACTGTCCATTATTAAGCACTTAATAGCATTGGTGGAAAAATTCTTTCAATGCACATTGAAATGACTTAAATAATGATCAGATTACAACCAAAGATCAAATCCAGTATGGCTGCTAATTCCTTATATCCACAACATCAAAGTGAATGTTGTAACAAAAAGAGTGTAAAAACAGCACGAAAACAGTATTCATATTGTGGATATAAGGAATTAGCAGCCATATTGGATTTAATCTTTGGTTGTAATCTGATCATTATTTAAGTCATTTCAATGTGCGTAGAAATAATTTTTCCTCCAATGCTATTTAGTGCTTAATAATGGACAGTCAAATATGGCATTTTTGAGGAAATGCCAACAATGGAAAAACCCAAATTCCAGGTAAATGCAAAATCCGATTTTGCAGACCTGATTTTCTAAAATACTAATGGAAGCTTTCATGAACCCCGTACAAAAGTCTTTTGGTATTTAAATCGATTTCTTACGGATTTACCGGGCATTGTTTGATGCTGGGCGTGAAAATTAGGAAATTAGCTGGTACTCAAATAAGCAACATATAAACCTCGATTTTGTGACGTAACCTTTGCCCCTACCAAAACTATAGAAACTCCTTTTTTGTAGGGAATGGAATGGGGAATATTTTTGCCATTGAGACATTTTGTCTATCTCCTACCAATTTGGAGTTATTCGATAACAAACACTTTTTGGCCGCCATTTTCCAATATGGCGGCCGAAGCTCCAGTCCGATTGTAGGGGAGTTTTAGTATGTTGATTAGTATTATATAAGGAAGGTCTCTGCAAAAAATCAGCGACATCGCAATTATTTCCTCCAAAAATTCTTATTTGACAGGATTATTGTAGCCAGGGATAGAATTCAGAAGTTAAAAGTTTCTGTCTCAGTGGTCTAGTAGGCTAAGGCGCCTACCTGAAATGTGGGGGACTTGAGTTCGCCCCGGTTGAGATGGATTTTTCATTTCTGAATATTGTATTAAATATTAACTAGGAAACGCTCAGTTGGACGCGTTGATAAGCGAGCACGTGCTATAGCTAGACCCACATTGCACATTTTTTTAAATTTTAAAATTTGCGACGTTCGCAGTCCACGGGGCCATGTTTCCAATATTATTTATTATTGGCAAGGTATTTGGGTAAACACGTGGGTAAAACTTTACTTGTGCATAAAATCCACCGCCATCTAGAGGACCTTGACATCATTTCTTTAGGAAAACTTTTTTAACTCTTTGGTAACAAATAATACACTGCTTCCTTGATAGTATTTTGATTACTTCTAGTGGCAGTGCATAGTGGCCAGAAACTTTGTGCGACTTTTCGTTGCCATGGTAACGTTACTTTTGTTAAAATGTAACTTCCATCTACACTATCGGTTCAAAATAAAATTAACATATTCGTGACAGGACGGACATTCTAAATGATTTGGCCACCTCAGATTTTGTCGCCGTTTAGTTTGAAAAAAAACTTTTGATTAACTTTAATGTAACTTTGTAACTTTTTGAACAATTTTGCCACAAAACTAATGGCATTCAATCCAGATCGAAGCTTGCGGATGGTCCAAATTTCAACTCGATCCGAACCTCCGTTCGACCGCTATCATGAGCCGAAAAAGCTCTAGCTTCGTGCGACCTTTCGTTGCCATGGTAACGTTACCTTTGTTGTAATGTAATTTCCATCCATACTACTTATTGGCTCAAAATAAAATTAACATATTCGTGACGGGACGGACATTCTAAATGATTTGGCCACCTCAGATTTTATCGCCGTTTGAAAAAAAACTTTCAAATAACTTTAATGTTACTTCCTTTTTTAACTTTTTGAACGATTTTGCCACAAAACTAATGGCATTCAATCGAGAACGAAGCTTGCGGATGGTCCAAATTTCAACTCGATCCGAGCCTCCGTTTGAACGTTATGGCGAGACATACAAACAAACAAAAAACAAAACAAAACCAGTGACTATTTTTTCCGGCAGATTAAAATGGAAACGCTCGCTTAACAATTCCACGTACGGGAGTGTTTTCCAACTAACTAAATCGAGAAATTTAATGGTGAATTTTAATTTACGTTACTCAACACATTCATGAATACATGGAGAGCTAATGATTGTACCATTGAGTATATAACCATCCTTAGCTAGAGACTTGACGCCCATGTTAAATATTGTACCAACAATTTCTGTCTCACTCATCGAGTTTAACTCTGCACTGCTACGAGCGCTACGAGCGCCACAAGAGTTTAGCGAGCTCGTGGCCACGCATGAAGTTTGTAAGTGCACCCATAGAGGTCGCCCCACAATTTCAACGACGCATCCCCCACTCGACGGTCCAGATCGTAACTACGTAGATGCGCCCGGCCGGAAGTGTGTCTACTCCACGAACTATCTCGAAAATTATTGCGCGCCTATTTAAAATATACATTTGGGCAAATAAATTTTGTTGGTCCATTGTAGAATGATTGTAGATATTACAAAGCAGACTTGCGAAATAGTTATCAATGGAAATCTTTACAATACTATAGACGCAATAGTATTTAATACAGTAATTTTTATGGTTGTTAAATTTGAAGTCTTCATTACGCTCATTCCATTCATATGTTTTGTTTATTATTATAATTATTATTTATTCTTTTTTGACAACGGGACGGGTGTCCCACAAGTGCAATACAATATAGTGTTAGAATATGAATCTTAATAAACATGTTTTTTAGGGCGCGGAAGTGGTTTACTTTAGCAACAAATAAAATACATACATGCCTAAAACCAAATTGTATTTCTACGATGTCACTTCTAAATGGGATAGACGATAAATAAATAAATTTTCAATATCTACAACAAATACGCCGATATTATAGTTAATTCCATAACGCAGAAAAAATAGTATGCAAGCTTGGCTGCACAAATGGCAGCACAGTGCAGGCAAAGATTGTCCTCCTTTGTAAATCAGTTTTTTTAACGGAATGGATAGACGTTAAATAAATAAAAAATAAATTTAAGTCGTGCCTGTGTGTAAATTTATCTGGAAGCTGCTCCACATACTAGGATAATAAATAAAGTAATTCCAAGAATCATAGACATCGTTGCTGGTCGTTGTAACTTGTTAGCAAATGCATTACTTTGTGCTTTAAAATATTTTTAGGATTCCTCTAATGCAATGTTACCTGTTCATCAAACTATCATTAGCTAGATTGTTTATAATATGCACACGAAACGAACAAAACATGCAACAAACAAATAAAACTGGATAATTTAGCTATTGTGTTACATCAGTGTTCAGGATAATGTACGCGCACCTTGTATTTGAGTTAAAATGTACAATACAAATACCTTGTTTGGGTATTTTCTTCTCGTTGTTGCTTCGAAGCAATCAAGAACATCTTTCATATTTTAACATATTATTATGCAGAGATTACAAGTCAACAATCAATAATTCTAGGAATCAAATTGTGACAATGAAACATCGTTTTTTTAGATTTGATATTGTGAAAATTACAATTACAGCTTAATCTGTTTTGTCGTTCGGCCGTATGGGATGAACAGACGAGACATATTTTTACAAAACCGACAAATTAATCCCGAGGAAGATGTAGGAATGTTCGATTTTGTGCTGTGAGCGTTGAGTGACTGTTGTGCATGTCTAGCCCTTATTCTCAGAAAACACTAATCTTGCCTCTGCGAAGAAGGGAATGAATTCCTTTTACCTGCGGACCAATTAAAACATGCATTGTCTAGTCTTATATACTCAATGGTCTAGTATATAGGTGGTCGAACACGTGTCTTGCAGCGTAGAGTTGTGGATGGGGGGGGGGGGAGGGCGTTTCAATTTGTGTTACGTCACTGTCCAGGTCATAACTCAAAGAATAGCTAGATAAGTAACTAGAATCGGAGTTGTAACTATAGCTGACACTGACATTAACTGAAACATAGTCACTGTTTTGCAATGTTTTGCAAACTCATCGAAACAGTGAACACCTCTATCACAGTCACCTCTCTCGAAGAATTTGTGGGGTTTTCGGAAAACGATTTTCGATTTTCATAAAAAGAAAATTGCACCACCACAATGCCTATTCTTATGCATTTATTCCACGACAGGATGTATTTAAACCTTATCTAAGTCAAAATATCTTTCTTCCTAGCATCGAAGCATGTTTCGTTATTAGCTGGGTAATCCGGATTATTTGCGATTTACAGTTCAAACCAAACATTGTTATAAATCACTCATCATTCTTAGCCACATTACTCGCATGAGGATGCACATGGTTACATTTTAAAATTACTGTTCAATATACTATACGCCCACCGGCCCTCGGTACACACACGCGATAAAACGTCGACTTCATTCTGACAATCGTAGCAATCGTGATCTATTTGCATCATGATTTATTTCCTATACTGGCATTCTTCGTCATCATGGTTAATTATGGCGTTCGTTAGAAACAATAATACAGACGGTAATTTTTATGGTTCGATTTACTCTTTAAAAGCATTTACATAAGCTTTTGTAATATAACCGTATATAACTACTAATAATAATATATTTAAAAAATGTATACATACATTTCTTCAATATCCAACTAAAACAATGCGAAACGAAATCCTTTTAAATGTAAGTCACACAATTTCCAGGGTTGCGTAAGTTTGTGTATGAAAGTATCTTACTAAAAGTTTAGTTTATTGGAAATTCGCTAAAAACATGGTTGTTTGGGTGATGATTTTTATGAATGTAAAAATAATAAAACTTCTAATTTTAAACAAGTTTTAAATATAAATAGATTTTTACGACTTTGGACTTTGTTAATAAGTAGATAATTGACATCATCCGTGATTTTTCCTGGCTGAATAACAAAATATTGATAATCTGAGACTGAAGGGCAAAATATTTACAAAGTTGTCGCTGTCGATCGACTACTGTCGCACTAGTTAGTAAATAGTTTTTAGTTTATACGAGGATGTGGGGAAGAAAGTCCCATGCTGGTCAGAACCAAGCTACGGGTAAGGGAAGGAAAAAGGGGTTCTCACATAGCGGTCTTCGACTCCCTGGTTGTGGTTTGAACCAAAATGTCAAGTACGTTAAACAAACAACAAAATTGAAAATTAATGACATTGTTCATTGATTTGCATTCAGCCTATTGGATAATTTTATATACGTGGGCTTTGTTTGGTTTGGTCCGGAGGTTAAAAAAAAAAGGGGAATTTCCTTCCCTCTTTACCATATCTATAGTGCGTTTACTCGCGAGTAGAACACATTGTTCTCTTCGAGAGCGGAGTTCTTTTGTATGTCAGCTAATTGAATTCTATACAATTTCAGATACCGAGGAGCAACAAGCCCGAAGATTGAGAATAAGATTAGACTAGGATGTCATGAAAATATTTAATTAATAAATTAATAAATAAGTTTATCCAATACAATCATTAACTCTTGAAATCATTATTAAAACCAAAATCAAATGCTATTACAAAAATGGATTATTTTTTGTAAGTTTTATCCACTTTGAATGAAAAACATCGGACATCATTTACGGTTTTTAAGTACTATTTTATTTACATTATTTCGTATAATAGCAAAATACCTACTTAAAAACCGTAAATAAAGGGCGATTTTTTTCGTTCAAAGTGGATAAAACTTACAAAAAATTATCCATTTTTGTAATTGCATTTTATTTGGATTTTAATAATGATTTCAAGAGTTAATATTTGTATTGGATAAACTTATTTATCATTTTATTAAATAAATATTTTTATGACATCCTAGTCTAATCCTATGGTCAATCATCGGCCGTGTTGCTCCTCGGAATCTGAATTTGACAAATTGTAGTGTGGCCGGCACAACAGTGTGCAAAAGTGAGGTCTTTCCGAACCTGGTGAAAGACAAAACAACAAAATAATATGATTCCTTGAATTGTGATGACGATCGTTGAATGCTCGGCGAAGAATTTCCCTCCCCCCACTGATGGATTAGCTCGTACAAACCAGGTTTTAACGTGGAATGCAGAGGCAGAGGTATTTACTCTGGAAAGCCTTATAGCCGTAAATGCGCCACCAAGCGGATAATTTGTGGTAATTTACCAAGCTCGTGAAAAAGACAATTATTTTAATTATTGATAATATGTGATCTGATCGCGCAATGTGTGTAGCTTTTTGTAAACAACCTGTCAATATGATTCCATTGGTGGATTTAGATTTAAATGATTTGCCTACGTTAAAAACATCGTTGTTTTTGTGGTGTGAGCGTGTGGATATTTATATGTAAATAACTTTAAAAAAATTTAAAATAAGTTTAAAAAATAAAAAGATCTTCGTGATTTTTTCTGGCTCTTGCTAGCTGATGTTTGAAGGTGGACTTTTTCTCTTTAATATCCTTGTACGATAGCAGAGCCATGCTCTGGACAGATTCTACCCCGGGCCCAGAAGGGGTAAAGAAATTGTAAATCACAATGCAAATACTCGCGCCAGGGAAGCAGAGCATTTGAAAATATCTACTTGAATATGAAAAACGATTCCTTCCTTCGAATGACAACAAACAAAACATAAAACTCCGTCTCATACATTGTAATTGTACATCATTATAAAGAAATACCACTCAACGCCCAACTCAAATGCGCGCGCACTCGGGTGTTGATGATTTCTGCAGAACGGTTGATTGATATACAGTATGGAAATTTGCATAAAAATTTGTACATGCACTTAAATAAATTCCCGGAGTTGACCAAAATTGAGTAAATTACGGAGATTTCACGAATTTTTTAATCAAAATCAAGGAATTAATTTAGGAATACGCGTAATGTATCTCATGGACTGATTCTTATCAACGCTAGTGAGAAATATGATAACAAAGTTGTTAACCGTTTACCGAAAAAAAAAATTGAAACTAGAAAGGCCTAAAAACATTTTAAATGTAAAATTACACATAGATGTGATAGTGATATGTCCGTCAATATGACGAATGAAAGGATTAATTTGAACTTTGAAATACATAGTTTCACTTGATTTAGTAACTTTATTTGCGCAATATTGTAACAAATTCAGTTTTGTTATGTAAAATGAATGTTCATTTGTGCCCTCGCTATGCCCAGTCGATGCTAACACGCTATTTGATGAGTTTTTTTAAAAATATCCTTAACAATGTTGTGTTTTAGCTGCTTTATGGAAAGACGGCTCTGGTTCACTTGCCAAATTAGATTGTTACTTTATAAAAATATTACCTCCTGTATATACTTCCTCATAATATACTTCCTTATAAGGATGACCTATACCTACTATAATAGCATTTAGCCTCAAAATAACTTCATAATAATAGTTATAATGACAGTTTAGACAAACAAACTTTTAGAAATTTCAAATAAAAATAGATAACGTTTTATGTTTATTTTATATTGTTTATTTTTTTGCTTATGTTACGATGCTCATAGGCCTGCTTATGACATCACAAATGTAATTTAACAGCTGCAAATAAAATACAATACAATACAATATAATATGATAATATCTATCATTATATTTTACACTAGAAAACAAATTATCTGTATGGAATTTAATATTAATCACGAAACCTAAAAACAAAATGCTGATAATGAAATACACAGAATTCATGCAACGGCCGATTCCTGGACCTGCTCACAGTTTGACTTGCTAGTTGTGCAAAACAAATCCGTCCCTGAAGAAGATCAATAATAATTGTCTACAAAAATATTTTTATTATTTACTACAATTCAGAAATTAAAAAAGTCCGCCCCAACAGGGAATCGAACCATGGATATTGTCACAATGAGTAATTAAGATACAAACAATATCAATTACAATGTTGCTGCTGGCCCAAAACCACCAAGTAGAAGGTTGACATAATATTGATCTCCTCATACTCTAATGATTTTCACGTGATAATTTGACAAAAAAACGTGACAGGTTCAGAGATTTCGAAGGTCCCTTCCAATTTTCATCAAGATCGCATATGCCGTTTGCCCGGTAGAGCGCGAACAAACAGACAAAAAAAAACAAAAAAACACCAGAGCTAATTTTTTGGGGGGGTCAGTGAAATGTAAGTCTTCGCTTAGCTCATCCAATAAACAATCTAATTATTGGATGAGCGTAACGAGCGTAGCGAGCGCAGCGAAGATTCCATTTCACTACACTGGAGAAAAAAATCCGTAATGTTTTTTTTTTTCTTTTTTTCGTATTTTTGTCTGTTTGTTAGCACGATTCCGGCTAAACCGATACTCCGATTGCGATGAAATTTTATGGAGGCATTCGAAATTTCTGAACTCAGAACTGCCACGTTTTTGAGCACAATCGGAAAATTATTTCTCATGAAAATCGCAGTTTTACGATTTTTTTCGTTTTTTTTTTTAAATTCTTTGACTTATAAACCCCCCCCCCCCCCCCTACAGTCTACAGTATTGTAAAGATTTCCATTGATGACTATTTCGCAAGTCTGCTTTGTAATATCTACAATGGACCAACGAAATTTATTTGACCAAATGTATATTATTTTAAATAGGCGCGCAATAATTTTCGAGATAGTTCGTGGAGTAGACACACTTCCGGCCGGGCGCATCTACGTAGTTACGATCTGGACCGTCGAGTGGGGGATGCGTCGTTGAAATTGTGGGGCGACCTCTATGGGTGCACTTACAAACTTCATGCGCGGCCACGAGCTAGCGAAACTCTTGTGGCGCTCGTAGCGCTCGTAGCAGTGCAGAGTTGAACTCGATGAGTGAGACAGAAATTGTTGGTACAATATTTAACATGGGCGTGACGTCTCTAGCTAAGGTTCCATACTCAAAGATTGTACTACCCCATTAGATTTCAACAGATATGGAACACAATCTGAAAATTACAAAATCCAACTCGGCCGGGGATTGAACCCAGGTCTACCCTGATTGCTTGGTAGTGGTGGTAGTCAAGATGTCTGCCAGGCAAGCAGGGGACCTGGGTTCAATCACCAGTTGTGTTGTTTTGTTATTTCTGGATTGTTTTCCATACATCCAGTCTTCCACCACTAATTCCTCTACTAATTACATCATGAATCAAGTAGGGTTGCCATTAGATGACATTTCCTAATCAACTATCAACATTTCATTTTGATTAAGTACTGTACCTAATAATCAGTGATTGATGGCAACGATTGTTGTAAACATTTGCCAAGACTGGGGATCAAACACAGAACCTTCGCCTCTTCGGCTCGTTGGTCTTGTTGTTAGCGTATCTGCTTCCAATGCAGAAGGTCCAGGGTTCGATTCCCGCCATAGTCAGAAGTTTTTTACCTTCTGATTTGGACTTTAGTCCATCAGTTCTTGTCTTAGGAGTTTCTAAACGGTGACTTTGGAGCCGTCCTAGCAACGAAGCACATAATAAATTCAGAGTTGTGCTGAATCGGCCTTGTTGATTCTGGCGTTGATTCGCGGGTGTTCGCACTGTCCATACCACTGATTGCTATATTTCCTATTAAAAAATAACGATCTTTGGTTGGTTATCGCTCACTCGCCGATTGCGTCGGGGCCTACAGGGTTGGCTTAGTCGCTTTGATTTAAAGTCCCCCACTGAAAATCAGTTATATAACTGAGTGGGTAGACTCTAAATACAATTTATTTATTTATTTAACGTAGCGATGCTCTACCAATTGAATGTACCAATGTAATGTTTGTGCGCTTGATCACTTGTAATCGATACTGGAAATTTAAAAAATCTAAATCTTTCATAGTGAATTTCTTAGGTCTTCACTAGGATAAAACTTTGCTAGGCGTATATTTGAACATAAAATTACTGAATTTAGCTCCTCCGTTGTTGCTTGAGCTACTATAATTAGTGTTTAAACTTTAATTTATCAACTGTTTATGTTTTTCAAAAAGTGGTTGTGTTCATGAAAGTCAGCTTGTCTGAGACTCAAACCCAGACCATCTGGCTATGTGTACTACTCTATTGTTGCTTGAACTACAGTAAGGATTGTCACAGCTTTAGTTTTTAATTGTGAATGGGTTTTTTTTGCAAGAGGTCCTGTACGTCTCGAGTATGTGTTGTTGTGTACTTGAAAGCCAGCCTGTCCGGGACTCTAACCCAGATCATCTGACTATGCAAACAACTCTTTTGTTGCTTGAGCTACTATTATTAAATGTGAAAACTCTATTTGAATAACTTTTCAAAAGTGGTTGTGAACGTCAGTTGTGTGTGTATTGTGTACTTTAATGTCAGCCTGTCTGGGATTTGAACCCAGATCATCTGGCTATGCTTACTACTTTTTGCTTTGAACTACTAGGCTATAATGAAGTGTTAAATTTAAATTATTTAATTAGTAATGTTTTTTGAAAGTGGTTGTATACATCTGTTGTGTACAGTCAGCCCGTTTGTGTTGTGTGTGTGTGTGTGTGTGTGTGTGGGGGGGGGGGGAGGAGAGGAGATAATCTTTGTTTGTGCAATTGATAACTAATACATTGTAATCGATACTGGAAATTTAAAAAAAAAAATGCTTAATATTAGGTCTTTCACTCTGACAAAAATGTGCAATATATTTGAACATAAAATAACTGTTTTTATCTGTTTTGAAAGGGAGATGAAGAAACCATCAGTTCAGTTACTGATTTATAATCCACTAATCGACCAACCAACCACAAGACCAACGAGCCACACTAATAAATGCAATAACCAATCAATTCAATAATATTTACAGTATGTAGGTAGTACTTAGTTTCATTTAAATCAGTTTTTAGACGAGGGAGCGGAGCGACTTGAGTATCTCCATTCAACTCAAACGGTTTTCTGTTATTCTGTGGGTGTGTGTGTACATCGAAAATCAGCCGAATCGCTGAATAGATTGCGCCAAAATTTTAAACAGGCATCCGGTATGAGTTTACTGAGAATTGCTAACAAAATCAGCTAGATCCATTGCGATTTAAACATACAAGAATTATTAAATTGAAAAATAGGCTGTGATGTGTAGGAATTATTTTAGTGACAGTGGTTTTGTTTTGGAAAAAAATATTTTTTGTTTGTTATTTATCTGGCTGTGAAAATGCAGTGCCCAAGGTGTATCGAATCTTGCACGCTCATTGTACCCCCAATTAAAAGAGCTGGGAGATTGAATAAACCTTGCAATCTTTACACGTATTTTGTACTGGCTATGTTTTCCATAGTATGGTCACAGATGATAAGACTACATTGTGTTATATATGCATTACAAAACACGTTTAATAATTTTAAAAATACGATCCAGAAATTACAAAATCTTTCCCGACCAGGGGATTGAACCCAGGTCTCTACTTTCGGGTATAAAGGCGCCTTAGCCAACTAGACTAGGAAACGCCAAAGTTGTTGTTAGACAAGTGAGCAAGTCATGTATCGAGTACCCGGGAACATTTGCATTTCCATTTAAGTTTGATAATTTTATTGGTATAAATAATAGGGTTTTTAAGTTTAGTTAAATAAATAAATAAATCCGTATTTAGAGTCTACCCACTCAGTCACACAACTGATTTTCAGTGGGGGACAGTAAACCAAAGCGACCAAGCCAACCCTGCAGGCCCCAACGCAATCGGCGAGTGAACAATAACCAACCAAAGATCTATATTTTTAATAGGAAATATAGCAATCAGTGGTATGGACAGTGCGAATACCTGCGGATCAACGCCAGAATCAACAATGCCATTCAGAACAACTTTAAATATATTATGTGTCTCGTTGCTAGAACGGTTCTAAAGTCATTGTTTACAAATTCCTAAGACAAGAACTGATGGACTTCAGTCCAAATCAGAAGTTAATAAAGTTCTGACTTGAGCGGGAATCGAACCCTGGACCTCTGCATTGGAAGCAGAGAAGCTAACCACAAGACCAACGAGCCACACAATAGGGAATATACGTGACCTAATTTTATCATTCTACTACAATAAGGACTTGTTTCTGAATGCGTCAATCGATTTCTTTTTATATTCAGATCATATTTTCATTCATAAAAGTTAGCTGAAAGTTTCACCAAACATTTTGGCGGGAAAAACGGGTGCTTACGTCCAGGGAGTCGAACCAAAATTAATTTCGGTTCGGGTTCAGATTCAGCGATAGTAAAAATATTGGTTCAGTTTTGGGTTCAGGTTTTATCGAATTCGGGTCCAGTTCGGGTTCAGGTTTTGTATTTATAAAGGTTCGGGTTCGGGTTCAATTACGGTTTGGGTTCAGGTTCACTTCCATTCTCAGTTGATTTTGAGAAGTGGTTTTTGAGAGAAACTAATCTATTTGAATTTTGTTATATATATTATTTGTATCCATTTTATGTCCCATGCAGAAAACAGATGTAGGCCTAAGTTTTAAGTTTGTTTAGATTTTTTTAAGTTTTAAGCATATTGTTAGCTTTAGTTTGCAACTGTCACTGTCACAACTCGCAAACAATCACCAACGAGCGATGAACTGCTACTGTCTGCTGTGTTTGGACTGGCATCATATTTACCCCTCTAGCTTTGTGACCTATTTCCAAATTTCTTCGGAACAAAGAAAGAATGAAGGGTGGTAGCCATCCTCCCCCCCCCCCCCCCCCCCCCCAAGTCACACAAACTGTAGCAAACCGGGCTCACAGACAGGACAAAACATATGGCCATATCACACAGCTACTGGAGTCGTAGACTGCAGTTGTAGACTGGAGTTTACGATTGGCCGCGCATGCGCAGTACCCCAGTCTGACCAGTCTGCGACTGCAGTCGTACATTAGACCAAGCTCTAAAATACGACGCGAGTTGTAGACTAAAGGTCACGTGAGCCAATCAGAAACGAGTATTTCGGAAGTAGCTACGTAAAACATAACCTCTAAAGTGTACAGCAAACTCATGTCTGTTTGATTATATTATTATTTACATTCTAAACAGAACAATTCCGTGAAAATGTCTATAAATCAGACAAATAAACATCCTTAAAGTGATTGTGATACGCGTAGAGCTAGCCCTAGGCCTTGATGATATCTGGGATCCCTCTCTTGTTATAGCTGTTCCTTACGCCTGAGCCTAGGCCTATGTCCAGGCAACATTGGACTTATTATTTAATTGTTATTAGGCTGCAACCAAAGATACCATTATTAAATTTTAATAACTACGGCCATAACCTTTTCGAGGGATAATAAACACACAAAAATGTACGAGGGGTTTTGTTATTCCAGCATTTTACCCTATATTGTTCTTAAAATTCATAACAACTCGGGTTGACAGTGTGATAGGCCGAGTTGTAAGCTCAAATTGGCGACTGGAGTCTACGACTGCAGTAGCTGTGTGATATGGCCTATAGCACGTGCATATCTGACCAGTGACCACAACTACAATTTGAGATTATTTCATTTTCAATAGTATTAGTTTTTGTTTGTGGGATTTGAAGAAATTATGAACTTCTATGGTTTTCATGGAATTGTGCGCTTATTCCTTCTTCGAACCTTAACCGCTAATGGCTCAGACTTCAGGTTCAGGTTATGATTTTGGAAATCTAGGTATTCTGGTTCGGGCTCAAGTTTTGACGATTCAGGAATATGGATTCAGATTCAGGAAAAATAACGGTTTTTATGGTTTACGGTTCGGGTTCGAGTTCCTCCTTACGTCATAACAGTATGGCCAGTCAACCAATCACGTAACGAATAATCACAAAACGAAAGAAAGTGACAACAATCGTTGTCATAGCAACACAACACGAGCTGTTCAGCGCGCCCCTGTCTGGGCCCGGGGTAGAATTGGCCCAGAGCATGGCTCTGCTAATCGTAAAAGGCGATTCAAGAGAAAAAGTCCACCTCGCAAACATCAGCTAGTATGAAGGCCCGAAGGGTAGTATTTTACTCCCAGAAAATAGAGGCGAGCTCTGGCAATCGTCGTCGGGGACCTTGCCCCCTTCCCTTGTTGACCCCTCAACGACGATGACGACAATGCCACCACGAACGATGACGAAGACAATGACAACGACAATGACAACAGCGACGTGAGAACCCCCTTTCCTCCCCTTACCCGTGGCTGGTTCTGACTAGCATGGGCCCCTCCCCCCCCCCCCAGGTTAGAGTGGTGCATTAGGACCTAACGGTTGACGCGTCCTTAATTCAAATAAACCACAAAAAAAACATGCAGTACTATCATCTAGAAGGCGGTTGTTAATTTCATTCATACTCCATGGATTTACAAGGCGGTTACTGTTATAAGCCCATGCATAAACCATGTGGCAACCAAAGAACTTAGATTTCCTAGTAGACTAAATTCATTGGCGACGACCTTTATAGTGACGTCACATGCCGTTTGAAACAATAAACGCGGGATTTAAAAAAAGTACAACTTTGTACCTCAATAAAATTAAAATGGTTTGCTTTGGATTGGTTTACATTGCGATAATGGTGTTGTTAAGAAGTATTCACGAGAAAGCCTTTGGGGTACGACGTGCAGATACTTCGCCGGAAGGTGTTTTTTTCGTATTGTTTTCAAAGATAGACCATTGAAAAAATTCAACAACCTACACATTTGATTGATCTAGAGAACTACTGTTAAATAATGTTGATAAGAGTTATGTGAACCAGTGAAAAAAATAAAAACTGAATAAATTTTGAATGCTTATGGCGGACTATTGAACAATGGCACACGATTTTAAAACAGTACTTCCCTCGATCATGGCATCCTTAACGATCTTGCAAGAAGAAAAATACATTTTTTATCAAATCTCGGGGAAATATCACCTTCCGGAAAGCACAGAAATTTGATCCGACAGTGATTACTACTAGCGCTTTGCTGATGTAGTGCGTACAGAAACTGAACTGCTTGGTAGAGCTTGGAGGGAAGCAGGCGCCAGCCGACCACGGGGGGTATTTTGATGGTTATCCTTTGCTCAGAGAAGGGTTCCAACTGAACAATGCTTCAGAGTGCTTGGTAGCAAAGTGAACCCCATTGTGCAAAAGACAAATACCATCTCTAAACTAAAAGTGTAGTTGATAAGCCTGATCTCGATTATAATAAATTCATTGTCTTATTTACATTTTTCTAAGCATTTTCGTTTTTTTTGGCGAAGTGTTTAGCTTAGTTTTATAGGAAATATCCGACTAAATCATATCAAATGATTATGTTATTTGTTTGCAATTCCGCTTAGAATTGAGCTACAACTTCGATTTAAAAAGATTTTAGGTCTTGTTTTGACTTCATGAATTGAATGAACTATCATATAATCACTAAATTTAAAAAAATGAGACGATTTAACTATCACTTATACAAGAGACCCCACACCTGTCATCCCATTTCATCTTGGATTTAAAATTGTAAACCTGGGTAAATTGTCGTAAAATACCTCTATTATATTCGTCACGCGCCTCTCCATCCTTTCAACTTCAAGACGAATTCTTTTTGAAAGGGTTGGGTTTTTGGTGTTTGTAAAAGGTTTGCAGAGTGTATAAATTAATGTATTGTGTAAAACTCAATCACTCGCCAGTAATGTAACTAATATTATTTCAATCATATCATTTAATTGATGAGTCGAGTAAAAATTATACTACACACACTGTCTAGCCTGCTTTTTTCCGGTTATCTGAGTTTTTGAAAGGCGATTTTTGCATCAGTTTCATCCAAAAAATAGTTCAAAATCAACAGCGACCAATGTTGTTTACAACAATAATTCAATCAGTTCTTATTTCAGGTTAGTAAAGAAGTTATTCATCCAGAGTACATAGATGCACTAGCCCCCTCCCCATCACATGAAAAATTAAACAGAATAAATTTGTTATTATTAATTATTATTAATTGTTTTTATTAGTATTAATATTATTTATTGGCTGCACATTGAACAAACTCTGTAAAAACCAGAGCTAACATATTATATGGGCATGTGTCAAGTACGCCCTGCTTCCATGTATGATGACTATTTCGTAGATTCCTTTCTGTTGTTTACGGTCATGGCCGATTTCTCGTCGTATTACCGCCGTGATAATTTATAATGTTTACTTTTCAATGTGTACTGTGCCACACCGCCGTGACAACTTATTATTGTTTACAATTCGATGTGTACTGTGCCACACCACCGTGACAATTTATAATTGTTTATTTTCTTATGTGTGCTGTGCCACACCGCCGTGACAATTTATTATGATTCACAATTTAATTCAAACTTCATGACCTAGCAGAAATAAACTAGGTTTACTCATTTAAAATTTCCGTTAGTTTGTCTATCCGTTGTCAAAATCACCAAAAGTTTTAGTAGCATTTTTCCATGCTAATCTGGCCTTTGCTGCGCAGTATTTAAATCCTGTGATCTTTTATGCTTTTATTTCGAGAAAATATGTTTTTATCAAAAAACAACAAATAACATGTTGCTATCTAAAATAAACATCTTGTGACGAATAATACGGTCGCCCAAGACTGATTTCTTTACCCATAAATTTAGTCAAACAAAATTATAACAATTTTACAGCATGTCACTGAAAAGATGCGATATAATGAGGGTCTGTGAGCTGGGCCGACCGATAGCAGGTTATTGAATACCAGAGGCTTTGTCCGCATTTCCTGTGAAAGGCTGTTGGCAAGGGTTGTGGGGTGAGGCCAGACACAGCCCAACCCAACTGACGGTCGAAATGGAATCTGCTTTACCTGCACCCGACCAATTCTCTTTCTTTTCCTAGGTCTGAAATACTCTTTAAGTGGTTTTCTATTCATTCTACACACCCAAGTCAATATTTGGAGTTGGCATATGTTCCCTATTGGTATAAGGGCCATAATGCACCACTCTAGCCTATGATAGGCTAGATAGGCCTTGGGTAGGGGGAAGAAAGGAAATGTTACTGGGTACTCAACACATGGCTCACTCACTCATCTAACAACAACTTTGGCATTTTCCTAATTATAACCATACATTTAAAAAATGAAAAAATAGAAGTAGATTACTGTTTATAGAAGATAATTTCAATAGTGTGCATGGCCATTAGTATTGAAGAAAGGTGGGCTCTAACGCAAGAAAGAAACCAAGGTGAAATGTGAGAAAAATTCAGAGAGAAAGTGCTATGACTTACCCGGGAACAATAATTATTTGACATGATTTGGGAGCATTTCCAGAAAATTTACAAAGTTGTCAATCAAGGATAAGAACACTTCTAGGCCTATAGTATGAAACATGGATATGGAACAAATCGATAAATTACAAAATCAATCTCGGCTGGGTATCGAACCCAGGTCTTCACATTTATAGTCGGATGCTGTATCAAAAGTTTTTGCGGATTAGTCAGAAAAGAATAAAAATTTATCAATTTACTAGATTCAAAATAACAAAAATGCATTTTATTATTTAGGTACTCTTTTATCATGTTGTATGTTACTTAAATTTTTGTAGCTTGACAAGGTGTTTAAAATTATGTATTTCGGGTCTTTCCATGTCAAATCAACCAGCAGAGTAGAAAATAAAACCTTACCATCTCTGATTTTGGTGAAACTTGGCAAATCTACTCTTACTAACATTACTACTATTATTACTATTACATTACATACTACTACATTGATCGTAGAAAATTTTGTATTCCCGACGCGCTTAGTTTTCGAGCAACGCCCCGCTCAAAAACTAAAATTTGGCGACGCCGAGCTTAATTGGCAAGTTTGACGTAAAGGTTGATTTTTTAAATATTTAAGTGATTTTTTTATTGACTATTTAATTATATGTATTTAAATGCATTCCTGATTGTAAAACCAGGGAAAAATCTTGATTTGTTATTAAAACCTACACAACAAGAAAAAGATTTAAAAAAATAAAATAAAAGAACATGTTTTGTGTGGTTGTTTTTTACATGTACAAAATAAAAATGGAGTGGGCTGGCATTGGGTTCATGATGCATCACAGGGTCATACACCAAATGTGTGTTATGTGTCAGTTTTTACTTTTTACCTTCCATTTGTAGTGCAATTCAAATTTGCCGCAATTAATTTCTTTGAAGAATAAAAACGGAAGGTAAAAACTGACACATAAAACTTAATCAAAATCAGAGACGGTCATGGAAATGGCCTAGTTGATTTGACATGGAATTACCCGTATCCTTTCTTTAAGAGATGGGATGCCATGGGAGATATATGCTTGAAGGGGGGGGGGGGGGGGGGGTTATGAAAAGATGGGAGGGTTGATTGATTTTTTTGCCTCAACATCTCTATCATTGCAGTGTTGCTACTCAAGTGAGTGATAATAAATGAAAGGGAAGGACAATCACAAAAACCCATGCCTTATGCTGGACTTGAACCCACATCCTCTTAAAAGCATTGTACACTTCGGAACCGAGCCCTAATGGTATGACTGAGCCACCGTGGACGGTATAGGCCGTTCAAAACTACCTAGAGAATGCGCTGCGGTCGCGGGGATGTAACACAACATGGAGACAATGAGGAGCATAAAACGTAAACAAACCATGCCTAGTTGCATGCTATCCAATGCTTTCCGGGTTGCGTTCCACATGTGTGGCTGTTTTTCAACCTTTTTGGATGAGCGTAGCGAGCGTAGCGAGTGAAGCGAAGATTCCATTTCACTACACTGGAGAAAAAAATCCGGAATGTTTTTTTTTTTTTTCTTTCTTTTTTTTTTTTTGTATTTTTGTATTTTTGTCTGTTTGTCCACACGATTCCGGCTAAACCGATAATCCGATTGCGATAAAATTTTATGGAGGCCTTCGAAATCTCTGAACTTAGAACTGCCACGTTTTTGAGCGCAATCGGAAATTTTTTTCTCATGAAAATCGCAACACCTACATGCTTTATCCGATTTTAATGATTTTTGCACAGAACCTTTATTTTATGAATTTAGATATTTTTATGAAATTTGAGCGCAATTGAAAAAATATTTATCATAAAAATTGAAATTTTACAGGTTTTTTCTTTTTTTAAACAACTCTTTGGCTTATAACACCTACATGCTTTATCCGATCGTAATCATTTTTTCGCAGAACCTTTATTTTATGGATTAATATATTAGTGTAAAATTTGAGCGCAATCGAGAAATTATTTCTTATGAAAATCGCAATTTTACGATTTTTTTTAACAATTACGATTAATTAAAAAAAATTAAAAAAATTAAGTTAATTTTTAATTTAAATTAACTTAATTTAAAAAAATTTCAACTAAGTAATGATTTTGCCACAGAACAACAGAAAATTCGCATAACACATGGCAGCTCAATGCACCAATTACGCTCATCCAACAACGCGGCGGGACTTAAGCGTTTTCCTAGTAACTAACATAACATCGGGCTAGACCCGAGGTGGCAGGGGCGCCTGGTTTTCTAAATTCCGAGGAGTGCTGAAATATTTCTCTTTACATTTCGAAAGCAGTGGATAACCTTAAAAACTATATCGGTAACAAAGCTAGACTTTGTAATTATCATGATTTGTTTGGGGGGGGGGGGGGGATTATTTAATTATTTTATATTATTTATATTGTCGTATTTTGTTTAACCGTTTAAATGTGTGCGGGAAAAGGATGAATAGTAACCGATCGTAAATCATAGCATGCATCATTAATGCATAAAAGTGAAGTGCAAAAGCGGGCACAGAAATTAGGAAAAAATATTATTTTACAATATGAAAAACAACTTAAATTACATTGCGAGAATATTCAGGTTGTTCATTATAACGTAGTACATTTTTTAACGCTGCAAAGGTATTTTGTCATCTTAAAAGACAGTCGATTGTCATACGCAGGGCTCGAAATTGACGGCAGCCCGTGCCTGCCCAAAACACTGTCGGGCTGCCTGGAATTTCACATACAAAAAGCAATAAAAGGTTGATTTTCCTAAAATTGGAAATTACGTAAATAGGCATTAATCTCACAACTGTTGTCACAATATGTATTTACAAATTAACAAATGTAAGTTATCTCATGAGACTAATGAGACTAGCACGTGAGGCATTTGAAGACGAATTTTTCTTTATATAGCGGTATATAGCGGGAACAAAAGACCCCGGAAAAGCAAAGAATGTACAGGTACCAAAAGAAAGCTACGAAAAACAAAGAGTTAGGAAGTTCCAGAAACATTGGAAGAGTAATAATTCATGGCTGCGGTACGATGAGACAAGAAATCTAATGTTTTGTCGTTTATGTGAAAACAGTGCATTTGCGGATAAAGAACCTGCATTCCGAATTGGTTCCGATAACTTTAAATTGAAAGCCATTAAAAAGCACGCTAACGCAAATGAGAAGAAACGTAAAGGTGAGGATACTCTTGCTTTAGTCTCACTAGAAAAATGAAAATGGACCAATTCGACCGCCTAACTAAGCTGTTTCGCATTTCGCACAGTCTTATGTATATTGATAGACCGTTCACGGATTTTGAAAAAAAAAAATTGGCTACTCAATTCTTATTACAGGGCTGCCAAAATCTTTGCTGTCTTAAATTCCTAATTTCGAGCACTGGTCATATGCCAGCACGTGGTGGGCCTAAGCAGCAGCGGAACCTTGTTTCTCCGGCGCGACGGTGGCACGATTTCTACTTTTAATGTTGAATAGCTTGCAAATGGATGTTAGACAATCACAGCATCTTGTTGCGTCTTTCAATCACCGGTTACCACTAATCTTCAAATAAACGGTGGTTGGAGCTCTAGTTACGTGGTAAACCCCCGGGGCTTAGGTGGTGATATAATGGTATTTTTTGACCAGTTCTTTGGCATACGAACTACTTGTTATTGGAAACTATTAGCATCAATGTCAATACAGCTTCTGCAGTAAGCACTTTCCATCCCTGCCATCCTTTTAGGCTTAGACATTTTGGGAGAGGGGTGGCTTGAGTGGGTTTGGCAAGTGAAAAATGTACATGTTAGATAAGATGTAAGAGTGAAGCAAATTTTTATGAACACTTAAAATTTGAGGGGTCATTTTAGGGGTTGATGGTCGTGGGTGGGGGTGAGTTTGGGGTGGTGGTTGGGGTGAGGGGGTGCAAAAATGTTAAAGTTCGATAAGTTTACGTCAATGTGGGTGGCATTGGAACGGAGGGAAAGAAAATTTCCTTTTTGACTTTTTGGACCTAAAGTAATTTTAAGAGAAGGTGGCTGGGGTAGGTTGAGAGAATGTATAAATGCCTATGTTTGATATGTTTCAGTCAACATATACTAAAAAGGGGATGAAAAATGTTAGTTTGGAAATTTTCTTTCACACTTTAGGTCTAGGCCTATAGAATTTTTAGGAGGGTCTGCATGAGGGTAGGAGGTGGAGTTGATGAGTGCATAAGTGTAAACAAAATTGGGGATTTTTTTAGGGAAGGAAAAAAAAACACCCCGGGTTTGGGGTGAGTGGCTGCAGAAATGTATGCCAGATCAGACTCACTATTATGGGTAGGCAGGGACTAATTTAGTGCACCGCTGGCCCAGTTGCAAAAGTCATTTGCAAAGCTGCAAATAGGGAAGTCTCTTTCGTCTCGAATCGCAAAATAAATAGTGCCATTAAACGTAGATTTTGCTCTGCATTCTAAATATAAACACTTTTCCGCTGGGAAAAATTTATTTCATGATGAACATCACTTTAAAATATAGCAAAATTCAAAATTCTCGTGCGCTGGGAACGCCACCTGATTGGTCAGCCGTGATTCTACGTCACGATCCGGTAATGCCAGCTGAGGCTCGCCGCGCGGAGGGCACAGAAGTGTTTTGGATGTATTATTTATATCGTTTGAGACAATTATTCATAACGTGATCTAAGTGAATTTTGTGAAACATATAACTAAAAAAATCGTCTAGTGAAGGTTATTGAGGCACTTGATCATAAACTAAAAATTGTTAGGAAGACTTTACTGCAGGCCTACTTATTTTTCTCAGTCGTGTAATTTATTTACTCAACAGCTACAAATACAAAATAAATACCGGGTTTAACTATTAATATGCACGCATACAGGCCGGTCTACACAAAGTGGCTATAATTATTATTTCTTATTACTAGGTACCGTATCTAGCAAGGTGACATTTTTTACTTTTCACCAATGAATATTTTAATACAGAGCATAAGAATTTTGCAAATATTCCAATGTTGTGGCAGTTGCTTTGAAGCTTTGCAGAGTTTTATTTTTTGGATAAACTAAAACACATTAAAATGTACGAGACAGGTTTGATTGCATTTTTCTTCTACTCACGAAAAAAAATTAGACACGAGCGATTTTACAAAATGCAAGCCAAACAAAAATAATCACCAAAGCCTAATAGTTATTCAAAAATAATTATGATGACTTCAGACCTACAACATAAACAATATTAAATATAATTTAATAATAATAATAATATAATTTAAACAATATTATACGCAAAATTTACCATGAATTAAGTCATTTTACGTGGTTGCACAATTGAGTTATGAATGAGTTAAATTTGTTGTAAAAATGTTCCATAAAGAAGTGTCAATATGACCCTGTGTTGTATAAACATACAAAAATTATAATTACCCTTTTACCTTCTTTACTAATTAGTGGTAACCTAAACCAGCTGTGTATAACCAACCAGGCCAAAATTATATAATGTTGAAAGGAATGTTGTTAATGGGGATTTGGCTTGTGTGTCGCTGTGACCCGTTGACGTTCTTAATAACGAAGGCCTAATGCCACTATTATTACACGCAAAATACCCTCAGTTATAGTCTTAAAGATATTATGCTAGTGCAGACGAATGAACAGTTAACACTCAACACTGTTGGTGATAAAAGCATTACCCTATACATTTGCTACGCTTTCCGTGAATTTTAATTTTCTCAATATCACATATCTTGTGGATAGCCTACTGTGATGACTGAAGAATCAAAATAATTAATATGCGTCTGTAATATTATTTTATGTGCCTTTGGTATGAATTGTCTTATTTTATGCAGATGGTTCACTAATTTATTTTATTGTAGGCCTATGTTAGAAACTAGGGATGACGAAACCCGACTTTTTTACGACCCGGGTACCAGTCCACATTACCCGCGGCCGCGGGTTACCCGGGTAGTAACACAAAAAAATCGTGTGGGGTGTCTAATGAACTGTGAAGAAACGCGCTCATCAATTATCGGAATATCTTGGACGACGTAATGCTGTTCTATAAACAATGACGTGCCGATGAAGTAGTATTTCATAATCACGGAAGAAGAACAGCAGCGGGCCATTAAGATAACACTCACTGTTTCGTTGCATCTGCTTTATATCTTGACAGAGTCAAGTCAAGGTCACGACTCACGATGTGTTGGCGCGGGGCGTGGGTGAGGGGGGGGGGACTGGAGCCCGAATGAGAGTAAACAAGATAAGGAAAGGTTTATCACCATGCTAAGTTTTGACTTCTAGCAGATTGAAAACTAAGTGATGTTGTGGTAATTATTTACGCAGTATAATCTCTGGAAGATCGCACGAGTGGTTAGGCAGGAGGGTGGGGGGTCATACTCATCACACTGCCACAAGTCGGCGGCATTAATAAAGGACATTATAATTCAAAACAAAAACACCGCCAAGCACAAAAGATACGAGAAAACGCATGTTTACATTAGCCTTCCGCCTACAATGTGACACCACAATTCAGGAACCGGGTTTTACGGGTAAACGGGTAGTGGAAACACGTACGTACCCGTCGTCTTCCCTATTAGAAACAAACAAATATCATCATAAGCTATACTATACATAACACTGCAGTGTATGAGTGGGGCACGTAGAACAGAATCAAGCACCCTAGTAAATCATTAACAAAACATGTGTGTTTATTTTTAATTTTTATAACATTAATTTTGCAGTAGGCCTACGTGTAGGCCTACTGCTGGTATGGATTAAGATTTTTAAATTGATTTAAATGGAATATTTGGTTTTATATATATATATATATATATATAAATAAATATATATTTCAACAGAGCTTTGTGGTTATATTCAATTCCCCAGTAGTTCTATCAACTCAATGGGAGTAGGCCTATTAGGGTTGCCAAGTTTTAATAGTGAAAATACGGGAATTTCTTAAGTAAGTGTAGGGAAAGTACAAAGGGGAAGAAGGGACAAAGTCGGAGGGGTTTTGAATTTTTTTTAGACCAAGGTCATCTCTTTAAAGCATTTCTACGCGTTTTAAGATTACATTTCTGACCAAGAATAGCTAGTTAAAACTTAAAACCCACACTATTCAAGCTGGGGATGGGATATATAAAGAAACTTCATCAACAGAAAATTTATGAACAACTTTGTGATGATAAAGGAAGCATCAACAGGTAAAGAAATTATAAATTCATTGTGCAAGTTTGATTTTTTACTGTTTGTGATGTATGTATTCGTGGTGGTGTCATCGACTTCGACGTCCCTGCATCCTCCGAGTCACTCATTTTTCGAGCCGCCGAGCGTGAATACAACAAACTTGACTGGCGGGGAACAAGGTCACCGCCTCAATGCACGGCAAGCCTGCTAAGATTTACGTCGCGGGTGCCGGCTCGTAGGGGGTGTAGGCGAGGGGAGGGTGGGGCTAGACTATCCCAGCACTGCGACCACAGGCTTCCACTGGTCAGAGCCGAGAGAACGAGGCGGGAGTTTATGAAATTTCAAACTTTTAATTAATAACTAAAGTTGAATTTACACAATTTGGAAATACGGGAAAAGTGGTTCCCGGGTCGAGTTGATACGGGAAGCGGGAAATGACTGGAAAATATGGGAGTTCCCAGGAAATACGGGAGACTTGGCAACCCTAAGGCCTATAGCCATATGAGTACAGTTTCCACCATCCCACACTAACACTGTAAATATTTTAAATTAATAAGCATAGAAAATAGAATAATACATAAAAACAGTCTGAATAAAATGTTAATTTCAAATACGCGAATCATGTGGAACAATCACTGGCGCCGTTTGACAAAACGATGATGTTTATATGGGCTGCAAGTGCACGCAGACTGTTGTCCGCCCTCTCGGGCGATTACCGGATCGTGACGTACGCTGGCAGGCAGCCGGCAGCCAGGCGTTTTGGCGCGCATTCAAACGTGCAAAACTTTGACTGGTGAAAAAACCCTTAAAAATTAAGATAGAATTAGAAAAAAACATGTTAACATTATTTTTAGACTATGAAGAATTAGAAAAAAATTAGAAAAAAGTTAAGGAGACTTCCCTATTGCAATATGTGCAGTTAAGATTTAATTGTTAAATAAACTTAAATAATAAAAATAAAACATTTAAAATTTTTACGATTGGCATATACAAAACGAATTAATTAAGCATTTTGCTTGCTTTTAGCATTTATGGTGGTGGAATTAGCCACCTAGACTCTTTGATTGGGGTATTGGAATGACAATAAGGTGCAATGCCCTAATTAGTAAGAAAAGCATGGCCCAACCAAATCTGCTTGGGCGGCAGGCATACTTGCAAATTGAATGCAGTACGGGTTATGAATTGTGAGTTTTGACTACAACAATGAATGGTCCAATATACCAAATGTGTAATATTATTAATATAATTAATTAATAACTAGGAAAACGCTAAAGTCCCGTCGCGTTGTTGAGTGAGCAAAGGTACGTGCAACATGACCCGAGTAAAACATTCCCATACTGTTACATACCAATAAGTCTTTAAGGTCTTGACCGATTTAGGTGAAAATTTGTAAAATAGGAGAGAATGTTGTACTTATTGACCCTGCAAAATTTCATAACGATCGGAACATTTTTTTTTTTTTTTTTTTTATAAACCAACAATTGGATTTTGTTCAAAAACTCAGTTCAGTTCAGAATGCTGTGAGGTATAGGAAGTTGAGCCAAGCTTTTCATTCTTTCTCCCTAGTTTCGCTTTGAAAAGAAGTAAGATCATTTCGCCTGTTGACGAGCCCCAAGCTAACGATTTTCAGCCAAGCAATTTTTTTATGATTGAGTTTTAAAATTTTACTTTTTTTACCACGAAAATCGTTGGCTTGGCGCTCGTCAACTGGCGAAATGATTTTATTTCTTTTCAAAGCAAAACTAGGGAGAAAGAATGAAAAGCTTGGCTCAACTTCTATATCTCACAGCATTCACAGCCGAAGACTTTTGAACGAGAGCTTGGCTGCCGTTTTTTTTAAATTTTGTATTTGTGGGGATATTATTTACATCACACATACTTTTCCCACGCGTACTGGCCGGGCAGCTGTGAGTTGGATAGAACGCATAACTTATTCGCACATGACAGCGCTCTGCTACCAGATATATTTCCGCATCTGTCTCGCTCACACTCGTAGGCATGGACGCTATCGCTCGCAGCCGGGCGGTCAGACGGAAGGCTGACAAAACGCGCGAGCGCGGCTGGTATCTCTTGGTGGATAGATAACTAAATAAATAAATTGTATTTAGAGTCTACCCACTCAGTTATAGAACTGATTTTCAATGGGGGACAGTAAATCAAAGCGACCAGGCCAACCCTGTAGGCCCAGACGCAATCGACGAGTGAGCGATAACCAACCATCAACCAAAGATCGATATTTTTAATAAGAAATATAGCAATCAGTGGTATGGACAGTGCGAACACCCGCGGATCAATGCCAGAATCAACAAGGCTGATCAGAACAACTCTGAATTTATTATGTGCTTCGTTGCTAGGACGGCTCCAAAGTCACCGTTTACAAACTCTCAAGACAAGAACTGATAAGACTTAAATAAATCCAAATCAGAAGTTAAAAAACTTCTCACTATGGCGGGAATTGAACCCTGGACCTTCTGCATTGGAAGCAGAGACGCTAACCACAAGACCAACGAGCCACACACGATACGATACTGATTATTAATCCATGATTATGATTAATACATATGACATACATATGAACATACAGCAAATAGACATTCCCATATTATGAAATCCCCATCAGTATAAATAAGGTTCACTGTTTACTTACAAAAGGAAGTTTGGAAACAATGGAAGTGTTTACACACTTAACGAGTGATTCATTAATGCATTAACAACATCTACTGATCTTGACGCAGCTATATGTTATCTCTCTCCCTCTCCACCGGCCCGCACCACACTACCAAGGCCGACGACCTTGAAGGGACCGCTACTATCACTGACACACTTCTCTCGCATCTGGCCGGTCCCTCCACCCCCTTGAGGGGCAAGCTTAGTGTGAGATGACATAATGGCTGCAGTAAAGTACCGATACAAATAACAAACACTGAGAAATGCTACGGGCTGGTCGGTCGGCTAACATCAATACAAAATCACGCCAAAGGCAAATTGTCAAACGACGATAACGAGACAACAATATGACGGTTTACAGATTTATCACGATATTCAGTGCAAAATAATTTTGTAGGATTATTGCGATATGATGTCGCATATCGTATCGATAAACGATTATCGCCCGCAATACTTCTATTTAATAACCTAATTAAGCAACCATGGCCTTAAAAGATTTAGCAGTTCAGCGCAATGAAACTCACCACAGGTGTTTGAAGATCAGACGGAATTCAACGCTTCTCGATGAGTCGACTTCATCTAGTTGGTCGGATGAAACGGATGTACCAGTAGTTCAGAGTTAACTTGTTGAGGGTGGAGTTACATTACGAAGCACAGAGGGAGGAGATTCAGTCTGTAAACAAGAGTAGTAGTGAGTTAGGGGCTTAGGGCCTTTCAAGCAGTATTTTATTTTCACTATAAGAATTAACTTAAGCAACTAAAGATTTAGCAATTTAGGCCTAGTCTCCCACTGAAAACCAGTTATGTGACCAAGTGAGTAGCCTCTATAAATAGGGTAAGAATGTTAGATACATTTACAATGGAACTCACTAAAGGTGTAAGATCCGGCAGGGCCGAACGCTGCCTTTGGAGCCAACTTCTGGCAGTGGGATGAGACGAGACTGCCTTAGTCCTTGGGAGTTATTTTGTCCGGGGCAGAGAGGCTCACGAGTCGCGACTCACGTACGCCAGGGATAACCAGTCTAAAACAAGAATAATATAGCGACTTGGAGAGGTTCAACCTTTCAACAGGGTGTTTTAAATATTTTCAGGTTATCAAATTCTCCCAACTTTTCCAGGATTTCCAACAAGGAAAACTATGTTGCTTCTAGACTACTTATTTGGCTCAGAGAATAGCAGTGACATAATGAATCAATTCTGCCTCGAAATGTCATGATTAAGCATGCATAGCAATGTTTTGCAGATTTCAATATTATGGTGTTTGGAAGCCCACCCCTCAAAACATTTTGAGATTTAATTAGGAGTGTTTTTAAAGATTTTTTGAGGAAATAGGGACAAATTTTGATGCAATGAAACTCACCCAAGATGTTGGAAGATTAGGCGGGGTTGAAGTTTCTCGTGGAGCCAACATGCAGGTGGTTAGAGAAATATGCACCAGAGATCGCTTCATAGGCGGGCTGAAACATAAGCAGGTAATGTGCAATAAGTTCACTGTTCAGCAACCAACAAATTGAAGTTAGACAGACTACTGCTGGCAAGACAAGATTCAGCAATAGGCTTACTTGAACCCAAGCAGTCTGCACTGGTTCAAGATTTGAAACAACCGTGACTTGCTTGGCAAGCACCTGCCATAGATTTGGAATTTTTTAATCTAGTGTCTGTCGGATGTGTGGAGCTGGCGAACAGAACAGGAAACATCTTTTTGAATGTACATGTAGGCTATCAAGGTTGAATGGGACAAAATGCCAAATGGCATGGATCGGAGTGAACAAGAGTCCTATCTCTACTGGATTTAACTAGAAAACACATCATGACATGAATAATGTCAATTGAGGGCATATGAAAAGAAGAAGAAAGAAGAGGTTTTGTAATGCAAGCAGTGGATTAAGATTGGCTGGCCCCTGAACTGTTTTTTTTAAAAACAACATCCAGAAACTGTCCCGTAACCTCTCCCTAGATACGCAAACCAAATTCTTAGTGGAGATGACTCACCAGAACGCTCCCTTGCAATGCCGGATGATGACATAAGCTGGACCGTTGAGACATCGAGTTGTTTGGGACACCACAAGCTCTCGTCCCTCCACAAGAACGCAAACCGAGCAGTGCATGTCATGACCGCAAGAGTTGTTCCTGGAAGTGGAAAAGCTAGTGTTATCAAGGTAAATACCAGGCTTGTCAGAGGGCCAAAAGATTGGGAGAATGCAGTTAAAAGTAGATACAAAAGAGAAAACTATAAAAAAGTTAAGTATGGCGGCTGGTTTCAAGTGCGGCTTATGGCAGTCGGAAACCCAAGGATGTAGGTAACTCAGGATTCGAACATACGCCTGATGCGTCCATACGTGGAGGCGCTACACCAATCGTCCATTGATTGATTTTTGTTGACATATTATAGTTAATGCAATATTGCTACCTATTTGAGACTATGAGTGGGGATAGAGATGAGGATGAAGGACAATTACAAAAATAATCATAATATAATCTCCATTAACTAGTCGATATATAAGGTGTAGGCAGACCTGGGTAAGTTACTTTTGAAAAGTAATGAAATTACATTACTCATTACTTCAGCCAAAATGTAACTAAATTACTATTTAGTTACTTTTCCAAAAAAGTAATGAAATTACGTTACTTTTAATGAAAAAAGTAGTGAAATTACTTTCAAAAATTACTTTTTAATTAAAAATGTATCTGACGTGCGGACGAGTATGACGCAAGTGCTTTGTCTGCCGATGGCGGGTCTCAGACAGGGTGTTATCCACGCCCACACTTCAAAACCAGCGGAGGCCTATCACAGCGATATTGTAGATATCGACGTATAGATGACATAGTAAATTATTGATTAGGCGGTGACATCTATCGGCGAAATGTTGTAACTACACTACAAACGTAACAATTCGACTATCGATTTATTTGACACAGACTTGAATGTTTGATGTCAAGTAGATAATTAAGTCGTCAACGGCGCTCGTCATAGGCGGAAGTACCAAAAGTAAACATGGCTAGATTCGGAAATAATAACTCCGGGCTTGAAATCTCTCGATCAGACCTACGAAATGTCGGAAATACTGCATGCACATGCACATTGTTCAAGCGGGCGATACGTAGAAAGGCAGCAGGCGCACTGGCACAGTGACTGATATTTTGATACACAAAGGCGCGGGCCGCGCGGCAAAAGTAACGCGTTACTAACGCCAAATTACAATGAAAAAAGTAGTGAAATTACTCTTCCGTTACTTTGAGAAAATTGTAATTAAATTACTGGCTCGTTACTGAAAAAAAGTAATTTCGTTGCAGTAACGCGTTACTTCCGTTACGTTACTACCCAGGTCTGGGTGTAGGCTACATTTAGTTAGTGGGTGTGTGGGCACCTGAAGTGTTGGGTCAAGTATTTAGGGGCCTACCAGATGCGGTTACACTGGGAACAGTCCAACAATTATTACATCTCATATAAATAGGGATGGGATTTGACCGGTCAAATTCAAATTTGGTCAATTGACCGTCAAATGTAAAAAATCATAAATTAAATTTTATTAGATAATTAGGCCTACTAAATTTATTTTAAAATGTTGTGGTAACAAAACCTTTTTTCATTTAAATGTGTTATTAAGTGGCATATCATCATCGTCGAGTGTCATCAGTCCCTTCCTCCTATTCAGCTTCAGCTTCCCCAGACGCTATTATATTTTATTTGTCTAGTAGCCTATAATTCATATTACAAGTAGGCCTACATAATAAATGGTAATTAAAATAAAATTATACATAAGAAAAACATTTTTGAATGAGAAAGAAAGAAAGAAATGTTATTGTTTATTTAACAATTAAAATTAAAATATTAAAAATAAAATTAATTTAAAATTTTAGAGCAATATAGGCCTACACATGTTTTTTTTTAAAGTGGTCAATTGACTGAAAGTATTTGACCAGTCAATTGACATTGTGCAACCCTACATATTAATATTAACCATCCTTGACTGGGCAGGTAAAGATGGGTCCGCAGCCAAGCATTTTCCTCCAAACGAGCCAAGCAAAAAGCGCACTGTATTCTGCTTGTCCGTCGCTGCTCATCCCGTTCCCACAACGGGTGAGAAATGTTCAGCTCATCCACCGAACACACGTCCACACTTGCTTAATTTTGCTCTGCACGCTCTGCTTGTTCAGAGGAAAATGCTCAGGCGTGGACGCAGCTTTAGATTCTAGTTAGGATGGCTGCAATGCTTAGGCCTACACAGACGGTGTGGCTTGGGCTTTATCTTTATAACAAGTCAGTGGCGGCTTGAAGGTTCCAATATGCCCGGTGCCAGATATTTTTCGGACCACCCACCACCCCATAGGGGTACAATCACGGGGGGTTTGGGGGGGCTGCCCCCCAACAACAGCGCCGCAGTTTTGTAGAGTGGTTTTGGTGCGTTCTAGGAAAAATAAGTGGGTTGAATGCAATACCAAATTAACGTCCTTTTTGTACAGGAAAAACTATAAAACTATTTAAAAAAAAAGAATTTGAGTAGTGACGAGATGGACCATGTTACAACCATTGAATATGCATATCATTACATTCGCGATCACGTCCAATAATAATGAGAAATTGTTAAAATTGTAGGTCATTACTTTTCTGCGCTTTTCTGAAGTGTGTGTGTGGGGGGGGGGGTCACGGTAAAAATCGTGTGGGGGATTACCCCATTCCTACGTGCTTGCATCACCCAGTGGCATGGGCGCCCGCAGGGGAAAATTACAACTTGTACTTTCGTTGAACAAACCCAGGGGGTTTGGGGGGCGGCCAACAATAGCGCCGCAGGCGAAAATTTTGAAAATCAGTTTTTTAGAATGCGTTTGGTGGGTTTCAGAGAAAAGGAGTGGGCTGAATTTATTCCAAAATTTTTAATTTTTGTGCAGTCGACACTCAAAACTTGAAAACCATTCAAAATATTTTACCTCCCATTTTTTGTTGTTCAGTCAAAGGCTTTGGACGATTATTAGCTTTTTTGTCCACTGAGATAATATGACTTTACCCCACCTCACATTTTCGCTTTCGCAAGCCTTTTATCATGACAGTCAAAACTCGCGTTATTCCATGGAGTGGGTATTCTTTTCAAAACTCTAAGACGAACTATTGCAGGTAAAAGTCACAATAAGCTACTTATTTTGCAGAAAATTGGCTGGCCACCATTAAATTTAGCAAACGTTCATCAGTAAAGAAATCGACTTTCCATGCACATTTTAAATACTACAGGTTTAATCATAAATCCACACTTCAAATGAGGGCAAATTAGCACTTCTGCTTGCTGGGGGCCAAGGGGGGGGGGGTAACTGCCCCCATTGCCCCCTCCTGCGAGCGCCCATGACCAGTGGTGAAAAACAACTTGGGAGGGGCGAACAAGAAACGGGGGAAAAATTTTGCACTTCAAGGTCATGTTTGGCGGCAATCTGCGTGTTTTAGAGCGCAGAATGAAAGCTAATCAATGTTTTTCTATCATTTAAAAACCCTACTTTTTCCAACTTTTTCCACCAATTAATAAAAATGCACTTAAAATATACCCACAGTATATTTAGAACTTTTTAAATTTCTTCTAATTGTTGTTTCAGTGGTGACTTAAGTTAGGGCACTCCGCTTTATGATTCTCAATGTTGTTTCATTTTTTTCGTTAGATTTCGTAACCCTCCGTGCGGCCGTGCCTTTGTCTTGTTTGACGAAGAAAAACAACAAATCACATAAAGAGTATAATATACTCTTTATATACTTGTCCCGAGAACGAGATAGAAGATAGACGCAGCGCAAATCCCGATACGCCACCTCCTAGTACGCCACCTTACAGTTGACCACCCGGTCAGCTGCATTGGCAAACTAGATAACAAAACAACGAAAGCAAACATACGGTCAGCTCAAACGCGCTAGGACGGAGCATAGGCCTACTAACCCGAGTTATCGCGGGTTCTGTCTCATTCTCAGTAGGCGTACCAGATGCACTGAGTGGGCCTAGTTCGAAATAACGCAAACAACAGGGCGTCAACTACTAGCGGACATCTTGCGAGATTCCCGAATCGAGTGCTATGCGGTCGAAAGTTTTGGGACTATCGATGTATTGAAAGGCGTGTTTATATCGTCTCCTCGAAGTCAATAAGAAAGAACTCTCTCGGGAGAGCATCACAACCGCAGTGTGAGCGCATTCTACCGGCGATATAGGCCTAGTGCACTGCTAGAGGTTGTTTGTAAAGAACGCTCTCTTTCGTTCTCGAAGCACGTTACGCCGAGTCTAGGCCTACTGTTCGCAGTCGCACACTAAGCGATGTCCAGCGGGCGAAAATGGAGACAGACAACCAAATAGGCTATCTAGTGTAAGGTATACTAATAAAATCCTGATCGACCGGGATAAATTAAAAGTCAACCGGGGCGACCGCATTTGTGGACTGCTGCCTTTGAGTATGTTAGAAGTTCGTAAGGTTGGCTTATGTACGGTATACCACTTTGGTCCGGGGTCACACAGTAGGCTTTGCAGGAGGTACAGGGTTCGTTTTTGATACCGAGGATCGATAATAGTTCCCATACCCATAGACCACGTTCATCACACGAGCTGGGTCCGGACTGGCTCGGGTGCGGACTGAATGTTCAGTTCAATAATGTTTATCATACGCAGTCAGTCCGGGCTGAATTATACAAGGATTATACGAGCTCAGTACGGATTGGAATGAGATGCTGCGATTGTATGATGTACGTACAAATAAAGATGGCCACTAGAATGTATTAGAGGAGTTCGCTTGCGTTTATCACGCATATTTCAGCCCAGCCCGCACAGACAGAGCTGGACTCAGTCATCGGGACCGAGGTGTTAAGCAGGCAATTTCAGTTCGGACTCTGCCAGTTTGTATGTTCCAGTCCGGACTAAACTCGCGTGATAAACATGGTCATAGTCCTGGCCTGGGTGAAGGTGAAAATAGCTGAAAACCCCCGAACTCGGGTAGGAGTAAACAGGGTTGAGTTATCATCGCCTACTAGCAGTCGCGTGCGCTTGGCTGCGGGCGAACGACCGTCGCCCTAGATTTGCACAGAGCCACTCTTTTAACATCCCTTTTAGCCCTACCATCAGGAAGAAGAGGATAAGCTAGGCCTAGCTAGGGTATCCTAGCCTAGTAATAGTTCCAGAAATAGTTCTGCCACTCCCACCTCAAAGCCAAAGTAGGCTATGCCTAGGCCTAGGCCTAGCCTACTCGTTTTAAACGGAGCTCTAAATTTATCTACATTTACCAGATTATGGTAAAAATATTAATATTAAATTTGAAGATATAGGCTAGGCCTAGGTAATTGGAGCAAAGCACTATATTAACATGATTTGGCAAAGTTGACCTGACCTTTATGGAAAGAGCAAAAGAGATTGCAAAGCCCCAGGAAAGGCGGAAATTGAGAATATTAATATTACAATTACGTCAACAAATGGTTTTTTCACTATAACCGTAGGCCTACTACAATGAATTGAATAATGAGAACATTATTGCAGCAACGCGAAGGGTCAAATCGGACACGAGGTTTAGGCCTAGGGCCTAGGTAGGCCCTACTCGAAACCAATCTCGATTTGTAGATCATTTAATTAGGCCTATGTGAAGGAATAAATAAATGGGATCGAAACACTTGAGGAAAGTATATTAACACTGAACAATTAGTTTAGTAAAGCAGAGGGCGTCTTACCTGATTAGCAACAAGTGTAGTCTCGTTGAAGGTTGATGTAGAATGAACGAGACGAGACGAGACGATTCGTCATTTCGAGCCAATAGCCGAGGAGAGGCGCATGCGCACCCTTTAATCCACACATTCCTGTAAGACAGGCGGGAAATTTGACTCAAGTCTAGTACATAGATATTGAAGACCTATTGCCTATTCGAGACGATATAGGTTCGAGATGACAAGAGCGCCGGCGAGGATGGGACGTACTAGCAAGTAGCCTACTCCCACGGTACCAATACCTACCTACAGTATTTAAAAAATATGCCCGTCACTCCCCCCCCCCCCCCCATAAATCCATTTTTTTTCAGAAAAAAAATCACCGGTATTGCAGACTCTTAAGAAATTGAGTATACTAGGCCATATCTAGCAAATTTCTTGTAGTCAGGTTATGCAATTGGTTGACTTGATAACATACAATATCCCAACATTGAAGGAAACCGTCAATCCTGGACAGTGTCTGGTATTGAACCAACAACCTCCAGATTTAGAGTCTGATGCAAATAATGGGCTAGGCCCTACGTCTACCGGTGGTTGGTTAAATAAATCAAATGTGAAAGGTTGAACCATAGACACACACACAAGCAAGCAAATAAATGAGTATTTAGTTGAAAACCTAGTTTAATTAAGTTTATATTCATGAACATATTTCTTGTCTATTTATTTGAAAATGCTTCTCGCAAAATGTAGATACGATGACAATAAACCATTTATTATTATTATTATTATTGTTATTATTATAATTATTATTATTTATTATTATTATTGACACAATGCAACAAGTGGATTTCATTTGATTACAGTATTCAGTGGCTTTATGATGGGAGGTGGTGGGAGCTGTCATGCGGTAGACGTTAGATAGATGATAGATTTGGGGTTGACAACTATTCATACCTCCTTGGTTGACAGGCCCGTGCTAAACAGATCCAGCCACAGATGATGATTTTGTTGCTTAACGTCTCATAGTAATGCACTATAAGGAACTAAGGCTATTTGAGACGATGAGTGGTGATAGATATGAGGTTGAAGGACGATTACAAAGAACCCATGCCTGATGCGGGATTCGAACCCACGTCCTCGTAGAGCCATACACTTCAGACTAGCGCGCATACGATTGTATGTGCCACTGCGGACGGCTGATCCAGCCACAGACAGCGGGAGGAAAGAGGGGAGGTTTCCCATGTCGTCTTTGTCATCTTTTTTGTCGTAGCCGTCGTCGTCCGGAAGGTCGTCTACACAACTACTGCCAGAGCTTGCCTCTAGTTTCGGGTAGTGTAGTAGTCATTCAATGGTAGAAGTACTGCCTTTTTTCTGCCTTGTACGATCGGCAGAGGAAAACCCCTGTCCCCTGGGTCAATTCTACCCCGGACCCAGACGAAGAAACTGTCGTACAACTTTGTGATTTTTGCATATCAGTTGGTAGATGATGTTCAATGTACCGCTGTTGTTGTAGCACCTAGATCGGTTGCAAGAAGAGGAACCATGTGCAACGGTTTCCGTCTATTGGGCCTTCGTTCCCTTTGTCCCCTTAGACTTTCTTATAGGCATAGCATTTCTAATGTTCAGTAACAAAAACATCAAAAAGGAAGATAAACCTCAACACCTAACTATCAAAGACGTACATAACTCGGGAATAAAAAATGCTTACCTAGCAGAATTTCTTGGGTTTCCAATAGATGAAAATCTAAACTGGAATAAACAATGCGAAAAGCTATCAAAAAAATTAAATTCGATTATCTATGCTCTAAGAATTGCCAAATCAATCTCAAACGTAAAAGTAGCTAAAATATCATATTCAGCAAATTTCGAATCACTTCTTGGATATGGAATTGAATTCTGGGGTGGCTACTCACACGCAGAAAAAATATTCATTTTACAAAAAAAATCTCTTAGAATCATTCTGGGTCTGAAACAAAAAAAGGACTCTTACGAAAAACCTCACTGCAAAGATCACTTTATCAAGCAAAAGATATTGACTTCTACAGCTTGTACATAATGCAAACTACTTTATATACGCATAAAAATCGCAATGATCTGACACTCAATTGCAACATCCACTCTTAACAACACACGTCAGCAGAAACATATTCACTTCCAATACCTTAAAACAAAATCGATACAGATGAATGATCATCCTATAAACACTAAATTATATATAACAAACTGCCAAACAAAATAAAAGATATTACCAATATAAACACTTTTAAACTAAAACTAAAATCAATACTTCTGAAAAAGGCATATTACTCAGTCAAAGAATACCTGGAAGACAAAAACATATAGGCCGACAAAGATAAAGAGTAACTGGAAAAATATATCAATGTGCCCAGGTAACAACCAACAGAGGGGATACATGAGAACACAACTGTCTATACCGGTATGCTTATAGTTCTTATTGTACTATAAAATTGTGTAGGCCTCATACTATCTCATTAATCATTAGCTCATTACAGTGTGAACTATAGTAGCCTACTAGTAGCCTGAGAGATTAATACAGCATAGATGGTCTAAATCTATAAGCACTATGTATTTTATTATACTTCAGTCTTAAATATTAAAACATTTAGGCCTATGTGTAAGATTAATCAAATTTTTATTTAATTGTATTATATTCTTAGTTTATGTTTATTTAATAATTTATTTAATTTTAAATAAATATTTTCCAAATACCCTTGTATAGTAATCCTCCACGGAAGATTAGAAGGGTAAAAAATTACAATGTTAAATGTATGCAACACGATTGTATTGGAAATAAAACCTACTACCATTGAGTATATAACCATCCTTTAGCAAAGGTACTACTGACTATGTGCAAATGGTTTGCCTTCAAACAGAATGTTAAAAGCTCATCATGCATACATACCTACGCTACAATTTATTTTTACTGTAAAATTAATTGCATCAAAGGATATAAAAAGAAAAAAAAGGAAAGTTTATACATAAATGACCTTTCTTCAAACATACTTACTGAATTTAGCTTAGTAATTATATTTGCAGATGATACTAGTGTAGTGTAGTTATTATAGGAAATAATGAGGCAGAATTAATAGCTAATATTAAACTTATAATTAGCAAGCTTGAAGAATGGTTTGGTTCAAACAAATTAAAATTAAATGGGTCAGACTAATATAATGCGGTTTCAGACTAAGGGAAAGCTAAATAAAATTATAATTAACGATGGAGAGTGGTCCTTGAAGACAGTAGAACACCGTCGTCTTCTCGGCATAACTATTGATTATAGACTTAATTGGGAAGAACATATTCATAAGCTAAGCAAACGGTTGAGATCATCATGCTATGCACTTAGAGAATTGTCTTATCAAGTGAGTTACCCAATTTACAGAACAGCCTTTTTCGCAAATGTACAATCAATTATTAATTATGGTATATTAATTTGGGGTGGGTCTACATTTGCTAAAGAAATATTTTTATGTCAAAAAAAACCCGTCAGAATTCTAGGTAGGAAAAGCTACAGATCATCTTGTAGAAAACTGTTTGTATAGTTAAACATTTTAACTGTACCTTGTTTATTCATTCTCGAAGTTCTTATGTTTGTCAAAGATAATCCTTTTTATTTTACCCAAAACAATCTTATACATAACCTCAATACAAGATCTAACACTAATTTACATCAAACTCAACATAGACTTAATCTGTCAAACAGGGACCCTGTAAAGGCTGGAGTGATACTTTATAACAGTTTACCAGATAAATTAAAACACCTAGACATAAGCAGAGATAAATTCAAATTAAACATAAAAAGGTACCTATTTAATTTATCATGCATTTTACAGTACACAAGAATTTCATGAAGGCAATCATTGCAATCGTGATTATTGTAAAATCACTTAAGAAGCTAACGTTACATTTGTCAACATTACTTTATATTTACTTCTAATTAATTACTTCTAATTAATCATTGTCTTTATTTCTAATTAAGAGTCATATTGTTTCAGTACTATTTATTAATTAATTTGTATTACTATATAGATTGTTAAATAACTAAGAGTATTTCAAGACTTGTACGGCAATTATGCTAAGTATGTAAGTGAGCATTTGTTGCTAAAGAAATAAAACGCATTTTTGAAATTGAAAAATTTGAAATTTAAATTGAGGATATTATACTATTGCGAATGTGATGCAAGGGTGATCTAGCCTACAGTACTTGCATGTATTCGCCAATTAATTTGGAAATTTGGCATAATTTAAAGTAAAATGAACAAATTACACAGGAATGTTTGTAGGCACAAGATAATAATGTGGGATATAAATTAATATATGAGTCACCTGGTTTATACATAGAAGCATACATTTAACACTCAACATTGAACAATTTATTTGTTTATGTATAGTACACATACAGCAATATATGTGACAGTAGTTCAGTTTCAGTTAATTGCTATATTTTTCTTTTCTCATTAAGTAATGCGACAAATAAAACACAATTAATTACCTTTCTGTACTCTTGGTGAGTGTACAATGTGATGGTGTGTGTAGTAGGTGCCTTTGAATTTGCTTCTCAAATGAAAATGTACATTGATTTTTTTCTCATTATCATTATCTTTGTCTTTTTACCCATAGGCCTGGATTATTTTTGTCGTTAATTATTATTATTATTATTATTATTACTTTTACCTCACCTATGAGCTAGACTATGTATGTAACCACTGTAATAAGCATGTTTCTTTTGTGAAAAACATTTTTGTGAATTGAAAAAAAAATTGAATTGATTTGGTATCAACAAGATTTTTTAAATCTAATTTCGAAAATACATCTCAAATATCCAGCTCTGGGTACATATTATAGAAAATCCTATACACAGCCTTGCACAGTTTCTGGCAGTAATTGTCTAGTGAATAGCACAATAACCCCATCAAACACACTTGAAGGAGGTTGCATAGTCTACAATCACTTCGTATCGATGCGCAACTCAATGCTTTTGCTAGGCAAACAAAAATATGTTCCCAATTTGACAAAACATTGCAGTAGAATTGCATATCTTGCAGAGACTAGACCTTTGTTTTGTGGAAAAACTAAACATATGATCACAATTATCAAAAGGTCGTTGGTTAGAACAGAGTCGATAATGAAGTTTCCCCGCTGGTTTTCCACAGCTTTCACATGATCTTCGACTAGAAGGGTGCACTGCAGACATTGGCTGAGCTGGTCAGTCTCTAGCTGGCAGTGGATATCCAAAGAACTTGGCATACTATCAAGCAGGCCTTACAATACTCTGTAGGCCTACATGTAACCAAAGCCCGTTTGTCACCCGTTAGTGTTTGGTAGGTGTGCATTGAGTTACGGGTCTGTATGAATGAAGTGATTATTGTCTAGGCATACCGGTAGATGAATTAATTCTTAAGTCGAGTGCACGTCTAAGTGCCCAACAACCAAGGATAAAGCACACAAGCTTTTGATTTTATATATACATATATGTTATTATAAAATCCGAGTACGTTTAATGAGTCAACATTTACAACGACAAGGCCACAAAAATCTATGTTGTGGAAGGTGATGTGGAAATTGGAGCATGTACTGGCAATCTATCTTATCCTATTCTTGTGCTTACAATGCTTCCACTTGACCATCTTCCACACATGGATCAATGTTGTTAAAACACTATTATGCTACAACCACATTTAATATACATTTAGTTTACACATACAGCTATAACTTACAACATCGAGTTGAAAAGATAACTAAAAGTGTCAGTGATAAGTAGGTAGGCCTACTAGTATACTAATATGTAATATAATAAATAATCTTGTGTTATAGCACAACATTTTGAAGACTAGAAAATACTGTTCACATAAAACAGGGAACTCGCAGATCCATCCACATAAATATATGAGATAAAAATGGCAGGAAAAATAATATATTGACTAGAGAAAGTTTAGTCTTAAGTTTCTGTAACAGACCAGAATTTTTAAGGAACATGGTAGTTAACAACTAGCCTCTAGAGGCAAATTGTTTCATTTCAACTGGCTATATTAAAATCATTTTCACAACATACATTCTTAAAAACAATTTTATAAATAGAGTTATGTATGTATATGTACTGTTATTAAAATTATAGGTGCCTATTAGTGCTTACTGGTTGCCTATTGCCTAATTATAGGGGTGGGCAAAAGTATAAATTTTATCGATCGATATATCGATATTCAATAATATAAAATGTTTCAACTAGCACACACAATCATTTTGGTGCCAAATTTGCTGATTATTTAAAGAAAAAAACTCCTAAAGTAAAAAAGTTTTTAAAATTTCAATTCAAAACAGTTCCAGTATGGTAAGCTGGTGAAATGAAAGACCGCAACCATTGAGTATAAAACCTCAATGCCGCAACAGTTGACATAACACAATTATTTATCTGTAAATACATGTTCCCATATTATCGATCAATAATAACAACAGTTGACGTTTGAATAAGCAGCCATATTTTATAACAATGCCCATCTTCTTCCTAATTAAAACAATATATTTTCTATAGAACACTGAGGCATACCTACCACTTGAACTTACTAATTTGTTGGAAAGCATTATTTCAGCTTTGTTAGTTCCAATGTAAATATTGAATTACAATTATTCTAACTTTTAACTAAGTACTCCTAAAATTATTACTATTGACTCATCCTAAAAATAACACAAATCAATAATATATTAAATTAACCATAGGCATACATACATCAATACGTAGTTAGCCCTTTGTTGGAATGGCAGTGATAAAAGCATTATCTGGATTGAGTTCTTAAAGCAGAGTTGATCAAAATCATTGAATGCTAGCTTGAGATAGGCCTATTATAGCATGGCTACTTAACATATTTTGATACAGATCCAGTTAACAACATAACGTTTGGGGTTCAGTTGATAACCCATTTTCATTTATCTCATTTAGTGCAAGCTAATGCCCTTGCGGTGAGTTGAAGAGTAATTACTGTATGCATGTAAACAGCCAGACATGACATTGTGCTAAATTTGTAGAAAATTGTACATTTTGTGCTTAATTTATGTTGTCTGTTTAATTACATTATTAGGTAACTTGTTAGCAAGAACACAATGAGCAACATTTCGCAAACAAGACCGGAACAATTTATTCTGAAATTAGTACTTAGTAAAAAAAAATGGCAGTACCGGTACTTCCTATAAATTTGCTAATTTATTAATATTTTGGTTTTATTTTATCATATCGTGGACCGTTTCACGACCCAGATTCGTACCAGATGAGAAGCCCCGATTTGTTGTTTTCAAATAAAAACAGTACCTAGCTCTAAATATAGAATTATAATTGTTAATATTTAATACAATTCAGAAATTTAAAAATCCATCCCTATCGGGGTACGAACCCGAGTCTCCCACATTCTGGGCAGGCGCCTTAGCCAACTAGACCACCAAGACGGTAACTATTTAATTTGGATTGTATTTACATTATAGAACTTAATGGATGGAACAATAAAACATCGAAAAACTGTTGCTGTTGAACTGACCAAACAAACATTATTTATATTGTCATTACCTTATGCAGGTTACCTTACGCAGGTAATCCAAATCAAGAAATATAGAATTAGAAGTTTGAGTGGCGTTCTAGATAAGACCAATAAACAAAATGCTGAATTACTATAAATAATCTCAATTTGCCATTGCCAAGTTGGCAAGTACCCATAATGAATTTTATTTTTGTATCCCTCTTCACACTCTGCTGCACTGCCACCAACAAGATTGATATGGTAGAAAGAAACTTATTACTGTACCATTTTATTTTTGTATTAACTTGTTTTGCTCCCTTTTTTGCGTTCTCCTGTACCTTTGCTTGTCTAAGTACTTGTACCGTACACAAGTAGACCACACATCTGCTATCAAAGCATTACATAAATCAGTTTAACTGAATAAAATAAGCGTTAAATAAATAAATAAATAAATAAATAGGTAAATAAATAAAATTGTGAAGTAACACATAGCCCTACCGGTAATTGAATTTCTACAACAAACCAAGACCTGAATCTAACATCAAATTATACATAAATATTATATAATTGCCATTGGACAAAATAATAATAATAATAAATAAAGTTAATAATAATTAATAAATAATAAAAAGAAGTAATTAATACAATATGCAAAAATTGTGTTTAGACTTTAGACAGGGGAAAAAATCAATTTGTTCCAACATTGGATAATAATAATAGTAGGCCTATATTGAAAGATTGTTAATAAGAAAAACTACAAAATACAGTAGGTACTATGTAGACTTTACTAGAACACATATCCCTGGAGCATGGAAATCATTATAGAAACAAATTTGAGCCTACAAAGTGGAGAAAAAGCTAATATAGGTGGAACCAGATAAGGTGGCGGTCGCCGAGGGATCGCAGCACTGTCGTCCACGCACTATGGCCACAGGATCGGCAAAAAGTAAATAAAATAATGGTCTCTAAAACTGCTTTCAGAGAAAAACACGACTATTTTAAAGCCAAGCCTTGCCCAATATATCCTAAAAATAAAGAATTTATTAAGTGTACGAATAACATCAAGACATTTTGATGCTCCTAAACATTGACATCACATCTGGCAAGATTGGCATTATAAACAGCTGGAACTTTGGACACACTATTACCAACAAGGCAAAAAAACACTTTCGTAATCGTGATTACTTAAAATCATTATTTCGCTAAAATACTGACTGTGGGACGAACTACTTTATTCACAGCTTATAAACTGTTGATTTATGTGATAACATCACAATAACATGACCAAATACGGTAGGCCCTACCTAATGCCAGTTGTGTGTAAATTGTCAACGTTGTCGTCCGTGCTCTCGCTTGACCTTGACGGCCGCCAGCTTATCTGGTTCCACCTATACTACTAGAAAGTAGAAACATGTAAGAACTCTTTAATCTGTAAGGTAGTTAGGTGTAGACCTACTACTACATGGATGGGAATCAACTACCTACCATTGCACTATAAGATGATGACAAATCAGCATGCTTTATTGTCATGTAGGAAATACCGGTACTTACGTTATGTTGGAGCGTAACGTCTCTTAGCTTGTTGCTACCACATCTGCTGTTGTATTGCAGATTCAGTTCACATCGATCAACAAACATGTTTTGTTTTGTGTATCAGAAGATAAGAGTGCAACTTCGGCGTATTATGATTCCATATACATTACATTTCTACTTGTTTAGAGCAACCTACATCTGGGCTAAGCTAAAGTAAGTGGATAGGACTCTTATGTATCCTATAACAGAACTTTTGTAGCCTATAGTGCTGGTAAATAAAATATAAATCTAGATTTGTATGTACATATTCCGTGGGGATATTAATTTTCATACACAAAGACTTGCCTTAGTTTAAATTAAAATGATACCATGATAATGTAGGGCAATTCTAGATCTGCAGACCAAGGTGACAAAATGAAAACCTAAGTAGGCCTAATACATCTTTGGCATGTCAAGTACGTGCAACACATAATATCAGTACGGTGAAATCTGTGCTGTCCTGGTTGCCAGATAGAAACTACTAGTGTCAAAGAAATAACAAAACCATGCCTTCTAGACTATGTAGTTATTGAGGTTATGTAGAAAGAATGCCAATCGGCTGGAGTACACTGGTGTTTAATAGGATCGGATCCAACACCTTCGCTTAATTACATTCGTATTTTTCTGTTTTGTTTATGTTTGTGTTGCTATTCTTCAATAAACTCAACAGCCACCATCACTTTTCAAAGGGAAGCTGTTGGATCCTATCTAACACCAGTGTATGTAGTTATTGAGTGTGTATTATTTATATGTATATATAAATATTAAATCGGGTGTAATATAAATGCATGTTTTTCTTGGTCTACAGGTACACATTATCTATGGCTGAATGTATAAGGCCATTTACAGTTTTACACGTAGCATTTCAATGTTGATGTCCAACTCTGCAACTTCATGCGCATGTTACCATTAAAAACTGGAATGTTTGATAACCTAGAATCCAGAATCCTAGTTTTCTACAGCTTCAGACTCTCCACTTCTTGTTGGATGTTCATGCGCGCTTGGCTCTCATACTTTTCACGGAACTCTTTGCTTGCAAATATATTGGGAATTTGTAAGAAGTTTTGCAACACCTGAAAAAATGTTTGAAAATATTAAGTTTAAAAAGCCTACTTATCTTAGTTTACTTTTGTCTATAGGCCTATTGCTTGTTGCTCAGTCATTACCATAATATGCTAAATGAAAATTAATAATGATAAGTAAAGTGGTTCCAAAGAATCCTTTCAGATGCTTAAATCATTGATGTGCGAGGCATTGGTCAACCATTTACGAATATAGTATCTCAGAATATTAAAATTTAACTAAAGCCAGTTAATAAATTTGAAAAAAAGATAAATTTTGTTTCAATAGGGCCTACACATTTATTTATCAATTGAATAGGCCCCCCTGTAAGGATCAACTTTTTGGCCGTCCGTCTGTGCACCTGTCATGATAAAAACTGAACAATACCTCCATTTGACATGCATTTTATTGTTTTCATTGGCCTTCAACAAGGATGATACAGAATGTTTTGGTGACCCTGTGCAGCGGGCTGGAAAATTTGAATCACTAGGCTAGCATCACCCAAAAATAGGCTACCCACCCGGCACCACCACCAACAAGATATCTATGACCGAACATTAACATTTTTTTTAGTTAGGCCTTCTATAAAATATATACATAATATCACTCTTTTTTCTCTGCTCCTCCAAGAAGAATTGTGCAATGGAAAGGAACAAATTATTTCATTGTTGAATTCTTCAAGGATGATGTGTTGCATTTGTGTAGCTTTGCTCCTTCTTTTGGGTAGTATTTGGGCACCCCTGTTATATAATCAGGGTAAATAAAATGTAAACCTCATTTAGTTATCAACAGCACTCATAGTCACACGGGATTTATGTGGATGTGTCCGTTTGCCGCACACGGTTAAACCGCACCTTTTTGCTGAAATTTTAAACCAACACCTGGGGCCAGGGTTGCCACCACGTAACTATTTTTATTCTTGAAAGATACTTTAAAAATCCTGTGAAAATAGCTATTTAGTATTTTGCATATTATTACGTGAAGGAATAATCAAAATTTTCATGATTCTATACAATAATACGTTAAGCCGTTTTAAAATATGTAAAAACTATCCGACTACTCTTTCATTCAGCCAATATTTAAGTCAAATTTCATGGACTTGTAAGAAATCAGAGCAAGGTAGATCTAGATACTGGATAGATGCATCTTAATTAAAAGGAATATGCCTTTAAAAGAATATGTTAATAAGATTCCCTGCATGCTTACGTTTAATCTGAGGTTCTTGTACATAGAACCCGGTAAGAAATCGTACTCCTGCTGTACTTTGCTTATGTAATCAGCATAAAATTCAGGGTTGGAACCAAGGACTGCCATGTCAATATCAAGAAAATAGTGACAGTCCTCATTGCCATAGCTCCCAGTGGTCTTGTGTTCTTCAGTACTATGACTAGCAGCTGTTTGAAGGAGATTAACAACTTCTGTGCATAGTGGTGACTCCTGAAAAGAAAATAAGTAGGTATACCATACAAACATCTGGTTGGAGCACCATAGGTAATCGAGAAGAGGAGTGTAGCCTACCTCGTATTAACAAAAATTGTGAAAAATACAAGGAATTTATAATAATTTTATGAATAGGGGCTAGAACATTTTGAGGCCCAATGTTTACTTAATCTAGCTAAACGTGCCACATTTTTAAAGAAGCTTTAACAATAGCAGGTAGGCCTAATGCATCCTGCCTCTATTTTAAGTCGCTTCACGAACACTTTTTTTAGTCGCGTTGATGGATGAGCTTTTAAGTAAGTTTTTAGTTTGCGTGGGATCTCTGTATTTTTGCAAGTGCTTTTTGAACGCATTGTAGGTGATTGTTGTCAAGTTTCTGTTGTTACTTGTTAATTGTTATTGTACATAGGCCTACCTAAAAAAAACTCATATTAAAACCTTTATTCTATGGATTCTGGCTAACTTTTTCAACTTTTTCTTAGAAAAGGCAATACATTACCATCACCTTAATGTCCATGTAAAATATGAATGTTGTAGCCCCACCTGTTTGGTCAGAATCGGCCCAAATATCACGATAATATTGCATTAAAAATCGTAAAAAAAAAAATCGTAAAAGTACGATATTCATGAGCAATATTTCTTTGATTATACCCAAAAACGTGGCAAGTCTAAGTTCAGAGATTTCGAAGGTCCCCTCCAAATTTCATCAAGATGGCATATGCCGTTTGCCCGGTAGAGCGCGAACAAACAGACAGAAAAAAAATTAGCTAAATTTTTTGAAGGGTCAGTGAAATTATAGCCTTTGCTTCGCTCATCCAACCAGTCTTGTTATTACATGCTTGGTTAAAAAAAGGAACCAAATATAGCCAGGATTCCCTTTGAATATGTCATGCCATCAAGCCATAAAATATAACGACTTTCTTATTTATAATCAAGGCTAGTATATAGGTATTTATTGGAGAACAAGCCTGTTGGATGTACAAGCAGTATTTTAAAAGGTCAACCTTTGTTACAAATGTATATTTCTCCTAGGCCTGTTCCTGTTCATTGCTTAAACGTAATTGGGCATTACCTAAGTTGACCTTTTAACTTTGTCGCAATGTTTGAAGTTTGCATACTTTACGGCCAAGTTACGCTAAGTTAAATTAACTAAGTTAGAGGTAGATTGTTGACGTAAACATTAGCTTCCATAAGTCATACTTCCCATTATAGGTTTAAGTTAGTGACCTAGTCGGTTGTGAATGAGCCAAAAGTTTCTTTAAAATTCTGGACTGGACATATTGTAATATTGTTGTTGTTTATTGCAGGGTCCATAGATAAATAAAAAATAAATACAAGTAGATATTTAATTAGACCTTGGCATTTGAGCCTGGATTGGTACCTACAGTAGGCCTATTATAGACACAAAATGTATCATATTATTATACTACACACTATACTATAAGGAAGAAATAAGAAGGAAATGTCAAGTAAAGAGAGAGCTGTTCCAACAAAGTAAAGTAAATCAGTGCGCCCAATTTCTTGAGTACTTCCAAGCTTTCAAAAAAGAGGTTAATAAGGACATCCGGGTGGCCAAAAAGGTACATACCAGCAGGCAGATTGGGGAAGCTAAAAATAAAGTAAAGGCTACATGGGGGGTGGTAAAAACACTTGCAGGTAATGAAGAGGAGACACTGTTGAGGCATGTTTGGCCAAGCTAAGTAAGGGAGGTGTCAGGCGCATTCATAAGATGTGTTTAAGGCCTGTTAGCATTAACAAAGTGGGCCAGGTAATAAAAGAGTTAAAATCAAAGAGGTAAGCCGGGTGGGATGAGGTGCCCAGTTTTCTTATTCACCGATGTGGTGCGGTCATAGCTGGACCTCTAGCAGCTATCTGCAATTCCTTATTCATTTCGGGGACATTTCCGGAAAAGTTGAAATTTTCCACAGTGATACCACTTTTTAAGAAGGGCAAAGTGCAGGAGAGGGCCAGCTATAGACCAGTGTCGCTGATCCCAAACTTTTCCAAAGTGTTAGAAAAATTGTTTCTTAAACAACTCGATGCCTTCCTGAGAGATGAGAATATCCTGTCTGAATGCCAACACGGATTTAGAGCTGGATATTCCACCAAATCGGTAACCTTTCAACTTACACATGCAATCCAAGGGGCTCTTGAAGAGAAGGAAGTAACAGGGTCCATTATGTGTGATCTATCCAAGGCTTTCGATACAACCAACCACGAACTTCTACTTAACAAATTAGAACATTTGGGGATTAGAGATATCACACTGGCCTGGGTAACCTCGTACTTGTGTAATCTAATAGGAAACAGAGGGTCCTTGGGCAAGGAGCAAACAATAACGCACTCTAAATGGAGGCTTATTAAACATGGTGCTTCACAAGGGTCGGTGGTAGGGCCGGTGTTTATTCTTTACATCAATGACCTTTCTACGAACTTGCCTCTGGATTGCTTGGTGGTTCTATATTGTAAAGAAACTGACCTTACCGCTCTTCTACCGCCAATTTTTCAAAATATATATTTCATAAATGCACCGCCTACTAGAGCTTTGCCCGCCTTTCGTAGTCATATCTTGGTTTAGAATATAAAAAATAATAATAATAAAACTAATAATTACCACGGGGTACTGATCACAATGTGTTTAATTAATAAATGTTTTTCAGCCAGAAAAACATTCTATTTCATTTAATTTGTCAATTTCACTTCGAGCAGTTTCTAATTTTGAGAGAACGGGTTAGTTTGTTCATCAATAGAATGTAGTAGTCGTAAAAACGCGGGAAGCCCATCACAAAAAGTGTATAGATCTCGGTTTACAGCTATATTTTATGAAATGTGTCTTTACCAGTAATTATGTAATAATTTAGTTAGTATGTAAGTTTGTTAATTGTTAATTATAAATGTATAAATGTCTTGCTAGCGTCAGCCAGGAAACCAGGCTGAATCTTGAGAATTCTGGTGTTGTAAACAAAAAGGAACAGCAACCCCATTAGTTTAGCATTGCAGTAAGGGTCATTTAGCCTTGAGCTAACTCAGTGTTTTAGAAGCGTTCATTCTTCCAAGCGCCGGGACAGAAACGCGGTCGAGAGACGGTGAAGGCACTCTTCTCTTCCGGACGGGCGACGTAGACGCGAGTGGGACCAAGTAGTCTCCCACTTTTTGCGGGATAAAGTGAGTTTTATTCCAGTTATCAGGGCAGGAGTTCTGCCATCGCGAGTAGTAAAGTGTCGTGTGTGTTTTGAGATAATTTTCGTTGAAATCCGAGTTAGGGTTTTGGTTGAAATCCATTGAGTTAAGTTCGTGCTTGAACGTACGTTTTGCGAAGCTAGGTAGCCAGGCAGTTGGCGTGCCAAGGGAAGTGACGCCGTGAGAATAACTCGAATATTCTTGAGCGAAACGAGCGCAGGGTGCACACATCAGGAGTGCGGAGACATTGCGAGTACAAGGAGCTACGTATTATTTCGATACTCGTATTTTTGTGGATTTTAGAGAACTGATAGATTTTGGCGCTAAGTTAGCGTGGTTAGCCGGTTGAGCTGGGAAAGCAGTTGGTGATACGATACGTCGTCGAAACGAGCGCAGGGTGCACACATCAGGAGTGCGGAGACATTGCGAGTACAACGAGCTACGTATTATTTCGATGCGCGTATTTTTGTGGATTTTATAGAACTGATAGTTTTTGGCGCAAAGTTAGCGTGGTCAGACAACTGAGCTGGGAGAACAGTTGACTTTTAGCTGTGGGTGACACGTTGAGTGTGAAGGCACTTGAGTTAATCGAGCTAGTGGCGAGAACATTACGAGTAAAGGTACAGAGGTTGTTAGAACTTGGGAGTGGTACATGAGGTGCGCGCTTTGTTACTAAGGAGTGTCCGCACGAGGCCAGAGCGGCCACGGGACTCGAATCTCACGCATATAGTAAGTGCTTGTGACGTTAGGGATCGCTTCAGATCGAAACGAGTGAGCTGCGAGTTGCACACGAGACGAGAGACAGATCGTGTTACTGAGTGAAAACAATTAACTGTTTGTGCGAGGGATAGGGGCCGAGTTACGTCATATCGAGGCTGATAACTACACGCGTTGTCCGAGCAACGATTCGACCGTCGTATGTGACGCGGTAAAAACATTCCGAACAAAGTGGGGACCGTTATACCAGTGGAACGTTTGCAGTACAGAGAGCAGAACAGTTCGTGTATTTTCTACGTTGGTAATCTCGTTAGATTAGAGGGCTTCACATCGTGGATGGAACCAGAGCATATCTCCAGTGTTGACCCGATCAAGCTCATGAGCATCTGAGATTCTGCCCTATCCCAAATACCATTGTCGGCCGCTGGCAGGTCTACTCATTCCTTGACACTTAGAGGGACAATGCTGTTTCTTCATCTACGATGAGTATCTTAACTGATCCATTGATCAACCTTCTACTATTCTAAAAATTTGTCATTCATATTATAATCTTGTGTTCAAACAACCTCACTTTAGTAGTTATTTAGATCTGATCAGAATTAGGTAGGCTGGTTACTTGTGTTAAATATATTGTGCATTTTACAATATAACCAATAATGAACGCTTTATAAGCATCTTTTGTTACCGTAGTCCTATCACTTATAAATAACATTATTCAAATAGTTTCAAGAATTATCATTACAGTAACAAAATCAATGAAAGTGACCCCAAAATAACATCTATATTTCTAAATAAGTATCTATTTTCTATGTTTCTGTATTTCTGAACACATTCTTAAATTAATTATAAAATTAATTTAGATAATAACATTAAAAAAAATAAATACAAATAAATAAATAAATTAAAAAAATAAATAAATAAATAAATAAACAAATTTAATAAGTTTTCCAGTATCAATCTTTTCAGTGTGCTCGACTGTAAGCTAGACCGTGGCAATTTTATTTATTTTTATTCAATCAGTCGTCCTAGACTTTTTGACATTTATTCTTTCAAGATAAATTTCTGGCGCGAGAATTTGAATTTCCTTAAAAATAATTATACTTTTAACAGGGCAGTAGTTCGTTCCGCTTCAATTGGTGCCCAACAGTAGGGGCTTTTAGAAGCTTATAAACCCGTTTCTCTTCAATATGCAGATGATGCTAGTATTATTATTCGATGGGTCTCAAAGACAAATTTCTTATCATACTGAGAGAGTTAAGTTAATAGAATGGTTTGAAGCCAACAAGCTTAGACCTAAGTTAAATTGTGCTAAACTAGGGAAACGCCAAAGTCGTTGTTAAACGAGTGAGTGAGTGAGCCAAGTGTTGAGTACCCGGGAACATCCCCTTTCCTCCCCTATACCTAAGGATCTAGCCCAGTATGAGGAATGATACCGGGTACTCAACACATGGCTCACTCACTCGTTTAACAACGACTTAGGCGTTTCCCTAGTTATATAAATTGAACATTTGAAATGCGAATCGTATTCAAAACGTATTAGCGTGAAACATTAACAAATTTCCAAGATAAAACAAAATCACCTAAGTTTTATTTCCCATTTAACACCCCTCCAAAATAAAATGTGGGTGTAAAAATATAAAAAAAGTTCGAGCTAACGGGTATCGAACCCCAACCCTCCGTGCGGTAGACTAAATGCTTACCAATAGGCCATGCAAGCCACGTAGATATCGTCCCGCTAGCTGCTACTAAACAAATGCTATCGATATTTTAAAAATCACATTTTTATTTATTGTAGGATTAAATCGCAATGGATCTAGCTGATTTTGTTAGCAGTTCTCAGTAAACTCGTACTGGATGTCTGTTTAAAATTTCAGCCCAATCTGTTCAGCGGTTCGGCTGATTTTCGACGTACAGACAGACAGACAGACAGAATCACAGAATGAGAGCCGTTCGAGTTGAATGGAGACACTCGGTCGCTCCGCTCCCTCGTTTAAACAGAGTTGATGAAATTCCAGGCAATTGGTGAGCCAGCACAGATGGTAATAGAACTTGGGAGGGAACTATTGGAAGTTGCAGATCATGCAATGTTTCTGGGTTTAACAGTAGATTACAGACTAAAATGGGCTCAGCACATTGAGAACTTGTGTGGTAGACTAAGTTCAGCGTGCTTCGTTTTGAAAAAGTTGTAAAGCAGTGTAACCAGAGTATTGCAAAAATAGTGTATTTTGCATTCTTTCAATCGTTGATTCAATATGGAATCCTGTTCTGGGGTAATGCCTCCTCTGCATTAGCTGTTTTTCGTTTGCAAAAACGGACTATTAGAATTATGGTCAACTTAGTACCCAATAGAGGATCATGCAGGCAGGCTTTTAGAACCCTAGGGGTACTCACCGTAACATCAATCTATATAATGGAAATGGCAGTTTTTGTAAATGATAACCCCATGTTGTTTACGAGAAACAGTGATGTACATCCCCATAACACGAGACAGAAGGACAACCTTCACCAGGAACAAAGTAGGCTAAGGTCTCATCGACTAAATACTTAGGTCTTAAAATAGACAATCACTTAAAATGGAATGAACATGTCCGCGCTCTATGTAACAAATCAAAAAGTCTACTTTATGTTTTTTACAGATTAAGAAATATCTTTGAACTTAAGGTCCTTAGAACTATATATTTTGCTTTGCTACAGTCAAGCTTTGAATATGGCATTATTGGATGGGGTGGTGTGCAAAACGTACATCTTAACTCTTTATCAATTATTCAAAAACTAGCCCTTAAAACAATGATGAAAAAACCTAAGGATTTCTCTTCCACTATTACCTTTGATCAAGCAAAGGTTCTTGACATTAGACAATTATATATTAAAAATATTCTCCTCTTTATTCATAAAAATCTCAAGGACTTTAAACAGCTGAATGTGTCTGATTCACGCTCTAATACTAGGCTTTCAACCAGACATGGATTATTCCTACCTAGGAAAAACACGCGTCTGGGTCAAAGACATATTTCTTTTCTAGGACCCTTAATTCATAATACCTTGCCTGAAAAATGTTTCGTTTCTTCTCTATGCTCTTTTAAAAATAACGTGAAGAAATGGCTCTTTGAAAAGGGATTAAATAACAATAATAATGCCCAATCTGTTCTAGCCTATTACTTATCAACTTAGTCTCAAGGCTAAATTTTATTATAAAAATTCCTTTGTCTATCTCTTTAGTTTAGTTTAGTTTAGTTTAGTTTTAAGAATTTTACCATAATTGCTTCCTTGCATAAATATATTTTATTTTTATTTTATTTATTTATTTCTTATTTTTTCATGTTGTACAAACTACTATTAATTTAAACTCTGTCTTTGCTAACATCTTGTAATTGTTTTAAATTTAACATGTATTATAAGAATAACTGCCCACACACGAGCACTGTGCTTATGTGGGCTTCTCTCGACTATTCTCTTCTCTTGTTTGTTTATGTACCAATTGTATTTATTTTCTTGAGGATAAAAATTTTTCTGAATCTGAATCTGTCTGATAATGATCCTACTCAGGCTGGGAGGAAAATAGTCAACCACCTCCCTGGCTACTTAAAAGAGAGCTTAGGAGACAAAGATTTTAAATTTAAGATGAAATCCTGGCTGCTGGAAATGGAGTTTTATTTGCTCTCAGAATATTTTAGTAATAATTTTACCACAAACTAATGTAGGTAATTGATTTGCAGTTTGAGCGGCACAGTCTGCATTCTGCAAATAAGTATTAGTGAGTTTATTCTGGTTTTATTGAGTGACGATATTCAGTGATCTATCCTGTGTTATTTACTTATATTTTAGACACTGTGGAAAGGTTATTTTAATGAGCTGTAGAATGGTCTCTAGATACTTTAGTAACTGTATAGGTAATTTTGTAATTACTTTGTAATGTATTGGATTTTACTTTGTATCAACATGGACAACATCAAATACTCGCTTACCTTGTATTTGTGTAAGCATATGAGTGCTAAAATTGAATGATGACTAATGAAATGAAATGAAATGAAAGTAGGGCCTAACTAACATAAGATTTACAACTATGCCTTATGTAGCCTACTACTGTATATTAAAAGCAGATATCTATACATTTTACATTAGAAATCCATATCCATTCATATTTTGTATCCAAGGCATAAGAAAATTCATGCATGACTAGATTAGGACTAATGAAAAATGTGTTAGGGGCCTACATTGGTTTTAACGTAATCACATGTTCTACTTGGACATACTTAGGTATAGGCCTATAGCAATAACAAAAAATTAATTGAATAAAATGCTAAAACTGGAAGGCGTGATGATAATCTGCTTCTAGCAGAGCTTGTGTGACTGACTTGGCTATATGCCAACTCGAGCCAACGCGACAGTGACATCTCTAAGAGCGATTCCAACGCCGTCTCTATCATGTCATCATCATGTCTATTGCCTAGTCTCTGTCCTATTATACCACTCTGAAACTTGACAAGGGGGTGCAACCATTTTTGAAAACACGGGAAATCCCATGATAATTTTAAAATTGTATCAAGTAGCCAAAGCATACTGGAATTTGACGGGATAACGATGGCAAAAGGAACTTATAAAGGAATGTTAAATTTGTTCCAAGTTCCCACAAAATAGAAACTCTTCACGTTACAAGTTCCTGATGTAAGAAAAGGAACGCATTCCCATAAAAGTTCCTGAAAAATGAACTTGTTCCTCCCCAAGACTGGGCACTACATAGTAGTACATAGACCTACATGAATATTAAAAATGGAAGTTGAGATTCAGGTTGTTGTGATTGGGAGTGCTAATTTAAAAAAAAGAACAGATGCCTACCGGAAGTAAAATTAGCAAATGTACAACATAATGAACCTTACCTTTGGAATTCCACCTTCAGCAGCAAATTTGGTAAAATGTTCAATATTTTTGGCTTCACAATCTACCGACTTTGGATCATACTCAAAACTGAAAAAAAAAATACATACATAAAACATAAGACCCAGTAGGCCTGTATTACTTTGTAGGCACAACAAAATGAATGAGTGAAAAGAGAATGGAGCCATCGACTACAGTTTAGGCTACGAACTTACTAATGAAAGAAGATTGCAAAGGCTACTGCATCAGGATTCTTGAGAGAATCTCTTATTGCCTCAAAGTGGTCAAATTTCTCCAATAAATGATCTACATTATGGTAGCTTCGGCCAGTATCACAACTATGTCTCTTGATGATATCAGACCACCATTTGGTAGAAACACTTTGTTGCATTCCAGAAGTCAAATCATTCCATATCTGTTCAACTTTTGAGACCATTGTTCTGAAATCAAAACAACAATTATTATATGCCTCAGCCTAGTTATAGGCCTACATATTATCAGCATTGTGTAGGCCTATGGCTGGATGAAAGTTTCAGATCACAATCATGTTCAGGCCCCATTGTACTAGAACGTCACTAATAGAGCCCAAAATGTGCTAGGCTATGCAAGGCTTTTGTAGGCCCAGGCCTGTCAAATTTTGTCTGTCTACATGGTTCCATTGATCAAGATGATATGTTTTTGTGCATAATCAACAAGGTAATGCCTATGCCTAGAGAGAGAGCCGTTGACTAAAATACTATAAACCTAGCCTACCCTAGCCGTAACTTCTTCGGTTTAGGGTTACCATACGTCCGGTTAAAGCCGGACATGTCCTCTTTTTTTATGTCTGTCCGGGCGGTTTTTTCAAAATAATGCAAATGTCCGGTTATTTCACCCGATTCCATGCAGAGGCGCATGCGCACCCTTCCGCCCCCTCACTTACCATCCACCGACTGTAAATCGCCGAATACGAGCAGCCGATCGTGTCCGAGCGTGTCACAACACGCAAGGCTGTGCAGCAAGCAGTGTACTATCACGTGATTTAGTTACCATTTCCGTACGTTTAGTGCTTTGTGTCCACGTCGTACGGCGTACGTTAGGAAGTGTTGTAGACCTAGGCCACTTGTCTTAGTTTTGTCATAAAATGTAGTGTTCATTTAAAAAATAACCCCTCAATTTAAAAGGTGTCGGCACCACTGTACTTCCTTGACCCTTGTTCAGATCGCTCTAAACGCTATCCTGACGGTAAAAATGTCAACAAAAAAAATTCGCCTCCGGCGGCTGGGGCTCCGCCCCAGACCCCTTGTAGTCTGCGAATGTCTGTGAACGAAATGTCCTCTTTTTTGCTGAGACACTTATGGTAACCCTACTTCGGTTGGAAGGGTTCAAAATAAAATCATCATGTTTTTGCTGTTTTATTAACAAAAACCTTGGCTACAAAAGCTTTAATGTTTCTATTTTTGGCAAAACTCCTTTTTGATTAAAAGTTCTTAATATTTATGGCTATATAGGCCTACATAATCTTACGTTAGAAGCTAGAACGAAAAATTTACTGCAAATTAATCTTACGTTGAGAGCTGCGATTGGTCGTTTTCATCACGTGATAATCAATGTAAGAATTGTGCGTTGTTTTGTTTTGTTCAGTACCGGTATTCTAATTGGTTCCCCGTCACGTGATTAGGGTTACCATACGTCCCGGACTTTCCGGGACAGTACCGTTTTTCTTGTTGCTGTCCCGGTGTCCCGAAAAACATTTTCGGGACGCCAAATTGTCCCGGAAATCAAAAATCCAAATTCCAAATTTTTGTAGCAAATTTCTGCTCTCAATAATATCAATCTTGTCTGAATTATATATTAATCATTCTTCTTTATTAATAAATTGCTTTTAATTAATATGTAACCAAACCAAATGCTTAGGTATTTCTTCTATTTTTAATACCCAACCCAAGTACTTCCCTGTTGCACAAAACTAAGTAGGGTCAATATGACTGGGTGTTAAAGGCCAGCTCCCAACCCAACCCGACCTGTCTCAGATCTCACTACAGGCCATCTTGGGGGAAAAATTGCCCCAAAAAAATTTCACCTCCGGCGGCTGGGGCTTCGCCCCAGACCCCGGGTAGCCCATGCAAGTCCATTCAAAACGAAAGTAGTACATGTGTCCCGGATTTTACTTTCAAAATTATGGTAACCCTACACGTGATAGGCCTAGCTGACTGTAAAAATAGCAAACACCTTGTTCTAGCGCAGAGTTGCCACTTTCAAGGATTTTTAGAGTGTCTCAAGGATAACAGGATTTTGGGCAAAATCTTAGGATTTTCAACTGTCTTCAAAAATAAATTAAATTAATACATTTTTTAAATTCAGCAACATAAAGCAATGTAGACAGTAAAAAAACATCAGGTACTAGTAAAAATAAAATAAGTGACTGCATAAGCCTAACATTTACCGCAAGTGGTAGTTATGGTGAGTAGGCCTAAAAGTAAAACGTTAAAATATATTGGAAGAAAATTCTGATTCTTATGCGTTTGTCTGCACGTAATTTTGACTAGATTCTCAAAAATCAGGCTGGCATAACATATTTTGGTATGAAACCTGAAAATTTGTAACATTCCTTCGCGGTTATAATACGCTAATGTTGAGTTCTGTTTTCAAGGATTTCTCAGGATTTTTTAAGTATCTTTCAAGGATAAAAAAATTGGCTTGGTGGCAACCCTGTTCTAGCGTTCAACCCACCGCCTGCTCGAATGGGATAAACCCAAATAGACTGCCTGTTTTGTGAGTCATTTTTCCATGTTAAATAATTGACCAACAAAAGGCAGAGCTTTGTAAGAATTCCGCAAGAAAGCGCTAGCTACGGCGCCTCTTTGCGCCAAACAATTTGAAGTTGCAAAGAAGCTCCAACTAAAAACCTTTATCTAAGATCTCTGATTGTATGTGTGTCTCAATGACGTACATAAGCTTTGCGTATGCCATTGGTGTATCTGACTGTGTGTGTGTGTGTGTGACTGTGTGTCGGTAAACAAAACCTGTCATGTTTCTTAAATTTAGTTCTCATATACTCAACAGAGTGTGCTAGCTACGGCGCAAAAATCTTCTTTCATCGACTGTGATTATATGACCGAAATGTTGGCTCACAAAACAGGCAGTCTATGTGGGTTTATTCCATTCGAGCAGGCGGTGGTTCAACCATAGATTAAAGAAGGCTGATTCAACACATGTGTAAAAATAAGAAAGACTTTTACCCGAAAAGGAGTTTGTAGGGGGTTGTTTACATTTGGGGCCCAGAATTATTTCATATTTCTTAATTATATGCATCATTGTTGTATTGTATTGTATCTTAAATTATTCTTGATCCTCTGCTAACATGACTATTAGTCGGAGGCAAGTTTTTCTTACCTCTTTCATTCCTTCATATCCCTCTGTTTTCAAGATTTCCTCTCTCTCTCTCTCTCTCTCTCTCTTTCTCTCAATTGGCCATAGACAACAATGGACGTGTAAAAAAAAACACAAAACCTTTAGGGCTTACGTTTCTATTTGAAATAAATGAAGGACTTTCCGCTGAAAAAGAGTGTTATTAATTGTTATCAAAAACATAAGTAAAGAATAGAACATTGAAAGAAACTCAACGGGGATTTCAACCCCCCAACGAACCCTCGCACAGACAGAAGTCAAAACACGCTACCATCCTGCCACACCGCACTGTGATAATAAGCCGTGCTAAATATAATAGGGCCTAGGTTGCTGGTAACTGGTTGAATATAAGAATAATTTCTTGCCAATCTTACATTCGAACGTAACAATATAGGCCTACACTCCATATTCTACAAGAAAAGTTTGAAAGGGTTTGTATGCTTTGTTTTTTGTTTTGTATTTTGAAGTATTTTAGTGAAAAATATGATGATTTCATTTTGGACCCCACCAATCAAAGAAGTTCCCCTAGGCTAGCTAGCTGTTGGCCCGTAGGCTTAAGTGCTGCGTACAATTGGCATAGCATAAGCGTAGCGCAACGCAAGCGTAGCGTAAGAAATATAAACAAGTGCACCTGGCTGCTTGAACGCCCAATTCACGTAAGCATAGCATAGGCGCGGAAGCGCAGCACAAGAGATGGTTATATTTTAACTTTCTTACGCTTGCGTTCAGTTATGATTGACCAATAGGAATCCAGAAACAACACAACTCAACACAAACACCCATTTTCAGTTAAATCAAATTCACAACTACCTTTGTTTGTGTCAGTGTCAAATTATTAATCATGGACGAACTCACAGAAGACGACGTTAGGCTATTTCGAGTATGAAGTTGAGTCGACGTCTAGCGACAAGCTGTTAAATTATGTATGTTCTAGGCAATATCTCTATGATAATACTGCAATTGGTTTCAAAGACGAAATGTCAAAAGCAAAGTCGACGTGCAGTCATCTGATCACGAGCCTTCTAAAACTTTGCACAGCCTTGTAGTTTCTTTACGCCACGCTTTCGTTATGACAATTGTGCACACCTTTTTCCTTGTGTTGCGCTTACGTTGCGCTACGCTTATGCTATGCCAATTGTGCGTAGCCCTTTAGGCTATTTTGGAGGAAGCGTCTTAGGTTTACGTATTATCACATCAGTGCATGCAAGCTAGGGGTTTATCGAGTCCTGTAGAATCCGATTTTAACACTAGGCCTAGGCTAGGGTCTATGATGATGAGGATGAACAGTAGCCCTAGGCCTAGAAGGGACTTAGAAAGAGGATAAAAAGCAATTATAATAAAGATTTAAGTACGGTAGGCTGTATGAGAAGAGATGAGAGGAAGAAAGGGGCAAAGAAAATAAGGACAAGAAGGGAGCACACCAACAACTAGGTAGGCCTACCGGTAGGCCTACTCTTTGGGTTGGGAATGGCCAACTTTTCATCACCGGTTTTTTCATTCAAAAACGACGCAAAACTACTGTAAATGATTTATATTTTGTCAATTGCAGTTTGTTGTTGTCCTTTCTATTTAAAATAATGACGTTAAAGGTTTTGTAAGTAGAGTATTTTGTCGAAAAGGTTAGTATAAAGCAAGTATAAGTTCGGACGGAAGGAGGCATCGCCTATCCAACATGGCCGTCAGCCTAATGTGCGTGTCTTTATAACTTGTGTAAATTATTAATACGCAGTGGATATTCGCACGGTCAGCCGTACGACTAGCATAGCCTCATTAACAGAGAATGGGGTATCCTACACGTCTAATCCAGATATTTGCTGTTTGTTACAAAAAAGTTTTGTTGTGAACGATGTAGATTTTTCCAGTGAAATTGGTAAGTTTCAAGATTTAAATAAAAGAGAAGCAGAGAATCTCCCGCATACAAATGTAACTAATGAAGAAGTCATTTCAGCAATTAAACGCCTTAAAATTAGAAGCTCCGCAACAATTCAAGAGATTCCATGCATAGTATTGGGTCATTCTCAAATAAAATGACCCTTGTGCTGTCCCACCTTAATATATTTTTTTTTTTAGATCAAGATATTGATTTGCATAAATTTTGGTTGTACATTTTCAGAATACTTATAGTTTTTATTAGCTCCATGAATTTTTGCACTTCTATCTTGTAAGGTTGACCTTTAATTCAATGTCGGGTATTGCAAAATGTGTTAAAACCCATGTCCCTATCCTCAAAACCAGAAGTGTTTTTGTAAAATGTTTGACTTTAAGACTAAAATTTATTTAGTCTCTAGATTGGAATTAATGCAGAAATAACAGTTAATAACTGTGTGTTAGTGACTTTTTTAACAATTTACATTTTCAAACAATAACTAGTGGAAAGTGTTTGTCCCTAATGTGGCAATCATAATAATGTCATGACTGTTACCATTGTAAAAGAGTGTAAATAATTTTTCAAGAAGGCAGTGGATCAATCTAGAAGAAGAAGAAGAAGAACAGCTCCTGACATGGCATCATGGAAGTTTGGTTTGTTTTGACATGAGAACTCTTTAAAATTGAAAAGTAAACATTTTAACGGTGAGTATTTTAATTCAATGTCATGAATGTTACCAAGATAAAACAATTTAATTTGTATTTAATATTTTATTTAACAATTGAGTTAAGTTACAATCAAGTTCCAGCTCATAGCAAACGTAATCCTACTTTTTCAAATGGGATTGTTAACAGCTAATGAATTAATGAAGTTGAAATGTCATGCATGTTACTTGTCAGGTATGTTACTTTCAAAAAGTAACATTACCAAGGGCATCGTGGATTACTGCATTAATTTCCTGCAACTGTAGATGTGTTTTGAAGGGAGAAGTTGTAATTCATTGCCATACTCAAAAGTAACAAAACACTTGTTTTTATTGATTTTCAGTGATCACTTGTCAAGAATGTTACTTTTTGTCAAGACCGTTACCCGTAGTGTCTCTTTACTTTAAACTCAACACAAACTTGTTGGATTAGATGGATTTTATCTTTGGGTTGACTGATTTGTACACTAACAAGCAACATGATCTTAGAAAAAAATTATTACTGTTAGAAAAGTAACTTTTTTGTCAAGACTGTTACTTTTTGTCAACACCGTTACCCGAGCTAATTATTAAATTAAGTCTTATTTAAAGTTTAAAATAACTGAATCACATTTTTAATCTTATTTATAATATTAATACTTCATTGCTAACAGTGATCTTGATAAAATTTGATTTGCCATTTGTGTCCATTATTAGTAAGTTAATTACCAGGTTTTGAAATTTGAGTAACATTCTTGACATTTTGGTATTATAAAAAGTGATTAAAATAAAAATGTATATTTTATTGAATGTATTAGTTTTGTGTGATAATGTAACTAAAACTATTGTGCACATGAATATAGATTTAATAAATAACTTCTTACATCAATTGTCACTTTTATGTCCGGTAACAGTCATGACATTTTCGTACACTTGGATTGATGAAAATGCTTGTATGTAAAGAAATTTTGTTTTTTTAGATAAACCCTTTTAGGGCTGTAAGAACAAATTATTGGATAATGTATTGTTAAAGGAGGCATCCAATTTTATGTTATAATTTTTCTTGCAAGCATTTTTTTCAATATGGTCATTACGTTTGAGAATGACCCATTTAAGAAATGCGCATCAATAGTCGGATTATTAGCGTATCTAATTTCCCATTTCTTTCTTGTAGGTGATTTCCCAACACAGCTGAAATTGGCAAGGGTAATGCCTATTTATAAGGGTAAAGGTAAAAAGAGTGATAGGAATTCTTATCGACCTAGGCCTAGGATATCAACTCTTCCAATTGTAGGGAAAATTATTGAAAATATTTTACACAAGAGGTTATTACATGAAGTGGATGCATCTAAAGGTTTAAGTGCAAACCAGCATGGTTTCAGGAAAGGTATCTAGACATGACAGTTTTCAAAACTAGTTTTCAAGTCACCTCTACTAGCAAACAGGATTGACATGAACCGATCCAAACCAAGATTCGAAGCGTTTACATGCAGTTTTAAAAACTCAAAACGTTTTGAAATCGTTTTCAAACCAGCATGTAAACGTAGTAACAGCCTAAAAGCCTAGGCCTAGTCCTAGGGCCTAGCCTAGCCTAGGGCTACTAGGCCTAAATAATGTAGGAACTCAAAATAGACTGAAGCAACTGCCAAACAGTGAACCTGCTAGTGACTAGGCCTAGTGAGGATGACGAGGATAAGCATGAAATAATGAAAGATTAAGAATATTGGAAGAGAAGAGATGAGAGGATAAAAGGGTCAAGAAATTAAATTAAAGCATAAGAAGTAAGAAGAAAAGAAACCTAGGGCTAGGGCTAGACCTACCTACAACTACAAATTTATACGAAAGTTATACAATTCACTCATACCTTCACTTTGAAGGTCGTTTTAAAAACGAAAATGTTGAAAAAGAACTTCACAAACTAGACAACAGTACAGGCTAAACGGATATTAAATAATTAAATACACAAAGGTTCAGGCAACCGTAGGTAGGAACTGTCACTGTCACTGGCAATTCCAAGTAATCAGAAAATTGTTTTACAAGCTAGCCATACTCAGAATCCAAAATTAATTTTTTTTGTTGTTGTTGTTGTAGTGACATTATTTATGCCTATTTTTAGTTAACATGAAGAAAGGCACCATAATAATTTCAGAGAAATAATCAAATTCATTGAATTTAAGCCTCTTGAATATTTCTTTAAACTAGCGCGAAGAAATTAATTTTTTGAATACTTTTGAAGTCAAAATTTATTTGGTTTTCAATTGTTGGTCAATGGTTCTACCAAAAAAATTGAACGATGTAAACAAATGTGATAAATTGACCGGGTAAAGATTTTGTGGTTGTAAAAACTTATCTGTGGCTGTTTTATCATACATATTGAGTTTTTAATGTGTTATCAGAAGCAAACCGCAAACCAAACGCTTTTTATAACCTGAAATTAAACGAACGTCCCACGATGACACAACGAAATAAGTAAACTCTAGGCCTAGAAGTCCAGTTTGGTTCATAACCTCAATGTTTTTAGATGCTGAAAGCCCAGTGTTCTTTCATGACTTGTTGGGTATTTAAATTGAAGAAAAACTAGTTCTAAACCACTGCGAATAAAAATGCGGGTAGGCTTACCTTCTCTGTATCTGTTTACGACAGCAGGCTTTGCAGTAATTTTGTTTCTATACGGATTTTTCCCAATAAAAACTTATGATGGATTAGTTGCTACAGAAAACGATTTCCCATCTACTATAGGGGAAATTGAAGTAAATGTCAGTAGTTCCTACAAAGGAACTGTTGGAAGACTGGTTATTATGGTTATTGACGCATTAAGGCAAGATTTTGTTTATGGAGTCGATAGCTCAAACAATATGCCATACACTAAATCAATTATGAGCAACCAAATGGCTTGCTGTGTAACAGGGAAAGCTGATCCACCAACGGTAACCATGCCAAGAATAAAAGTAAGTAACAACATTTGGTAAACCTGTAGCAGAGCGGACGTGGGTATTATAGCGGCTAATACTCCACCTACAAAACCTTTAACGTTGCTGTTTTAAATCTAAAGTACCTTCTTTACCTTTAACGTCGCTATTTTAAGCGAAAGTACTTTTCCGTTGAAAGTTCTTTATAATTAAAATAGCGACGTTAAAGGTTTTGTAGGTGGAGTATTAGCCATACCCACGTCCGCTCTACTACAGGTTTACCCAACATTTAATTCTTAGAAAGTTAATCTTGTGTAGGCCTAGCCGTCTGGGTAGGCCTACTTCTTCGGTTGGTATGGACCGGTTTTTTAACACTGTTATTTTTTCAATAAAAACACTGAAAAACAACTAGGCCTACCGGTAAGTAGTTTTGTAACGAAAAGGATTTCGGGTGCGCTCTTATCGATTATATCCTAGAACTAGCGCGGCGCACTGTAGCCAGCGGAAAGTTCGGCTAACCTAACGCAAGTAGGGCCTAGTTTGGCAAACGGCATATGCGATCTTTAAGAAAATTTGAGGGGACCTTCGAAATCTCTGAACTTAGACTTGCCACGTTTTTGCGTACAATCGAAGAAATATTTCTCATGAATATCGTACTTTTAGGATTTTTTTTAAAAATTTTTAGTGCGATATTTTCGTGACATTTGGGCCGATTTCATTTCATTTTCATTTCAGTTTATTCGTGCATTTTACAATGTCATTGTGAAGCACATGTCATAATTTAAAACAGTATTACTTGAATGCAAATCAGGGATACAACAAAATAGTACAATATTACATAATATATTAGGTAAAAAGCACACTAAAACATTATAAGTTGCCATATTAATCCCTATCCAGCATCTCCTCAACAGAGTAAAATTCCTTCTCTAACATGTATATTTTCAATTTTTTTTTAAATAGTTTTAAATTATCTAGTCTCTTAATCTCTATAGGGAGTGCATTGGTAAAAGTTGCTTCTGCAAAAGTTGGTCCCTTTTTATAGGATTCCAAGTTATGGGTGACCACATGTATGTCCATCCTCCTTTGTATTATGGCCATGCAAGTCAGCATTTCTCAAAATTTCTGGCTTGTGTAACCTTACATACAAGATGGTTTTCATTATGTATAAACTTGGGAGGGTCAGCAACCCTAGAGCTCTAAATAAGCCTCTACATGATTCACGATTTCCAATGTTACACATGATCCTTATTGCTCTTTTTTGTTTAGAAAATATTCTTCTAACATTGTCTTTACTTGACCCTCCCCAAGCTAAAATTCCATAACTTATATTGGATACAATTAACGCATGATATGCCGAAAACAACAATTCCCTATTATTATACACTTTGAGCTTTCTTCCACAAACAAACTCTCACTTAGTCTTTTAGCCAGTAAATCACACTGCAGACTCCAATTTAAGTGTTCGTCAATTGTTACCACTAAAAGTTCAATATTTTCAACTTGCTCAATTGTTGTATTTTGTGCATCATTTGCCTCCAGATGTATCAGTCGATTCACTGCACTTTTTTTCCTGCTTACGAGCATTATTTTGGTTTTATTTAGATTGAGTAGGCCCTACCAGGTAGGCCTAACTTTCATATAACCATTGTGCGGCTTCCGCTAAGGTAATGTATCCGTTCACTATCAGTTTATCCAGGTCCTCATGAGATAAAATTGCTGTGGAATCATCTGCATACATCAAGAAGTCACCCAGAGTGATAGAGTCTGGGAGATCATTAACATGAAAGTTAAAAAAAGAAGGACCTAATATTGAGCCTTGAGGCACACCCATTTTTAAAGTAGTGCTACCTGATCTAAATTCCTGGTTTGTTCTCCTGTCTGTAATGCTAACATATTGTGTCCTGTCATGCAAATACGAATGTATCCATTGTAGTGGATACCCTTTGACACCGTATGAATACATTTTATTAACCAATATTGTAGAATTAACACAATCAAACGCCTTTGAAAGATCCATTTGCAAAATCAGCACATGCTTGTGCTGGTGCAACTCACTCAGAACAGTGTCTACCAAGTAGGCTATTGCCGTCTCTGTAGATCTTTTTTGTCTGAAACCATGCTGTTTTTTTGATATTAAGTTATTTTCTTCCATATAAGTTACCAACTTATCACACATAGCCATTTCAAATACTTTAGATATTGCATTTAGATTAGAGATTGGTCTATAACAGCTTGCATCTTTCCGATTCCCACCCTTAAAAATAGGTGTGACCTTTGCTAATTTTAAAGCGTACGGGAATGTTCCCTCATCAAAAGATGTATTTATTAAGTGAGTTAAAGGCCTTATCAGCGGATAGGCACATTGTTTTAGTAGGCTGCTTGAGATTCTATCTGGTCCTGCAGATTTTTTATGTTTAAGTCTAAGTATAAAGCCAAGGACTTCATTTTCACTTACATGTTGTAACTCAAAGACTATGCCAGAGTCCGATAGTGGTTTAAAATTTGTTTTGGAATTATTGGTGTTTTGATCGTGTTCCAATATTTTATTCGGAGCCTCACTAAAGTATTGATTCAGCAGACTAACTGCTTCCTCAGTACTAGTTGTTAGCAACCCATCTTCAGATTGCAGCTGTAAATTTATTCCCATGTCATCAACTGTTGACTTTTATTTCTATCTTTGTTTATATATTGCCATAATGTTCTAGTTTTACACTTAGACTGTCTAACCTGTTTCCGCAGGGCTTTTGCCTTTGCCTCCAATATTTGTTTTCTATACTCTTTTTTATACATCTGTAATTCTCTCCGTATGTCTTGACTCTATCAGTTTCAACCTATTTGCTGTTTTCTTGATTTTTTCCCTTAAGCCTCTTATCTTAGGTGTTATCCAACTTTTCCCTAATTTATCTGTGAGCCCCACTTTACCATTTATTTTAATTTGTTCAGCGGAAATGATACATTAAACAAACATTTAACAATATCAGCAAAAACATTGTACTTACTTTAACGTTGTTTTGATTATAAACTATCTGCCAGCTCTGTACTTTTAACTTTTGAATAAAAGTTTCAATATTTTTCAAGCCCATAGTCCTATAAACCTTGTTGTATGCAGGTGATTTCACTGTACTAGTAGTTGGGAACAACTCAATCATTTGGGCATCATGATCTGCTAAAGCAGTTACAACAACCGATGTCTTATATATCCTATCATTTACATTTGTCAAGATATTATCTATTGCTGTAGCACTTGTGCCACTTACATTTATCGTGGCTCGGACTCCATATGTGTTAATTAAGTGGACCTCTATAAATGTCTTGCTAACCTTATTCTCCTTCAACATATCTATATTAAAGTCTCCACAAATCACCACATGTTTGTGCCCAAACACACACACATTTAAAATGTTCGTTAACTTTTCTAAAAAGGTATCTACATCACCATGTGGTGACCTATATACTACTATCAAGGTAAAGGGAGTGCCACTTCTGATCAAACGGGTGGGGCTACAACGTTCATATTTTACATGGGCATTTTGGTTATGGTGATGTATTGCTTTTTGAAAGAAAAAGTTGGAAAAGTTAGCCAGAATCCATATAATAAAGGTTTTAGTATGAGTTTTTTTAGGTTTATAATAACAATAAACAAGTAACAATAGAAACTTGACAACAATCACCTACAATGCAATCAAAAAGCACTTGCAAAGGAAAAGTGGTCCTACGCAAACTTAAACTTACAAAAAAGCTCATCCATCAACGCGGACTTAAGCGTTTTCCTAGTAGTAGAGAATATATTGAAATAAATCTGCCTATTCAGTACTGAATTCTGAATAGAGAATACAATTTTTTAAATATTAAATTTTTTATAGTATCTTGATAGATCTTCTTTCTTTTAGAAAGGTTAAAGTTTTTAAATTAATGCCAAAAACAATACGGCTTTTAGATAATATTTTTAAATACTCATCACTTGACAGCTCATCAACTTCTCGTCATGACCCCTTGTCACTACATCCATGTCCGACAACCGATAAGCTCGCTACGCCAATGACGATCTCGTACGCTTGAGTTTGTGCAGAACATACCACGATTCCGACGTCCAAATGTTCGATATCTTGTCTTGATAGTTCTTGTCCGCCAAGTTTCCTAGTAAATCCCGCCAATATTCAGGTCTGATCACAGTTAGTCGAACAATCGCAGTTTTGATTGAAGGTCAAACACAACCGACAACAATCGGGTATCTTCAGAGCGAGCAACTTTCAATGAGTAGCCATATTGGAATTCCAATTATAAAAATACCACTTTTACCAAATTGATTCGGTTGAAATTAATACAGGACTTTTAGAAATATTAGCTCGAAAATTACTGTTCTATAATATACAAGTAAGCTTATATACTTAGGACCGAAACTCCCAATAATTATTTCATATGTAATTCGGTTGCGAAACTTGTAGTTGGCAACGAGCAAAGTAATGTTCCCGGCGGCTTTACACACGCAATGGTTTTACGTATCGTATTTCCCGGACCGATATTCACAAAATGAACTGGTAATATTGCCTCAACTGTTTTATAAATATACTTTATTAATATTCCTGGCTATTTATTATATCTGGTATTCTATTGACGATACCTTGTCGCTTGAAATATTGCCCTGTCGGCTCTCGTAGTTTGCTTATAGCACCGATTCTTCTCGTAATATCCTGGGTTCGACTCAATAGTTCTCACGATATCTTGCAATAGCGTCGAACGAATTCCTCTTCTTAAATTTTTGACGACACGTGCCTTCCACTTTGCTATGTAGCTAAAAAATTAACTAGGGATTTGTATCCCAAACTTGATGTTAAAAAAGCTCACTCTAGGCGCATACGCCCCTACACACGACTGCTACGTCCAGCGATTCTCTTTTCTCTTTCGAACCCTCGATATTTCGCGGTAAAGCCGAACGAATTACTCTTCTTTATTCTTGATGGCACTCGTATTTCACTTTCTCATTTACCCGAAATTAACCAGGGATTGCCATCCCCAACGTGATGTTTAAAACTCCCTATAGGCTGGGAAGCCTAAACGCTCGACTTCATAGCCACGAGCCTTTCTTTCAACTAAAAATTGTTCCAAGATGGACACTCACTAGAACCCTTTCGACTTTTCACACCTCATTGACCAATGGGAGAGCGTCAAACACATGTCTGGTTTAAACATGGTAACAACCATGGTGCTTCAATGATTTCAACCCAACATGCCTTGTAAGCCGATCACTTCATTGCTGTTGGTACATTAAATCAAGTACTAAATAAAATCTACTTGATTAGATTTACAAATTGACATAGTTATACCTATACGAATCACATGATTCTTGTTGTAAACCAGAGTGAAATTTTATTGTGTTTCTGAATTATCTAAAGCCCAAACCGTATTCTCAATATTTATAATATTTAATTTACCCTTCCAAAATTAGGCCTAGTTGGCCCACTGATAGACTTGACTCAGCTTTTGTAACCAAAATATATCGATATTTGCCTAGATACATTGATCGACTGTTAAAGGCCCAGTCCACTCTTCAAATATCATTTGAATTTTAAAAAAAATTGTGTGTTATCATAGAGATCAGAAAAAAATGCAACAAAATCGCCCAACAAGTTTTGAAGCTATTCGCGCGCCATGTTGGCTGCACCCTTCCTAGCGATACGTCACTTGGCGTGAGCCCGCTGCATACCGATAGCCAGGTAGAGAGTTGGCGGAGCCCACCAGTGTTAGGCGATCACTCGGGTAATGAAAACTTATAAGAAAACTGCATGTACCTTGTGCTTTAGTGTGTTCATATTTAGTGTTTCATATTTTTGTTGTATATTTGTTGTTTTTGAAATCTTGTGACAATGGTGAACACGTGTTGTGTCTATTCGGATGTATAGCAATGAGCGTAACAATGATCGTGGCATTTCGTTATATATAATTATCAATGAGACACGATTTCCTTCACTACAATAAACAGTAACTTTGCAAAATACATTGATTGAAAGAATGATACAATATGTTTTTCCCTATGTTTGTGTGATCCATGGTGTGATCGCCTCAACACGATACGGCCTCCCTCGCGCATACATCGCTGTGTCTGAAGGTTGCAGGTAGCGGGCGACCGGCTGAGCTCGTTTCTCTCCCCCAAGTGACGTCACACGTAGTCTTAGCACGCCTCGGTTCAAATTTAAATAAATCCGATTTCGTTCAACCGATTTTGAAAATTCTTTTTGCTACGTACGTAGAACAGTACATGGAAGAAAATAGCTGTTACGACTTCAAGACAAGACTGGGCCTTTAAGACCTTGATCGATTGCCGCCTAACAATTGACCCAAACAGACCTAAGTCCACCCTAAAAAGATGCCGTTACGTTTCAGTCCTACTATACTACTGTAATGGCAAAAACAATTGCATGCAGTGACCTTACAGTTATTGTTTGGGCCTACTTTATGTGTTTTACTTCATTTCCCTGCAGTCTCAATTTAATTTTAATTGTATTCTCAAACATTTCAGGCCATGGTCACTGGAACTGTCCCTAATTTCGCAGATGTTGTGTTAAATTTTGGAAGCAGCCGAATAACTGAAGATAATTTACTTCTGCAAACAAAAAACGAGAATTCCAAAATCTTGTTTTACGGAGATGACACGTGGATTAAACTATTTCCTGATACTTTCTCAAGAAGTGAGGGAACAACATCTTTCTTTGTTACAGATTTTATAGAGGTAGGCCTAGGTTTATTTTAAGTAGGCCTATGCTAAGTATAGGTATAGGTAACCTACATATTTATGCCTATTTGCTATCACTTTTCTTTCCATCCGCCCACCTATGCATGTGATGTCTCACAATAAAAAGCAAACTTGACGTCTGAACGACATGCATTTTCTTGTTGGTATTGCCCTTCAGAAGGATGTTGCAGCATGTTTTTGTTGATCCTGGTGGTAAATGGGGGTGGCTACTAACCCCCAGAAATTTAAAAATATGTGTGCCTGGCACCTACAACAGTAGGCCTAGGCTAATTTGCAAGAAGAAAATGCAAGAGCAAGTGAGTAAGATTTTTTAGTGGTAAGTACCGGTAAGCTTAGTTTTAAGTACCGGTAACCTACATGGGGAGTTTAGTAGCATGCGATGGAAGGATTCAACTAGAGATATGAAGAAGGACGCAGCAAGCGGTTGAGTTATTTCAATCTATTCGAGACTTCATATGTAACAGAGATGTACCAAAGGTGTGCAAGATTACCATCTACCAGACCTACTTGGTTCCAATAGTAGGTAGGCCTAATGACATGCATGCACCGGAGACATGTAATATGACAACAGTGGATGAGAGACTTGTGCAAGCCGTGGATATGAAGTTTTTGAGAAGCATTGTAGGTAAGACCAGATGGGACCATATACGGAATGAGGAGATTCGAGATCAAGTACTAGGCGTAAGGAATTTAATGGGGCAAATCGTAGAGAGAAGATTAAAGTGGTTCAGACATGTCAAAAGGATGGAAAGAGCAAGATTGCCGAGAAGAATCGGGTAGGAGACCAAAGGGCAGACCTTGGCAACAATGGCAGGAAAGTGTGAGAAAATATGTGGAACAGCAAGTAGGAGACTGGAATGTGGTGGAAATGGAAGAGTGGTGACAGGAGAGAAGAAGAGAAGATGGATGCCAACCCAATGCAGAGCTGGACGTGGCAACAGATAATGATGTCAAAGTTTTGTCTTAACATCCTGCCGCTGCCACCACAAAGATCAATGCACAGCTAATTATTTTATTTTCGTAGGTATCCCTCTTTGACCACGTGTTTATTAAGTTGCTTCGCTCCATCTTTTGGATATAGGCCTACTCCCTGTCATGTCGTTTGAAAAACCCCACCACACTGTTAGTGTTCCCCCTAGGTATAGAAGGCAGTGAAGGGAATAAAGCGACTTCCAGTAAAAACTTCCGGTTATTAGCTCTGTAACTAATAGTAATAGGTAATGTTTTCTTTGTAACCCGGATTTATTCCTGAGAATCCTGGCTCCTTACAGCCTCCCGACCTAGGCCGTACAACATACCACTCCCTCCCATACCCGTGCTCGTTATTAGATATCTATATTGTAGCCAAATATTAAAGGTACAGTAGCTAAATCTCTTTGCGGAGATTTGGTGAACCTCTAGGCCTAAACAAGGCATTTTAAGTTATTCTCATATTTTTGATTTGACAATAAAAAAAGTTCAATGCATTCAATCGATAATTGATTGAACATGCACTTGATTATTGAATATTGATATTCGTATCAAACAACACCCGTATACTATTTTCTATTGCATAGGTATGTTCTTTACATTGAAACCTGCCATTTCAGGTAGACAACAATGTTACTCGACACTTGGATCGCGAGTTAAATGCAACAGATTGGAGAATCATGATACTACATTACCTTGGATTGGACCATATAGGACATTTAGAGGGGCCAAAAAGTTTGCTAGTCAGACCAAAATTGCAAGAAATGGATATGATTGTGCAACAAATACATACTAAGCTATTAGAACTGGTAAGGCAAATTTATTTGTTTATGTGTTTTACTGAGCCAGTGCATGTGGGCCTACATAGTAGGTTAAATAAATATTATGGTCTACAATGCCATTAATTAGGGATGCCAATTGGTACCCGTTACTGTGTAAATATGTGTGAGCGGATTCCTTGTAAGCCTTTTGTGCACCATCTTGCATCAACAATGTCAATGAGTCAATGACAGATTTTCAACCATGTTGTTTTTGTCACGTTTTCTCTTTCAAGTATGATATTGATTGTATACCATAGTGTATGAACGTATTGCGCTCCAATTCTATGTTTGTCACCGCACCCCACCAAGACAACAGAATCAACATGTTTGCAGTATACGACCCACAATCTACCTAGCTAAAGACATTTGCTTGTTGTATTGCTCACTCATGTAACCTAAGCCGGATGCATCAATATAATAATTATAATAATTTTTTAACTCTGTTCTAACTGAATAGCAAAACTATTTATTTTTTAAGCTTGTCAGGCTCATTGTTTCTTCCTCATGAACATTCTCAAATCCAATGAATATGTGAGTTTACAGTGAACAATGCAACATGTTAAGTATGCCTATAGTACAAATTTAATGGAAGATAAATAATATCCTACTAGACAAGGGATAGAGAGAGAGTCATGTTTCATTCTGTATTGGACTTGATTATATTTACTAGGTAAATGCCAAAGTCGTTTTTAAAAGAGTGAGTGAGCCAAGTGTTGAGTACCCGGGAAAATCCCCTTTCCTCCCCAATCTAAGGCTGGATCTAGCCCAGTATGAGGAATGATACCGGGTACTCAACACATGGCTCACTCACTCGTTTAGCAACGACTTTGGTGTTTCCCTAGTTATTTAAATTGAACATTTAAAATGTGAATCATGTTCAAAACGAATTAGCGTGAAACATTAACAAATTTCCAAGATAAAACAAAATCACCTATTTTTTTCCCCCATTTAACACCCACCAAAATTAATATGTGGGTGTAAAAATATAAAAAAGTTTGATCTAACGGGTATCGAACCCCAACCCTCCGTGTGGAAAGCTAAATGCTTACTACTAGGCCATGCCAGCCACGTGGATCTCGTCCCGCTAGCTGCGAATAAACAAATATTATGGATAATTTAAAAAATCACATTTGTATTTATTGTAGGATTAAATCGCAATGGATCTAGCTGATTTTGTTAACAGTTTTCAGTAAACTCGTACCGGATGTCTGTTTAAAATTTCAGCACAATCTGTTCAGGGGTTCGGCTGATTTTCGACGTACAGACAGACATACAGAAGCACAGAATAAGAGCCATTTGAGTTGAATGAAGACACTCAGTCGCTCCGCTCCCTCGTTTAAAAATGTAGCCTATATGATATTGATATGGAATTTTACATTTTCTCAAATCTCAATTGAATCAAGAAACACCATCATAGAACATGTTTTGAAAATTAAATGCAAGAATGCTATGTAAAACATAGCCAGTAGGAAGTACAAGTAAAGATTCCAAGGTTTACTCAATCTTTCATTGGAATTTTGGGGAACTTCAAACATTTAAGATTTGGTACACTTTGGTCACTGTCATACATCCATCGTCCGACCGTCAAAACGTGATTTGATAATCCATGATTACTTTAAGAACAAAAGCCATTGTCGTTAACAATTAAATTAAATGCTGCACATTTTCAGCACATTTTCATTTTATTATTTCTTGTGAGTTTAAATGGATTTTTCTGAAAATATTAACACCACCCACAAAACTGGTTTTATTGCAATCGGTTTAGTGGTTGGACCGTTCTTTGACGTACTCGCAAGTGACACTCACAGACAGATACAGGAAATCTAATCCGTTAGGAATGTTGCAAAGCTACTCTAAGCTACTCTATCTTGATCATTCCAGAACTAGGCCTGTGCCCAGAGGCAGGTATTTGGGGTAGAAAAAAAGTTAATTTTTGTTTTTATTATACTCAAAAGCGGTTAATTGACAGTAAAAATAAATCAACATTTAGTTGAAAGCTCTATGTCTTTCTCCCCCTGATATTTTTTTAAATCTTGCGCGTGGGAACTTGTAAAATAATTGCAGATTACAATAAAATTAAATGTAGTTATGAGAATTCTGAGGAAGGTATTTGTGGTGGAATTTATCTGCATCTCTGGTTTTGTTCTGACCAAAAGCGGTGAATTGGTGTTGAAAATGATTTATAATTTACATTATTTAGCGGTGAAAATTGTGTTTTTACCATAAATACCTGCCTCTGCTATGCCCTATGCAGGCTTAACAAGTGTTTATACCAATTTCAGGATAAAACTTCAGAGATACCATCAGCATTTGTACTCTGTGGAGATCATGGAATGAAAGATACTGGTAGCCATGGTGGGGCTACACTGGCTGAAGTCTTAGTCCCTATTGTGATAATTAGCCCAATATGTTATGGCAATTCTACTAGGTAAGTAATGGTAGTGTATGCAGAATGGTCGATATAATTTTCCATTTCCATGGGAAGTGGAGAAATCCAAAATACATACCCTCGTCAATTAAGGGGAAGAACTATTGCCAATATTAAAACAACGCAAAATTACCTGATTTTAGAAATATCTCGTGCAACGTTGCGCAAAATTGAAAAGTAGCTAGCTCCATCACCCCATTCACTAGAGAACCCTGTATGCCTACTTGAGTTTACTTTTTAGGCTGTGCCTCTTTTTAGTAATCCTAAAATGTTTTGACCCTGTGCTGGAGGGTTTAAGGTTAACGAATTTGTTGAAATAATCTGAAGTTGATTGGTGGAAGAACTACGTATTTGTTTTATTCTTTCTAGTGTGACTTCAGATGATGATAATATTGTTTCCCAAATCGATATTGCATCCACACTATCGGTGTTGCTGGGGCTACCAATTCCAATGGGTAACTTGGGAAAGATTATTCCACGAGTGTTGGAAAAGTTACCTGTGGCCAAACAGTTATACGCACTTCACTATAATGCTAAACAAGTTGTGAAACAATACATTGCCAACATTGTCCCAGACAGACAGAATAAATTCTTAATATATCGATATGAAGAAGCTGTAAGACTTCACTCTTCTTGGCTGAGATTAAGTAAAATTCACAGCTCCGAGCCGGATCATAGAATTTTAACCTTGTATTCTTCCGTTCTAAAAGAAATGGGTGAAGAATTAGCTGAATCAATGGTATATTTTGATCTATATTTAATGGCAGCTTCAATGGCAATACTCTGGCAGGTATTAAGCTTTCTTAATTATTCTGGCTTACAAATTATTTTTCTATAAATTTACAAGTGGGTTTTGGTCTTGTACTATATTCAGCTACAACTGTTTTTGGTTTGTTTTTCAGAACTGTGCCATTATGTTGATACGAAGTGTGTACACAAAAAAGGATATCGTTTTAAAAGAGTTATTTGCAATGTTCGTTACAACCTTGCTGCTAACTACTTCAAACTACACATATTGCTCAATCTCTCAATCCAATAGTTTATTATGCAGATATGCTATCTGTGAAATATTAATAACTTTACTTACTGTGGTCATTCTAGCCATAAATTTGACTGCATTAAAGCAATTATTTAGGGAAAGAGCTGCTCTTCGTTTTTTACCACAAGATCACACAACGGTGTTTCTTCTTCTAGTCGCAGGAACAGCACTGCATCTCATTAGCCTTGGCTCAAGTAGTTTTATTGAGGAAGAACATCAAGTGTGGTATTTCTTATGGCTTACGTTTTCTCTCTGTGCGTTTTATACTGTTTTTTCGTGTGGAACAGTGTCACAAATATTTCTATGGTTATTGTTGTTATTTGGTCATCGAATTCTGAGACAGTGGAACCAAACTGGTGACAAATGGGCAACACTACCGGACATAGCGGATTGGCTTCTTCAACCTGGAAATCAGTTGGTTTACTCTATTACTTTGGTTATAGGTCAGTAATCAACATAAAATACCAATAGTTTGTTACTTGCTTAATGTACTAGACATTCTACAATCTACATGATTAACACTCTCCCAGTACTCTAGTAATAAAGTTACTATTTAACAGATGTTTATTTCATAAGTACTAGTTAAATTAAACAAGTGAAGGAAGGGTATGTGTGGTGTTACACAAACACAATTCTAATGCCAGTTTAATGTTGTTGCCACCATGTGAGGTATGCACCATAATAATAATGATAATAATAAACGTTTTTTTTTGTCGCGTTGATGGATGAGCTTTTTTGTAAGTTTTTAGTTTGCGTGGGACCACTTTTCCTTTGCAAGTGCTTTTTGAATGCATTGTAGGTGATTGTTGTCAAGTTTCTATTGTTACTTGTTAATTGTTGGATGAGCCAAGCAAAGACTTCAATCTCACTGTTTTTTTTTGTTTTTTTCTCACTTATGTTAGTTATGTTACCCCAAGAAAAATAGCTCGGGTGTTTTGTTTTTGTTAGGTTTTTTGTCTGTTTGTTCGCTCTCTACCGGGCAAACGGCATATGCGATCTTGATGAAAATTGGAGGGGACCTTCGAAATCTCTGAACTTAGGTCCAGAATTCAATTTAGTAAAATTTATCTGCATTAGTACCTCTCAGAATATTTCAGCTTCTGATTGGTGGTGCATATTAAAACAGTTATGTTCATTTTACAATTATTGCCACTTTAACTGACATTGACAAACCGGGCTTGACCTGCACATTTTAGGGTAAATTTGATCGATTATACCGTTAATCGATAATATTCTTTGATATTTACTTTCGTTTTTCATTTTAACAGATTTTCGTATGATTGGCAAACGGCTACTCCGATATCAATGAAACTTTATGGGAACGTTTAAAATCACTGAAAATATTGTTAACTCCTTTAGGATGGATGTGTACACTGAAACGTGTAACGTTTAAAGCGATTACCGTTACTGTTCTACGAAATATAACTGTGTGCGTGTCCTATGCTTGTGCGCACCGGCCGGGCGGGCCGGCCTTGCCTCACGAGAGAGGAGCGAGCCTGTCTTGATAGCTCTGTCTTCCAGACTGACGCGGCGCAGGCGCACTGCGCAGAAGGCGTATAGTGAGACAAAGTGCTATCTCTACAGCTCTCCGTGTAGGTCGGACTGACGCGTCGCGTCTTGCATCATCACACGGAACTCGGGACCTGCGCAGAGACGTACTTACCATACGCGATCGCTACCAGCTGACGCGTGAATAGGCGCTACACCAATAAAATAGATCGCGTACTGTAAATCAATTTTTTTTTTAGCAAGTGGCAAACATAACAATGTGTACGTGTACACGCGCTGACAGCCAAGAGTGTGCACGTTTAGGAAAGTACACGCATTTGCCCATTCTTAAACTCCTTACTGTTACGTCGGGATGTTAGGTGAACAAACGTAGTCGCAACACAAGGTCTTCTTTCACTTTGCACACACAATTATTACACCAAGTCGCGCCAACGCCGATCAACGCCCGCCATTCTCACTCACCCTCTGCTTCCTCCCTCTCCCTGGCGGCAGAGGTTGGTAGCCCGCCAACATTCAAACATACAATGGTTCTTACATTATATATATGTTATGATTAAAGAGACATTTGAAAAATATTTCTTGTAGAGATCGTACTTTTACGATTTTTCCCCTGGTTTTTAATACAATATTTTCGTGATAATTGGGCCGATTCTGACCAAACGGGTGGGGCTACAACGTTCATAATTTACATTGACATAAAGATTATGGTGATGTAGTGTAAGTGATATAGTGTAGTGGTGAAAGAAAAAGTTGAATTACAGGTGTAAAATTAACAAGTAATATCAAGTAACTATAGAAAAAGTTATGAGATTCCACTTAAAAACGTAATATTGGACAGAAATATTCCAAAAAAAGCTCATCCATCAACGCGACCAGAAAAAGCGTTTGCGAAGCTGCCTAGTTATTACTAGGAAAACGCTTAAGTCCCGCCGCGTTGTTGGATGAGCGTAATTGGTGCATTGAGCTGCCATGTGTTATGCGGATTTTCTGTTGTTCTGTAAAAAAATCATTACTAAGTTGAAATTTTTTTTAAAACTAGGAAAACGCTAAAGTCCCGCCGCGTTGATGGATGAGCGGTTTTTTGTAAGTTTTTTGTTTGCGTTTTTTGCGTTTGTTTGCACTTTTCCTTTGCAAGTGCTTTTTGAATGCATTGTAGGTGGTTGTTGTCAAGTTTCTGTTGTTATACTTGTTAATTGGTATTATAAACCTCAAAACACTCATATTAAAACCTTTGTTTCTGTGGATTCTGACTAACTTTTTCAACTTTTTCTTTCAAAAGGTACTACATCACCATAACCTTAATGTCCATGTGAAATCTGAACGTTGTAGTCCCACCCGTTTGGTCAGAATCGGTCCAAATGTGACGAAAATATCTCACTAAAAATTAAAAAACTAATATTAAAACCTTTATTTCTATAGATTCCAGCTAGCTTTTTCAACTTTTTCTTTAAAAAGGTACTTCAACACCATAATCTTAATGTCCATGTGAAATATGAACATTGTAGCCCCACCCGTTTGGTCAGAATCGGCCCAAATGTGACGAAAATATCGCACTAAAAATCGAAAAAAATCGTAAAAGTACGATATTCATGAGAAATATTTCTTCGATTGTACCCAAAAACAATACACCTCTAAGTTCAGAGAAAACGAAGGTCCCCTCAAATTTTCATCAAGATCGCATATGCCGTTTGCCCGGAATCGAGCGAACAAACAGACGGAAAAAAAAAAAAAAAAAAACAACATTGGAGCTAAATTTTTTGGGGGGGTCAGTGAAATTGAAGTTTTCGCTTCGCTCGCTACGCTCATCCAATTAAATTAAATTAAATAAAAAATTAACTTTAATTTTTAATTTTAAAACAGGAAAAATCGTAATATTGAAATTTTCATAAGAAATAATTATTCGATTGCGCACAAATTTTACACGAATATAATAATTCATAAAATTAAGATTCTGTGAAAAAATCATTACAATCGGATGAAGCATGTAGGTGTTATAAGTCCAAGAAATTTTTAAAAAATAAAAAAAAATTGTAAAATTGCGATTTTCATGAGAAATAAGTTTTCGATTGCGCTCAAAAACGTGGCAGTTCTTACTTCAGAGATTTCGAAGGCCTCCATAAAATTTCATCGCAATTGGAGTATCCGTTTAGCCGGAATCGTGTTAACAGACAGACAAAAATACAGAAAAAAAAAAAAACACTCCGGATTTTTTTCGCCAGTGTAGTGAAATGGAATCTTCGCTACGCTCATCCAATAAACCCAAAAAACTCATATTAAAACTTTTATTCTATGGATTCTGGCTAACTTTTTCAACTTTTTCTTTAAAAAAGCAATACATCAGTATCACCATTAGGTACCTTAATGTCCATGTAAAGTATGAACGTTGTAGCCCCACCCTTTTGGTCAGAATCGGCCCAAATATCACGAAAATATTACACTAAAATTCGAAAAAAAATCGTAAAAGTACAATATTCATGAGAAATATTTCTTCGATTGTACCCAAAAACGTGGCAGGTCTAAGTTCAGAGATTTTGAAGGTCCCCTCCAATTTTCATTAAGATTGCATATGACGTTTGCCCGGTAGAGAGCGAACAAACAGACAAAGTTAGTAATAAACAAACAAACAAAAAAAAAAAAAAAAAAAACACCCGAGCCAAATTTTTTGGGAGGTCAGTGAAATTGAAGTCTTTGCTTCGCTCATCCAATAATAATAATAATAATAATTTATGGTTTATTGTCATAGTAATTTACATTTTGCGAGAGGTATTTACATTTTACATAGGTATTATGATGGTTCATAGTTCATAGTTCATAGTTCAGTTCTTTATTGTACATAGGTATTATGTGTGATAACACTTATACATGGTACATGGTCAGCAAAATATTGGTTACAGTAACATTTACAGTAAAGCATTAGCTTACACGGTAATACAATTAAAATTACATTCGAATTCGCTTTTGAGCTAACACAGATGGCTATCACAGATACAGATGAACATGCTTAAAATAAAATAAATGGTGATAAGAAAAGAACTGACTGGCACAAGGTTAGTGTTCAAATAGGTCATTAATGCTGTAAAAAGCCCTTGTGGTAAAAAGTTTTTTAAAGTATTCCTAAAATCGCGTGAGTTTTTCAATTTCGGTAATATGTTTAGGAAGAATATTAAAAATCTTGCGCCGAGGAAGTCTGGACTCTTTGAGTTAACTCTAATCTGCGAGGCAGGACTTGTACATTCTCACGATTTCTGGTGTGATGGCTGTGGATGTTGCTGTTAATTTTTAGTCTCCCCAGGTTAGACTTGATGTGGCAGGCGACTTCCGGATGTAAAGGCTGGCAACTGTTAAGATATTAGTTGATAAAAAAACTGCCGACATGATTGCCTATTGCTAACTTGAAGTAAAATTCTGATTGCTTTTTTTTGAAGGATAAAAATCTTATTAAAATTGCGAATAGAAGAAGAGCCCCATAGTAATATGCCGTATCTTTCACGTCACGTTTAAAGAAAAAAATAATTGGCAATATGCATAAACGAATATAGAAGTACATGTAATTTAGAATTTGTTCTGTAAATAGTACATTTACTTGCTAATTAGATGCACAGCATAAAAGATTTATATTTATTTACAAAATTTGGTTTTAAATTCAGGTCAACATTTGCTCAAGCTCCCAAGCATGTAGGCACATTTTCTTTTTTTTGATAACCAAAATTGAGTGATTTCCCTAGAAGTAATTTATTTTTTCTTTATACATAACCCCCTTTACATTTGAGGAAACCCTAATACAGTAGGCCCTAAATAAAAAATAGATTGAGCCCCAAAATTTGACCCCCCAGGTAAGAGATCATACTTTTACAAATTTAAACCCATGGTATATATTCAAGGTATAACCGTTGAGGGGACAAATATAGCTAGATGTAACGGCCTATGCGAGGTTAGGGAAAAAAAATTTCCCCCCCCCCCCCGTCATGTAGTACATTGCCAACATGCTAGGCAGGTGCCCGACAGCTCGAGCGAAGCTACAGCTCCCTAGCAGCAATCGGAGTAACTCGTAGGCCCCTAGTGGAGAACCGGATGTCAATTTAAAAAGACGCGGGAAAATTTTAAATAAGATACATTGAACAAGCATTTCGTTGAGGTTTGCGTTTAATTTTATTATACAAAAACAAATAAATTTTTTTCGAGTGAAAAAAATAAAAAGAATATTCATATTTTGTTTGTTTAAATTTTTTAACATAAAATATTATGTTTTAATTTGAAATTCAAAAAATTTTAAAATTTCCAAAAACTGTCAGGGTAAAAAATTTATTTTGCAGCTGAGGTAGTTCTGGGAAAGGGCCCTGTTTTTATAAAATTAAAAAAGGAAAATATACTGGGAAAATTCGCAAACGTTTTTCAGGCGCGTTTTTGGAGAGGAAATTTTTTTTAACAAAAAAAAGCGAAAATTGCGATTTTCATGAAAAATTTTTTTGATGCGAAAAATTTTCACACCAATATATTAATTATATAAAAAGGTTCTGTAAAAAATCGTTACAATCGGATAAAGCAGTAGGTTTATAAGCAAAGAAAAGTAAAATAAAAAAATAAAAAAAACGTAAAATGCGATTTCATAAAAAAATATTTTTTGAATGCCCTCAAATTTCACACAAATATTTTCTTTCAGAAATTAAGGTTCTGTGAAAAAATCATTACTTTTCGGTTTAAAGCATGGGGTGTTTAAGTCGAAAAATTTTTTTTTTAAAAGAAAAAAATCGTAAAATTCGATTTACAGGGAAAAATAATTTTTCGTTTTGCTCAAAAACGTGGCAGTTCTTGGTTCGAGTTTTTCAAAGGCCCAAAAAAAATTTTGTCGCAATTGGGTACGGTTTAGCGAAATAGTGCTATCAGACACACAATAATACAAAAGAAAGAAAGAAGAAAAAAAAGAAAAAAAAAACATTCCGGATGTTTTTTCCAGTGTAGTAAATGGAATCTTCGTTTCGCTCGTAGTCATTCAAGAAATAACGTAACGATATAATAAAGTAAAAATTTTTTAATTTGGGGCAAGAGTGCCGGCTGCAAATTAAAACGGAAAACATTAGAATATGAGGAGACCAATATTATGTAAATTTTGGCCAGCAGCAAATTGAATTTTTTCTTTGTTTGATTTTTCTTACTCATTGTGACAATTTTATTGTAGACAATTATGAAAAATTTTTATTTTCGGGGACAAATTTTTTTTGCATAACAAGCAATTTAAAAACTGTGAGCAGGCCCAGGAACGGCCGTTGGCAAAATTCAGATTCATCATGTTTCACAGACAAGAGGTAACACATAATTCCCAATGTCTCTTCTCCCCGCCCGTTCAAAAATTTTTTGTATCAACGAAAGATTTATTACTTTACCGGTTCTAGTTTGTGTACACATAACCCACTGGGACCCCCCCCCCCCAACCGATTTGGGACTTTCTTTTTTTAAATAAAAATTTTCTAAACGTTCGTTCACGTTTAAATAAAGAATTTTTTAAAAGTTGAATTTATTTTAAAACCTAAAATTTTTAAAAATTAATTCGTCTAAAATTTTTTAGCAAAAATAGGACTTTTAAGCAATATCCAATCAAAAATCAAAAATTATGAATTAAGTTTTTTTAAAATTTTTCCCATTATTTTTTTTAAAAATAGTAGCATAATAGAATAATTACGGTACAGTAGTTTTTCAGTTGTGTAAGCAAAATTTCGAAATTTTTTAATTTGGGGTCCAAAGAATTTGGCTGGAATGTGAGGCTTGAGCTGTGCCGAGGAAAAAAGTATGCCTACCTTTTTACAATGGTCGGAAATTTCCCTCAGAAAAACAGAGACCGCGGGGGGCCGGCTTCTACCCCGACTTTGCCAAAATGTAAGTAAAATTTAATTGTAAGAAACCGGCATTATAGTGATACTGACGTTGACCAAAACGAAGCTACTCTAGTTTCCCGGGGACTTGTATATTATCCGGTTCCGAGGCGGTCGAAAGCGATAGCGGGGGGTTGGGAGTTTTCTGATTGGGGACTACTAGGGACTAGCTCTGATGGGGGGGGGGGGCATGTATTTCCGCAAAAGAGCGCAGGGAAATTTAAACGTGTGAAGATGCAAAATACCCCAGTTAAAAAACATTTCTCAGAACCATGTTTACTATTTTATTCGCAATCGCTTTAACACGTGGTCTCTTCGTAAATAATCATTTATTTTAAAGATAGCTTATGTAATCAATGTGTAAAAAGTATCGATTAAAGAATTCCTTTCCCAAAGATCAAATACAATATTGTCATTGTCAATGACAATCTAACTCAAACAAAAGCTTCGTTTTAGACGGTCCCGAAGGAGAATCTTATCACATAGGGGGTTTTAAATAGTGTCGCTGCGGACCTTGTTCTGATGATTTTAGAGAAAATGTCCCCTTTCCCTTTTGTCTTTAAAGTGAACGCTACTGGTCATGTTTGTAACGAAGTATTGGCGAGGGGGGAAAATTTATTTTATGAACACATTGCAACAGGCTACCGCCCCCACAAGGCAATTACCATCATTGGGTGAGTATGAGATTTTTTTTTACATAAACACTCTAGTATTCTGACTGTATAATTATTTTTTCAGTGTTGTGTATCGTTGTGATTACTTGTGGTGGTGACGTGTGGGGTACAAGGAAAGGGGGGGGGTACCCATCACCAAACCCATCTTCCTACGGATGTCTGCCCAAAATAATCACCGGGAAATATTCCATTTAATATTTTAAAGTTGTTATTTAAATTAAAAAATAGTATTATTTTAGGGATTTTGTGAGTTAGGTTTTATATTATTTTAAATTTAATTTTTTTGCGATCTTTTGTTTTAAAAAAAATTTTTATTTAGCCAGACCTCTTTGTATTTGTTTTTGCCTTATTTTAAAAAAAGCGTTAGCCGGGGAAAAGGTCAGGGGTCTTTTTAAAAAAAATCGTTTCAGGAAATATAAATAATTGCGAAATTGTATTGCAATGTATTTTTTCTCTGGGTTGGGATTCTTTTTGTACACGAATACTTCTGTTGAAGCAAATATAGATTGCCAGCAAAGTCCCAAACCGGTCCAAACCCCCCAAAATAAATAATCGTTAGATTTGAATAAAATCGAGCACAGACAGTAGAGATTTTTTTTTTTTAAATTTTTTGGACCCGGGGTTAAACTTGTCCCGTACCGAGCAAGACCCTTATTTTAATTTTTCCGCTCCCGGGTTGCGAGTGTTCCGAGAATTTTCCTTTACTTGTCTGTGAAACTGATGAAAAGCACGATTTATGCCAACGAAAACCTGGACCCACAATGAGTTGTTATGGAAACAAATCCTTCTCAAGAAGATCAATAATATTGTTTATAAAAAAAATTGTCACAATGAGAAAAAGATACAAAAAAATTAAATTGCAATGTTGAAGTTGTTGGCCCATTAACCACCGAGTGGGTATTGTAAATTATTTTTTATTTCGTAAACAATTGTCAATATCCATATTTTTTAATTGTGTATAGTTTTCCCCATATTTTATTTTGGATTGCATGTGAAATTTGAGGCTCTGTTGCTCTTGCTAAAAAGAATTAAATTTTCTATATGCTACCCCTTTTTTGTCTATTATAAAAAAAATTCTTTATCTTTTTATTTTTATTCCTTCACTCAAGACAGATTGTGCCATTTTACATTGAGGTACAAAAATAATAAATTTAAAATATATTATAAAAACTAAAACGAATGAAAACAGGGAACATTTCATAAAACATACAGTTTTAGGCTCTTTTTTTGTAATAAAATATAGATAAAAATAGAACTTTGCATGAATGTTATGTGAAAAATGGAAAAAGTGTGTGCAAATGTGAGGCCTTTTCCCAACCTGTGGTAAACAAAAAAACATGATAATAATATGATTCCCAGAATTTGTGACGATGGTTGAATGCCGCCCAAAAATCCCCCTCCCCAAATTTGAGACTGAGGGTGAGCTCGTGCAAAAACCCGGGTTTTTAATGCAGAGGTATTTTCTCGGAATCGCCACCCAAGCGGGGAATTTTTGGAAATTACCAAATGTGATAAAGGCAATTTTTAAAGTTTATAAATTTTATTAGTCTGATAGGCAATTTTCATAGCCTTTTTAAACTTAACCTGTCAATTTGATTTTTTGAACATAAATTTAAAAAAAAATTTTAAAAGTTTCAAAAAAAAAAGATTTTTTGATTTTTTCGGGCTCTTTCTAGGGGTGATGTTTTCGAGGTGGACTCTTTTCGAATCGACTTGTACGATTAGCAGAGCCCCTGTCTGGGGCAATTCTACACCGGGGCCCCGAGGGGTAAAAAAATTTTAAATCACAATGCTAATACTCCCCAGGGGGGCAGGCGATCATTAAATTGAAATACAAAATGCTTTTTGTTAGTAAAATTCGAAAGATTACGAAATATAGATAAAAAAAAATTGACATTTTTTTTAAACCCCATAACAGGACTTAAGTCTGAGAGGTGGATTTGAAGAGATGAGTTTGTCGGCGACAGCATGTATAATTAACGTTTGGTTTACGGGTTGATGAGTCAGAAAACAAAAAATTGTTCCAAAAACCCTAAAGTGAACCAAAAATAGTTAAAGTTGCCGGTACCCCGGGCGAGTGACGTGACAGTTCTATAATATAGTAATTTGACCCGTGTTGTTCATATTTTGGGTGATACTCACTGATTCAAGTTTCAATTTGTGCAGTAATAAGGAAATAAGTATTGTTTCATTGCACGTTCAGTTTGAACGCACAGCAAAAGGCAATTAAAAAAATTTATTTCCATGAAAAACGAATTTTTCGTGTTTTTTTTGTTTTTTTAAACTTTTTTGACTTTTAACACCACATGCTTTATCCCAAATTTTAATGATTTTTTTACAGAACCTTTAATTTTTGAATTTATATTTTTAATTTAAAATTTTTTTTTTTGAAAACCTTTTAGGCATTTTTTTTCCAAAAAACCAAAATTTTTAAAAGTACAATATTCATGAGAAATATTTCTTCGATTGTACCCAAAAACGTGGCAGGTCTAAGTTCAGAGATTTTGAAGGTCCCCTCCAATTTTCATTAAGATTGCATATGACGTTTGCCCGGTAGAGAGCGAACAAACAGACAAAGTTAGTAATAAACAAACAAACAAACAAACATACAAAAAAAAAAAAAACACCCGAGCCAAATTTTTTGGGAGGTCAGTGAAATTGAAGTCTTTGCTTTGCTCATCCAATAATAATAATAATAATAATTTATGGTTTATTGTCATAGTAATTTACATTTTGCGAGAGGCATTTACATTTTACAGTATACAGTACCTTGAAATGGTTCACGTTTCAGACAAAATAACTTGGCAATATGCAGTAATACAAATATAGTAAGTACATGTAATTAGAAGTTGTTCTGATAAATAGTACACTTACTTGCTAAATTAGATGCACAGCATACAAGATTTATACATTAGTACTATAATCTGGTTTTAAATTCAGTGTCTAACACTTGCTCAAGCAATGCCAAGCATGTAGGCTACATTTTCTTTTTCTTTGCACTAACCCACAATTGAGTAGTATTTGCCTAGAAGTAAGTTCATCTTTCTTTATACATACACCCTTTACATTTGATGGAACCCTAACTACAGTAGGCCCTAAATACTAAATAGATTGCATGTCACCTAAATTGTCACCACCCAGTGTAAGAGACTCATACATTTACAAAGTATAACCATTGAGTATATATTCAATGGTATAACTGTCCAGTATAAGATTAGAACAAGATCATTAGGATCCTTAATTATGTTAACTCTAAAGCTCTAGTAGTAACTTGTTGAAATGTACCCAAGTCACGCATGGCACATCGTTAATATGCATAATCTTGAAAAAATCATAGAAGCAAGCACATCTAATATAATTTGCATATTGATTTACAGGAATTTTAACTTATATCTATTTTAATAGCTGTGGTGTATGTGTTGTGATTCTTTTACCAAATACGTAGTATAGTATGTGCTAAAATTCAAATAATAAACAACACCTGCTTTACATACTGTGGGAGCCATCCGACTTGATATGGGATTTCCACATCATTATTCATTTGCCCATTCATATTCATTCAACATCATTTATCCATATCCATTTTCCAACTGATTTCATTCAAATATGAAATATTGTATTGTTATTTGTATGCCTAATACAATTTGTAAAAAAAAAAATAGTGTTCACAGTTTTAATAACATGTAGGCCTAATAGTCTGTTTTATATTTTTTAGGTCTCTTTGGAATATTCTTTAGCTGTGACTTCATAAATGCCAATTGCATTCAAGTTGGTAAAATTGGCAAACTGGTCAATCGGCTCTTATGGAGTCTGGCGATAATACACATATATTTGTACCGGTGTGCTACAGGCAGTGTAATTGCACCATTTCAATACACCCAGTCAAGGTAAGCAAATTTAATTAAGAGTACTATTTACTATTTACCCGACATTTAAAAGGATTCGAGCACGTGGCGCATGTTATTTTGATTTCTCCAGTTCACATAATAATCATGAATAATGCACTCGATTATATGCTGCCATCGAGTAATGGCCGCTTCCCTATTTTTACCACTCAAATTTGAGAAATTGTGTTATAAACACTATTGAGTATTGACAATGGCTTCAAATAATGCCCGCACCCCACGTTTTGAACTTGATAAATTTTAAGATATACCCGAGGTCTACTATATTCCTAAAAATACACTTTAGTAATGTACTATATAGTAAATGCAGTTGTATGTTTTTTCAACAGTCTAACTTAAAAACTAAAATACTACTAATAAAACATCTGCCAAAAACAACCCCCGGAGAAATTCCCGTTGTTTGTTCTGGCAGATGTTTTGTTTTGTAAATTTTCCCCCAAGTGGTGATTTATTCTCTATCTCTTTGAACCAAACTCACCTAACTTGCAACTGTTATGTATGCTCCTTGTTCTTAGAGGATCTGCTGAGGTACAGGTATTTTGGTGGATTCTGGCTTTCATATTTGCACTGGGAATCTTGGCACCAGTTTTCAATGGCACGATTCTGAAGCGCAGGACACATTCGATGCAGATGTTAAATAACTCGATGTGCTCTCTGGCAACGTGCTGGCTTCTGTTATGCGCCTTACTCCATCGACCCCACGACGTAGTGCTGGTACCTGGCCAAGTCTTAGTCACTGCATCTGTACACAAGGCAATTACTGTGATGAAATTGAATAATGAACCGATGGTGTTTGCCACCTTACATGTCTGGCTGGGAATGGTATTCTATTTCTTTCAGGTACGCGTAAGTGCTGTTTTTCCTGAACGTTTATATATTTGCAGTATTACTTTATTTGCAGAAGCTCGTGTAAAGAAATGTATACTTTTTCTTCTCAACTGCCTTAATCTTGCCAGCAAAACCTTTAATCAAATCAAATCAAATTGTTAGATCTAGCCTTATCAGTACATACTACATACCGATATGCTCCTCATTCTTCATGCTGTTAGTGTTAGGCATTATGTCACACTTATTGTAAGTCATGTAGGCCTAAATTTATTCATACAGGCAATTCATAATATTGTTCCCCAGCCCTGCACAGTTTCTAGGTACCGGTTTCAAACACTCCTATTCAGACTCGTACTATCCTTGTTCTAAAATGCTAAAGCAAAATCGTTCTAAAACTACTGAACAGTTATTTTTGCTAAGGTGCAGTAGACATGACATGTCCTTATGACTGAATTACAATTTTGATTTCCAATATTAATTCAAGAACACTAGCAATGCAATGAATTGAAGAGCTTAATTCGAACTTTCACAAATATAAGTACCTATTAAAATTTAAGTCAGCCAGGTACTTTTCAGTTATCAAACATTTGTGCTCTTATGGAACTGTTATGGAATGGCAACTCCTAAACCCTCCTATAACCATAACAAAATAGTACTTAACGACACAAACCCATTCCATCATTATATTTACACAAACATTCCTTTTTTTTCAGGGCAACTCAAACAGTTTGGCCAATCTTGACATTGCTTCTGGATATGCTGGGCAAGAGGAATACAATACAGTAAAAGTTGCATTCCTGCTTTTATGTAACACTTACTCTGCTGTCATTTTGTCACATTTGCTTCTTCTGACTTGCACAATCAAGTGTCATCTCCCCAATGGACACCAAAAGTAAACAATATTTAGCAATTTTAAAAAAATATAAGTAGCCTTCATATTAATTTGAAATTGGTGATACAATTCTGGTCATTAAAAACTAAAAAGTTTTTATTTGGATGTGCATAGGAAAGCAAGCTACATAGGACTACTAGCTTAATTTATATTATTAAAAGAACTTGCTGGAAATTTGCAATTTCTTTACAGCCTTGTATTATTGAATATATGCATTGCACTTGAATCGGTAACAAGTAATATCATTGACACCAATATTTTTCTACTCTTGAACACGATTCATGTCGGAAAATGTTTGACATCACAATGCTACGTTGAGCTACTTGTCTGGAATTCTATGACTGGGATCTCTAGTTTGTTATAGTGCATTCCCCAAATAAAATCAGCCACTGGTGACAGTTTATCCAAATCTCTCACTTGTTTGACTTGTTTCCATGAATTGTTATGGATGAAGGATAATTACAAAAACCCAAATCTTATTCAAGATTCTAAATTTCTAATCCTTGCCTTAAACATGCAAGCCTCTTTGAACAGCATTTAATTAATCATTACAACCATTACCAGTTAACACAATCTCATGCATTTGTCTAGTGAAAACTACAACCTATAACAACTAAATCTGGACTCATATTTACATGCTGTTCTAATTGTCTGCTTTCAGGTTTTTCAAAGTGCTTGAAGAGTCGAACCGAATGACGGTGAGTCTTCGTCTTTTGACAATAACCATATACACTACTCTGATGACATTCCAGCGCTATCACTTATTTATATGGACCGTCTTTTCACCCAAGTTGTTGTACGAATCAACACATACTGGTGTGATAATATTCCTGTTGTTAAGCATTCAATGTCTAGTGTACATTTTTGGGAGTACTACAGACAAAAAGTTACATTAATTTATTTTTAAGTATTTAAACTATTTTGTGTTGTTGTTCACTAGTCAATCTAGTAGTAAGACTTATCGTATTTGTGTCATTATAATCTGACATTAAAAATTAAAATTTTTAATTAGTAATGCCACTCTCCTATTTTGACCAGACAATTTTTTTTTCATTATGGTACTAGTATTGACAAATGCCATTTATAAAATATGCAGGCCTATGTCTTGTAAAAATTGAAAAGTTTTCAATTGGAATATTGGTCGTCATCACATGGTGTTGGCTCCCCACTTTATAAACTTGATATTTTAAAACTAGCCTATACTGTATTTGCATAAATACGATAGGTCCTACCTAGTTAAGCTATTTTTGTATGTTTGGGTCTGGGGACTCAAGTTGTTTGTAAATAAAAACACTATCTATGAACATGTAGTATATTTTACTCATTTGGAAAGTACAGAACAATTGACATCACAGATTTTTAGTTGTTAGGTACATACATACATAATAATATATAGGTTTAGTGGTGACTTAGGGAATAGTAGTGAAGGCATTTAAAAACATACAATTGACAACATAAACATATACTACAAATATCCAACATTTTACAAACTTCTGATGATTTAACACGTTTATCTTTTCACCTTCTACTTGTCAGTCTTTTAACAAACCTAAACCAGTAGTTAGCATAATACAAAATGGCATATCGACATTGACATAGTAGACACAGACTCATGCTTATATTATGGCTTGGCATTTTGAAATGCTTAATATATGTAGTACTATATGTGTGTGGTCACCGATTTTATTCGATTTCAAAGACAACATCAAATGCAAGCCGACTCGTTATTAAAAGTCACGATCAAACAAAAAAGTGTAGCATTTAAATTCCCATAAGTTTCCCTTGAATTCCAAGCCATAGTGCCTTTTTAAAATGCAAAATGTATTTTTTTAAGGTAGGCTTGCAATCAAGTAAATAAATATGGTAATCATGCATTAGTTCCCTCTTTTTTTTCAGACATAATAATTATCATGTTCACCGATTTCAATGTTAACTTTCGATTAACAATTTTTCATAACTACCCCACATAACTTCAACATCAGAATGACTTAAAAATAATCAGCAACCTACTTGCAACAGCTAACTTACAGCGCTAATTAAAAATAATGTAGGCCTACTGCAATTTTAAGGCAGGGTTCATGCTAGTACTAGAACTCTCCTGGCTTACATCAGGGAACACTTGACATTAATCTCACATTTAGAATAAATAGATAAACAAAAATGCACTGCATATTTAAATACTTAATGCATAACTTACTGTGAAAATCAGACTGTGCTGGGAGCTTGTCTTATCGCAGCCAGACTATTTCTGTAATGTTATGTGCCACAGTAATTTTTAATTTTTATTGTTATTATTAGGTTATTATTATTTATTAGTGACACAAATCTTCCAAAGTGAGACAAAAGAACAAGATAGATTTTACACTTACAGTAAACTTGTGGTTGTGTCTTTGTGTTGTATCACTGTTAGTGACATATTTTGTTTTTGTTTATTATTTTGTGGTGTGAGCTTTAGTTCAATGAATCGAGATTATTTTCAATTATCTACTGCTGTTTGCATGAAGGTAACATTGTGTTGTAGTACCATTAAACACCATAGGCCATAGCTATTACTAATAGCTACTAACATAATGATAGTGAGTTGTCACTTTGTACAGTGTGTTAAATACAATATAATAACATGTTTTACAGTTTTTCCTTCTCATTCAACTTCAAACACCAATCTGCTGCAAGTCACTCACATACAGTACTACAATATTGCCTTTCTAATGCACCAATGCCCTTAACCACCTAACTTAGCTGTAGGAAAGCTGTTAACCTCAACCATTAGAATTTTTTAGCCAGTAACTTTTATGAACAAATTGACAAATTGTCAAATACCAGTACTAATGTCCAGCATTTTTTACTATCGTAAATTGTAACGTTGATGACATTAAACATTGTGTAATTAACATATATTCATGCAATACGAAACAACACATAAACAACCAATGTTTTTGTAAGGAATGCAACAGTTCTACAGAATTACTACAGTACCCATAACCCACAGTTTTAGTTATAAAACCTGAACATCTTGAAACTAAACTAAATAAATAGAAGGAAAAGAAAGATGCATATGATTTGACTTTCACTAAACTAAATTGCATATTAAGTTTTCTTTAGTCTTTTTAACTTAGCCAAATCAACTATGTGAATCTCATTTATATTTTAACCTTTTAACTGCTAAGTATGTTTTACAGTGTTAATACCCCTGTGCTGAGTTATTTTCCACAAAAAGCACCTTTTGGGAAAAAATCAGAAAGGGTGGGATAGTTCTCAAAATTATGTAACATGTTTGAAAAACCACAATTCTCTCTCATACAATTTTAAACCAACCCTAAATCAACCACCCTCCCCCCCCCAAAAAAAAAAAATCACAGATAAAGGGGTATAGTTCCCAAAATCATGTAACATATTTGTTAAACCATTCTTTTCTCTCCCATGATTGTGAAACAACCCAAAAACAACCCCCCCCCCACAAAAAAAAACAGACTGGGGTAGATAGATAGATAATCGTCTTTATTTTCCAGGCGGGATTAAGGCCAGCTAGACCTTTTCTTCCATCCAACCTTTTATATAAATACATTTTCTGATTTCTAATTCGTGAATAAAAATTTTGAATTTACAATAAAATATTTGATAAAATAACATTAATTTACATTTGTAAAGTGCATAGACTACATATTATACATATAACACATTTATACTCTCATTCATACCATAATTATAAAATGAATTGACTACAGAAGTTAAAAACAAGCAAAGACATATTGTGAGTTTAAACATATTGTGCATTTTATTTGTCAGTATTCCCATGGCATTTTGTGAAATATAATTCATGAACTTTACTCCTAAAGATATTATTATAACTATTGATATGGGTGTCCCTGATGTTTGACGGTAGAGCGTTCCAAGTTCTTATTGCGCTGATAGTGAATGAATTGTCGAGTAAGTTTGTCCTGTGAATGGGGAAAATGAGTTGAGTACCTGTCCTTGATCTAGTGTTAAAGAGATGATTTGAATGGAGATACGTGAAGTTGGTAGCAAGATAAGACGGTAAAGAAGTTGACAAAACGCGATGAACGAGACAGACAGAGTGGAGGTTACGTCGATCATTTAGACGAAGCCATTGAAGATCTTTTCTTTGTAACTTGGAGTTAGGATAGTTACCAAAATATTATATTAGGGCCTATGCTTGAAAATTTATAATTATCTCTGATACAACTTTATACTAACCTCTTCCCCCCCAAAAAACACCCCCCCCCCCCTAAAAAAAACAGAAAATGGGTTATAGTTCCCAAAATCATGAAACATATTTGGAAAACCATTATTTTCTCTCTTATGAATGATTATGAAACAACCCAACCCCCCCCCCCCAAAAAAAAGATAGGGGTGGGATAGTTCCCAAAATTACAAAACATGTTTAAAAACTAATTCTAAAAAAAAAAACAGCAGGAGAGGTGGAACGCATATGTGAGCATAGCACATCATAGAAGTTGCCTTATCCCGCAAATACGTGGGCTTAGCAGTTAAAGGGTTAAGTCATGTTCAGTACAAGTAAATGGTATTCAAGCTTTTCATGTAATATTTTGGCGTTGATGCTGTTTAAGACAATGAGTGAAACAAATGTAAACAATCCTTTTTCCATTCCACTTATTAATAGCAGATTGCTTTGGTACACTTTGAATTAGCTATGTGATATTATCAAGAATTTATTTCTTTACAATTCATTCTTCAGGCTATATTTTCCAAAAAAACTCAGATTTGTTTGTCAATCTTTAAACATCTCATTACATAATCATTTTAAGTTTTAAGTTTCCTGCTAACCAGTCTTAGTTCTCAAATAAAATATATTTTTTAGAAGGGAGAAGTTAAACTTGAGCTTAAAAATAAAATGCATATTAATGGAATGTAGTAAATTTAGTTAAAAAACATTCAACTTATAGCATTTGCTGAAAATAAGAGTAGGATTTTCCCGGGTTTGTTTTTATTGTTATAGTGCTGAACTGAAATTTCAAGTAGTATACTAAAAAGATACCTGGAGCAACATTATTTAAGCCTACAGAATATAGAACAAAATAAAATCAGACAATTCAAGGTTGTAATAGGTAGTAGGTACTATATCCAATAGGGATGCACAATGATAAAATAACGATTATCGATGATTGAAAAGGTGACTGCTCCACCAAACGATAGTTTTGGTAAAATTATAGAAATGTTTCCAACTGACAGGCATGTGATCAAGATTATGACTCAAAAAGTGAGCCCCACAATGTTTCGGTCAGAAAAAGTGTGATATTTTTATTGCTAGCCTCTGCGGTCTCAAAATGTCTTAATTATTAATTTACAGTAGGCCTGTTATCATCATTACAAAATTCACAAATACAACAGCGGTGATATGGCGGCCTGCGTAAGCGCTGGCAATTTAAGATAGCCGTATGACGGGTTTTGGACGAGTTTTTTTTTTTTTAAATGAAATTTCAAAATGATTGTAAATATGAAACTAGTAGAAAAGGTAAATTGATTATTAAAATGTAATTATTGGACATACACTGTTCTTGTAAGAAATACTTTTTTAATAGTAATATTTCGACACTACGTAGTTGAGTGTCTTTCTCAAACTGCAAAATGATTATTTAAGTGTTTTTAACAATTTTTGAATACATATTGAATAATGTGTGCATCCCTAGTAGAGGTAGTCGCGTGATCAATATTTACTCACGTAACGTTAACTCATTTTCCATTTATGCAGTCACGGATAACAACTTTATTTTTATCTAACTAACGCACAGTCACGTTATATTTGCCAAGCAGCTATGCTCACTTACTCACGGCCACTCACGGTCTCACACACGCGAATCATTAACGAGAGATTAATCCAAGTGATGGGCAGACAATTCATTCAAGACATTGTTGGTTTATTACTTTTTCGTTCGCGTGTTTGTGGCTAAATATTAGAGCAGGAGTAGAGTGGCGGATGAGATGGGCTCCACGGTCTGCGCTGGAGCATTTACTGTCACGCACGCAAAATCACGGTACTTATTCATAGCATGCACGTGACTCACGTCACACGACCACCTCTAATCCCTAGTATCCAACCAAACACATTTTTAAATACTTAGTCTGTAGATCTTTATTGGATGAGCGTAGCGAGCGAAGCGAAGATTTCATTTCACTACACTGGAGAAAAAAATCCGGAATGTTTTTTTTTTCTTTCTGTATTTTTGTCTGTTTGTCCACACGATTCCGGCTAAACCGATACTCCGATTGCGATGAAATTTCATGGAGGCCTTCGAAATCTCTGAACTTAGAACTGCCACGTTTTTGAGCGCAATCGGGATTTTTTTCTCATAAAAAACGCAATTTTACGATTTTGTTTCGATTTTTAAAAACTTTCTTTGACTCATAACACCTACATGCTGTATCCGATTGTAATATTTTTTCACAGAACCTTAATTTCATGAATTAAGATATTCGTGCGAAATTTGAGCGTAATCGAAAAATTATTTCTCATGAAAATCAAAATTTTACGGGTTTTTTCTTTTTTAAAACAATTCTTTGACTTATTATACCTACATGCTTTATCCTATTGTAATTATTTTTTCACAGAACCTTAATTTCATGAATTAATATATTCCTGTTAAATTTGAGTGCAATCAAATATTTATTTCTTATGAAAATTGCAATTTTACGATTTTTTTCTTTGTTAAAAATTACAATTAATTAAAAAAATTAAGTTATTTTTTTATTTAATTTAATTTAATTTTAAAAAAATCTTTGACTTAGTAATGATTTTTTCACAGAACAACAGAAAATCCGCGTAACACATGGCAGCTCAATGCACCAATTACGCTCATCCAACAACGCGGCGGGACTTAAGCGTTTTCCTAGTTTATTTCATTTACCTACATTTCTTTCTTAATCTTTTATTTGTAATATAATTTTAGAGCTACAGATCCTTTTGATGAATATTTGATCCGCCCTTGCCATTCTTTCCCCTACTTTGATTTTGTTTTACGTGTGTACCATTGTTGGCAAAGGTCCCTATACAAATTTTGAAACATTAAATAACTACATGAACAGCTTAAAACTAATTAATTGATAATATCCAAACATCTACAACTTACAAGCTCTCCAGTTGACGATTGGTCGTTTTAACATCTCTTATCTTACTATGCTTAAAACTTTTGCTTTTCAAGTAGCAGAACATTAATTAATTGTGCTTTTCTCACAGTTTGGTAGTATGAGCCTGCACCAATCAGTCTGTAATTGTAAGCACTAATACAAAGTAGCTACATCTGGTTGCTGCTAGTCAAATGAAAAGATCTCTGGTCCTCACACTGTAATAATTACTGGTACTGTACTACTACAAAGTTACTTTGTTTGTTTCTCATTTACATGAGCATCACAAAACACTGTAGATGAAGGTTAGGTAACACAATATTTACAAAAGAATTTGCCATTTTATTTTGAATACATATAATATTGTAGTCACTGGTTGTGCAAGACACAAAACTACAATAAACCCAAAAGGTAATTAATTACCTGCCTTATTTCAGTTTAAACACTTCACTTGAATTCACATTGTTTTTAAGCTGTTTCCACTGCTGCTCAGCAATATTGGGGATATGTTTATATGGTTTTATAAGCTCACATTTATTGTTTTTGTTTTTATGGGTATAACTTTGAAGCATCGGAACTGAAACCATACCTTGAAAGTGACTTACATGACCAACTATCACACATGTATTGTGTAGTCTTGTTTTTCACGATCACGTTCTTGTCGATATCTAAAACAAAAGTTTTATTATATTTTTCTCTTTAGTTCAGTATAATTTTTAGAGAACCAAACTGGATACAATAGTTGAAGTTCGGAAGGGGCTGATATGAGTACGGATAAGATATATAGTGTAGCAAGGTACATTAAGATTATAATTGATTCGAACACACGTCCTTGTAGTGCCATACGCTTTGGACCTGCGCCTTAATCTTATGTGCCACATTGGACAGCCCTAGCTATGGTATAAATAATAAATATGCCAAATAGGTAATTAAATAGTAATATAATAATATAATCAATGAATGGGTCAATGACCTATGATTACATACATGCTGTATACAAGTAATAATATGCAAGTATAGTAGAGGGGTGTAGTAGATTCAAAACCAGGCATCTACACTTTTGACATTTTTAACACATTGAATGAGTAGGCCTAAGACATGAAAATTTAAATAGTAATTTTATTTACATTGCCCATACTGTTATAACTAAGATCAAGTTATCAAACACAAGCCATACCACCAATGATATAATACATAAAACAAAGATCAATTCAAACACATATCCACCAGGTCATGGCAGTGGATTCAGAATAGCCATTCCAAAATGGAGATGGCTGGTTTTGCTTCTGTGCCCCTCAGTACAGTAATATCAATTAAAAATGGGGCACATGGCGTACCTCTTGACTAGGGTGGAGAGCTCCTGCTCTAGCTCCTCATGTGGAAAAAGAGGCAACCTTTGCATGACCCCTGCATTCCGTCCTGTCTCGCGATCACATTCAGCCTCCGACAACTCCTGGTTGTCTAGGAAACCGGAGGGGGGTTGTAGAGGGACCACTTCCTGGCATGTACCTTTCTGCCTGTAAGGTCATCAACAATAAACTATCATCACCTATCACTTTACTGCAATAAAATTCAAGTTCAAGTTTTAACTAAGTTATCAGAACTATTCCATTGAGATTATGGTAGTGTTGTAATTTAATAGTGTTATCTTTTGACACAATTGGATGTGGAATACATTTGTTAGGAACCTAACTTTAAACTTAAAAGCTCAGCTAAGTAAATGTGATTCTTTGTTTTCTTTGATTGTACTCTTACTGCCTAGTAGACTAAGTGAAAGTAACTAGACAAATGTTTCTTCAACAAAAGCAAAAGATTACAATTAGAATTAGGCCAACTACAAGAAGTACTATTTGACTAGACTTGTTATTTACAAAATATTTTTAGAGATAAAGTGTTTACAAACATCAAGCTTTCATAGTTGGAAATCCAGGTTCATAGAACAAAACTGGAATGTCAGAAGTCGTTCCCTACATTTATTCTAAAGACAACCTATTCAAGTTTCTGCTAAGTCCTTGATTCTGTTAACACTACACAGTAAATAAACTTTATGTGTAAAATATCAATACATTTATTTAAATTCAACCTTGACAATGCACGAGTAGGTACCACAAGGATTCCATGGAAGCTGTATACTAGGCCCCACATTCTTTGGGTGCACACATTTTAATGATGAATGGGACAAACTCACAAAAGTAATGGATTGGAACGAACGGGTGCCAAAACAATATGAATTGGATAGAAACAAATTAATATTACAAGTTGTTGGGGCAATGCTAAAGAAGAAATTCAATACTCTACCAGTGAGTTCTGAAGCAGAAGGAGAAGAAGAAAAGAAGAAAGAAGTAATTTATTATACGGTCATGCAGATACATTGTGTGGCTATCGCAGCACCTACTTGCACTACCTGGAAGACGCCCCTCTCCGCGCCCCACCGCAACGCCGAGTTCTGTGTTTCACTTCTGGCGATGCTTCCGTTGACTCCGTGCTCGAGTCCAACTCAAATACAGAAGTCTCTATTACAGAAAGTGAAACAGTAACTTCATCTTGAAACATAAGTGTCAGCGGAGTGTTAAATTAGGGAATGCAGGCAACATATTTACTGTGTAGGGTACATATTATATTGCATTGCTTGTCAGTCATCATTGGAAGTAATGGTAATGAGTAATGACTAATAATTGTTATGAAATTAGTCTAATTTCATAACAATTCTACATTAGATATGATGATGAATAATTTAATAGAACAAAAAGTGTAGCTTATACTATACATGTTTTACTAAAACTTTTTTCCACTTATTATAGATTACTAAACAAATTGGATTGGTTGACCATTGAAACACACAAGATTAATGGTTTAAACTGTTTTGGATCCAGTCAGTAAACTTACTTTTTTTACTACTACCTGTAGGTCACCCAAGAATACATTGTAATTAAATACAGTAGTATGGTATTCTACATGACACTAACAAATAACGTTACAAAAGAAAAGTGAAAAGGAAATTTTATGGATAGTGTGTCTAGAAGTGTTTATTAGGCCCTACTAAAGTTTGATTGTACAAGACACAAAGTTTTTAAATGTCACTTTGCAAGTGTAACTGATATTATTAGTGATGACTGATGAGATGACACCAGAGGTAATTGTAAATTTGAGTGTGACTACTAACTACTGACTTTTTGTAAAAATGTTAGACTGAAGTCGATTAATCAATCCTCTTTGGGGCAGATCGTAATGTTACTGCATCAATTATCATACGAGGTTTCAAAGATGAAATCAACATAAACACATTTTGGTCTAAAATTCAAGCAGACTATATGATGTGCCTACCATGCTGGACAGGAGTTTTAGAGCCCCTGCCGTGGTTGACTTGTGGCAACCTGTATTGGGTGGGCAGGGGCTTGGCTTCTCTCCTGGGACTAGCTTCCCCTCCGCTGCTATCCGAGTCAGAGGGGCCGGGCTCGGTGCCCATAGAGCAACTGCGAGAGCGGTTGAACCCCTGAGCATCCTTGGGGAGGTGCGACGCAGGAGACTTGGTGCGGCGGTGATGGCCGCTAGAACTCGACGCGACTGCCACAGACATGGGAAGAGTTTGCTGGCTAGAGATGCATGAAATCTCTACGGGAAAAGGTATTGTTTAATTTTTGTTAACTCTTCATAACTAGAACTACATAATATTAGAGCCCCAGAAAAGAGTGTTAAATATAAATTAATAGAGCACCGATAATTGGGTGCGTGGGACATCGGTGTTTTGGATCATTGGGCCGAACTTTATTTCAAATAATAAATGCAATTTAATCATTTTTCTGTTATGCTTACATATTTTTCACGGCCTGACCTGTTTTTTGTCATCCCATCTATGTTTGCATCTTTGTTTAAAAGTGTCTTGAACCATTCATATTACCGTATGTTCAGGATAGAAAAGTAAGTAACTACTACTAAGGAAGTATTACAAAACTAAGTATAGATAAATAAGTACCTCACTAGTCACTAGTATATCTATTTTTTAAAGAAAACTCATTTGAAGGCAAGTAGGCCTGCAATATTCTTGATATTCTTGATATAATATTAAAAAATAATTTTGCAACAATAATTATCATAAATTTACCAAAAATTCAATGACAAGATCAGTTTGTATGGGAGACATAAACAATATACCGGTATTATGCATACCGGTACTAATGTTGTGAGTGGACAACTACAATGCAATTTGCATCAAGTGTACCACCATCGACTTGCCATTTTTGTCATGCTCAACAACACAACACAACAGATAATTAAACATTCTACAACATCATAATAAACTAGAGTTCTGTTACCTAAACTGAGGCCATCTGGTGGACTTTTGGATGTCCTTGAAAGTCCTTTGATCTCCGAAGAGCTTCTAGATCCGCTGGACTTTGCACGGACTCTGGAATAATAGTCCTTGTTGGACTTAGTGCCGTATCCTGACGTGCTCGGGCGTCCGGCGTAGCACTCTTGTTGACTGAACGTTTGGAACTGGACCGAGTAGTCCATAGTCTGAGTGTTGTTGGCCGCGCCTGGTAGGCTGAACGTAGCGTAAGGACAAATCTCGTAGTCTTGGCCTAAACCCGTGGGTGAATGCATGCAGAACATAAGCGGGCTGGTTCACAGCAAGAAAAGTCAAAAGATTGTCACACTGGCTCAGTTGGTTTAATTAGTAAAGATAATGCCTTGATAATATAGTAAATATTTGTTTAAAGTAAAAGATACCTTTCAGAAACCCAAAGTATTAAAAACCAATCTTGAGGTTTGTTAAATATATTGGTTTAGATTGCATCAGGTCTCCTTCAAAACATTTAATGTAACACAAATAAAAGATGCAAAAATTATGAAGTGAAAATCAATTTTTTGTGATAAAAAGTGTGTGATGGACAATCTATTGACTTTTATCAATGGAAATAACAACGACAGTACCTACCTACATGAAATGGGGAACAATATTGAACAGCAAGAAAACACATTTACGATAATAACAAATGGCAAGTCGATGTTGCTTTTTTGTAACAACAAATTTAATTTTGTTTTAACATACCATTGTTTAAAATGAGAAATCGGTAACAACTATTGGCATGCAAAAATTAAAACAGACACGTGTTTATTACTTACTATTTGTTTTTAGGCAATTTATAATATGCTATATATGGCTAATGCTAAATGTAAACCAACTTATTGATCAGCAATTTCTCCTGTATTGTAGTCAATCAAGTTTTTTTTAGATCAAAACAAAAACCTTGAAGATATAGGCTTTAGAAAAAAGTATAACAGAAAACAAATATGTACTATGTACTTATAGAAATGAAAATAGTATGCACGGTGTACCAGATTTTCTCTGCAAGTAGCCTAGATACTCAATCATGGGAATTTTCAAAGATTGTTTCACACAATTGGACATCAATAAAAAAGCTTTCTATCATAAAACCAAACCCAAAATATAAAAACAAAAATACTAAGTGTTTACATGTATACATTATACAATCAAATGTCTCATAACATCCTTGCTAGAGATAGGTAACTAGAGTATAGGGTGTCCATTCGTCCCGTTAAAAACGGGACAGTCCCGTTTTTTAGGGACCTGTCCCGGTGTCCCGACAACTGTTCATGGGACGCTGTTTTGTCCCGTTTTTGTAAATTCACCGATTTCACGTGTAGCTCGTGGCTCGTCTGCTGTAAATTTACGGAATACGCGTATTCTGTATACACTTTTCTGCTGGCCTTGACTTTGCACGAATGAATGCGTCATCAGCAGGCGGAGTGTAGAGGGGGGGTGGGGTTGGTTGACGGCATCAGTTATACGAATTGTCCCGAGCCCCAACGAAGTTGCTGTCGTTTTGCAGCCAAGCAACATGATAAAACATAACTATGAGTATCACAATAAATAAATACATTAATATTAATATTTTAATTTGATAATTCACCCAAAACAAACCTTCCTTGGGTCCTTGCTTGCTCAGATCGTTGTAAACGCTGTCGTGAGGAAAAAGTATCAAAAAAAATTTAGAGTGCTTGCAAGCCTACTTTGCCTGCTTATTTGTAGAACTGATTGTATTCAAACAGATAGAATATATAGTTCGCAATTCGATATTTAATTATTTTTAGCAGCAATTGAATGGTGGGGAAGCTAATTTTGATTTGAAAACATATTTTTACTTCATAACCTCACTTTTACGAGATAGTTTTTTCGTCTCGTACGCGTGAGTGTGTAAAATGCCGCCGCCTTAGCGTGTGTTTTCAATGACGATGTTAAGATGGACTTTCCTTATCTTCTTAAACACGAGACTGATAATGACTAAGTGTTTTAAACGATCTGCAAAGCAACATTTTTTTTAGTAATTATCCATTAAGGTAATCCCCCGAGTTGCCATTTTTCAGTTAAAACATGACAAAATAATTGTAGTATGGTGAAAATTTTTTTCGCCTTCGGCGAAAAGGCCTCCGCCGGCTGGGGCTTTGCCCCAGTCCCCAGCTACAGCCGCCGGAAGTTTGTCCCGCTTTTTTGGTTTGAAAATCTGGACACCCTACTAGAGTAGGGTAATTTTAATTTATAAATAATAATACTCAAATCTAATCTAAAAATTAAATTAATGATCAATGAGCAGAAAATGAGAGAACTTTCTAAACATGGATAAATAAAACAGTAAAATTTTGCTAACGAAAAACACATTCAATCCAACAATGCTGTCCATAATCAATAATCATAACTTAACCACGATCAACTTTTAAAATAAAACATTTGCATTTATAATTATTATGTAGTGCAATTTCTGCATTTAATTTAGATGGCATAGAACTCCCCTAATGTACAAATCTAAACTACCTTTGGTTTGAAAGCTAAAAATTCTTTCTAATTCCAATTAGAGGTTTGACTTAAAAGTTAAAACTGTAAAATTCAAACCATTGTTTTCTGTGTTTTTTTAATGAACGTCGTCCTTTTTTCCCCTATATCTATAAAAATCTTAATCCGGCAGTTAAGTATGCTTTTCTAAACAAAATTTTAAAAACATATTAGCAAACCACTCTTAAATAAATACAGTTAATGAATAATCAATCAATCAAGACCACAGGAGGAAGGAGGAAGCATAAGAGACAACACAAAAATAAAATAAAGTGAAAGCTAAACGTTTGGGGACAGGCAAACCAATAATTTGCCGAGACCTGAGGTATCGCTTCCCTTGTGGCCACTAAGTGATGAGTCACCTTTCCGTGCCGGCGATGGAGAGTACAGTTGTCCGGTTTCACCTTGCTGGTCTGTGTTGCGCTGGTTCTGAAGCTCTGCAAGAGACTTTGCAGCGAAGCCAGTTTCCCCTTGCTTGTAGCCAGCATAGTGCCTGGTGACAAGAAAAATATGTGTTGAATTGAAACATTAAATGTCATTCATTTACTGATGCTGAATATTTATTGGATGAGCGTAGCGAGCGAAGCGAAGATTCCATTTCACTACACTGGAGAAAAAAATCCGGAATGCTTTTTTTCTTTCTTTCTTTCTTTCTTTCTTTCTTTCTTTCTGTATTTTTGTGTGTTTGTTAACACGATTCCGGCTAAACCGATACTCCGATTGCAATGAAATTTTATGGAGACCTTCGAAATCTCTGAACTTAGAACTGCCACGTTTTTGAGCGCAACCGGGAAATTTTTTCACATAAAAAACGCAATTTTACGATTTTTTTCGATTTTTAAAAAATTTCTTCGACTTATAACACCTACATGCTTTATCCGATTGTAATGATTTTTTCACAGAACCTTAATTTTATGAATTAAGATATTCGTGTGAAATTTGAGCGCAATCGAATAATTATTTCTTATGCAAATTGCAATTTTACGATTTTTTTCTTTTTAAAAAATTACGTTTAATTAAAACAATTAAGTTAATTTTTTATTTTATTTAATTTAATTATAAAAATTAAGTTAATTTTTTATATAATTTAATTTAATTAAAAAAAATCTTCGACTTAAAGAAATGATTTTTTCACAGAACAACAGAAAATCCGCGTAACACATGGCATCTCAATGCACCATATACGCTCATCCAACAACGCGGCGGGACTTAAGCGTTTTCCTAGTGTACAATATTGTTGAACATTAGATGCAACAAACTACCTAATAACAATGTTGCACTTTATTTCAGCATGTCACGTGGGGAAAGAGGGAATGGGAAGGGGGGATTTTAAAATCACCAGTAAATCTTTAATCTTGTAGCAATTATCTTGCTTTGAGTTGTTATTCAACTATTTTTTTGAAGCATCACTTAAAAACCAACTGTTTTATTTATCACTTTCTAAGTGTGGAAAATGCTTATATTGCCTTAGATTGGAGAAGGGTTGACAGGCTGGGAAAGCAAAGAGAACATAAAGCCCAGCCTGAAGGGCTATGGGCCACAAAACTTCTCACCTGCTGATGACAACTGCAGCTAATTTAAAGTTGTTACTAGGGATGACATCGGGTACTCGGGTACCCGACTCCTACCCGACTCCTATTGGAGTCGACTCCATTTTCAAGGAGTCGACCCCCCCCCCAAAAAAAAAAAAAAATTATTTAAAAAATAAAATAATTATTTAATGATAAATTGAATGAGATTGCACTTGTTGTCTCGTTAGTCGTTATCTTATCTCAAAACGTAAACATAAAACATCAGCGAGAGTCTTGGCCGGGCCAAGAGACAAGCAAGCTAGCGGGTGGAGTTAGTTATTGGGATTTTAGGGCACAAAACATTAAAGTTAACAGTGCCCATCGAGGGTGGGGGGGGGGGGGAACGGCCGGACAGCGTTGTGCAACTAGAGTAGTGGGCTAAAAATAACTTTTGCAAAAAAAAAAAATAAATAAATAAAATATTGCGGATCGGGGAGTCGACTTCTACCCGGTTCCAAAGGCTCCGGAGTCGACTCCAATATTTACTACCCGATGTCATCACTAGTTGTTACCTTAATCCACGACACGTTTCGTCCTTCTGGGACTCGTCAGGCGGTTGGTGGCGCGTCGTGGTGGCGCGTCGTGGATTAAGGTAACAACTTAAATTAGCTGCAGTTGTCAATAGCAGGTGAAAAGTTTTGTCGCCCCCAGCCCTTCAGGCTGGGCTTTATGTTCTCTTTGCTTTCCTAACCTGTCAACCCTTCTCTAATCTGTTTTATTTATCACAATGAATCACACACTAAATATATTTTCTACAAATTGCTAGAAGACTGAATTTGAATCATAGGCAATATGGCATGTGTCTGTGGATCTCTCATCAGTTCAGTTGAAATATCAAATTTGGAAACATACACTCTCATTCAAACGTAGATGCCCATCAAAAAGTCTATATTGAAAATATTTCATGTACTACGGTACTTACCTCCTATGAATGATGATGCAGATACAGATAGATGCTGCAACAGTGCAGATGATGCCAGATATTATGGGTATAATGACATTTAGTTGCGTATAGAAAGATCCTTGCTGTTCCGACATATCGGGAATCATTTCAGGCAGGATGGTTTCTCCCGTTCTGGTCTTGGTTGCGAAGACAAACTCTTGAAGGCTGGAGCCGGCATCATTGTGCGCAGTCACCCGGAGGGCATACCACGAGGCGGGATGCAAGTCCGGAATAACTAGTTCTTCCTGCTGGATGTTGTTGGAAACTAAAGTCCAAGAGCTTTGACTGCGCGATCGATACTGAACAACAAAATATTGCATCGGGCAGCCGCCGCTGGGCCATGCATCCAAGAATAATGTTACTGATGTAGAATTTACAACAATCAACTCTTCTAGAGACGGTACTCGTGGGGCTGTAATAGAAGAGTATGTACTTTCAATTATGCATTTTTAACCATTTTGTTTTACTTTGTTTAATTATGCATACAATTAAAACAAAAAATGTTATATTATGCACAATAAAATGTCAAAGAATAATTGGAATTATATATATATATATATATATATATATATGTTATATATTAGAATCACAATTGTAAACTTGTCGGGTTATTTCGCCACGTCGATTTGACTTACCCATGTCAACGTTTCTGGACCGCTCTGGGTCCTGTCATCAGGACGACAGGACCCAGAGCGGTCCAAAACGTTGACATGGGTAAGTCAAATCGACGTGGCGAAATAACCCGACAAGTTTACAATTGTGATTCTAATACTTCGGGCCACGAAAGCCTTAAAAACTTAATATATGTATATATATATATATATATATTTATATGTATATATATATATATATATATATATAATATATATGTAACAAAATTTGAAATTAAATATGCACAATAAAATGTCAAAGAATAATTGGAATAAGATATATGTTAACAAAATTTATGAGATGCTAAATACTATCGAATCAATATACGCCATGTGGTATATCAATTTCAAAATAAAGTAGAGCCTACTATGTATGTAGTAAGTATTTACTATTTTTTATTATGCAATGCAATTAGATAATTATGACATGAATTTCTGCTGACAAAATATGAAGGAGGGAAAGAAACTCACCTCCACCCTTCGTTGAAGCAGTGATAGTTGAGCTAGGTTTTCCAGATCCTACGGAGTTTGAGGCGGTGATGTACAATTGATAGCTTGAGCCACACTTCACTCCATCGAGGGTGTACGTCTTGCGATCAGGATCTATCGCAAGCTCCTGCCAGTCACCAAACTCTCTTTTGTAGGTCAGCTTGTAACCTGTACAGAGAGACTAGGTAACATAAACTTAGAAAGTCTACAATTCAAAAAAATAATATACGTACTTACAATAAGAGTTATAAATTCCAGGTGGGAGACCAAGGGGGTGGGGAGGAAAGTGTGAGGAATGTTGTGAAACAGTAAGGAGGAGACAGGAATGTGGTGGATAGGGAAGAGTGGTGGTAGGAGAGAAGAAGATGGAGAGGCATATCTTCAATGTCGACCCAATGCAGAGTTGGATGTGTCAACTAATTGTGATGATAACAGAACTATTAACTTCTTGAGATGTAAGACAAATATATTTGTTATGGCTTGTTATGTAACGACCTGGGCAGATCGTCGCTGTTTAAAGTGGGCATGCAAGTGTCTCAATCCCAACCACATTCACACGGGTTTTGCTGGGCACACAAGTGTCTCAATCCCAACCACATTCACACGGGTTTTGCTGGGCACGCAAGTGTCTCAATCCCAACCACATTCACACGGGTTTTGCTGGGCACGCAAGTGTCTCAATCCCAACCACATTCACACGGGTTTTGCTGGGCACACAAGTGTCTCAATCCCAACACATTCACACGGGTTTTGCTGGGCACGCAAGTGTCTTAATCCCAACCACATTCACACGGGTTTTGCTGAGCATGCAAGTGTCTCAATGTAAACACATTCACATGGGTTTTGCTGGGCACGCAAGTGTCTCAATGCCAACCACATTCACACGGGTTTTGCTGGGCACACAAGTGTCTCAATGCCAACCACATTCACACGGGTTTTGCTAGGCACGCAAGTGTCTCAATCCCAACCACATTCACACGGGTTTTGCTAGGCACGCAAGTGTCTCAATCCCAACCACATTCACACGGGTTTTGCTGGGCACGCAAGTGTCTCAATCCCACACACACACACACCCACAACCTAAGCACTTTAGCCAATTGAGGGAATAAGTATCTTGTAACATATTCCTCCTGATGATCCTCGTTGCAAAATAATCGCCCTAGACACGTGCCAGGGGGTCAGGGGAAGGGGTACGTTACAAGGGAACAAAAATTAGTAGTGCGGGAATCAGCATTATGTCTAATGCACATTGTGTACAAGTAGTGGAGCATAATGTAATTTAGTATAACCTAGAACTGAAATGATATTAAAATACTTAAGTTTAATTAGGGATGCAAATGTGCTTTTTGTCTTTGCACCGAAACATGTATTACGCTTTTTAACTCGATAAATGCATAAAACAAAAAATGACAGTCAATGACAATCAGTTAACAGTTAAACTAGGTTTTAACAAGCAACAATATCTTTCACAGATATTTCTTAGAAATGCGAACAAAAAATCTTAAGATGAGTTAATAGTCACATTGATATTGACAACGTTATGACTTTTTATTAAAATGACCTTTACCAAGTTGTTTATAAAAATACATAAGAGCACATGACTAATCTTTGGTACAATGTTAAACACTAAATATTCATGGAAGTTGCATCTGCATGTTAGCTCACCATTAATTGGGCTTCCTCCATCATCTCCTAACCTCCATTGTAAAGCTATACTCCTGGTTGTTGTGACTGGAACTAGAATGTTAGGAGGCCCGGGAGGCACTTGTACGACCAGATCGTAGCTGATTTCGTCACTGCCGAACATGTTTTCGGAAACACAAGTATAGTTTCCGGCGTAGTCTGGTTGTAGTGGGCCAAGCTCTAGCTCCCCATCTGCCAAGAGGCGAACTAAGTGGTTGTTAGAGGGAGGGATGAGGGTTCCTGTAGGACTTCTCCAAGTGCGATTGGGCTTTGGCAGTCCAACAGCATGGCATGGAAGAACTACTTTCCGCCCCGATCCACCCACTACACGGCGGGAGAAGGATGCTATCTTTGCAGGGGCTATAAACAAAAACAAGAATTATACATTATAATTTAAAAACCCTATAGTACAGTAGTACAGTTAAAACACAATTATTCATATAAATAAAATATTCTGTAATAATTATGAGTAGGGTACTTTGAAGTAGAAGACAATTCACAAACACACCTTATAAGTTTTTAATTTAAACTAAATTATGATGGTAAAAACGATCATTGTGCAAGGCATTTCAAAATAGGCAAGAATCATGACAACAAACTCTGGGCTTATTGACTAATTAACAAAAGTAGGTAGGCCTAATAGGTATGATAAAAAATTCACAGATAACAAATTACACTTCCAACGTATTTAGCACTAAGGTAAATAGTAAATACTAGTTTACATTGTATGTGCAGTGTGAATAATACTTACCTATATCTGCAACTTGCCAACATTTTAAAATTTGTTTATTTTAAACACATACAACATTGCCGTCACTATTTTTTAGGTACTACTTAGAAATTAAATTAATTAACAAACAGTACTTACCTCTTGACGTGGGCAACTGTGTGACCTTCATACTGCCCTGGCCCTCCCCGACAACAGTTGAGGCGGTCACCCAGAACTCATAGCGCTGGTTCTAACAGTACTTACCTCTTGACGTGGGCAACTGTGTGACCTTCATACTGCCCTGGCCCTCCCCGACAACAGTTGAGGCGGTCACCCAGAACTCATAGCGCTGGTTCTAACAGTACTTACCTCTTGACGTGGGCAACTGTGTGACCTTCATACTGGCCTGGCCCTCCCCGACAACAGTTGAGGCGGTCACCCAGAACTCATAGCGCTGGTTCTCCTTCAATCGATGCACTTCGTACATCAACTCACGATCCCCAAATACAGTCTCCTTCTGAATCTCCTATAATCAAAAATATATCTTATCTTTACCAAAATGCTACCATAGAATTGAAATATATCACAGTTAATTTATCTTCCTCAATAATGCACAAATATCAATCATATACCATTGGAGACAATTGGCAGATTCAGCAAGTTGCAACAATATCCCATGTTCAAGTTAAACATATTATATTACCGTAATCACGTTACGTATAAAGCACTCATCAATGTGGATGATAGAGAAAAGTGACTCTCAACTACGGTATACAGAATATTATTTAGTAACCACTTGATGTACCTTGGTGCCATGTTGTTGCAATGAATGAACATACACGTTGAACTTGATGATGTTGCCGTTAGGATCAAATGGTCTGGTCCAGGCTACAATGATGCTGTCCGAGGTCATTGCATGAGCTTTGATCTTCTCCGGAGGCCCAGGGACTACGCACAAGAAATACAAACAATTTTTTATCCAGCCTCGGTAGTTCTAGGTCTAATGTGTAGATAGTGGTCCAATATCTGTTAACTTTGTACTGATTGATCTAAACTGGAGTTTGAAATACGTATTGTTCATTGATTGATTTTCTTCAAAACATTATTAGACAAAATCACCGATATATTTCATCAAGTATTCATTTATTATGCTTATCAATTGCTTCTTAATATACATAAAGAACAAAAGATTGTAGAAAGTCTTACCGTCCTCTTCAGTCATGCAGAATACAGGGCTTGAACGAACACCCTCCCCACTTGACGTGAAGGCAAGCACACGAATGCTGTAGTTCATAAACTTCAACAAACCATGCAAGTTGGTTTCAAGATTGGTTGTTTTCTTGATTTCAACTTCAGGTTGATGTCCTATAAAAATAAAGTATATGTTTGGGATTGTACCTCGTGTTGAACTAATGCAGGTACGTGAGTGCAGACAGTGATCATTGCAACAAAAATGTATTTTGAAACTACAATAAGTATTTTTTTACATGGTTTATTTTATTATCAAACTTTATTTGAATGAGAAAACCAGTGCCTCCTAGGAGGCAGTGGAGAAAACCATTGTGAACATGGGGAATAGGTAGAGACAATAAATTCACCTTTATTTCAGCATTTTCTATTATGTAAATAAATAACCATTTGAATTGAATTTACTTATTTTGTTCACCATTTATTTCTTGTCAATCCTATTCAGTATTCACTATTCAGTCACATGAACGTGTTGTTAGCTTTGCTAAGTATTGTATTATATGTCAGTATTGAGCAGGCAGAGAATCGCTTATGCTGGTAATTCATTATCGATCGATCATACTAACATTAATTATTAATCAAATTCAAATTTATATTATCATTTATCAAAAGAAGCATCAAAATAAATAAATAAATAAATAAATTGTATTTAGAGTCTACCCACTCAGTTATATAACTGATTTTCAGTGGGGGACTTTAAATCAAAGCGACTAAGCCAACCCTGTAGGCCCCGACGCAATCGGCGAGTGAGCGATAACCAACCAAAGATCGTTATTTTTAATAGGAAATATAGCAATCAGTGGTATGGACAGTGCGAACACCCGCGAATCAACGCCAGAATCAACAAGGCCGATTCAGCACAACTCTGAATTTATTATGTGCTTCGTTGCTGACGGCTCCAAAGTCACCGTTTACAAACTCCTAGGCAAGAACTGATGGACTTAAGTCCAAATCAGAAGTTAAAAAACTTCTGACTATGGCGGGAATCGAACCCTGGACCTTCTGCATTGAAAGCAGATACGCTAACAACAAGACCAACGAGCCACACAACAAGACCAACGAGCCAAATGGCCAAATGGCAACCCTAAAAACTCAAAATTGCCATGGGCAGGCGTAGAATGTCAGCAGGCCATGTGCTTACCTTGCGATGAATTGACTTGCTGATAGACAACCTTGTACCCCTCGACCAAACCGTTGCGATGGTCGGCAGGTGGTGGATCCCAACGCACCCTCACACTTTGCGGAGACAAGGCAGAGCACCGCAGATCCTGGGGAGGCAGGTCCGGAACTGTCCAGAAATAAACATTGCTGAATATCACACTGTACAAGATAAACAGAGTTCCAAGATAGCTCTGTAGATTAACCAATATCACAAAAGACCTGGCAAAAACAGGCGGGTCCAAGTCGACTGCTATGCAAGTGATTCAGTGTATACATGTGTACCACGAGTTATTGCTAGATAAAACAAGAGGTAGGAAGCGGCGAGGTGATAAAAGATCCTGCGACCGCATGTGTTCCACACGGCTGCCGGCGAGAACTATGCCATATGGCGCTAGTATCTATGGCACACACCCTAAAACAGAGAATGAACTTGGCCCGGAGGTGCGCACACGAAATGGCAGGGTACATATAGTCAATTTTTGGGAGAAGATTTGAACTTCAGCTTTAAAGTAATACTTATTCATTTTGCAATGTTGGCTTATTATTGTTATTGGCTTGTTATAGGCCTAAATAGTTAGGTATTGTATTGTGGTATTGGTTGTGGTATTGTATTATTGTAGCTGTTACTATTAATATTGCCAAAAATATTAAAATTAAACTATCACTTCATAGAAAAATAGAAATACATTTTAAAAATTAAAATTTTTATAATAATTATAAAAATTTTAATTTTTAAACAATTAAACAATTATTGTTAATAACCATGATTGAATGCTAGAATTCAACAACAATTTTATTATTTATATCACAAAAATATAATACTAATACTGTAATAACAAACATTCAAAAGTTCCCAAAGGTGTGTATTTCTACTACTATTATTGTTAAAAGGAATTAACACTTAACAAAATAACATACACCAAATTAATAATAATTGAGGTGTGTCTCTATGTTTTGCACTAAAGAAATATAATTTACCCTAATACATTTTACTGATATATTGTTATATAGCCCACATAAAAACACATACAAATAAATAATGTAAAATATATAGCATATAAAACAATAAAATACTACGAATTTGAATAATTGTTTTTTACTTAATATACATGGGCAGTAGACAAGAAGCATACAACATACAAGGACACCCGCTGTTAGACTGAATCTATTTTTATTTCCGATGTGATGACAAATCAGTCACTATGACACAGAACTTTATGTAAGCTTATTCCAATGCAAATGTTTACCTGCCGGATGGTTCTTCTCTAGAACCCAAGGGCTTAATTCTAGGATGCAACATCAATACTATTTGCCTATTTTGTATCAAGCATTAGGCTCCCGTTACAATTATCTTCCCTCTCTTCTTTCGTTTGTCAATTTACTGTTCTACTGTATAATATTATTAAAAGATACATTTATGCTCTTTGGGATAAAAACAGGAAGACATAAAAATATACAACTTTACAACAAAAGTCTATGCCAATTTATGCCAAATTTCAAACCGGGTCTGGTGTTCCGTATGAATGCACAGACATGTCCCTCCTTTGTTTATTTCCCATAGAGCTTACCCCATTGAGGGTGACAAACAATGCATGCCATATTTACCTACCACCCTCCAAAGTTGTGACGAGCAGTGGTGGTGACGGTGGTCCAGAACCAACTTGGTTGAACGCTCGGACAGTCACCTCGTAGCGAGTGTAGTGACGCAGCGCGGGCAGTGTCACCTCAAGCCTGTGCCGTCCGCGTACTGTCCGGACTAAAGGTTGGACGGTAGAGCTGGCAGTTATCTCATGATACCCTACTTGGTAACCTAGGATCTCGCCATTGGAGTAGCTCAGAAGTGGGGGCTAGACATACACATGGAACATCACTTTACCTGGAGTAGGGTGTCCCAAACATAAAACCTCCCTAATTAATTTCCTGTTTCTATGGTAGAGCATGGAATCTAATTCACGTCCACGTACCGTATGGACTAAAGGTTGGGCGGTAGAGCTGGCAGTTATCTCATGATACCCTACTTGGTAACCTAGGATCTCGCCATTGGAGTAGCTCAGAAGTGGAGGCTAGACATACACATGGAACATCACTTTACCTGGAGTAGGGTGTCCCAAACATAAAACCTCAATAATTAGTTTTCTGTTTCTATGGTTGACCAGGGAATCTAATTCAAGCGTCCATTTGGGTTAAAAAATTATAACCTGCCCTGTTACAAAGAAGATATGTAGCCAACCTACATAAACAACAATAAACAACAATACTGGTAGTTTATAAAATGGGTTTAAGTTAGCTTGATTTGCATAGATGTTTTTAACTGTTAAGTTTATTTCTTATCCCAACTTTAACTTATTATTTATTTCACTGAAATTTGTTTATGTTTTAAAATTTTAAACCAAAAGACTCAGATATAATTATGTAATAAAACTATAAGCATGTATGAATAGTAGGATGGAAAGAAAGATGTTGATTAAAAAAAATTAGGGTTTGCGTTTAACATTACATCTCACATCTGTAAGCCGAAAGATGGACTTACGTCCAACATAAATTATAAAGATAGTTTTGCGTTACCTTCCATCGTATAAGAAGAGTTTCGGGGCCTGAAGTCTCCGCCGTCACATCAATGGGGGGTGCGCTTGGAGCTGGAAGACAAGGCAAATTATTTACAATATGCCTCAAATAAGTAGGTATCCATCATGCATACTAATTTATTACTTATTATTATTAGTTATTTTATATATTACTTATTGATTGGTAGTAGTATTCATAAAGTACAAACATGTACAATATGGGATATGATGATCCAGAAATTACATATAATCCAATTCCAACTGGGAATTGAACTATGGAGTCTCCTGCTTGCATAAATAATCAAACATGTAACAATAATCAGTAGGGATGCACACCAGTGGCGGAACTTCGTTTCATGGGCCCGCCCACAAAATTTCTATGGGGGGCCCTTCTAACAGATACACACATACATAGGCTCAGTGTTGTATTCAGGCTTTTCATCTCGGGGGGGTTATATAATATATAATATCCCGATGGTAATATATAAGGACCAAGTATGGGAGGTTTGGGAGGCGAAGCCCCCCAACAAAAGCGCCGCAGTCAAAAATTTTCAAAATCAAGCTTTTAGAGTGCATTTGGTGCGTTTCAAAAAAAAGAAGTGGCCTGAATGTAATACCAAAATAATGTAGTTTTTGTGTGTTGTTGTGTTGTGGACGCTAAAAGTTCCTAAATATCCGCTAGATTTCACCTTCAAACCGCTAGATTCACAAAACGGTCATTTAAGCAACGAAAACAAATACAATATTTTCCAAACAGGGTGAAATACTGAGTTTTTTTACAAAGTTTTTTTTTCAACGGGGCCCCCTAAACGGGCCATTATTTTTTTGATTGTTTATTTATTTAATACAACTTTTTTTATTTATACATAGTACAAAGAAAGGCAATGAATATGATACAAAAAATTAGTGATACAAATGATGATATACAAACAATGATGAAATATGAAATAAATAGAAAACATTTCAATAATAGAATAATATACTAAATCTGAAGGTAAGAAAAACAATGTTATAATTAGTCACCAAAGAATTCATTAATGGAGTAATAAGATTTTGATAATAAGAATTCTTTGAGCTTGGTTTTGAAAGATATTGGTGAAGATAACATTTTTATATAAGTTGGAATTTTGTTATAAATAGTAAGGCAAAGATAGTGAGGACTTTTGGAATATAGGGACGTATTGTGAGAAGGAACAGGGATTTTGCCTGATGAACGAATTGAGTAGGAGTGAATGGAAGAGTTTTGGGGGAAGAGAGATGGATTATTGTTGACGAATATTGCTGCTTGATGAATAAGGGAGCAAGCAAGAGTAAGGATATTAAGGGCAGGAAATAAACTTCTGCACGACCTTAGTCTAGAGGCCCCAGCAATGATACGAACCGCTCGCTTTTGTAGAATGAAAATTTGTTTCGCCTGGGACGAGGCTCCCCAGAACAAAATACCGTAAAAAATATGGGAATGAATCAGGGCATGGTAAGAAAGCTTAAGGGAGAGAGGACCGACAATCTTCTTTAATCTTCTCAGAACAAAACAACCACTCTTGATTCTAGATGCTACATTGTCTACATGAGGTGACCACTAATAAATTGGAAAACGTGAGACCTAAGAGCTTAACTTTAGAAGCAAGAGCTATGCTTGATCCATCGATTCGGATAAGGGGGCTTAATTGAAGAGAGGGCAACTTGGAGTGAAAATATAAGTAAGTAGTTTTGGAAGGTTGGAGAGAAAGGAGATTATCAGAGCAGTAATTGGACATAGTAGATGCCTGCTTATTACATTCTTGAGTAAGTTGTAGAAGTTCATTTTTGGGGACCGTTAATAAGTGACTATAGAGTCATCAACATACTGTGATAAAATTCCAAAATCAAATGCATCTGGCATATCATTTACATAAAGAAGAAATAAAGTGGGAGCCAGTATAGTACCTTGGGGTACCCCACTGAGAAGGGATTGAGGAGCAGAAAGGTTCACTGTGATCTTGTTATGTTGAGCGGAACGTATCTCGATAACTTGATTGTGATTTGATAAAAATGAAGAGATCCAACTATTAGCGATACCCCTTATTCCTAGACTTTCAAGCTTGTAGAGAAGAATATGGTGATCAATGGTATCAAACGCTTTACTGAGGTCGTAAAATATCCCAATCGCCTGATCACCTCGGTCTAGGGAGTCATAAAGAGATGAAAGAAAGGAAAATATAGCTGATATTGTAGATTTGCCCTTGATAACCATGTTGGCAAGGTGCTAATATGTTATTTTTGCCTAAGAAAGTAGCGAGTCGTATATATACATGACTTTTTCAAATATTTTAGAAAACAAAGAGATGATTGAGATTGGTCTGTAGCTGTTAGGATCGTCTTTCTTGCCCTTCTTCTTATAAAGAGGAATTACTTTGGCAACTTTGAGTTTGGTAGGAAATGTTCCAGAAGTAAAAGAAGTGTTGATTATATAGGCAACAGGGGAAGCAATGTAAACACTACATTTGGAAAGGATTGAACCAGGGACTTCGTCCAAACCTGCTGAGTGTTTATTGCTGAGTGTTTTGATAATTTTTGATACTTCGATATGAGAGGTTGGATTTAAAAACATTGAACTGTCAATGCATTTCGAAATGACAGGAAGTGAAGAAGGGGACTTAGCGGTTGGTCTATTGTTAATTCCACTTTTAATAAAAAAGTCATTGAGATGATTTGAAAGCGGGGTAGGGTCCGAGATCAGAGTGTCATTAAATTTCAAGGTCAAGTTATTGGCTGATTTTGGAGCACTTGTGATTTTATTATGTGCCAAGATGTTTTACTTTTACACTTATTTGTAGCAGACGAAATTACCTGGTCATGATGGTTACGTTTAGCCAGTCTGAGGTTCTTTGTGTGAACTTTTTTACGAATTTTGTAGTGATGTTTTAGAACAAAATCTTGGAGGTACACTTGCACTTGTAATTAAGATGACGAAGATATTTTGATTCAGTCCGATGGTAATGACTAATGAGTAATCCAAGGACTTGGATTGGCTCTCTTTTTCTTTTTTTCTTTTTTGCGGGCCTGCCCGCAGTTGCGGACCCTGCGGGCGCCTAGTTCCGCCACTGATGCACACGATAATCTATATTATCGACTTATTATTACCAAATAAATTGAACAACTAAAAGGGTGACGACTGATGAGAATGACTTCTGACTGTATCGATATAATCGAAAATATAATTAATATCGATTTGATTATGAAATGAATGAAGGAAAAAAAAAGATGCATATCCCTAATAATCGGTAACACTTAAAACACTCGCTGCAGTATGAAAACAAAGATGCACTTGTAACAGACCAGAATATGATATGAAATGATAGAAAGTTTACTACAGTAACAATATAATACAAAAATCATATGCAAGTATCTTACCTTCTTGCAAAGTGTGAGCCAAGGTTGTATCACTAGCTGGGCCAGCTCCTACGTCGTTAACTGCCAATAACCGTAGGCGGTAGGAAGTAGCAGGACGCAAGTTACCCAGCCTGAAAGAGCACATTACCATACCTCCTGTAGTACTAGGACTTTAGGAGTATATGAAATACCATAATTTAATAGCTTTCATTACAAAATGCACTACCTATTAAAAATTTGAAATAGACATGAACGAACGAATTTTAACGTTTTACTTTTAGGCCTACTCACCATAACTACCACTTGCGGTAAATGTTAGGCTTATGCAATCACTTATGTTTATTTTTACTAGAACCTGATGTTTTTTTACTGTCTACATTGCTTTTTTGGCTGAATTTAAAAAATGTATTACCTAATTTAATGTATTTTTTAAAGACAGTAGAAAATCCTAAGATTTTGCCCAAAATCCTGTTGTCCTTGAGACACTCTAAAAATCCTGAGAAAAGGATAAAATCCTTGAAAGTGGCAACTCTGGTAGTGGCAAAAAAGGGTTATTTCGACTCCTGCCAAGCAGGCATGTAAAGACACTTCTTGGGCAGATAGAATAACAAGAACTTTGTTTAACTTATGTTGGGTATAAGATTTCACATTGCATTGGTTCCAAGTTCAATCCAAGATATTTACCAACATGGATGCATACCTGGATGTGCGTATGGACCCTCCCACCGTAACATTGTTCCACGGTGCTGAGGTGACAAAAGCGCCATCTTCCTCTTTGAACTGGATGACGTAGTGCGAGATGGGCGTGTGGCCAGAGTAGGGAGCTCCCCAAGCCACCTTCACCCAGCGACTGCCAGTCTCCAGCACCTCCAAGCGCTCCGGTGCCTCTGGAGGTTCTAAAAAGACAATGGACATATCCACTTAATCATGCGCTTAAAACAAATATGTAGTAAGTACAAACTTGGCTTCCAATGTTAGTGCACAAAAATAAAAGTTTCAAACTTAAATATTCTATGTTCTTGTAAGCTGCAATTTTTTTTTTCTACCTTCTATACTTCTAATGCAAAACTGTGGATATACTCTGGGAGGTCAAAATGTTGGCTGAGATCTAGTGTTAGGTTAGAGAATGTTGAAGTAGCAATGTACTAGCAAGATGTTATGAAAGATATACATTAAATATGTACTTTTGAGCATCTATGGTCATTTCCCTAGAGCTCCACTATGCCTTAGGTAACTAGGCCTCTACATGTAAAACTAGCTCTGTGAACAGTTTTTCTAATTGTTTTGGACCATTCTTGTTCACAAATCTAGGAGAAACAATGCACAAGGTTTTACACAGCTTCTTCTTGCTGTTAAAAAATCACAAGCAAATCCCAACCAGAAAATTAAATTACTACAATTGGGTTTGTGTGTACCTTTGACTGTAAGGTACAGTATCATCTCATCTTGTCCGAAGTCGTTGGATGCTGAACAATGATATGGTCCTGCGTCTCTCCTTGAAAGTGCCTCCAAATGAAGCTCGGCCACAACTCCACTTATGGTCTGCCGTTCCATCACCTAATTCATGGAAAATAATTATTAACATTAACTACCATATTAATGTTCAATGTTTCCAACATCTTAGCTGTATGTAACATGTAGGTACTAATTATTCTTGTTAATCAACATGTAGCCCTACTATGTAGGTAGGCAGTTAAATATTGTACCCTTTTCCACTAGTCTTGGATTTACTGCACTACCTGCTATGAAATAATGATAATTTCAATTTTTTACTTTATACCAGTGTTCTTATATACTTATTTTTTTTATGAGAAGATGCATAGAAGCTAGCAACCAGTCTGAAGTTTTATAATATTAGTGGTATTAAGAACTTGATTGTTCACTAAGAGTAATTGGTATCACATATGAAGTAGGTTAAGTACAGTACCTAATTCCAGCTCATAACATAACAGTCAAAAGCTTTTGTAAAACGTTAAGATTGACATTGTACCTTGAATGAAACGAGCCCCACAGTAAATTATTTTTCGTAAGTACAAATAGGCCTAAAGAATACAAAGTAATATTAGTATTAGGTACTTTAAAAATTGTTATCTGGTAGTCCACTTATTTCAATAAATACCATAACATGGAAATGTGTTCTAGATAATAATTTGTTTTGTCATTATAAGAAATGACATCGAGTCCAAAAAGTTCAAAACGGTTCCTCCGCCCGGAACCGGTTCTTAAAAAAAATATATAATAAAAATGTTTTTTTTTATTTAATTTTTTTTAAAGTTACAATTTACAATTAGCAGGTCAAAAAGTGCCCTTTAAAAGCATTCTTCAAAGTTCAAACAATGCACGCGTCCTTGAACACCCATAGGCTATTGTGCAATCTGGAGTGGGATGGGCCTAGCATAGCTGAATAACTTCACAATCTGTGAGAAAAGAAGGTGCTGTTACGTAGTTACGTACAAAAAAGAAATACAAATTCAAATTTAAATTATCAATTATTTATTACAAATTTTTAACATAACTTTGTAAAAATAAATATATATATTTTTTTTGGGACCCGGTTTGAAAAGTCGGTTTCCGGGTACCCCATGTCATCACTAGTCATTATGCCTAATGTACAGTAGGGTAGCTATTGTATTAACTGACCTGACTATTGGTGGGCGATAGTAGACGATGTGTAGCGGTCCAAGAGAGACGCAGGGGTAGGTCCCCCTCAGCCTCACAGACCAGTACAACACGTTCCCCCGCGACACCGCTCTGGTTCACTGCGCGAGATCGGAAGTGGGCTGGCACTGGAGTAGAGGAAAACAAAAAAGTTAGAAAGAGTGGAGATTGAGTATATGGAAAACAATTCTATAAATGATCCAGATTAAAATTTCCAAGTCAATTGAAAAATTTCACAAATGTTGGCTTTATGATGCTGCTAGGTTAAGTGCTAGCACAAGCCGAAGATACAATATCATTCTCTTCCTTGAGTGTGTGTTGATCATTGCCTCATAAAACATAAAATAAATTGCTTTTTGCAGTACTGTATATTGTTATTAAAATGACAGGCAATAATCTTACACAAGATACCTGGAAGTTTCTATAATCAGGTTTTGGATCCAAATGTTTGGACTCAATTTTGCTCCAATTTTAGATTGTGATCTAGGTCATGTTACAATTGAATGTTTACAAATAAGTTTTCATGATTAATGTTAGAAAAACATATCACATAAAATTAGCATTTTGGAGAAAAAATAAGAATAACAAAGAGAAGTGCCATCTTTGGATGATACCAGGGCACGTATTGGTTTGATTTGATGCATCATTGGGAGCTAGTTACTACGGTGACGTCTCGATTTCACTAGATGATATCACCATCATTCAGTTATCAATTCCATAATACGAATTTAATCAGGCAAATGCTTACCGTTAACCCTGAGAAATATGACTTTACTAAGGCCAGGTCCGATGCCGTTGGTTGCCTGGCAGGTATAGTGACCCTCGTGTGTTGGGTCAGCTGCTCGAATCAGCACTGACCCATTGCCGGAGATGATCAATCTCTGAGCAGACTCAAGTGGGATGTAGTCGCTAGGTGCACTTCCTGTTAGAGAATAAACAGTAAAGTAACAATATTGAATATAAGGTTTTTAAAGCATAAGCCTACTTTGAGGACATTATAAGTGAATGATAACAATTGCCATAAAAGTATACCCCGACTGGGGATCGAATCCAGAACCTCTGGCTTAAAGCGCCATAGAGCTCTACCAATTGAGCTATCGAGGACACAAGACAAACCTTTATTTAATTGCTATTTGTTGTGACTGTTGACAATATTGTTAGCCAATTTCTCAGCAATGGACGGATAATTTATTGATGATGTTTAAACAGTATGTGATGTGTAGACTTCATAGTACAGTAGGAAAAACATACCTTTAGCCTTCATCCAAGAAATGGTTGGTGTTGGAAAGCCACCTGCTTTGCAGTGAAGGGAAACTGGGTGTTGAAATAACACAGAAGTATCCTGAGGCTCAGTGATCCAAGTAGGTGCAACTAAACAACAAAAATGACAGGTGATACTTGGTGAGACTAATCCAGAGTGTTTTTGTCCAAAGACAAAAATATTTATTGTGAATCTCCTTGAATGCCCAGGTAGATTTTAGAAGTTTTGCTTTATATTATGAAGTAGGCATAATTCCATAATTTGAAATTTTCTAATAATTATTTTAGAGAGATACAATTAAATATCTTTGGAGATATCTGGGTGACGGGATTTTTTAGTTCAAAGGGATTGTATTGGACAAATTAATGCACTTTGTCTATTCAAGACAATTTTAGTTCAAAGGGGTACGGCCTACATGAATAATAAAAGATTTCAATTTGAACGATGCAAATGTAATGTTTAGTTTATATTAATTGTACAATGACGAAAAACACCAACTTACCCCTGACAGTGAGCTTGGCAGTGTAGTTAGCGATGGCGGCAGCATTGCTTGCGATGCAAGTATACTGCCCAGAATGCCGTGCTGCCAGATTGCTAAACATCAAGTTGCTGACAAACTGGTGATGTTGTTCCTGGACATCCGACTCTTGCGGGAGTCGGCCGCTGTCTTTACGCCATGTTATACTGATGGGGAAGTCTCCTGATATGATGCTGCAAGACACTTGAATACGCATGCCTTCTTGGAGGTTGTTTGGGAACTGAAATGATGCTATTTCTGGCGGCTCTGTAACACAAAATAATATTATGTCAATCAATCCAGAATTTTAAAAATCCCATCTCAGCCCGGTATCAAACCCATGTCTCCCGATTGCTGGTTAGACACTTTAACCCCTAAGCTACCAAGGCAGTTAACTTAATAACACGTGGGTTGTTTATATTACCGGTACTTTTTTAAAATTTATAATACCACGAAATCTGTGAAGTAAAATATATCAGAAATCAAAAACCACTAGAATTAATGCAAACAATTAAATTTAAATGCTTTGTGAATTTGTGTGGAAATTTATAGAAATATTTTGATTGCACTTTATTTAAGGAAGTTATCAATTCAGATTGATGGTAATTTAATATTGGTTCCTTTAATTAATTTCTACATTAATTTTGATGTATTTCAGGCAGCTCTTACTCATGACATCAAGGTACAGCCGCCCATGTGCAGCTTGTCCCTGCTGGTTGGTGACCGAGCATGCGTACTCCCCCCTGTCAGTCGTCCCCTCCACCTGTCGCACGACCAGTGTGCCGTTAGGGAACACTCGATGGCGCATGTGCGAAGGCAAGTTGTCGCCGGCTCGTTGCCACGTGACACTAGAGATGGGAAACCCGGCGACTGGGCAGCGTAGAAACACGTCTAGACCGGCAACTACCGTGAGGTTGAGAGGAGGGCGCGCTGACGGGGCACCTGGAAGAAAGATGGCCAACATTGTAGTTCAAGAAAATGTGATAATGTCCTAAATTAATAGATTCTCTAGGACGCATCAATGTTAACGAAAATCAAGATAAAGCTCACACAAGATTAGTGTTACTTACAACATAATTAATTATTGTTATAAATTAACAGTGGATATGGATGTCATGCTTCAGTTTTGACGAACCAACAGATTTGTCTTGAGTTTGCAGTGGGAAAAATCTTTGTAATAAGCTGGTCTGCTCAATGAGATTCTTTCTTCATGCATATTTTTAATGACTACAACAAACATTAGATTAATTACAATTCACCAAAATATAATATTATTAAGCAATACACTTTCTAATATAGAGGCACATAGTACCACCGTCACCAACATGACAATTTTCCACTGCCTCCTAGATGCTCGTCGTGGTTCCTTGTTAACGAGGAGCCACGACAAGCATCTAGGAGGCAGTGCAATTTTCTATAAATAATCTCATTTTAAATTGTAAGTAACATGACAATTTCTGCAAGGCCTGTCGGTACTAGATTGAACTTGAAGTACTTTTATGTTAAAAGAAAACAGAAATTGACAAAATGTAAATGACAGCTTAAAAAAAGGTTTACATAAATTGACTTGGAACCTTTTGTCTACATTTTGTTCAAGTAATGAGAAAAAGTCTTACAGCTACCTCACAGGCAAGAGTAAGGAGTGGGGTAGTGCTTTTCATTGGCGTTATGTCGATTTCTAAGTTCAATTAGTGTTGAATGTGCCTTGTATTTGTGGCAGGCATCTTGCAAAACTTTTCTAGCCCAAACCAGACGAAAATGTGGGTATTTACAGTGCAACGTGGGCAACCCCAAACATTAAATATTAATATTCTATGGCCTGTGGGTCCCAAAACCAAGATTTGCATTGATTAAACCAAGATGACTTGATGGCTTTAATAAAGCCAGACGTGATACAATAATGCTTCCAACTGCTACCGTAATCCAGTTTATACAAGATATTTTACTAAATATTGTCCTCTTATGTAAATCAGTTTGTATACCTTAATAGGACATGTGTTTAAGAAGGCTATTATATCCCCCTCTAATCGATATTTTAAAGTCAATGGAAGATGACTTAAATCTTAGTTAAATGAAAGAGGGTCTTGAATATAACAGGAAAATATATTTTTTACTTTTTGGGGCAGGATGTAACGTCTCAGTCAGCCATTAAATGCAAATTTTGAGCCACGATTAATATCGTTTCTACACATCATTGCCTTCCACCTCATGAAAAGGAAAAACAATTTTCGGAAATATCGTTCGATGTACAATTTTTTCGGCCACAGGTACAAAACTGTTATTTGTACCGCCTGACAAAAAGTGGACATCAAGCGATATTTCAGAAAATTGTTTTTCTTGGTAAGGAGATGGAAGGCAATGAATGATGTGTAGAAACAATTAAACAAATTGATGCTCTAAATTAATTGTAGCACCTAGCTCAGTGTTTAGACCAAGTCAGTTATCTTTCTTTGATTTTAAAATGTTGTTTAGAAGGCGTTAAAAGTTATGAAACATTAATTGAATGCCATTATGGAAGGTTGGTTGAAATAAGATTCAGTGTAATGTATTGTCAAGTACAGAAAAAAATCTTGATTGCATTAAATAAATAAATAAAAATTGTATCTAGAGTTAAGTCCTCTTCCATATGTAGCAACAGTCATACAGACTGAAGACAATTTGAAGTATTTCTTTTCTAACAAAATATACCATTTTGATGCTCCTAAAGCTGAGCCTGATTAACATAACACAATTAGGCCGAGATGGATCAGATGAAATAAATAAACAAGTACATTAATGAACAAGTATAATTTATTTTATAGAATTGAATTGTACATAAAATAACACATTCACATAACAAATAAATATATTAAATAATGTAGGTATTAAATTTTGGAAATTGTCTGGATTTTTTTACGATGCTTAAATATTTTGCCATCAAAAGTGAACACACAAGTATCAAACTTTATAATTCAACCAATGAACATGGCAATGTTGCAGGGAGACTAATTATCTCAAACAAGATTATTCTCTTTGCTACATTCTAGAGGTGACAGTTATTATTGGACTGTACCAAAAGTGTGCTCTAATTATGGATAGTGGTGTGTGCCTAGAAGTAGAAGCACATTAATTTTCATTTATGAGCAATATTTCAAAGTTTAGTATATTTCAGCATAATGCACAGAAAAAATAAGAAGTAGGAATTAGGCCTACATCAGGTATCCAGGTACCTGATTCCGCTCGAATCCCCAATTTGCCAAACTTAATTCCAGTAAATGGTTCCTTAATGAAGCCAACAAAACTAATGTAATATTAAATTAATACTAGCAGCATTTATGAAATAAGCAAAACAATGTTTTCATTTCAGATGTGCATACTGTGAAAGCAATGTACTATTTATAAATGACGTTTGTTTGTTACTCATGGGTTGTATTTCATGGGACACAATGGGACACACACGGGACAGTACTGATTTACAAGTTTTTGTTGGTCGTCTCAACATATTATTTGCAAAGTGTATTAAATGAAAATCCCATTTGTCTTCATAAAAGATTGGCGCAACTCAAATGCGCGCACTCAGGTGTTGACGATTTCTGCTGAACGGTTGGTAATATCAATGTTAATAAAGTACTTTTATATTGATATCCACACTTGGTTGCAAAAAAATAAGCTTGTAGACCTTTGAGAGATGTAATCCAAATGTGAAAAAAGTGAATATCCATCAAACATCACACACACATCCACACACAACATCCATCAACTTATCTGATTCACCAAATTAACCTGCGAGTTTACATTGATTTAAACGTTGATATCCAGTATGAAAATTTGTGTTAAAAAATCTGTACATTTGGAATAAATTTCAGAAGATGACCAAAATTTAGTAAATTACAGAGACTACATGATTTTTTATATTCAAAATCAATTAATAGATTTAGGAATATGCGTATACTGGATCTCAAAGATTTATTCTTTATTAACGCTCGTGTGAAATATGATACCAATGTTATTAACCGTTTACCTGGGGAAAAAACAAACAGAAAACCAAATGCTTAAACTCATCGCCGTGCCAGCCTCAGCGGATTGAATGCACATTAACATTGAAATATTGCCCGATAGATAGGCTACTGTTATCAAAATCTCTTTTCAGTATGTAGCAATTGATAGGTAACACATGCCACATGCTTCTTGTGAACTTGCTTATTTTATAAAATTGCAAATTTTAAATCCATTTTTGATGAATTTCACTTGCTACAAGAATTGATTAGGCTATAATTGAATCCTAGTAAACATGTACTAACTATGTTATTTGTTTACCATTTTGTCATTTAAATACTAACAAGTATAATTTAAACAATAGTTGAACAAAGAAATGGAAGACTGGTTACCAGATGGTACCATGCTACTTTGAGATAGTGTAATTTATTTTAGGAACAAACTAGTGTTTCAACTTATACAATTTTAAGTACCGTAGCACAAAATATTTTTTAAATTTACAAATATTATTTGAACTTTGTTTTGATAATATTGTTACCCCTACACAAAATTAGTTCGCAAAAAATCAAATGTAGATTATATCCGTTGGAGATAAAAATTGATCGGTTATTAAATGGCCTATCCATAATAGTCATGGACCCATGGCCTACATCATGCAAATATAAAATCTACGTTATTAAACACATGCATAATATGCAGCAGTACAAGGTTTCACATTGTATATAATGCTTGGCTGTTGGCCAGGTAACACTCTAGCACATCCAACATTTTTTTCTCAAAAAAATTACCAAGTCTATAACCTGCAAGTATGTATTAATTGACTTTTAAAGTTTTAAGGTACTGAAGAAAGAACAATAATCTGGGTTTTCGTTTTTACCAGTAATGCCTACGCAGAGCAAAATACACTAAACTTGATGGCTAGTACACCTAGCTTTTTAATGCTAGAACTACCTACTTTCTTGCCAGTTATTTTGTTATTACAATATTCCCTATTATATTTTGTACGCTTACATATAATATTATTTTGAACCTTCATAAATTGCCTGCAAGCAATATTCATTGTAAAATTAATCAAAATAAGTTTAAATTGACACAGTGACATAAGTAAATGTCATAATGGCCCAATGGGTTCCACAAAAGTTGATCCACGTTTAGGGGAAACAATTAGGCCTATGTTTGACTGGAAAGTTAATGTATTCCTATCAATGAATTCACTTTAAAAGTACAGTATCTAGGCCTACTATCTAGTAATGCTTGACAATTTGTGTTAATTTATGTAAAGCCTAGGTGTAATGCCCACAATATGATACCGATGGCTAACAACCCAAATTTTATATATGCCTAGAAATGGGTTTTCCCTCGGACTGTTTTCAGTTCTTTATAATTAGGCACAAATATTTTCCACGACTCTAGTGGAATTATTATTCATCATTGCAATTGAAGTGATGTTTTATCTTCTTCTATTCATATGCACACATTTTTGGCTTACTGGGCCATCATACATAATTGAATATTATATTTTCTCAGAACACTCTCCAGAAAACCCCCAATGAGTTTGTTTAAGTTTAATAATTACAAAGTTATGGCCGAGCATGGGGTGTTAAATATTAGTATTACGGAAAAGACCTTCGGAGCACAGATTTGAAGGTCTATACAAATACAATGCTCGAAATTGGAAATTATTAACAGCCCTGTAGATTTGAGGTAACAATTTTTTATGACAAATGTTATGTATGACCAAACATATGATTTTTTACTCATTTCACCAAAGTCTTTTGAAACTATATTTTGTCATAGTCTTTAAGCACCAATTAAACACGGTTTCTTTTACTTGGTTCCTTTTATCCCCGCAATATAACATTGCATATTAAAATTCGTAACTACCAAATAAGGAATTGCACAAACAACACACACTTCAACACTTCAATTCTATTTGAAATGTGTAGTCCTATATTGCTGATTTAATAACTGTTGATTTGTTTTGTACCTAGGCCTACAAAGGTATATTTTTTAATTCAATAATATATGCCCATCACATTTTTGTGAAAAAAGGCTATCTGGAACAACTTTCAAGCCCTATATAAAAATTATTGATAGGTCTAATTTATTTTCTACTTGACAATCCATTGTGTATTCTTTCGGTACTTTTATTTTGGCAATGACTGTAGCCTATAGGCCCTACAGGGATAACGATAACGGTATTCAGTTTTCACAAATTATATCCAAGAACTTTGTAACAACTATCGATTTTTAACACTAGGCCTACATTCAATTACAATAGATTCAGCATAATGCACACTTCATACACCATGCAAAAATTAACTAATTTTGCAATTATTGTTTCAGCTGTGAATCTGATCTTGGTGAACAAATAGTGAAATACATATTTACAAAAAAATCTATAGGTCTAGGCCTAACCTACAGATTACCAAATAACAATAGAGTAGAGCAAAGGATAAGAATAATTTGACAGATTGTTTATAAGTTGAGTCAATACATAACAATTACCTACTAACAATTTTATAAAGCATTATGGAGGTAAGAACTGGCCCTAGGCTTACAAAAAGTAAAACGCAATAAACTATTTAACAATAAACTTGACAAGAACTTCACAGATCCCAAAACTGTATAACTTACACATTGTACATAACATGACCCGTAACAGACTAGCCTGCTTTGTACAGGCTGTGCTTCTCACATGTAGATGCTGAACAGTGCCAAACCACTCGTATACTGAAGGCCTACCAGTAATGTATTGTATAATCGCATAGGGCCTAGCAAGCTAGTTCCGCAAACAGTAGGGCCTACAGTGCAAAGGATTCATTAAGGAAAAAGAAGACCATACGTTTCACAAATTCCCATTTGCTCGGCTGACTGACTGACAGTCGTTTGAAATTTTGCCCAATTGTCAGGGAAGCAGAAATTAAAGGCTCTAGGCCTACAGTCACATTTTTCTGAAAATTATTATTATTCCCTCAATTTCTTTCTGAAGTATCATTACGGTACCGTAGGCCAAAACAATACAAACCAGCGACATTGTTACATTTGCACATACGGTATGCCTACCAATAATACGGTAGGCCTACACATTTCCCAGATAGGTCCGTTCATTTTCATAATTTGCTAGAATAATTTGGTGAATGTAGGGGCCTTCCTTTGAAATCCTATTCTCATTAATTTGTGGACTTTCATTATGTTTAGGGTTAATAAAATGTCAGCTTTAGGGCCTATATGTACATAGCCCATGGATAGTGAAGCACAGAGCACCTAGCAAAGATACTAAGCTACTGTATCTAGGAACTAATATAACAGTTGCCAGATAAAGTTGAGTACGCGTAAAGAATTATGCCAATAATATCTGGTTGGTAATTTGCTATACCTGTAAGGCCTTCTAGCCATGGTGAGTAAGAGCTGGGCAGGCTACAGATTAGGAAAAAATATAGTGAATAAAATATAATGGCTGTAGGGCTACAGGTAGGAGGCCCAGGTCCTAAGCTAAATCAATAAATGTAAATCAATAAAAAAGTTAATTCTAAGATAGGCTAAGAAAACAAACTTAAAAATGACAAATGACTAGGCCTAAACACATATCTTTAAAATTATTGACCATCATTATTGTGGTATGGTAGGTAGGCTATGCCCATTTAGGACTACCGGTAGGCTACAAACAACGTTTGAACTCATCACATCAAAACTCACAACTAGGGCCCTGGGCCAAGGCCTACAAATTCTCCTAAGTAAGATTCAGCAGTAAGGTACAGACATACCTCGATACGCCTGAAATATTCTAGTTATCACAAGGTTGGTTATCCAGTAAAAATAGGGATGTCAATGCCAATACGTACTAGTACTCTGTACACTTTACCATCATCATCATCATCATCATCATCATCATCATCATCATCATCATCATTATCCATCGCCGTATCCTACTTCTGGCAGGGTCAGCTTGGGTTTCGCAACCAAATTCTTCCACTTCTTTCTATCCTCCCACAATCGTGTCTCTGCTACATCCTCCCAGCTCTCTCCTCTATTATGTAGGTCTCTTGCTATGGTCTCCTTCCATCTCTTCCTTTACTCTTCCTTTACTGTACACTTAATTTGATCAAAACAATTTTAAAAAGTATTTCCATAAAAAATCTAGCCTAATCGATACAGTAGGTTTTCCCAAGTGATTATCGATAAGGCTAACGGAGTGAGGTAGCCCCTAGGGCCTACGCAGGCTTAAATTTAGCTAGAACCTTAGATTTATCTACTGGTATGCCTATGTCTACAATCATTTCCATTTGATATAGCCATAGCCTAAGATGCGATTCCAATCATGTTTAGTAGGTAGGGCCTAGGTACCTAATTGGCAAATTAAATGTCTTGGTTGCTTCTACTTTGCTTCATCACTGGGGGCTCTCGTAGCTTTGTAGGCTCCTCTCTCCTTATCAGGGTACTGAGTTGGTAAATAAGGAGTATGCAGATTTAGTTTAGCTGTGTGCCGTAGACCCGAAATGTCAACTTCATATTCACCAGACATTAAATATTCTTGAGTGACTGGCTGAAGATTTCCTGCATCGTCAAAATTTTGGACAAATCCAAGGCAAACTTGTTTCTTGAAGGTGAAGCCATAGCCAGATGTTGTTGTGGCTCCAACGTATTTCCCATCTCGATAAATGGGTTCACCTCCCCAAGGCCACTCGTCAATGTCAGTGTCATGATCCTGGAGTACAAGCTGAACGTACATTCGCTTAATACCTTCGTCTCGCTGCTTGAGTAGGGCATCGCGTCCAATAAAATCAATGTCCTTGCCAAACTTGACCCTCCAAGTTCTTCCGCATTCAAGTGGTGTGGTGGTAGTGTCTAGATCCTGGCCCCAAAATGCATAGAACCTTTCAACACGAATGGCACGCATCGCATAGTACCCCGTGTGCTTGATATCATACTGTGCTCCAGCTTCCAACAATCGTGTGTAAACATGGAGGGCATATTCGTTCGGGATATAGAGCACGTATCCTAATTCTCCTGTGTGAGTGAGATTCATGGCTCGTATTCCATTTGCCAAGCCGACATCCAACTCCATAAAAGTAAAGAATGGGAAACATTTTGGGCTGAGGTCGGTGTCAGCTAGTTCCGAGAGGAGATCTCTTGTGAAAGGTCCCATTATGCAAATCGCGGTATACATTGATGTAACATCGCTAAGACTAACTGAGCCGTCTTTTGGGAGATGCCGTTGAATCCAAGTTTTGCAACGAGTTTGCTGGATTGTGGGTGCAATCATCATGTAGTGGTTTGCCGCAAGCCTCACAAGACTGCAATCGTTTTCATATCCTCCTTGTTTATTTTGCATTCCAGTATGAATAATGCCACCGACAGGGATATCCACATCATTTGAGCATAAATATTGTAGGCTGTCCACAACTTCCGTGCCCTTAGACCAAAGGTCCATCTTAGTAAATGAGGAATAGTCACTTAAACCAACAGATTCTCGGCACGCAGAGTACTCCTGGCCAACCAAGTCAAACCAGGGTGGTTTACAAAAGGTGTTTGTGTAGGCAATGCGATATGGGTGAGTGCCCTCTCGATCCACGTCTGGCTTATAGTATGGGTCAAACCAAGCGGGTCGTTCATAGCCCATGACCTGTCCAAATACAGCACCAGCTTCACGAAGCTTGGGATAAATCGGAGACATTCGTAAGTTACGCCCCGTCTTGAATTCATGGAAAGGGTAATAGAGTCCATAATGTAAGCCTGGCACCTCTTTTACTCTATCTCGTAAGAACTTCCTATTGTTGTGGAGACCCAAGAAGCGGCTTACATCTAATTCATACATGTCATATTGAGAGACCCCATTTACAATGAGCTCTGCTGTTGCCTTTCCAACCCCACCAGCTGCTGCTATGCCAACGGTTTTCATTCCAGCTGTCACGTAATAGTTCTCAATTTCAGGTGATTCACCGACGATCCACTTGCAGTCAGGTGAGAATGCTTCAGGACCATTACAAAGGCGGTCAAGAGTAGCATCACCTAAACTTGGAACACGAATCAGCATTTGTTCAAGGAGCACATGAAAGTGATCCCAATCTTCGGGAAGCATACGTTTGTCAGACGATTCTGGAATATTTCCGTCTTCAAAAGCAGGTTTTGCAACAGGTTCAAATCCGCCGCCCAAAAGACAACCTTCGTGTTCTCGAAAGTAAATATAGCCATCAGGGTCTCGTATTACAGGGGTCATTGGATCTAGACCAGGTATGGGTTTAGTATGCATGTAGTAGTGCTCACAAGCATGCAGAGGAACTTTCACATAAGGCTCACTCATTCGGCCAATATTTCTGGCCCAGAAACCACCGCTGTTAACAAAATACTCGCACTCAATTGTCCCATCACTTGTGTCCACTGCAGAAACCTTTCCATCTTTACAATGTATCTTTTGAATTGCACAGTTCTCTATGACTTGGACACCACCTTGTTTAGCAACTGTAACAAGTGATTGACATATTTTGTAAGGATCCCCAACTCCATCCCCTGGTATCCATAATGCACCTTTGATATCATCTATTGCTATCAATGGGCATAGTTTCTTGGCGTCTTTTGGTTTTAGCAGCTCACACTCAATGTCCCAAGAGACAGACTGAGCTTTCATTCTCTTGAATACAGTCATGCGGTCCCGAGTGCGTGCTAGTGACAGACTACCACACTGCTTCCATCCAGTTTTCAGTCCCTGTGCCTCTAGTTCTTTGTATAATTGAATACTTGACTTCGTTAACTTTACCTGAATCAATGATGGTTTGAATGTTCCAACCAAACCTGACAAATGCCAAGTTGTTCCTTCTCCGCATCTACCATTCTCTATGATTACTGTTTGAGGTCCCCAGCCTAATTGTGCCAAGTGATAAGCGACAGCAGCACCCATAACACCACCCCCACAAATGACAACCTTGGTTGTCTTTGGAAGTGTAGGCCTAAGAGAGCTGGGCCCTGCACGTTCAACCAAATCTTCGAATTGACCCGATACGCGCCTCTCTGGTGAGATCGCATTAGAAAAGCATCTTGGAAGTATGAAAGCGATTGGTTGGGGAGGGAAGAAGATAGAAGTTGCGAGCACATTTCTTGGAAGCATGTTTGGATTTTGGAAAGACTGGTAGGCCTAGGCCTAGGGCTAAGCTAGACTTTCCTCTTCTGAGGAAAGATAAAAAGTTAGGTTAGTGGTGTCCTTGGATCCCGCTATGGATACGAACACGGCGTTTTTTACTACCCTACGCTGTCTTACGCCTAGGGCTTAAATAAGAACGTCCTCGCACAGCATTATACAACGAGTAAAAAATGCTTTTTATCTATATTTACAACTATAACTAGACACACGATTGTTTGTTTCTACTTATGTGTTGGAAAAATCACTTCAAAGTTCACTTCCATTTTGACAGCTGACTCTACCGCCTTTTCAACTCTGCACTTTGCAGCACAACAGCAATGCGCATGACAAGGCAGTGGCCACCGCCTTAAAGAAATCAATACTCCTGCGTCTCCGACTTGACGCTGTGGCGCGCACCCAGCTTCAAAGTTCGAAACTACAAAATCCGATTCAATTAGAAAAATACAGCTATTAAGCTTATTTTATGTAGTCTCCTGAAGAAGGGCGGGGATCCCTACATAAATTTGTATTTAGAGATCAAAACTGCAAACAGGCATAATGTTTCTGACCGCCCGTCTGTGTTTGTTTGTTTGTTTGTTTTTATCACTGAACGTGAACTTTGATTGACATTGCTAGATAAATAAATAAATTCGTATTTAGAATCTACCCACTCAGTCACAGAACTGATTTTCAGTGGGGGACATTAAATTTAAAGCCGACCAAGCCAACCCTGTAGGAGCCGACACAATCGACGAGCACAATCACAATCAATCAAGCTGTACACGATTCCACCCTTTAACAGTGCCAGAATCAACAACGCTGATTCGGAACAACCTTAGAATTTATTAATATGACAGTGCCTCGTTGCTAGAACCATCTAGGACGGCTCCAAAGTCACCGTTTACATATTCCTAAGTTCAAATCAGAAGATACAAACTTCTGATTATAGTGGGTATTGAACCCTGGACATTCTGCATTGGAAGCAGAGAAGCTAACCACAAGACCAATATATTGCCTTTCAAAAAGGATGATACAACAGAGCGATTTTGGTCACCCTAGGAGTGAGAGGACGTGGCTAGCTTCACACAAATGGGATCTTAAAGGGGCTATTAACCCAAAAAATTATTTTTTACCACATGATCTATAGCACAATACTACACTAAAATGACAGCTTAAAAATATTTTCCTTGAAACTGTGATTTAACACGAATTTTTCATTTTTTTTGATCCAGAAATTTGCGAAATTTGGTGTTTTGGGAAATTTCTTAAATCGGCTTCAACCTGTTTCTTTTTTGGTCCATGTAGATACTAGAGCATAGTACCAATCTAAAATGCCCATTTTTTACATCGTGTCTTGAAACTGTGCCCAAATATACCCTCAAACACGCAAAAATATGCATTCCAAAACCACACCCCATCTTGGTAATCAGCATATTTTGACCGAACTACTTGCCCAAATTACAAAACAAAATATAGAGAATTTACAGAAAAGGCTGTAGAGTACGTCAATGATGGCCGATATTTTTTTGGATCAAAATCCTCCAAGGTCACGGGGCATAATGATCGTTCCCATGTTATATCTTATGGGAGATTTTTGCCGATGGGACCTAGCTCGAAAAATGTCATGTTTGACAATTTTTTGGGAGGTCATGGTGGCCCCAATAATTTTTCTGTTGATTGCTAAATTCATTCCTAGTTAGCCTGAATGAAATATATTTTTTGAGTTTAGCGGTTAAATACCCCTTTAATGAGATTCTGTGCTAAATGTCGGTTAAAAATTACTGAAAAATATTTGCATCCTCTCCAGGAGGAGAGGATCAGGGATATGGGGGTCAATTTTTTAAAAATTATTTTTGTCCTTCGACAATGTTTATTGGGGGAAAAAAAGAAAGAAAAACACACAAACACACGAACAATAACCACGGTCAAAAATAAAAACACTTACCAAAAAGTGCGTACATTTTCGGAAGCTCTGCTTCCTTCCTCAGACGCGAGGGAACTGCCGTCTCGGTATCACGCAAAATCTCCGCTGTGCGCATTGCCAGAGTTGCTCGCGCACAACCGGTCTCCAAAGCGGCGGGAAATCCGCACTAGGCTGGCTGACAGCACCAGGGACAAAGTCCATTGTTGCGGCCTCTTTCAGTGTCCTCTTTAAAACATTGGGTTCCTTCAATATAATAGTAACATTTTCCCAATCCACACTAGTTTTACACTCGAACAGGTGGTCCTTCAACTTGTTGGCAGCTCGCGTTCTCCCTTCTATAGTTTTTCTGTGTTCGTTCAAGCGCACTTGTTCATGCCTACCCGTCTCACCTATGTACATCGCGTCACATTTGCTGGGAATCGCATACACAACGTTCTTGCTACTTTGAACAGGATCAGGTGGTTTAGTTACCGTGAGGAGGCTTCTCAGGGTTGAAGACGATCTGAAGGCGGTCCTCAGATTGAATTTATTAGCAATACGGCGTAGTTTTTCGGACACCCCTGGTATATATTCGATGGAGAAAGTAGCAGATGGAATTTCGGTCGTCTTAGGCCGGGGAACACTGTTTAAACTAAAGTTTCAAGAATAAAATGTTTAGGATAGTCATTGGCCTGAAATGCCTTTAAAAGATGATGGTTTTCGTCCGTGAGTGATGCAGGGGTGAGCGCAAGTGACTGACGCTCTAGCGGCTAAACATTTAATTATTCCGCGTTTAACACTAGTTGGGTGGTTTGAAGTAAAATTCAGGTACTGGTCAGTGTGCGTTTTCTTTCTTTTTTAATCAATTGTTTATTCGGTAGCTGTACGCTCCCAATTTTAGGTAAGTGTTACTCCGTACGCGTAATGTAATTATGTAATTATTATTATATATTTTTTTATTTATATGTGTAAACTTGTTGTTGTGCTGGATCGTTGCAGTACTGTTCTATCCATTTATATGTATTTTGCATCTACAATTTAAGAGATTAAAATGTACCCGTCCTGATGGTCTAGTGGTTAAGAAGCTCACCTGGAATGTGGGAGACCCGTGGTTCGAATCCCGGTTGGAGCGGACTTTTTTAATTTCTGAATTGTAGTAAATAATAACAATTGCACCTACGGGAGTGTTTCCCGACCAACCAAATCGAGAAATAAACCCTCGCTCATACCTGCGTAAAGGTAATGACATTATATTAATGTTTGGTACAGTGAAAGCCAACGATATCGTTGCAGTACTTCCATCCATGCAGCTGTAATGCAGCTACAATTAAGAGATTAAAATGTATCCGTCCTGATGGTCTAGTGGTTAAGACGCTCACCTGGAATGTGGGAGACCCGTAGTTCGAATCCCGGTTGGGGAGGGCTTTTTTCATTTTTTCATTTCTGAATTGTAGTAAATAATAACAATTACACCTACGGGAGTGTTTCCCGACTAACCAAATTGAGAAAGAAAAGCGTATCTGGCAGCTGAGAAAGACATTTGTATATCTACTTTGGTACTAGAAATACGCGGAACGTCTGTGAACAGCGACTCAACTGGCAGGAACCTACGAGATCATCTTCGTGAACAGGAGTATGCCAAATGGTGTAGTCTGTCGCATAAAGGTAAGGGAGTCGTCCTATTTCAAGAGGTAACACCTGCAAATAAATGGATCCACAATAAAGAAGGTCTATCATGCTCGGAATGAAGAGATGCAATCAAAATGACGTGTAACGTTGTTCTCGTGAGAACTGTCCCTGGAAGGAGTCAAGGTACTACCCGCTGCAGGCACTGCAGTGAGTTTGAAACCCTTGCACATGTACTTGGCTCCTGCAAACATGGTGAACTAATGCGGAACTCACGTCATAACGAGGTGCGCCAAAAAATCGCGCAAGCTCTCAGGAACTGGAAATTTGAAGTGTATGAAGAAGTTCACGGGATATCTTCTACAACACGACGCATTGACATAATCGCCTTAACCGTGATAAAAAAGAAGGCTTCATTTTTGACCCAACAGTGAGATTTGAAGACCACAAGGGACAAGCAGAGGAAGTTGATCTCGAGAAAAGAGGCATCTATGAACCGACTGTGAACTATTACAAAGACCATTATGATTTAAACACAATAAGTGTAACAGGGCTTATGATAGGAGCAAGGGGGACAATTCCAGTATTTTTTTTAAACTTTTAGGAAAAAAAAATTTGTATTACAAGTAGTTTGAGGGATGAGATTGTTATATGTGTTCTGCGATGGTCCATTCGTATTTTTAGAAACCACTTATATAGTAAGTAGGTTATATTAATGTATTATTTTTATCAATTGATTGTTATTCTGTGTCGCAAGGCAACAGCTCTGGAATGTTATTTACAATTGATTGTTATTCTGTGTCGCAAGCAACAGCTCTGGCTGCAGAGACCAATAAAGGTTCTTTATTATATTATAATGTTGTTATATATCACTACTTTAGTCAACCTTCCCCCTTGTAACCCCATTTCCCTTCCTCACCTATATGTTACCAAATACCTTAGTATACAACCTGTTAAGGTATTTGATGTTACATACAGTCAGTGTGCTCGAAAATCTATCCTGGTTGTTGGTTGAGCTCATTGCTGTTGTTATTGGAATATTTACTAAGAGTATACTTCAAGTTACTAACTTAATGATTTTGTCTGGAAATTTACTGGTGATAATAATTCTCTGGCTACTAATTTTCATGTTCCCCACAATAATTAAAAATTAAAATTATTTTCTCAGTCACATGACAAAACCGTGTCCTTAAAGTAGTGAAGGCCTAAAAACCTAGCCAACCAGGTTGTGCGCAAACATCAACCAGAATGATTCTCCGAACACTCTGTATCTATACAAAACAACCGATCTACACAAATGTGCATGTGCCATGTTAAATGGGAGTGCCACACCTGTCCGGTAATAAGCGGCTGGGCCAATACCCTAATCAGCTTATCCTTGATGCCCGTGTGGGTACATACCACTAATCTTCGTCATTCACAGATCACAATATATCACTCCCCACCCCCACCCCCACCCCCACCGCATCGATCGGATTAGTTGAATTGATGATCGGTCATCCTCAATGTCAATAAAATCAGTTAACAATGCCGAAATAAACATGATTCTTTAGACATTAAAACACACTCCCAGCCATGAGTTAGATATTAATAACCCTTATGGTAGAAAGCGTCCAGCAATCTGATTATATTAAAATGAAGCTACATTGCGACTCGAAAACTGTACACACCAAAACAAGCCTGCATGCATTTTAAACACGTATACTACAATCCATGTCATACAAGTAATAATATAATTTTCATTAATAACAGTCTTAAAGGGGCTAAAAACCCCAAAAATTATTTTTTACCACGTGATCTATAGCACAATACTACACTTAAATGACCGTTTAAAAAACTATATCTTGTAACTGTGATTTAACACGAATTTTTTAATTTTTTTGATCCAGAAATTGGCGAAAATTGGTGTTTTGGAAAATTTCCTAAATCGGCTTTAACCTGCTTCTTTTTGGTCCACATAGATACTAGAGCATAGTACCAATCTAAAATGCCCATTTATAACATCGTGTCTTGAAACTGTGCCCAAATATCCCCTTAAACACGCAAAAATATGCATTCCAAAATCACACTCCTTGTTGGTAATCAGCATATTTTGACCGAACCACTGCCCAAATAACAAAAAAAAAGAGGATTTACAGGAAAGTCTGTCGATTATGTCAATAATGGCCAATATTTGTTTGGATTAAAATCCTCCAAGGTTACGGGGAAAGATCGTCCCCATGTTATTTCTTATGGGAGATATTTGCCGATGGGACCTAGCTCGAAAAATGTCATGTTTGACAATTTTTTGGAGGTCATGGAGGCCCAATAATTTTTCTGTTAATTGCTAAATTCATTACTAGTTAGCCTGAATGAAATATATTTTTTGAGTTTAGCGGTAAATACCCTTTAACAACACCAACCAATTACGTTCATTGTTTACTTTAGATTAAAGTGCGACAAATACAAAAAAATAAAACTCGTAAATGAAAAATATAGGTCGTCGTTATTTTCCCGAGATTACAAATTTAAATCTCTCTTACGGGATTAAACGTACAAAAAAACATAAACCACCTAAAGCTTTTGCATACGTGAGAATTCATCATTTTAAGCTTTCGGTTTAAATAAGCACAACTTTAAATCCACAGGGATAGGTATTGAATAGCAAAGAAACCCCATTGTCATCGTCTTTTCTCTGGTATGGAGGCTAATCACATTATTATCATGACGACGACGAGCGTTACTGACGCTTTGTGTTAGGTTGGCTGACGTCGCCTGATAACGTTTTATATTCGTTGTGAACCGACAGCTCGTACAGACTGAATGGCAGATTTGCTTCCCTAATAAATGCCAGTTAGTTTCAACAGAGTTTGAATTGCACTCTGAAAAGTCCCACGGGGTTAATTTTTAATAATCGCTTCGTTCTCCTCGTCATAACCTCGGGTAATAACCTGATTATTAACAATAACTTTAATTTAGGACATGGGTTTTAGGCATTTTGCTGTTCGCTCGGCTGACTGACACCGATTGATTGATTGATTGATTAACGTCTCATATTTATGTACTTTGGCTAATCGAGACGACTGACACCGAAGGTGTCCGAAATTGTGTACATATGTCACGGAAGTGGAAGTAGGGGAAGTGGGCTGTATAGCAACGCTAAATTGTGTTTTAAAATAATTTATAAAAAATAAATTAGTTTTCACGAATTTCGATTATGTTAAAAAATCCAAAATTGACTATGTTCGTGATTTTTTTAGTCTGATTAAGACAAAATTTGTAAAATCTATGTCCATGTTTGCTTTATCGACAATTTTGTAAAGTTTCATATACGTCGTTCAAGTTTCCTTGAATTCAAGGACAAAACAGAATCAAAATGTGCAAGATAATAAAACGCAACAATACATCCTTAAGATTAAGAGCGAAAAAATTAAGAGCGAATAGCTATTTTGCCAACTGCCAAATGAAAGGCCCACTGCCTACTTTTCATTGTTGCTTTCATCTTTCGGAAAATGTAATGATTGTGCTTATGCGCGACCTTTCAGTTTTCAAAGACTGTCGCTGTACTGCTCAATATTTTATCCTTGCATTTTGGTATTACAAAGTTGTGTATGAGCTACACTAAACCAGCACGTGTACAAAAGCATCGCTATATTCTTGGTTTAAATGTGTGTTTGAAAAAGCGCAATGCTCAATAACTAACTCATCTTGTGGAAAACTTACGAGCGTTCTTCTGAGAATGCGCATCATGTCACGTCATGTCACGCCACACGACCACACGACCACACGACCACACGATCACACGATCACACGATCACACGACCACACGATTACACGAAAAAATCACACGATGATATAGTTAAATATAAATATCGTGCACTTTGGTTTGAGCAAATATTGTTTTCTGAAATTAAATTCCAATAACAGGTTATAGACAGTAATGCTGCAAACGACAGTACCAGAAAATGAGTTTTAAAGTGATATACAACGACAGCGGCGATATACGACAGCACATGGCCAACATTATGATACTTTACTTACCTTAACATCCTAAATCACAAAAAGAAAAACATCTTGGACTTCCTTGTGGCTAGCGCTGAGTGCGGCTAGAAGATTTATGATGTGAGGGCGTCCATCGCAAATTCGTTGAGAGCTTCCGATTACTTTGGTGAGTTAGGTCATACAAATTGTGTTTAAAAACACCAATACACATTTAATTCAGTATCGAATAAAAATTAATTATAAAGAATGAATTGACATTTGCTAAATATAGGCGAAATATTCCAAACGACAGTAATAATATAGGTTCTCATAATATACTGCACCAAAGAGTCGCATAGAGTAAATACAATAAGATTGGAAATGCTCTGCTGTGAGATCATGGTGCTGGGGACTATGCTTCATATCGTTTAGATTCGGGAACACACTTATTCTACTACACCCTTGGACAGAAGTAAATTCAGGGTCGGACTAAGATATCTCGATCACTTGCCATTCGTCGATATGTAACAAAAGCTATATTCGGAAGAGAAGCACCCCTAAATGAATCACTTAACGGTCCGTCCATCCGTGAACGAGACACGTCTCACAAAAGCCATGTTTTGTGAACATTACCCTTCAACAAGGATAATACAATGTTCTTGGAGATTCTGGAGAGCAAGATGGCGTGGAAAGCTTGTTAAGAATGTAAATTTTTGTGTATTCGACACCTCCACCCAAAATGTTTTAAATCTAAGTATTAAACATTTTATTTGTTTGTTATTCTTTGTTTCGCTCCCTATTTTGCGTAAGTCTACACCCGCAATCGTGCTTATTGGATAACGCGTCACAATATGAGTCCTTATTTACTTTTGTCCTCGTGTATAAAGTACTAAGAAGGAATGTCCTACCGTATATGTTGAGCGTGGCCGAGTGTTGCACGGAGCCCAGCACGTTCCTCGCGACGCACGTGTAGAGCCCCCCGTGCTGGACCCGCACGGACGAGATGTTCAGGTGGCTTATGACGTCACCGTTCGTGTCGAGGAAGCTGCCGAGGACGTAGCCACGTGGCTGGAGCTCGCCGCCGTCCAACAGCCACATGATGCGAGGCGGGGGATTCCCGGAGGCGGCGCAGCGGAGTGATACGGGCGGGCCGGGCCGTAGGGTCTGCTCTATGAAGGTCGACTGGAGCTCCGGCGAGACGGCTGGGGGGCAACACGAACAAACACAACTAGTGTAGGGGAGGGTAAAAACCAGCAATCTATAAAATTTTAAAGAATTAATAGTTTCAAAAATCTAATTTTGAAATCATAGATACCAGTCCCTTGACATCATCAGAACAATGGTCCTAATCAAAAGTGCTCGAATCTTGCAAAATGATTCGTCAATTTTGTGACTAGACTTTTTTATATTGCTTATCGATAAGGTTTAAACTTTCAACCCGTTTTTATTTAACAGTATAATGCTTGCATTCTACATTATCTCAGTATGTTATACAGTTCAGTAGGCCTAAACAGTACGAATTTTATTAGTTTTACCAATTACACCAGTGCCACTTATAATTCCAATATGTGTAATAATTTTATTTTCGAGTAGACTTTTTTTTATAAAATCGCAGGCTATAAACTATCATGATTATGAACAGCTCATTTGGTGCTGTGTTACATTTATGAGATAGGTTTATAAAACTAATTTCGTTCGGTCCCACTTCCGTGAAGAGTTAGAGGAAGGACATTTCTTACCTCCTAGAGTGAGCTCCGCGCTACCCTGCGCCGTCTCGTCGCCACTTCGCGCCATACACTGGAACATCCCCCGATCCTCCTTCCTCAGTGACCGGATCATCAACACCTGCCTGTCGTGGAGTAGACTGATCCTAGACCCGTCCATGAGGGGTCGCCCGTCCTTGAGCCACGTGATGTGGTCGCACCGTTGCCGCCCGCACCGAACAGTTGAACGTGGCCGCTGAGCCTGCGTCCACCACCTAACACAGACAGAGGGGCCTGGTCACAAGTAATGAAGTTTTGTCGTTTGATGTTTTACAATCGTAATTAGCTTTGAGCGTTGGGTCCTCCACGCCGCGTACAATACACACGACGCGGCTAGCCCGGAAACCGCTACCCTGGGAAGTTTGCTAGTGTAAAAGTTTATAGGGGGAGAGTACTGTACAGTTTTAGAGGTCGGTGGGGATTTTTTCGGAACAACGCACAAAATGCAATGGATAGGACATGAGTTGATAAATCAGTTTTTAAGCACGGCTTGAGTAAATAAATAAGATAATCACAACTTAATACAAGTATAATATTTTTTGTTCTGAGATTATCTCACAAAATAGCAATTCTATCTCTTAGTTAAATCATAGAAAAATTCAACTTTGTTTTTCCATAGTGCTAGCCGTTTAGACATTTTGTGATACAACTTTAACAAATTCCATTCCTAATTTAATCTTAGACTACATTTAGTTTGTAGAGATTAATTTATTTTGGCTTATTTTGTGTTATTTTAATTTTTTAATACCAGTGGCACCAGCCCTTGGCGATATAGAAGTATCTCATTGTTATGCTCTTTAAATTCAAGCAAATAATAATAAAAACAATCTTGAAGTGCTCTTTTGTGTAAAATTTTGAGTTTGGATTCACCTACCTAATCTAAATAAGATAATATAATATTATATATTAATAATGATACGAGAGCCACCCCGCTTGAGGTTCCCAGCTCCGCCCCTAGGAAGCGCGAGCGTGCTGCTCTGAGTGTCCTACCTGTTGCTGGGGTCGGACGTGCGCCGCGAGGGGCGAGATGACGTTCAGAGTGACGTCACGCCGGTCCTCGCCCATCATGTTGGCCACGACACACGTGTAGCGCGCGGCGTCCTCGGCCTGCACACGTGGGAACTGCAGGACAGACTGTAGGGGTCTCACGAGAACAGAGCCGGATCTCACCTCCTGTAGGGATCCGCCGAGATCCCTGAACCACCTGTAGACACGAGACGCATCTTTACAGGAGAACTTCGCGGGTGTCAATGTCAATGAAGTGATTGATGATATAACAACAACATCTATGACAGAATATACTTCCATACCAACATACACGTATCAGTTTTCAATAATTTGTTTCAGTCTTGTCTCAGTTTCAATGATTCAATTAATCCATTCACCTTTAAAATCACTGTTTTTGAACGAACCCCCATCGTGAAACAAAAGCATATTTGAGGAATAAATTATACATAAAAAAGAGAATAATTGGTTGTCAATATCAAAATTTGCAAGTAGTAGTAATCATTCCTGCAAGTTTAGCTTCATGGGTGATATCCATGAATTTCTGTCTCTGGCCCTCGCAAAGTGCAATACCATTTACGTATATAATTTTTCAAACTAATGGAATGTGATTTAATTTGTGGTTCGACCGAGTGCGATTACTAATTATTGTTGGTTCGGCATCAATGCTATTACAATAGTCAGGATGGCTTCTATACCATTCATAACTGACTAATTAACCACGAGAGGCTAATTAGAAAGCGATTACAAAAGGAGACAGCACTGATAGAAGTGAATAGAGAGAGAGAGGAGAGAGAGAGAGAGAGAGAGAGAGAGAGAGAGAGAGCAAGAGTTAGCAGATGTCGAGAAGCAAGAGAGAGAGAGAGAGGTGATTGAGCGAGATGAGAAGAATGAACCGTAGCAGAGAAGAGTAGAAAAGAGAGAGAGAGAGAGAGAATGAGAAGAGAGAAGAGGATGAGATAGAAGAGAGACCGCGCAGAAGAGAAGTTGAGAATCTGAGAAGAGAGCAGGGAAGTATGAGAATGACGGGAGAGAAGAGTAATCCCCAATCTATTTCGAGCCATCATTGTATTCATGCGTAGCATCCTAAACTGTTTTAAGCTCCTCATGAGCTACCGTTGCACATTATTTATTTAAATGATAATTTTCACGCCTCTATGCAATCACTTAGAACTTTACTATGTTATTCAGCAAAGTATTTGGTTGACTATATATATATATATAATACCGCCGTCACAAGTTCACAACGTTTGAGTATATCTCTGAAAATTACAGGTGAGAATATAGTAAGTCCCTGATCGGTTACAATCAGTCGATTAATATGATCAATAAGTATCGGGACACTCGTCAAACTATTTATCTGAGGAGTACTGCTTTGGAGAGTTGAAGGTTTACGTTCAATCATAATCATGATTAAAACTAACACTATTTAATAAGATACACTTAGAACATTTCACAACATGATGTTAAATTCGCACACTTGTTACCTAAACCTGCGAACACTCACATTCTACATGGTGGTCAAGATAAGAGAGACCGTCTTGCCTTCAAAACGGTAGGAGTGGAAAATAGCAGAGTTCCCCTTGATTTCCTGGGTTACATAGGCTTATAGGTATGCACTTACGATCCAAGTACAGTCACTCGGCCAATACAAAAGTTATTAATACTATTTGCTCTGATCAGCTTTACAATTCCCTGAGTGAAGTGTGTTTTGGTTCGGAATGTACATTGCTGACCATGCATAGGTTTGTTATTACAAAGTGACGTAGTCTGTCAGCCATAGCCGATGAAGTGAATTCTGTACTGCATTTCTTATTGATCTGGAATAATAGCATTGTAATCCAATGTCTAAATTCCCAATATAGGAATCAATAACTAATCGAAAACCAATCGATATTATGGCTATTGATTTGGCCTATTGCCTAAATGTATTATGTAATTAGGCACCAGTAGATAACTGCCTATTAACTAAATAACTAATCCTGTTGAATGATTATGCTCAAAACCATTATTGATTGAAATCAATACACGATCATGGAATATAATTGAGTGACATTCCAGCTGTCACTACAATTACGTAGGCCTTGTCAATTGGTTTTAAACAAATTTCAAACATAACAATAATGTTCGTTGGAAGGTTAACAAATTACATCAATGGTCCCACTATTGTATCAATTACAAATAATATAGCCTGTTAGCCGTCCGCATGTTTATCTAGAAATTACAAAATGAGCAAATTATATCTCAAAGTTTCAAATATATTGCACATTATTTAATTGAAAAATCAATGGTCCCGTTTATATTATGCAATACGAAATAATGATTTAATTTTGTTAGGTCGAATATGGGAGTGGTTGGTTGGAAGTAGTAAATGGTACGTGGTCCGGAAAATACTTCAAGTTTTAGGGAACATATACGACAAAACATAAATAGTGCATGGACATTTATGGGCTTTGCATTAATTTTTCCACGACTAAAAATTAAATTAATTTAATATCATAACGATGATAACTAATAACTCACAAACAACTAATTATCCGTAAAACAGCATGGTGTGAGTGATTGGTAACCGACGGTGCACGGTAGCACATGAAGTCATTGGCATCACTAGTTTTTTTTTAGAGGGGGGAATCGCAATCCGGGCCCCCCCATGTCCAAACTCTAGTGACGCTCCTGCATGAAGTGTTATTAGGCCGATATTCGTCTTTGTAACTGCGAATGTTGTTTGATCCGATGAGGGAGTGTAGGGATGGGAGGGGGGCTTGTTTAAACTCTGCCTTATAGATGCGACATAGTAGTTAATTACGTCATCGATTGGGCTGTCTGTATGAGGGGCGTTATTGGGTGCTGTGTGTGCGGCGTCCATTGGTTTATTGCGTCCATACAGTGGCAAAGGGCTTCACAGGGTCAATATGTACGTGGCTCGAGCGACTTTAGCAGGAATTAATTTATAACTTCATTTTTTTTTTATCTACCAAGTTAAACTACAAAAACAGTTCTAAAACGATGCTATTAAACATTATCATCATTCTGTACACTGGATGAAGATCGAAGTCACAATAAAATTAGCATGGGAACGACACAAATCGAGCAAAAAATGTGCTTTAGTTCTTTTCAAACTACGTCTACATTGCTCCTTCAATGGATATGGTTTTCTTAATACATTACTATATTTTCGTTTACGTTTAAAAAACATAATGTTGCTCCCGTGTGATCACAGAAAATACATTAAATTAATTAAAAACGAACATGTCTTACGAACTTTGAAACAAGGAGGTGGAAAACTCTGACGCGTGAAAAAAGAGCCATGTACAAAAAAGACTAATATATCTATCGGAATTCAAAAACTTAACCAAAATATGCTGATTTACTTGCATGTAGTTCAAAACGTACGTAAGTACTGCACTTTATACTTTCACCATTGTGTTTCAGTCGCCCTTAAGCTTTGTAACGCCCGATCAGATGATTAAAGTGTGAGCAATAATAAATTCCGTAAAATTAAAAATACATTAAACACTTTAAAAAAAGGTAGTCAAATGAAAGTCGAGTGATTAGCGTAGTAAAATGAATGATGATGGAACTTTAGTTACTGGCGAATTGGAATGAGAGGAAAAAAATGATGTGTAATAAAAGTGTGTTTTGATAAGGACGTGTACTTATTCCACAACTTGTTAAATACATATTTTCAATTATATTACGTTTTAACTAGAATTCCCTCTACTATGTAAGGATTGTTATGTCACCCATTAGGCATTTCTTCACCATGAAATCAATAAGTACTATTACATGAATCTATGGCCCCGTCTCCTCCACTCTATTCCCTAGGTTTGCCACCCCAAACTATTGTTCTGCATTGTTTGTAGGCGCATATATTCAGAAATGATTTAGATTTATTGCGACACGAAAGGAAGATATTTCGAAACTTGGGGTCGATGGTTGCAAACAATGCGATATTCGTGCCACTCGCTCGTATAGGCCCCGGGTGTTTCTTGGCAGACTTTGCGTAATGTATTCCACAGGGAATGCTCGCGTGAATATACTTTTTTCAAACTATATTTGGATGCGAGGTAAATAATAGTCGGATGCTACTCGCACGCGTATTTCGAACGTGCTCCAGCAGCGTCGTTACATATTAGAGAATGAAATGATTTTCTCAACAAGTAGGCCTATAATACTTCTACTTGGTAAACATTAACAACCACTTTTAAAATGCACTCAAAAATTAAAATGTTATAATAATAAAATTATGATAAATGTTAAAGATTGTTATCAAGTATAATCAATATACATGATTATTATTCACATTAAACAATGTTAAGTTATTACTTACTAACACAATTTAAAAAAAATAAAAATTTGTTTACTGCCATTGACATATTGACTATGCATACGGAATATGCATGCTAAACGGTGGTCTACAGTAAAGTTTAATATATATCTGGGTTTGACGGCTTAAGTATATGTTATGCTTGTAAATTAAGTCGAGTAAAACTTAATTTATTTTTCTTTTATAAGGATTAATTACTTCTAATAATGTATGTGGTGAATGGTAATGTATCGGTTTCATTGAGGATGTCAGCCTGAACATGATTGTGCTGATTGTAGTGTAGCAGAAGCAGAACAGTCCACACGTTAAATCTGATAGCTCTGGGTAGAATGTAATTTACAGGCGACCACCCACTTCGTGTCCACAGCTCTCCAATGTTCCGAACAGGCTAAATGAATAATTAGCCCTCCCTAACTATGCATATTATTTATATACGTAAATTAATGTGGCAAATTCGTGGAACTAGATGGTGTAAATACACTTGTCGAATTGAACTTTAGAAACTAGTTTTATTTTACATTCTGTGCATGTGTCGAAAGACAAACAAAAGCTAACTCTGTTGGCAGATGGATTCGATTGCTCATGACTACTACTCTACTGCATGTTAATAGTAGGCATGCTCAACTTGCAATTGCAAAGCAACTTGGAGGAAAGCTAGAGTATTTTGTGAACTTAGTGTTTCGAGCTAAAGGCAACTTAGACGCTAATTTAAACTTTAAACGTGAAGTATGGCATAAGGAAGGTATTAAACCTGTTCTCAAACAACGACATACCGGTACTCATACTCATCTACCTTTACTTGACTTGGTCAAAGTAAGCTAATTCAAAACATCGCGACAAAGTTACAAGGCAAACTTGAAAAAGTGACTAATCACGTTTGAGTCTAAAATTGGTCTAGGACCTAAGATAAATACCTTGCAACTATTGCAAAGTACAGAAACAAAATAAGGATAATTAATTTTGGTTTTAAAGATCGATATTAATTTTAACCTGCATTATGCCTGACCATATTATAAATAATAACCTTTTACTGCCAACGTTGTAGGGGTACATGTTCAGGTCAAGTGCATATGCCTAGGTCTTTAGCCATAGTACTATACCTGACTGCATTAGAAGGCCTAGTAGTCAAGTTATGTAATTAATGATATTAGTAACATTAGAGATTTTATGTTAGAATATTCAAGTTTATAATTTTGTGAATCTCCTGTTTTGCAATAAAGCTGTTGGCTGGCTGCTAATTACTAAGTTGTAGTGAAAAGCCGTATAAAACCTAAGTAACAGTATAACTATAAGCTATAGCGACCGAGTTAGTTGAGAAAGTGGACTTACGTGTAGCTTGGCGGGGGGGATCCCTGGGCAGCACACACCAACTCTGTGGGGTTCCCCGCTCGGACATTCACGTTGGGCACTGAGTGCTCGATTCTCGGCGGCACGTTTCCCTCGGGCTCTGAACATACAAGAGTCCTCATGTCAGTTGATTGATTTATTGCGATAGAACTTAATGTACTAATTCATATGGCTGTTGATTTATGTGTAGTATAACCTATAATGTATAAAGACGTTCAATCGCAGTGCCTCTCTTGGAGTCTAGAGCTGAAAATGTATCTGGTAATCTATGAAAACCTTAAAACTAGCTTATAACTGGGAATTGTTGTGTCTCCAAATTTCATTTCCACAGAAAAATTAATCGGAAATTTGAGCGAATTATAAGACTATTATATGTACAGCTATTAAAAAGCTGTAATTTAAGAAATATTCTATAATAGCTTAGAAATCCTGAAGCACCAAGATAATTGAACAATACTGAAATCCATCAGGCCATCACAAATCATTTTAGAACTGTAGAAACAGGTTTATATCATTGTTTGTTTTGTAAATTACCTAACGCAAATTGCATTTGGATTGTTCATGGTCTGATTATTTAGAACGAACTCCAATTATATCGTTTCTACCCGATGGACACAAACCGACCATTATTGACTTCGTACCATGCATGATTCCCACGAGCATTCATTCTCCATTGTTTTTACCTTTATTGATTTAGGCTTTTATAACGATATTGCGAATGAAATGGTTTCATTTACAGAACAATGGTGGATCCATGGACCCAATTAAAAATTTCCTAAATATTAGTTTAACGAAACAAAGGACATAGTTTATCAATTATGATCATCTGACATTGCCAAAACTATTTTTGATTTATTTTTCGGTTGAGCGGTACGCCCAATATAGACGATTATAGTGAAATTTTTTATGTATACACGGCACAGCTTTCTGCTCATAATTTTTGTGTTAGAAGGCTAATTTTTGTTTCCTTTTGTAACACATACTCCTGGCTATAAACTGTATATGTTGGAATTTGTTTCTTGTTAATATCTTGCACGGTACGATTTTTTACTTCCGCCGGTACAAACACTAACTTTGTACCGGCGAAAATAAAAAATCGTACCGTGAAAGATATAAACGGGAGTCAAATTCCAACATATAGAGTTTATAGCCAGGAGTATGTGTTACAAATAGAAACAAAAGTTAGCCTTCTAACACAAAAATTATGAGCAGAAAGCTGTGCCGTGTATACGTAAAAAATTTCACTATAATCGTCTATATTGGGCGTACCGCTCAACCGAAAAATAAATCAAAAATAGTTTTGGCAATGTCAGATGATCATAATTGATAAACTATGTCCTTTGTTTCGTTAAACTAATATTTAGGAAAATTTTAATTGGGTCCATGGATCCCCCTTAAGTCCCGCCGCATTGATGGATGAGCGTAATTTTTTTTAAACGAAAAAAGCGTAAAATTGCGATTTTTTTAATAGATAATTTTTCGATTAGGCTCAAATTTCACACGAATATATTAATTCATAAAATTAAAGTTCTGTGAAAAAATCATTACAATCGGATAAAGCATGTAGGTTTTATTCGTCGAAGAAATGTTAAAAATTGAAAAAATCGTAAAATTGCGATTATCATGAGAAATGATTTTTTGATTGCGCTCAAATTTCACACGAATATAATAATTCATAAAATTAAGGTTCTGTGAAAAAATCATTACAATGGGATAAAGCATGTAGGTGTTATAAGTCGAAGAATTTTTTTAAAAATCGAAAAAAATCGTAAAATTGCGATTTTCATGAGAAATAATTTTTCGATCAATTTTTCCCCCCGTGCAGTTCTTCGTTCAGAGATTTCATAGACCTCCATAAAATTTCATCGCAATTGGAGTATTGGTTTAGCCGGAATCGTGTTCACAGACACACAAAAATACAAAAAAAGAAAAAAAAAACATTCCGGATTTTTTTCTCCAGTGTAGTGAAATGGAATCTTCGCTTCGCTCGCTTCGCTCGCTTCGCTCGCTACGCTCGCTACGCTCATCCAATAATATATTATTTTATTTGTGTATGTTATTGATTTGAATAAATTGATACTTTATGCATACTGCATAGGGTGTTAAGAGTATTTTCTAAGGCACGCGTGTTTCGGAATTTAAGAGTGAGCATGAGTATTGGTCGATTAAACGATTCTTTCTCCTATAAGCAACTATATTAGTATTGCTGAGTAAAAGATATGGCTTTTTTAACCGTAGAACATAACGCGTTTGTCTTTTACAAATCAGTTTATCCTTCTATGTAAATCAGTTTTAATAACTGTATAGGAAATACGTAAATTAAATAAATAAGAACAACATTTCAGCATGTTAATGCAGGCGAGCCACTAAGACACCGTACACAATTTTCTTTTGGTTTTCCCCAGAGCTAAATTTGTGCTATTGAAGTATCCTTTTCCCAGACTGAAACTACACAGGTCATCTATTTTACATTCATGACATTCTAAGTTTCTTACTTTTTTTAATGCTTTTTTTTGCCCATGAGAAACGTTTTCACTAATTTCCGTCGGATATTGATTTATTTTATAACAATAATTAAACATTAGAAATACATAACTGCAACAGTCAGGTCCATCATGTTTCCAAAGGAGCCCAGCTTCTCAAGTCATCTCCTACCTGTGATGATAATCTGTCCGGGCATACTGAGCCGTCTCTCCCCAGTCAACTTGTGGATGGTTTGACAGAAGAAACGCGCGTTTGCGTCGTCGGGCACGATGTCCCTGATGTGCAGCGCCCCTGTCGACGTCAGGGTGAACCTGCCCCCCGGATGAAGCGCCGTCCGTCCTGGGAGACAGTCAAGGTATTAGCCAGCCTTATGACAGGTAACCACAACATGATCCCCACCGTACCTTTGAGTAGCCACCCGCTAAACTGAGGTTGTTACTCATGTCTAGACTTGTGTCAATACGATGTCCCATCATGCGGGAAATTGCTAGCTTGCGAAGGTAAATACTGACAGCAGCTGCTGTGAACAGGCTTTAGATCGCTCGTAGCTGTCTGTCTGTCTGAGAGAATGGAAATACAAAGTGTTATTTGATATTCTCTGGAAATGTCATACATGCTGGTAGAGAATACGTAACGAGAAGTGAATGCGCATGTCGTTTCCGGGATGCATGATATAAAATATATGAAAATATGCTAAAACTAGGGAAACGCCAAAGTCGTTGTTAAACGAGTGAGTGAGCCATGTGTTAAGTACCCGATTACATTACTTTTCTTCCCCCTACCTTGGGCCTACCTAGCCTATCATAGGCTAGAGAGGCGCATTATGACCTTACAGTTGACGCGCCCGTCCCCGTATACCAACTAAACTTTAAAAACTATTATTTATACGAATATAATTATCAAACTTAAATGCAATGTTCCCGGGTACTCACCACATGACTCGCTCACTCGTCTCACTACGACTTTGGCGTTTCCCTATAGTCTAGTTGGCTAAGGCGCCCTTGTAGCCGAAATGTGAAAGAAGTGAGTTCAATTCCCTGGTCGGGAAAGATTTTGTAATTTCTAGATTGTATTTCAAAATAATTGAACATGATTTGAAATGCATAATATAACGCAGTGTTGTCCATCATCTGTGGCAATAGGGCCTACTATGGTAAACATAGCCAGTACGAAATACGTGAAAATATTGCAAGGTTTACTCAATCTACGAGCGAATTTTGTGGGTACCTTGACGTGCAACATTCGACAGACCTTGCATGGGCACGGCATTTCACGGCCAGGCGAATAATAAACAAAAAATATATTTTCAAAATCTAAACATTGTACCCGATTACATTACTTTTCTTCCCCCTACCTTAGGCCTACCTAGCCTATCATAGGCTAGAGAGGCACATTATGACCTTACAGTTGACCGCACCCGTCCCCGAATGCCAACTAAACATTAAAAAACTATTATTTATATACGAATATAATTATCAAACTTAAATGCATATGTTCCCGGTACTCACCACATGACTCTCTCACTCGTCTAACTACGACTTTGGCGTTTCCCTGGTCTAGTTGGCTAAAGCGCCCTTATAGCCGAAATATGGGAGACGTGGTTCAATCCCCTGGTCGGGAAAGATTTTGTAATTCGAGATTGTATTTAAAAAATTATTAAACATGTTTTGAAATGCATATAACGCAGTGAAGTCCATCAGCTGTGGCAATAGGGCCGACTATGGTAAACATAGCCAGGACGAAAAACGTGAAAACATAGCAAGGTTTACTCAATCTACGAGCGGAATTTGGGGGTACTTTGACTTAAAACATTCGACAGACCTTTAATGGACACGGCATTTCACTGCCAGGTAAATAAAAAACAAAAATATCTTTTCAAAATCTAAAACATTGTCGTTAAAATAATTTCATAACATTGGAAGTCTATTTTTCAGTTTATTATTTCTTGTATGTTTAAATCGCAATGAATCTTGCTGATTTTGTTAGCAGTTCTCAATAAACTCGTACCGGATGTCCGTTTAAAATTTCAGCGCAATCTGTTCAGCGATTCGGCTGATTTTTAACGTACACACACACACACACACACGCACGCACGCAGAAAAACAATAAGGGCCGTTTAAGTCGAATGGAAATCACTACGTTCGCTACGCTCACTCGTTCAATTAATTGTTGTTAGTGAAGGACATAAATAATACCACCTGTCATTGATATCGTCCCGGATATAGGCCCAATAAAATATTGTTATATTAATATCGGGCTGGTGTTTTAACCGGCTTCAAAAGAAGTTGTTAGCTTGACAGGTCGGTAAACATTATTATTACCAACCCATTTGCTTATAAAATACAGGGGAAAATGTGGCTTGTTACGAGATTTTCAAGTCAATATCGGTTGAGCAATATCAGGTTTAACAAGCTGTTAGCCTTCTTTGATCAATGTGAAAGCTACCATTTATATTCTATGCAAAAAAGTCTCAATTTTGAACGTCTGTTTATAAAGACAAACACACACCCTCTGTTGTGATGCCTAAGGGCCTAAGCAAATCAGAAATATTTTGTGGGGCAAATATGAAATATCACTCATGTGGCAAGTAAAGTTAGCTGCTTATGATCTTGAGGGGGGTGGAGTGGAGAGGGGGGATGGAGGGGGGTATATTTTAAATCCACTAGTAAAAGTACATACAACTCTCTTACGAATTAGGAAAAAGCTTAAGGTTATTCCAAAGCACTCTTACCGATGGTTTGAAAGTAAAAGGAAAATGTCTGAAAGTTGGTTGAATGAAAGAGGGACTTAAAAAAACGAGTCAACAGCCTTTTGGAAATTATATGCAAATTTTGTGTCAGTAAGAAAATTTAAGTTCTAGATGTAATACTTAATTTTGAGCTATATATTTTTTTTAATTGTTTAAAAACGTCTTTGTCTCCGCTGCGAGTATAAGGGAAAATAATATTCTCAAATAACGTTCGATGTACGATTTTTTGTCAAATGGTACAAAATAAAAGTTTTGAACCGGCGACAAAAAAATCGTACATCAAAAGTTATTTCAGAAAGTTATTTTTCCTTATACTCGGAGCGGAGACAAAGGTGTGTTTAAAATACTCGGAGCGGAGACAAAGGTGTGTTTAAAATAAAACAAAATAAAACAATAATAAAAAAATCATAGCTCAAAATTAAGTATGTATAACACCTATAGAACTTTCATTTTGTGGTTGACCCAAAATTTGCATATAATGGCCAAAAGAGAGCTATTGTCACGTAAAAATTGTTTTCTCTTTATCTGTTCCTCGTTCATTCAACCAACTTTCAGCCATTTTCCTTTGAATTTCAAAATTTCTGTATGAGTGCAATGGAATAGCCTTATATCAGAACACATAAAGTATTAATTACATTTCATTACTCGTTTTGATTATTGTTAATGGTTCAAACAAGAAAGCACCCAAAACATTACAATGCTCAACTGCTATGCACCCAAAAATATTGTTGATGATGGCAACATCTCATACACATAGAGAGGCTATTTCAAATATGCATGCTCATCTTCTGAAATGGTGTTCGCTCCAATCCCGCCATCAACTCTTGGACCTCAATTTCATATAATATTAGGCAAGAGCTTTTAGTAAATGCACGTTCCACATTAACAATAATAATCGCGTACGCTACTGCTATGACAACAAAGCCAGCTTCTCTAAAATTAATTCAATTCAATGTGGTATTAAGGCAATATGGAATGACAGGGTGGGAATATTAATGAACATACACCGCTATTTGTTGTTTGATTGTACAACTAACGTAGCCTAATATTTTATGTGGTCTAGATGAAAAAAACCCTTCCCAAAATTTTAATTGTATAGACCGTATGATTTTAGAAGTTTAAACGACTTAAACTAAATTACAAAAAAATTCAGGGCGACAGAGGGTTTCTGAAAATTGTTACAAGTACTTATAAGAATGAGATATTTTACATCCTAGTATTTTATTCCATTGTTCTTCCCATAATATCTACATATGACAAATGTTGGTCGTTTTATTTATGTGGTTTCTATTTTAGCTTTGTCTATAAAACAATTTTATCTAATATACCTTCATGATTTATAAATTTTCGTGTCGAAGAAGTATTCACAGAGTGTAGAATATCATAATTGAATTGCAAGAGCTAACTTTCAGTATAGTATATATTCTACAATTAGTATCCTCTCTCATGTTGTCTAGTTTGAGGAATTGTCAGCACACATGCTGTCTCCTTTGAGGGATTTTCAATACATATGTTGTCAAGTTTGCCAGCACACGGTCTTTGTTGCCCTCGTTAACAATAGGTGCAAATGGTGTCTATTAGACCTTCGTTAACGCGAATTGTGTTTGCGAAACCTTTTTATTGCTACTTGACCTTTTTTGTATTTTTTAAGTTCTTTGTTTGAACACTATGTAGTCAAAGTGAAAGTAAAATGAGATATTATATAACCAAGTACTTGTTAAACAAAAAAATGTTATAGTTTACACCAATCGGCAGCTGAACGGCTATAAAACATTTTTACCTCCGTGGACTTACTCCTTACAGAACGTATACTAATAGTAATATGTAATAATACTCAATTGCCCCAAATCGTTTAGTTCGGCTGCTAGGAATGGTGCACTCGAGAAGAACAAAAGACAACAATATGTCTGCTATTAGTTCAGTACCTCACAACGCTCGCAGCTAATGTTTCCCTCGAGTGATAAGCATGGCCAGCACGAGACAAATGTTTGCAAAGCTCTTCTCAATCCCGCAGCGACTTTCACTAAGCTCTTGTAGCGCAAAGTTTTTCACCCGCCCGCCCGCCCGCCGAGTAGATCGTGATATCACTTTGCGCGATAATGGATCAACTTTACGAACAAGAATCGTTTCAAACAGTTTTTAAGCCTCCTCCAAGACTTCTCTCAAATGCAGTTATCAGGGAAAGACTTCGGCCTACGTTTAAATCGTTGCGAACATTATGAGTAAGGGATGGGACCATTGTGTAAGTAGACGTGAAACAATGTATAGAAAATATTATGTTTGAACGTTTGAAAACTTTATGAATCTGAAACAGTAAGTACTTATAAAAGTTGAATGCTGTTGAAATCGTAATCTTCTGGAACTGTGATCAATATTTCTTCTGATTTGAACAACACTTGATGTAAAATAAAATAATTTTCGTACATGTTGTATGAAATAATGTATTGTTTGAAGTTTAAATACTAAAAAAATATACTTATCACTCAAAGTTTATTTTCTAACTTAAAAGCTGGACATGTACAATTATAAAATTATGGAAAAAAAAACACTAGAGAAATTAGTAATAGTGCACACATATTCTCCTTAAACAAGAATAATATAACCTAGGTGAACGAAGTATTATTAACCATTACGTAAGAACACATTATTTGATTTAATGTGTGTTTTAAGACAAAATAAGTCGAAGTTATCGATTACCATTAATATTCGATTTATTAATCATATATCGTATGTTTTGAATAAAGATGTTAAATAACAAACAAACTCACACTCTTATATTTTGTAACTTGGTAAATAATTATTCTCGTTGTCTTCCGGAAACATTTCACTGATCGTATTCTAAAGATTATTCCATTCGGAATTCAAAATAATAATTATTGTAAAACACATAACTTCTTTAAGTATTTCTAAATCGTAGTCACACACGTACACACGTAGCAGACACACTCTTATATGTTGTAACTTGTAAATGATTATTCTCATTGTCTTCCGGAAACATTTCATTGATCAATTCTAAAGATCCATTTGAAAGATCCATTTTCCATTCCATTTGTAATTCAAAAGAATAATTATTGTAAAACACATAACTTCTTGGAGTATTTCCAAATCTTAGTCCCTAGCAGAGTTAGCAACGTCACGTCCGCTTTTATCTTGAGGTAATTCTTCGTTACATCATGAGCAAGTTAATTAGATCTCAGAATAAAACTGTGGTAAAATCTCCTCGTCGACTGGTTCCGAGCTCCTCGGAGAAGCTGTCAGTTGAACGTGTTTCCCGTGTTGACTGCATGCGCTCTGCAAATACGATTATCGTTCTCTTCTCAAACTCTGTTTTAACTTCTAACTCTTTCTTTTGAAGTTCTTCACAAACCGCGCGTATGTGTGCGTGGGTATTGGGGGGGGGGGGGGGATGGTTGTGTTACCTTAGCCAAAAATGTAAAATGTATTAAATTGCCAAGGATTAAAGATATCACCGATTTGTTATAATTTGTTTGTTGTGAAATATTTACGAGAGAAATAATCTTTAACGATCATTACTTTTATTAACCGAAAAAAAATAAGTTTAGAACATTTCTTTAATTTAAAAATTAAGTTTATTTTCAGATAAAAATACTATCATCTGATTTCTAAATTATGTCAATAACATAACGAACACAACACATGGGTGATATGGACAGGTGCGAAGGAAATAGTACATTCCCTTTTCAACTAATGGTGGAAGTGGGTGGAAATTAATATAAATCTACACTGTCAGCAAAGAAAATGGTTGGTTTGTGGTTTCAGATTCATGCTAAAGCTAACTGAATGAATCAAAATGGTAGTTATGTTGTAAACTTGCCTAATAAAAACAATCTGTAATCGCATTCATTCATCACTTACTTTCCCGTTAATAAAAGGACGAAATTCATTTAGTTTATGATTGTGTCAGGGTAACTTTGTATCCATCCGCAGAGCTTGGTTAGTCCAGTGCTCAGTTTATAAGAGGATTTCAATATAACTTGGGGTCAGACCAGTCGTGGACCATTGTTTCTATTCAATCAACGGTTAACTAAAATTAAAGCCTAAAAGCGCTTAACATGACTACAGACGGAAACGATTGCCGCACTTAATTGTTTAAAACAATTTCAAAATTCAAGAGTATGTAAGCATTCTGCCATTTGAATACAACATAGCGTACCAGGTATTACATGTGTACCTTTTCTTTTATGTTCGACGATGGCATGTTTTTAAATTTGTTATCTGCTTATTTCACGGCAAAAACTTAAACAAGCACCTGCTACTCTGTTGTGGAATCCTGGATTTGAAGGGATATACATTCCTTGTAGAACATTAAGGGTAGCTCTAAAACTTGATTCTGGAGGGCGCGGGTTCGATACCAGCCACGTTTATATAAATCCACTTTTAAAGACGGAAGTCGGAAGGCACATCAGGCACTTGTTACCGCGCAGGTGATATTCGAAGCCATGTATAAGAGTGGAAATGTCTTACCTAGCAGCGGTTCATCTCTAAGCCACGTGGATACGATTACAAGGCCACGTACGAAGCTGGGTACGTTGCAACGTAGGACGGCGACGTTGCCTCTCATGACGAACACGTTGTGTACTTGAAGCTGGTACGGCTGGACCACATCTGAAACAAATTATTCAGTAAGTAACAACCATAGATATTGAACTATAATTGGCTAGATCAGCAGTCATTGGTCCACTTCCGTGACAATTTGAAGCCATCTTGAATATGTAAGTTTGCATGTTAATTCAAATGGGAGCGATTTGTAGCCCAAATAGTTCTCAAGATTGCTGCCAGGTTGACAGGTTAGCATACTAGCCTTTAACATCAAACGATTACTAAATTCCCTTATGCAATAACTTCTTATTGTTTCTGTTTGTTCAATATCATGCTGCACAAGCTAGAACCATATAAAAAAATCCAGTAAAATACTTTATTGCATTAAAAAAGCATAAATTAAAACGCCAAATCGCCATTTTGTTCATGGCAGATTGACTCTTCAATTTGCTACGCTCGCGCCTGTGCGGAGGTATTGGAGACTGCGTATCTAGCCTACAATAGGTGTTTAATATCAATGGTAACAACGTAATGATAAACAATTTCCTTATGGAACCATAGAGTGTTAGGTCTTAACTAACGCAAAGTAACCAGAAAATATGTTAATTTTAACAAGTAGTATGTCTGGGTATAGTGATTTTTAACTATTATTTTAATAAACAAAACCACATAATAATGTCATATCTTATTGTTTTGACTATCTTACGGTTAAATGCAATACTATTTACTTTAAAAAGCGGTCGAGAAGTGACCTATTAATTATAACATCGTCAACTTCTAACGCTATTCAAAATATGCCCGTTGGTGGAGGCGCCGGGTACATAATTTATACGAGCTTAATAATTTAAATTGAGTTTTGAATTCGATACCTAAATAGTTCCTACAACTAAAGAAGACCGTTCATTGTGCTTTGAGTCCTAACTACGTACATTTTAATCTTTTAGGGTATGTATCGGTGAAGTGAATAACATTATTGACCATATTCTCTGACAAAACGCTTAACTTCTGTAATAATTGTTACTCGGAATCACTACAGTACCAAGGTCGTTAATCTCGATCGTCAATCAACCGAGAAGTTTGGTCTTGAGTTGTAACGAACAGAGATGGATGTGTTTACATGTGCCCCATTACGATGTTTTACTTTCGTAAATCATTCCCTAATTAATGATAAATGCAATTTATTATCATTCAGTATTCATCAACAATTTTAATAATAATACTATTACCACCCTAAGAAGAATAATGTCTGATTCTAGAGAAAAGATTTAAAAAACATTGATTAAGGTATTAATCTAGAAGAAATTAAGCTCTTCCGTCAGCTCTATTTGAAACGAATATTATAACAATTTATTCAATAAAGAAAATAACATACATTCATCGATCTCATTGACACATGATACCAATAAACAATGAGATAATATGAAGTTGATTACGATAACACAGCGAAAACATTATATTAGGATTTGTTAAAAGCATTATTTATAAATAAAAAATTTACTGTTTGTATCGAACTTCATAATGTATTAAATAACGTTTTAAATTATAAGATTGGATTTAAGACAAATTAATATTTATCTTATACGCATGCAGTTAAATTTCTGCAAAACTGTTACATTCCAGGACAAGAAATAGCTGTTCTACATTTTCGAAGCTTGATTACTTACTACTGTACACGATTTACATTATATTCTAATTTTCTTGCTTAATGGTTCATAAAAAATATGGTAATGCATTATAAACGCCATACTTCTTCTTTTAATTCGACCTGTTAAAGAATTCGCTGTGATACGTAAAAAGTTAAAACAATATCAAATAAAAATTTCCTCTGTTGCTTGTTTTAATGGTTTGTTTTCGCAAGCCGGTATGTATAGAAAAAACGTTGTAAAAACCGTGAGTTACTATCTGGACGACACTGAACTGTGCTATTTCATACAATCAAGACACAGGTACATAACATTAAAACAGACTATAGAACATTCTAACGAACACCTATGCTACTCGAACAAATAAATTCAAAATTTAATGTTGTTATTATTAAATGTGCATTTACTGTTAAGTTCTCGAAATAACAAATTATCAAATTATTTATTAATAGTGCTAATGTCAGGTAAAATCTAGTCCTAAATTACACAATCAATTCTTGTTTATGCTTGGCGTCTCCTACGCATAATGTCTTAAGAGTAATTCAACAAGAAACGTAGGTCCCGAATGTGGCATTATATAGTTTGTAACTAGGGAAACGCCAAAGTCGTTGTTAGACGAGTGAGTGAGCCATGTGTTGAGTGCGCCGGAACATTTGCATTTAAGTTTGATTATAAATTCGTATAAAATAATAGGGTATTTAAGTTTAGGTCATAGCTTAGGCCATAATGCTCCACTGTAGCCTATGATAGGCTAGGGAGGCCAAAGGTAAGGGGAAAGAAAAAGGAATGTTACCGGGTACTCAACACATGGCTCACTCACTCGTCTAACAACGACTTTGGCGTTTCCCTAGTTTTATAAACAAACAGAAAGCACGCCAATTAATGGCGGCGTAGAATGTGTTTTTGTTTGCAAAATAACAAATTAAACACGGCCCATACTATGTTTTAATTATTCCTGTTTGATCTTTAATTGTTGTACCAAGGCAGTGATCAAGATCCACGAATCTCAATGGAGTTTCTACAAACCATGGATGTAAACTATTTTAAGTCCATGCACAAACCAATCGTATCTTCTGTCGCTAAACGCAAATTTGTATAGTATAAAAATTACAAAAGACATAAAAATTGTATGGGATTATTCATGTACATCGTACTTTATTTCGCATGCCAACCATCTAGGTTAATAATATTAATTACAAATAAATAAATAATTTCTGTAGTGTTTGAACATTGCAGAATAGTATAAGAAACATAGCCAGTACGAGAACGAGCTAAGATTGCAAGGTTTACTCAATCTCCGTGCGGAGTTTTGGGTAATCTTGAGCGTGCAAGTTTCGATGCATCTTGGCCAGTGCCGCGCACCTCTTGACATCCCAAAAATGATAATTCTTCCCGAAAAAACATTGTTGTTAAAATAGAACCTACACATTTAAGCCCATTTATCAATTTATTATTTACCTACCTAAGGTCTCCCTAGCCTATCATAGACTAAAGTGGTGCATTATTACCTTACAGTTGACGTGCCCTTAGCCTATACCAACTAAACTTAAAACCCTATTATCTATACCTATATAATTATCAAAATAAAATGCAAATGTTGCCGTGTACTCAACACATGACTCGCTCACTCGTCTAACAACGACTTTGGTGTGTCCTAGTCGAGTTGGCTAAAGCGTCCTTATAGCCGAAATGTGGGAGACGTGGGTTCAATGGTCGGGAAAGATTTTGTAATTTCTGGATTATATTTTTAAATTATTTTACATGTTTTGAAATGCATATAACGCAGTGTAGTCCATCATCTGTGACAATACTATGGAAAACATAGCCAGTACGAAATACGTGAAAATATTGCAAGGTTCACTCAATCTACGAGCGGAATTTGGGGGTACCTTGACGTCCAACATTCGATTAACCTTGGACACGGCATTTCACAGCCAGGTAAATAACAAACAAAATATATTATTTCAAATGAAAATCATTGTCGTTAAAAAAAATTTATACATTTCAACGTATTTTCAGTTTTTTATTTCTTGCAGGTTTAAATCACAACAGATTGTGCTTATTTTGTTAGCAGTTCTCAGTTACCTGGTCACGGATGTCTGTTTAAAATTTCAGCTCGGTCTATTTGGCCGTTCGGCCGTATGAGCCTGGACAGACAGACATTTAACATTTAACAGAATTAATCACGACCAAGGCCCGATCGAGTAGCGTTGTAGACTACGTTCGCTGCGCTCACTCGTCTAATTATGATTGCCATTGATCGTCATCTATCACTTTCCACCTCTATCACTCAACTATAACCGCATTCTATTCCCAATTTATTTTGTCAATGACGTTATTTTTTATTCACTACATTTCAACTGACGCTTTTTAAATAACGGATCAAATAGAGCCTAACGTCTTTCTCACTTTCTTACTTTAAATATTTATCTCCAGGAAATGTTCATTATAAGACTCCGATATCAAACGCTCATACAAATTATCCATCTTGGTGGAGGCTTCGGGTATAGCATTTAGAAAAGCTTAATTTTAAGTGAGTTCGTGTTTAACGCCTTAAGCCTACACGCTATAAGAGTACATAGCTAATTCTGCTTTAAGACCCCCAACCTCGTCCCTCTGTCTCTTTACAAGGGTACGTATCCGTAAAGTAAGTACAATAATTGACGATATACCTTAACAAAAAGCACAATTACTATCATTATTGCTAGAAATCACTAAAATTCTAACTTTGTTCATCTCGTTAAACAACCGAGAAGTTAGGTATTTCATTTATTGATCTCTAACAATAGGTATTAGCCCACAAGTGTTAGGTACCTAACTAAAACTAAACAATTAAAAATTATTCAAAAATTCAAAAAAACAAAACTGAATTGGAACACAAACAGATTACAACTGTAAGAAATAACTGATAGGTTACTTGGGTGAATTTATGGGTATAATGAAGCCGAGTTGTGGCTTAGAATCAAGAAACCGACACTTATTTGTAGCGGTTAAAGCTTTTGTTTTCATCCAGTGGTAAAATGTAAGAAATATCATGTTTGGTGGAGGTGCCGGGTTGGAAATTCTTTTTTGTACTACAATTGATTTTTTGAGTTTATGAGAATCCTTTCAAATATTTGTTTAATAATTAATTATTAATTATTCCAATAAAATGTATCTTACTCAGCTGTTACACGAAATAATTTTCAGTGAAGGACTTTCTTATTTATAAATTTGCGCCTCGCTACTATGGCAGCTCCAAACGCAAAGAATACGATCATGTTGGCATTGCATTTTGGAAGTTAAAATTAACATTCTGGGAATCGAACCCTGTGTTTTATGCACCCCTAGAAGAAACAATTCATCTACAAGGAACGCTATATCAATAATTCCACGTTATATTTATTTAAATGTTTGGTGGAGGTGCGGGTTAGCGAACATTTTTGACGTAATGAACGACTAATCCTGAAGGCCTATGTGCCAGTAATTAACTACAATCATCAGAATTCTGCTAATGGTATTGCAATTAGCTGATCATACATAAACTATCCGTTTGATCCGTGCGTGGCGTAATAGTAATGCGCGTGCTTAAATATGACGCTAATAAGGTCTCATTCGTATCGCATTGCATGTAATTCCATCCTGATGGCTTATTTAGGTATCTCCTTCATTATTTCGTAGCGGTCACACCACCACACTCACTCACTCACTCACTCACCTCACTCACTCACGCTCACGCAGGCACTCCAGTGGAAACGCGAGTGCCGGCTCAACGACCTGTGAGTGGAGCTAGTCGAGTTGAGAGTAGGCCTACAACAACGAGGGCGCGCACGCCGTTGCTCGCAGGGGATTACAGTACGAACCATGAATAATGCATCACCACGTAAAACAAAGCCTCAATACCAGTCCGTTGTTTTAGGGACACTTACTCTTAATTCCTCGCAAGTCCGGCCGTGGTTCGAGTTCACCGTGCCCGCAAAGCCGGTGACGGGACACGACACCCACGCATGAAATCAACGGATAAAACGAATGCGGATGACGTTGCGCGCGGGGGGAGTGGGCGCTGGGTGCCGAATGGGGCTCAACATAAGCTTTTCAAATGGATTTTCAATATGTTTAATGTATATGAATTCATCGTTGGAGCTGACGTCAGATGAATAAAATGAAGTTAATATAGACAGGTTTTGGGAAATGAATAATAATGACATCATTGGCATCCATTAAGTGTGTCGATTGGAAACATCTCCATTTATACATCCGTACCGCATTTTTAGTTTTGTACCCAACAATGAAATCGTATTTTTTTTATATATTGGAAGCATATATTTTTCCATCCAATCTTTATCTAGGCCAATTATAGTAATAATTACCTTGAAAAAATCAATGTATATAACTGTACACATTCTGTCTATAAATAATATATTTTGTTTGTATTGCTGGCGTGAAAGAGTGTGTTAATGACGGCTTCGCTTGAAACCGTGGATTTATCTTAACTTCGCTCACAGTGGTGTCACTAACCTTAATCAAGTGTAAGTACGCAATAGCTTGTTGGGACAAGAAATCTCAGAGGGGACTGAGGAAGACGGGAAGTATAAGAGGCAGGCTAGAAATAGACGAAGAGAGACTTGTTTAGACAGAGATAACGAGATAACTGGTTTTAGCTCCACCCCACGGTGAGATAAGGAGTCCGACTCGGTCGGTGTGCGGTTAGCTGGACACTGGATTTCGTTCTGCGATTGAATTAAATACCGAAAACGAATAACATGGGACATGTAGATCGTAACATTCAAATGACAAATTGACTCATTATTTTGATTATGGTTGACGTTTCCGCGCATGTTGATTTTATTTCGACAATAAGTTACCAAAGTTCATGCAAGCTTAGTTGATTATAGTGAAAAATTAGTAATACTGACTATGTTAGTGTTGTATGAATTGTTATTGATGTCTTCATGCTTCGATTTGTTGCAATAATAGTAGTTTTTTATTTTTATTTTGTCACTAAAGCATGAGGCCAACACAAACAAACAAACATTAGACATTATTACCAGGGTTTTGTAAACAGTTTTTAATGCCGCGTAGTTAATTATGCCTTTTGCCATACGATTGATTCAAGTTTTGATTGGCATTAGAACATAGAATTTTTCTTAAAGTAGTACACTATCCTAAGTGAATCCCCTAAAATGTGTTTTCTATGCGGGATTGACTTCGTTTTATTCGTTGCCTTTGTTTGTAGATTTTAGTTTTTAGAAGAGTTCTCATTTTTTTGTGAACATTATAATCCCTGTAGCTTTTCTTTAAAAAAATATTTTGAAATATTTTCGTAGCTACCCCCTCTAAAACGCATGAGTACGATTGCTGTTGTTGGCCGCGATTGTTCTTAGCTCTGTGGGTCAAAGCGGCGAGATTGCTTGGTTTCGTGGATAAAGCCCTTCGCGCCGAAAGCGCACACCCCGCAGAGGCGTGGGGCTGGGAATACTGTCCAAAACAATGCAACAATCAAGCGACGAATTTTACGTAAACGAAAAGTGTAAGACATAGTTTGTAGAGAAAGCTTGTCCCCCATCGATGGTTGCCATGTAATTTTTTGTTTTTTTTTTGTGGCTTGTGATCGAGTTTAAAATCGAGTTACGATTTTTTGCGATTTTCTTGACCAATTTTAAGTTTTGCATTTTAAATTTTTGGGAAAATCCCCAAATCCCAAATTCAAATAGGTAGATACAATAGAATTCCCCATTCTAAAAAAAATTAGGCTATACGTTTGAAACTTTAGATGTATTAAGAAAAAAGAAAAAATAAAAAAAAAATACAAATTTTGATTTTGAAAATTTTTTTTAAGGGGTTTTTTCCGACAAGTTTTTAAATCCATATCTAGGGGAATATCCGGGACTGTTGGTCAGTTCTGAAATTACGGCTGGTTCCCTTCCGAGTGTAAAAGGTAAAAAGTTTTTCTTCTTTAGTTATCAGACGATTTAATTTAAATCACTACTTCCGTAATTTTTATTAATCAAATGAAATTGTCCATTTCTATGAAGATACACAATTTATTTTGATTTGCAGGTTTTATGGAGAAATTATTCGTAAAAATCAATATTTGGGAAACCTACTTTGTTTATAAAATGAGTTTACCTCTGAAAAAAAAAAAAAAATTTTCACTTTTTGCCTATCAGCACACCAAAAAAACGCAAGGATATTTTTGCCATTTCACAACTAAATGTTCGATTTTTAAATTTGGGAAGGCGATTAAGGGGACTTCCCTTTTTGAGAAATGTGAAACTTCCCTATAATTTTATGAGAAATGTGCTTTTTAGACATAATGAAAAAAAAACCTTAATTTTTTTTTATTTCAAGAAAATCAATTTAAAACAAAATTCGGTAGGCAAATATTAATATATTTTTTCTCTATTGTTGTCTTAAGAAAGGGGTTTAAAATAGTGAAAAAAAACATATGGGTTGACATGCAGACATAGGACATGCAGCCAGGGATTACTTACCCCCAAACATAAATTTAGTCTTTGAATTCGGAACTAAATAATATAAAATTTCAGCGATTCACATTATTTTGTAGATACACAAAAGATGATTGATACTTTATTAAAAAAAATAAAAAAACTAATAGTATAGATATCGTTTAATTACCAATATAGAGTTTTATTCAGCTTTTAAAAAAACTACCGTTTTATGGAAAAGGTATGTCTCCGATCCCAACAGGGTACCTCAAAGGTAATGATTGAAAGGTCTCGGGTTCGAACCTACAGGCAATCGGCTAGAAATTTTCTCAGAAAAAATTTACGAATGAATACAGGCCCCCTCAGAGTTTCCCTTCGCAAATACTAAAAATTTTACTGAGTGCACCAAAGAAACTAAAACATAATAGTATAAACCATGACTACAATTTTGCACGCATTTTGCAAAGCAAAAAACTGTTTTTTTTCTCCAGAAGTAGGAAGCGGCGATGGATAATGATGATGATCATGAGGGGACCATAAACAAAGAATTTAAAATATCGAAAAATTCAGAAGGACCAGAAAGACATAACAAGTCCAAAACTTTTTTTAATCGTATAGTACGGGAATGAGTCGGAAAAGTTAATACAATGATTTTTTGGGGTTTTCTTTCATAAGGGAAAGATCAAAGCCCTTTAAACCATTATGCTCATAGTAGCGATAGTCCACAACAAAACGTCGAATAACCGTCATAGGACCGTTAAAAAAATTTATTTTTATCGATCAAAAAAAATTTTAAAATTTTGTTACTTTTTTTTCGTTTTAGTTTGTTTGGGTAGGATCTGATCCGATTAAATTTTATAATCTTTTGAGATGCCTAGTAATGCAACAAAACATCACTAGCCTAGTATTAACAATTTACTAAATATATTTTGATCTCCGCAGTAACTGAAAAGTGAAACTTTTTAAGCCCCCTATTTTCGCGCATTTGTAATTTTTCCCCGGTTTGGACGAATGGTGCAAGTGTGCGAAAGACATTTCATTAGCACTAAAAAAATTGGAAAGATCTACTTTTGGGAAAAATGTCCAGATTAAGGCCTATCAACGAGGGAGAAGAAAATTTGTTATGAGAGCAAACTTCTTGCAGCAAGTGGTTTACACACCCCTTTGTTTTTTGGGGGAAGCCGGGGACAAAAACATTTTTTTAACCCTCAAAAGATAAATTTCAGCACGATAGTGAAAGGGGTACGGGATATAGTCAGGGTTTTACCAAAAATAATATAAGGGTTTCCTCTTTCCGTGAAAAGTAAAAGATGCAGTGGCGGATACAGGGATACATGGGGGTGGGGCGATCGCCCCCCCCCAGATTTTTTTTAAAAAATAAAAAAAAAAAAATATTTTATTATTTTTTGTGCAGCACCAAATGCACTCTAAAAACATGATTTTCAAAATTTGCCGCGGCGCTATTATTAAAACCCCCAAAAAAATCAATTTTTCCTTTATGTTCAGAAATAATCGTTCGCCTTGAAATGTTTGCATCAGTGTACTTCGATTTTTAAGTGCCTCCTATGTGAATCTTTTTTTAACTAAATGGATAGACGTTTAATAAATGAAAAAAAATGTGAATTGAAAATAAGACAAACGTCTAAAAATTTTGAACTAGGCCAAGCTGAAAATTGTAAGCTCGAAGACGAAAAAAAAAATTTGGTCCCCACACAAACACATTTTTTCCGATTACTTTGCCCACACTTTTTCTAAAACGCACCAAATGACTCAAAAAACCTGATTTCAAAATTTTTCCCCGTGGGCAATTAATGGGGGGCTCCCCCCCCCAACCCCCCCGTGCGTCCGCGTTTTAGCCCCTTTCCCCGACTGAAATGCACACGCAAATCGAGCCCCCAGATTATGCCTGACCCGCCCTGCAAGATCGTGCAGAAGGGGGGGGGGGGTTTGGGGGGGGAGGGAAACCTTTAGCAAAGACCCGAATATTTTTTTATTATTTTTTATTTTTTGACAGGAGTTTTTAAAAACGAGTCTTTTTACACTAATTTTAAATTAAAAAATTACGAGAAAAGAAAATTATGCAATTAACATAATAATATATATATATTATTATATTAGTATTAAGACAAAAATTAAAAAATGACTCACCGGGGTCGAACCCCGGGCCCATAACTAACCGGGCCATTTGGGGTCTAACCAAAATTTAAAAAGTTTATTAAATTAAATATTAATTTTAATATTACATATAAATATTATTTTTTTAAAAAATTTTAAAAATAATAATAAAATTAAATAATAATTAGCATAATATAGAATAATAAGATAATAATATAGCTTATAGGGGTTAAAGCACTCGATGCAGTCGGAAAACGGGGTTCGTCCCCGCTTGGATGGAAATTTTTTTTAAATTTTTAGATCGATTTCCCTAAAATAAAAAACCCCTTTTGAAAAAAAATTTTCGGTTTTTGCCCCCCGGCCCCAAACCAAATTTTTAAAGGGGCCTTTGGGGTTGCCCCTCTCCTCCCACCCACCCCCCCCCCCCACCCCCCCATGTTTACGACTGTCGCAACAGACGAAAAACACAACAAAAATCGAAAAAAAACCTTGTTTTTCAAAAAAAATATTTATGTGATAGCTCTAAAAGACAAAATGCTGATAGAAGATAATTTATAAAATGGGAGGTGTTTTTTCATTTAGAGTTAAATGTATAAAACATTCAAAAAACTATTATGCAATCTATTGTTATTTTCAGAGAAAAAAAAATGACAGGTCCACGTTTGTATATTCCCGGTTCCTTGGAATTTAATTAAAGGGTAGCGGCAGGGGGCAATAAAATTTATGAGCAAACAGTTATGTAGACATTTGTCTACAAGGTGCACGGGGGGGAGTGACTCAAGTCAATTATTTTAAGCCCACGAATATTTGTTTTTATAAAAAAGTGGTATTTTTACTGCTTGATTTTTTGGGAAGCTAGTACTCTAAAAAAGTAGCATGCGCTGACAGCATATGGGCAAATGTTTCCAAAAAGAGGAATGACAAACAATATAATTTCCAATTTGTTTTTAAACGGGAAATCTTTCGCGGTATAACTGTTTTATGGAAATAAACCCCCAAATTAAAAATTCCATCTCAGCGGGGTATCGAACCCCGGCATCAGATCAAACATGCAAAAACAATCCAGATGTTTTTGAAGTAAGTCGTGTCGGTGCTTGCGGTTGCACCCCCCGGCAATCGGGAGGGGCTGGGGTTCGAACCCCCCTGAGATAGATTTGTCATTTCTGGGTGATTACATAAAAAATATTTAAAATTTTTTACCGGTGTCCTTTTTTCTTTGCTTTGGCAATTCACTTAATATCCGGTGACTTTCTTTTTTTCCCACTTTTTTTCCCCTCTTCATTTCGGGCACCAAAATTTACATTTCGCTGATCACTTACTTAGACAACATGTTTAGTTTTAGTTAGCTCTTTTAGGGGTTTTCGACATTAAAAAAGGTTGGGGCTTTCCCGAACTTCCACCAAATCTAAAGATTCAATGCCCAGAGGAAACTGATAAAGTTTTATCACATTTCACAGCATTTGTTCTCCACGGGCTTAAAAATTTTTCTATGCCCGATATCGCAGGGCCATGTAATTTTGTCGATATATGTGGTTTTCCCATCTAGAAAATTTTTTACCTGTATAATCACATAAAAAAAAACTTTTAAGGAAAAGCCAATGAAGAAAAAATGGGTGAATATTCAATAGGAATTGAGGTTTTTTACGACATAAAATAATAAGTGGTACGCATGGAGATTCTGAGTTCAAGATTTTGATGTGTGAATCAATATTAAAAAAAACATTTTTTAGACGGGGTTTTGTCAGGTAAACAATGAACGGTGCAAAAAATCCACGTTATAAAAATGCAATATTTACAAAAAATCTCTATCCCTAGGAAGGCTAATCAAAATATAAATTGTAATGGCGCACCGACGAGCATAGCAAAACACAGATAAACCCGGATATTTAGTTCCACCCAAAATATTCTCGCCCCCCCTAAAACACGTAGCGCACCGTATGAGAGTACGGGCGTGGGAACCCCCTGTGGAAGGGGCCACTTTACGCAAAACACATCCAAAAGTTTAGTGAAAATTTTTTATTTAGCCCAGGTTTCAGGGTACGCGGGTAAGAAAAAAAACAAAATTTTGACTTTTGTAAATGAAAATCTATGAATTTTAAGTAGAAAAGGGCCCATGTTTTGCTTATTTAAAAAAAACATTGCCCTGTTTTGAGGTTTGGGAAGGAGCCTTTTTCTTAAAGTACTAAAAAAAAGGACCGCGAAATATGGGGGTGATGTTTAGGTGTCTAGTATATTTTTTCCCCTCGTAAAAAAAAACAAACCCGATGACAATTTTTCATTATTTCACTGTATACTAGCTCCAGAAAACGATTGGCCTAGGACAATTTTCGAGATTTGAACTTGCAAAACCTAATTTGCGCAAATATTAAAAAAAACTTAAGAATGTTTTGTAACGTGTGTAGTTTAAATCTTTATCTAATGATAGGAAAAAACCGATTCCCTTTTATCCAATACTTCCCCAAAATTTCCCCTGAAAATGTCGTTCGACTCTCAAACATTGCAGATCTTAAACTAAGCAAAATACAAAAAGAATGTTTCAAGTTTACAAATTTTTAATGTTTGCCATTTTTCTTTTTACAAATTTAAAAAGTTCAAAGGAGAATTAACGTCAGCGGAAGAGTACAGAATGTATAAAAATTTTATAAATTTAAATAAGGGGTTTTTTTACAAGTTTGGTACATTGCGTGTTTTGGGGTCGTTTTTATGAATGTTTGATGTGGCGATTTTCATTTGGATTTTGTTTGGGATGCAGCGTGCCACGCAATGGGTAGCTGCAAGAGCTGGGATGAAAATACTGGTGGCAAATAAACAACATAGAATATTAATTAAGTTACTTTGTAATGACTGGTTTTACTTAGTCTCAAGCTGTAAAGAAGGGTTTAATTTGAAATGTGAAAACATTTCTTTTCAGCTCCCTTAAATTTTCCCAAACAAATTTTTTATATGCACTCAAGGCTGTACGTTGTACGGATTAAAAAATTAAAACATAAAGGGTCCCATTGGGTAACTAAGAGATAGTATTCTTTACATGGAGAGATAAAATTTAAAAAAAAGGGGGAAAAAATCGCCCCACGGATGCTCGCTGGAAAAAGTCAAAGTTATTTGTAATCGTGTTAAAAATGTGTGCGGAAGGGGCCCTAGTAAAACCTGTGGAATATTGGAAATGACAAAAACCCCCTTTGGAAAACTTCACACCCTAAGGGCAGTACGGCCCCCCAAAGAATTTTCAGCAAATGGGGGCAGGAACTTTAAAAATTCTAAGGACATTTCTGCGTTCAACAATCTTTCTCAAAAAAATTCACAAAAGGACAGTTCCAGCAACCTTTTCCTCCCAAAATTTCAGACATTTCCCTTCCGCTCTCAAATCGTTTTTTCGGAAACGAAGTTTTGGGGGGGGGCTCTCCTCAGATTTTGCGACCATACTGCACAGGGCCTGACATCTTCCCCGGAAAAAATTTAAAAGAGTGTGCGTTAGTATTTTACCGTCATTATGTTTAATTTTTAACTTTTCGATTCCACTGGCGCTGTTCCGATGCTGGAAAAAAAAAACGCGTTCCAGTTTTTAAAAGGGTGACCCCCGAGACGTTTTGGGAATTACCCCCCAATATCGCTACTCGTAGCGTCCAAATTAAGGAGAAGCCGTGTCAGCCCCATTTTAGAACCTGCAAAACAATGATTAAAAAACGATAATCAACATGGCTTTACCTCGGCGATATGCGTTACAATGCGACTCGAGTAATGAGACGGCTTCACGCACTGAGGACAAAGATGTAAAAAAAAGTTTATTTTATAGCAATTGACTGCAAAAAACATTTGATAGGTTCCCCAGAAAGATTTTTCTTAAAAAAATTTCATGGTACAAAATTAGAGGTAAACCCCTTTCCAGTGGATTTAAAACTTTTCCCGACTGTCGGCCAGTGTTATATTTTTGTTCTTCTCTCCTCCGTTAAAGGACATTGGAGTTCCCCAAGGGTTCAGTAATTGGCCCCCTGCTTTTGATATTTTAAGCTTTATTACCTCAAAATGTTTTTTCAACTTACTCGTTTGCTGATGATTTAACCGTTTATGCTCCCATTAGACTAGGGAAACGCCAAAGTCGTTGTTAAACGAGTGAGTGAGCCATGTGTTAAGTACCCGATTACATTACTTTTCTTCCCCTACCTTGGGCCTACCTAGCCTATCATAGGCTAGAGAGGCGCATTATGACCTTACAGTTGACGCGCCCGTCCCCGTATACCAACTAAACTTTAAAAAACTATTATTTATACGAATATAATTATCAAACTTAAATGCAAATGTTCCCGGGTACTCACCACATGACTCGCTCACTCGTCTCACTACGACTTTGGCGTTTCCCTATAGTCTAGTTGGCTAAGGCGCCCTTGTAGCCGAAATGTGAAAGAAGTGAGTTCAATTCCCTGGTCGGGAAAGATTTTGTAATTTCTAGATTGTATTTCAAAAATAATTGAACATGATTTGAAATGCATAATATAACGCAGTGTTGTCCATCATCTGTGGCAATAGGGCCTACTATGGTAAACATAGCCAGTACGAAATACGTGAAAATATTGCAAGGTTTACTCAATCTACGAGCGAATTTTGTGGGTACCTTGACGTGCAACATTCGACAGACCTTGCATGGGCACGGCATTTCACGGCCAGGCGAATAATAAACAAAAAATATATTTTCAAAATCTAAAACATTGTACCCGATTACATTACTTTTCTTCCCCCTACCTTAGGCCTACCTAGCCTATCATAGGCTAGAGAGGCGCATTATGACCTTACAGTTGACGCGCCCGTCCCCGTATGCCAACTAAACTTTAAAAAAACTATTATTTATACGAATATAATTATCAAACTTAAATGCATATGTTCCCGGGTACTCACCACATGACTCTCTCACTCGTCTAACTACGACTTTGGCGTTTCCCTGGTCTAGTTGGCTAAAGCGCCCTTATAGCCGAAATATGGGAGACGTGGGTTCAATCCCCTGGTCGGGAAAGATTTTGTAATTTCGAGATTGTATTTAAAAAATTATTAAACATGTTTTGAAATGCATATAACGCAGTGAAGTCCATCATCTGTGGCAATAGGGCCTACTATGGTAAACATAGCCAGTACGAAAAACGTGAAAACATTGCAAGGTTTACTCAATCTACGAGCGGAATTTGGGGGTACTTTGACTTAAAACATTCGACAGACCTTGAATGGACACGGCATTTCACTGCCAGGTAAATAAAAAACAAAAAATATCTTTTCAAAATCTAAAACATTGTCGTTAAAATAATTTCATAACATTGGAAGTCTATTTTTCAGTTTATTATTTCTTGTATGTTTAAATCGCAATGAATCTTGCTGATTTTGTTAGCAGTTCTCAATAAACTCGTACCGGATGTCCGTTTAAAATTTCAGCGCAATCTGTTCAGCGATTCGGCTGATTTTTAACGTACACACACACACACACACACGCACGCACGCAGAAAAACAATAAGGGCCGTTTAAGTCGAATGGAAATCACTACGTTCGCTACGCTCACTCGTTCAATCAATTCTTGATTTTGAAATTTTGCAAAACGATCTCAACAGCATACATACCTGGTCCACAATAAACAAAATGTCCTTAAACTCTCTAAAATCTCAATACTTTACATTAACTAGATCAAAAATTTATTTCAAAAATGTCTACTCACTTCAAGGCAAAATTATCCCAAAATTTGATTCAATTAAATTGCTTGGAATTACATTAACAAATGATCTAAAGTGGAATTTGCACACTGAATTAGTAAGAAATCGTGCCTCAAAATTACTTGGATTTGTAACAAGAAACTTAAACGGCTCGAAGCCTCGTACAATTCGGACTGCATATCTAACTCTGATTCGGCCTATCATCACTTATGGTATCCCTGCTTGGAATCCGACTACTAGAGCTAACTTTACAAAGCTTGAGGCAATTCAAAACCGTGCCACGAAGGCTATTTTACACAAATCAAGTTTTTATTCAGACAGTGCGACGCAGAGGCTACATGCTTGCGACCTTCCTTCCATTGAAAATTTCTGCAAAGAAGCTGATGTGAAGTTCCTTCGACAACAAATCACTGGTTCTGCAGATCTGAATCCATTTCATCGTATCACTCTAGACAATAAACCTCGTAGACATAACCCAGGAACTTTGATCATCCCTCCTCGTGCACGAACTTCATCATATCAAAAGGGATTCTACTATCGTTCTGCATCGTTATGGAACACTCTACCGGCTGACGTGAAGACTTCCAGACATTTCAATATTGATATTAGGAACCATTTCAAAATTTCTTAATGAGAACGCATCAATCAAGTAATGACATGCTGGAAGTAATCAAATTATTGTTTACCATTATTTGAACAACCATAACTGTCAATTGTTCACCATCATTTATTCACCCCTTTCACTATCTCATTTTATATATTTTGTAACATACCATCATTGTTCACCCTTTACTAGCTATTGTTTACTGTCATTTATTCACCTTTTACCATCTAATTTTGTATTATTTGTTAATTTATTTCTATTGTATTTTATATTGTGTATTTTAAGACCTATAACTAAGCATAGTAAGTTAAGACACTTTGTGACTGGGGCCTCATGGCCCTTTTCTAACTTTCTATGAGGTTGTACATCTTAATATTCGATTATCTGTACAATTTCTAAAATAAAATAATAATAATAATATAATAATATACGAACGAAAATTTTCAGTTTTATATTCAAACTAGGCACATCCACCGACAACAAGATTTAAACATAAAATCAACTCTCTTTTTTTAGGATCTTTGCTCCCTCTAATGAGTACTCCCACCCATGTGCTTGTTTTTACGACATTTTTACTTGTATTGCGGTATGTTTCTTCCACTTTAGTATCAGTCACCGAAATAAAACTATCAAAAGGACTACGATCATAGATATTATTCACATGCCCTTAATAGAGGGTCAGAAGCAAAGTGGACCCACCCACGCAATTCCCTTCCTGTAGATAATTTGAGTTAAAGTTGAGAGTTATTCATATAATGCATCTTAAACTGTTTATATTGGGATGAAACATATTGCTTTCATCACATATGAACTTAAAATATCACTTTTGGAAATTTAAAAAATATCATAATTTCAGTCGAATACACCATATCCAAGTGATTGGTCCAAAGTGCTATGTTTTTGTTGATATATTCTGGGTTTTATTTATGTGGATTGGTCCAAATTGATGTTATATTGTTCCATGTTGCCACTCAATATTTTGAATGAGGGTAATACAGAAATTCACCTAACAATATAAAAAAAAGTATAGGTTGGTTCACTTTGCTTTGCTTCTTTTTGGAGTAGTATTAACTGTGGAAACACGTGAATTAATAATGAAAACAAGTAAATAATTTAAATTAATGTCAGCAGATTCATATCATTTCCCGGAGCCATTGTCTTGTTTTCCTTGTTACTATATCCAGCACCGATAATAGTTGTATAGCCAACAGTTTACGACCAAAACTGCTGACTCTCGATGTAATTATTATGCAGCAAATGTGGTGACCTACGGTCTATTTTATACAATTATCGACATGTCAACACGGCTCACTTCGTGTGCAAATAAAACCAGCGCGGTAGGTGTGTGTTATCAATATCAAACAGTCGACACGCAGCCTACACAATATGTACACAACACGGGTGGAGTGGCGGGGGGCGGGGGGGGGGGGGGGGGGGGGGGGGGAAAAACACAGCGCCAGGCGTGGATACTGTTGTTTTTGTTTTACTTTTCAATTTATCAGGCGTATTGGGCACAGTCTCTATGGCTCTGGCTTCGTAACCAATATTTCAAACGTTAAGAAGGTTTATAAGAAGTGTAGTTTGGTTTTGAAAATAGTGAATTTAAGCAGCATTTTTAAAAGAGGAATTTTTCTTTCTTCTTCTTCTCCACCAAATATTTCAATGTACAATACGGATATATTGTGTTTGTCAAATACTCTTTTGATTTTGTCGCTTTGCTCCCTATTTTTGGGACTCACGTACTCGTGCTTGTTTTATCACTTATCCTAGGACATTCCGTATCACTAATCTAAACTGTACGTTAAGTAAGAAACGAGGTAATGAAAGTGCTACGATCTCGGTATTAGCGGCATGCAATCAGTCCATGGCACGATTTACGATGTTATTGTTTGCAAGGACGAAGGAAGGCGAGGCAATATCGTACAGTAGGCCGTATATTACATACAACTACAGCGGCTGTGTGAGATACGCACGCTTGTTCTGATATGAGTTTCGCCACGAGAACGCGTTAAAGCCATCAACAACGTTCAAGCTGGGCTTGCGAGCGGTGCTTCAATCATTCAATATTGGGTTGATCACAATAGATGCGATTCAGAAGCCACCCTTTCTACTTTTACTGAGCTGCCGACGTTCCTGCTTAAAAGGAAGTCGCAAGGAAATGACTGATAAAGTAACGGGCAGCTACCTAATATAGCAGACATTTTTATTGGTTTATGGATCCCTTAAAGGTACTTCATTAATTGAATTTGTGTACTCTAGGAAGCTTCGCAAACGCTTTTTCAGGCGCGTTGTTGGATGAGCGTAATTTTTTTAAAACGAAAAAAAGCGTAAAATTGCGATTTTCGCGAGAAATAATTTTTCTATTACCCTCAAATTTCACACGAATATATTAATTAATAAAATTAAGGTTCTGTGAAAAAAATCATTACAATCGGATCAAACATGTCGGTGTTATACGTCGAAGAAATTTAAAAAATCGAAAAAAATCGTAAAATTGCGATTATCATGAGAAATAATTTTTCGATTCCGCTCAAATTTCCCATGAATATATCAATTCAAAAAATTAAGCTTATGTTAAAAAATCATAACGATCGGATAAAGCATGTAGGTGTTACAAGTCAAAGAATTTTTTTTTTTTTTAAATCGTAAAACTGCAATTTTCATCTATCTATATAAATCTATCTATCTATATATATAAAAACGAATGTATGTCTGTATGTTTGTCCTTTATGCATTACTACACCATTCATCAGATCTCCATGAAACTTGGCACATATATGTATTTTTTCACGGGGAAGGTACCTATGCTATCCATTTTGTCGTAACACGTGGTGATCGGTGCCTGCAACACATAAAGTGAAAAAAAACAATAATGTTTTTCGAATGTAATGTAGTGTAGTGCATCCAATTACGATGGAATTTTCTGTAGGCCTTCAAACTCTCTGAACTTAGAACTGCCACGTTTTTAAGCGCAATCGGCAAATTATTTCTCATTAAAATCGCAATTTTCCGTTTTTTTTCGATTTAAAAAACAAATCTTTGACTTATAACACCTACATGCTTTATACGATTGTAATGATTTTTTCTCAGATCCTTTATTTTATAAATTAATATATTCGTGTGAAATTAGAGCGTAATCGAAAAATTATTTCTTATGTAAATCACAATTTTGCGATTTGTTTCGATTTTTAAAATTCCTTCGGCGTATAACACCAACATGCTTCATCCGATTGTAATGATTTTTTCACAGATCCTTAATTTTATGAATGTATATATTTGTGTGAAATTTGAGTGCAATTGAAAAATTATTTCTTGTGATAATCGCAGATTTACGATTTGTTTTGATTTTTTAAATTTCTTTGACTTGTAACACATAAATGCTTTATCCGATTGTAATGATTTTTTCACATAACTTTAATTTTATGAATTAATATATTCGTCTGAAATTTCAGCGTAATCGAAAAACTATTTCTCATGAAAATCGCAATTTTACGTTTTTTTCGTTTAAAAAAATAACGCTCATCCAACAACGCGCCTGAAAAAGCGTTTGCGAAGCTTCCTAGTAGAGAAATTGAGAATAACTGCAGTCGAAAAATTGTCGTAACACATTAGTGTGTTCAACGTATTAAGGCATATTTAATTTTAAAGTTAATCATGGGTTTTGAAACATGATTTAGGGCGACGGTCGTCGCCCGCAGTCAAGCGCATGCGACTGCTTAGGCGACGACGAACTCGCGGCCCTGTTTACAGCTACCCGAGAGTTTTTTTTCAGCTATCTGCACACGCCGCCCCGAAAGAGTTACAATCTTGAAACTCGGTATATGACCTGGTATGTGGTCCATGACATACCCAAAAAAAATCAACCCGATTCGACAACCCGTTCTGTGTTAAAAAAGGCTCTCAACATCGTTAAAATCCTTCCGGCTGGCTGGGTGGCTAGCTGGCTGGTTAGTTAGTTCTCCTCGGAGCTATATTGCGCCCTATAGAGAAAACGGTAAATCTTAGAACTATGCAACTTGGACCACACTTAGATGTACCTCAGACGCAGTACCTTTTGCTTTCAAAACCAAAATCGGGTAACAGGGACCGAAGAAAATCAAAATTTGGATGATAATCAAAACACGTAATTACCAAGGCGTGGTAATTTGCCAAGTAATTTTTTTAATGATTTCGAGTTTAAATATTTTACTTTTTTACCACAAAAATCGTTGGCTTGGCGCTCGTTAACAGGCGAAATGATCTTACTTATTTTCAAAGCGAAACTAGGGAGAAAGAATAAAAAGCTTGGCTCAACTCAACAGCATTCACAGCCGAAGACTTTTGAAGGAGAGCTTGGCTGCCGTTTTTTTTTTTTTTTTTTTTTACAAATTTTTGTATTTGTTTGGATTCATACTACTGCTAATAATTATTAGATCTGAAAGGTAGATTTGTGACAAAAACAAGTCTGGTAGCGAGAAAATCTAGAAGCTACTCACTATGCACGGCATGGTTTAAGTCACAGTGACGTTTTAATACCTCTGACTTTCAGCACTCGTTAATACGCTCATGTCTACTAATTACATCCCCATTCAATCCAGCGCTACGACATGGCTTTGATATGAGTGGTGTTACTGCTTTAGCTCTATGTAGTGCTCGTTTTCTCACATTTGAGAATGTTCATTATCCAGACTACTAATTGCTTTCTCAAGTAGAGTACAGTCACTAGAAAACTATGAAAATGGCCTTCTTACATACTATTTTGAATTTATTAAAGGCAGGACATATGAAGTACAAAATTTAATACATGTTAGCGTACAACATTAACATTTCAAACCGTGGAGACTTTCAGCAAGCCAAACAAACAGGAATTCCTGTGCTCTTATGTTTTTGATATATAAATTATTCCGTATTTCTACCCAACTTCAAAAGTGCGCCTTACAATTAAACACGGAAATGATTTATTTATATTGAATTTCAGCATTATGTTATGCATGCTCTATAGAAAAGATAAATCATGACTATTTAAATACATGAATCCCGCAAACTAATTCGGTTGGTATTTCTATTGTCGACAATACTTCTAAATACGGTTCTAACTGAAACTTTCAACAATTGAAATTTTTTTAAATCTTACATCTTAATAATGACAAACAAAAAGACTGCACCTTTGCCACGTTCTTATTTAATTTTACAAACATTATCAGGAATATTTTTCGGTTAAAAATTTGTTTATATCTGCTTGTTTATTAATTTAAAACTGCGATGTGATAAGTTTGGCTAAACCTAACAGGAACATACTTTCTTTTTATAGGACCCAACTAAAAATAATTGACATTGACATCACGCACTCAAAATGATAGCACTTAAAGCACAAGTTTTCGGTTTGGAAGGTTTGAGGCTCTGAAAGATGCAGTTGGTGTTCGCTTAATTTTGAAGAAGCTCTTATAAAAAATTAAGAAATTTATTCAAACGTCTTTACGTTTTTCAGTTGAATGACGTGGCTGTCAACTCCGAACTTTGAAAAGGATGTGAGTGGCTGTCAACAGTGCCACAAAGTCAATACCGCAAATGAAGCGTATGCCTTCATAACAAGTAGATATTAACAAAAGGAAAATAATTTAGTGGTCGCGCTCGGTAATCACCCCGTAACCTCTGGCGCCGCATAAACAATGCCATCCAATTAGCGCTAAAATCATTAAAATCATTAGTTCAGAATGCTTACATTAAGTTCACAGGGAGTGTATGTATACTGTTAGTGAACTTTGTCTTTGTTAACGGCATTGGTTGTCCAGCCATGCGCGCCATGCTTTGATGTGACGCCATCGCTAATGATGTTTGTTGATTACTATACCACCACGAGGCTGTAGTCAAAACACCGTACACTCGCGAGGATAATGCACTAACCCTACCGTGTTCAGTGATTACCATTCACCACATATAAACTTTAAACGTTAAAGAATGAATGTAGGGTTTATTTTCAAGTATATTTTGAAAGTTATTTGAAACTGAAGTGGCGAGAACGAACGGTGCCAGTCTCTCGCTCTATGTCTACCTCTGTATTTTTGTTCTTCGTTATTTACGTTTATCCGAGTGTGAAAATCTACGGTTATCATATAACTCAAAATTTGTAAATAAACAAAAATGATTCCACCTTCTGAAGCCGAATTTCTTTGTATTCGCTCGCAAAGTTACGAGTTTAGTAAATTTGTTTGTATTTGGAAAAGCATTATATAAATAATTGAATACTTTAAGTTTTCAAGCAAGTATTTAATAATGTATAGTATACATAATTGAAGGATCAAAGTTTTGCAATTAATGACTAATTTTCGATTTTGGTGACAGTAAATTATGTTTGTATCATAATACGTTTAATAAAAACTGAAACACAATTTATTTTCGTTCAAGTATCACGTATTTTCTATCCATATGCTCAATGTGACCAATGTAATCCCACTTGAGTTTATTCATGCGTTTTTATTTGCGATTATGATGATTGTTATTATTTAGAAAATAAATCTAGCTAGCTATCTTATTTAGAAACAAATGAAGGGAAGAGTCTAAATTAAACCTATTATTATCCTATTATTGACCTTAAGTTTAACTTTCTATTCGGAGTGTCAAAATTTTAACTTATTTTTAAATTGTTCTTAATTATATTACAATATTTGTCTTCAATAATTTTACCCTTCGACGATTTTTTTTTATTTAAAGTCTAGTTCATAACCAGTTTAATAAGTTGACTAAATGAACGCGAAAACAGTCAGAACGTTATTTATTGTGTAGTTGGGTTGAAAGTCCTATCCACTAAATGATGACCTAGCGCAACAATCAACCTCTAAATGTAAGGTCTGCTTCACATGGACCACTTCTCGACATCAAGTATTATATATTATTGGTTGAGTATAGGACTACAGTTTTATGGCTAATTTTTAAAGTTGTTGAGAATTATTTTGTTACTCGAAATTGAGTAAAAAATATATTTTGGTGGAGGTGCCGGGTAGGTACCTTATAAAAATTCGCACCGATTCTTGCACATAAGTGAGTTGCCACGTCATTAAACGCGAGTTGATAACGTAAAAATATTTAAAAGTTTTTGGTACTATTTTATTATCCTTTAATCCCCCTTTATAGTAGGCCCAGTCTTTACATACTCATTTTTATGTTTTTGAAATTATGAACTTTTTGAAACAATACAATTTTGATACATTGATACTAACATTTCCATTTAATATTAATTTGCCCTATCTACGTTTCAACGTTCATACAAGATCATTAAAAATCTCTTATTTAACAAATTTAAATTAATATTGTACATATTGTTAGTATAGTCAAGACGAAATAGTAAGATAAACAAATAAAGTACTAGGACTCGAATTAGACTCGATAGTCAAATTATTTTTAGTACTCGGACCCGGACTCTACTGGAGCTAAATTTTGTTTAAATACATACCTAGTTATGTATGTATTTCATTACTTTTTAGGGATGTCACAACAATATATCTGTGTTTATAGGCTATGTTCTTTGGGATATTTCAAGAATTTCCATTATCCAATCATTAATAATAACTAGGATAACGCCCATGTCGTTGCTAAACGAGGGATAGAGCCGTGTTTCACTCTGCATTGAACTTGATTGTGTATGAAATCAAAACGACGAGTAGTTTCACATTCTCAATAAAACATAGTCATACTTTATTCACGAAACGCCATTATAAAATTTTTTTTTATAAATGCATAATACTATGAAAAACACGGCCCGTACAAAGTACGAGGTAAGGTTGCAAAGTTCTCTCAATTTCCCAGCGAAATTTTGAGCAACCTTGAGCGTGGAGATTCGGTACACCTTGGTCACTGACAAGCATTTATAACCTCACATTGATTCGACATGATTCGATAAAAAAATCTTTTTCGAAGAACAAAAGCCATTATCGTTCAATTAAATGCTACACATTTTCGGCATATTTCCAATTTATTATTTATTGAGCGTTTGAATCCTGCCTATTATATTTATATTATATTATACCTAAGAAATTGTTAAATAAATAATAATAATAATAATAATAATAATAATAATAATAATAATAATAATAATAATAATAATAATAATAATAATAATAATAATAACAACAGATTGTGCTGAAAATATTACAGGACCCATATATTTTTCTCCGGATATTTGTTTAAAATTTAAGCGCATTCGGTTTAGTGTTTCACAAGTTTTTCATCATACAGACACATAGACTAACAGATTAAAAACAGACTCTGACAGTCGCTTCGCTTCCTCGTCTGATAATATTTGTTTTGAGTAGGTTATCTGTCCAAAAACAAATTTTTGCTTGGGTGAATATCTATAGTTATACGGTATGTGGATGGTTGGAAGGGAGTGTCCAAGTTCTAATTAATTGAGCTCAATCCCAGCGTTCAACATTTTAATAAAATAAAGTTTTAAAAAACTTTAACTGTAACGTTAATGATCGGCAAACTCCCGTGATAGTCTTGCGTATATCGGTGGAGCTACCCGAGGCCGTCGCTATACTCACTTAGCTTAGCCTCGCGCTACCGCACTAACTGTATCAAGCTAATTATCTTGATTTCCCATCCAGTGTATCATTTCTTGTACTGGATAAAGGTATAATTATTCAAAGTTATTTTTTTGTAATTAAAGGCTCTTCACAGTCCTTAATTCTATCATAATTAGTCTAATTCATCTTATACTTAGAAATGATTTAATTAGCAAATATGATAGGCTTTTGGTGGAGGTGCCGGGTAGAGCAAAAAAGTTGAAACTCCATAAGAATAGCATTGTTGGTGGAGGTGCCGGGTCCTCACTTCTTGATTTTATTACTTCTATGTTATACATCCAGTTTTCACGACACGGTGAATTTATTGTTTCAAATATGTATAGGTCAGTGTACTATAAGCAACAAATCGCACCCCTATCTCAGTATATGTACTTCCTCTCACAATTTTTGTTTATACACTAGGAAAACGCCAAAGTCGTTGTTAGACGATTGTGTTGAGTACCCGGTATCATTCCCATTTCTCCCCATATACATAAGACTGTATCTAGACAGCATTGGTCTTTCCTTTCTAGACTATCATAGGCTAGAGTGGCGCATTATGACCTTACAGTTGACGCGCCCTTATACCAACTAAATTTAAAAATCCTATTATTTATACCAATCAAACTTAAATGCAAGTGTTCCCGGGTACTCTGCACATGACTCTCTCACTCGTCTAACAAAGACTTTGGCGTTTTCCTAGTCTAGGTGACTAAGGCGCCCCTATATCCGAAGTGTGGGAGACCTAGGTTCAATCCCCTGGTCGGGAAAGATTTTGAAATTCCTAGATTGTATTTAAAAAATATATTAATAATAATTTATTGTTATATTTTGAAATGTATATAACGCAATGTAGTCTATCATATTATGTGACAATACTATGGAAAACATAGCTTGTACGAAATACGTGTAAATATTGCAAGGTTTACTCAATCTCCGAGCGGAATTTGGGGGCGTGCAAGATTCGATACACATTGGGCACTACATTTTTACAGCCAGGCAAATTCCAAACAAAAATATTTTTTTTCGAAAACAAAACCACTGTCGTTAAAATAATTCCTACACATTCGCAGGCTATTTTTCAATTTATTATTTATTGTAAGTTTACATCGCAAAGGATCTAGCTGATTTTGTTACAAGTTCTCAGTAAACTCGTACCGGATGTCTGTTTAAAATTTCAGCGCAATCTGTTCAGTGATTCGGCTTACTTTTGACGAACAACCCCACACACTCACAGAATCACGGAAGAGCCGTTTGAGTTGAATGGCGATCCTCAGTCGCTCAGCTCCCTCGTCTAATAATTTAACTTATCCTCAGTCGCTCAGCTCCCTCGTCTAATAATTTAACTTGGCAATCCGTTCAGCGGCGTTATACGCATCTCCTGTCTGGGGAGGATGTGCAGCATCCCACCGCAACCGACTACAAGTGGTGCAAAACAAGATTCTTCGTGTGTCCCTTTCTCTCCCTCGCTGGACACGAATGTCTGAGGTTCACGCTGACCTCGGTCTGCAAACCGTGGACCAATGCATTGCTGCACAAGCTGCTAGATTTTACGCATCTCTAGAAGCGGTACCAAATCCCCAGGTTTCTGCACTTGCCCACATTATTCCGAGAAGAAGCGACGTATTCCCGCGCCCCATTGCAGCTCTTGGACCTCGTTTCTTGCCTCCACGTCGTCAGGCACGGCTTCTGCGGGCTCGTCAACGTCTCATCGCCGGTCGTCGTCGAGTGGGTGTAGTGAACCCACGACTAAGACCTCCGTGACGATAAAAATAACTCTCCTTGGATGTCTCTTGTGGGACTTTTTCTGCCACGGATGCAAAACCTAGAAGTTTGTTGCCATTTTCAAGTTCCGGCGGTATTTTACCGAAATCAACGGTGCCTGTCACCAATTACCATGCAGCGCAAGGACGCTGTCCATCGCCCAACTCTGGCACACATCAGATTTTTAGTTATAGGTGCTTCGCACCAGGCACTAAAAATACCAGGGGAGAGGCTTCGAGCCACACGACCATTCCCCAAAACAGAAGATTACTGATTGGCGGCAGTACTGAGCGAGCGCGCCATAAAAAAGTAAAAGTGCGGTGTTTTATTTAAATCACAACAACGCTTAGTATCGTTGGAACTTTTAAGTACATCAATAAAATGTCAAATATTGCAATAAGTGCTGATTTTATTAGTAAATACACATATAACACAATTATTAACTATTTGCTACTATTAGTAAGAAGCAGGTAAGAAGCTTGCTAATTTGTTTCGTGCTGTTAATAATGCTGATAAAACAGTTATTCAGAATCTTTTTTTGATATCATTTAATGATCTTACAATGTTAATAAACACTGTAATTTTGCGCAGTTTGTATATACACAGCCTGTATCTGTCTTGTGGTAAAGAGTATGTAGGTGGAGCGAGAGGGGAGGCAGCCCCTCGTGAACGTGCTATCTGTTTCCAAGAGACGTTCTCCCTTACTTGATCCGATTAGACGAGCAGCTTAAAACAACACAAAATGTTTGACTTGCCGGTTTATTTGCGTTCCAAACATTGCACGGCAAATAAATACTCTTGGGCTCTTAGCATGATGTTCAGGAACCCACATGTAAAACAGTTACACGTTATTGACAAGACAAGAGACCTTATACATACCTTGAATAATTTTCACTCTCGATTTTAATTTCATCCTGGGCCCGGATTCACAAAGGGGGATTGTTAAGGGAAAATTCAAAATTTGGGTCTTTCTCAAAACCTTTACGAGAATTTTTCATGTATTCGTGATAACTGTCATTCCAAAAATTATATCAATAATTAAACGCTTACTATATACGATTATAATATGGGGTAATGGACGAGTAGTCAAACTCCGCCCCCTGACGTCACGACACAAACATGTGCTTAAAGATGGCCGTACTGTGGGACGATTTTAACTGACAGCCTGACTGTACCACACTAAAGACTGGATTTCTGGATTTAAATGGTTCACTATTGTGTTGTTTCATGATGTTCGTCAAGAACTAAAATAGGAGGGGTGTCTTTACACTTGTTTCCGAAGGATATCAAGCTAAGAAATAAGACGTGGGAAGTTATAAAATCAGATAGATAAGAAATGTTTTACGAAAACATGTGATACCATGCTTGTAGGCCTATAATGTTCTTTGCATTTCGTGGATTCCGATTACAAGCAAATTCCTCATGGCAAACTTAAGTGTTTGCGAGATGGAGCCCTGCCCATGTGTTTAGGCATACCCATTTTTTTATTTCCCGGACTGGCCAACTATCTTCATTCTAAACTTAATGCTTGTAGTAGGCAGGCTAATGAGTAGAACTGTTTGACGCGGCCCTATAGTTCTGCACAAGAGAGAGAGGCCTAAGCACTAGACAGGCTACTTTTGTTTAGGTGTAGGGCCTAGACCTTGCTAGAATAGAATGTTGCTTTATTTCCATTAAGTATTGCATACAGTTTTTTGTTTACATAACACAGTTGACCCCTAAGATAATAAAAGGAGGCCTACATCTAGTAGTTAGGGTAGGCCTATATGGAAAGGAAAATAACACCTAGGCCTAGCCTCTGCTTATTGGTAGGTTAAAACTAACAGTATAGCCTTGATTTTGCTTTTAAGGTAGGCCTAGGTCTAAAAGCTTCCAAGGTTAAAGGCCTAAACTGTGTATAAACTATGAAGAGGGGTATACATTTCTAGGCCTAAATCTTAGCAAAGAGGTATGTCTAGTCCTAGCCGTGTAGGCCTAGGATTAGAACCTATCCCTCCGCCTACCCCTAGAGTTAAACCCAGGCCTACTTTTTACGATATGATCTTGTGAACTGAGGAATAATAAATTATGTTGGCCTAAACCTGAGACTTAACTTAAAAAAATGCTTTCTAGAGTAAAGGCTTTGGGGTTTATAATCATTCTAAACCCAAAGGTATAGGACTATGATGACCACCGTTTTCCGAAGTCCACACATCCTCTAGGACATAACATAGGACAATACAACAGCCTTCCCTAAAAAGCAGCTGGCTTCCTTCTTGATCTACATAGTCTTTGGCTAAGCCCATTCTAAAAAATAACATATTTTTCAAGGATTTTTCCACCCGTACGGGCGTAAAAACACGTTGAAGTCCATTGCGCCAACCACACTTAGGTTGCAGCTTGTCCCACAGTTCGCGGTGCTATCTGTTGGATTTTTCGGAACTAGCTAAGCCCCGCCTTTGACTAGTTGTCCATTGAAGAAAATGGTGCGCATTATGCGAGAAAGATAATTTAACACGGTGGATCCCAAATGCTCGGGTGAGTGGCGGACTGCGTGCCGTGTGAGAGACGCAGTCTTCCACTTACCCAATTTATGCAGTCAAGCACATTGTTAAACCCCGTTTCTCCCGTAATGCTTTGCGCGCGATATACATTGCGCTGATGATTCTGACCATCTCGTACTGACCTGCCCGTATCCTGCAGTCCCGCGACACAATGGTCCCCACGGTGTTCGCCGCTCGACACCGGTAGGTAGCAGCATGCAGCTCGGGCGAGTAGGCTTCAGAGGGAAAGGGCGGGAAGTACAAACTCCCGTTGCTCAGTAGCTCTCTGAAACAAACAGAAATACACCACTGAAGCAAACATTCTATCGTCATGTCACGTATCTAAGGCAAAGTGGGTTAATGTATTTGCGGAGTTGGTGAACTAAAAAGGATCGGCTATAGTCTCGGTCTCGAGGGCTCTTGAGTAGAAAGTACAGGAGCGTTCATAGTAAATGCATTGCGTTTGCTGTTACGTAATACTAAAACAATACAAGAATGTCTGGAACAAAATTGGTGATATGTTATATCTATAATTATTTTTATTGTATTTTGTTATCTAGTATTTGATATATAATTGTAATCCAATACCTACATTACACTTGTGTAGCTTGTTCTGTTGTAGCTAAGTCTTTAAATTAATTCATATTTCATTCATAGAATAAGACACGATTGCCTTAAGAGTTGCATTCTGTACTTCACGCTGTCTGTTTTTCTTAGTTATATTAACTATTTAGATAAAAACATATTATCTACAAACATAATAAGGGACAAGAAAATGTATGGTTTTTTAGAAGCTTTCTCGGTTATACATATGCATGGCTTCTTTTTTGGGTACACCGAGTAAGTGTAAGCAAATTATAACTCAATTACCTTAAAAGGTAGTAATGAAGCAAATATATGCATTGACTAATTAATGTTTAACAGTTAGCGATTGTTCAGAAAAGAGTTATTTAAATATTAATTTCTGGGCTCGTTTATACAATTATGTATACAGTTGGAGATAAGTTTATTTGGTTTCACGTTGCGTCAAACGTTAGTAGGGTAGGGGAAGAAAGACTCATGTTGGACTGATCCAGCTTCAGACAGGGGGGGCTCGATGGGGGTTCTCATGTTGTGGACGTGGTCGTCTTTGTCATCGATCGTGTCGTTTTTGACATCGCCTGGGAGGTCGTCGTGAGGAAGGTAAGAGGTTCCCGACGAAGACTGCCAATGCTCTTCTTTAGTTTCGGGGAGTATATACCTCCCTACTCAGTGCTTACTAGTTGATGTTTGCGAGAAAACTTCACCTATTTTCTCGCCTTGTACGATCGGGAGAGGAAAATTCTGGGCCAAAGTATACCCCGGACCAGAAGGGGGATACGGTTTGAAGTGGGACAGCTAACAGTAAGTAACACTCTTCACCAAGCATACCCTGACAGATTTATTAAGCCTAATTCTGATATTTAATCATCACGAGATGCTAACATTCCTTCCTTTTGTATGGGCATTTTCGGATACCTCATTTCACGTAAATCCTTCAAACTTCAAGTTAGTGGATTTATGTTCTACATTTTGATGTGCAAAACATTTAGAAATTAATTTCCTCAACCGCTATAAACGAAGCTACAATTATGTATGTATTCGTGGTCAGCTGGAATAGATGGTAGCTATTTGATGTATTTACTAAATTGCGTCCAAAAATGTGACATGGGAATTCCACTTAGTCCTCCAAAAACGATCCGCAAACGTACACATTATGTATGTATTTTTGCATACAGCATTCCATTTGCATCTGGTCGAACAAGGTTGTAAAAGCGCATTACACCCATAGTAAATTAATTACCGGTTGTAGAATGCACTAGGGTAGATAGTGCAGCCTTTGACTTGTGTATTCATTACCGGCGTGACGTGACATCAAACATGGTCCTTACAGTCGGCTGGTCTGCTAGTGATGCCTGATCACCCGCGTATGAACCCTACGCTCGCCCACGCGACCACACAAGCGTGTAAAGTACAGGCTGCTGAGCTAGAGCATCATTAATCAATTACTTTTGAATGGAAGAAAAGGCGTTGTGCAAAGTTCCGGGCAGAAAAATCACTGACAAAGGCTAATTTCCTACCCCAACATAGACGGATGAGGTACCCTATGATGCTAACACGCGGAAAAATAAGTTTTTTTAAACTAGGGGTACAGTTAACATCATAACGAAAGCCGCGTATTGCTAATAGGTTTTGAACATCGTCATTATGCAGTGGAGGTTGTCATGCTTATTAAAAAGCTATCATTTTCATTATTTTTATAGCATGACTTAATATTCGCAAGGTGGTTTGTCTTTTTACTAACGAGTATAACTTCAGCAAATAATAGCTCAACACTTATTTTTAACTTGCTACAAGTACTTAAAATGTACTTAAGATAAACTATCTACAAAACACTGCACTTTATGGGGTAATGGGAGTCGATTAAATAATTAATCTTCGTTATACAGTGCTATCGGGTATATGGTTTATTATGATATTATTTTGAACTTTGTAAGCTAATTTATTAAAAGCACGAAACCTTCTTTTTAATAATTGCCAATGGATGTGTCCGTAAAGTTAGCAACACAATACACTATAAACTACAAGGAATACATAATTAATTCTAGGTTAATGTTTTATTTTTGACTAGTAGAAATGTCATTATTTTAATTAAAACTTACTTTATTAACCACACAAATAACATTTATATACATTGTGGATGTCAAAGAAATATAAACAGCGTATACGTAACCCATTCTTGTTATATATCCAAACAACCCTAAATCGACATACGAATAATGAATTATTTGGATTTATTACAATTATCCATATTTTGTAAGTCAATCTTTCTTATGCATGAGCAAGTGTCACACCTTTTAACGATACAATTTAAATCGTTGAATGTTCGCCAATATGTATGTCTTTGTAAGATGTAATTATCTCTCGTTACGTTTGAAAAGTAATTGTTTTGTAAAATGTGCTAAAGTGAAAAATAAACATTTGTATGACTAATAGTGAAGCATATAATAAGCGTCATGATACTTAGTTACTTAGTTTATAATCTACTTTGGGCTTATGAACAAATATGGTTAAAACAATTACAGGTACACATTTTGTGTGCGATCACTCATTAATGGGCTTTCATACCCTGTTTTAGTCTTTCAGAATTTAATTCAAAAGCATTTAAAAGTTAGCGAGGGTTAAACGTGCATATTTACCATTTGTGTCACCAAAGTTATTGAATTTATGTCATGCACACGTATTTATCACCATGGGCGCATGGAGGGTCAATAATGTGTGGCGTGGAGGGGTGAGCTCGATGCTCGCCAACACTCACACTCTCACTCGCACTCACACTCTCACTCTCACTCACACTCACACTCTCACTCACACATCACACTCAACGTACACAACTCTCACTCTACTCACACTCTCACTCACACTCTCACTCACACTCACACTCTCACTCTCACTCTCACTCACACTCTCATACTGACTCGCGCTTCGCTCACTCACCATTTATAATACACACAATCCATTGCACATTTTGTTTGCACATTTTTTTTTATAAAAATAATATATTAAGTAACATCGTTTTCCTTGAGTATTTATGCATGTTTTTATGTATTACTTTAGAAGATTGTTCGCTCACAAAATAATCTTCAAGTCACACAAAAATCTTGTCAATTTGTAATCTAACGCTGGAAGCTAAAACAAGCACGGGCACGATGGGGCCCAAAATAGGGAGAGAAGTTACTTAATTACAAAATTAATCTGTTAGATTGTCGCAGAAGAACAGATATATAGAGTGATTATATTGAATTGAGAACTCTTGAAGGAGGTGCCGAGTACACACAAATTGATTATTTATAATAACTTCCTCCTCTCTTTTGACCATAAGGATCACCAAAGACATGTTGATTTATCCTTGTTGAAGGGCAATGCCAATTAAAAAAAAAAAAACGCAATTCAATTGGAGCCGTGTTCTGTTTTATCGTGGGACGTGACACATGCACATGTGAACGATTGGATAGAAAAGTGATGCTTAATTCATAATGCATCACTATTCCTTTATTTCCTTTATTATATAGGGGTACTTTGCTCCCTAATTTTTATAAATACTTTATTATTTAATAATGATCTATAACTTGGATTATGGCGAAAACATATAAATCTACAAACATAAGTTTCACAGATAAGACTGACGAATCACACAATGACGTAATGCAGCACGTGTATGAAAAATGTAGGTCATTGCAATCATAAACTTCTAGGAGTATTATTGCTTAACGTAGGAGTTTTATGCAAAGTGAAATAAAAATAGAAATAAAAACAATATTTACCCAGCAGCAAGGTGCCCTACAAAATGTTTTGCAAGCGTCTTACTTAAAAAGAAGTTATGAGGACGTATCTCTTACGGTATTGTAACAGCCACGCAACATGAATACAATACTTTATATAAACAAAATCTCATTTACATTTTAAGAACTTAAAGCATCTTTATTTAACCTAAAGCAAAGGATAAAAACAATGCAGGGTTTCATAACAGAAATGGGATTCCACAAAAAATATTTATTCACAACGATATAGTTTTGAAAATAATTTCATAGTTTTGGCGTGTATAATTTACTGTAATTTAATTAACATACTTCGAAATTTTATTTTAGAAGATTATCAACATATCAGTTATAAAACTTTTAAATTCGAATATTAAAATTAATGTATAAATATAATTTAGTATTTATTTATTTTATATTTGTTTGTTTTAGCGTTGTTTTAGCAAGATATTTGCTAGTGTCGACGCCGTTTCTTGTTGTAAAATGTAACAAGCAAGAATAAACAATAAATAATAATATATATTGCTACATCCAATTACAATAACAATTGTTAAGGATGGATGCAAATGAAACTTGTGAGATGTGTCATAAGTACTCTGCCCTGTATAGATTTGTTGTTATTTTCAAAAATGTTATTACTTTGCATTTGACTCACTCATAATTTCACCATTTTGATCACAGAAAGTTCGCAACAGTTTATAGTATGAATGTGTTCTGCAAGCTCAACACATTCTAAAGTAATCGTTAAGGTGCATTTTCACATTTGAATAAGAACTTATTTAATACGCCGCACCCAATGGAATGTACACACACTTTACACACCATGGCACCACCAGCGTGAACTTACAGTTGATTTTTGTCTGTCTAACATTCTAAATGCATACACATTCTACACACGTATTTCTATCAATTTGCATAGTTCCTGTGAGTTTAAACATGTGCATCAGTATTCATCGAGTTAATTCCATCGCCTCCCATGTATTCCAAGTGTATTTTAAACTTCAATAAGCACAAGCGCCCTTCCACGTTGACGTCTCGCTCGCGAAGTATACCCATTAAAGGCTCATATTTCTCATCAATCATTCTGACAAATTTGAAGCTTTATATCTCAATGTTACAACCAACCCACGTCACTTCCTTCCTTCCTTTCAAAACACAAGGACGGTTAATAGGTTGTGATAAAAAAAAATGCCTATCATCTATGTGTTCACAATAACATGATAGGTAAAAGAGTTTGTTTAGGGAGGTATTTGAATTGCAACTACTGGCTATACAACACAAGTTTCGGGTGAACAAATGGAATAAAACATGGTATTGTAATAATAGCTTGAATGCGTTTATAACTTAAAAACTCCATTCATGATCTTTATACAGGTTCGTTCCCTATGAGGGAGGGTGTGTTTTCACCAGTTAGAGTAGGTGCACACGGGATGACACGGGACCTAGGGTTTACCGTGTAAATAGTTAATGTATTTATTCATTATTTATAACAAATAAAAATGCATGTTAGGTAGTTATGTGATAAGTGTTAGCTGTAATATTTTCAAGATAAAATTCGAAATCGCAAATACTCCCCGCAATTTATGAATTTGTGCCCTAATTTGTTTACAAAAAATATGTTGATGGTGAGCGAAAAGTTAAAAAAATCATAAATACAGCACAACGGCAGAATTGTTACAAACAAACTATATTTTAGTACATTTGGTTAAAGTCTATAGATTGAATGGGATATCCAGTAAAGTTGTTAGAAAATGCTTTCGTTATCGCAATTGCCCATCAAATGTGCACGTCCAGGGCTATAGTGCACTCTCTATTCAAACGACAGTTTTTCAATCAAGTTAGCTATTCTATCTTTAATGAGAATTTACAGAGATTATCAAATTTGATCTGATATCGTTTACGGGGCAAGTGCTTGTTAATGGGTGGATATTGTTTTAGCCAGTAAATCAAAAGCTTATTCAAAATAGTGTTCAGCGTTAATTGAAGAGCGCACGCGATAAGCTACCCCACTGAGAGTGAGAGTTCTTCTTGGTCGGTCGGGTACAAGTGTGAACTATGCTTTAAGGAAGTGGCCAAGAACGATTAACATGCTTCTTCTACCTCAGAGACGCTTAGAAACATCCGCAAGTTAATTCTCTGGGGGTGCGTTTAACACCCATTAAGTTGTTAAGTGTTCATATTATTTATAACGTTATTATTCACACGTTAATTTGCCTTTGCCTTTTCTTACGGCTTAAAGTTTAAACAATAATGCAATTTGTATAGAAGTGTAGTGCATAGGCTGCCAGTCTATTGTAGGCAGGCTTATATAGATATTTTCTCACAAAAATGTAGTTGTTCTAAAGTTCTAAAGTTTATTCTAAGCACTTATAATTAAGGTATATCTGGACATGTATAGCTTAACCTTCCACCGACAGTGTTGGCTCAGGCGCAAAGCGCTCGACTCTGATTTGGGAGGTCCCGGGTTCGAATCCCGTCGAGACCGGTAATTCTGACTGAAGGTTTTTTCCGAGGTTTTCCTCAGTCGTTAATGCGAATGCAAGGGATTGAGTCCTCTTAAACAGCCCTCGGACATCCCTTCACAATTGTCCTATCCGCAATACACCTAGTTAGTCGCCTGAAGAGGGTCTGATGTGTATACGCTACAGCGGGCATCCTACAAAAATTTATTTTATAACCATCCATTGATATGAATAAATTAAATATAAATACCACGAGGAGCAACCGAGTAGCATCTAGGAGGCAGTGGGAAATACATACACGCGAGTTTAATGCACAGGATAATTGGAAGAGCGTAGCGAGCGAAACGAGTGAAGCGAAGACTTCAATTTCACTGACCCCCCAAAAAATTTAGCTCGGGTGTTTTTTTTTTGTCTGTTTGTTCGCTCTCTACCTGGCAAACGGCATATGCGATCTTGATGTATTTTGACAGGACCTTCGAAATCTCTGAACTTAGACTTGCCACGTTTTTGGGTACAATCGAAGAAATATATCTCATAAATATCGTACTTTAACGATTTTTTTCGAATTTTTGTGTGATATTTTCGTTTCATTTGGGCCAATTCTGACCAAACGGGTGGGGCTACAACGTTCATATTATACATGGACATTAAGGTCATGGTGATGTAGTACATTTTGAAAGAAAAAATTGAAAACGTTAGCCAGAATCTATAGTAATAAAGCTGTTAATATAAGTTTTTTTGATTTTTTGTGCGATATATTCGTGCCATTTGGGCCAATTCTGATTAAACGGGTGGGGCTACAACGTTTATACTAGGAAAACGCTAAAGTCCCGTCGCGTTGTTGAGCGAGCACCGATACGTGCAACCACTGCCTCCTAGATGTTCGTCGTGGCGAGGAGCCACGACAAACATCTAGAAGGCAGTGCGTGCAACACAACTCGAGTACCTACTACATCCCATAATGTTACATACCAATAAGTCTTTAGTTTAAGGTCTTGACCGATTTAGCTGAAAATTTGTAAAATAGGATTGTAATGGATAAAATCCACCGCCATCTAGAGGACTTTGACATCATTTCTTTGGGAAAACTATTTTAACTCTTGATTACTTCTAGGTGGCAGTGCATAGTGACCAGAATTCTCGTGCGAATTTTCGATTCCATGGTAACGTTACTTTTGTTAAAATGTAATTTCTATCTACACTACTTATCGGATCAAAATAAAATTAACATATTCGTGACCGGACGGACATTCTAAATGATTTGGCTACCTCAGATTTTGTCGCCGTTTAGTTTAAAAAAAAAACTTTAGATTAACTTTAATGTAACTTTAGCCTATAACTTTTTGGACGATTTTGCCACAAAACTAATGGCATTCAATCGGGAACGAAGCTTGCGGATGGTCAAAATTTCAAATCGATCCGAGCCTCCGTTCGACCGCTATCATGAGCCAAAAAAAGCTGCGCGACTTTCCGTGCCATGGTAACGGTACTTTGTTATAATGTAATATCCATCTACACTACTTATCGGATCAAAATAAAATTAACATATTCGTGACCGGACGGACATTCTAAATGATTTAGCCACCTCAGATTTTGTTGCCGTTTAGTTTGGAAAAAAAACTTTCGATTAACTTTAATGTAACTTTTTAACTTTTTGAACGATTTTGCCACAAAACTATACAGCAACCCGCATAGGTGGTATGTACATGTGTGCAAAATTTCAGGTCAATCAGAGAAACGGTGCGACCTGTACCGAAGCAGTAACAGAAAAAAAAACAGACATTCGAGCCATAAGAGTCAAGTGGAGACGCTCGCTACGCTCGCTCAATTATACATGGACATTAAGGTTATGGTGTGTAGTACCTTTTAAAAGAGAAAGTTGAAAAAGTTAGCCAGAATCCATAGACTTAAAACTTTTAATATAAGTTTTTTACGGTAAATAATACCAGAGTCGATAAAGAAGTTTCCCGTTGGGGAGGTCCTCCAACTCCCTATACCGCCCTGGGTTAAATAAAAAGTCGGTTTTTGGCGTTGGGAATCTAACGTTCCGCGCGACTCTGTGTGACGATTGATGGAACTACTTCAATAAAAGTACGTCACTTTTCTACTAGTAGTTAACAGTCGATGACGACAAATGGCGGAAACGTCAAAATATTAAATACGATCGAATGTTGGCGAATGTTTTGGCATAAAGCAAACTCTCTTTATTAATGAGGATATTTCTGATGGAGTAGACCTAAGCTTAGGAGCTAGGCCGACAATATGTATTGTTCAAGATTTCGATTTGAGTGCCTAGGGCGTACTTACGTCTAAAAACTGTATTGTGGCCTTGGGCCTAGGCTACACTTACGTCCGTTAGGCTTGAACAAGGCATATCTCAAATTATTTCGCACGAAAATGTCAGTGACGCCTGCGCAACACTTTATAGTACAATAATAAATCAAAAGTAAATCGTTTTAAAAGACTAGGGCCCAGGGCTAATATGATTGAAATAATATTGAAGTTTGACGTTTCGTCTGTTATTTGTCGATTTCAGCGTCACTGCACATTGATAATCTACTGACCGTATTTAGCGTGCAGTGCTTTTATTAGTTTCACATCGGAGCCGCTCTCAGCGCGCAGGACGTTAGATTCCGTTTTGACTTGGGAGTAAGGGGACCTCCCCAAAGGGGAAACTTCTTTATCGACTCTGATAATACCAATTGACAAGAAACAATAGAAACTTGACAACAATCACCTACAATGCGTAGGCAACAAAACAAAGCACTTGCAAAAGTAAAGATATCCCACGCAAACTTAAAACTTTAAAAAGCTTCCGCCGTGTTGATAGATTAGCTTTTTTGTAAGTTTTTAGTTTTCGTGGGACTACTTTTCCTTTACAAGTGCTTTGTGAATGCATTGTAGGTGATGGTTATCAAGTTTCTATTGTTACTTGTAAATTGTTATTATAAACCTAAAAAATCTCATATTAAAACCTTTATTCTATGGATTCTGGCTAACTTTTTCATCTTTTTCTTTCAAAAAGCAATACATAACCATTACCTTAATGTACATGTAAAATTTGAACGTTGTAGCTTTACCCGTTTGGTCAGAATCGGCCCAAATGTCACGAAAATATCGCACTAAAAATCGAAAAAAATCGTAAAAGTACCATTTTCATTGAGAAATATTTCTTTGATTACACCTAAAAACGTAGCAAGTCTAAGTTCAGAGATTTCGAAGGTCCTCTGCAATTTTCATCAAGATCGCATATGCCGTTTGCCCGGTAGAGAGCGAACAGACAGACAAAAATACAAAAAAAAACAAAAAACAAAACACCAGAGCTAATTTTTTTGGGGGGTCAGTGAAATTGAAGTCTTCGCTTCGTTCATCCAACAATTTATAAGTAACAATAGAAACTTGACAACAATCACCAACAATGCGTTCAAAAGGCACTTGATAAGTAACTAGGAAGCTTCGCAAACGCTTTTTTTAGTCGCGTTGATGGATGAGCTTTTTTTGTCAGTTTTTAGTTTGAATGGGATCATTTTTACTTATCAAGTCATTTTGAACGCATTGTAGGTGATTGTTCTCAAGTTTCTAGTGTAACTTCTTAATTGTTATTAAATACCTCAAAAACTTAATTTAAAACCTTTATTTATATGGTTTTTGGATAATGTTTTCAACCTTTTCTTACAAAGAGCAATACATCACCATTACCTTAATGTCCATGTGAAATATGAACGTTGTAGCCTTACCCGTTTGGTCAGAATCGGCCCAATTGTCACGAAAATATCGCACTAAAAATCGAAAAAAATCGTAAAAGTACGATTTTCATGAGAAATATTTCTTCGATTGTACCCAAAAATGTAGCAAGTCTAAGTTCAGAGATTTCGAAGGTCCCCTGCAATTTTCATCAAGATCGCATATGCCGTTCGCCCGGTAGAGAGCGAACAAACAGGCAAAAATACAAAAAAAAAAACGAGCTAATTTTTTTTTTTTGGGGGGGGGTCAGTGAAATTGAAGTCTTCGCTTCGCTCATCCAACAATTTACAAGTAACAATAGAAACTTGACAACAATCACCAACAATGCGTTCAAAAGGCACTTGATAAGTAAATAGATCCCACGGAAACTAAAAACTTACAAAAAAGCTCATCCATCAACGCGACGGGACTTAAGCGTTTTCCTAGTATGTACGGTGTGTTTGAATTTGTTTGTCATGTGCTTGTGTCTACTCATGTATGCGTACTAGTGTACGTAATGTGTTCTTGAATATATACTGCGTAGGCTTATATTGCCGTTATAATTCTATTTCTCTGTTAAAACTGCAAAGGTTGGCAGTATTCACGTGGTTGGTCTGTTTAACGACAGCCGAATGGCAGCACTTCTGTTCCTTTTAGAGAAATAAAACGTAAAGAAGTATATTTGAAAGTGCCCGAGCCGGACAAATGCCTATAGAGAGAAACTTGAATGTGTCGTAGTTGATATCATTCGACTGTGTACGCTATTGAATAAATTAAAAAATTACTTATTATGATAATTAATAATACTTTTCGTTACATTAACTTGAGTAGTAAGTTTGTCTTACGTAAAACATGAGCATGCTACTTTTTGTAATTTAAACGTGTACACAAAACTAAATGATGTAATTAAGCGAGCGAAGCGAGCGTTTCCATTTGACTCTGCCGGAAAAATTAGTCACTGGTTTTGTTTTTTTTTTGTTTGTTTGTTTTTTTTTTTGTTTTTTTTTTTTTTTGTTTGTTTGTATGTCTCGCCATAACGTTCGAACGGAGGCTCGGATCGAGTTGAAATTTTGACCATCCGCAAGCTTCGTTCTCGATTGAATGCCATTAGTTTTGTGGCAAAATCGTTCAAAAAGTTAAAAAGTTACATCAAAGTTAATCGAAAGTTTTTTTCTAAAACTTAACGGGGACAAAATCTGAGATAGCCAAATCATTTAGAATGTCCGTCCGGTCACGAATATGTTAATTTTATTTTGATCCGATAAGTAGTGTAGATGGAAATTACATTATAACAAAAGTAACGTTGCCATGGCAACGAAAAGACGCGCGAAGTTTCTAATGCACTGCCACCTAGAAGTAATCAAAATACTTTCGAGGAAGCAGTCTATTATTTGTCAACAAATAGTTTTCCCAAGGAGTCAAGGTCCTCTAGATGGCGGTGGATTTTGTTCACAAAGTAAAGGTTTACACACGGGTTTACCCAAATACCTTGGCAATAATAAATAATATTGGAAACATGGCCCTGTGGACAGCGAACGTCGCAAATTTTAAAATTTAAAAAAATGTGCAATGTGGGTCTAGCTATAGCACGTGCTCGCTTATCAACGCGTCCAACTGAGCGTTTCCTAGTTTTATTATGAAATAAGTAGGCAAGTGAAGTGACGCTATTAAATTACACAAAGTACATTTCAACGGGATAGGATCAATGGAAAGTTAGTTCTAGCCAACATCTTATTATACCCAAAGCTTACGCGGCTAAGCCAATTATTAGCTAAGCCAATCATAGTCAAAGTTTCTTAACACTGTTCCAAACTAAACTTGGCAAAATTTGACCATGTAATTGATTTGAAACGTTGAGTGAAGTTCGGTGGGTGAATGAAGACGTTTCATTCTGGCCTAGCGCCGAGCGGAAATCCACGGGAACTCCGTCATGCGAATTGATTAGTTTACTTGGCGAGTTCAATCTTCCGAGTGGGTGGGATGTCTATGACGTTTACGTGCTGCCAGTTGGTGAGAATACTCATTTCCTGTCATTGATGGAGCGAACGCCTTAGGCCACGATGCCAGCACTTGCTGTGCGAGTCGAGCTCGCTCGTGTATCGCACGGGAACACGGACAAGTCTCACGTGACATAACAGTCACACTGACGAGCTATATTTCAACTTTTGAAATAATTCAATTTAACTTTGAGGAATACATCAAGTTTTAATCGATGTAACGGACTACAAAATCACAGCGTTGAGTGATCCCTAATAATTTGAAACTCAAAATATTACTGACATTTTAAACTTTTCGATTGAAGAATCAATCCAACTTGTAGGCGATGATTCATGTTTACATCAACAAGATGAAACGTATCTTTCACTCATACTCTTATCGTCACCACATCAACCTCTAGGTCAACTCATCCTCCATTTATTCTTCAAATCTAGACTCACAAATAGAAATACAAATGTTTTACTCTAATATATATCTCGTGATTATTGATTAACTTGGTTTGCTAGTTTCACGCAAATTATTAATATATCATTATAAAACATAATGTTTGGTTATAATTTCACGTTATATATAAATCAAAAGTTTTCCCCTGTTCGCATAGTCGCACTAATTAGAGTTCTGATTTGCTGAACAAATAAATAAAGTTAGTATTCATAGTTCAACTATTGTTAATTGAAATCACCTCCCCCCAAGGGTTATAAATTAAAGCAAATAGTTATGTAGAAAATGTGCACGTTTGAATGTTCAATGTGCATACTTGTGTGTGGTGGAGTGCGAGGGTCAGGTAGTTAGGGTTGGGTTGAGTCAATAATGAGATGAAATACCAGTTAAATTTGCACAATAATAAACAAAACAGAGTTAATACTTGATTATTTCGTAAATACTTGTTTGTAATGTGGTCTATATACTGCAATAATGGACTGGCCACTCGTTTAATCTATATATTTATATCGCCAGTCAATATTACACCAGCTAGGCAAATAGGGGAGTGGATTCTTCATCCTACAACAGTTATTTTAAAAGGTTTTGCACTATTGACAGTTTTTAATTCCAAAGAGCGGCACTCCCATAATATGCTTCACGTCTCGGTTTGTTCGCCTATCTGTCTATCTGTCCGTCCATCTGATCTTTTGATTAACTGGGTGCTACATTTCAAGACAAAAACAAAACTTGACTTCCAATTAAATGTATTTTTGGGTTAAAAATGAAATAAAATTTTGATTTATGATTCAATCAATTCTACGACATTTTTTTACAGAAAAATTATTCCCACCTTTTCGAGGGGAGGAGAGGGTAGTCGATTGAATAAATTTTATCCATCTTCGATAATCTATTCATTAATAAGCTTTTCTCTCAATTTTTAGTTCTCTCGTTCCCGTGCTTGTCAATGTTAAATGAAGTCAGCTCACAACAGAACATAGTTGTAGTGGTGCAGTGACTATTGCACAAGTAAGTTTATGAAATTTCTATCCAAATTTGATAATTCAGTGTATACATAGAACGTGTATTGCATGTATAGAACTGTTAAGAATTGCATCGCAGCACATTGGCCTTGTCTCAGCTGATCTGTGTCTTGAGAACTATCCCCTTGAGCGTCGTTACTGTATAGAATAAACTAGGATTTCGTGTGTTCCCAACTAACAAACACACCTTGTTAGAAGATTTGAATATGAAGTAAAATCAAATAGTTTCTAGACACGCGTTTTATGAATGTTTATTATGAAGTTTTGGGTCCTAGATCCGTTGGAAAACTTCTGTCGTCTTTAACGAACTCACCAAAGAAGAAACATGCATGCGCCCTGGTGAATATTTATCGCGCTAGTTCTTTGTGACGAATGGCGTGCGCGAGAGTATCAAACGAAAAGAAATGGTTTCTTTTTAAACAAGAAAAAGTTTTCTGTTAGACGAAATTGGTGTGTTCCGCAATGTAGTGCGATTGCTTGTAAAGACGGAGAATGCTTTTATCGCACTTTCTTCGCTGCAAAAAGTTGAATTCAAACGTATTGGACAGAATATCAAGGCAACTGGCAACTGAACAATCAGTTATATGACTGAGTGTGTACACTCTAGATACGAATTTATTTATTTAATCATGTGATAGTATTTAAAACTTCAACGCATCCTACTGAGGCACCGATTCTTATTCTTGTCTTTTAACTTAGTCATAGGAACCTTTAATTTAATTTATTTAATTAATTAATTTATTTATTTGGCGTCTATCCTATTCAGTTAAAAAACTGATTTACAATTTATTTTAGGAAACCTGACATCAGGTAAATTTTGTCAATAATGAAACAAAATGAATAAGTAGCAGTCATTTTTGTTTGAAGTATACGTAGCAATAAGTTGATAAACAATAAAACATGATTGGTGATTATGATAACCAGATTCTTATTCAGAATTACGTTTATTGACAATGTGTACGACAGTTTTGTTAAAAAACAAGAATATCTTAGCAGTTTTCTACTTTGAACTTTTAGCCTTCACCCTTGCTTGTTTCTGCTTCCAATGCAAAGACCCACGGGTCCAATACCATTATTGTAGGGATTTGTTAACTTTATAAAATTTACATCTTTAATGATATAAGCATGGCCCACTAAAAACATTTCTTGTAACTAAGTCGTTCAACTAAAAATACAAACTATGTCTAAATGTGACATTTAAATCACTACCTGAGGAACTGATAGTCGAAGTATTATAAGAAATTGAAGTTGTTTTAAAATTATACTAACAAATCTATTAAATAAATAAATAAATCCATATTTAGAGTCTGCCCACTCAGTCACACAACTGATTTTCAGTGGGGGACAGTAAACCAAAGTGACCAAGCCAACCCTGCAGCAATTATATGTGTATGCTTTATAACCGGCACTTCTTACTTATAGATTTAAAACACTATAAGTGATAATAATAATAAAAAAATATAATTTTATAATTATAATATTAACAAATGCTAAGGTATGTTATACTTCTTTGCCTTATAACCGACACTATTTACTTATAGATTTATAATCACTGTGAGTGATGTTCATTGTATATTCGTATAATGGTACATTTTTAATTTGTTTTAATATACAAATCGAGAAAAATTGATTGGATGAGCGTAGCGAGCGTAGCAAGCGAAGCAAAGATTCCATTCTACTACACTGGAGAAAAAAATCCGGAATGTTTTTTTTTTTTTTCTTTTTGTATTTTTGTTTGACTGCTAACACGATTCCGGCTAAACCGATACTCCATTTGCACTGACATTTTCTGGAGGCCTTCTAAATTTTTTAACTTAGAACTGCCACGTTTTTGAGCGCAATCGAAAAATTATTTCTCATTTCAATCGCAATTTTACGATTTTTTTCCTATTTTTAACAAATTTCTTCGACTCATAACACCTACATGCTTTATTCGATTGTAATAATTTTTTTACAGAACCTTAATTTTATTAATTAATATATTCGTGTGTAATTTGAGCGTAATCGAAAAATTATTTCTCATGAAAATCGCAATTTTACGATTTAAAAAAAACTTTTACTTATAACACCAACATGCTTTATCCGATTGTAATGATTTCTTCATTGAACCTTTTTTTTATTACATTTTTATATTCGTTTGAAATTTGAGCGTAATCGAAAAGTTATTTTTAAAAAAAAAATCGCAATTTTACGCTTTTTTGTTTTTAAAAAATTACGCTCATCCAACAACGCGCCTGAAAATGGTTTACGAAGCTTCCTAGTATGAATATGTCCTGTCAAAAACTAGCATTTGCGTCGATAATTTTTAGTAGGGTTCTATTGTATTCATTTTCAGAGATACATTTAATTCAATACGTTTACTATAAATGTTTTATCAATTAAGGTTTAGCTTTAAAGATCTAACCTTTACTGTTAGTAATGACACGTTAAAGTGAGTTTCGATTCCTCGGTGAAGCGAAGAAGACGGCGGTGTAGAGCAATAAAGCCAATGAAGCGGTGCAAATGCCGGCAATTTCCATTAACCACCGGAGTTTGAGGCTCCTAGCTAGAGGAAAAGTTTATTTCCGAAAAATAAAATAACAAAAGAGTTTATTATCTATATACATTGGAAACACAATACAATTGGAAGATTGAAGTGGGGGAAAGGGGGTAATTTACTTACTCACTTGAGGTGTTTTTCAATTCTTTGTAAATTGGGATATGGTAAATTAGTTTTAATTTTACATTTGGTGGAGGTGCCGGGTCATTATATGCGAGTGCGAAAACGTGAAAACCGTGATGAATTGTTGGCGATATTTTTTTGCAAAAATAAAAAGATGGCGATAATTGAATAATATGTCATAGCCCAGCTTTCGGTTGTAACTCTTTTGTCAATAAATAATATTGTTGCAAAATCTATTACCTTTATTTATTTGACGTTTTGTGCGTATATCTATAAAATATAGCATATTTCAGACTATTCTATTTTGTTCTACACTTAGTGTTTTATATTTGTTTTCTTCGCAGCTTGCAAACATGGCGTTGATAAATACGTGTCTTTCCTTTTATTAAAAGCAGCTTTATAATAGAGAATGAGTGAAGTCTTGCGGCAAACTTGTCTTCAAAGATCTACGTCCAAAACGAGTTTTTCCGTGATTATAACAGTGACATTGAACCGCTAAGAATGCGGCTTTAATGAGAAAGCTGGGCTCCAGAGCTCTTGGTATTCAAGGGAGGACAAATTTGAAAGCGACAGAAAAACAGCGGTTGACATCTGCGAAACCAAGAGCAGCGTGAACACCAACCTGACAAAACAAACAAATGAAAGGTTTGACGTCATGATGCTAATTCTCGCTGAAAATACTCGAGTATAAAAACACATCAATTTCATCACAATGAGGATAGTCATAAGTTTATGTTATAAGCTGACGTTTAATCTTAGTTAAAATTTATCGGGTCCTGCACTTTTTCTGTCATTTTAAATACTAATTCACACATTTTAAGACATTCTGATAAGTTGGACCCAATCTCTCTTCTATGGTTCGTTCTGTTTCCTAAATATTTGCGAACTAATGCATTTAATGTAGTGCGAATAGTATGGTAAAAAAGTATGGAAAACATTCCTATCGCTCACTACAACCATACTTCAAGCAATTGGGTACATAATTTGTAATATGTACCATAATATGTGTGTTAAGTACAAACACATTGTATCTTCAAAAAAGTAAACTCAAGGACCTGAAAAACTTATCTTTCATAATTATATAATGGGTATCTTTTTAACCATGTTCAAAATTATATTTGCAAAATTAATGTAAGACTTGTTTCAAGAAATCTTTTATAAACTACTTTTACAACCTATATCATCACACAGATTAAATAAAAAAAGATTTCTCATTTACGAAGTAAATTGATATTATATTTAGTTATATACTGTCACGTAACATCCCCAAACAATGCCAGGATTGGTCTAAAAGACCAATTTGGGTCAATAGGGTTGCACATAATCTTTTCCTCAGTGTCTCTTTAAACGCCTACACAAGTTATAATTTCGAGGAGTTTTTAGTTTCAGCTCTACAAACTTGTAATCAATTCACCAGTCGAGCTAAAAGTTTAATTAAATCAAACGTTCTAATGAAATAAAATTGTAATGCCAAGTGGTGCGGTAAACTTGAAGCGCGGCGGGGTAGGAGATCTGTGTAGGAGGTGGAGACGCGGGAACATAATCGCACACGGTTTATTCTCTGGCGACCATGGAGGCTTCCGTTATTAAATTCGCAGCCTCATTCTATTAAGAGACGGTTAATTAAGAATTTGAGAGTTAAATTCCGAGAAATTACAATAAAAAGATGTAATAATCAATTTTCAAGTCTGCAAATGAAATGTCCGTGAGTGAGAGCTTATGAAAGAAGTGAAATTTTCTTATGAATTCATCTACCTTTTCATTTACGAACGCTATTTATCCAACAGTTTTGGGCATTATACTTGGACTTGGCAATGTATGGTTGCACATAATTCTCGAAACAGATTTCAAACTTTGGCTTCGGTTTCTTGCAATGCATAATATAAGGTATGTTTCATTGTTATTGGACTGTATCAAGATTCTTAAACTTAATAACACTTGTAGAATTTGAACAACAAAAAACACAAAATACGAGATATGTCTCCATGTTTTGTTACACGTTTGACATATTTTATAAGTTGTAATAAAGTGTAAAACTTAGAAAATATTGCCAACAACACGTAAAACATAACTTTTGGGCACATGGTATTTAGTTTGTTCTTTGCTCTTCGAATTATTTTAAAAGTCCATGCAGTCACTGTTAGAATGACGTATATTCGAAACTTAAACCGAAAACTTAATATGAATACGATTGCCTTATACAATTTTTTTTATAAGTTGTATTAGGGGATGATGAAATGAAGAAATGAATGAATGAATGAGTGAATGAAGAACTATGTTCGACAACTTGTTTCTTTTCCCGGAAACTTTTCTTTTCATGAAGTAGTTATAACTGTAGAAGGTTTTGATATCAATCAATTTTGCTTACTGCAAGGGTTAAATTACACGAATACGCTGAACAACGTTGAGCCCTTTAAATTTATATTAACCATTACACCTATCTTCTATACACACAGCAACTGATGCTGACTTGTTAGTTTGTGGTGATAGCATTTCTATAGTGAATTCAGTTCAATTTAATTATACACCGAACGTGCTATCTAGCTAACAGACAGCCATGCTGTTCAACGTGGATTGCTGTCTGGCTCACAGGACAGTGGGTGTCACAACTTGTACGCTCCAGGGCCATAACTCAACAGTAGAGGGCGACAACCCTACAGATTTACTGCTGCATATTTCACAATCTGACACAAACAAACCTTCCGCAAAACCAACTGGCCTACTCCAACCATAAATACAAATACAAGATTAAAACACTGAAGCTCAGGTCAAAACTTCAAACTTTCAAACTAAAGTCGTTCCCTTCAGAAATAACGAGTTAAAGTTTGTTTCCGTGAAATACCGGCTCAAGTGATAAATCAGATACATATTATCATAAATGATTGTGTTAAAAATTAAAATCTACTATCACACACTTGTTACATCCAGCTGCTGTTAAAATTATAAGATCTTTAAAACTTAGTTTTACTTCGCTTAATAACAATTTAAATTATATCATTAGTGACTCTCTAATTTAGTACACCTTTCACGGTGGTTCGTACGATTGTGGCGCAGGTCCAAAAAGTATGACACTAGAAGGACGAGGAATCAAATCCCTCAAAAGGCATTGTTTTTGTACTTGGCTCATTGTCTCAAATAGCAATATTGAAATAATAAAGACGTTAAGAAGCGTTAAAGCGTTAAGAGCAATAACAATCATTGTCATCTAGTTTATTAAGTAGTCATAAATGTGGGTGATAATGTTCTTATTTATAAACAAGTTCGTGGTGGTTAAAATGAACAACGAATGATTTGGATTGGAGGATTTAAGGGTAAAGCCAGAAGTGTCATTAGTCGCCAAGTGTAGGAGAGTTTCAGGAAGGCTTTGGGCTTTGCAGTATGTATTAACTTTGGGCCGTGGTGGGTCAAAGAATGCCAATGACGTACATAAGCTTTGCGTAGCAAAGCGCTAGACGCTCAGTCTCCTATCCTTCCAACCGAGCGCTAGCATGGACGTTAGAAGCCATCATGATCAGGGAAAAATCATTTCACTGCAACATAGATACTTCATCTAGTTGAATGAACTAAGATGCAGTGGATTATTTGATCGACACGGGATAAGAAAATACGTAAACAGATGGCGGACATTTTAAATTTTGCGTCTATGTGTAAAACGAGAAAAGTTGTCATAACTCTCATAAAACAAATCAGAAACCGTCCCGGGCCTAGGCCCAGATGTAGAAAATTATTTATAATACAACAGTGTAGGCCTAAAGTTCCATTAGGCTATAGGACTACATTCAATTAATGCTAACATAACACGTTTGACAAGCCCTAGGCCTCTCCTAGGCAACCCTAGACCTGCACGACCTAGTTCAGACACACATCCCGCACAAATAACTAGTTTTAATTACTAAAAGCCTAATGCAGATAAACAATAGTATAATAGTCCACAAACTTGAATTGCTTTATTCGGAAATTGTTTTCTTCAATAATACCGAGAAATCGCCATCTTGTGGTTTTGGTTTTACACCGCTTGTTAACACAAAGGCTGCTAAATTTAAAGGTACGATACATTTAGACGGCGGTGGGTTTTTCCCTGATCATGATGGCTCCAACATCCACGCTCCCCACGGCCCTACTGTGTGTCTAGCGCTTAGCTTATATTACGTCATTGAAGAATGCAATTTAACATGGCTGACGAATAGGAAGAAATCACGTATTTTTCATCGCCTACACCGATAAAAAAGTTTGTAAGACGCAAAATGTCAATAATCGGATAGCTAATGTTCTTCCAGTAATATTGAAATACTTTTTGTCAACCACGAAACGGTAGGTCTAATTTTAAAGCGTCGAAAGTGGCCAGTTGGCATATCCCTTGGACCTGCTTTTACAAGGCCCCAGCTTTTAATTGTTTTTGAAAAAAACAGAGCTTCTATTTCTTTTGTTTAATTGCTAAATTGTTTATAACAAATATTAGAATACATATTTGATTAGTTTGAAATGATGCCAAATGTAATGCAGCTTTGGGGAATCTTGAATGAAATTCACCCTTTTTATATGTGTTATTTGGCGCCAGCGTAATTTCTGCCCACCAGTCGGCCATGAAAGACGGTGTGACGTCATCTGAAACTCTCGTATTAGATAAAACTGAATACGCATTTTTGATTTACTTGCACAGTTTGCACCAAGTATACAAAGATGATAATCCGTTGCCATATATGTTTAACCTAAAGTCACATCACAGCACACTACTGGCAAAATAATTATTAATAAATATCTCAAAATTATCTCTCTAACACCGTCGTTGGAAAATTGAACATTTTTCAATAATTTCAATAACAATGTTTAATACGTAAGTAATTACGTATCTACTAATAATAATTCTTTATTTCATTTTGATCGTGTACATGGTACAGATATGCACTGCTCCGAAGAGAGTGTGAAATAGTAGATATTCTAATACACAGATATACTTTATATACTTAGATATCTATTCTAGGTAGAGCATAACACGTCTTAATAAACACGACAAGTTGGACATGCAACAAATAAACGTCTTCTACCTAAAAGGCGACGAAGTCAAGAGTTTCATTTTCATAATGTTATTTTTCCACCAAAAATATTTTCCTGCACTGAAATTTTCAAATACATTGCACTATGATTTAGATTTGACCAGAGTCGATAAAGAAGTTTCCCCTTTGGGGAGGTCCCCTTACTCCCAAGTCAAAACGGAATCTAACGCTCTGCGCGCTGAGGGCGGCTTAAATGTGAAACTAATAAAAGCACTGCACGCTAAATACGGTCAGTAGATTATCGATGTGCAGTGACGCTGAAATCAACAAATAAATGCAAATAACAGACGAAACGTCAAACTTTAATTTTATTTCAATCATATTAGCCCTGGGCTCTAGTCTTTCAAAACGATTTACTTTTGATTTATTATTGTACTATAAAATGTGACGCAGGCGTCACTGACATTTTCGTGCCAAATAATTTAAAACATGTCTTGTTCAAGCCTAACGGACGTAAGTGTAGCCTAGGCCCAAGGCCACAATACAGTTTTCAGACGTAAGTACGCCCTAGGCACTCAAATCGAAATCTTGAACAATACATATTGTCGGCCTAGGTCCTAAGCTTAGGTCTACTCCATCAGAAATATCCTCATCAATAAAGAGAGTTTGCTTTATGCAAAACATTCGCCAACATTCGATCGTATTTAATATTTTGACGTTTCCGCCATTTGTCGTCATCGACTGTTAACTACTAGTAGAAAAGTGACGTAGTTTTATTGAAGTAGTTCCATCAATCGTCACACAGATGTCGCGCGGAACGTTAGATTCCAAACGCCAAAAACCGACTTTTTATTTAACCCAGGGCGGTATAGGGAGTTGGAGGACCTCCCCAACGGGGAAACTTCTTTATCGACTCTGGATTTGACAAACCCGGCACCTCCACCATTTTCAAAATAATGTTTAAAGGGGAGTATTACTATTATTTACTGCAGTATAGATATGACCAGTAAATTATTTTACCCATACAGATCAGTGTTTTATGATGCTTGCGTCTCTTTTCCATGGTTTCGATCTTCCCAGTTCGGTCGTCGATAATGTGAAATAATTTAAATCTGGATATTGAAAAGAACCTGTATGAAATATTAAAAGAAGTTAAGTTAAAACGTAATTAACATCACCATTTCGTTCGTGTTTGTTTCATTATGAACATAGCGGTATATTTGAAGCCTAGAGAAGAAGAATACGGCGCGAAGAGTAAGACCCTTCTAGAGGAGTAGGGAGCTGAGTGGTTGTTATGGGTGGGCGTTCATTGTTGCTCGCGGCTCCTGGAGGGAGGTGCAAGTACTAGCATAAAACACGGACGGAGCCGCGGAGTGAACTATAGGCCGGGAAGATAGACTCGCACGTAAAGCACGGGCTCTTAGAGAACACCGAGGTAACAGATTAAGAGGGTGGAGGGAAATTAGAGAAGCAGAGCATTTTGTGCAATTTCTGGCAGTATTCTCACCACAACTTGAAGACTATTACATAAAGCAACCATTGTGTGTAGAAATAGGTAAATTTTATCGTTGGTATTTAAAACTTTTTATAAATTAACATACACTAAATGTTGTGAATAGCGGGTACCTAGGTCTTCATGCACAACCATCATTCCATGTGAAAGTAATACACGTACAAGGTGATTGAATTTAAAATTTAAGTTTAATGATTGAGAACAGTAAAGGTGCGTTAACTGTTCGGCGTGCTCGCGAAGTGAAGGCGCGTTGACCAATCAGCGTGCGTTTTCAAGCGAACTCGCGAAGGCGCGAGGCCTAGCAAGAAACATAAACTAAGTTCATCTTGGTTGCCTTTGCGACAAGGAAATATATTGATCCGCTCATGCCCCGATTCCACATTATATTTATATACCTGACAATAATAGTCGTAATGACGATTAGCCATGTTTTTCTTTTAAAAAGTTGTCCTAAAAATAATCCGTGAATACACAAGTGTTGCTGACTCGCGGCGTCGGCTAGCAAACTTTGCCCCTTCGTTTCGCGAGAAACGCCGTAGTATAAACGCACCCTAACTTGTGCTTTCTATGTATCTATCTATCTATCTATCTATCTATCTATCTATCTATCTATCTATCTATCTATCTATCTATCTATCTATCTATCTATCTATCTATCTATCTATCTATCTATCTATCTATCTATCTATCTATCTATCTATCTATCTATCTATCTATCTATCTATCTATCTATCTATCTATCTATCTATCTAAATAATACTTTCGAATTATATTTTATCTCCAACCAATCTTTTACAAGTTTCGTTAAGATAAGTATAACAGTTTTTTTATGAGAGTCAGACAATATTTGGTGCATCTCGTTTTTAAGATGGCAAAAGATGGCGTTATGTCGTTTTACTAAAAAATCTACAACAAGTCATGATCAAGAAACGATAAGTATTTCCCCGAATCGGAAACAGAGTTGTAGCCAGACTCTATTTTGACGGAATGACAAGACCACCAAGGCAATTGCATTTGGTTTTTACTGGTATATTGTATCCCACATAAAACAAAAATCTTGTAAAAAACAGCCAAACCTTACACAATCAAAAGCAATGAGATCTAAAAGAAATGCCAAGCTTATGTACCCTCCTACATTTTCGCAATCTTAATACATAAGGAGGATCCAGGGATCCACAGGACAAAGTGAATTTATGTATTAAGATTGCGAAAATGTAGGAGGGTTCATAAGCTTGGCATTTCTTTTAGATCTCATTGCTTTTGATTGTGTAAGGTTTGGCTGTTTTTTTTACAAGTTTTTTGTTATATGTGGAATCTCATTACTTGTTCAAGTTCCATTACAAAATTATTTGTTAAAATACAATAATTATTTTATCAAAGTCAATTTAATTGATATGGTATTACCAATTAACAATAGAATTTTAAATATCTAGTGGTCAAAAGACTTGTTTTTTGTAAACAATGTAGGTGATTATTGTCAAGTAACTAAAGTTACTTGTTGATTATATTCTTGTAAAAGGCTTATATTGAAACCTTTATTTGGAAGCCTTCCAGCAAACTTTTTCTTTCAAAAGTCCTTATATCACTATTACCTTAATGTTCATGTAAAATATGAACGTTGTAGCCCCACCCATTTGGTCAGAATCGCGGGCCGATTGAAACTGACGAAAGTAGTAGTAGTAGCTAACATCCTTAAAGTGATTTTGAGCATGTTTCAAGCCATTTTTTTACCAAGAAGGAATGCTCGTACCCCAACCAAATTTGGCATGTGTTGTCAGGTACCTAAATCCTCTCGATTTTGTTAGTTTTCAAGTTCACGTTACGTTTCAAGACGGCTGGGTAACACCTCGAAATCACCCCAACTCTGCTTGCTGTATAAGGTGCTTGAGTGTGTAGCGCATCGCGGCTTGGCTGCGGCGCCCTAACGGGCACCTAGATCAGGGCTGTGTATTTATGCAGACTGAATGAGAGGTTTGGTGCATATTGGCAAAACTGTTAGTTGCAGTTATTTGAGAGGATCACTATTTTAAAGTATTTCAGAAGAGATTCGAAAGTTCTTTTGCAATTCAATGCTTTAAATTTAGTTTTTATATACCTAGCGAGACTCTTTCTGCAGCGTAAAAGATTTACGTGTATTGAACAACACTGCAAGTATTCCTGTGTGATTAAATTTGTAAGGAGAGTAAAAAGTTGGTTTTAAGTGTCATACACTGTAAATGTACATTTGAGTGTAAAAGTTTTGAAATTAAATCAAATTTTCATATTATTTATTTGGACATAATTTGACGATTCGAGTAAGACATGGTATTCTCTTTTACTACCTTTTATGGATGTTTTTTGTATATCTATAAATGTGATGGCCATGTAAGCTTCAAGGGCTTAGTACACTATGTATATATGTATAAGAAAACTTCAGAAACCCTTTTTATTGTTTGCGCCACTTCTCTCGTTCGATCTTTGGCTGCGGTCGACGACTCACTCGAGCCGTCTATATGGGCCTAGGGGGATTTAGCATGGGCCACTCAGACCAGGACGGTATGATTGAACAGCCGTAGTTCTCTCGATCACCGCTCGCGGCACACAGCGCTCCAATCCGAGCCTCAGACAATACGCCGCAGACGACTCCTCTGGCGGGCGTATGTATAACAACACTTGATCTCCTGGCACGGAACTCTCAGTTCATTTGAAATAGAATATTGTTGTAGAGGGTTGTGTACAAGTAGGCCTAACGACTCTTGGAACCATATGCAAAGCTTCCTTGAATGAGATCGGGTGAATAGCAATGTGGAGGGTGTAATACTATAGGCAGTGTAATTAGACACCACTTGAAGGCATTTTGTGCTTAGCGGTTGTCATGAGTATTATTAGCATCAGCCTAAGCCCCAAGGAATGAAATCTTTATTCTTAGCTTAAATTAGTGTCTGAACACCCTAGGTTGACGATGGTTTAATCCATAATTTGACCAAAGTTCTGAAATTCAACCAAAATGTCGAATTTTTAGATACCTATTTTTAATTAACGTGTATTTATATACAAAACTAGCATTAAAACTAAAATAATTCAGCTTAAACAGAAATAATACAAGTATCACATCCTCAACAAAAGCAAGTAAAGTTTATCAAATACTACAATGGCGCATATTATATTTATTCAAATATTCTTCCAAAAGGAAATGCATTACACGCTGAAGGAAGTACTCACTCTTCGGAATTCGCAATAACGTAATCATACGGTTGACGTTTACCATAAAGTACCAAGACAAATGAATGTATCAACGGGAAACTTGACAGCAAGGAAATTACTACCATCTAGCAACTTCATGTAAATAAATAAGAAACTCCGGAGACATTGTTTCTCTGGTATTTATTTTTGTAACAAAACGCGACGTGTATTTTTCTACGGTCCCTGTGGAAAACATGGGCACGGATCTCGCCGAAGGAATTTTGCATCACATGAGCTCACAAAGAAGTGCATCGCTTACAATACGCAGACTTCAAAGCGAAACTAAATGAATACAAAATGGAGGGGAATTGTTTGAATACTCCACTGCTCATCTCGTTCCTACTTTCGGCAGACGGTTCACTATGAATAAATTACGATATCCGTCCACGTACACTGCACGTAACGTAATTGTTCATCCTTGATGACATTTTTATGTAAATTGTATCACGTTAAGGTCCTTTACGTTAAACAAACGCATGCAATACATTCTGTCTAAAAGTTTTGACAGTTCACTAAAGAATGAATTTTGTGTGAGCGTAAATTATAATACTTTGTATATTGTTTCTAAATATATTATATGCATTGTGATCACTCTTTAATTAGAAAAAAATAGTTGACAATCACAATAAAACAACTATTTAGAAAGTATCGTAAATATTATATTACATTTTCTGTTGCCCGATTGTGAAATACCGACTTTTTAACAAATTTATTCGATAGGAAGTTATCTTGAATTATTACTGTCACTAAAGACGTACATTTTCCTGGAAAATTAATAACCATTCGTTCTGGTTCACATGGGTATATATATAAATATAAATAATACAGTTCTGATTAACGAGCTAAGATTACAGCGATGAAATTTATTATATAACGTGTTGTTATAATATTTAAAGCAAAGATTAGTCATGTGGTTAAAGGACAAACAATTGTATATTTTACTGTTAACTTAATTATTTGGAAACTTAATTCACTAAATGTAATATATAAAATATCAATGGATGTAGAATTATTTTTTAATGTGAAATATGATTGTCTTCTTTAAACGAGTATTAATGGTTTCCGATTAAATAAAAAAATAAACTCTTGTGAAATAACGAATCTTGAGTTCTCTCCTTGACATCCTCACCAACATAATACACGGCGGAAGTGATTTCATCAGGCCGTCCTCTAGCGTGCAATTGAATCACCCACTCGCTACTCTGCGCTACACCGAGAGTAATGGTTCGCGCTAGTCAGTCTCTCGAGATAATCGAGTGCATTAAACGACTTCGACTTTCGATGTGTGACTTCCGACCTCCGAGTGGCGCACGATGGATCACCCGAGCAGGTACCCGCGTAGCACGCCCGCGACGCGGTGAACCATGGGACGCGGATTAATGGCTACAAGGTTGCCGTTTCAACTTGCTGTCACCTAGCGAAACTTATGCTCTTACCCCGCTCCCTAATGTGAGCCCTTATAAAGCTGTATTTAAGCAGGAAGAGTACACAACCCCGCATTCCACCCTAGATCATTATTTAGTTTCATTGCAGTTAATTATGAAATATGAAGAAACCCTTGGTGAATGGTACCGCATAGAATACCGAGAAACATGGAAGGATTGTTATAAACGTGCATTTACTTAAGCTCGGGGGACTTTAAGAAGTTATGAAACTTTAATGAACGTACCTAACTAGATGTATAATTTTAAAGAAATTAACGTAATTATTCAGACGTGCCACGTAACAGTTTGAACAACACAATGACGCTGGAGGAATATATCTGAGGTAACGTGCCAAGTTACTGTCGATGTATTTCTGTAGTAATGTAAGAGTTAATTAAAGAATATCCATTTCTGTGGATCGTTCATATATAGATAAAAATGTATCCAAATTGCATTAACTCTTGCTTAGAAACTACTCGAAATATGTAATTAAAACTTAATTAGGTCAATCTAGAAAACAACATTAAGATCAAATTAAAATTCTCTACTGTTGTTTCTATCACAGACAAATAGTTCAAGTTTCAGTGATTGTTTTTTTTTTGTAAATTTGGGTTTCATGGGAATTATAATTTGTCTCTTTTTGCAAATATGCTTTATATTATAACTTATACAATTGATGAAAACTGCTTTTCGAAATACATAAATACATAATTTTTTACTCCGAAATGGCGAGCTTTATGCTTAAAATTTAACAGTATACATTATTCCCTCATTAAACGAGGGAGCAGAGCGACTGAGTGTCTCCATTCAACTCAAACGGCTCTCATTCTGTGATTCTGTCTTTACGCCGAAAATCAGCCGAACCGCTGAACAGATTGCGCTGAAATTTTAAACAGACATCCGGCACGAGTTTTCTGAGAACTGTTAACAAAATCAGCTAGATCCATTGCGATTTAATACCTGATTTTTTAAATATCGATATCATTTGTTTAGTAGCAGCTAGCGGGACGAACTCTACGTGTCTGCCATGGCATAGTGGTAAGCATAGAGCCTACCGCACGGAGAGTTCGGGTTCGATACCAGTTAGTTCAAACTGTTTTATATTTTTACACCAATATATTATTTTTGAGGGATGTTAAATGGGAATTAAAAATTAGGTGATTTTGTTTTATCTTGGAAATTTGTTAATGTTTCACTCTAATACGTTTTGAACACGATTCGCATTTTGAATGTTCAATTTAAACTAGTAAAACGCCAAAGTCGATGTTAAACGAGAGTACCTGGGAACATCGCCTTTTCTCCCATATACCTAAGGCTGGATCTAGCCAAGTATGGGGAATGATACCGGGTACTATACACATGGCTCACTCACTCGTTTAACAACGACTTTGGCGTTTCCCTAGTATTAAAATTAACCCACTTGTTCATCAACTGTTAATTTTAAAGTGCGCTTGACAAGAACAGTACACACCACATTCAAATACTTAGACGTATGCATTTGAGTAAGAGATACCACTAATGTAAAAAATCTAAGTCACTATGATGAATCAAGAGTATCCAGGCCAGAAATGTCCTCAGGTAACAGCTGATTTAACAGTAGATGCTAGTAGCTTATGCAACGTTATCTTTATACTGAGTACAGGTATATGTGTTGGTGCTAGAAACATGCCTTCAATGACACCTCATCTCAGTTTTTTAAAACACAAATGCAAAAATTACGCCAAATACCTGTAAACCAACGATAAAGAATAAGGTAATTTAGGTATAAAATGATTATTAGTGAGTTCCAATTATTGCCACATTGGTTTTGTGTAATTTTATCATTATCTAAATGTCTATCAAAACAATCATTTTTTTTAAACATTCATTTTATGTTTTAACTGCTTTTGTTTAAGATTGTTTAAGAAATGAAAATTTTATCTGGATCTAGAAACTCTACGATTTAACCATACAATTCATCATTGCTAACATCTGTTAAAGTAAATTGGATCGATCGCATTTGATTGGTTTGTGGTTACAGTTTGTTTTCTGACACCCAACAGGTATGTTACGGTAATGTTAACAAAGTGTTCTTCGAAGAGTTAAATAATTCACCACCCGGTTTGAAAGCACTAAAGCGCCATGTTTTCACCGCCTTGCAGACTCAAGTGAAACCCTCTACCCTTTCGGTGGCTGTGATTCAATGATTGAAGTTTCGCGCCCGATCGAGTGTCACGTTTTTCATAAATATAAATGACGTCGATGCCGCAACGTTCGCATTTGTCATTTCCCTCCGACGTACATTTTGTTATGTCTCCCTCCTGAAAAGCCGCGGGTATTATTCGACACTTTCGTTGTCAGATTGCTGACGTGTACGGAAAAACAGCACAATTGACTGGTTTTCCTAAAAAATTATCACGTAAAAATTTCCATACATGTTGACTCATTCAATTAAAACAAAGAGATGCTAAACTGTTTGTGCGTTGCTCGACGTATATTTCATGGGTGGTAGGAAAGAGGACGTGTTGTGGGTTTCAGTTTTTGCGTTGCCTTTGTGGACAAAAGAGCGCTGCTGTTGGCAGAAGCAAACCGGAAATTGTCTGGCCTTCCGTTTCGTGTCAGTGCACACTCACCTACGTACACAAACAAGGCCCAGGCAGTAACTCGGCGGCTGTTTCCGTCGCACAATAAACTGCGGAACCCATTTTGTTCCGACAAACTGCGATACGCGCTTAAATATTCACGAGAAATTCAGCTCCTTGTTCTTTAACTGCGGTAGACTTAATCCACTCAAACTAAATTATTCCGTCAATTGCTAATCGGATATTTTACTCGTCATTTTTTTCGAACAAAGTCCCCAGATCTCTCGATTTCAGGCCCCTTTTTATTGATTTCAATTAACTCTTTAGCCTACTGTGCAGTCGGCAGCGTCTGACGTTATATCTCCCTCAATGCTGCAGGCCGCTTGCTCGTTTCTCTCCGCGCAAAGAAGATCTCTTGCCCTGTTTACATTTCTCCCAGCGTAAGAAGATTGCACCTCTTACAAACCAACCAATATGCTCGCGGAGTAAGAAACACGAACACACGGATCATGTTATAGGAGGCCTCTCTCACGCAACTCAACCATACCACCTGGTATTCCCAACATCGTATCTGCTCAAGGTTTCGCGTTGACCATGCTTTGATTAATTAGTGTACAAACAATTTTTTCATAATTTGTACAGTATGTTTATTGAATCACGTGTAATTAGGTTTATGTTTAAGTTTTTCAGCTATGAACAATACTTGATCACATTGAACCAAACAAAGTTGTCCTATACAAAATTGCATTGAATTATATTTTTAAAGCGTGAACATGTTACTGGTAGATCACATAATTTCAAAGCATGAAAAAAACAACAGACATTCTACAATGAAAGGTAAGATGAGTATTTTCGTAGTTTATATTGTGAAATAACAAGTTTTAAAGGAGTTGCGATTGATGTTTGATGTTTAATTAATGTCCTATTAATGAAGTTGTACTACTCGAGATGACAAGAAAAATAATCCGTGTCTTTAGCGGGTTTCGAACCTATGTCCCATGGATACGCCTTGAGCCTGCGTTTGAACTGAATGGGCCACCGAGGCCGGCACTCGATGTTTTAAACAGCAATATCGATCAATATTTGTAAATTTATTAAACACTGTTAAAATAGGTCCTGATAAAAACGAACTGTTAGCGGGGTGAAAATGTGAACTCTCCACCTTCATATTATTCAATTGTGGAAACGCAGCAAAAAGTGAAGCGTCTATAAACGAGATTCAATTTTAAATGCTAAAAGCTTCCGAAGAATTTTTTAAACAAATATTAAAAACTCCATCTGGACTCCTTTTAAAATCAAGAATCAGTATTCATTATGTGTAATGGCCAGAACGCTTTACATGGCGTTCCGCTCGTGGAATATAATATTGTGTAAGCCCCTGAACCCCCCCCCCCCCCCCACCACAGCTACCCCTGGGAGTGAAAACCTCGCTAACAGACTCGTGCATAGCCCACTCATGAATTTTCATGATACACAAATGAAGTAATCCACAATTATATATACAGTTAGTATATGCGTCCCGGGGCTGAATAAAAATTCTACTTATTTAAAGTGCAAAAACTGCCTTGTTAAATTCGTAATTTGATGGTATTTGGGAGTGTTTGTGGGGGATGTTAAACACAATTGCGAACGAAATCTCGTAAAATTGTATGGCCGAACAGCAGTAGCTGTATAGCGATGTAATTAATAAAATGAGGGCTAAATGTTTGTTTCAGCTGCGTACGTAGTACCTTATGCTCCCCGCGTGTTTGGTAACCGCTAAATGTCATGTTAACGCAGTTTAGCCACGATTCATTAGCGTACTCGTAGCGCGCGTTACATTTGACCATTTACGGTTTAAAATAGTCAAGTAGTTACGGTCTACATTTAAGGTAAATTTAAGGTGAATATTAGAAATAATGTTTATGGCATAACGTAAATTACCAACCACCTACTCATGTAACCGTGTATCTTATACAGCACAAACTTGCATGATATTTCACCCGTTTTCCAGGTTTTTAGGATATACCACTTAATTTTACATTTAACATGCATACTCTAAAGAACGCCATTTGCCACTTGCTTAACATTTCTTTAACGTACTTCAATCAAAAAGCGACCTCTTGAATCAGAGTTCTGCGTTTAGCCGACATATTACCTCCGTAGCTCTAGCTGTTATAAAAAAAATTTTAATCTAAAATGTTAATACTACTCGTTATGCGATGTAAGCTTAGCATTGAACGGACGTATTTGCAACAAGTCAACATCGTTTGGAAGTGACGTCCCTAGAGTGCCGCTTCGATATTGTTATAAAGTCTGCATCACATAAAGTTACTCTGGCTTGATAATAAAACATACAAGCATGCTTTTAACGTCAAAGTCACTTAAACGTATCCAAGGGCTCATATAGAAGCAAATCTATATTAGTGGAAAGTACATCATTATTGCATGAGTCCCTTGCTAATACTTGCCCTGATTCTATTTACCTGACATTTGGTCAAATGCAGGATGAAGTCCATTATGGACGGTCGTTGGATGAACCGACGTAATTGACATCCAGCCGCGTTCTCCTGTCACTTAAAATAGCTCGTAGTAACGTTATTATACCACGTAGGTCAATCATTGAGTATGCTTATAGCCACAAAATGAGGTCATGCTTTATTCTTATGGTTATTGACCTTTATGAGACGAGATAACATCATTCATGATTTGATTGGGGAAGAGATAGCAATAAAACATTTTATTCATATAGAAAAAGAGTTCATAGAAGTTTGAATTATGAAAACGTTTCTAATACTTGCGCAAGTGTAAAAATTATTACTTAGGTCTAGTAACATTACAAATCCGCTAAAAACCATTGGTGTGTTGACAATCATTGTAAGTCAATATTATTTAAATGCTTAACATAATTTAAAATTTGACTTTCGTGTTTCACAAAATTTCCCGTAAAAATCACGCATTTAAAAATTCGAGAAGGTCTTAGTTTCAAAAATATGATATTTTCATAATTGAATTTGATTTAAGTCGAAAACTTGCTTCTGTGCATCAGTGTGACATATTTACGTAACAACTGAAATTCTACGAAAATAATTATATTTTTCGAGATAAGTGTTTGTTTCTCCATAATTTGGGCCAACTTGACATTTTTTATTTGACATTAATCGTGTTGTATTAATTAGGCGTATTTTTAACTCGCATAGCTTAGCTTGCAGATGGTAGTTAAGAATCAACTGTGTAGTTTAATTAAGCTTAAGATTTAACCTCCTGAGACCCAGGGTTTAATATTAACTATACTGCACCGCGTGTGTCTCTTATAGGAGACGGTGGGTCTGAGGACATTAAAAGGGATACGATTTCATCGTAATTCGTGACAAAAACTTTTCTTAGATACCGCATCTGGTCATATATATTTTTTTTATTAAAACGCAAAATCCAACTCATAAAAAACCTCTTGTTTAAATATTTCACATTTTTACTTCCAATGATTGTTAAATTTAGGAATTAATGCCGTTTTGTGACAATAACCATACATTTTGTTTTCATTCTTAAAGCTCTGTCTCGAATGATGTGTTGTTATTTTGAGTAAATTAATTTAATTTTATATCAGTGTGTGTTAAAATAAAATGAATTAACTTTGGTGGAGGTGCCGGGTTAATTTTTTGCTGTTATAATAACGTGCAAAGTGCACAGTGTTATCAAACTTGTTGTCTTACTAGTTACTACACACTATTATTGTTGTTGTTGTTGTTGTTGTTTTTGTTGTTGTTGTTGTTGTTGTTGTTGTTGTTGTTGTTGTTGTTTTTGTTGATATATTACTAGGAAAACGCTTAAGTCCCGCCGCGTTGATGGATGAGCTTTTTTGTAAGTTTTTAGTTAGAGCGGGACCACTTTTCCTTTGCAAGTGCTTTGTGAATGCATTGTAGGTGATTGCTGTAAAATTTCTATTGTTACTTGTTTGTTGTTATTATAAACCTCAAAAAACTCATATTAAAACCTTTATTTCTATGGATTCTGGCTAACTTTTTCAACTTTTTCTTTCAAAAGGTACTACATCACCATAACCTTAATGTCCATGTGAAATATGAACGTTGTAGCCCCACCCGTTTAGTCAGAATCGGCCCAAATGTCACGAAAATATCGCACTAAAAATATAAAAAAATCGTAAAAGTACGATATTCAAGAGAAATATTTCTTCGATTGTACCCAAAAACGTGGCAAGTCTAAGTATAGAGAAAACGAAGGTCCCCTTCAATTTTCATCAAGATCGCATATGCCGTTTGCCCGGAATCGTGCGAACAAACAGACAGAAAAACAAACAAAAAAAACAAACAAAAAAACAAACAAAAAAAAACACCCGAGCTACAATTTTTTGGGGGGTCAGTGAAATTGAAGTCTTCGCTTCGCTCATCCAAATATTGTACACTTTGCTTATTTACAGTTCATTTGTTTGTCTACGTTAGTTTTATTTAGTTGACTTCCTTTGAAAATCAGTTCTTGTAACCGCGCATTTCGTTTAATATTATCGAAATAATATAAAATACTAATTCTTACATTGCAAATTTGGTGGTGCTGCCGGGTTAATGTAATATTAATAATATGTATTGTTACAGTTATAATACCGTGCAAATGCGTTCGAGGGCAAGGCTGACGTAATAAAAGCACTATATTATATTTTCATAAATTAATGTTTCTGCAAATTTGTCGCGGTGCCGGGTTAGTGTAAATATTGTTATATAATATGATAAAATCACAATGCGAATCTGCGTGCGAGTACTGAACACATTTTAAAAAAATCAAAAATTCAAAATATTATTGCATATTTGGTGTAGGTGCCGGGTTCGCGTTGTTAATTTTCAGAAGAGAATGCACCTGCCCGAACTATTGTTATTTTAGTGCTACTTTCTGCTAATTTAATACTCGTTTCAACTATGCTTGGTGAATGTACGGCTTACAAGTATTAGATATAACAAAATGCTTTTATCAACTTAAAGCTCTAAATACAGATTTATTTTAAACCATTTATCTGTGATAGTTTAACATGAGTCAAGTTAATTGGTATAAGTGCAAGTAAAAACATGTTCATTGAGTAGATTTATTCTTTTAACCGTGTATTTGGTTATTATTATCAAAATACGATAATACTTAAAACTTATATGTCATTTAGATGTACGTGTACATAGCGTTTTCAAGTGCCATCTTATAGCGTTTTGTAGCATCTATTATTTGGCCAATTTCAAAAACTTGTGTATGATTTTTTCTGTTTATTTCAGAATTATGTCATTAAGATTGAATTAATGTCAACTGAATAAAAATGCGTAAAAACAAATTAGAGATACTAGGCTATGAAAAATAAAATAAAATAGGACTGGAAAAACATAGTTTAAGGTGGAATCTATGTAGAATCTATTCAAAAAACGCTATTTTCACGTGCTTCTAGACATTGCCAATTCAACTCTATGAGGTATCATTCTTATCAATAAAATACTTTTTTAATGTAAACGGTAAATAACGATGACGTTTCTAGAAGAATCCTGAAATAAAAAGTTTTATCTATTTAAAACTACTTCTCCATGTGTTGTTAATAATGAAATTCAGCACGACACTTACGCCCTGAAAACGATTATATCCCGTATCTCAGTAAGTACATTCTCCAGTAAACCAAGTCAAGTGTCCACGGGTTAATCTCTGTCACACACAATTGTTATTGTTTTATGTTTTGTCATGCATTCGTAGGAGGGGAGTTAGTATCATTTGTCAGTGGACATGAGAGTGCACTATGAACCAAAGCCAGGGTAATTTATCACTTTACTCACTGTCTATTTATTAATTATCTTACAGAAGAAGGGCAGAGACGTCGGGTCTCGTTTAACTGGTAAATTGTTTTCCAGAAGAGCTTGGAAAGTTATATTATGCAAATCCTCGATCAACGAATTCTCCTACCCAGCAGAAGTGTCATACACTAACAAGTAACATCGACGCGCTGTCGGCGGATTTCACGGCTCTTTAAGCCGACAATGACATAAGCCAATTTAATTAAGAATAATTCTACAAAATGGTGTGTTAATGAAATTGCTGTCACATTAGAGCTGTAATGAAACAAACGATTATTTATATCTATACAATTGATAGAGCTTATTGCAATTGGGGCAGATGCAATGTTATTACGAGACTCGTAGCTATAACGGCTCAAAATTACTCATTTGCGTCAATTCCGAGTGATATCAGTTTATTTCAATTATCCATTTAGTAATGACAAACTGGTAATTGCAGACGAGCGCAGAATAAATACAAAGTACGAAATATGTGAAACTCTAATCGATTTAAATCATTTTATATTATTGGCTTAAAGATGGATTTGTGTGGATATAGATGACATGAGTGACCGATCAAACAAAGTGTTTTATTTATTTATTTATTTATTTATTTTGGTAACCATGTTGAAAATAATAACGTTATCATTGTTGTCAAATATAGTTGCGGCGTTTAATTTAATTCGTTATCACTGTTCATTGATGGATTGTGCTTAACAAAGAACAACACTTCTCAACAGTTCTAATGTAAAGTAAAAGAAAATTGTCAATATTGACCGGTAAAATTGTGTGTCTACTTTTAATGTTAATTATATTTTGTATAAATATATATGTAATATATAAAATGCCTTAAAATGACTGCTCTGAATGTACACCAAAGATAATCCGACACACATAGTGATCTTGATAGATAACTTATCTAAGACTCGGATGTGATTTTCCACGTTCTCCCAAATTATAGTTAAAACCTGTGATGATGGTGCTCTACGATGACTGCGACACTAAACAACATAAAGACTCGATCGTTCGAAATAATCACTAGTTCATTCAACCTGTTATTTAACCCAAGCTAAATACCGCTTTTAAAAATCACTCAAGCCATGAACCACACTAAAAACCATGTCCTAGTTAGAAACGTAATCGACAGTAATCTCCTATACTTACGTAGACCCGAACTCATTTTCTTAGACTTGATGCTTCAACTCCCCTTTGGTGTTTTCCATCATAATCGCATCATCTCCTAAGTCTGCACCGTTAACGTCACACCTGACTCTGATGGTGATCCATTAGCTATCCGGTGACATATTTGCTAGTTGCAACACACACCCAAGTATTGTCTGGAGATCATTCTTAGCAGTTCTAACTATCTTTTTTCGATGCAATGTTCATATTTTAAAATATTTTATTTAATACGTATTATATAGCCATTAATAATAGCATGTATGTAGGATTTTCTCAAATTACAGTTATATTAATACAGTATCTTTAATTTTCAAAACAATCCTGAAAATTCAAAAATACAAAATTCAACCCGACCGGGATTTGAGCCCGGGTCTCCCACTTTCAGGGTGAGCGCCAAGTAATCTGGATCTCCGAGCCTGAATGTAATTTATAACTTATGAATTGATGGTGCACTCCTCACGGGAGTGTTATCCGACTAGCCAAATAAAAACATGTAATATGTTGATTGTATCGTTTATATATTTCGTCATGCTTGTCCATGGCATTATACAGTCCACTTCTGCGAAAATACAAAACAAGAAAAATAATGAAAATTATTGTGTATGTCATTGGTGTTCATAATGTGCTTTGAGATAGAAATGAATATAATTATAATAATATATCGTTTTGCTAGTGTTTCATTTTCAAATAGGTCCACGGAAATTTCTTTAAGGCCAATCGACCGCGTTTTTATATTTCCAAAATATGCTACCAAGACAAAATAAAATGAATGGCTTTGAAACCTGGCTATTTTAGAAAATCAAAAATATTTTTTCAAATTTTTCTGATCTGGTACACGGCCAATATAGCCACCTCAAAATAATTTCCAACTTCAATTCGCCAAGGCACACCATTCAACGTAGGGTGTTGTGTTTTTGTGACATTAATTTTCAACTGTTTTGCTATGGACTGACTGAGAGAAAAAATATTTATTTTAACAATTGTCTTTCCTGCTAATTTTTTCGTTTGGCGGTATTTTTTACCAGTTTGTACCGCCAAACAAAAAAATTCGCAGGAAAGACAATTGTTAAAAAAATCTTTTTTCTCTCAGTTAGCCTATAGAAAACCAGTTGAAAATTAATGTCACAAAAACACATCACCCTACGTTGAATGATGTGCCTTGGCGAATTGAAGTTTGAAATTATTTTGAGATGGCTATATTGGCCGTGTACCGGATCAGAAAAAATTGAAAAAAATATTTTAGATTTTCTAAAATAGCCAGGTTTGAAAGCCATTCACTTTATTTTGACTTGGTAGCATATTTAGGAAAATAGAAAAACGCGGTCGAATAGCCTTAAGGCCAATCGAATATTTCATAATGTGTTTTTCTTTACTAAAAATATATAAATACGCTACCATATGTATTTGATGACAGTTTGGCAGTTGCATAGATAAAATACAATTTTATGAAAGCTGTGTAGAGGTGGATAGGATTGAGTAGCGTGATGTACCACGTAAAGTTGCTGACATCACAACGGGATTACTGCATACGCCACTACTCATTTTACTTTATGTGATGGTAATTTTAATTTTAGAAGACAGACACATTTCACTTTATCAAATCTAGTTTAGAAGAAATTCAACGTTGATCAATTCCTCTCATTTTTAACAAATGTGTCTAGTAATAGAATGAGTGACATTCTCAAAAAAAGACAGCGTGAAAAGCTTGATAGCGTGCTTCAACATATCGAAAACAGCTGTTCGCTCACTCTTTGTCAGAAATAAATTGATTGATGAGGGCATTTTTATGTAATACATTTTACGTCAATCAAACCTATTTCCAATATAATATTTCAAACTCCTTTACAAAAGTTTTTAAGAACTGGAAATAAATAATTAATTAGATATAACGTATTATTATGCACTTACAATAGTAACTGGCGTTTCATATTTAGAATTGAAAACAGAACATTCCTAAACATTTAGCATTACGCGATACTTGTTAGCTACTTGATTTGCGTGTATAATTACTATCTTACAGTGGCAGGCCACAATGTTTTACGCATTGAACCAGAAGAAAAGTTAAATGTGATTACATTATATTTTAGTTACAGAAAATAAATGCTTGTCAAAAAACATTTATAATAACTTTTATGAAATAATTTGTTGTATACCATCTCAGCCATTATATACAAAGTTATTCATTGCTAAACATATTGTACACACATACATTTTGATATATTTTGTAATTGTTAACTCCCTTACAATAATCAACAGTAGCATGCGGAAGTGTTGATACAAAGGGGGGGGGGGGTCTCTGTTAGAATGTATACATCACAAATGCTGTCGTTTAACATTTCTATAGTTCTCTATACAACAGAGGTTTTTAGAAAAGTTTGTTTAACCGACGAAATAAATAATAAATTAGCTCAGACTGCGTACGAAGTCGCAGAGTTCCGGTCCGTCTAGTTTAGTGCATACATTTAAACCTCCCTCCCGCAAAATAATCTAACCGCGCTCTTCCGTCCCAGTCTCAACCGCTTGAGGTACCACTTCCGGCCGGAACAAAAACAAAAACCTCGCGCTTTGCAGGCTGGATTTATTCCACCTGACAACGAGAAAGATCGACTGATCGTTGGATACACAGTTAGAATTGATTGCTTCGATCGTGTGTATAGTTTAGAACCGAACTGTACCCTAAACTAGATCTGAAAACGATTTCAGTAAAACTAGGTTTTTCACTTAAAACACTAAAAACGCACGATTTTCTATCGAATTAGTGTACATTTAAAATTAAAGTAGGAAAGGTTTGAACAAGCTTACGATAAGATTATTTAAAATTTAAATTTTTTTCATTATCGCACCAGTTCAAAATGGTGATTATGTTACGTATCAATGTTAGCTTTTACACTAACCCGGCACCTCCACCAAAATTTAAATTTCGCATCACATCTCGAAACAGTTACTCTCACTATAGCACTAAATTAATGTTTTTTGTTCAAAATAATAAAACATCGAAAGAGAACAACTACTTTATTAGAAACACACAAAATGTGCGTAGATTATGATAACACGCAGTAGCACGCAGCTGTAGGTTAGAGGCAAATAGACAAATTTCATACAGACGTTCATATAATAGATGAGATTAAAACCATAGATTAAGAAAACTACTTTCGTTCTTCACCTTTTCATATTGGTTATGACATAAACAAATCATAGATTTTGATAAAGCAGTGTCTAGTTTATTTATATACAAGTATTTTCCATTTAAAAAAATTAGTATAGCCAGAATAAATTGTTTGTCACGTGTTAATAACGTTGTGTTTCGAATTGTACTAAAAAGTCCCACATGTCACCGAAACGATCACCTTCTCTGGGTCTGGTTGACTCTACATCACAATACTGTTAACCAAATTCTGAAAATTATATTTGCATCGTAATGTATTTTAAATCAGCTATATAATGTGTGGTTATATTAATTTTCCGCCATTGAAATCCAGTTAAATGAATAAATAGATATAAGTTAAACAAATAAACTCGCATCACCAACGGGGAGAATCACTATTTACTCCACATAATTATGTTTGAAGGTTAATACAAATAAATTAAATCAATATGTATTTATAGTCTACCGACTCAGATTCATGAACTGATTTTCATCGCGGAACATTACTATATATCACGTTATTTTTTGCATAAAAATAAATAAGATCATTGGGGTTTTGGTGCTTGAACGAAATACGAACACCGTAGTAAAACGACGCAAAAGCTGATTCATGTTTGCCTCACCGAAACTAAGAGAGCAGTTTCTTCTAGTGTAGAGGGTGAAGAGAACCGGGTCATATGAACCTCCTGGGATGCACAAGTGATTGCTGACATCCACACACGAGCGGGCGATAGTGCACCCCGCAAGAGAGATAAATTACCAATGTCCGTATACGCTAGGAGGGAGAGCTACAACGGGAAGCCAATTCCCAAATCGACTCTCAAGCTTAAGAGCAAGGTCAGAAGAGACGCAGTTTGGAGGGAGGCTGGGCTCGAAGAGATGTAGACAACATCCGACATGAGATGTTATTGTATCTACACTAGGAAAACGCTAAAGTCCCGCCGCGTTGATGGATGAGCTTTTTAAAGGTTTTAGTTTGCGTGGGATATCTTTACCTTTGCAAGTGCTTTGTTTTGCTGCCTACGCATCGAAGGTGAATGTTGTCAAGTTTCTTTTGTTTCTTGTCAATTGGTATTATTTACCGTAAAAAACTTGTATTAAAAGCTTTATTTCTATGGATTCTGGCTAAATTTTTCCACTTTTTCTTCAAAGGTACTACATAACATAACCTTAATGTCCATGTATAATATGAACGTTGAGCCCACCCGTTTGGTCAGAATTGGCCCAAATGGCACGAAAATTCGCACAAAAAGTCAAAAAACGTATATTAAAGCTTTATTTCTCTCGATTCTGGCTAACTTTTTCAACTTTTCTTTTAGAAAGCAATACATCACCATTACCTTAATGTCCATGTGAAATATGAACGTTGTAGCCCACGTTTTGGTCAGAATTGCCCAAATAGCACGAAAATATCGCACTAAAATCGAAAACGAAACTAAAAAGTACGATATTCATGAGAAATATTTCTTCGATTGTACCCAAATGTAGCAAGTCTAAGTACAGAGAAAACGAAGGTCGTGTCAAAGTTTCATCAAGATCGCATATGCCGTTTGCCGGTAGAGAGCGAACAAACAGACGGAAAAAAAAAAAAAAAAAAAAAAAAAAAAAAAACACCCGAGCTAAATTTTTGGGGGTCGGTGGAAATTGAAGCTTCGCTTCGCTCATCCAATTATTTCATTAGTAGTTTAGCACAAGTGTTAATGGTAGTTAGAAATGAGCTTGGAAACTTATAAACAGTTACATTTAGGTTTATTTTATAATATGTTCACATTAATAACCTGCATAAAATTAAAAACCGTCGATTAAACTGGAAAGCCTACAATTAAATTTCACAATGTCTACAATGTCAGTAACATTCCCTCTTGACTTGAGTTCTCTAATCCTAATTTACTTGTCGAATGTGTTCCACACACTCGTTGTGAAGGGTCAAATCGGTCAAAAACTCCAATATTTTGTACTTTAACACTATTAATATTTGTTTTCATTAATATTTTGTATTCAGACACAGTTATTTGAAAGCAAGGAGGAAAACAGTAGATTTTATCAATTATAACTATAAATAGTGGTGTATATTCTATGCAAACCAACTGTAACTGCTAAGCAAAGCACCAGTATCCGCCCAAGAGATGTTTTTAGCTAGACCACCACTTACGACTGGCTGTGACGTATGTCTGGTTAGATGCATTACTGGCGGCCATCATGTATGCAGATGAGTAGGAGTGTGCACATCAAACGCAGCGGAATAATTGCAGTACTTGCCATCTCCATACATGTGATGTAATGTACCGTGTTTAACGGCCACCCCGTTTGATCTCTCGTTACCACCCCCGCCAGGCAAGAGGAAACCGTGTCGTGGGAAGTGGGAACATCAGGGCTGCGAATATTTCAACATTGCCCTTAATATTTCAAACAATGGCCGTTGTGACGTAGATTAAACATTTTAGAAACTAAGAACAAAATACAACAAACTGACATCATCCTGATGATAATTACCTTAGTGTTTGTTTTGTTTTGTTTGCATCTGCTTACGTCGACCTGCCTTATCTACTTGTAGAGGATTAGACTAGCCGTTTGCGCATTCTGTCCAAACGTATTTATAGAACAAAGGGAATCGGAGAGCGTACATGATTTTAAGCAGTAAGTCCATCAGTATTTAAGTTAAGTTCTGTTTGGATTTACACAAAGCACTGGGAAGACTCAAATGTTGACAACTTAACACCTACAGGGGTAAGTGGCCTGTCCTGCCGTGATACGAATGCTGTCTGGTCTATCCATGCGGCATTATGAGTAATTACAATTTGACCGTGGTAAGGTATCTCTCTTTGTGTGCCGATGTTACTGTATAACATTTTATCCTACATAAGCCCAATACAACAAAATACATTTGACCGTAAATATTTTAAATGTCAATTTTTAATAAATAAAATATTACCTTCATCAACGCGGTTATTTTCGGTATATTTAAAAATAAAAAGATAAAAAACTGGAATAAAGGCCAAACATATTAATATACCCTCTCCCACCATAATGGATAAAGCAATAAAAAAATTAGGCTAAATTCATAATCTCTTATTACTCTAGTGTTTTGTTTTCCAATGTGAATCTCGACATGTTAATTATTTTTTCGTTGTCCAACAGGTCTAGTTTTACAATACCTATCATATGAGGCATACATTTGGTCTCATTTATTTTTCCAGTACATCCAATTCCTAGTTCGAATATACATTAATTGAGTCCCTTGGAGCACTAAAGCAATCGAAAGCCAGAATCTATTTCGCCTCCAATCGATTCTATTTCAAGTTAATGAACATGGTACTTTATTGCCTTTTGTAAAGAAACAAAAACAAGGGGAGCAATTTACGACAAAATAATTTTGTTAGGTCCAAGCGTAGCTGGCTAATCACCAGCAAGGTAACTAATTCCCCGTCGAGTGGATGTTGGTTTGACCTCTGGCTCCCCCCCCCCCGCACTGACCGCCCGGCGCGAGAGTGATCGCCCTGATCACGATGATAAAACATGCATGGTCGACGAGGCAACCTGGCTTTAGCTGACCGGCAACGTCGGAAGTCCGACCCCAGTGATACGGAGGCCACCGAAGCCGTTCTTCAGCACGACACATATTCTAAATTACACTATCACTGCTATTAGGGCACAAAACATGCTATTAATATAAGGTGTGTGGGTCGAGATAGCGGGAGAGGCTGTATATCACTTGTTACCGAGATACAGTTTGAGTGTATATATTGAAGATAGTAAACTACCTGTTCAATATTAATATCGTAATATAATTGAATGATTTGTTTTAACAATAGTTTGTGTTATTTAAACGTTTTATATCTAAGTAAGCAAGAACAAAAATATGTAAAATTAAGCGTAAGGTAACTGTCGAGGAGGAAGACTACGCCAAAATACCATGTATCCGGTGTCATTGTGATGCGATGTAATGGGCCTACTGATATGATATGTTATACCGTGTACGAAAGAATATATGGAGATAAAAAGTATATTGAACGGAGGAAAACGTTGTTGAACAAACCCCTAATAATTGGAAATAGATCACATTGGACTGATATGAATATATTGCCATATATATATAGTTCACTTTACGGAAGTAATTTGTTTCGTATATTTGATCATGATTGTACGAGAAATAAAGATTAATTTTGAAACCCGATTGAATTGTTTGAGATTAAAGACTACCTGTGCTCTATATCCGATGTATGTGGAAATAATAAAAGAAGCACATTAAAATAACCCGATAATGAAAAATACTATACTCAAACCGTGTCTTACTTTGCCCAGTACCTGAGCGAGACCCTTTCATTTCTTAGGGATTATCCATTGACCGCAAGCCGGAGCGGAGGTAATAGGGAAGACTCACAAATAATTTTTATTATTCTATTATATTCAAGCCCAGTTTCTGATTACATAAATAGAAAATTTGCGTTATTTCAAAAATATTTTCAGACACTTAAGTGAGCTTAAAGTTCAAGCGTAATAATGGCGGGAAAAACAGGGCAAAACGTCATAACCCTACAACCAATCACCGTGTGGTCATTGTATAAACATCATTTTTGTTGATTATCTTACTTCTAGAAGCACTTTTGGAATAAAATGTGTTTGTAATATGATTAAAAAAATACTAATAAACAATAATTTGTATAACAAGATATAACATTTGCACATTTGTGTATATATTTTTAACGATTAATGGTTTTACGAAAACATTTATTAAAAAAATGTCAACAATGGACTTTTGTTTTAACACGATCTGGTGAACGGCCGAGAGGTGAATTTAGCTCCGTGATCTAGAAGACCGTGGTCAATTTCATTCATTACCAACAATGTCTTTAGGGTTATGACGTCACACGTCTTTTCACGATAAAAGCGCGGGAAAGAGTAAACGTAAAACTTTGTACCTCTGTGAATTATAGAGTTTTTACTTTAGAGTGTTATAAACTACGGCGATGGTGTTATTAAGTGAATATCTACTGATTCTGTACACCAGCGCTAATATCTAAAACTGGTGAGACTTCCCTATTGAAAGAAGGGTCGCTCAGGTACTGGACCAAGTAAGACACGGTTTGAGTATAGGTAAAAATATGTTGGAAAAATTACTCTCATCGTCTAATCGATATAAGTCCTATTGAGGTGCTAGGTCCGGAGGAATATATCAGTGTTAAACGGAACACGAGAGTACTTGGAGCAATATTATCATTTTAAGATACCTTTTTGTCAGCATTATAGTTAATTTGAATTAGAAATCACACATGTTTTGCAAAGAACAGAAATTCAGGGGATAACGACTTTATATTTCTTCCTTGTAACATTTTGAATCAAAGATACTAACGTATCTCCACAGGGAAAATAACAGGGGAAAACGACTGTATACCTCTTCCATATAATATTTTATGAACTCAAAGTACAAATATAACTGCTTACACTCTAAATATACATAAGTCAAACCATGCAGGGGTTGACACGGCCTGACATTCGTTATTAATATTCACATATTAATCAACGTCGTGGAATTCAATTGTAACGATTCTATACTATAATGTGGAACGAACTGTTAACTTAGTACAAAATGTAAGCATTGTTACATTTCATACCCTTCTAAAAAAACGTCAATTCTCTTAACTGTTTTCTCAGAAAGCAATACATGTATCGCTAGATACTCATTCGAACGTCGAGGTATGCTTCCGAGATATATTTATAAACGTCTAATGTCAGGTATTTGTAGTACTATGCATGAGATAGAAATATAAAAATGCAATAAAGGTCTATAACCCATGAGAGTTTGGAATGTGGCGACTATGTTGATGCACAACACACTACAAAGTACAATACTAGAATTGCTTCTAGTGTAATTAATTGTATTCGTCTACCACATTTACTTTCCCGATTTCGATTATTGTCCATATTTATTTCCACACCAATTTCAAAGCCGTTTTGGAACTCTCTGTAAAATTTCGGGATGACATTATCGCTTACTTAAATACAAATATCACATACCAGATCATGATTTAAAAATCCCATTTTTAATGAAGAGGAAAGTATATCCTGATGTTTCGTACACTTTTCAAAGATATATCTTTATTTCATTGTGGTAGACCTCTGGTGGTAGATTACGTATCCAGAGCTTGCTTACTAGCCCATCCACCCCCAAGCCAAACCCAAAACACTTTGGACCTCAGTGTGTCTGGCGTGGCCGGACGAAGATGAGGGGACCCTCGTCGAAAATTCGCCGAGAACGGGAAAAAACAGTGACTTTGTCAAGTGAGTTTAAAAAAAACACTCAATAAACATTACATTTCCGGGTCAAATAGCTAACGAACTAATATCATCACAATCAAGTTTCAACCCTTGTATTGATTTCACCAACTCTCCTCTCCATTCTTCCATATTTTTTTATTTTTAATTGATTTTTCATTTCTTTCCTATTTTCCATAATTTATTTTTCATGGAAACCAACAACAAACCGTACTGTGTTGATCTGTGTCAGATTAGCACAGTTATAATCTCCTTGTTACGTGACTTCAGCTGCACGGTCCTAGTTTGAGATATTGGAGGTTTTCGTGCGTTTGGTCTTGCAATTCACAATGTCAACTCGTTTTGTTGCATGCTTGATAAATTGAGATCTCCTTTATTTTATTTGGCTAATTTAACATGTCTCGTAATTTTATTGTTTTTAAGGTTTTCATAAATTTTATTTGTTTTTTGTTTTTATAAACGTTCCATTTAGACTGTTCAGAAAACCCTATTATCCATCTAAAATGTGGACAAATTACATTTGGTTTTCCACTGTTAGTACAACTTGGTTAAAACTATCCACACAATTACATTTAGATGTTTAAAACAATTAGTATTATCGTGTTCATTCTGTAAAAAATATGAATGGTGAAATATAAAGATAAGCCAATTCTATTGTTTGATTTATTATTTGATTTGATTTGATTTGAACATCTCATATTGATGCACTTTGGCTAATCAAGACGATGAGTGGTGATATATGAGGATGAAGTATGAACATAAGGGAGGAGGGGAAACCCGGTACCGGCACGTAGGCTTCTCCTTTCAAAAAGTACCAAGGGGACCAACGGCTTAACGTCCCATCCGAAAGGACGGTGTAACTTTGACAGTCCTATAGGTTCCTCCATTAACCCGGACTGCCGAGCAGACGTCGAGGAGAACGAAGCCGTTTTACTAGCTTTCGAACCCTCCATCTGCTCTAACCAGCGGTATACGTGAGTTTCAGGGCAGAGCGGTTACCCACTCTACCCGTGACCACGCCCGATTCTGCAATGTTCGAGTGGGAACCGGTTAAACCACCTCGGCTAACCGCTGGCTGATTGATTTATTATTAATGTACAATATTTTGTTGGAGTTATCTCAAATATGGAGAATAATATTAACGAACGTTTGTTTACACCCATTGCGACACTAGTCTTTTACGTTGAAACTTGAAACTTTAAATTTTTTATGTCATATGCCTGACTTCCAATAAGTTTTGCGTAGTTCGTCGGTGATATACGTGCGTTGTTAACAACCCTGCATATTTGTGAACACAATTGCATCTTTCATGCGCAGTAAAAATAGCTAACACGACGTGCTATATTACCTCTTTATATGCGCAGTAAAACCTCCTCTTGTCTGGCAAAATGCCTAATGTTAGCCGAGTTGATCACGTACGTACGTAGACCTTCCCTCTAGCATGTTGGGCGAGCGCAGATGTTTTTTCTGGCGTGATCAACAGCTTGTCATGTGTTTTAGCTAACGTACAGCATTTTCTTCTTATATTGTGACTATAATTGTTTGCATGGAGATTGTGGGTGTATAATATTGCATGATCATTGATATTATATACAGTCTATTGTTGGATTGTAAACTTGATAACTATGGTAAATGGTCCTTTTTTGAAATGTATGGAATTTAATATAGATAATATTTGTTAAATATTTTGTAATATAAATAGCTCTATAAACAAAATTTAAGGCTTTTACTGCCCGGAATATTACAATTAAAATTAATTGGCCAGGACATTTCGGGTTTATTACTTGGTTTGCTGACGAAAGCCCACACAGTTTGGACTGAAACGTCAAACATAATAAGGTATATTCGACCCGGCGAAATGTCCCACCAAATTATTAATAATCAAATTAAAATAGTAATAAAAATAAAAATAATTATCTCAAACAATTAATTATTTTACATTATTCTGTAATTTTCGGGATATTATTTTCATAGTAGCTATGGTAGATGTTTTATTCGAACCGTATAGTGAAAAATATATAAACGTTAAACTAAGTCAGCGTTTTGACTTTGTCTTTGAACAATATTTTCATTCACAACAGAAAATAACTTACAGAAATGCATATTTACATAAAATGTGATAGTGGCTGTGGGAGGGTGGTTTGACATTGGGGTTGGATGATAACTCTAACATTACTGAGGCGATATATTTTGAGGGTTTTGCACACACATTGATAGCATGTTATTTTGACCCCGAAGAACAAAATCAATTTGAAAACTTGTGGGTATATGCTCGACTTGGAAACCTTCCAAAACGAAATATGAGTCAAACCAATGAAAACTTCAAAAGAATTCAGACATGTTCTCATTCAACCAACCGTTGGAGAAAAGAGCGATTCTATAGCGGGTATTTGAATTTGTACAAGTCGGAATTCTTTTGAAGCTTTCCAAATCAACATTTTCGTGTACATCTAAAATAGCTTTTCTTATTGTTTACATTGTCATGAAAATAATTTTAAATTACTTTACAAAACGATGACTATTCACACTGTGATTGGTATATCGCTAATTATATAGCATTCGTCAGCGTTTGTATGTTAACTGAATAATTCAAAGGTCACATGTTGGCCAATCGTCCTCTACAGCATTCGTCTGAGTGGAATCATATTCCTGATTATGGTCTTTCATTTCTTTTTTTCCAATTTTTGTTAGCTTCATTTAAATCTATTTCATTTCACACTTTTAATTTACTTTTTGAATATTTTATCATAAATATGATTTTCATTGTGTATCTCTTTAGTAATATTGTATTTCAAAATTTTATTAATTGCAGTTTTTATTTTATTGTGTGCATTTATATACTTATTTTATTGTCCCCCCTTAAACAAAATAACTGAAAAGTGGAGATGTTACACAAATAATTTAACCCTGTGAAGTAATGATATTGTTTATATTAATTTTGAAATTTGCGGTGTCGAAATTACTATCTGTGGCTAGGCATCTTTTGACTTGTCTTTCGTTGAAAACGGCCGTTTAAATGTACAGTTTTTATATTAGATAAAACTGTGTTGAGGCGTAACTAACAAGAAACATTCCCGTGGAATATAACAGACGGGACATTTTTGATACCAACTAGTCTTAGGCCTACTCATTCGAGCTTTGAAACACACAAATATGAGCACTGTGTGCGATTCTGAGCTGAGCATTTCAGTTTCCTCATACAAATGAATGAATTTTTACATTTCAAATCTCGAGATGATAACATTGTATTTTTAAATTTTACTACAAAGGACGGCGTTGCTGTGAACAGAAATGAGTGGAAACATGTTTCGTCTAGTAATGAAAATTTGATGAAAAAACTAATGAAATGCTTCCTTTTATCAGTAGCAAACTTTGCTACTTTTCTCCGCGGGTGGTGTCATCTCTCTTAACGGAGCTAAGTTGGTTTGGGCGTACGATTATGCGAGCTATTAGCTCCTTGCACGACGTTCGCAAAACTTTTAATTTCATCGTTCCGCCGAATTTTGAGCTGGGTGATTTTCGAGACTCCGACATAATATAATTTGGAAATGGAGATGCGCCTCTAGAAATGTAGATTCGTAACCAAAACTTTTTCCATTGCGCAGTTTGTGCGTTTCGAAGTCATAATATAAAACGAAACGAAATTACAGCCATACATTACTTGTGACTTTGTATTCAAAATTGAAAAATACATTACTTGTGACTTTGTATTCAAAATTGAAAAATTTGTAATACGAACGTTGGATAAGATCACCTATATAAAATTAGCCGTGGGGATGTTGTGTGGAAATATTTAAAGTCGGCCATTGTACATGCAGCGAGTTTTATTTGCACTATCGGTTATTCTTTTTATAATAAAATCACAATAAAATATCCGGTATAATTTCAATTTGATAATAATAATATAATGATAATGAATCGAAGAACAAAGAAGAATTGATTTTTACTACTTATTTGTGGGGCATTGTCTCTGTGTTTATGTAATGTTAATTTATCTTCATATGTTCTTATTTATGATTTTGCTGTTCTCTTTGTTTGTTCATTATTGCTTTGATTTTGATGTATTCAATGTATTTTCAATTGATATTTTTCTGCCTAGATTGTCTGGTTGCCGCCCACTGGTGGAACTTGCACTTGAGTTAGGTGTCCTGTATCATTGCTGTGATCAGTTTTTGACTTGAACAATTTTAAATAATTATATATCTGATATAATTATATATTAGAGTCAAGATCTTTTGCACTAAATTGTTATCAAGATTTGAACACAAGAATGATGGTTGAACACAAGAATGAAGATTCGCGTTCGGTGGTTTCTTCCGCGAAAGATTGATTACTCCCTGATTTGCTGTTCCTGATTTTTGGCAAACCTCATATTCGTTTGAGTGGGATCGTCTAATAAATCAGTTTTTTTCTTTTCGTTTTTTTTCGTTTTTTTTATGTTTTTATTTTTTCTTCTTTTCTTCTTTTTTTTCTTTTTTTTCCTTTCCTTTTTTCTTTTTTCTTTTCTTTTCTTTTCTTTTTCTTTTCTTTTTTTTTTCTTTTCTTTTCATTCCCCACCCCCTTTTTTTTATATATTTGATTCATTCATAAATTGCATTTAATATCCTTTTTATTTGTTATCAAATTTGTTGAATATTTAATGCATTGTTGTAATATTACTATTTCAAATATTTACTTAAATGTAGTTCATTGTTGTGTCTGCATCTATGTAATTAGATTTATTTAGTTGTCCTCCTTTGTAAATCAGTTTTTATAACTGAATAGGATAGACGTTAAATAAATAAATAAATAAATAAAATAAATAAATAAGTTATACTTTCAATGTTATTGGTAAGGCCCGCAGAAGTATGTGTACTTTGGTATTCCCCAATGCTCGTAAAGCGAGTGTACTTTGACTCACCCCGTTTGGCTGGTTAGAACCGTGTTTCACATTTGAACAAACTTGACGTTCCAACAAGATATCACTTGTCAGAATCAGAATAATATATATTATATGTTTCTAGAAATTGAAATGTAAGAACAAACGAAATATGAGAATATTAAAGCAATGTGCAGGCAACGTAACGTAGACTTTGTGTGCCACTTTTTGTTAGTCTAATTTCATATCTTATGAACGTTCCTAGCAAGAAACGTCATCAGTTGCATTTCACGAGTACAGGAACAGAACGCTACCCCAGACTAACTGATATTACATATTCCTTGCTTTCGTTTTGTCCTACGAATGAGTTTGCTCCGACTAAGAATTCTTTGTAGTACCAGTCTTCAAGGTAAGCACATTGTGAAACTGATAACAACATGACAATAATGTGCATAGCTGTATATAATAACGTGGATCCTAGTTGAAGGGGGGGGGGGTAGAGATTGACAATAATTGATACTTATATACTCACAAGATAAGCATGCTGTTTTGCTAATAATGGTGCGGTTTTGTTATTGCATACCAATTATTTTACATTTACACTTTTTGTAAACTCGTTTTTGTTCCTAACAGGTGTGGGCTAAAAAATAAATAATTTTGATACAAATGACACAAATATTGTTGCACAAAAGAAATGTCACATGCATAATGTCCGCGACTTCCAACAATTACTTTACAAATAATTAGAGGTAAGTAAATCATTTTATATTCTTGTATTTTGCAATTTTTTCCCTCCGAATTTCGCACTTTTTTAGCATCTTTTATTTCTTTATATAAAAATGATGTTGGAATAAAGTGTAGTGATATATTATATTGGTAAATTTAGGAACAGTATTATTTATTTTTTCCACTTATAAGGTTATAATAGAGTGCTAAACTAATTTTCAACAGGCAACAGTTTATATTTACTAAAATTAGCTTTTTGTAGATTTTTCAAAGTAAAATGTTCACCGATTTAGCATCTATTACCTAAAACGCTAAACCTACCTACCTAAAATAATAATTGCATATCATATAGTGTAGTAAAGCTACGACTGAGATCAAACTAATATAATATGATGGTTGAAATATAACATGTGTGGTACTTATTTGTTACACAATCTCCCCATGCAGTCACCCTGCCCCTCGCATGATACTTGGGAGCCTCGCACGTTACATCACACGGTCTGAGCAGACCTCTACCCAATGGAACACCTCAGCTGTTCACCTTCGACATGAGATGCAAGTAGATGAGGACCAATTCAGAAGTAATGGCAAGTCTACGTGAAACGTTTCGAGTTCAAATGGTTTTGAGTCAACTCAATGTACGAAGCTTCGGTCCATTAAATAGAACAATCAGACAACCTATCGGCTAGATGCGCTATCTTCCAAGATGCATCTAAGTTCTTTAGTATTCTGCTTGAGAAACACGAACAATCAAATGCAATCTTTTTTTGTTGCATAAGAAAAAAAATGATCTTCAGTGTGCACTTGAGGTATTTGTTTATTTTTTTAATTGACAAATATATTCAAAATACGCAATTACTGAATCCAATAATGTATTCATTGGTTCATGGAAATGGAAGACAGTTAACAAAGTTTACTAACAAAGCTTAAAAAATCTTTGGTTGTAAAATATTCGAAAAAAGTTTGTAGTAATTACAAAATTGACTATCACCCGAAGCAAATTTATTTCAACAAACGATAAATATATTATTTTAAATACTTGTCTTAAGCAAGCTAATTTAATCAATCAATCATAAATGTGTAAACCTACAAAATAAATTCTTATCTCTATGCAGTTTATAAATCAAAATCAGACTCATAACATGCGTTCAATGCAATATCATTGAATTTCGAGAAAAAATGTGGTCTGCGTAGGCGATTGGATTGGCTTATAGGTCCTACGATAGATTCGCACAACTGTATGTGTTGTGTAAATGAAACCTATAAAATAGTGCCATGAAGAGATGTACAGATACTTAAACTTTAAGTGTTTATGGTGTTAAATCGTTGAACAATTAAAACTATGCTCCAACATTTCTATTAAAAATAAGATTAGCATTGTATTCTAACAATTTCATTTGCAACAATCTAATCATCATTATCAGCACTCTTAAAAAAATCAAAGAGCCAAATTTGCTTAAAAAAACAAATGCTAAATGTTCCATATATTCACATTCAAATTAAAAAAGTTTTGCACGTATCTTCTAGCAATGATAAAAAATATGTTAAGTTGTTGAGTAATAATATATCAAACGGAACAATACTGACACGTTACATTATTGTTAACGATAAAATGTATCGTTACTTATGTATTTCAATTTTCTTTTAAAGCGTAAGGGGCGTTCTCCTTTTATTTATGTTACGGTTGTCCCATTCTCGTTTTGAGCCGTACGTTTTATTAGGGGCGTGACTTGTATGGTTTATTTAGAAACGTGTGGCTATGTTTGTCTGCTACCTTATACAAGCACGAACTCAGAAATAGCACGCGTTAACAATAAACATTCGACTTTTCGACAATAAGTCTGAGGAAAACAATTCCACTTTTCATTTCGTTTCTAATTTGAGACTGTCAGAAATTGAGCCACGTAATCGTTTCAATATTTCACATTTGAAATCCGAAAACTTTTGTTACGGAATTTCTTTGTAGCCGATTTGTATGGTGTCTGAGACGATATTAAAAGCTGAGAAGTATGCCATAATACAAGTAAAAGCATTCCATTGAACCCAATATCTTGCAAGAATTTCTTTGCGTTCATCTCTTAGGTTGGGGAGTGGTGATAGAAGGGACGTGCCAACTTGGCCATGTGCTGTTATTACTGTCACAGTAATTGATGCAATAAAATAGCGGAATAAAAGTAATATACTATTAATTTCTATTAGTTATTATTAATACATTTCAAGAACACTTAAATAATGTATACACATCTACAGTGGCTCTAGCTTACGCTTGCGGCACAGGCTCGAACCATATTATGTAGCCCAGTCCTACATGTAAAAGAGGTGTCAAGCTTTATACTCGAAGCAACAATAACCACCAATATCTGCGTGATGAAGTGAGTCGCTGAGTGAACGAGTGAGAGAGTTAGTGTGTTAGTGAGAGTGAGAGATCGAAAATATCGATTGAATTAATGACGAAGAGAATGTATGCCTACGAGTAAGTGATTGAATAATAGATTCATCGGAGGTTGAAAATGGGGATTGATTGTGACCGATTGATGAATGTATGTGTTAGTATACATACCTACATACATATATAGTGTTTGATAGTGAGTAAATTGTGAGTTAGCGAGTGAATGCGCTTGTGAGTGAGCGGATGAGTGACTGTTTGAGAGTAAAACATGTATTATTGAGTTAATGTGTGAGAAAATGTGTGTGTTAGTGAGTGAATAGAAGAGAGAATGAGTGAGTGGTGCAAACTTTTATGAGGAAAACAGAGCATCTGTAAAATCCTTTTTAATGGTCGTAGCCCGTGCAGCGACGACGAGAGCGTATTGTTCCCGAGCGCCAGTCCACGGAGACAAACGTAACAATAAACTCCACCTTCTTAAGAGTCATTGTCTATGTTCGATGAACTCCCCCACGGGAGGTTTATCCTCTCGATATTCTACCCAGCAGACTCTTCCCTCTAGGCATCGCATCAGTGTCTGGATGGGCTCTTTGTTTTCAACCAGCCGGAGCATCTCCACTCCTTTTGTTATTCGGAGCCTTGTTTCCCCGTTCCCGTACATACGACCACGCACACGCACACGCACACGCACACGCACACGCACACGCACACGCACACGCACACGCACACGCGTTTCACCAATCTCACACACATGATATTATTTATGCCTTTTTATAAATTATATTTTAATATACAACTACTTAATAATTATACGTTTCTTCAGCAGTACAACAACAAACGTACAAACGTCATTATTCATAGGAACGAGTCACACAAAAAAGTAAAATCCACGTTAATCTTTGCTTTTATAATGTTACTAACCATTCAATGTACAGATCTATGAAAACACATTGAACGAAATACTTGTTTGCTTTGATTTTGAATGAAGCGTTATGTCAACATATCCAACCTTATAAAGAGTAAATCGGTTGACGATTTATTGTTTGTTGGTATTACTATACACATAATATAAAAACAGTGATCAATCCTATTAACTGTCACGTTTTAAAGGATTATCGCAAAGCGAATAGCATAAACCTGCATTAGACTCATTCATGTGACACCCGGCTTATGATACGTGGCTAATCCTTGTTGAAACGTGTATGCTTTTCTGCAACTACACGGGCTTTTTCGCACGAAATCAATGAAGCCCCATCGAGATTATACTCCGCTCAACACTGGGGATGAATTTGAATAAAAACCGCTAAATAACTATTTGTATGATAAAACGACTGACGCTCGAACACAAATGCTATACATGTACAATATGACTGCAAAATTTAATCGAGTTTATTGCCTGGGATACAGATGCGAGCAGGAGCTGTAAGTACAAATTATATTGTATTTGTATTTAATATTTTAATTATTACAACTTCATTAATGAAATATATTATCTGGAGTTCAACTTTACCTTTTGTTTTGTTTTTAGGCACATACTACTTTTGTATGCCTCTAATATGACGACTCCTTTGTATGTAATTGCTATGTAATCTCTCTTGGACCAAACAAAACACAAACGCAAATATAAAACCAGGCACAGTACACTTGTTTTCTTTGTGTTTGATATTACCATACACGTTGCCGAAACAGAAGGTTTAGGTTTAACTCTGACGTGAGATTATAGTTAGTTCCGAGTCTTGTTATAATTCTCGCCATAGTGCAATACAAAAATGTTGAATTAATATCGTTCAGTAATGGCAGTTCTGTCTCCCAGCGAGATAATGCCGAGTGATTGCTTAGTGCTACAAGAAGTCAGATTCAATGTTTCAGGTGTTACAATATTAGATACAATACAACGCAGTTCTTAATAATCTATATTGATGACCGACAATGTTGGCTCGAGCGTTAAGCACACGTCTCTGATTCGGGAGGTCCCTGGTCCAAATTTCGTAGAGGCCGGCAATCCTGACTGAAGGTTGTTTTTCGGGGTTTTCCTCAGTCGTTTATGCTAATGCAAGGGATTGAATCCTTTTAAACAGCCCTCGGACATCCCTTCACGATTGTCCTAACTACAATAGGGAACCTAAGTGGGCGTTGTCTGGTTCTCTCCGGTCAGCGTGATATAGGCGATTAACCCGTGCTAAATGTTTCGTAAGCGATAGCGCGAGAACCCGACCACGGACCGGAATTATATTCATACTGTAAGAAACTATAATCTTTCCTCTTTGCGTGGATATACATAACTCTGCTCTATCACAAATATTAATGACATTTGTTTTGAGTCGAAGTGAACTCTACATTTACACTGTTGCCAAACCTTCCAAACTGCTCATGAAAAAGCACGTAAAAACATTTTGTCCGTGGCATCAGCATAACATTTGGTATCCGACTTGCTTTGTGGCTGGCTACTGTGAGGTCACTGGGTTGTACTAGATTATACATTACTAATAAAATATCCTTTAATGTGCCAACAAAATCTTGAATGAAATGTACATTTAGCAACCATGGACAAACGCGTGGTATGCGAGGATGCCACAGCTGCACAAACGTGGCTGCGTCTCGCTTAGGTTGCCGCTCAGTCAGAGTACATTTGCGACAGCGCGCAAACATGGGTCCATTAAACTCATAATAGTTTGAATTTAGGAAGCGTCATCGAACAAAGTAGAATGCCATCATCTTCTTCACAAAATTATGCATCTTGTGATGTTATTGGTTTAGATTTCTTTTGCGCGAGTCAAAAGATACGGCGAGTTACATTTTCGTACCATGCTAATTCTTATGGGCGCTGAGACCAGAGAGAACCAATTTCCTTCCCGCCTTCAAAACTTAGGTTCCCTATATAGCCTACATGAAGAGAGGGGCATGCATTGCACCCTGGGGCAGGTTTCCCACGAGGAATTAAAGAATATAACCTACAATCTCCATTCCACTCTGATCTATTGGAATCAACATGTAGACCCTGAAACCTTCTGTATTTGTCGCATGCTAACACTGAGCCTATTCTGTTGCCTACTAGTTAACATTCACTACGACACATATCGACGTTTTATCCGCATTAAAAAGTCGCACTTTGAGGTTCTCGAATGATTGTGTAATAGCGGCGCGGAGTGGGTGTGTTATCCACGTCGGAGGATATGGGAGCGAATACTTCCAGTCCGCCGCTCGCCAACACGATAACACAAGAGGATAATGCCGCGCTTACACTGAGCTTGATGGAGAGGGATGGGGACGAAAACTGGAGCATAATTGATTGCTACTCTAGAATGTAATCCCAGAGGTATGGACTAGATCAATTTGATAACACCACTCCAGTCGAGTCGAGGTACAGAGAAAAAAGTTGGTAAAAATGTAATGGAGTTTTATTTATTTCTAATGCGATTTCCATTAATTCGGTTCGAGTTGAGGTATTACTTTTTTATACTTGATAATAATTGCATATAAATAATTTGATTTAATCTATATCACGATTAAAAAAGAATGTGCTTTTTTATTTTTTATTCCTGAAATGCATCACCTTTTAACTGTTGGGGAATATGATTTATTACTAAGTGTTTTTTTATTGTTGTTGGGTATATTAATTAGGAATAAACAATAATATTAATGGCTTTTGAAAACGCACGATTTCAAGAAACCATCCATAAGCATGAAATTTTGCGTCCCTTCAACAACATTTTCCAAGTTCGAACTTCACAATTCTTATATAAATATTCATTATTTTTCTGGATATAATACATTACTATTTCATAAATACTTTATGAAAAGGTATGGAATTAAGTATTATACTTTTGTACATTAAATCAAACACAGCGTAATCCAAAAATTTGCGCGACACAACGGAGTTCAACAAAAAATAATTATAAATTGGTTATTTTTGTTTTGAAACAAACAACGATGAACGAATTAGGTAATAGGTCGTCTAGTTTATTGACCATTAGCCTGTGCTGAAATTATTCAGTTGATTTACGATATTGTTTGCATTCATTCAGTAGTTTATTGATTGATTTGTATTGCTGAACATCACATATTAATGCACTAACGCTATTCGAGACGATAAGTGGTGATATATGAGGATGAAGTATAAATAGAAGGGAGGAGGGGAAACCCGGTACCTGCGCGTTCCCTACTACTTTCGAAAGTACCAAGGGGACCAACGGCTTTACGTCCCATCCGAGAGGACGGTTCATATAGGTTCCGCCATTATTCCGGACTGCCGAGCAGACGTCGAGGAGAACGAAGCCGTTACACTAGATCTTGAAAACTCAATCTGCTCTAACCAGCGTTATACGTGTGTTTCAGGGCAGAGCGTTCACCCACCCTCCCCCTGACCACGCCCGTTGATCTACGAGCAAATAACTTACAATAAGAATATGTAAGTGAGCATTATATACTGCAAAAGGTTTTAGAATAAAATTTTCCAACTTTACCATAGGCTTTTTGTGTCAGATCGCGGTTTCCTAATTTTACTATTAAAGTAAGTTTTTAATATTTGATTGTTCCAACTTTTCATCTATACCGTGGAAACTTTGCTTGCACAATATCTCCGATCTAAACAGGAACCCAGTATTGATTCGACATCGGAATTCAGTTGGTTCATACTTTATGTTATGTGATCGGTGAGTGAAATACAACACCGACAGGCTTCAAGATTCGTTGAAGATTGTAACATTGCCAGACAAGGGAGAGACCGGGTGAAAGTGTCTGAACTAGACACCTGTGGAAGGCGCAGTTAAAGGTTACCAATATATCTGTTGTCTGAGAGACTGTTTGTTACAAAATGGAAACGTTATACATAATGAAATACAAACTGTATTCAAAATGTGGCGCGAGTAAGCCTCGTGAGAACCTAATTAACTGTTTTTGTTGATGGGTTTCAACTTTTAATACCTAGTAATAGCCTAGTATTAGTAGTAGTAGTGCAAACATTGTTAATGTCTCCACTTGAAATGTGTTATCGCATGAAATAAAATGCAATAGCTGGGTTGTAATACCAAATTGTTTGATTTTTTTTTTTAACTTTAAGAGCTGTTCACGAAAAGTGTTATTAAATGACATAAAATAAAATATAGTGACTGCTATTTACAGCTTATTAAGAATTAAGAGGAATTGAATGAACTGTTCTAAATAAATGATTGAAGCGATAAAAATAATATAGTTGCTTATCGGTTTCGGGTTTATCAAATTACCCACACACGATTATTAACAAGTAAACGGTATAATAGCTAAAGTAACTTCCCGTGTACACGTATCAAGATGAAAACTCCATTACTGTGTGTTGCCATGAGTATAAGTTATGAGAAAGCTATGTTTATTCTTTCATTAAAAAAAATTATATTGATCAATGAAATGAATCTTATATGCATAGATAAAGCATAATGACTTTAACCAGGGAAGGGAATCGAGAAAGACTAAATGACGTTTCCTATCTAAAATTGACATTTAAGTTGAAACATTCTTGTAACATGGCCAATGAGTAGGTAATAGCTAGGACAACGAGTTAACCCAATGGGTAAACGAATATCCATGACAATACAAACTAACAGTTTTTAATTTACGTTTTCCATGATTTGTGAATATTAGGACATCTAGTAATTCTGTCAACTGTGGACTTAAAACAGGCAAAATACAACCTTAAGCTCAATAAAATCTCAATAAGAGTTTAAGAAATCTTTGAATACTAAAAATAGGCCCATTCAAAAGACGTCATGGCGCAAAAGTTGTGAACTGTTTCGTCGGGCGTAAGATTTTAAAACTTCCGATGTTTCTACAGTGACCAAAAAGTAATTTAAAAGCTCTAACTTCAGAAGTATATATCTCTTATTGGTTGAACCCGCTCGTAAAGTAGTTGTACGACGCCGAACGTGTAGCGTCTGACGTCCATTGGCCATGTTAGGCGTCGCGACGTCACGATAGTATACGTGACCTCAGGAACTCGGCGAAACCAATCTCGGGAGACATCTTGCAAATAGTTTCAGTTCAACGGCTTCTTGTTTCCCGCTCCGGTTTAATATCTGGCCTGTCCGTCACTGCGTTCAACCCGTCCCGACATCATCGCCAGCGGCAGAGGTTTTATCACCCTTATAATTGTGTAGCGCTCGAAAACACTCTTCGAAAATGAGATTTTGCGACTCTAGATTGTAACGGACAATAACAAAAATTCTCGAAAATATATTTTTAGTAACTTTCCTTCTCTTCTTGTTAGTCCCTGGTTGGTCATTGTTCGCTCTTTGATACGACGGCTGACTTGATCCGCTTTAAATTAAAGCACCCTCATTGAAAATCACTTATTTACGTTAAAATTCTTCATTATTTTGATTTAAGTGAACGTATTTGTTCTGTACTAAAAAAGAAAAGGTGCGAAATGTAAATGGGCCACTTTAACTTTTAGTCCCCCAACTGAAAATAAATTTGTAATTGAGTGGGACTACTATCACCCCTTTTAAATTATAACTTTTTATGTCTATGCAAAATATTACTAGCAAGAAAACGAACTTGATGTTATTTATCAGAATTGAAAACGATTTTAATAATTGGTTTTGTTATAAAGTATTAAAGTAGAAAACATATTTTTTGCACATCATGTTCCTCACAACAACCACACGAATATTCTTGTTGAGGTTAGCGTGATTATGGGAGTTATTAGCTACTTCGAGATCGCTACAACACCGACATACAACTAAAACCACCCAGATTCCGCCAGAGAACAAACAAGACCAGTTAAAATATGCCTGGAATTCTCATCCGATGTACGCTTAGCTCGAAACATTGATTAAACGTCTAAATAACCATCACAAATGCGGTTGAAAAGGTTTTGAATTGAAGGACTAGTTGCAAAATTGAATTTATGCTCGTTATCACAGGTAACAATATGGCTGTGGGGCTTGAAATACCAACCAGAAAAGAATCCAATACAAATATTTCACATAGTTAACAAACAAATATATGTTTTAAATTCCAAGTTGTGCGAAAACATTTCATTGCATGGAGCAGCACTGAAACGAGGCCAAACAACTTTAAATTATTTTTGTTGAATTCAAACTTTGTTCCCAAAGCCGTTTTAATAATTATTTAATCTAAGAAGTTACCTTGGAAGCTATGATTTATTTAAACAATTAAATTCAAATAAATAGCAAACCATGTTAGACTTTGGCCACAACAAAACTGCCACAATGAATAAGAAAAAATAGAGTTACATGATTACTTGTTGAAGTGAACTGTTAGTCAAAATTGTGAATGTCAAAAGGCATTGAAAAAGTACAAAACGTGTAGCGTTCCAACGTATTATAAGTCGCCAGTATGCAGGGTTTGAATTACTATGAGAACACAAATAATATGCCTTATTTTTAAAGTTTTTCGCAATAAACAGGAGGTTATATTCCATTTCCAGATGTTTTCTTTTAATATAGTTATTTGTGTTATTCGTTTCAGATAGAAGTAATAACGATGACGTTTTGTTAGAGAAATTCGTCAGTTAGACTTCGTTGCTGTCGTCTTCACTTTAGCGGTGAAACGTATAAAAAGAAATGAAATTGAAAACACAAGTTGAGTCTGTGGGATTTGTTGAACATTAAAGGTTCGTTCATTTTTTCATTTTACTTAAGGCTAGACAAACATTTTGAGAAACGAGACTATATTTCATTGCTCTTACTCAAAAGTTAAACGTGCTTGATGCATTTTGAATTTGGGTGAAGAACAAGTCCACATGAAAGTAAGGCTACACTGTTATAAAACTACGTTTGTCGTTTTGTATCAAAAACATGTTTTACTGAGCTAAAGTCTTAAACACTTCAAAACACGGTTCCGTTTTTCTAATAAAAACAAAAATTACAAACTCGAATTTCTTTCAAAAATGTTTCGATAAAATATATTTGTTCTAAGGTCTAGCTAGGCCTTTTAAAAAAAAATTGCATTTAAAATGTTGTGATATGTTTGTGAAACCTGAATCGCAAGGTAAATGACTCATTTTTGTCCACAATTTGATATTTATTATAAAACATTTTGCATACTTTTCGAAAAACTACATTATTCTAGTTCTAGAGAATTTCCATCTGAAATGGAGCAAGAATGCACGGCGCCGATGTTACAGAGACTCCTGTGCAACCTTAATGGCAACCCGTTATACTTGAGCCTGCATTTTGAACTAATATACCCGTAGTGACATAAAGAGTACAGATGACAGACAACAATCATGAATCGACGTTTTTTGTGTAATAATATAATATTATTTACTTATTACACTAGTATTTAATGTTGCATGCGACTCAATGCTCACAATAAATTTCCAATTTCTCCGCACCTTAAATTTTCTTCTTCCTTATATTTAAACACGCACCCTGATTCACTTCTTTCTCAACCGAAATGACTGAGTACTGCTTATACTTCGTCTGTGACCGTATATCGTCTGCATTGGCCTGTCCAAATTGGCTACGTAGCTATATACTAAAGTTTATCCCAAACGGTGAGAAATCAAATTTATTTAGCAGCTGACATGTAAAATATTAACTAATTCTTGACTAAGTCTTGACGGGATATGAGTGTTATAGCTTATCTAGTTAGCATTATGACTACATCTGTGACTGCATTGTGACGCCCCCCCCCCCAAAAAAAAAGTTCATTTTATAAAAAAATCTCTGGACCGTATCACATATTGCTTTTAATATGGTTTTTGTGTAAGTGGTTCGTTGTGATAAGTACTCTTGAATGTCCGGCATAAGATGGAGTGTGTACTCACCTAAGGCGGGGAATGTGGGGCAGGTCCTTGTCGCCAGCGTCCTGCCATCGTATCTCTGGGGGTGGACTACCGTGCGCTGAACAGCTGATCACCGCCCCCGAGGTGTTGGAGAACTCCAGCCAGGGCGGTGGTTCCTGAATGCCCGGCATAAAGCGGCTGTCCACACGATTGAGAAAATCGCGCGAGTTGGCTCGCGCGAGTTTATTACCATCCTTGTCACACGACAGTCAATGAAGGTAACAACAACGCCACCTATTGGTGTTCACTGGTCACGTGTTATGGTAGTGGGTTCTGATTGGCTCTCGCTACCTCGACTTGCTAGGAAGTTGAACAAGCTGGACATTTTTCGTAGCGAGCGCGAGCTCGCGCGAGCTGGCTCACCGTCTGACGGGGAGGCGGTGAGTTCCATGTAAACAAGTGTAGGCCTACTCCCAGAGAGTTACTCGCGCGAGCCAACTCGCGCGATTTTCTCAATCGTCTGACAGGCGCTTAAGATGGAGTGTGTACTCACCTAAGGCGGGGAATGTGGGGCAGGTCCTTGTCGCCAGCGTCCTGCCATCGTATCTCTGGGGGTGGACTACCGTGCGCTGAACAGCTGATCACCGCCCCCGAGGTGTTGGAGAACTCCAGCCAGGGCGGTGGTTCCTGGAGGAAAACTGGACCCTGCAGATGAGGCGGCATCATGGACGTCCCTGTAATAAGACAATTCGACGTTGAGTATCTAGATTGTGTTCATTAAAACAAGGGTTAAGAAACACATTGTTGCTTACTTTTCAAAATTTTTTGTTGCTGATGTGTTAACTTATAATAACAATAAATTAATCATGTGGTGAAAAATGAGATGTATATTTGCCATAATCAATGTGGGAGCAGATAATGACATTGTTGCTTACAGTCATTGTAAATTAATCATTCAATTAATTTAATTAATCGTCATAGATATCTCGCCCCCTGGGTCCATGTCAAGTTATCAGAACATATTCAGACTCATCTAAATAAAATGTAGTACCATGTGATTATCAAACCTTTCGATACACAACTATGTAAATATTTGGTGGAGGTGCCGGGTAGCCAGTTTCTCCATAGGAATATTAGATCACAGCAGCAAAACACGATATATACTTTTTGCAGATTTTGTGATTTTAAAAATAATATCACTTATTATGTGGTGCAAGGGTAGAATTTAATTCCCGTGTTTATGATACCAAATAAAACGATTTACAAATTAAGTTATCAGAAAAATATTTTTAGTTAAAGTTTATCATGGCAAGATTGTAGCGTTTAAAGGTTTTCTTCGATTTCAATTTAAAATATAACGTTTCGTTTTCTGGGATATCCAGAAATACATGCATGGAAGAATGAATTTAAAACTTTCCACGCTCCAACGACCGACGTTTTTATCCACCATTCATTGTAAAGTTAAATCCTTCTCGAGCTTTGAAATATTTAAGAGTTTCCAAGAGATAAGTTTTTCAAAAGTACAATGCAAAGTTTCAACGCATTTCTGTTGTGATATTTCGTGACGAATCGTGATGTTGAGACCGAGTTGTGATCTGCATTGTTTGTTATAAGCTCGTTTCAAAATAAAAACTCTTACAGAGGTAAAAAGATTGCAGGGAGCGTAATAGCTATAGTTCGTATATTATAAAAGAAGTAAGTTTATATAAAGAAGGTTAAAAAAATAGAATTAAACCTAAATACTGTTCAACTTGATCCTTACAAAGTTTAAAAAAAAGGTTGTTGTAAGGGTCTTCTTGAATCTATAGCAGTATTATAATGCAAAGAGACTTGTCTTTAAATAAAACAAAGCTCATTACACGCGAACCAACACATAAATATTCACTTACAAATTTGGTTCTGAAGTTTTCCAGCATCATTTGTAATCATTAGGTATGTGTACACAATTTGCACACTTTTCCCAACCAGCATGGAAACAGTTGTTAACGCTGTGTTTCCCTAGAAACTGGGTTGTTAATTCTCCAGGGAGATCTAAATTATTATCACCTTTTCTACCCAGCTTATAAAAAAGAAAGAAAAAATTACAAACGAGACATGAGTCAAATGGAAAGTATTTTTGTTCAGCTTGGAAATCCATAATGTTAGTCCCGGAATTCTTTCTCGTTGGGAGTGTTTTCCTGTGATCAATATCTCGGCGATTGCTCGCTCCCGAAGACACGCAAATTGCTTGGCGTTCCGCACATGAAATATCATATTTTGTGAAACATTTCTGGTTCAGTTGAGAAATCTACTACCAATGTCACGACGTAGATAATAACTGTGGCGCCCGTTAATGCGAAAAGTTTTACGAAGTTTTTATTATGAACCGATACCGAAGAAAGGCGCGATGATCATTCGTGGTAAGAATAAAGCAAAGATAAATGAGTCACAGAGTTAAGAGTTGAATAATTTGAATCAATATTGCTGATTTTAAAAAACATGCATCTGGTAGCAACATATTTGTATAACTCGTGTCGGGCACTAACCCTGATATAAATAAACGATATCGGTAAAGTTTTTCTTTAAATCTGAGTAAATTATTAAGCTGAATGACTCGCCAGAGTCTAGTATGTAAAATACTAGGAAACGCTCAGTTGGACGCGTTGATAAGCGAGCACGTGCTATATCTAGACCACATTGCATATTTTTTAATTTTAAAATTTGCGACGTTCGCTGTCTACGGGGCCATGTTTCCAATACTATTTATTATTGCCAAGGTATTTGGGTAAACCCGTGGATAAACCTTTACTTTGTGGATAAAATCCACCGCCATCTGGAGGACCTTGACATAATTTCTTTAGGAAAACTATTTTAACTCTTTGGTAACAAATAATACATTGCTTCTTCGATAGTATTTTGATTACTTCTAGGTGGCAGTGAATAGTAGCCAGCAACTTCGTGTGACTTTTCGTTGCCATGGTAACGTTACTTTTGTTAAAATGTAATTTCCATCTACACTACTTATCGGATCAAAATAAAATTAACACATTCGTGACCGGACGGGCATTCTAAATGATTTGGCCACCTCAGATTTTGTTTCCGTTTAGTTTGAAAAAAAACTTTCGATTAACTTTAATGTAACTTTTTAGCTTTTTGAACGATTTTGCCACAAAACTAATGGCATTCAATCCAGATCGAAGCTTGCGGATGGTCCAAATTTCAACTCGATACGAGCCTCCGTTCGAACGTTATGGCGAGACATACAAACAAAAAAAACAAAAAAAAACAGTGACTATTTTTTCCGGCAGAGTTAAATGGAAACGCTCGCTTCGCTCGCTTCACAAATAATTATGTTAATTTGGCAAAACAGTATTTATATGACAACCACGGAGATATATAGGAGGCGGTGATTGTAACTGTATTCAGAGTCGATAAAGAAGTTTCCCCGTTGGGGAAGTCCTCCAACTCCCCATACCGCCCTGGGTTAAATACTAGGAAACGCTCAGTTGGACGCGTTGATAAGCGAGCACGTGCTATAGCTAGACCCACATTGCACATTTTTTTTAAATTTTAATTTGCGACGTTCGCTGTCCACAGGGCCATGTTTCCAATATTATTTATTATTGCCAAGGTATTTGGGTAAACCCGTGTGTTAATGTTTACTTTGTGGATAAAATCCACCGCCATCTAGAGGACCTTGACTCCTTGGGAAAAACTATTTAAACTCTTTGTTGACAAATAATAGACTGCTTCCTCGAAAGTATTTTGATTACTTCTAGGTGGCAGTGCATTAGAAACTTCGCGCGTCTTTTCGTTGCCATGGCAACGTTACTTTTGTTATAATGTAATTTCCATCTACACTACTTATCGGATCAAAATAAAATTAACATATTCGTGACCGGACGGACATTCTAAATGATTTGGCTACCTCAGATTTTGTCGCCGTTTAGTTTGAAAAAAAAACTTTCGATTAACTTAATGTAACTTTTTAACTTTTTGAACGATTTTGCCACAAAACTAATGGCATTCAATCGAGAACGAAGCTTGCGGATGGTCAAAATTTCAACTCGATCCGAGCCTCCGTTCGAACGTTATGGCGAGACATACAAACAAAAAAACAAACAAACAAACAAACAAACAAACAAAAAAAAAAACAAAACCAGTGACTAATTTTTCCGGCAGAGTCAAATGGAAACGCTCGCTTCGCTCGCTTAATAAAAAGTCGGTTTTTGGCGTTTGGAATCTAACGTTCCGCGCGACTCTGTGTGACGATTGATGGAACTACTTCAATAAAACTACGTCACTTTTCTACTAGTCGTTAAAAGTCGATGACGACAAATGGCGGAAACTTAAAAATATTTAATACGATCGAATGTTGGCGAATGTTTTCGCATAAAGCAAACTCTCTTTATTGATGAGGATATTTCTGATGTAGTAGACCTAAGCCTAGGACCTAGGCTGACAATCAGGATTGCTTAATGTTTCGATGTGAATTCCAAGGGCGTACTTACGTCTGAAAACTGTATTGTGGCCTTGGGCCTAGGCTACACTTACGTCCATAAGGCTTAAATAACCCATATCTCGATTTATTTCGCACGAAAATGTCAGTGACGCCTGCGCAACACTTTATAGTACAATAATAATTCATAAGTAAATCGTTTTAAAAGGCTAGGGCCCTGGGCTAACGTAATTGAATTTAAATTGAAGTTTGACGTTTCGTCTGTTGTTTTGTTTATTGTATTGTCACTGCATATCGATAATCAACTGACCGTCTTTAGCGTGCAGTGCTTTTATTAGTTTTACATTTGAGCCGCCCTCAGCGCGCAGAGCGTTAGATTCCGGTTTGACTTGGGAGCAAGGGGAACTCCCCAAAGGGGAAAACTTCTTTATCGACTCTGACAATACCACCGACATAGTCTAGTCTGTCTGTGCGGTCGTAATATTATTTGTAATCTTTACTATCTAGTACTTTCTCCGATTTGTATTTGTTGTAAGGTGTGTGTGCCAATGAGGTGGTACTTGATTGCTAGTTTTTTTATGAATAATGTTAGCAACTTGGTTATGTCTGTAGAGGTTATATGTTTGACATAGTGACTGGCACCCGGATATGATGTGCTCGATTGTTTCACCCCTTGCACTACATTTTCTACATTGATCGTTTACTGTCGCATCTTGTATTATGTATTTTTTATAATTGTTCGACGCAATCACTCTGTCTTGAAAAGCCATCATAAAACCTTCTGTTTCTCCAAATAGTTCCCCGTTGTTTAACCACCTATTTGATGCTTTAATATCTACGTGATCTTTGTGTAGTTCATCATAATGTCTCTTGTGTAGGGTCTTTTCTGAGAGACGTAACTCTTTTGCAGCCTCAGTTATGAGGTTTCCTTGTAGATTAACATTTTTGTTTGCTAGATTGAGTGGAGTTAATGATTTGTCAGCTAGCACCACAGCCCTATGTAGTGTGGATTGGTTGCTCTTTGTAAAAAAAGTATTTTCTTAAAATGTCTATTTGTTTATAATATAAGTTGTTCAAATTATTATTATTATTATTATTATTATTATTATTATTATTATTATTATTATTATTATTATTATTATTATTATTATTATTAATTATTATTTATTTAACAATTTCTTAGGTAAAATAATTCATATAGATACAGACTTACGCTAGAGTTAGGACACAGGTAGATCTACATCTATATGCAAATATCACTAAACTAACACATTATTAAGCAGGTTAGAAAGAGCTAAAAGCTCCATGACTCATAGTGCTAAACCTGCTTTTTAAACTAATTAAAAATAAAATACTAACTTAAATGAGGATGATAACAGACGATAGTGCAGAATATAGTAGAGTAGAAAAAATAGAAACGTGGGTGAGTTTTTTTTTTATGAACCAGGCAACAAAACATAATAATATACCGAATTCATGTACAAAGGAATAGCAGTGTTTGCCAATACAAATGTCATTAGTTATTCAATCCCTTAATGTGACGTGCATACTTAGCCAGACTTGTTTGAACATTGATGTGATCCGTACCTCCTTATTTAACCTATTTTATTAAATCCAAAGAAAAGCTTTCTGCCAAATGACAAAGAATAAGACATAAAATTTAATTTATAAACAGTATTCTAGTTCCAGATCTTTATTTTCTATTCCAGATCGAAGAAGATTATTTTATTTCTGACAATTCTCTAGACAACGAATAAATATTTAATATTTTAGTTTTAATTATAGGAAGTGGGAAAAGTATTATAGTTATGAAAGATAAATGAGTTCGTATTTAAGTCCCACACAGCCATTTAACGGTTTTTTAGTGGGAGACAGTAAACCAAAGCGACCACACCAACCCTGTAGGCTGTAGGCCCCGACGCAATCGACGAATGAGCGATAACCAACCATTGGTCGATGTTTTTTTAATAGGACATATCAATCAATCAGCAATCAATAGCAATCAGTGGTATGGACAGTGCGAACACCCGCGGATCAACGCCAGAATCAACAAGGCCGATTCAGAACAACTTTAAATTTATTATGAACCTCGTTGCTAGGACGGCTACAAAGTCACCGTTTACAAATTCCTAAGACACAACTGATGGACTGAAGTTCAAATAAGAAGTTAAAAACTTCTGACTTTAGCGAGAATCGAGCCCTGGAACTTCTGCATTGGAAGCAGATACGCTAACCACAAGACCAACGAGCCACACATAAATTGGATGAGTATGATACTGTCTTTACCATTGAAAGTAGTGACTATACTTAGTGTAAGTATGTACCCTGTCCCTATACTATTAATGCTATAATAATAACAATACTATACTATAAAAGTACCCTACCAGTCCTTTTATGCAGCGAACAAGAGATTGTGCCAGTATATTGTAGTTTGTTTCGATTTAAAGCTTTGGTTAAATCGCTTAAACCTGTCAAATTAAGAAAAGGTTTTAATTGAGGTCTAGCAATCAATATCACCTATAAAGCAGTGTACTGTGCTGCGTTCATACGTATTTAAATAAAGTTTTCAATTCAAAGAAATACAAGGTACGTACATATTGAACGCCTAACTGTTTATCTTATTTTATATCTATTTATTTCATTTTATATCTATAGATAAATAGTTGTAAATGTCAATAAAGGTGGTTGGGTAGGTGGGTAGGTGGGTGAGTAGATGAACGTGCGTGCGTGCGTGCGTGCGTGCGTGCGTCCTTATCTAACAACCGAATTTTATGAAATTTGTCAACAACTGATTGACGGTGTGGTTAACATTGCTGCAAAATCCTCAGAAGATATCTACCTTTAAAACATTAAAATGTCCATTGATGGAAACTGACTAACATAATTTCAAAATGTTATCTTGTGCTGTCCATTTGTAAACAAATAACTATGATGCAGACCTTTACTAAGGTGGGTTTTGCTTCAGGACCATTAAAGGTAGATGCAGATGGTCGGCAGCCTAAATGGCGTGCGTGAATATACATATTTCTGTCATCGTTGAAATTTTGCTAGGTTTAGTAATTTGGCGTCGACGATGTGACAATATTTGAAAATTCTGACGTTAAGCGTTTAAAGACGCGTATTTTGCGTTTAGGTTTTTTAGAATGTCAACTATACGAGTTAATGTGACGTAAGTTTCTAATAAATATGTTCGTACTTCTAATGAAACCCTTGTTAGATAACCATTGTATAACAATAAATAAAACCATTATCGATTGTACCAAGGTGAACTTCTTCAACATCAAATTTATAATTTAAGATTTAAAAATGTGGAAGGGAAACGACCATGTTTAAACAATTACAACGACTGTAAAAACAAACATTCCAAGTGGTTTAGGGGAGTATTTAACAGCAATGGCCAAGGGTCGTAAACAATCGGCGTTCATATAAAAAACGACTGTCGTAAATGAACGCATTTACATTGTGCATGAATTAGACAGTTTTCATTATCTTTTTATTTGTTTTTTCAAAAAGAAACCTTGACTATAACCTCGTTTCAACTGTCGATTATTACTTTTAATATATCAATTTTCGTTAAGATAGTCGTGTTTTAGAAGCCAGTAAATCGCTATTATGTCAAAGGTTATCGTATTCCTTGAGCACACGAAAAACAATTTTTACACAAGTTAGGTCATTGTCGACTCAAGATTCGTATTTATTGGACAACTTTTCACGCGTTGCTTTACACTCTAGGATGGTATTAAAAACTACGCCCTTGCTGTTGGCGCTTGCCCTCTTACAGACTACGGGTAAGTACCGCACAATAAAGTATTTGTACTATCACTTAAATATAATTTCATTGGTAATCTGCAAAATAAAGATGGAATTGTTTTTCATTGACTTATTTCTGCAGTAAGGAAGCATGTTTTCTATAATGTACAACACTATAAAACTTACTAACATGATTAATAGTATATTATTATAACTATCAATATTGACACCCTTTACGGGCCGTAAAGGGTGGTGTGGTGTGGTACCATATGGACCAACAACGATTTAAAAAAAATCAGTTAAATAATAGGTTTTTTTCAATTTGAACCCCAATTTTCCAATTTGTTTAGTAAACAATAAATAATCACCTTTTCCCCCCATTCCATATGGAACAAAAAGTGTTTTTTTAGGGGGGGGGGGGGAGAAGAATGAAAATACACACCTACAAAATGGCTAAAAATGGGAAAAAAATTGTTTGTGCCGGAAATGTAATAAATCTCAAGTAACAAAAAATTCTAAATTCGCAAGAAAAAATATCAGATATAATCTTGTTTTAGAAATGTCATTTTAGTTTAAATTTAAATTTAAAATGAAGCTTTGATTCCAAAGACCAAATTTCCCAACATTTCTTAAAAAAAAAACGATAATTTTTTTTGAAATCATGAAAATAGGAATTTTAATTATTTGCTTAAAATTAATTTAGACCAAATTAACTTGGGTCGAAATGGTTAATCTAACTTAATTCCTACACTTCTGAACTTCGGATTTTAAATTATGGATTTCATCAACAGTGTCGCAACTATTTTATACATGTTATATTTCTTTACTCATATGCTATTCTTGTTATTAATGTTTTATTTAGAATTTTCATTTATGTTATTTTTGTATTTATACTTTTGCTATCCTAGTTTATTTTATGCATTTTTTTTCTGTGTATCATATACTAAGAAAGCGCAAAAGTAGTTGTTACACGAGTAAGTAAGCCATGTGTTGAGTACCCGGTATCATTCTCTTTTCTCCCCCTATACCTAAGACTTGATCTAGACAGAGTTGGTCTTTCCTATATCTAGCCTATAATAATTAGAGTTGCGCATTATCTCCTTATAGTTGACGTGCCATTAAACAAATAAACTCAAAATCCCATATCATTTATTTATACATCAATCAACTTGTATGCAGATGTTCCCGCGTATTCAACACATGACTCAAACACTCGTCTAACAACGACTTTTGCGTTTTCCTAGTCTAGTTAGATATGGCGCGCTTATACCCGGCATGTGGGGGACCTGGCTCAAACCCCTGGTCAACAAAGATTTGTTTTTTTCTGGATTGTATTTAAACATTGTTTTGACATGTTTTAAAATGCATATAACGCGTGCAGTCTAACACCTGTGACTATACTATGGAGAAAATAGCCAGTACGAAATACGTGTAAAGATTGCAAGATATACTCTTAAAATAATATATAACTATACTAGGGAAACGCCAAAGTCGTTGTTAGACGAGTGAGTGAGCCATGTGTTTGAGGACCCGGTAACATTCTTTTTCTTCCCCCTACCTAAGGCTAACCGTTTGGTCCTAATGTGACACTCTAGCCTAGCCTATGTGGAATTAAAGTCCCATGGTCAGAACCAGCTACGAGTAGGGGAGGAAAGAGGGGGTTCTCCTGTCATGGTTGTCATCGTTTTTGATCATCATCGTGTAGTCTTGGTCGTCGTCGTTGGGGTGGTGGTCAAAACAAGGGAGAAAGGTCCCCGAAACGATCGGCAGAGCTCGCCTCAAGTTTCGGGGAGTTCAAATGATTAATATTACGTAAAATGATAGGATTTTATGGGTACGTCAAACGAAATGCCATAATGCGCCATATTACATAACGCACAAACAAGATTGTAGATTAGATTTGGTTGACAAATTCATACAGCTATTAGCAAGAAACGATATAAACATATTAACATATTATCTTTCCAGTATTCGGAACTCACGACGAGGACGTTGCTGTATTTGAGTTCCACCCACCACCGTTTTTAAATAATACAATTTTTTGTCTTGTTGTTAGTGATGTTATTGAAAAACATTTACTTAGGGTGATAGTAATCTGAATGTAGATCATAGTAATTGAGACAAAAAAGGCATGCAAATTGACAAATTACAGATAATGGTTATAGGTGGGTCACTATATTGGTTTAAAGTTATCTAAATCATGCATTGTCAACAGTTGGGTATGCGAGCATGTTTGGTTCGAACCCCGACCAGAAAGATGTCTTTTTTAATTATTGCTGTTTGTTCTTCGGTGTATACGTTATGACCAATGTACTTTAAATGGTTTCCCACACGTATTTCACCTGAGTACAAGCCAGTCTTAAACTCGATTGACGATAAACTCATATAAGGACCACTTTTGACGAAATGTTGGTAACAAAAAATTGGTCGATGCAGCGCAATGGAAAGTGCCTGTATGTGCATTGATTTACCCCAATTTGTAAGACGAGAAGATGAATCAATGAAGCTAATTACATTCCATGGATCACCGTCACTTAGAATCATCTTTTCGAAATAGCCTCTATGTTCGAAGAAGGACCGAGCAGCGAGCATGCGTAACACAGGGGCCCAATTCTTGCAGCCTTTAAAACTAAGCGATATCGAAATTGTACAAGAAAATTTGCCATTTCCGGATGTCAACACTCTCGACAATTCGTTCGAAAAGCAAGGAATAAACTCACCTGCTTTTGATAGAGGTTGAAAATTACCTGTTTCAAAGGAGTTTTGAAGTGGCATCAAGTTAAGTTTAGAACAGGCAAACTCAATAAAACCCGAGTGTTGAGTTAAAATTGCATGACATTCGTATGCCACGCCTACACGCTAAAATTATTTGATTGGAAGGGTTCAAAACTTTTGAATGCACCACATCGTTAGTGAAAAAAGGGTTTAGTCTTAACTATTTTACCTGGAGGCAATGTTTGAATGCAGACAGGTTTGGGCTTTTGGATAGTCAACGGTTTTGGTCACATTTATGGCACCTTGAGAATAAGTTTTTTTGGGCACACGTCCTTAGGTCCAAAAGCCATTGACGTAAGCCTTGTTTGCTCAAGCTTTCTTGTTTGTAATGATCTAGATAATCTAAGAGAGTTTATTCTCTCGAATGGAAAGGATGGGTCTATTAACAATCTGTCCAAAGTTTCTTACTCTAGACAAAGCAACGAAACTCAGGGCCTATAGCAAACTCTTTTGAGCCTAGTCCCACAACTGCTGAATCAAGAGTCATTCCTTTGGGCATTTATGGATAGTAATAGACCATGCCAAGTTGTAAGGGATCTGTTGTCGATACATTTAACATGTTTTCAGCCCCAAGATCTAGAGACAGGGCATATTGGCATAACCTTGGGATGATGATAGGATGGCCCTTTTTAATTGTCGAACTCTACCAATATGCAGAGAGGCTGGTCAGACGGTGGTTTTGTTTTTGGAGCGTAGATTATGTCGATAATCGTACCAGTTGCTCCATTCACAAGCCCGCGTGCCGTCCAGAGGTTGGATCGTAACATGACACGACTCCCAACAGACATGTAAATAACAGGTTGAAGTCCCTGTGCATCATCTTCGGTTCCCTGGGATGCGGTTGTGCAATTGTGCTGTGCAGAGATTTTGGCAACAGGTTGACCAAGAGATGTTAAATGTTTCATGTTATGTGCATATACAGTAGCCTTGACCGGTTCGAGATGGAGTGAATTTATAAATTTTAGTTTTTCTGTTTGGGATAGCGAGTTTGTAAATCGAGTTGAAAGAACTTTCCAGTCTTCTTCAGTTGCGCAGCCGTCACTTAGTCGGGATAAGAGGTCACGAAATAGTGCCTGGCCAGGAGAGACACCATTTTGCCGTTCCCACAACAGACAGTATATGACATTTATCAAGGTTCTGTATGCTAGCATACCTTCGTTGGAAAGCCCATAGTGTGAGGATTTGTCGCTGTAAAGAGCACGGCCCACAGAGGGGTGGAAGCTGTTTGATGTCTCCAAACAGATACACAAAAAGATTCCCAAAAGGGGTTGTTTTGCAAATGACGCTTGGCCTGACGAAACGTTTGTCAATCATTGCCATCATATTACAACCAATCATGCTGTACTTCGTCTATGATTATAAATTCTACGTTCTTCATGTCTAGTTGGAATTTCCTGGCATCTTTACCAGACAAATCACAGAATGATGTTGAATTTGTCCCAATGTGCAGAGCCGAGTGGATAGTGCTTTCGTTAATGTTGAAGGCTGCTACACCGGTCGGAGCCATCAAAATGAAACTTCCGTCACCCAACACACCCTTCAAGTTTCGAGTCATTGCCTTTATTAGAGTGCTTTTTCCAGTACCTGCAGTGCCTTGGACAATGACTCGCCTCACTACATCGGCTTTTTTAACATTAGTAAGAGAGGACATTTGGCAGTTGATGAGGTCTAATATTTCCTGCTGCTCGGAGGAATAGACTAAAGAAGGTGCAGCCACTTCTTCGTCATCCAACTCCAATTATTGTTGTACATTTAAGAGAAATGTAGAGGCTAATTCCACATTCGGATAGTTTGAATACGAGTTTGCCCAAGGAAACGACGTGTCTAAATCTCTCAATCCAATCTCGCCGTGAATCACCGAGTCATTAGGTCCCAATGCAGAGATTTTCATCCATTCATCGTGCTCTCTGACTGGCTTGAATTCCTCGTATTTAACGTCATCTTCCTCGGCCTCTCCAATCAACTCAAATGGTATCTTTATATTCTGATTGTTATACATGATTTCCCAAGAGACATTCGTTGGGTTGAGATCTTCGATGACCCTCCAAGCACAATTTAGCGTGACTTGTTACTTGAAAAACGCCTCGTTCTTGTCGGGATTTTCTCCAAGACTAAATCTTGGAAACACCCTAACAACAGCCGCCTTTCTACGACGTATCCATCGCTTATTGAAATAGTACTGAGAAGCAGTATCTATCAGACTCAAGTGTGACATGTCCGATGGACGGGAAGGATAGTGTACAGGATGCTCTTGGTACAGTCCACATCACCAGTTTTCTCTAGGTCGGGGAAGAGGTACCCAATTGTCTCCGCCAACAGTCAAAGACAAAAATTTGCCCTGCTTGAAATGAAATAAAGGATAGTCATCATAAATGGCAGCATTCCTGAGCTGATATATCGCGCTCGGCATTGAATGAATTTTCAGCTTTTGTACAGCGTTTTGCTGGATCGTGGTCTTTAACAGAAGATTGTAAGGTGTGTGAAAGGAGATCTTTAAAGGAATCAGATTGTGGCTCACTTTTGGCAGCATATTTCGCAATATAGTTGATTACCGCTTGTTTAGACACAACGACCTGAATGTCAATATTGGCCCTCCATGATTGTATTATAAATTGATTGTATCTATTCAGAAGAGAATCATTCCTTTCGGTTTCCAACTGCAGATTACCAATCTCATTGTATGATAGGTTAGTGGAAGAACACATTGGGAAGGGTAACTTGAAGCGACACGTAAGTAAGCCTGACTTTTTGTTCTTTCTAAGGCATGAATCTGTACATTTTGTGTGGCGCTGTACTTTGTTCAAGATTTCAATTCAGTCCTCAACTAAGTCATCGACGTCACTAATGCGCTTGCCACACGGATGAACAAGAGCTGGTGGATGATTTATACCTGGATTAATGGTTGACACGAGGGAATTGAAATACGATGTTGCTAGACTTACGTCTCCTGTGTGCTCAATATCTAAGTTTTCAACATTTGGTGCTCCGTCTAACCACAACAGACCGTGGACATGGCTACTGCCTCGATGTTGCCACTCGTACCTGTACCAAAAGTCTTTAACTTTAAACTTTGGTTCGAGTAGATGCTTGATGTAAAACCCAGCGCGTTCCTGGAAGAACCAAGAAACAATTAACGGATTTTCACAAAGCAGCCTGGACCTTAATCGGGCAGCAGTGACTGGCAACATGTCTTGAAACTTAACATCAGGAGCAAGAATGTCGTATAATTCAGGCCAGTGAAGATCTGCTGCACTGAGAGTAAAAAATATTGTTGGACAACCGAGAAATTCAACCATGTCTCTCAGTTCGGACGAACGCTTAAACCAGTAAGACTTTGTTATCCTCAAAGAGGATGCAAAAAACATGATTTTATTAGCTAAATTTGGATTCGTTTCGAGCCATGGGATTTTAACTGCGCAGTCGTTTTCCCTTCATGTCAATTCTATTTACAAGTACATTTCCCTGGCTGATGGCATTCCAGCGCAGAACCGAGTTTAGTGCAAAGAATCGAAATCTGCTGTCCTTTGCAAACCGACCTCACCAAATCTCATTAAAATTGGGAAAATATTCACAGCTGTAATTTGGCGCATCCTAGATGTGTCTCGTAAATCACAGTTTCCATTTGGGAAAAGAGTTGGGAATGCTTGGACTATGTAGCCCTCTGTTGTAAACTCGTTTATCGGGCTGTCACCCATCTTGGGCCACGATACTGGTTTGGGCAGAAGGGCATCATCAATACGTTCTTGATGGTTGACTGGCAACAGTTGTGGTACACAGTTGTAGGCCTAATCTACAGTGCCGTCGGTGGTAATGTCATTTGCCGAATCAACTTTGTTTACATCTTCACCGTCCACCTGCATGAATTTAAGAATACCATACACGTTGCCGTTGTTAGGAAATTGGGAGAGAGCATCCTCGTCCCAAACAAAAAGTCACCGTAAAATTGTTTTTACCTTGAGCCATAAAAAGAGCATTACGTAAACGAGTAGAACATAAGTTGAAATCAGCAATGCTGTCCCTTTTTTAATGAAACCGACGAACAACAATGACTGAAGTCAGGCTGTGAAGAGAAATAGGTGAATATTGAGCAACGATTTAACGTCTTGAGGAAAATTAAACACGTTGCCACTGTACGCAACTGTTTTACCTTTTTACTCTATACACAGAAACAACGGGATGTATACGGGCAATTAGTAAAGTTTCAATCATGGATAGACAAGAAAGCTCCTTAGGGACAATACCCGGGTGCATATTGTTAGCTGCCGTGAATAAGAGACCAGGTGATCGCTTGCATGCGCTACACACTCCAGAAACAAGTTTTAAACCGGGAAACTTGACTTGACAATTATCACACGATGCCCATTTCAAGTTACTCATATGTGTTTTCAAACTTCTGTTTTAATGAATAATCGTTAATCCGTGATCGAGCACTCTCTAGATGAACATCATCTCGTTCTTGTCGGACAGTTGTCTCTGTAAGACGTTCTCTTTCACGTGTTTCATTACGTTTCAGAGCTTTACGTTTCGAATCTTCCTCCTTTCTCAGAAGAGTCTCGTCAGAAGTTTCATTACTACGCGCCAGAGCTACACTTTTCAAATCTTCCTCTTTTCTCAGAAGAGTCTCGTCAAGAGTTTCATTACTACGCGCCAGAGCTTTACGTTTCAAATCTTCCTCTTTTCTCAGAAGAGTCTCGACAAGAGTTTCATTCTCACGACTTTCACGCTTACGTTTAGCATCATTCTCACGTATCGTTTTGTCGGATAGTCTTTTCCTTTTCTTTGATGGATTTAACCGTTTGGCATTCTCCATTGTAAAGTGGAAAATAAAGGTTAATTAAAAAAGTTAAATCATATTATAGAAAGTGAAAAAGTCTTTAAAGTTTGTTGGATTAAGGGCGTGTCAAAAGTGAGGGTTATGGATTCAAGGAGGTACAGAGAAGAACTGGACAGAACCAGCTACAGTCAAAAAGGGAGGGTGAGGGTTGTGGATTAGGCCTATGTATGGTACAGAAGCGCAGGACAATGTCGAGAATAATATTTAGGCCTAGACCCACAGAAAGAATACAAACAAACCGAATGACAAATAAATCACACAAATATATGTTAATGTAGTCAATAACGCACAAGTAAATTCTGCGCAACTAAAGAATACCACCAGCTATTGTAATTTGATTTAAAACTTTATAAACAATCAAATATTGTTTGATTAATTCAATCTATAGTGGTAGTAATTATTTTATAAACAAACTGAAAGCACGCCAATAAATGGCGGCGTCGAGATTTACAGTAACGCCAGTTACTCTTCTAATTCCATGTAAAAACCAATCGCATCTTCTGTCGCTAAACACAAATTTGAATAGTATTAAAAAATTAAAAAATACATCAAAATTGTTTAGGATTATTTATGCACGTTGCACATTATTTCGTATGCCAACCCTCTAGATTTATAATATTAATTATAATTAATTATTTTTATAGTGTTTTAACATTGCAAAATAGTATGAGAAACATAGCCAGTACGAAAACGAGTTAAGATTGCAAGGTTTACTCAATCTCCATGCGGAGTTTTGGGTAAACCTTTAGTGAGCAAGATTCGATACCCTTGGTCAGTGTAGTGCACATCCTGACGGGATAAAACATATAATTCGAGGAAAAAAACATTGACGTTAAAATAAAACCTACACATTCAAGCCTATTTTTTTAATTTTTTATTTACCCACGTAAGATCTCCCTTCCCTATTATAGGCAAGAGTGGGGCATTATGACCCCTTTCAGTTGACGTGCCCTTATACCAACTAAATTTAAAACCCTTTTATTTATATTATTTATACCTTATAATTTTCAAACTTAAATGTAAATATTCCCGTGTACTCAACACATGACTCGCTCACTCGTCTAAAAAACGACTAAGTCGTTTGTCCTAGTCTAGTTGGCTAAGGCACCCTTATTTCCGGAATGTAAGAGACCTGCGTTCAATCCCCTTAATTGTTGTAAAAGATTTTTTAATTCCTGGATTTTATTTAAAAAATGGGTTAAACATGTTTTTGAAATGCATACAACGCAGTCAAGTCCCACATCAACTGTGGACAATACAAAGTAAAACTTACGAATACGATAAAGATTGCAAGGTTTACTCAAGCTCCCAGCGGAATTTGGGGATACCTTGAGCGTGCAAATTTCGATACTCTTTGGTCACCGCATAACGGCATTCAAATATTTTTTCCACTGCCTCCATCGCAACCGAGTAACATCTAAGAGACAGTGATTTTTTTCAAAAGTGAAACACATTGTCGTTAAAAGAATTTCTCCAAATGTTTGGCCTATTTTAAAAGTTTATAATTTCTTGTAGGTTTAAATCGAAATGAATTGTGCTCATTTTGTTAGCAGGTCTAAGTTACCTCTTCACGGATGTCTGTTTAAAATTTCAGCTCAATCTATTTGGCCGTTCGGCCGTATGAGCCCGGACAGACAGACAGACATTTAACATACAGACTATGCTCACGGCCGAGGCCCGATCGAGTATAGCGTTAAGAAAGACTTACGTTCGCTACGCTCACTCGTCTAATAAACTTATTATATAAGTAGTAATGTTATATGATTTTTGAGTTCCATGGTATTAATGTACTAGGAAAACGCTTAAGTCCCGCCGCGTTGTTGGATGAGCGTATATGGTGCATTGAGATGCCATGTGTTACGCGGATTTTCTGTTGTTCTGTGAAAAAATCATTACTTAGTCGAAGATTTTTTTTAATTAAATTAAATTAAATATAAAATTAACTTAGTTTTTATAATTAAATTAAATAAAATTAAAAATTAACTTAATTGTTTTAATTTATCGTAATTTTTTTTAAAGAAAAAAATCGTAAAATTGCAATTTGCATAAGAAATAATTATTCGATTGCGCTCAAATTTAACACGAATATATTAATTCATGAAAATTAAGGTTCTGTGAAAAAATTATTACAATAGGATAAAGCATGTAGGTGTTATAAGTCAAAGAAATTTTTTAAAAATCGAAAAAATCGTAAAATTGCGTTTTTTATGAGAAAAAATTTCCCGATTGCGCTAAAAAACGTGGCAGTTCTAAGTTCAGAGATTTCGAAGGTCTCCATCAAATTTAATCGCAATCGGAGTATCGGTTTAGCCGGAATCGTGTTAACAAACACACAAAAATACAGAAAGAAAAAAAAAAACATTCCGGATTTTTTTCTCCAGTGTAGTGAAATGGAATCTTCGCTTCGCTCATCCAATAAGACTGCATAACTGGCATAACTTAATGATCACATAGTTAACGGCAATCACTTGCATCTTCCATATTAAACTCAGTAGATCATAACTGGGTTTAAAGGTACATAGTGAATGACTAGAGATATCAATATTATCGGAAAATCTGTTTCGTTCGGAAATCGAACCCAGAACGTTAGCCTCTCTTCAGTTATGACAACTATTCTGTATGATTTTTGTCATTAACCCCTACAATCACAAAACAATTTCAATTTAATTAAGGGTTTTTCCCTCGTCCCGGTTGCTCAATTGGATAGAGAATTACCAGCTCGACTGCAAGGAATAAGGAAAACCACGATTTGCAAACTCGTTTCGCTTACTCTAATCATTTTACAACAATTTCTTCTCCAGCTATATATTAACATAGCACTTCATATTATTTATGTATGCAACTCAAAAGAAATTACGGTTCTGATTATTTTTTCCTTGATGAAAAGCAAGATATTTCCCTCCATATTTATGATGCTTTCTTTTACTTAAAGTCTCGTGGTAATGCACTAAGGCTATCCGAGAAAATGAGTGGTGAAAAATAAGGATGAAGGACAATAAAAGACCCATGACTTATAGTACATTCGAACCCTCGTCCTCGTAGAAACAAACGCTTCAGACCGGCGCCCAAATCGTGTGTCACCGCGGACAACTCGTCCATATTAAAAATCGAGCTATCAATATAATTAAAAATATTTATTTCGTTCTTCGGAATAATACATTGTTTTTACGTTTTTCCCCTAGGCGTCTCTCTCAGTCTTGAGATCAGTCCCAGGCACACAGAGACTAGAAGCATACCCACTGAGATCAAAGTAACCTGCAGAGCGGACTTCAACATCACAGCCTGTCAATTCATGTGGCTGGCTCAAGGTTACGAACCAGGCCCTCTGATTGACCTGAGTTACGGGACACTCTCACAGGTCAACCAGTCATTCTTGACCACTGAAGTGACTCACATTGGCTACCACGGCAACGGACTAGAAAATGGCGAGTGTGGGGCTCATATACAGAAGAGGGGTACCAGCCCGAATGGGTGGTGGGGTTGGGCCGACTGGGTCGTAGGATGTCGCGTCCTGGCTCAACACGGTGGCTGGCTCTACAAGTGGATGGACGTCGTGTCCAATTGTAAGTAAAACCCTCATATAAGGATAACTAGGAAGCTTCGCAAACGCTTTTTCAGGCGCGTTGTTGGATGAGCGTATGTTTTTTTAAACGAAAAAAAGCGTAAAATTGCGATTTTCAAGAGAAATTATTTTTCGATTGCGCTCAAATTTCACACAAATATATAAATTCTTAAAATTAAGGTGCTGTGAAATTATCATTACAATCGGATAAAGTATGTAGGTGTTATAAGTCGAAGAATTTTTTTTTAAACGAAAAAAGCGTAAAATTACGATTTTAATGAGAAATTATTTTTCGATATCACTCAAATTTCACACCAATATATTAATTCATAAAATAAAGGTTCTGTGAAAAAATCATTACAATCGAATTGAGCATGTAGGTGTAATAAGTCGAAGAATGCTTTAAAAAAACATAAAATTGCGATTTTCGTAAGATATAGTTTTTCGATTGCGCTCAAATTTCCCACGAATATATTAATTCATAAAATTAGGGTTCTGTTCAAAAATAATTATAATCGGATAAAGCATGTAGTTGTTATCACCATGGAAGTTACCAAATAGAGTAAGGTTTTACGTATGTTTTATTCATAACCAGCATTGATTGGATGAGCGTAGCGAGCGAACCAAAGATTTCATTCTACTACACTGGAGAAAAAAATCCGTTATGTTTTTTTCTTTCGTTTTTTCTTTTTTTCTTTCTTTCTTTCTTTTGTATTTTTGTTTGTTTGTTAACATGATTCCGGCTAAACCGATATTCCAATTGCGATGAAATTTTCTGGAGACCTTCGAAATCTCTGAACTCACAGCTGCCACGTTTTTGAGCGTAATACAAAATTATGTCTCGTGAAAATTGCAATTTTACGATTTTTTTCGATAAAAAAAAAATCTTTTACTTATAACTTCCATGGTAAATAGTTTCTTTTTGACCGTAGGAATTATAACAAGAAAGTTGTTTCTTCTGTGGAAAATGAATGTGTTATTACTTATTGGATGAGCGTAGCGAGCGAAGCGAAGATTCCATTTCACTGAACTGGAGAAAAAAATCCGGAATGTTTTTTTTCTTTCTTTCTGTATTTTTGTCTGTCTGTTAAATGTTAACAAGATTCCGGCTAAACCGATAATCCAATTGCAATGAAATTTTAAGGAGGCCTTCGAAATCTCTAAACTTAGAACTGCACGATTCGAAAAACCGATCAAAAAATTATTCTCTTAAAAATCGCAATTTTACGATTTTTTTTCAATTTAAAAAAAAATTCTTCGACTTATAACACCTACATGCTTTATCCGATTGTAATGACTTTTTTTACAGAACCTTAATTTTATGAATAAAGTTATTCCTTGTGAAATTTGAGCACAATCTAAAAAATATTTATTATGAAAATTGCAATTTTACGAATTTTTAAAACATTCTTCGACTTATAACACCTACATGCTTTATCCTATTGTAATGATTTTTTCACAGAACCTGAATTTTATGAATAAATTTATTCGTGTGAAATTTAAGCGCAATCGAACAATTATTTCTCTTAATAATTGCAATTTTACGATTTTGCTATGATGCTGAGATAATGCTAACGCTTTTACAATTTTCATTTTTTTTTAAGTGAAAGGTGTTTAAGATTAAAAAACAATACACCTAAACATTGCTAAGATGGATTTTAAAATTTTTGTTTTGTTTGATAAATATGATTTTTTTCCTTAGCATTGTTTGAAAATGTATGTTTTGTGTGAAAAATCTATATTTCCCTCAATGCACCAATTACGCTCATCCTTCAACGCGGCATACTTAAGCGATTTCCTAGTCAATATAAAGTTCCTTTTGCAGATAATTGAACTATGAATGTTTATGTATTTATATTTCCACCCAAAAAAAGTTCCATCTGCGTAAATAAGTGTGAAGTTTTTACACCTATTCAACCAAAAATAGGAAGAAAACCCTAATGCTGACGCGAATTATTTTAATATCTTCGTGTAAAACACAAGTACCGTTTAAACTTTTTTCGTCAAATATTTATCGATGCACGATAGTTCAAGATAGTAGAATTTTCAAATATCCATGAGCACTCAAATGAAGTTTTTATTATTAAATTGTTTCTATCTTGTGCCAAACACAAAATTGTCGTTTATTTATTATTAAAGTTGATGGTATCGTCAGCCCTAACGAGAAAAGTGTTACCAATCACTCAATGTTACAGATCAATACACCCTCAATTACACTGTGAAGCCAAGCGATGCTGCGATATTTCTTCCTGGAGAACCTGCAAAATTTGTTGCCAAGTCACAGACGAGGGATATCCATCAATGTAGCATAGAATTTATGCGAATTAACAGAACCCTGAACTTCAACTCCGGGAATTTGTCTGACGACTCAACAGGACGACACTTGTATCACGGCGAGGGATTGTACGATGGCGAGTGTGGACTAGAGCTTCATAACGTTACTAGAGACGAGATCGGTATGGTCAAGTTAGAACTTTACAACCAAGGATGGTTGAGCAGAAACAGTGCGTTCATTCCGATAGTTGCAGCAAGTAAGTTGAACGGGAAAGTTATTGAGAAAAATAGAGTCTGTTAGATCGAACAAATCAGGTGTTGATGTTGTATGAAGGGGAATATTCCGAATCTTTTGGAAGATCTACCGATTGTACTATGAGTTTATGTTTGCAATAGTATGTGAAGTCAGACATGTGTGTTTGGCACGATCAGAACACATTTTATTAATTGCTTTGTCTATTGAGTAACTTGTGAGTATAACTTGCGGCAGGTAAAACTTAGTTCAAGTAATCTACATTGGCAACAGAACTATAAGTAACTTGTTTTTATAGCTTAGTTTGGCTAGGGTAAGTTAACTTTTATATATATTTAACTATGACAATAATTACTTATTTACGTATCATATTAGTGCATTTAATTCGCAGCTTATTTGAATATTCCAGTTTCCCCTAAGCAGCCAGTCCTACGCACCGTCTACAATGGAAAAGAACTCACAGCCCAGTGCTACGTTCTTGAGAGCTGCCCTCGCGCTAACATGACGTGGTTCATTGATGATGACGTCATTCGAAGCGACCAGTTTGACGACACTCCCACATCCCCCGAGGATTTGTGGGCGTGGCCTTGGGTGTCAGTACCGACCACCCAGAGAGTGACCGTGACCTTGAAGCCAGAACACGCGGGGAAGATTCTCATGTGTGTCGTCTCACACCTTTGACAACCTTTACGGTCTAGTGGTGCCATATGGACCAACAACGATTTAAAAAAAATCAGTAAATAAGAGTTTTTTTTCAATTTGAACCCCAATTCTCCAATTTTTTTAGTCAACAATAAATAATCAACTTTTTCCTCTTTCCAATGAAACAAAAATTGTTTTTTTTGTGGCGGGGGGGGGGGGGGGGAGAAGAATGAAAAAAAAACACATCTCCAAAATGACTAAAAATGGGAAAAAATTGTTTGTTCCGGAAATGTAATAAATCTCAAATAACAAAAAATTCTAAATTCGCAAGAAAAAATATCAGAAAAAATCTAGTTTAAGAAATGTATTTCAATTTTTAACTTTTAGTTTAAAATAATGTTTAGATTCAAGAGACCAAATTTCCCATCATTTCTTTAACTAGGGAAACGCCAAAGTCGTTTTTAGACGAGTGAGTGAGCCATGTGTTGAGTACTGTTCCTTTTCTTCCCCCTACCTTAGGCCTCCCTAGCCTATCATAGGCTACAGTGGAGCATTATGGCCTAAACTATGGCTTAAACTTAAATAACCTATTATTTATACGAATATAATTATCAAACTTAAATGCAAATGTTCCCGAGTATACTCAACACATGACTCGCTCACTCGTCTTACAACTACTTTGGCGTTTCCCGCGTCTAGTTGGCTAAAGCGCCCTTATAGCCGAAATGTGGGAGACATGGGTACAATCCCCTGGTTGGGAAAGATTTTGTAATTTCTGGACTGTATTTAAAAAATTATTAAACATGTTTTGGAAATGCATATAACACAGTGTATAGTCCATCATATGTGGTAATAGGGCCTACTTTGGTAAACATAGCCAGTACGAAATTCGTGAAAATATTGCAAGGTTTACTCAATCTACGAGCGGAATTTGGGGGTACCTTGATGTGCAACATTTGATAGTCCTTGCATGGGCACGGCATTTCACGGCCAGGCGAATAACCAACAAAAAATATATTTTCAAAATCTAAACCATTGTCGTTAAAATAATTTCTAAACATTGGACGCCTATGTTCCAATTTATTATTTCTTGTAGGCTTAAATCGCAACAAATCTTGCTGATTTTGTTAGCAAGTTCTCAGTAAACTCGTACTGGATGTCTGTTTAAAATTTCAGCGCAATCTGTTCAGCGATTCGGCTGATTTTCAACGCACACACACACACACACACACACACACACACACACACACACACACACACACACACGCAGACTAACAGAATAAGCCGTTTGAGTTGAATGGAGATCACTCTGTTCGCTGCGCTCACTCGTTTAAAAAACGATAAAACTTTTTTGAAATCCATGAAAAGAGCAATTTTAATTATTTGCTAAAAATGAATTAATTTAGACCAACTTAACTAAGGTCTGAAAGGGTTAACCTAACTTATTTCGAACACTTCGGATTTTCGGATTTTAAATTATTAATTTCATCAATACTATTGCAACTATTTTATACAATATACTATATTACTTTCCTAATGTTCTATTCTTGTTATTAATGTTTTATTTAGAATTTTCACTTATGTTATTTTTATGTTTATACTTTTGCTATCCTAGTTTATTTTATGCATTTATATATTGTGTGTATCATTTACTAGGAAAGCGCAAAAGTCGTTGTTAGACGAGTGAGTGAGCCATGTGTTGAGTACCCGGTATCATTCTCTTTTCTCCCCCTATATATAAGACTGGATCTAGACAGCGTTGGTCTTTCCTACCTAGCAATAATAATTAGAGTGGCGCATTATCTCCTTATAGTTTACGTGCCCTTATAAAAAACTCAAAATCCCATATCATTTATTGGATGAGCGTAGCGAGCGAAGCGAAGACTTTAATTTGACTTTCTGTTTTTTTGTTTGTTTTTCACTTACGTTACCACAAGAAAAATAGCTCGGGTGTTTTGATTTTAGTTAGTTTTTCTGTCTGTTTGTTCGCTCTCTACCGGGCAAACGGCATATGCGATCTTGACGAAAATTTAAGGGGACCTTCGTTAACTCTGAACGTAGAGGTGTATTGTTTTTGGGTACAATCGAAGAAATATTTCTCATGAATATCGTACTTTTACGATTTTTTTCGATTTTTAGTGCGATATTCTCGTCACATTTGGGCCGATTCTGACCAAACAGGGTGGGCTACATCTTTCATATTTCACTTGGACATAAAGATTATGGTGATGAAGTACCTTTTGAAAGAAAAATTTGAAAAAGTTAGCTAGAATTCATAGAAATAAAGGTTTTAATATGAGCTTTTTGATTTTTAGTACGATATTTTCGTCACATTTGGGCCGATTCTGACCAAACGGTTGAGGCTACAACGTTCATATTTCACAACAACATTAAGGTTATGGTGATGTAGTACCTTTTGAAAGAAAAAGTAAAAAAAAAGCTAGAATCCATAGAAATAATGGTTTAAATATGAGTTTTTTGATTTTTAGTGCGATATTTTCGTCACATTTGGGCCGATTCTAACCAAACGGGGGGGGGGGGGGGATACAACGTTCATTTTTCACATGGACATTAAGGTTATGGTGATGTAGTACCTTTTTAAAGAAACAGTTGAAAAATTTATCCAGAATGCATAGAAATAAAGGTTTTAATATACGTTTTTTGGGGAATATAATAACAATTAACAAGTAACAATAGAAACTTGGCAACAATAACCTACAATGCGTTCAAAAAGCACTCGATAAGTAAAGAGATCCCACAAAAACTAATAAGTTACAAAAAAGCTCATCCATCAACGCAACGGGACTTTAGCGTTTTCCTAGTTTATACATCAATCAACTTGTATGCAGATGTTCCCGAGTATTCAACACATGACTCAAACACTCGTCTAACAACGACTTTTGCGTTTTCCTAGTCTAGTTATAGATATGGCGCGCTTATACCCGGCATGTGGGGGACCTGGCTCAAACCCCTGGTCAACAAAGATTTGGTTATTTCTGAATTGTATTAAAAAATTGTTTTGGCATGTATTGTAATGCATATAACGCGTGCAGTCTAACATCTGTGAATACTATGGAGAAAATAGCCAGTACGAAATACGTGTAAAGATTGCAAGGTATACTCTTAAAATAATAAATAAATATATAAACTTATTATATAAGTAGTAATGTTATATGATTTTTGAGTTCCATGGTATTAATCTATAAGAAGACTGCATAACTGGCATAACTAAATGATCACATAGTTTACGGCATCACTTTCATCTTCCATATTGAGCTGAGTAGAACATAACTGGGTTTTAAAGGTACATAGTGAATGACTACAGATATCAATATCATCGGAAAAACTGTTTCGTTGGAAATCGAACCCAGAACGTTAGCATCTCTTCAGTTATGACAACAATTCTGTTTGATTTATGTCATTGACCCCTACAATCACAACACAATTTCAATTTAATTAAGGGTTTGTCCCACGTCCCTGTTGCTCAATTGGATAGAGAATCAGCAGCTCGCGTGCCAGGAATAAGGAAAACCACGATTTGCAAACTCGTTTCGCTTACTCTATGCATTTTACAACAATATCTTCTACAGCTATATATTTAACATAGCACTACATATTATTCATGTATGCAACTCAAAAGAAATTACGGTTCTGATTATTTTTTCCTTAATGAAAAGCAAGATATTTCCCTCCATATTTATGATGCTTTCTTTTACTTAATGTCTCGTGGTAATGCACTATGGCCATCCGAGAAAATGAGTGGTGAAAAATAAGGGTGAAGGACAGTAAAAGACCCATGACTTATACTACATTCGAACCCTCGTCCTCGAAAAGCTAAACGCTTCAGACCAGCGCCCAAATCGTATGTGTCACCGCGGACAACTCCTCCATATTAAAAATCGAGCTATCTATATAATAAAACTAGGAAAACGCTAAAGTCCCGCCGCGTTGATGGATGAGCTTTTTTAAAGTTTTTAGTTTGCGTAGGATATCTTTACTTTTGCAAGTGCTTTGTTTTGCTGCCTACGCATTGTAGGTGATTGCTGTCACGTTTCTATTGTTTCTTGTCAATTGGTATTATTTACCATAAAAAACTTAAATTAAAAGCTTTATTTCTATGGATTCTGGCTAACTTTTTCAACTTTTTCTTTCAAAAGGTACTACATCACCATAACCTTAATGTCCATGTAAAATATGAACGTTGTAGCCCCACCCGTTTGGTCAGAATTGGCCCAAATGGCACGAAAATATCGCACAAAAAATCGAAAAAAATCGTAAAAGTACGATATTCATGAGAAATATTTCTTCGATTGTACCCAAAAACGTGGCAAGTCTAAGTTCAGAGATTTCAAAGGTCCTGTCAAATTTTCATCAAGATCGCATATGCCGTTTGCCCGGTAGAGAGCGAACAAACAGACAAAAATACAAACAAAAAAAAAAAAAAAAAAAAAAAAAAAAAACATCCGAGCTAAATTTTTTGGGGGGTCAGTGAAATTGAAGTCTTCGCTTCGCTCATCCAAAAAATAATTATTTCGATCTTTGGAATAATACATCGTTTTACGTATTTCCCCCAGGCGTCACATCCCTCAGTCTTGAGATCAGTCCCAGGCACATTGATACTAGAAGAATACCCACTGAGATCAAAGTAACCTGCAGAGCGGACTTCAACATCACAGCCTGTCAATTCATGTGGCTGGCTCAAGGTTACGAACCAGGCCCTCTGATTGACCTGAGTTACGGGTCACTCTCACAGGTCAACCAGTCATTCTTGACCACTGAAGTGACTCACATTGGCTACCACGGCTACGGACTAGAAAATGGCGAGTGTGGGGCTCATATACAGAAGAGGGGTACCAGCCCGAATGGGTGGTGGGGTTGGGCCGACTGGGTCGTAGGATGCCGCGTCCTGGCTCAAGACGGTGGCTGGGTCTACAAATGGATGGACGTGGTGTCCAATTGTAAGTAAAACCCTCATATAAGGATAACTAGGAAGCTTCGCAAACGCTTTTTCAGGCGCGTTGTTGGATGAGCGTATGTTTTTTTAAACGAAAAAAAGCGTAAAATTGCGATTTCCATGAGAAATTATTTTTCGATCTCGGTCAAATTTCACACCAATATATTAATTCATAAAATTAAGGTTCTATGAAAAAATCATTACAATCGAATAAAGCATGAGGGTTTTATAAGTCGAAGAATGCTTTAATTTTTTTTTTTAAATCATAACATTGCGATTTTCATAAGATATAGTTTTTCGATTGAGCTCAAATTTCACACGAATATATGAATTCATAAAATTAAGGTTCTGTTGAAAAATCATAACAATTAAATAAAGCATGTAGGTGTTATTTGTAAAAAAAAATTAAAAAAATCGAAAAAAATCGTCAATTTGCAGTTTTCATGAGAAATAATTTTTCGATTACGCTAAAAAAACGTGGCAGTTCTATGTTCAGAGATTTCGAAGGTGTCCAGAAAATTTCATCCCAATTGGAATATCGGCTTAGCCAAAATCATGTTAACAAACAGACAAAAATACAAAAAGAAAGAAAGAAAGAAAGAAAGAAAATAAGAAAGAAAAAAAAATTCTGTTTTTTTTCTCCAGTGTAGTGGAATTAAATCTTTGCTTCGCTCGCTACGCTCGTTACGCTCATCCAATCAATACTGGTTATGAATTAAACATACGTACTAGGATGCTTCGCAAACGCTTTTTCAGGCGCGTTGTTGGATGAGCGTGTTTTTTTTAACGAAAAAAGCGTAAAATTGCGATTTTTATAAGAAATTATCTTACCATTGCGCTCAAATTTCACACAAATATATAAATTCATAAAATTTAGGTGCTACAAAAATATCATTACAATCGGATAAAGCATGTAGGTGTTATAAGTCAAAGAATTTTTTTTAAACAAAAAAAGGGTAAAATTGCGATTTTTATGAGAAATTATATTTTGATGGCGCTCAAATTTCGCACTAATATTTAAATTTATATATTTAAGGTTCTGTAAAAAATCATTACAATCGGATAAAGCATGAAGGTGGTATATGTCGAAGAATGTTTTAAAATATTAAAAATCGTAAAATTGCTCTTTTCATAAAAAATAATATTTCGATTGCGCTCAAATTTCACTCGAACATATATTTAAAAAATTAAGTTTCTGTGAAAAAATTATTTTAATCGGATAAAGCATGTACGTGTTGTAATTCGTAGAATTTTTTTAAAAATCGAAAAAAATTGTAAAATTACGATTTTAATGAGAAATATTTTTTTGATTGCGCTCAAAAACGTGGCAGTTCTTAGTTCAGAGATACTTAAAGCCTCCATAAAATTTCATCTCAATTAGGGTATCGGTTTAGCCGGAATCGTGTTAACAAACAGACAAAAATACAGGAAAAAAATGAAAAAACGAAAAAAAACATTCCGGATTTTTTTCTCCAGTGTTGTGAAACGGAATCTACGCTTCGATCGCTACGCTCATCCAATAACCTTACTTTATTTGGTAACTTCCATGGTAAATAGTTTCTTTTTGACCGTAGGAATTATAACAAGAAAGTTGTTTCTTCAGTGGCAAATGAATGTGTTATTACTTATCAATATAAAGTTCCTTTTGCAGATGATTGAATTTTGAACGTTTTTGTATTTATATTTCCACCCAAAAAAGTTGCATCTGCGTGAATAAGTGTCAAGTTTTAACACCTATTCAACCAAAAATAGGAAGAAACCCCTAATGCTGAGCGCGAGTTATTTTAATATCTTCGTGTAAAACATAAGTAGCGGTTTAAACTTTTTTCGTCAAATATTTATCGATGCACGATAGTTCAAGATAGTAGAATTTTCAAATATCCATGAGCACTTAAATGAAGTTCTTTAATTAAATTGTTTCTATCTTGTGCCTAACACAAAATTGTCGTTTATTTATTATTAAAGTTGATGGTGTCGTCAGCCCTAACAAGAATAGTGCCAATAATCACTCAATGTTACAGACGGATACAGTATCAATTACACTGTGAAGCCAAGCGATGCTGCGATATTTCTTCCTGGAGAACCTGCAAAATTTGTTGCCAAGTTATGGACGGTTAATATCCATCAATGTAGCATAGAATTTATGCGAATTAATAGAACCCTGAACTTCAAGGCTGGGAATTTGTCTGACGAATCAACAGGACGACACTTGTATTACGGCGAGGGATTGCGCAATGGCGAATGTGGACTAGAGCTTCATAGCGTTACTAGAGACGAGATCGGTATGGTCAAGTTCAAACTTTACAACCAAGGATACGTGAGCATCATCAGTGCGTTCATTCCGATAGTTGCAGCAAGTAAGTTGAACGGGAAAGTTATTGAGAAAAGTAGAGTCTGTTAGATCGGAAAATCAGGTGTTGATGTTGTATGAAGGGGTATATTCCGAATCTTTTGGAATTTCTACCGATTGTACTATGAGTTATTGTTTGCAACAGAATGTGAAGTCATACATGTTTGTTTGGCACGATCAGAACACATTAAATAAATTGATTTGTCTTTTGAGTAACTTACTGAGTAGAACTTGCGGAGGTAAAACTTAGTTCAAGTAATCTACCTTTTCAACAGAACTAATTAGTAATTTGTGGTATAGCTTAGTTTGGCTACGGTAGGTTCACTATTATATATATTAAACTATGAAAAATAATTACATTTACATATCGTATTAGTGGATTTAATTCGCAGCTAATTTTAATATTCCAGTTCCCCCTAAGCAGCCAGTCCTACGCACCGTCTACAATCACATCTACAAAGAACTCACAGCCCAGTGCTGCGTCATTGACAGCTGTCCTCGCGCTAACATGACGTGGTTCATCGACGATGACATTATTCGAAACGACCAGTTTGATACCAACTTTCCTTGTTAGATTACGTTATGCGAATACATGGAGACAACTTCAATGTCTTGTCCTATTTGCCAAAACTTAACTTCCTTCAATATTGATTTAATCTGTGCATATAATGTCAAGAGTAATCTTAAGACTTTACTTCTTGTCCGATACCCTTGATGAATTCGTTGATAAGACAGCAAATTAATTTAAATGCGGGTACCGAGTTTGGTCCATTATATTTCGTTTTTGTTTAACGTTTTTCCATTTATCATTTTTGTCGGCTAATTTGAGATGGTCAAATTACGATACTCATACCTGAATTTTAATAAGCGTTGTTGAGACACATCTAGGATTTGCTGTTTGGGTCAATTAAATAAAATTAGGCATGCTGCAGAATGAAGGGGGACCAACGCAACCTACTGCTTCTTCTTCTTCTATCACGGAGCTGACCTCCGCGTAGTACGTACCAAGTGCCATACTACGTAAACTTTTCACGGGTGATGTGTTACATTGGGAAATCTCTAGGTTTACAGTAGACACTTGGCCTTAATCGTAAGCAACAGCAGGAGCAGAACATTTAATTTATCTCAAATCATTCTCTTTTTCAGATCTAGGTGCAATAAATCAAGAAGGCACCAATACGATAAGCTCTAGTTAGGGCTGAAGAAGCCTTGGTACTTGACTCACTTAAGAACATTAGTTCAATTGAGTTCAAGCTCAAGGAACATGAAACAGACGAGAAAACATAGAACAAATTTCGAGATTGTCGGCAACATATATTTACATTTGAAATGTGCTCCATTGTGTATTACTGCTAATGATTTGTTGCATTGCCCTTTACTCTTGTACGAATATTCTTGTAATGTGATGTAAAAAAAATAAAAATAATAATAATAATAATAATGATATGTGTTCAACGTAACTGATTATTTTTTACTTGAAACAAGGTAGAAACACACAAATCCAAATGCCCGTTTTCTACGTTTATTTTTAAATTTTGTTTATTTTGTGATTTCCAGGCCAAATATTTAAAGGTAACCGTTTTAAAAGTTTGTGTAAATATTGTAACAGATATCAAAAAGAGTTTGCACAAGCTCCCTGAAGCCAATGAATCAAGCAAACGTTTTCAAAGCAAATATTCGCTTCAAAATGTGAAGATTGAACCCATCAACAGTAAACAATAGCTATCACATGTTTTGAACAATAGGAGAAAGCGGAAATTATGTACCTAAAACTTGAGCTGAGGCATTTTGTGGTGCCGTGCAGGGGGGGGGGGAAGCGGGGAGGTGAGCGACCGCCCCCCCCCCCACCCCCCTATGACAAAAATGGTATATTCGAATAATCATTATTTATTCATCGTTAAAAAGACGTGATATTTCAGTTATTTTATTGGTGGTTTTCATTGGAAATGGTAGTCATTACCAAACTTAAGTGCGAAAGCGACCAATTTTGTGTGATTGTGCGAATTTGACGTTTGTTGTCATGCTGTGTGTGCGTAACCAATCGAGCATCTAGGAAAATGCGCGCTGCGACTCATACGCTTGCCAATCATAGACCGAACCAACAAATTTATCCCTGCCATACTCGTGGATTCATGCATTCGTTCAGCAAGTCATTAATAATACCAGAGTCGATAAAGAAGTTTCCCCGTTGGGGAGGTCCTCCAACTCCCCATACCGCCCTGGGTTAAATAAAAAGTCGGTTTTTGGCGTTTGGAATCTAACGTTCCGCGCGACTCTGTGTGACGATTGATGGAACTACTTCAATAAAACTACGTCACTTTTCTACTAGTCGTTAACAGTCGATGACGACAAATGGCGGAAACGTCAAAATATTAAATACGATCGAATGACCGTCTTTAGCGTGCAGTGCTTTTATTAGTTTTACATTTGAGCCGCCCTCAGCGCGCAGAGCGTTAGATTCCGTTTTGACTTGGGAGTAAAAGGGGACCTCCCCAAAGGGGAAACTTCTTTATCGACTCTGCTGTATTCGTGTGGTAACCCAGCGGCTTTTGGATGCGAGCTAAGCTGCATGTATAGGGTTTGTATACTTGAGTTTTAGCTTCCAAGAATAAGTAAGTTTAAAAGAGAAAGTATTTTTAAATAATTTTATAACTCTCATGTAAAGCAGTACATTATTAATTTTTGTGCTTTTTCGTGTTGATAAAAACATGATTTAATACATATAGTTTCTTTAAATTCATCTTCATCATGTGTTAACATCCTACATCCAATCTTTATCTGTTATTTATGATCCTGTCACTTAATGAATGCGAGTTATTAAAAAAGAGACGTCTCGACGTGTAGAGCAAATGTAAGCCACCGAAAAGTGAATACATGAGCCGGAATGTTATGGGATATCCGTGTAGCACTGTACGAGCTCAGCGTTAGATGAAATCATAAAGGGAACTCATTTGTCTCCGTCCACCACCTTGCCATGAAAACGAATGAGACTCGTGAAACCGCTCTTATATCCCCACAGACACGGACCGAGATAACCTCTCATTCCTTGTTTATATTTCTACCTCGTACCGTGCGCGCGTTACCTTAGACGAAGCAAATGTAATTAGTTTTAAACACATTTACTATTCTGTCTATTTGTCATGCATGGTGTGTTGTCAGGGCAATCCATTTAACTTCAATGAGGACCCTCACCTGACATCACCACAATCCGTTGCGGTGGAATAGTTTAACATGCATCTAGCTACTCTGAATTTAAAGTTTAAACTTTTTAACTTAAATTAAACATGTTCAATGTATGTGGGTAAACTAGTTGGTGCACCCTTATAGTGATATCAACCTAAGTAAGTGCAATGCACTGATGTTATTTATATTATTATATATAATGCAACAAAGAGAAACACATAGACACTAGAATGTAGAGGGACATAAGTAAGAGTTGCGGAAGGAAAGATGCGCAGTAAAGTCTAACTTGTATTATATCTAAATACGAAAATACATAATTGACTGGGAGAGCATAGCCCTAGTTACAACACACGTGTGTGTTACCTTGCATGCCTTATTTTAACTTTTTTTACGTTAAATTCATATTTATATTAATGTTTAATTAAAACATGATTTATTCTTGAATATTCAAATAAAAAATGTTTTCTCAACACATAAAAATAAACATTTATAATAACTCCAGTTTTTCGAAGAAGAAGAAGAAGAAGAAGAAGAAGAAGAAGAAGAAGAAGAAGAAGAAGAAGAAGAAGAAGAAGAAGAAGAAGAAGAAGAAGAAGAAGAAGAAGAAGAAGAAGAAGAAGAAGAAGAAGAAGAAGAAGAAGAAGAAGAAGAAGAAGAAGAAGAAGAAGAAGAAGAAGAAGAAGTAAAGTTATGAACATATTAAGTGCGTTCTAAAACGGAAAGAGTTTTAAACAATATATATATTTTTAACACTTTCTGTTGGTTTAATGTAGTTTTATTATTTTCAGTGTCGCAATTTCACAACTGTCGTTCACTGCGGTTGTTTTTTAAGTAAGTCTGTAAAATAGTGTACTTCGCATTTTTTTTATTTGTTTCCGAAATTTATTTCTATTGAGTATTGCCCTAAAGTTATATTATTCTAGCTCAATTTTAATTTCATCTAACGTTAAGCATCGTTGAATTGATGTTTGATTTGTGGATTCATTATTCGCTTATAATTTCACCATTCATCAGTATCATTGGCAGGTATGTATTAATTATTGATTTGACTTAATCACTCTACTCATCAAGGCTCCAAACCAGACTTCCAATTATTAATGATGAAAAGCATCAATTTTATAATCAACAGCTGATATGTTATGACCAGCAACGTCCCTTGTTATGCTCGTGTTTCAATTGAGCGTAATGAGCACCGCAAGTCATAGCCTAATGGTCATCGTTCTGTTTTAGACAGTAACCGTAACTAACTGACCAATGAACTTTCAGTGTTGAATTCTGTGCCCTTGGGCAATCAACGTATCTGCGGTGTAAATATAACGTTCAAAAGAGGATCAAATCTCCCCTACGAATGTATTGTTTGTCGCATATATATATATATATATATATATATATATATATATATATATATATAATATATATATGTTAGTACTTTAGACAGAAATTAAAAAGTGACTACACCGTTTTTTTTTTTTTTTTTTTAAATTTCTGTCTAAAGTACTAACATAACAGCGTCATAGTCGCCTACTATAAAGCCTTAGAGAAAACACATAAAATAAACTTCACACAAGAAAAACACATAGATAAGGCTTTTACTTTTAAGCCTAAACTCTTGCTCACCAAAGTTGACGGTGATCTTAAAGGAGCTATCTCATCTTGACAAAAGTGGTGTTCAGATGAAAGATAATAACATCTTTAGTCATGTTGTGAAGAAAAACCAAACAATTGAAACAAACAACCCTGTGGAAAAAATCTTTTCGCGTCAGATTTTGAATCTGCCGCGCGCCAGTTGTGACGTCAATTGTGGGGTACTGTTCACGACTGCCACATTGTGCCTACAGCCCTCTACCACGCTTCGCTGTAACCAGTCAGTTGACAGTTGATTCTCGATGGTTCCAGTGAGATTTTTAAAGGCATAATAATATAAATAATATAAAAAATAATAAACCATTGCTGTATGTTCAAGTGTAGCAATAACTCAAGTGAAAATAAGCATATATCATTTCATTCGTTTCCCGACAAACTAAGAAAACCAGACTTACAATACATAAGCAGTGGTTGAAATTTGAATCGAGTAAAGAGAGCACATTTTGTTCCAAGCAAGTATACGCGCGTGTGCTTCGAACATTTTCTTGAGAACGATAACTGAAGGCTGAATTATGTCCTGATTGGAAAGTCAAGCGTGTTCTAAAACAAACTTCTGTGCCGTCTGTGCCATCAGTTAGATTGTTGGGAGCAGAAAAGAATGTGCCCTATTGCCGCAAGACAACGCATTTGTCCAAAATGTCAAAACAATATATTCTAGAAGGAATTGAGGATGTACCGATTGCGACTTCAAGCAAGCCAACGTAGCCGACGCCGACGGCGGGTACCAGCTGCAAAAAATCAACACCCATTGGAAAGAAAGCAAGAATCGAACGGATTGCGGTACCCTTTGATTACCGGTATGTTATTTCCACAATTGAATATCATGCCGTTACTCGGAGGAAATATTCGACATGTGAAATCAAAGTTCAGTGTGAGATAGGGAGAGAAATATTACGTTATTATCAAAGAAGTGAAGTAATCGAAAAAGTTTTTGTGAAGATATCGAAGGTGATTGCGATTTAGATGAGACATTTCAGCCAAACTCAGACGGCGAAGATCACTCGAGCGATGATGAGACGGACGACGGCGACAGTGCATTTGAACCTTGTAGGCCTTCTGAATCGTGTTTTTTGTGTGTTTTGGGAATGGGAATGCCTTATGACACTGTTTCTTTTTTATGTGTTTGTGGGGGTCCTGTAACTGATATCGAAAAGCACATGAAGGGATCGATGCTATCTGTCACTACCACGTGCATAAACTGGCATACGCACGTGTGGTCATCACAAGTAAAGGATGGACAGAAATATCTAGGTTCAATTAACATTGTCGCAGCTTATTTATACACGTGTGGTGTCAGTTTTTCTGTTTTTAAATCATTTTCCAGCGCATTAAAGTTACTATTTATGTCGAGTGCAACATTACATACTCGGCTCTAATCGCCGAGACGACACAGGAAGGAATGAAAATACGACTGTGCATCCCGAAGGATTCCCACGAGTTGATCCAACTGACAAAGTTCCTACAAACAATATGCCTCCATAGTTTGTTTGTAGTTTCACGCAGTTGTTTTTAGTTGCTGCACATTTTGCTATCAAAGCAAGATTATGTTTTACCATATTCAAACGCCCAAATCGCTTGTAACGCTGCGAAACGAGTCATGTATAGTGATGCAGGAATCACTAGCTATGATTTTAATTATTTTCTCCGACTTATGGCAGCATATCGATTCAATATCTATTGATTTAGATTGGCAAAATCCATATAAACACCATTTGGTGTGGCCCGCACGACCACTCAAAACCACTGCCCTATTCTTAGCTGCCGCCACAGCATGTTTATTTTTTCAATCTGCTGTAAACTCAACTCTGGTTCAAATAAATATGGTTTTACTCCAGACATACCCAAAAATAAAAAATAACGTTGAAACGTGGAAGGAGAATACGCAAGATGGTACAAACAGCGATTGCCGTGCGTAACTGACACCGACTACTCTGCGCGCTTGCCTTGGCCGAATGCCGCCTGCGACTAACCCACAGTTGACGTCACGCGAGGAGGCGTGGCCAAAACACGGGATTTCAGTAAATATTTTTTTTACGGCAGAATAGTTGGCCGATCTCTTTGATTTTTTTTTAGCATATTCAAAACAGTGTCTCAAAACTAATAATACATTCGTGTTTCAAGATGAGATAATCCCTTTAAGAAAATCCCAAGAGTAAAATAATTCTTTCGTATTCGATTGTTTTCGGTAAGATAAGATAAGATTTATTTTCAGGACACAGTAATACATGTAAGTATAACAAAGACAATCAAAAAGATTGTGTAGCCTGATGAATACAAATGACAATAATACAATTTACATAGCACAACAACATAATACATACAAATTCAACACAATATTATGCACATGCATAAACAAAACAATACATACTACCTACACACATAAATGGTTACAAGGTCTGTAAGTAAAACAAAAAACAAAAACAAAACAAAATTTAAAATTTAAAAATTAAACATGAAGTTTTGAAAGTCAAGACTGGGTAGCCCCAGGCCCCTAACCACCCACTCTTTCATTACCAAGTAAAGTTCGTAGATATTTGAACATTGAAAGACGAATTAATTGTATTACATGAATATAAGACGTATGGTTTCAATTCGAGTTCCTACAAAAACTTTTCCACTACAAATTCATCGACACTTATAAATGAAGAAAAGGAATGTAAAACGTAAGCGCAGATTATCCCCCTCCCACCACCGCCTCTAGTCGCCCGGGACACGCGATCTTGCCCCTCGATTAAGCAGTAAAATTCGGGAAGAATGTTCGCTTCGCTGCACCACTGACTTAACTAACGATAAAGCCTATTGATCGAGATGTAAAGAAGGTTTTTAGGGAATATATTCCAGCTAACTCTGACGATCTTTTTTTCACACTCAATTTGATATCTCTGTATTTCAGGTGTTCTTCTTTCTTTAGTTCAATTCTACGTCACTAAACAATTACTTCCATTTTTAAATGATCAAAACTTGTAAAAAAATTCATACGCTTAACTTAATATAACATTTCTGTTTATTGAGTGAGTAATGAATTATTTAACCATTGAAACCAATACAGCAACATTTTCACACAGGCAAGATTATGTTATGGTTCAATACGTAAAAAATATGTGATGATTTCACATAAATATCACTTTCATCAATTTCCTTATGGGCCACGTATGGGCTATTTAGTAACTCAATACGAAAATTTGTATAGAGACATTTAGAACTTACTAAATAAGACTCTCATTGCTGAGATTGAGATTTGTTCCAGTATCTCATCAAATGTTATGCTATTGTTCTGCGTACCAGTTATTTCATTTGCAAAGTTGTCGCTATAGATCGACAAGATGTTTCAGTTCAGTCAGTTTCCCTAAAATATGGATCCAAAACGGAAAAGTTAAATCTTAGCTTTTACCCTAAACATGTTTTTTAACCCCTGATTAACTTACTGATAGGTAATATTGACGATGCTAACGAATATTGAACTTAATTTCGGCTGATAATCTTGTTCGTCCTACAAGAATGCATCGTACTCAACGGGCTAGTTAAGTTTCTTTATTAACTCCGTCAATAGATTCTTCTTAGGGAGGAAATTACCTCGCGGAGGTTATAAAAAATATTTTCCTTTTAGAACTTACACCTCCCAAACTTTGTATATTCTCCAAAGGAAACAAGCCGCCAAGTTATTAGTATCTACTATATCACACGGGGCCATATTTATTAATTAAGCGAAGAAAGCATGGCAATAATAAAGTCCTGGGAGGATAGAGGATCTCTATTATAATGCGGTGGAATGCAAAATGAAAGATACGGTTATTCTAGGAGCTAGCTTCACCTTGGCTTATTTCATTACAAGTCGTATAGGTTGAAAGTATCAAATGAGGTTAGCGAATCTCACGTGTAAGAACAGCAATACCAACGTATTACAACATTAGAAATGTATACTTTGCGGTACACTGGTATTTTGTGTAGTTTTAGTGTTGATTAGATAAAACTTAAAAGAATTATTACTTTTTGTGGAACACATGTATGTAAACGTGAGGGACACACATATTTCCAACCCTTCAATATAATATGTCGTATCTCTGAAAATACGGCACTCGGTAGAAATTGAATTTCATGAACATTTATCTGTCATAAAACCGCTTATGAAACCACTGGTTGAAGTGTATATCTTTCGTATGGGTATTTGTTGATAAAATTAACATCCTTGATTGGGGGGCGGGGGGGGGGGGGGGGGGAGGGATACAAAATAACGAACGAAACCGAGTTACTTTTAGGGTCGATACTAAAAAAAACAATAAACAAATAACAAAAACGACTGCGAATGCCACGGTAGTGTAATGTTGCACAGACTCGCAGTCTACACAACTGTTAATGTAATAAACCTGCTCACTCTTGTTATAAAACCAAAGAGATTCTTACCGAATTCAATCTTTATGTTCACTAACAAAGACAAACACAAAATATCAAAACAAATATGACTACAACTAAACAACTGTATTTTTCTGTGTAGTATGTTATCAGCAGTAGCATTCTGTTGTGCTGGCTTGGGGAAGGGGTGGGGGGAGGAGGGGGTTATCCTCTAACAACCAACTCATCAAGTCAGCTTCTCTGTAAAATGCTTTACATAATTCTCGTTTGTTAACGTGCGCTTATAGCACGTAACAATTCGACGATTCCATTACTTGGCATTAAGTTCTACGAACCCAGTACGAATTCAAGTCAATGTGCTCTTAAATTTTGTTAGTAGTCTACCTGATTTGTTTTACAATTGAAGGGAAATAAAATATTCAGTCAATTATCGTAAAAGCTTCTTAGATCTCTTTCTCAAGTTTACCATAATCCGATAAAATCCTCACACTTTATTGCGAACTCGTGCAAGCAAGAAAATAACTTTTTAGTGGTCTGAAGCAGTCAAGAGAGAATGTATGAACTTTTCTTCTTAGACCCAACTCGTACACAAAACATTCAGGTCGTCAAATTTAATTCAATTCTATAAACATTTATATCCTATACATAAGTACAAAATAAATTAAATTAGATAATGGAAATTGTTTGTTAATGTATTATTAATAATGTATAATAACATTGAAATTATAAAAGCTTAATTAGTAAAACGGTGCTTACGGCACGAATAGAAGTGTTAGTTGATTTTTTTTTAATACATATATTTGGATTTTAGCTAACATCTCAGAGAGATAAAGATTGTATTTTATTTAGATATGAACTGAGGTATGTGTTTTCATCTGAACATGGAAAATTTTCTCCACACGATAATTAAAAATTTACGGGTGAATTCACACAATAACTATAAAGCAGCAGTTATTTCAAAACTTATGGTGGGGTATCTATGAACTTTACAGAGTTAATTCAAAAACAAAACTCAGTTAAAAGAGAATTAAATTTTGAACATGTTGCATATTTATCCATTAGTATAGGTATTTCCTTTGAAAGTAGTTTACTGCTTCCTCTATGGTGTAGAATTCTCGCTCTCATACACATTTATGTTGACATAAAACTTAAATCCCTTAAATTCCGTGTACATTGATTAGACATTCACTAGCACCGTTATGAACGTGCGGAATTCCATTGCACAATTACTCGATTGTATTAAATTATGCTCTTAATAGCATTTACATCAAAGTTGAACAATGGCGCTTTCTACTTTATATCAAAGGAGGCCACAATATAATCCATGTCCTATTAACCAACGTTCAATAGATAGAGCTTGTGTTGAGCTAATACCTGCACCAACACAAATACGGCTGTGCTGATCAGATGTGGGAGCTGAACAGACCTCAAACCGATTAGTGCTACACAATCACACCACAAGTCGGTAAAGACATCGAGTCGGGGCAATGGTCTTAGCCAACTTCAAATAATCCCTTGGAACTAGTTTATTACAAATACTATTCGTCGCAATAGGCCTAGTATTAGCAATTATTGTAAAAGTGAAAATTGCATAAGGGTTTTGGAAACTCTCACAATAGAGCACACCTTGTCAAGGATATTTAATATGGACTGCTTTGTTTGGCCTCGTAAGTAAAGTATCGATTCTCTTTTTGCATAGTTGGTAACAGACCAACGTTGAAAACTCACTAATTTTATTCAAATATTCATATTCTTAGGCCACTTTTTTATTGCTTAAAAGTTGGGTTAAAACTCATGTAAAATATTTGTCATTTGCAACCAAAAACAAAATAATTGTAAATTTTTAATTATATGACAAACTATGTATACAATAATGTTTATTGATCCCTAGATGCATATTTTCTCATTTATGCACATATTTTATTTTCATTTGACCTTGCCTAACGGAAGAATTTCAACTCATTTTGCCAGTGATTCACAGCCATTCTTTCCGAACGAAGTTAAAACCTCATTGACCACACCACAAATTAAATAGTATCACAAACGTAAAAGAAATAAAACTTACACTGAACTACCACCAACTTGTAGTTGTTAGAAGAAGTATTGCGTAGAGTAATGAAGTGTTCATTATAGTTAAAGTTAGTCAGTTGTTTAGCTAAGAACTCGTAGATGTACACCGCATAAACCGAGGTAGTATATATTTCATTCATCCTCTTCTCCTACCCTTCTGGGTAATTATCTTCCTAGTGAAGCATTGCTTTGCGGATGTAAGTAGGTTGGTAAGCTTGCGTCTATGATATAGGACGAGGGGTGTAATCCGGTTTTCCAAGCCGCTAAACTGTGTGTTGTGTAATCATGGTTGTAGTCCAGGTCTTGCGTCCCTACCGCCACGACGACCACATCAAAGCCGCCGTACAACGTACTAGGACAATGCGTAGTTGTATTGACGCGTCGTGTGAAATGGATCGCATCAATCATCGTCAGTCATTGCCACAACTGTATAATAATTAATCTAATACGTTAGCCAGTACGTTGATTTCATTATGTTCGAGATTCATTATTAGTCTGCCAATACGAGCGGGACAAAACTTTCATGTTTAAACGATTTTTTAAAAGATGATTGAATGTAACAACTATTTCGGAAACAATGCAAAAGTTTCATTTCATATCAGTTTCTGTACGGGAATGTTTTATTACAGACAAGAATGCAAATTGAATAAAGGATACTTCCAGGAGAATTCCTATTGCAGTAATAAGTTTTGAAACTTTCATAGAGATACTAATGTAAAAATTATTCGCAAACAGAACTGAACACACATGATAGAGCATGCCCACTGTTGTTTGATTGCGGCTGACGCTTTTATTTTCATTATGATATATTCCGGTCTCTTGGATTAAATGCATACTGGTTGATTCTAAAGTTGAGGAACAGACACGACACGAAGGGTATACGATCCTGTATTATATTTTAAAACAAGTGTCAGAGTTATTAAAGTTTAACATTTTAAGAGTTATGATAGTAGTTCTTTTTAGCAAAATGGTATATATATTTCGTTCATATACATCCATGATGTCTTGCTTATCGCTTTGAGTTTTAAAGACTATTCAGCGCTTTTGAATGGAAGGATAACATCAAAATAATAATAATAATAAATAATACATATTTGTGTGTCAAATTAAATAACAATACATCGGAGCTGAGAAAAAGTGTCCTAAATCACGCATTGATGTAAACATAATTAATGATAATTAATGTGATTATGTCACAATATCATTTATAATCAGCTTTGTTTCATTTCAGTCAAATTAACGTATTGATGAACGGCGGCAATCTGTGTGAAAATTAGTACTGCAGTTTCGGCAACTAATTGGAATTTGTCAAACAGGTTAAATTACTGGGTCGTGGCTGAAGAATAGATAATGGAAGGTATTATATAGCCCAAACATTTCTCCATTTTATAATATTATACATTATTGTTTGGGTATAAACTTTCAAATTATTGTCACATTAAAGTAGTCCCAGTTTTATATTTCTGTGCAAAGGATCCTCTTTTATTAAGGCACGGGCATTTATTGATGTCAATTATCGTGATGGGTTATTGTCCATTAAATAGCTCTTGTTAATTCTAACTTGAGATTATTAGATTAGAATTCTAAAACAGTGCCAGAATTGAGAATTTACACTCAAGATATTTTTAGAAAAGAACATGTTAACCGTTCTGTTCAAACTATATTTTGGATAAATTTCATGGAAAAATAAATTGAATTAATAAATGTACGTATTTCTGTATATATATATATATTATATTAACTGTTATTTAGGTGTAATATAATTAATTTCTTTCGTTGCAATATTATGTTTTCAATTCCATCTACAATGATAGTATAACCGCTTTCTTTACGTACCGCCATATAATAATAAAACTTGATAGATGTTGACGAACAGGGAGAATGTCGCTATAAAAACACATTTCTGAGCTATAAGAAACATTTTCGATTCCCCGGTGTGCATTTTCTCGCCCTAACCACGATTTTATCATACGATAATCGATCGGGTTATTTGACGTGTGACCGTAAAGTTGATCGACAGTCCTACCAGCCCTTGGAGATTGAATATTTTTATAGCCTTGATGTCCGGAGAGACGACGCTATATGGGTTGGTTAGATTGCTTAATGGGGTGAGTTATACGTTGGGATATCGCCCGTTGGCGCGCTGTTGTCGCTAATTCGCAATATACGCTCGCTTTGCTGGTCAGAGCTTTGCCCGGAGGAAATGGGGGTCATTCTGAGTAGATTGATAAAGCGAGATGGTAGATAGCCTAATGAGACTTCGAGGAGGAGACAGAATATCGCGTATGTATCATCCGTACTTGAGTTGAGATTTTGTGTTGAAAACACAAATTTAGATCGAAAGTTTTTTGTAAATTTTACATTGTACTTTGTGGTTTTTATGGGAGTGAATATTTCATGTGAACGGTTTCAATATGTTTCTCTCCTGTTACAAAAGAAAGAAGCTGGTTCGACAATAGAGCGGGAAGATTGTCAACGTCGAGACAAATTTAGCTCAACGCACGGAGTTATTCGTGTTACGTCACTTTGTATCCATCTTTAGAAATTCAATTTATCACTTCACGACTAAAAAATAGCAATAGATTTTCAATTGACAAGCGGGTTTCAGATGGGTATTCCGGTCGCAGCTGTGCTATTAGTAACCGACGTTTAGCTCGAATTGTTTTATAGAATCGAAATTAAACCGTGACACCAACATGCAATGTGACAAGCGTTGTCACATTTTCATTTGCCATGGGCTAGCATGTAATGTTCTCTATAACAAGTAAAACCACAAAGAAACTTGACAGAAAGAAATGACATCAAGTTTGCCGAGATTAAAAAGTTATTTTGTGCATCAAGTTAAAAACAGCATTGAAAATTCTGATTGAAAATAACTGTTATGCATATCCACGTTCTCTTGAGTATATTTACCAATATTGATATAATGAGAAGTTTAATCTTATTATGATGATAAATATGTTTTCTTCAAATTATATATAATTTTCTGACAGTGATGGATACGATGTATTAATAAAATACTGATTGTATTTTAATAAAGATTATTTTAATTATTCCATAAGTAAAGACCACGTATCTTGTCATTTAAAAGCAACGTTGCATCTTAAAAGTATGAGTTTTACTCTTCAATTCGAGAAACATTTCGCATTTAATTTTATTGCTTAGTATCCCTTAGAACTCAAGTGTTAAAATCCCAGCAGTGCTGTATACTGTGTTCGCGCGAGAGTGTTTCATGAGTGCATGGGCTCTTGTTTAGAGCCCGAGTCTTCAATCTGCACTCGGTGTAAGTGTAAATGATTTACACTCGAGGGCGTAGTTTCGTCCCGGCGGGCGTCGAACTGGGGGCCGTTGTATGCACGGACCGCCCTTAGAGGTTTACCTCGTGAATGGTCGTCTACTTTGATGGCCGCCTCGGGTGAACTCGATTCTACACTCGTGGAGTCTAGTCGCGAAGGACTAGACATGTTCTCCGGCCGAGGAGAGGTCCCATAAAATTCTCGATTGCGGCGAACGAAATGGGTAGACTAGTTTGCAATTAATTCAATTTAATACATGTTGTGAATAAAATATCCATGAAACCGACTATGAAAACCATTAGTAGATATTTATTATATAACATCCCAATTATCCGATCGTAAATACACTTTAAACGTATCATGCAAATATACACTAATTTATTACTTTATAATAAAAATGATTTATTTTAACAAATCAAGATCCACAGATATAGTGTTCTTAAATTGTTAAGAGTTACTTAGTCTGATTTAATTCCATATCTATAGTTAAGTTCACAACATTTATTTATCAAACCATCACATTGAACAAATACTAATATGTGTAGGGTGGTGAACAATATAGAACAAAAATAATATACTTTATACAATCATACTCAAACACTCTTTTGTGCCGACAGGGACTCTAACGACATATTTTAACGTTGTTCTAACAGATTATATATCCCTTGCGTATGTAAAATATGTTTGCCAAGCATTAAAAATAATTTATACGCAGATGTAAAAGTTTTCAAGGAAATATATTACAAAGCACTTTGCTAATACATAGTTACACATATTTCAATTTAAGAATTCCCATTAAAACCAGCAAATAGAAATGCAAATTCAAACATAATGTTTACTTTTAAATTATTGCGAGACTCAAAACAACGTCAACATGGTTTGTTAGATCGTACCAAGTTCTAAAGTAAAAGAGCACTAAGTATTTATTATAGAATCCCTGTTTTACGATGTCAAAGATGATACGATTTGTGGCAATGTAAGTTGTATTTACTTTGTTTCTTTTTTGAAGCTACGTACTGACTCAGAACAAAATGAAATAGAATGCTATGTTCATTTCTGTATTAAAACATACATAGTTACGACAGACTAGGAAATAAGAAAGCTATAATATGGAGTTGCTATCTTCTAACCATGATCGAATACTACTTCCAATACTAGAACATTTTATCATTTGAAACCGATGGCTTGACACTCATGTAAAACAAAACAAGTTAAGAAAGAAGACCAACCTTTTGCTCAAACAGATACTCATACCTATTTTAAATAAATAAACCATTCACAAATCAACTAGAACCAGCTTACTTTTTAAAAAACAATATTTTGAGTGCATAAATTACCAATCATGAAATAATAAAATTACAGAATGAATTGAGAGAATAATAAAAATTGTATGAGCGGCGAATTAAACGAAATGATCATGACATACCATAAACATGTTAAGACTACTCAAATATACGAATTCAGTCATTTAAACTGTATTTTTTTATTATAATGAGTTACAATTTATATATTCATATACACCTTTGATATAAATTGTATACATTTAGATACGATAACAATCATCTCAAAATTAATTAATATCTAAAAGTCTAAAAAGTATTTAAAAAAAACATAAAATAAATTTAAACCAAAACAAAGCGTGACATGATAAACGATCGGAGTAAAAAGGAACAAATTGATGTATTACTAATAACCAACAAATTGTTGTATTATTTAATAACCAACAAATTGATGGTATTATTTAATAACCAACAAATTGATGGTATTATTTAATAACCAACAAATTTATGGTATTATTTAATAAAGTAAATGAAAACATATTGAGAGATGGTGATCGTGGCAAAGAGCTAACTACTATAGAAAGACGAAAGATGATATTAGTGTTAAAGGACGCGTGGACAATGTAAGTGTTAAAGGACGCGTGGACAATGAACAGGTTTTACAAACGAGACACATGAAACAGGTTTTACAAACGAGACAAACATGAGGAATTATAATATAAACCATGTTCGGAAGTGTTAGCAGCATGAGATGTACACGTGCAAACTATGCAGTTAATTTGGTTTCATTATGATAAAACGCTTTCATTAGTCCGCTATCATTAGTTGGTACATAGAACGCCTCACACGTGTAATTCACAGAGCAATTAATGGAGCTATCGCGGCGAGGATGTGCTAATGAAATGTGCTTCTTCCGGCCGGGGAACTAAAACTAGCGCGAACATGGAAACTATTGTGAAGCTGTCTAGCATGTAACAGAATGGTATGACTCTGCCCCCAGCGCAATGTTAACATTGTAGAGCTGTGTTTATGTTTGGTTTGTCTGACAGCTGTCAACTATTAACAATATCAAACGTGTTTGTTTGTACAGCCGTACATAAAGTGCCAGAGCAATATAGGTTGGTAGTGGTCGGATAACATATATCTCATACCACTAAATATTATATCTAAAATCATGGATTCTACCGTTAATGTTGTATATCTATGATTGTTTGAATATTATTAAGAGTAAATGTAAACTTGTAGTGAGTCGATAAGTAGACTAACGTGAGCTTGACTCAGGTAAAACTATACTGGTAGCGTGGAATGCATAAGCTACATGCGAGAATTACGAGTGTAGAGGTGTTGAATGAACAACGTGGGGGCACAAGTGAATGGCGTCACTCGCCAGATATCTATCCTACTATCCATAACCAGTTTATTCGTAAGTTTTTGACGGCTGAAAATGTATTTTAAGATATAAAATATGTTTTTATTGGAGACGAAGAGATTGAAGGAGAAGAGGATATGACAGGCCGATGTTAAAAAAACTCTGTGTGGCCAAGAAAATAGGTGGTAAGTCTGAAGCCACCCCTTGACCCAACTTTAGTTGGAAATAGGAGTACATAAATATAAATAGACAACTTTAATAAAAGTGATTCATTTTAGGAAACACTTGATTTTAATACTATAAAATAATAATTAGAAATTATGGATCGAAACAGTCATCCGTGAAACGGGAACTCGCATTCTGCACCTGCTCAGTCTAGCTGTTATAGTAATGTTGTAGTGTAGTGTTCTATGAACTTGAGCCAGAATAGACATAGACCTAGTAAAACGACTTCTATTATGGTTGTGGTACAAAGTACGATAACCAATTACGTTTTGTCACGTCATAGTGAAAAAGCTAGTTTATTCAAAGTACAAATTTACAACGGCGAATTCGACCCGGCACCTCCACCAAATAAGGAAAAAATAATTGTGTTGTTATTTTAAAATGTGAAATTTAATAAAATATAAAACCAAATGCTTGAAATGAAATGCTCCCTAAATGGGAAAAAAGCCGTACACATTTGAGTGAACAATGTTTGAACGCTACACCAGCATATTTGAACGTAAAACTTCTTGAAGTCGCTGTACCGTACATAAGAAACTTTGTAGAATCACTCTTACCATGGGAAATGAGATGTAATCAGCTAGAAATATGCTAAGTTAAAGGTTAAAATATTTGATATTTTCTTTAATATCATATTTAATATAGTTTACGCGTGAAAATATTTGTCATTAATGTTCGTAAAACGTGGAATAGCCGGCGAGACCGAATTATATAATATTATATGTATCTTTAACTTTAACTGCATTACTACAAGGTTTTTAAGCATGAGCTTGCTTTGAGGAAACTATAAACAATTTTCATAGCTTTCAACAATCATAATATATAGCAATGTAGTAAACGCATCGGTTCGAGAAGCTGGAGGTTCTGGGTTCAATCCCCAGTCGGGGCAAACTTTTACGACAATTGCTATCATTCCCTAATAATTGCATTATTAACCAGTTATAGTTAAAATCGAATTTTAAATGAATCCAAGACAAACATCGCATACCGCCATCACCCATTAGCATAATTATTGATTTCTAGATTATTATTCACGTTTCACTAAATTCGCTTGTTTGACTAAACAAACAGAAAAGCAAGATGTGTCGGCCAAGGAAAACGGCTGCGTGTGCACAAAGGCCCTGGTTACATCGTCTCCGCTACAAATGACTACATTGCTAATGCATTCAAGGCTGGGCGCTGTGATTGCACAGTTGCACACGAGTAATTAAAAAACAGAAGTTAAAAAGAGCAGCGGGTTTTTGCAAACGATGTAATTAGCCAACACAGTCTAGGGAGCCGTTGTAGCTGATGACGCAGTAGGAAACATTGCAGCAGGTTTCAATGTAACTAGAGCGCCAGGATGAAATTAGGTGAACTCGTTAACATTTTCTCTGTGACTTCTGAGGCTAAGAGTGACCAGTTTACAGTTTGTATTTTAGGGAGAATTTCCTACATTCTGAAAATATAATCTGTTTAGTTACGAAACTCTCTCTTTTCTCTTGCATGGCTGCCACGTAAATATACGCACACTCGTCTATTTTTGGGATTTTTTTAATAAAGAGACAGAAAACTTTTGTTTTAAAAACAAAACTCTGTTGTACAGATACCGTTCGAACATATATACAGAATGAAATAATTTAACGTCCCCCATTAAAAATCAGTAATGTGCGAATGAGTGGGTTTACTATACGAACTTATTGAATTAATTTATAACATTCAATGTTTAACAACTTTGTAACACGATGCTGTTTGAAAAGTGCATTATTTAATTTGATTTCTGAAACTTTGTTTTGTAGAGAGGTCTATCCACTTAAGTGTTTTAATAAATTAGATGATGTTTAAATACATATAAATACACAATATTAATACATCTACATATTTTTAGAATGAGAAAATAAATATACCATTCAATGCTTTCATCGATACTTCCGCAATATAATAATTTTTGAAAGTAAGACGGGTAAAAACATCAACATATACGTTTTGTGGAGTTTAAAGAAAAACAAAAATATTTGATGAATGTAAAGGGACAAAATACAAATCATTGTACTTTTCACTGTAATTTACATAATATTTATTTAAAAGGTGATATGTCGACTTCTTTAGAGAAGTCTTTATCAAACAAATTAACAATAAAAAACCACAACAGACAAGACAAAAACATTTCCCAAAAAATTATTATAATAATAAATTACCTATAACTACCTGTTATTAGTTTCATTTTTTATGAGAATGTAATGGTATATTATCTTTATACCCTTTTACAGAGAGCAACAAGGTATTATTTGATCTCCTGATTTACTTTGTTTTTCTATTAAACGGATGGTCAGATATTTGTTGAATATCAATACCAAAACATGATTCTGAATTGCAAAGTTATTATGCATAGATATATGTTAATAACATAGTTTTCCTACTTGCAGTGAGATGGGAGTGTAAACAATCATATACGGTTCAAAGAGTCAACTGACCACATCTCAAGTTGCTACACAAATGCAGCATCAAGTCATCAGGTCAATCGCGTGGAGCAGTGGCATCAGACGCTTGTAATTACACATGCCATCAGGCCACTTGAGCGTCGCCTCACTCGTGGCAATTATCATCCCCCGCGGACGAACGTGGACATGTCACCGCAGTAATTAAAATGGGCAGTGCTGCTCACTCGAGGTCAAGCCATACGTGCAGCTCGCGAGTCCTAGTGGCTTTTATCTCGTTAGCACGACCCACAGTCTGAACGTCCGGGTCTACAGATAATTAGAAGGTCGGCGATGGCGATAATTCACTACTTTAAGGAACTCGAGTGTTTTTGCCGTTGATTAAATTTAGGCCCTCGCCCGGTATTCAGTTTAGAAAGGTGTTGATTTTTGAATGCTTCATCTAAAGCACTTCTGGCGTTTTCTTAACTTATTGCATTTGATCATTAGGGAAAAGCTTGAATAGGAGAATTTCGAAATGGAAATATTCAAAGCCGGACTGCTGCCAGCTACTGCTTTTAATGGTTGCGTTACAAAAGTGTTCACAAAAATGTTTGCATACAAAAAAATTCGAAGCGATGAGAGTAATTCAATGGAACTTTAAAACAAAACCATGATTCTGACGTATTAATACTTAAGATTGTTGGGTAAGCTCAGTTAAACCAAGGTTTATCGTGGAACGCAAGGATTTAGTCTGGGTCACTTCGAAGCTCTTCCGTTTGTCCTATTAGGTTGAGGTTTGCATGGTGGTTGCATTGCACGGACAGAGCACATTTTCAAAATACTGCTTAGTTTTATAATAACATGACCTGTCGTCGACCATCAAAGAGTTGTTTTGTAGTTGATTCCAAAGCTCCTAGGAGGAAATCTTCTCTGATCGCATATGCTCGTATTCTTTCCAAAAAATTCCTCCCAAAGTCTCAAACTTTTGCGTGATAGACCTAATTGGAAGTTGAAAAGTGATTTAATCTATATGTGTAAATTCGCTAGTATCGGTGAGTAAGCGATGTTTTAAATGTACAATTAACATTGAAAACAAAGTTGGCCCGAACTCAGTTTTGCTATGATTTTTGAAATTACATTATAAATTTATGTTCCATACTCTTTCTTTCAATACAACAAAGTATATTTTATTTTATAAAAATATTATCCTATGATCATATTATATTCCAGGGGTTTTCTTTAACTTAAAAATAACACAAACGAATGCAATACAAAATAATTGATTTGAAACTTGTATAAACTAAGATTCTCCAGTCTTAGTTTTTACTAAATATAAAATGTAGGCCTAAAGGATCGGATAAGAGATAATCATAATAGCAGAAGATAAATAAGGAAATAAATATAAAGTTCTTTACAAACAATTCAAATAAATAAAAAGATAATAATAATTATGATGATCAGTGAGTAAAACATATTTAAGGTTTCCGTGAAGATGATCCTTGACGGATCCGGATTCGTTTCATGTACGAAATCGTTGTTTAATGAGTGCAGATAACTTGCACTTAAACAATTAAAATCACGAGAATACTTCTAGACTTAATTGCCCAATGAAAACGTGTTTTCGGAACATACAAAAATATTTCCTCTCTTAAAACGTAAGTTAGAAAGATCTATATTTTAACAAGTTAATTAGAATTTTATCTGATTTTCTATTAAACTTCAACTGATAAGTTTTGAGCGCTGATAAAACATTGATAAATCAAAAGTTGCTCCGGGCCAAATTACATCATTAGTTTTCACAAAATTCTGAGCACTATTAGGCCATATTCGAAGATAAAAATGTTTTTGATAGCATTATGGCATAACCATTTATTAAAGCGAGGCTTGTTATTTTTCGGATTCACATTCCAGTCATTCCACGTTTTAACTTGTTTTACAAGTCTAGAAGTAAGAAAATTTGGGTATAGGAATAATCTCTTTTAAAGTTAAATTTACTTTCAGTCAACACAAAAGTTTTCGACATGGGAATCTATTGCTTCGTTTAAAATTCCGATACAGGAAACTGCATGGTTAAATGAGAGAAAACAGAGGCGTGCCACGCATCAATGACTAATGGAATGTGGTGTTTCCCGACTGGCTCCGTCCATGCAAATAAAGTGTAAGCGCCAGAATAACGCACTATACCATAGGGGGTTGTTTTCCCATGTGGCGTAAAGTCGCTTTGAAAACAATACTATTTGAATACTTTTAATTGAACTTTATCATAAACCAAGGCTATTCCAGAGCACTCTTACCGATATTTTGAAAGTCAACGGAAAATGGCTAAAAGTTGGTTGGATGAAAGATGAACTTGAATAAAAAAAGAAGAAAAAATAACTTTTTTTGGACGGGACAAAAGCTCTATTTTGGCCATTATATGCAAATTTTGGGTCAATACGAAAATGAATGTTTTAGACGCAATATTTAATTTTTAGCTTTGCATTTTTTTATTGCTTCAACACACCTTTGTGTCTGGACTGAGTACAAGGGAAAATAATTTTATGGAATAACTTTTGATGAACGATTTTTTTCGTGTTCCGGTTCAAAACTCTTTTTTGTACCATGTGACAAAAAAATCGTACATCGAACATTATTTCAGAAATTTATTTTCCCTCATACTCAGTCCAGAGACAAAGGTGTGTTGAAACAGTAAAAAAAAATCATAGCTCTAAATTAAATATTGCATCTAAAACATTCATTTTCGTATTGACCCAAAATTTGCATATAATGGCCAAAATAGAGCTTTTGTCCCGTCAAAAAATAAAAAAGTTCTTTTTTCTTCTTTTTTATTTAAGGTTCATCTTTCATCCAGACAACTTTCAGCCATTTTCCTTTGACTTTCAAAATATCGGTAAGAGTGCTCTGAAATAGCCTTAAGTAACACATAAATAAATTTAAATAAAAAATTGACAATATTTAATTTGTTTAAAAATATATTATTCAAAAAAATAATTCAACTGTCGAGAACAGTTTTTTTTTATAAATTATTTCATACATTTATTATCATTTTTATCATTAGGACCGTTGGATGTATGTCCCTTATATAATATGGACAGTGTCAGTTCTATATCATACCTACGTTGACTATTTTTCCATAGATAATAAATAATAAAACGGTAACTGAAAGGTGTACTTTACGGTTAAAATGGTTTTGTAATGACATTGAATGCAGTGGTGTAATTAAGCGATAATACAATTGTATAGCAATCTATGAAATATCTACATGGTTGTTTTCTTTTCCTTCAATATTCTTAACAATGGATTGACAACCAACGTGTTAATTCATTTTTGACATTTACTTAAAGTATCTGTAGAATTTTAACAATGTTTGACCAAAACGAAGAAGATACGAGTTTGTTGCATGTTGAGATAAATCCACAAGCCCAACGAGCCACACATAACTGCTCAGTAATAAAGGCGACATAATGGACCAGTTTTCGTATCTTGTATACAAGAACGCGACGATAAAGCCCACACTTTGCTTTCTCTTTCCAACGCGCAGGGATGCTTGAAGGTGGATGGAGGTGTCAGAGTGTGTGGTCGAAGCTAGGTGGTTTTATTATCCAACCATGATGAGTTGGGCGGTGAAACAACAAAAACTTGGAACTGTATCTGAATATTCCTTCACATTAAATTTTAGAGCGCCATCCGCTTGACGTATAATGGTCAACAGATGTTCAGTCGAGCAAGAAAAATGTCGACCCAACGTGTTACCGCAACAGCAACTCACGGCTACGCTGAAACACAAGTTTTAGTAACATTTCACTGTAAGAGAGGGCGACTGAACGGGAGAGTTGGCCACCAACAACAGTTTGCTGTATTTTAGAAACCAAATCTAATATTGAACATGACATTCTTGTAATGAATACAAGTCTGTTGAATTCAAATCATTTCAACACAAATCGATTTGTTACTGTTCAATGGCGTTTTTTGATAATATTGTTACTAATCGAGTGAAGAACAAGTTAATGTCTGATAGGTTTTATACCCATTATTTATTCGTGTAATTTTTATTAATTAATTTTTTAAAAGAAAACAATAAAAAAAAACATTAAGAAATTAAGAAAAAGATCTCTCGACGGATAAAAAAATTAAATAATTTTAACCCGAAAAAATAAAATGAGCTTCAATAAGCATTGCATTTTATATCAATGTGCAATTTAATTGTTACCTTTGCAACAAACTTTTCAACACAAAGCTCCCTTCTATTCCCCTCTTATTAAACTCCTATTATTAATCAGATTAATTAACTTTTCTAAATTCGCTCGCTTCCTTGGTTGATAATTGCTTTTCAAGTATAGTGCGGTGTTAGCTGGGAAAATATATGTATGTAAATAAAAGTTATCTTTCCTATTGGTTGATTTATAGCTGGGTTTCAAGAAACTGGATTACTTCGCACACTTCCGCGAGAAATGTTAATATATACATACAACTGTGTATGAAAGGAAGTAGGTGACACTTAAACATTTGGAATGATAAAATAAATTACATACACCAATACTATAACTATATTAAATAAGATTCTACGCCAACATAAATTAACACAGATTTAATGCTAATAGTTTTTGTAGCAAATAATGTTAAATAATTTAGTTCCATGAAATTCTTCATAAAATATCTTCAAACAGATAAGAAGAGTTTTATACTGTGTTAATATCTATAATTAAAATCACATCATTTACTTCATTAATATATTTCATTGCGGCGTATAATAAAAACGCAATGAAGATTGTTATCAACATTTTTTTAAGCTACCAACACCACTACCAGCAATGCAGAAATGAATTTGTATTTGATTTAAAAAAAAACAATATCTCAAATATAATATTATAAATTTTATCAGTATTCATTTTATAATTACAATTAATTGGTCGGGTAATTTCGCTGTGTCGAAAATATTAATTAATTAATTGTTTTCATAGTATTCCGGGCTCCGAAAGCCTTGAATTTGTGTTTATTTTATTTTAAATCCTAATAATTTATATTAATTGGATGAGCGAAGCGAAGACTTCAATTTCACCGACCCCCCAAAAAATTTAGCTCGGGTGTTTTTTTTTTTTTTTGTTTGTTTGTTTTTCCGTCTGTTTGTTCGCTCTCTACCGGGCAAACGGCATATGCGATCTTGATGAAAATTTGACACGACCTTCGTTTTCTCTGAACTTAGACTTGCTACATTTTTGGGTACAATCGAAGAAATATTTCTCATGAATATCGTACTTTTACGATTTTTTTTCGATTTTTAGTGCGATATTTTCGTGACATTTGGGCCGATTTTGACCAAACGGGTGGGGCTACAACGTTCATATTTCACATGGACATTAAGGTTATGATAATGTATTGCTTTCTGAAAGAAAAAGTTGAAAAAGTTAGCCAGAATCTATAGAAATAAAGCTTTTAATATAAGTTTTTTTTATTTTTTGTGTGATATTTTCGTCCCATTTGGGCCAATTCTGACCAAACGGGTAGGGCTACAACGTTCATATTATACATGGACATTAAGGTTATGGTGATGTAGTACCTTTTGAAAGAAAAAGTTGAAAAAGTTAGCCAGAATCCATAGAAATAAAGCTTTTAATATAAGTTTTTTACGATAAATAATACCAATTGACAAGAAACAATAGAAACTTGACAACAATCACCTACAATGCGTAGGCAACAACACAAAGCACTTGCAAAAGTAAAGATATCCCACGCAAACTAAAAACTTTAAAAAGCTCATCCATCAACGCGCCGGGACTTTAGCGTTTTCCTAGTATGTAATTACATTAGTTTATATTTTTGGATGAGCGAAGCGAAGACTTCAATTTCACCGACCCCCCAAAAAATTTAGCTCGGTTGTTTTTTTTTTTTTTTTTTCGTCTGTTTGTTCGCTCTCTACCGGGCAAACGGCATATGCGATCTTGATGAAAATTTGACACGACCTTCGTTTTCTCTGAACTTAGACTTGCCACGTTTTTGGGTACAATCAAAGAAATATTTCTCATGAATATCGTACTTTTACGATTTTTTTTATTTTTAGAGCGATATTTTCGTGCCATTTGAGCAAATTCTGACCAAACGGGTGGGGCTACAACGTTCATATTTCACATGGACATTAAGGTAATGGTGATGTATTGCTTTCTGAAAGAAAAAGTTGAAAAAGTTAGCCAGAATCGAGAGAAATAAAGCTTTTAATATACGTTTTTTGACTTTTTGTGCGATATTTTCCTGCCATTTGGGCCAATTCTGACCAAACGGGTGGGGCTACAACGTTCATATTATACATGGACATTAAGGTTATGGTGATGTAGTACCTTTTGAAAGAAAATGTTGAAAAAGTTAGCCAGAATCCATAGAAATATAGCTTTTAATGTAAGATTTTTACGTTAAATAATAACAAATTAACAAGAAACAATAGAAACTTGACAACAATCACCTACAATGTGTCGGCAGAAAAACAAAGCACTTGCAAAAGTAAAGATATCCCACGCAAACTAAAAACTTTAAAAAAAGCTCATCCATCAACGCGGCGGGACTTTAGCGTTTTCCTAGTTATACAATAAATATAGACGATATACAAAACCACATATTACGTATACATAATTGGATGAGCGAAGCGAAGACTTCAATTTCACTGACCCCCAAAAAATTTAGCTCGGGTGTTTTTTTTTTTTTTTTTTGTATTTTTGTCTGTTTGTTCGCTCTCTACCGGGCAAACGGCATATGCGATCTTGATGAAAATTTGACAGGACCTTCGAAATCTCTGAACTTAGACTTTCTACGTTTTTGGGTACAATCGAAGAAATATTTCTCATGAATATCGTACTTTTACGATTTTTTTCGATTTTTTGTGCGATGTTTTCCTGCCATTTGGGCCAACTCTAACCAAACGGGTGGGGCTACAACGTTCATATTATACATGGGCATTAAAATTATGGTGATGTAGTACTTTACGAAAGAAAAAGTTGAAAAAGTTAGCCAGAATCTATAGAAATAAAGCTTTTAATATAAGTTTTTTTTTATTTTTTGTGCGATATTTTCGTGCCATTTGGTCCAATTCTGACCAAACGGGTGGGGCAACAACGTTCATATTATACATGGACATTAAGGTTGTGGTGATGTAGTACCTTTTGAAAGAAAAAGTTGAAAAAGTTAGCCAGAATCCATAGAAATAAAGCTTTTAATATAAGTTTTTTACGGTAAATAATACCAAATTGACAAGAAACAATAGAAACTTGACAACAATCACCTACAATGCGTAGGCAACAAAACAAAGCACTTACAAAAGTAAAGATTTCCCACGCAAACTAAAAACTATAAAAAGCTCATCCATCAACGCGGCGGGACTTTAGCGTTTTCCTAGTATTTATAATAAGTTAACAACACATGAAATACGTAATAACACAGGATTGTCAGTATACGAGACGAGAATGAGGAAGAATATAGAAATACTGGCGTTTTTGCCATCATATTTGCAATTTTATTGAGGTAGATGCACTCATATAACAAGAAAAGCGAAACAAAGCAATAACCCGGCACCTCCGCCACTGCAATGAATAGTTTATACTCGCGTGTGCGGCTTCTGGAGATTGGCTCAACGGTTTGATATAGCACGAGTTAAAATAAGTACGAGACCAACACCACCTGTTCGTTGTTCAACTATATATCCACGTCGGCTTAGAACAACGGTTTCATAACTAATAAAACTATTGCAACAGACAACTTGTTGTGATGGCGTCTGGTTGTTTGCATGGGAACACGTACATGGTAAAAACACTCGCCGTTCATACGTCGGGCGAACCACAATTCAACTTTACTAACTCACTGGACATTATGGGATCTACAATTCATAACTAGGGTATTATTTACATATTGTTGTGCTAAATTATCCGATCTACATGCATGTTTTGAAACCTGCAAAAACGTAGAAAACACTTCTGTACTCTTGAAATAGGAGTACCTATTTCAAAATAAAGTAAATTAAATATAATTAAATCGCTCTTAAAAATGATTATCTATCACAATTTTACCAATGTCTTGTCAATTTGACCCTCAATTAGTATATCGAATATTCAGCCATGCACTTGTGATTTAGATTAGATTACACTTTTAATGAAATGATATACTTATTTTAATGATAAAAGTTGTGTTAATAAATGCCTGTCTAATGAATCGCTTTCAAAATAAGAACATTTGCGATAGATTAATATTTTCTTCGAATTCATCTTATTTGAAGCGCATGTGTCAAATTTATGATAATAACTTAAATATGAGCATAAAGAACCCATCGAAAAAATCTTTAAAAATGAAAAATGAAAAGTTTAACAGGGGTACGATTTGTTGAGGAGGGGGGTTGGGTGGAATTATTTCAAGTACACTTATTGAGTGACACATTTTGATTGTTACATCATCGACAGTCGTATTATAGAAGCTATTTTTGAGGTGGATTCTAAAACCTTCATATTCCTCCAGTGAAAATTATTGTTGTAGAATAACTGTTCTAAAAACGAACCGTCCTGCCATTTTATTTTTTTATATAGCTTATTCTCAAAACCCAACCCAGCACAAGAAATTACCGAGTAAAATGTTATTCTACCACACTAGACGCCATAAAACATCTCGCTCAGTGAAGGGCACTTTATATACTTTTTTATACAGACACTCATACATAACGTACGCAAACATTCATGTCATCCTACGCAAACTGAACAAGCGATGGTAAAACACGGCAATTAGAAAACTAATAACAAACTGTACACCTTCTTTGTTACATGAAATTGCTTACGATTTGCATATTTTATAAAATCATGATTGTACTGCAAAATGAAAACTTGATTAACTAAACTTTACTTGGACTTAATAAACTTTACACATTGCTCGAAAGTTGCTTTAAATATTGCTGGCAGGTGAATATAAATCCGTTGAGTTGTCAAAAATCAATATTAATACCACTTATATTCCGTAACCCATGCAGTAAGACCATAAACTATTTATATATATGTTTAAACTTGGCTTTATAGTAGGCGACTATGACGCTGTTATGTTAGTACTTTAGACAGAAATTAAAGAGTCACTTTTTTAATTTCTGTCTAAAGTACTAACATATATATATATGGATTCTTAGGCTTTCAGGGCCGCTGGTAGATGTAGATGTGGATTCTGCGGTGATTTGCCCTGTGTTTTGAGTTGATGGCTCTAAAAAGAACCGTTCTTCTCGACGTTTCGAAAAGCTGTGGCTTTCCATCTTCAGGAGTCGAATTGCTGTCCGTCACAGACTCAGCATCGACTCCTGAAGATGGAAAGCCACAGCTTTTCGAAACGTCGAGAAGAACGGTTCTTTTTAGAGCCATCAACTCAAAACACAGAGCAAATCAACGAAGAATCCACATCTACATATATATATATATATATATATATATATATATATATATATATAATATATATATTAAAATAATAATAATAATAATAATAATAATAATAATAATAATAATAATAATAATAATAATAATAATAATAATAATAATAATAATAATAATAATAGAGTTTAAAAAAGTGCAGGTGCAATTTTCGAAACCAAAAGCGCCTTTACATTTGGGAAGTAAAGAGAAAAAGTGAAGAGAAAGAGTAATTTTTCTGAAGTAGAGAAAGCATGTAACGAATGGAACTTTTCACGTTGCATTCACACTAGAAAGTTATAAAGTAAAAAGTAAAAAGTCCCCAACATGTCGGACACTGCTCGACAAGAGAGAAGTGAGAGAAGAGTGACCTTGAAGAGTTGATCGCGATTGGTTTCTCTGTTGCCATTGAATACAACGCCACGCCCACGCTTATGTCTTCGCGCTCATAAGTTTACAGTGTAAAGGCTTCGAATAGTAACTCTTTCACTTCACTTTTTCTCTTTAACTTTTCTAACTTCCCAGTGAAAAGCCCGCTTATTGGAAAAGTGTCAGGAAATAAATAATTAATCCTGAACTTTGAATTAATAATTCATATTTATTTATTTTATTTATTTATTTATTTATTTTATTTATTTATTTATTTATTAACGTCTATCCTATTCAGTTATAAAAACTGATTAGCAAAGGAGAACAACTTAATAAATCTAATTAGCATAGATGCAGAATGAACATGTGTGTGTTGAAAACAAATGTGTCATTACACTTATACTATTTTGGAACAAATAAAGACCGCGTTGATGTATATATTTCTCCTAACTTTTTGCCCTACAACTGGGTCTCTCTTTTACTTATGCCTTGTAGATATTATAACAATGGCGTATACTCGCCGACTACAAAATCTGTTTCACATAACATATCTTCCACCAAGGGTAATATTGAGATGATTTGTAAAACTCGAAGTATATTAATTTAGTGTAGTCTAACTAATGGGTACTTCTAACACCTAACTAAAGAATACCAGTAAAACCATACAATGTAAGATACTTCGGCCTAACCTTATCGCCTGGAAAGCAGGAGACCCGGGTTTGACCTCCACAGGAGGCCGGCCGTGTTTTAATTTTTTTCTTAAATGAAAGATTATAGTTGCCACTTGGAAATCTATGTTAATGCATATAAAAGAGAATTCATTGATGTCACATTCGTTTTAGGAATTTAAAAATTAATGACCATCAAAAATCAAAGTACATTCTAAGCTCCTCATTTATAGGGCGCAACAGATGTCCTTGTGCGTGTTTTCGTATTGATGAAATCCCCTGTTGAATATTATAAAGTATGTTTTGTTTTCCATTCGCATTTCGCAATGAGTTATTTACTGACTAACGCTTTGTCGGAGCTCAGATGAAAGAATCTCTCCAGACGGATCCTAAAATCTTTCAAACTAACTCGGAATCTACCTCTGTTATTTTTCTACCCGGCCTCTCTCACGTTGGAAGTTTTTCTTTGTCAATCGAAGAAGGATTTGAGTGTTCCTTGTCACTTCCAGATAAAACCACTTCAGCAAACAAGGCAATACCTCATCCGAAAATCACCTCGTGTACTTTTTACAAAATACGTATAACAATGCAGAATGTTGTATAAAAACCTTCTATAAAAACTTAAGGTGTAACATTTTCTTGAGAGTTCACTTATGCGAACACAAGATAAAATACGTTTTTTTATGCTCAACAGCCAGATTGAAAATAATATATATTATAAACATAATATTTGTTTATCATATATCTGTAGTATGTAATGCATATTTACGGAATGCAAATTTTCAAATCCTACTGACATCTTCTAAGTTAAATTATATAGAAATTATAAATATAATATCTACTAATTGAAAATAAGGAGAAAATAAAGTCTCACAATCTAAATTAATATTTCTAGTATTTCAATGATAAGCTATTTATTTTTTATTTTATGGATTAATCTAAAAACTTAATAAGAGTTTTGAGCAATAGATATGATGGAAAAAATATTAGTCTTATTCTCAAAATTGAATAACTATTATTATTAGTTAGTTTGAATACTCAGTGCACCAGAACTAATCGCACGCTTTCCAATCAGTCCGTAAACATCGCCATACATAGATGAAGGTCCTTCAAGTGAATAATACACAGGTTCGTACGTTGTTTACTTCAATCAGTGTGGTACAGTGCCTGAAGTTGTTTAATTCAATTACTCCTGTACTTGTACGCCTCCGGTTACACATTCCAAGCAGACCGAGTGTACGTGGCCGTAATGAACGTGTACATTGCACCCGTGTTTCAGTAATGTTCAACATGAGATGTACCTCGCCATGCATTGGGATGAGTTGATTGATCCAGTGTGTGCTTTCATCGTGATTCGTAACAGATCAAAGGGCTCAAGTACCGGATTAAACTCGAAATTTCGGTGAATGGTTATTTACGATGGTCAATCATTTTCCTACTTTAATCCGTACACTCGGGTTTGTGCGCATGGCTGTGATGGCCCACGTTAGGTTAAAGAAATGTTTGGTTTGTGAAAACTGTTGGTAGTTTCACTCGTTTTGTCAATTCTTGGTTTCCGACAAACTGACAGTATAGATGTCTGAACCTTCGTAAGTTGACAGGGACACAGACGAGACACATTTTTAAAACGTTTTTGATAAACAAGACGAGAATATCTAGATTGATTTGGATTCAGAAATAGTCTATAATCTACGGTAAACGAGGTTTAATATAATTGCTCGACTATGTGTGAAGATTATTCTTGCACCGACATTGTTGGCTCGAGCGTTAAGTGCGCGACTTTGATTCGGGAGGTCCCGGGCTCAAATCCCGTCAAGACCGGCAATCCTGACTGAAAGATTTTTCTGAGGTTTTCCTCAGTTGTTAATACGAATGCAAGGGATTGAGTCCTATTAAACAGCCCTCGGACATCCTTTCACAATTGTCCTATCCGCAACATACCTAGATAGACACCGGAACAGGAACATGAATTGACGACTTGAATTGTACCCGCCTCCTGACGTCACGAGGCAACATGGCGGAATTAGTGGGTATAAATCCTCATTTCGCAAGTTGACGCCTGCTTTACGGCGCAACACTTATCACGCTCTAACTTTTCTTCTGTTCATTATTTGGACAATAGTTAAATGAATAATATTTAGCAAATATATCATTCTTTGTAATAGCGATTATTTCGATTTTTTTGACACAGTCGTTAGCTTGTTATAACAATGTACGCATCATTCATGTGAAAATTATCAATAACTAAAGTTTTCTCAATAATTTATTTGACAAAAAACTACTGATCGGATTTCGACAAGACCTCTTTAAAAATATGCACCAGACTTTTTAGACAAGAAATAAACTAACTTTCTAGATAGAAAGTCACTGACAAACTTTCAGCATAGTAGGGTATGTGTTTTTATCTAAAATACGCATTCTTTTGACGTGCGGATGAGCCGTGAAAAAGTGCAAACTGCATATTACTCTATGCTGTACATTTTCGTTCAGTGCACTTTCTATCTAGAAAGTTTGTTTATTTCTTGTCTAAACAGTCTGATGCATTTTTACAAAGAATCCTTGTCGAAATCCGATCAGTAGTTTTTTGTCAAATTAATTAATGAGAAAACTTAAGTCATTGATAATTTTCACTTGTGTGATGCGTACATTGTTATAACAAGCTAACGACTTGGTCAAAAAAATCGAAATAATCGCTATTACAAGGAATGATATGTTTGCTAAATATTATTCATTTAAGTGTTGTCTAAATAATGAATAGAATAAAAGTTAGAGCGTGATTAGTGATGCGCCGTTCAGCAGGCGCCAACTTGCGAAATAAGGATTTATACCCAATACTAGTCACGTGACCTATCGATCGTTTTAAGCTCCGCCCATTTCGAGTCGTCAATTGCACCCTGGGCAGACTCCCCACGAAAAATTATAATAATTATGTAAGTTTCTTGCTGTCTGTAACAAAATGTACTGACGTGCGACTGCTAGTTCTTCAAATAATATTAATTTATTCGTAAATATCGTCGTAATGGGGATGAGGGGAGGATCAGTCCAATGAAGACTAGCTATTACACCTGAGGTAGGTCAGTAACTCTATACCTGCTTGTAGACATAAATATTTGCAAATTTTAAATAATAATCTTCTTAAAAACCAGCCCATGTACAAATAAACGTGTAGAAATACTTGTAACGGAATGACCTACGGCTACTTAATATCATGTACAGTATTCTCCATTTGACTTGGAAGAGATTCAGTCAGAGTTACCGGAGGCAAGTATCAAACCATCGGTTTCTTGAACTGCTGTCTCTTACGTTACCGCATGAGCTACCTGTGTCTGCACAGACATGTCAAATAATCTTTGATCTTCGAGTCAAACAGAAAAGGAATAACAGAAGCATCTAAACAGTTATGTCTTTGACAGAATCCCTAAAACAATTCGTGAGATGTGACGTATAGCCTACAATGGTTTGAGAGTTGATCCTCAGACGGCAGAACAAGAACATTTAACGTGACATCTTCGTCAGTTACTTAAAACAGTTCGCAATGATGCTAAATATTCCAGGATTTGCGTCAAGCCCTAGAACGAGGGAACACGAATATTTAAAGGCTGACGTCTTTCTCAGTATTCTAAACAAGTTGTGAGATGGGAATGTTGCGGGATTTGAGAGACGAACGCGAGCAACACGGAACATTTGAAAGCCAGATCTTTATACGGTACGTTAGAATGAAACAAGTTGCGATCGGTGTCATATTATACTGGAAATACTTGCGTACACTACTTCTAGAAACTCTTGACTGAGCACGATACATTCAATACACAGCGTTATAAATAACAAATAATAACGGAGAGAAATAAATTCAAATTATTTTGTTTAACAATTAATTCGACAGGCAGGTTTGCCTGTCGAAGAAAAGTAAAACTTTTCGAAATGTTGCAACATAATAACAAACATATTTTTCCCACATAAGAGCAATGTTAAGTTCAATTAATTGTTAAATATCATTTACCTTTTCTCCTAAAGTTTCTTTTGAAATAAATAAATTCAATGTATAACATAATTTGCGACATCACCCTTTAATTTACACATTAATTTTAATGTAGGAAGTGAAATAGGGGTTAACTACTAAAGGATTCAGCACTTAATTCAAGTACATCTTAATTATTACGTGAAACCACTGTTTATTTGCACACTGTTTATTAACATATTATTTTCTGATTTAATAATTAATTATTTATATCTCTTTGATTATTCAATTTTTAAAGGGCACTTTAATTGTGAACTATATGTCAACTTTGCTCATCGTCTCTTGCTATTTATTTATGTTTGTGATAGTAATAATATTTGTTTTTGTATTGTCTGAAGAGGTGAATAGACATCATTTTCCGAAACGCTGTTTACAAAAAAAAAAACGGAATATTGATCCAACAATGAACAGCTTGTTTTAAACTTTCAAATCAACAGTACTGGCATAACCACATGCATGTCAACTAAATACACGCGTTTAGTAATAAACTTGTCTTTTTTGTGAAGATATTCTATTCTTCCAATACAATTTGCACGCTTAAGCTATTTTATGATACGTGCACAAATAGGTAGTCGGCCATTACTTTATAATTCGATGATTGTATCTTCGAGTGTCTTCCAAACGTTGAAAGCTCGTGTTAATGTACACGAGACAGACTTGTTAGTTGTTTGTTGTTGACCTATCTTCTTGCGGGCGTGTTGTGAGTGACGTCATCATTAGCGGCTGTCTCTGCTCTGAGGGCGGAGAGTCTTCACTCTACAGTCTACAGTCTACACTCTACACAAACACAATCAACAAGTGGATCATATCGGGGACACGACTGTTATCGTGCGTGTCTGGCAACCCTAGATGAAATGGTAACTTTCAATATTTTGTCAGAAGTGTTTCTTATAATGATATTGATAACCAATTTTAAAATGCTTATTTTTATGCAGCAAATCTTACCCAGTTAAAAACTTGGATCTTTTTCAGAATTTACCTCTTCCCGGGAATCGTCTTGTAATTTACATTTCCAAGACTTCTTTCAGTTTATTTTTTTCTGACCACTTGTCAGTTACTTTATTTATTGCATTTTAAATGGACGTTTATTAATTTGTATTGTTTCCTTTTGAAATATAATATTAATGTCGTGCTCTCTACGTTAGTGATTTTCTTGTTATTTATTGGTAATTCAACTTAAATAAAATATGATAAACACGTAATTAAACTCAGTAAGATAATAGATGCATTGTGTGAATGCTTTTCACCGATAACAACACTCGCTGTTGCCCCATTTTTTTTTTTTTTTACCACATAATCTATAGAGAACATAATAGAACAATAAAAATCCCGTTTGAAAAACAATATCTTGAAACTGTGATTTAACACGATGTTTTTCTTGATCCTCAAATTAGTAAAAATTGGCGTTTTGGGGAAGTTCTTAAACTATCTTCAACCGACAAATGTTTTGTTCCACATTTATACTACAGCATAGCACAAATCTACTAGGAAACGCTCAGTTGGACGCGTTGATAAGCGAGCACGTGTTATAGCTAGACCCACATTGCTCATTTTTTTAAATTTAAAAATTTGCGACGTTCGCTGTCCACAAGGCCATGTTTCCAATATTATTTATTATTGGTAAGGTATTTGGGTAAACCCGTGTGTAAAAAACCTTTACTTTGTGGATAAAATCCACCGCCATCTAGAGGACCTTGACTCCTTGGGAAAACTATTTAAACTCTTTGGTGACAAATAATACACTCTTCCTCGAAACCAGGGTCCACTAGATACCTAACAGCTGCTGTAAGGTGGGTGAGGTGGGTCTTCGCTTGTACTTCCACAATGTTTACCTTACAGAGATTTTGTAAACAAATAGCAGACTGCAGCTGGACGTCAATTTCATAAGTCGGTTGTACATTTGAATGCAATAAATACATAAATAGGCTACCACCTATATAATCTTTGATTCTTATGTTGGCAGGTAACATTATGATGTAAATAATTTTCATATCTTTCAACTTCATATGTCAATTTTCATTTGCATAATGGATATTAGGACCCGAGGCAAACTGTCCAGATACCGGTAGGCATAAGGCCTATTAGCATTGATGATGTGGTTGGCAAGATAAAGATGAGTCCAAGCCAAAGGCCTCTTGCACCATGTAGGCCTATAAACCAAAACCTCATGAGGCACACTTGAACTTGAATCTGATCTTTCTAGGGCCTAGCCATAGGCCTAAAAACGCGAGACCTAAGCTCTACGACGACTTCTACAAGGACTAGGCATTTGTCTATGAAAAAAACCACACAATATCAAAGACGAGGGCCTAGCATAGGCTTATGCACATACAATCTTTTATCGTGGAGTTGTAACAACATTCTAAACACAAATGTAGGCCTAATATCAATGGTAGTATTGATAATAATCCACAATGCCCAATCTTTGCTGTCCATGATCTGTCAAAACAAAACAAAAACATATCACATTCTGCTACGGATAATATTACAGAGCGTGTTCGGAGCGCTCCAGATTATTTTTAAAACACACGCAGGGAACTAAGATGGCGGTTTGTTTACATCAGGCAGAGTCGATAAAGAAGTTTCCCCGTTGTGGAGGTCCTCCAACTCCCTATACCGCCCTGGGTTAAATAAAAAGTCGGTTTTTGGCGTTTGGAATCTAACGTTCCGCGCGACATCTGTGTGACGATTGATGGAACTACTTCAATAAAACTACGTCACTTTTCTACTAGTAGTTAACATTCGATGACGACAAATGGCGTGAAACGTCAAAATATTAAATACGATCGAATGTTGGCGAATGTTTTCGCATAAAGCAAACTTTCTTTATTGATGAGGATATTTCTGATGGAGTAGACCTAAGCTTAGGGCCTAGGCCGACAATATGTATTGTTCAAGATTTCGATTTGAGTGCCTAGGGCGTACTTACGTCTGAAAATTGTATTGTGGCCTTGGGCCTAGGCTACACTTACGTCCGTGAGGCTTAAACAAGGCAAATCTCGATTAATTTCGCACGAAAATGTCAGTGACGCCTGCGCAACACTTTATAGTACAATAATAAATCAAAAGTAAATCGTTTTAAAAGGCTAGGGCCCTGGGCTAATATAATTTAAATAAAATTGAAGTTTGACGTTTCGTCTGTTGTTTTGTTTATTGCAGTGTCACTGCATATCGATAATCTACTGACCGTATTTAGCGTGCAGTGCTTTTATTAGTTTCACATTTGAGCCGCCCTCAGCGCGCAGAGCGTTAGATTCCGTTTTGACTTGGGAGTAAGGGGACCTCCCCAAAGGGGAAACTTCTTTATCGACTCTGCATCAGGTGAGAAGACCCAGCTTACAGCAGCTTAGCATAAGTATCTAGTGGACCCTGCTCGAAAGTATTTTGTTTACTTCTAGGTGGCAGTGCATTAGAAACTTCGCGCGTCTTTTCGTTGCCATGGCAACGTTACTTTTGTTATAATGTAATTTCCATTTACACTACTTATCGGATCAAAATAAAATTAACATATTCGTGACCGGACGGACATTCTAAATGATTTGGCCACCTCAGATTTTGTCGCCGTTCAGTTTGAAAAAAAAAACTTTCGATTAACTTTAATGTAACTTTTTAACTTTTTGAACGATTTTGCCACAAAACTAATGGCATTCAATCGAGAACGAAGCTTGCGGATGGTCAAAATTTCAACTCGATCCGAGCCTCCGTTCGAACGTTATGGCAAGACATACAAACAAAAACAAAAAAAACAAAAACAAAAAAAAACAAAAAAAACAAACAAACAAACAAACAAAACCAGTGACTAATTTTTCCGGCAGAGTCAAATGGAAACGCTCGCTTCGCTCGCTTAAAAATGGCCATTTGTAACACTGTATTTTAAAACTGTGTACAAATATACACTCAAATTCGCAAAAATTTATATTTTTTTTACCGGGTGAGAACCCCTTTAACAGGAAACATGCCGAAAAGCGTCACTAAAATCGAACCCGGCACCTCCACCAAAATGTTGGATATCATTGTATTTTCCCAAGATTTCGAGCTTGCTTCTTAATCCAGAGAATATTATTGATACAACATCAAAAGATACACAAGTGAATTATCTTTCGAGAATCTTTCCTTTTAAATAAGTTGTTTTATAATCATGACCGTGAAAGGTGAGACAATATCATAATACTACCATTATGATCTAAAATAGGCAATAGAATACCGCAATAGAGTGTAGGACTCTAAAACTATACTTAATATAGTAAATAAAACTAGGTAAGCTTTTCGAAGACAACAAGGAAAACACATTTATAGTTAAAATATTATTATTTTCGTTTTGAGTGCTTTTTCTCGCCGGGAACAAATACAGACAAATTTAATTCTATGCAGCTGTAAGTAAGGCAGGTCCACTGTGGGACATTACAAACTTTGGGCTTTGAGCCTTGAGCATTGTATAACTCTTTATTTAGGTTTGTAAAATGTCCAAAGTTCTAGGATATTTAAAAGTTATTTCCAAGAATTCAACCAGAACTTTCAAAACTCGGCTAGAGCTTCGTTCACAACAATGAGAGCAAATCTTACCAAGCTTAAGCTAAATATTTCCCATGTCTTGAAGCAAACTTAATGCGAATATTGTGTACAATAACGTGTCCAAGGAAAGCAGACATGCAGCAATATTTTACGTTTCATTTGTTCAAATGGGCGCAAACTAAGGTAATAATTATTTGCTCACCTCCTCATAAGTTTAAGAACCCACAGCTGTGCGTGCTCAGCTTGCAGTTCTGCGATTACTTGCTGTTGGGATTGTATATTTATCTTCCTTCTTTCCTCAATTTTCTTAATATTGCACTTTTATAAAGAACATAACTTCGGTCAATTCGTTAGTAACAATATCCATAAAGCCCTTAATTATCCTCCCCATGCAGCATTGCATCGTTAAAACAGCTATAACACAGTAAATCATAAAATTGTCACGCTACAGTGTTGACGACGTAATGGAGTATACCCTGTTCTGTTTCATTGTTTACTTTATACCATGTCGTGAAAATAACATGGCCTAAAGTATCGTTACTCACAAAACATTGCAGACCTCATATATTTATGTGAAAATAGTATTTGTGGCATTCTCAAAAAGCATGTAGCCTCATCTTCATTCACTACATAGAATGTTTTTAATATTTTGTGTACATACACGCGGGCTAAGAGAGAGTTTCTTTAAATTCCGATCATTTCTCTTTTTGATCAATTGCATTTATTTCAATTAATTATGGTTAGAGGAAAATGTCGTTTTGTGAATAGATGCTACAAAGTGGTATATTTTCACTTAAAACTAAGGTTTCCAAGTCATATTTTATTTTATTTTCCATAGTATCTATAATTTGTTAATACACATCTTTATTCATTTGATATTAATTCAACCTTGATGACCAAATTTCAAATAAAAAATCTGAAAAAGTTCATACACAAGGTTTTGAAATAAGCCAAAAAATAGATGCTACAAAACGCTATTAAATGACACTTGAAAATGCTATAAACACACACCTCTAATGATGGTGAATAAATGGAAACTCAATAATTTTATTTCGTGGAGCACTTCATGATATATTTTAAATACATTTTTGCATAAAATTATTATACAAGTAGGGCCTACTTGACTTATTAAGGCTTATCACTTTAAAAATTTGAAAAAAACTTTTTCTAGTCAGTAAAATGATTTCCCGAAGCCTCTGTATGAACACAGCTGACGTGAACATAACAAAACAAACAGAAAACCGTTGGGAATGCGTATGTTTTAGGCAGGTCAGTAGTTTACGACAAGTCTTTCTCTCCGTCATGCTGGACATGTGTACACATCCAATACCCTTTCAGTTTACACAACACCCGCATGACATGTTTGCTGTGAAGAGAGGGATAGAAGTCTCCATTACTTGGGACACGTCTATAACGTGCGCATCAATACACTCACACAGCGGTACGTATTTGAACAACTAATTGGACTGAATTAGTCTAAATTGCGGTTCTTAGTTTGTTAAATTTACTCCCACTCAAACCGACACAGTAAGAAATTACTTAAGATAATTATTATTACCAAATAAATATTTTAAAAATTGCAATAAAACCTTACTCCGAATTTTAACAGACGTCGAAATTAATTAAACATCTTCACAAAGGTGCTACAAAATATAAACAATACCTTTTTGTGTGTATGTTCATCGTAACATATATGAAGCATGGACCATGTTTAAGAAGAATGATAGTTTCTTGAATTGTGTAGTAGTCGGTAGAGGAAGACAGGCAAGGCTCATAAGATGCACCCCCACACTACATTTGTACGAAGCGGCAGCAAGCACTGCATACTGATAAGTACGTACGGTGCCTCGTGTCGGTGAAATAGCATGACACATCTAGAGCAGTGGCTTCGATGCAAGAACTCGCTTAGTAAGCACAATTCACATATTTCAATTTAGCTGCAATGCACTTTCAAGCTATTTTCCATTAGATTCAAAGTGTTGTTTAGTAAGCTACGATAACGCTGTCTTACTCCGCTCCTTCCGTTTCCTCTCTCTCTGTCTGAAAACCGAATCTAGTCCCACATTCTACCACATCTATGCCAGAGCAACTTCTAAACTAAACTTAGTACCAATCTGTGTGAGTTGAATGTGAACACGTTTTACGATATGACCAAGAGTTGCCCACAAAATAGAATGCTTGTGTAGAAATATATAATGATTTAGTGATTTGTGTTTGTTGTGATAAGTTACTTAACATTACTTCCACCGAAACTCGAACAATCATTTTTCATAAGTTTGCTACGTTTTGTTTGGTATCAGATGCTTCGATATCGGTTGCAGGTTTTGCTTTCATGGCTAGATATATTCTCAAGATTCAACGCAATTATTGCATTGTAAACATCAGCAATTTAATAAATCAATGTTTCTAACAAAGTTTGAAATGCATGCATCAATACCGTGTCTCTCCAGGGAGCGAAGCTCTCCTATATATGCATCACTAATCTGTACGTTTGTGCGTCCGTCCGTCTGCGTCTGTATCCCGTCTAACAAAAACCGAACATGACCACCGATTGGTATTCGTTTTACGTTGACATTGTCCTTCAACAGGGATGCCACAGAACGTTTTTGGTGACCCTGGCAGTAAAGGGGCGGGGGAGGAGAGGGAGTGAGCCCGAATTATTTAAAAAAAAAATCAGCACGCGGCACACCATTAGCGATGGCTCGAAAAACGCTATATCTTTTACCACTGTGTGTTTATATCGAGGACTAGCTCAACTATTGCTTTTCAAGTCGGGATTTTTATTCATGTTATTAAAGTGCTTCGATCGTTGCCTTCAAATCTTCAATACCTCTTTATATATATAGTCACGTGCCAAAATAATATAGATATATTTCAGTTACTATAAAAGTATCACGCACTTTATTTTTAACTTTCTTCATTGCACAGAGAAATCCACAAAAACAAACATTACAAATAAGAAGATTGTTTGTATTGGAAGATGGTTTGTCAACCCTGCGGGCATGTTTCGATTTGAATAATACAAGGCGCCCTAACACGGGGCTTGTCTGTCGTCATCTTATCTCTAGCCTATGCTCTTTAGCCGTGTCACGTCGCACACGTTTTGTATTATCTGCCGTTAGACGAGTATTGTGTGTTACAGAACAGCGAGCGACAGACCGCGTCGCTTCGCAACCAGTCAGCTGATCGACAGCCGGTGCTTTATCTCTCTCTTTATGCGTTTTAGTACGGACTTAAAGGCGTACAATACCCAGATTATTAGAGACCATTACACGTTTGTAAAAACGTTTACTTCGAAATAGTATGAAGGAAATGCTTTTTTTAAAAAAAAAACATTATTGATATGTGTAATCAGATAAAATTAAAATTAATATTGTATTGAATCGCCTTTATTAGCATATTCGACTAGAATTGTTAATACATAATATGTGTGACAACTAAAATATCTCCACTCATCTGGGTTCATCTTGTAACAATGAGCACATTTACGTTATAAGTAACGTTTCCTTGCAAAATTTATGGGGGTAAAATACATTTTTAGTAGTGAACGCTATATTTGAAGTGTAAGAGGCAAAATGTATAATACACATATATCAGAACTAGGACTATGCGGGTATAGGTTTTGACAGGCGGGTCGGGTTCGGATACTAAACTGCTTCGGGTTTTCTGGTCGGGTCGGATAGGGAAAAGACGACCGTTACAATACTGCATGTTAAAATGGATGACAAATTGAACTTGTGTAGGATCTTACATTATAACTTCATTATAATTACATTATAATTTAGGTGCATGCATTTCTATTGTCTAGATTTTCACTGAAAGAAATTTAAAATGATATTTAGGCTCTAAATTGAAAATTGTCTGGACCGGCACCTCCACCAAAAACGATTGTAAATCCTGGACCGGCACCTCCACCATACCCAAGAATTATATTTATTTTCTAGCCGAAAATCGTATACCTGTATTTGACGATCGGGTCGGCACCCAAATACCCGACCCGTACCCGACCCAAAATTTCGAGTTACCCCGCACACACTAAGTATTAAAACACACAGCAAAAATTGAAAAATGTGCTATAATTGCCCACAATGATTTGGTTTTAAATTTCCGGTGTTTTATCAACAGATTTGTTGTATTTTCTGGCGAAAGTTCTAGTAAGTAACCGGTATAAGTTTATGTGAATGTACTTTAAATTGCGAGTCATACTCATATTAAGTTCATTATTGGTCTGACCAACCACTGGTTGTGATAAATCTACACTCAAACAAGTATTTAAACTAGACTAGATAATAACTTTCCGCTTACTTGGATTTAATAGGTAAAAACAACTGCTTTGTACGACCACGACAATAGCAATCTCATTTGGACCTTCGCCAGGAAAGGGGAGGAGAAATCAAAACAAAAAGAAGGAGGCGTTTTAAAGCTTTTTTTACGACAAAGTAATTTGAATAGGTAGGACTGCGACTACTTTCTACACTATGGAATCGAAGAATATACAATTACTTTCAAATTAATTGGAATGTACAAAGCAACGCGCATTGCGACTCAAGATGTAGATACAGGAAATACCATAAGATTCCGGACCCTCCTCCAGGATTCACCAACCCATTGTTAACCCGAGCTGAAACGAGTAAAATATGTTTATTTCTCTGAAAAGTTAGCAAATAAATGAAGCGAGTTTTACTTCTCTATTTAGTACTGTTGATATTGCAAAGTCCGCGCCGTTCAGTTTCCAACGCTATAACTAACGGTGCTATTAATCTTGTAATTCTACGTGGCACCTCGAGCGGACCACCTGTACCCTAGCGGCGCGTGCTAAATGGGGGCCGTCTACAAGGTCGTATGAAAAGCTACATCATACCCTATTACAAGTTGTATGCCTTTTACCTTGGATGCCCGTAGACGGATTTAATGAATAATAGATGATGGCCATTTAGAGAGGAAACAACATTTAATAAAAGGCCGTACAGTCTCCTAAATGTTAAGATTCTAATGCTTCATGCAAACAATTGAAACCGAGTCAAATAAGCTAGCAATTAGCTTTTTACTATTACAAAATTAATTAATTTTTCGAATTTGTTTTAAACAATCTAATTTACCTTTGGATTGTTCAATTTTGTTATCCTCTACCACATCGCTATAATTTATTCGAAAACGATGATAATTTACATATAAAACCAATGCATACTTATTTGGAGTCCAACTTACAAAAGTCGAAACAATAACTTTGGCCAGCAAGGGCGGAAATGCAAGACCTTAATACCTTATACGACTCAATGCTGGTAGGCAATAAATTCATGTAAATATAGCTTACTTGTAAATCCCACGGATTACGTCGCATTAATAGAGATTTAGAGCAAGGAATGCCACACAGGTACCGTGATTACTTTAGGTGTTTGATATAGGAATCGGAAGCATCCAAAACCACACTCACACAATATTCAAAACACACAGGAAAGTAATAAATATCATTCGGCCAGTTAAAGACCAGGAAGAGGTAAATCAAATTTACGTAGGTGTGTGGTTTTGTCTACATTGGCCAAACAAGATTTTCTGTGAGGAACGAGAATGAACTAGGATAATACCCTCCTAACATAGGCGAGACAACTTTCTACTGTGACCGCGTATACTTTTTGTACAGTGTCAAGAATGTTCTTCTTGACGGACAACATAATTATTGTGATGAACTATTTCTGAGATGGATCAGAGTTCAGGAATTAATCAGTACACGTTCAAGTGAGTTTCACTGTAACAAAAGATTAAAACAAGCACAGGTAAGGAATACCTGGAATATAGAGCGAAGATTAACGTCATTGTAGGACGCTTGTTAACGCGTTTAAGTCTTATGGAGGTGCCGAGTAAAGAAATATGTAAACTTACTGGGAGTAAAAACCCGGCCTCTAGCCCACTGAGTGCATGCCAATTCTAGCTCTTGTTTGGTACTTAACGGGGTGAGATATGAGACGTGACAAATGCACAGATGGACGAAGAGATAAGTGACACATCCCTTGTTTAGTAGCCTAGAAAAGGCGAGTTCCAAAAATAAAAAATCGTTTTGGAGAAGTCTAAATAAAAACAATGACAGTAATAAAAACACGTGTTGGAAACTTGCAACGTTTTTTTTACAGTATTGTTGGTTTGTTTATCCGTAAAGTTTAACATAATTAAACAAAAATGTTTAAAACAATTTTATTTAAAAAATGGCAGAAACAAACGGAATTTAAAAAAAATAGATGGCTTTGAAAGCACCAAACACGTAAACCATCAATGAGACGTTAAAAAGCACTTATAAAATGAGGGAAAGTAGATAGCAACTTTTTCCCAGTAACAATGTTGAAGGTACGAATAGTTTTTAAAAGTTCAAATCAGAGCTTGATTAGTTAAGCATTTCATTTACACTGAGAATTTACTGTGCGATTCAGTTTGATTTGAAAATAAACAAATATGAGTTTGTGTAATAAAATCTTTTTTAAAATTAGGTTTTTGTAGTTTTAACCACTTAAATTGCCTATAAAGGTGGATCAAAGAATTACATAGATGAACCGTAGATTCACTCAATTTACGGTAATTCTAAAAACGTATAAGTTGAACAACTAACCACTCTCACTCACTCACTCACTCACTCACAAGAATGTGTGGAAGTGCAAAACATGATATGATTGCAATGTAAACTTATATGTGTACTCATGAGCTACTCAAGTAGTGAATATTACTTTCACTTTCTTCAGGCATTGTCTTAAGTTACCTTCTGTATTAAGACGCTTGGGCTACTCGTGTTTCGATCGATTTATTAAGCAAACATTATAATATGTTTACAAACCATTTCCATGAAACATTAGGCCCTTCTCTCCATGCGTGTGCGTGTGCGTGTATATGTGTGTGATGTATTACACCCGCGGTTATATGATGTAGGTTTCTCGCGTGCGATGCTGCACTCTTGGTGATTTCCCTGGTGCCCAGCGCAACGTGGGGGCCTCGCCGGCTTCTCGACATCAATTCACAAAACACTGGCTGCCACTACCTCATCATAACAACTGGCTCGCACAGAGCGTTCGAGGACCCACACCGCAAGTGTTGAGTGATGTACTGCCCATCCACAGCGGTACCATAAGGGAGATCTAATAGTTTCATAGCAGTCAAACTACATAATTGTGTTTTTTTATTTAAAAAGTAAAATTACATTTACAATTTTTTATAAACGTCGAGATAGTTTATTAGAACAATTTTTTAATATATTTTTTAGTGACTTTACATAACATTCGAAATTAGTTTATAGTTTATTTGCGCCAATTCCTTATTTTCCAATGTTCAAATGATTTAAATTTCGTCAATATGTCAATATTTTAATTTTTCATATTTTCTTTAAAATCGCATAGCTTATTTGAAACTCAGAACATATCTTGAAAATTTCATTAAAAATTTCATACAAAATAAAAATAAAAAAATTTGGAACGCTGTTTTTCTATTCTATTTTACACATTTCGGAAGATTATCTATAATGGTGTTTAATGAATAAAATTTAAGACCTTGTTTAGTTTAGAGTTATGTGAACTAAACTGTTTAGTTTAGAGTTATGTGAAATAAACTATCATTTAATCGTTAAAACATCATACAATTCAAATGCAGCTTGAAGCACGGCTCGATTGCTTGTTGGCATTTTCATATCTCCTGGTACCGCTAATGGAAACAATAACGAAAATATTTCCATGCAGTGCAAGGGAGAGACTGATAAGTATTGTACCATCAAGAAACACTTCTTAATTACCACCACAACTGGTTTAACTGTTCAGAGAGCCCTCTCATCGCACCACAATATCGATAAACCCACATTTCACCCAGATTCTAGACAACTTGTCTCACAATAGCCAACTATGTAAGTATATTGGGTCGCTCGAAGGGAGGACAAAAGGGGGAACTACAGACCCCGTTCAATATGCTGTAGTGTTGGTCTTCAGCAAGTCTCGATGAAAGGAATTTCAGAAACGACGCTAATAAATGCTTCGTGTTTATTGAAACTTATCTAGGTCGAAACTAGGGAATAAATCTACATTCGCGCATACATTCTCTTGTTTATATTGATCCTTTTTCGGCATTGGATTCGTGATTATACTTTATCTCTAGGATGTTTCCAGGTTCATGAAACATTCTTTAGCTACTTGCCACGTACGATCCCCGTCTAGTAGTATTCCTATTTTGTTTTCTTTTTATCACTTTGGATACCTCGACCAAATAGAGTTCATAGTTACGTGAAGACAAATGAACGCGGACGCGGTAGAAGTTGCAAACTTATGCATTTGAAGTAAAATAATACTTTACTAATCCAATTTAAATTCAAAATACCTATTTTGTGATTAGCTTCATAACATATGCTCCACATTTCAATGGAATGAGATAACTTAATTTGATGGGCTGTCCCTGAGAAACTAGCTCAATTGAGATATTTGATTGACATTTTGTCATTAACACGAACGAACTGAAATTGAAATTGAACCTGACGTTTTTATGCCAACCTACGTCTGACTAGTTATGACGAACATATTATTTTTATTCTATTTATCGTGTCAGTCTTGCTGATGTTAACGTTTCTGAAACGTTGGTGGTGACGAATATGAGTGTTTTATATTCATAAGCGTAATCTACTTAAATATGTAACACGTTAAAATATGCACTGGATAGAGGGCTTTGGTAACAGTCTGACTTACGTACGCCTGCTAGCAAGTTATTCATAGATCATTGTTATTTTTTTTATGGATATTATAGAAAAGAATTCCTGTAAAATATAATAGTAAAATAGTAAAATCTAAAATAATATTAATGTAGGTTTGTTAATTTGTACGCTTGCATGTTTTGGCCTTAACTTCTGGATATGATTATTTAGCAATTTAAATTAGGCATCCCCACCGAATAACTTTTCAGCACTCATCTATTATACTGTACAGTTTAATTTAACCAAACAATGGTTGAAACTTTATAACCTCTGATAAATTACATGATCGAATATCTCTGACATGCGGTTGGCAACCCTTTGAGCGCACACAACACATCCATCTATATCGAGTGACACGTCGGCTCTATTTCATATCACGAGTTAATTAGCTCTCCTATCAATGTATGTATGTATGTTCTCCTTGTAGCTGATGATATTGCCACCACCAACCGACGGAAACATAAACACTGTTGATGGGGTTGTGAATGTTGGCGAGATAAAACAAGACCTAAATATCAAACATAACTCGCATGTCATTACAGCAGTATTCCAATGGGGGTTGAATGCTTGAGCAGCGCGGCTGTACACTCGCCATGGCAGAAAAACTAACTTCTCATGTCACAACCTGCTGTGGTTGATTGGGAGTTAGAAGCCGTACAGAAAACCCTCGATGTTATTAAGAGCTAGACACGTATGTATTTTATTTTTTTCACACAAAAAAAAAGTCAAATTTGATGGTTGAAATAAAATTCACAATGTTTTATTTCTAATGAAACCTAAAAATAGTTTTGCTTTCGTGTAACCTACCTAGACCGCGTCTGATTATAATATAAACAATTTTGTGAAACTAAAATTAGAGCTAATTTTTTATTGTAAAATACATACGTAAGATGGTATATGTATATGTGCTGTATCGAGCAGCTTTTAATATGTTGCCCCATCTTACTCTGCAGTAGTTTTTAATAAAGACTGTTGCTGAGCTCTCATATTTACTGCCTTACACGCGGTTGCTCATAAGATTGGACGCGGGTTCGAATCCCGTTTGAGGCTTAGATTTTTGTAACTATTATTCACCCTCATCAATTACCGCTCATCGTTTCGAATGACAATTTTGCAATATGGCGACGTTAAGGAACAAAAATTAATCAACCACAAGATTCTATATTAGAAACCACAGACACACTGTAGACGGACATGGATTGTATTCATTAAGAACAAAAAAATAATTAATAGAAAAATGTATTACATAATAATCGTAAGTCATACCTAGTTTGGATTCTATACCGTAAGTTAACTTGGGAAAATAAGATCACGATATTATGTACAATCATCTAGCCTAAATGTTCAATTTCAGAAATACTAAGATATTGAAGGCATCGACATGGGTGGTGAAACGTTGAGCGACAACTCACAATCGACACGACGCAAAAACCCAGGTAACAATCAAATTTTTCAGAAATACTACTCAACATTTTATGAAAACGAAAACATGTCAACTCTGAACTTTACATACAGCAATGAATGATGCCCAGTCTTTCATGTTAGCTATAATTCGCATACATAACAGAATATTATGTATCGAAGTGATTGTTTACAAAATGTAATGTATATAATGTAAACCTAATTCACTAACAGACCATCATTACCATATTGGAAAGGTATCTGATTTATTGACAAAACATGACATAGTTTGTGCAGTAGCAGAACTAGGCGCCCGCAGGGCCCGCAACAGCGGGCGGGCCCAGGCCCGTTTAGGGGCCCCGTTAACAACAACTTAGTAAAAAAAACATTATTTCACCATGTTTGAAAAAATTTGTTTAATTGTTTTCGTTGCTAAAATTACCGTTTTGTGGATCTAGCGGTTTGAAGGTGAAATTTAGCGGATATTTAGGAACTTTTAGCGTCCACAACACAACAACAACACACAAAAACTACATTATTTTGGTATTGCATTCAGCCCGCAACTTTTTTTCTAAAACGCACAAAACGCACTCTAAAAACCTGATATTCAAAATTTTCACCTGCGGCGCTGTTTTTGGGAGGCTATTCCCCCCTAACCCCCCGTACTTGGTCCTTACATAATACCCCCGGGATATTATAACCCCCCCCCCCCTCCAACAGGGATGAAAAGACTGAATACAACACTGAGCATATGTATATGTGTATCTAGGGGGCCCCATAGAAATTTTGCGGGCGGGCCTATAAACCGAAGTTCCGCCACTGAGTTTGTGTAATATATATTCTAAACATTTTAACATACATAGTAAATGAACCTCCAGATATAATTGAGATAAAACGGTACACTTTCTGTCTGTAGAAACGCAATTCAATCATTTTTTTCTCTAGATTTGTAAAACACATTCTCATCAGCATGTTTGCGTAAAATTACATATTAGATTGTCGAGTCAGCCGAAACCGAGCAATCATGCGACCCTGCTGACGAAGTGTAAGTTAGCTAGCGAGTTGGCAACCGTAGCCGAGGCTCGTCAATCGCAGCTTCCACACGACTGCCCAGCGTTCATTCACAGGACGAACAATATCGAAGTGAGATAACACGATTTAAATCAACTCAATGATTGTCGCTTTGTACGATACGGTAAGAGGAACGAACTGTGACAGTTATAAATCTGTTGCCACATAGATCACTGTTACCCGGAAGTTACACCCTATTAATGGAGAAAATAACTTCTATCTCGTATTTTATTTAATATATTCGCATTTTAATATTAAAATTCTTAGCTCAGATATTTGTTATAAAGTAGGAATTGATTATAGATCTTCGCTGGGTATAGTAATTTATTGGTCGGTTAGAAGACTTGGTTGAGCGGAGAGGAGATGTGGTATAAAGCCAATAACATATTGAACATTGTAAAAACATCAAAATGAAAAAAAAAATGTGAAGAAAAAGTAAAAAAGAAAGAAAAAAACATTTTAATAAAATTAGAAAACGAAATTAAAATACATAGTAGAAAATATGAGCCTTTCCTTGCAGTGTGTAACCAATGAAGCGGCTCTTTACAACGTGTCCCTTGTACGGTGCTTAACGTAAAACGTGCTTGGGTCAAGACCATAACGAGGGTTGTTACCTTTCTACTCGGCTCAAGCCTAGACGCGTAATAGACGGTAGTAGGTACCAGTGATGCAAGAAGTATACGGTCGTTTTAGTGATGTATTTTATTGTTTCCGAGCTGCTCTAAAATGAAAACTTAACATTATTCTAAAGAATTGCATAGTTTTATATTGTGAGATTTACGCGGTACTACATTAAATTATTAAACAACTGCAATGTAGATGAAAAGACTATAATACCCGTAGTCTAAAATGTTATGAAGAATTTTCCGTGGTATATTCAAATAACGAGCGGAATTTGAAAGGAACTGTGCTTAAAAATATATTTAATGGCTGTTTAAACACAAAGCAAATACATTTTATTAACTATCTTACGAATTATGCATTGCCGATGTCTGTTTGGATAAAAGAGTGTTCTAGATGTATTGTTTTATTCTTATCAAGGACAACTAATGTTCGAGTCGTAATTCTAATCAGTATCACATTCCACTATTCTAGTCAAAAAAGAATATACAATGTGTACTATAGCAGTACATTTAATTTATTTCCTCTCCATAGCAGAATGCATAATTATTCATGGAGCCATGCATTTTCATTACCAAGCAGAAATGCTGGAAAGTCACGATTGTGATATTAAAATCATCCCTGCATAAATACTAAAGAGTCAGGAATGTGTTAGGATCACAACGAACGCGTGATTCTTTGCTACCAACGTACAGCAATGTGAATTGATATATTGCGTTATCGAGGATATTCGATCTTCCCAGACAAGCTCTTTGTAGCCTGCTTCTCGCTCCTCCTCGCTCCTGCCCTCGCTGACGTGTTATGTCCATTGAAGCCGCGCATGCAGCCGTTGTTTCATCAAGTTTTCTTTCATCTTCAGTATGGTGCGGCATCGATGGGCACACGACGGGGAGACTGACAAAACCTAACCGTATCCACGTTTTCGCAAACCGTTGTCGGAAAAAGAAATATCGCAATTTTCTTTCCTTACAACCTCTTTTCATGCTATCAGCTTTTGCTATCCGAAACACATTTGTGTTTCTGAATTCTTTGAGTTCACTCTTGAGTTGTCTCTCTCTCTCTCTCTCTCTTCTCTCTCTCTCCTCTCCTGCCAGATTCTGTATCGGCTTATCATATTGCTGCATGACACGGAAGAGTCCATTTTAGCTGTTTCCCAATTTCGATCTGTTAGTGCCTTGTCGTATGCGAATGTGGGGGGCGTCTCCGCGTTTGTATTATTTACACTGTCGCGGGGCGAGTGGAATATTTGTTGAATGTTAACATTTATATAAGGTAAGATCCACGTTGTTGTAGATTCCAAAGCATTTCAATGATTACACTACAAGTCAATTTTTAAGTCGCAATTATTTTCAATTATAATGTACTAAAATGAATGATTTTTAATGTGCATTAAATCAATTCATCACACAAATTATTATTCCCTTCTATATTTCGGAATGAGTTAATGTAATTTAAATTATGGAATTTCAATTTATTTACAGATGGAATGCAATCGAATACGTATATATATATATTTTTAATTTTGCTCCTTTGATTTAAAACTACAAAATTGAAATGTGTTCTACAACTCCCGCTGCCTGTGAGTGTGGCTGGAGTTAATTTTTAATCATCGAACCTTTGATGGTGAACAAACTCACTCTTTCAACTTTATTCATGAACCAAACTCTCTATTAATTTGTATTCATAACGACACAACAATTTTATGTTAGTATTAACCCATTGAAACAACCATATTTTGTACTGTAATCAATGCGCAACCAATGCGTAATTTTAAACGTCAAGCCACTCTTAATTAATATCAAAACAACACGATACGCATATCTGAATTGCAATTTGCATTATGAATACCATTTCGATTGTGTTTTAGTCATTCATAATAATTTAGCTAATGACTAGCTTGGCAATGAGTCCGCAACTAATTATTGCCTCCATTTTGGAAAATACACGTTTGATTAAACCAACAAATAATTTATCTTTCAATTGTATAATAATATAGATTATAGTAAAACATATTCTAATCTTCTTCCGCTCTCCATGAAAACATGTACGCATTTGTCTTGTAATCTTCCCACGTTTAACAATATTGTTATTCATTAAAAACTATTATTCGATAAAAACTTAAATAAATCAATTCAAATACGACTTTTGACTGTAAAATAGCCTGATGACGGAATAATTAATAATTTCCAAAACTTTGCTTTGAATTTTTATCAAAAGAATAATTTTACTATGAACTCTTCTATCTATGAAACAAAAACAATAGTATTACCATATTAATTTAATTAATTGCACTTTTTCTCTGCTCTTAGTAAAAATCTTCTTTTCTTCGACTGGCTGATTTGCTACTTGTTTCCTACCTAAAAACAATGAAAAAGTTCAATTAACTATTTAATAATATTGCGACCTGTTCTTTTAACGTATATTTCAAAATTAAAATAATGTTCATGCTCAATTTCATTAAACGGAATTTCTATGAAAATAATGTTATTATTAATGAAGGTGTACTTTTGCTAAGGTCTTTTGGATTTTGTCATGTGTATGTTTTCATTAGCATTATTTTGTATGAGAGTAACAATTTAATCTTAATTAAAATAAACCTAGTGATTGTCTTTTATACTGAATGGTTGCGGTGCTGTATAGATTCATATCTATTATAAAACTATACTCTTACTCAATTTGTATTAATTTGATATACGTTGATGCATTGATGGTGGATGTGCAGGTAGAGCAAGAAAAGATTTAACTCCATATGATTAGCATTGTTGGTGGAGGTGCCGGGTAGAACAAGAAAAGTTTTAACTCCAGTTTAAGATGAGTTTCTCACTTCAAAAGTTTCATTCTCACAAAAATTCCGATCGACATTATGACAAACTGCAGCGTACTGCAGTACCTGCTTTGAATCAAATTTAATTAAATACAGAACAAGGGAATATTTAGGCACATTAAAATAAAATAAGATCGTTATTAATGTAAAACAAAATATTCCCTGTTGAAGGGTCAACATGTAGAGATAACTATCTCTAATCAAAAGTGTCAAAACGGTAGCATAAAACCGACTGTATATACCTTGTCTTCGGCAGGCGATATGCACGAGGGACTGTGTGATAATTGTGCATCCCCATTAAAACCTTGGCGCCATCGTAGGGAGCACATTATTCAGGAGATCAGTTAAAATTTACAACTTCTTTCTACTATATGAATACAACGGGGACTTACTTTGTGATGTTCCTATACGCGAATTCAATTTACTTTTCTATATTGGTCTACTTGTTTCTTTATAGCAGCGGAACGTAAAAAGCACCGTAAAAGTGACACTTACACGTTCAGACGTTCGATTTTCATTGTTGCTGTTTTATATTGGATATTATAGACACGACATAAAAGTGAATGACAGCATGAAGGGAGAATATCTGTCTCAATGCACTGTTTATACATTCGAGCTCTTGTATTGTGTGTGGTTGAGATATACAGCCGACGTACGAATAAAACAAAATGGGACCGCCGGGAGCAACATGGCGAAAACTTGTATTCACAATTTAAAATATTGTAGTATAACACTCAACAACAATTGAGAACGGACATACGGTATTTTTATTGAGCGTAGTAGACATTATTTTAAGCTCGTTGTTTTTGTATGTTCCTGCTACTAAAGAAGAATGTATTTGGTTAAATTCTTGGTTCAGATAGAAGTTGTTTAGGTCTGGAAACGACTTTAATCTTTAAATATTGTAACAGGGCATATATCAACGGTGACGGGAGCACTCCTAGCAACTGAACACATAATAACTAGTTTTATGATGACTCCACGTTAAAAAAATAAAGTTCTTTCTTTCTTTCTTTCTTTCTTTCTTTCTTTCTTTCTTTCACATAAATTTACCATGATCATTAAATATATATATATATGTATTTTTGAAGGTTTTCGTGGCCGATATGTATTAAAGTAATCGGTTTTTCGGTTTCAATGCCACGTATATTATCATTGGGCCGATTTTTCGATGAGATTTCACTCATCATCTTCAGGGCCAATACAACTTTAAATATTAAAAACGAAAACTAAATCACTATTGATTAATACAGAACAAAACTGGAGAGAAAAAACAACAAAAGTCAACAAAAATAAATATAATATATGTGTGTGTGTGTGTGTTTCGGTAATAATGTACAATTTAAAAGTGAGATATGTCCTATCTGGTTTAGTTAACAAGCCATTTTAATAATGAATATAATAATAATAATAATAATAATAATAATAATAATAATAATAATAATAATAATAATAATAATAATAATAATAATAATAATAATAATAATAATAATAATAATAATAATAATAATATTATTTTTTTAATAGTTACGGTGTTATTAATTTTAACCGCAACAATTTAATTCCAAGTCATTTATAAGGCGTCTGTCTTGTTATCGTATTATTGTGGATGAAACCGATTTGATACTAAAATATCGAGTAGTGAACTAGTATAATAAAACATAACACAGTACATAGCTAATCTTCGCGTTGAATTGAACTGAGAGCAAGCTTTGTATGGATTTTCAATGAAAATTTTGAATTGAGAAAATTCATTTCCATGAGTTTGTCAGTGATCACCTAAAATCCATTTTAACTTATGTAGCCTTTACTTTAGCTAATGCACTCTATAAGCTTGCTTATAACCCACAGTCAAGTTTTATGGCAAGACATTGTGCGTCTCGAGTTTGCACATGTAAGCGTATCTGTCCATGGTTGGTGTAGTCGAAAGCTCTGAACATATTCGATTCCGTCGGAATTTTTTGTGAATTATCTTTTGGGCTGCGGCCTCGTATATCACACATCTTATGGCTCTGCTCTCATCACGCCAAATTGGAAATCGATCCTTGCCAAACTACACACGTTTCAATTTACGACTTCTGAGAAATAGAAGATATTATCTTAGATAAAGAACGGGTGTCTCTATCGTAAAATGAAATGGTGTATATAGTGGAATAATGTCGTCGCGTATTGCACTAAAATATAAACATGACGGTCAACGATTTTTGTATTATATTTTATAATATTAGTTTGTTAGCTATTTGACCCACAAATGTAATTTTTATTGAGTATTTCTTTGAACTATCACTTTCCAGTGTCAGATACAAAAAAGTAAATTTGGAATGATGACGTAAACGGTCAGGGCTCATCATTTTAATTGAACATTGCTCTACTTAAAAAAAAAGTTAGCTAATTTTTATAGCCATTACACATGATTACAAGTCAGAGCAACTTTTAAGTTGGTTATAGGGTAATTAATAAAATATGAGATACATTAAATGTATAATAAGAGACATATTCATTGACTCGTATTGGCTCTATGATTAAAAAACTTAAGGCTAAAACTTAAAATAGCACATTAAAATAACAGTGATAACAATTTGCAGAACTCAAGACATGCAAACTAATAAAACTATTAAGAGAAAGTTATTTTTGTAGTGAGAGAAACGTGACGCCAAGTTGTAATTGTTACACAATAAATATTTAATTTTTTTATTAATAATTGGTAACATAATAAGTGGTGATATAATAAATGTGGTAAGTGGAATTTTAACCCACGTATTTTTGTTAAATCAGACTTGGCCAACCCCGATGCCAGAAAGCGATGTTAGCAATCAACGGATGGATTTAAAATTCACGCTTCCGCAACAATCAGGCTAGTAAACCCGCCCTCTTACAACCATATAATTGCAAACGTCTCTTGTCCGTCATTGACATAACTAAAGCTCTACTTGGAGGTCATGATTACTTTCATCATTCTACCTCTCTGTTTTCAACGTTTACGCGGGCAGTTTTGTTTCGTTGTTATTGATTATAATAATAAGTACGCCTAATAAGAATTTAATATTAATCTTAAACGTAAATTAATAAAAGAAAAATTCCATCATTTTAATCTGTCAAATAAAACACAATTAAACTGTCCATGCATTGTAAGTAATTGGTTTCTTATCATATTGTGCATAGAAAGTCTAAATTTAAAATTGCCCTAATTTAGATTTCTTCATTAATATATCACAAAACATTAGTAAAACGAGATATCAAATAAATTTACCCTTTATTGTGTGTAGAATTCTCTAGAATATTATTAGTTTCTACATATCATGATATTTCACATGTCTTACACAATGTATGCATATGATCAACAAGACTTTGGTTGCCTTCTAGTCACGAGCATTATATTTATAGTCATCATCACGGATTAGTTGTTGTTCCCAAATTGATCAGCTGGGTATAAGTCATACGCAGAAATACTAGGAGTGGGAGTCAGAATAAGGGAGGGGGTAGTGTCTTCCTTCTGAACAGGACACAAATGTCAGAACGACATGGGTCTCGCCCGCAATCACTAGCTTTGCTTCCTAAATGACTATTATATTCGGTGTTTTCTATTATCATTATGTCCCGGTGGCAGCTATGACATGACAATATGGAAATCATGAATTGATTGTAACTATAATTTGATAGATCATTAAATACCTATTTATCTTAAAATATCCGCTTGCCTTGGTAGGATAAAGTATCTTTGAACACTCCAGTATTCTTTGACTCAAGGTGCCAGCTTTGGGCTAATTATATTGAGGTCTCGAATTTATTTAGAATATAAATTCCTATCATAACCCTTTCATTTATACTCAAACGACTAAGTATCAGTTACATTATTCTACGAACATTGTTGATGCCTAAACTCACGGTATGAGTTTCATCATTTAACTTCAGTGCGCAAAATTACATTATCTGTATCTTCGCATCAAAACCAAGCAAGTATGTTTTCAATATAATAAAGAGTTAAGCCGAGTATGGCTATGGACAGGATAAAGGAATCAACTAAATAAGGGAATGTAATATGTATGTATTATGTATGATTAATAATAGTAATAAAACGAGTTAATCAATCTGAAGTACCTTTCATCCTCGCACCCTTATTGGTAGCCTCACACTAGGCTCCAAGACCTTCACGCGCCTTGGACGCAGTTCCACGTACCAGGTATTTTCCCACGTGAGTGGTGGTGGCAGTGTACCATATGTGCAGTAGGCAGCTACATATCACTAATATGGTGGTGGCAGTGTACCATATGTGCAGTAGGCAGCTACATATCACTAATATGGTGGTGGCAGTGTACCATATGTGCAGTAGGCAGCTACATATCACTAATATGGTGGTGGCAGTGTACCATATGTGCAGTAGGCAGCTACATATCACTAATATGGTGGTGGCAGTGTACCATATGTGCAGTAGGCAGCTACATATCACTAATATGGTGGTGGCAGTGTACCATATGTGCAGTAGGCAGCTACATATCACTAATATGGTGGTGGCAGTGTACCATATGTGCAGTAGGCAGCTACATATCACTAATATGGTGGTGGCAGTGTACCATATGTGCAGTAGGCAGCTACATATCACTAATATGGTGGTGGCAGTGTACCATATGTGCAGTAGGCAGCTACATATTACTTATATAACTACGAGAAGACGTGTGTTCCAACGACGTCTCTTCAAGTTCGAGACCAACTCTGGTGGAGTGTGACGGTGATACAACTTCCATTCTACCGCATCGGAGTTTATTCCTCCAGTCTTCCCAGCACAATATCAGTACGCCCTGTTCATTATTGTTTGCTCTTTAAAGGTCGATGCGTTCACCTCATTTTTGTCTTGTATTGACGAAAATAGCAGCGAGAGTACCTATTGTCCTTTGCGAGACCGCCGCCAGTATCCATTTTGTTCCATCTCACGTAAGGCTTTTATTTTTGCTACGTTTCTTTGTTCTTAATGGTTTTTGTTTGTTGGTTGGTTCAGAAGTAGGACAATAAAGGCGTGCAGTACACAGGCAAACTGAACATCAATGAATGGGGCGTACTAACAGGAGTTGTGTACACTCGCGCTCATAAACCGAAGCTCCAGCCGCTGTCATTTTATAGCAGACTATTAAACAACCCACAGCCCCGTTCAATCTCTTATCTCACAGCAGACTTTTCACATTCGGGGAGGTTTTCAATCAAGCATTTAGTTTTATTTCTATTCCAGTAATGGATGGAGGTTAATCCAAGTTATTGCAATGTGATCATAAAATATATCTTAATCATTAAGAAATCTTAGGCCGTCCCTGTGCCTCAAAAGATTTTTAGTCAGGTTCACACCCCAAGCCACGTGGAGCCAAGAAGTGTGAACATAACAAGAAAAGAAAAAGAAAAAAGAAAATGATTATTGTGTGGGTGCAATAAGACAACAACATCCCAACGCAAATAAATAAAGACTGACTTCGCTTATTTTAAATTCAAATTGATTTCGTTTTTATATTAATTACATTGGTGTAGTTTTACAAGGTGGTAATTAAATATACAAAACAAATTATTCCAAATAAATAAATTAAACCTTCTGTTTCATGTTTTTAGGTCCTCGAAACGACCCACCACTTCCGGCACTATCTACTTCTTCAGACATTCGACATACTTTCAAAACCACAAGTATTTATAAAATTAAAATAAAGTGCCTTAAAAATATAAATTTGTGGGAAAATAATATTTATTTTCCCACAATTTTTATTTTTTTTTAAATTAGAAGTTTAACTCTCGCACAGTTTCCATTCGATTAAATTCTCGAATCACGTTAATATATCAACTACTTTATGACAAGTAACGCAACTAGTAGGGGAGGTATGCACAAATTGAGTTATACGAAGATGGCGACTTACTTCTTCTTATTCTCATACGCGCTAACACTTTCCCAAAGATCTTTGTATGGTACCTGCACGTGCCTTTGAAAACTGTGCTCGGGCGTTTGAGGCTCCCACCACAATCAAACAATCCACCCACCAATCACAGCATCCCGACGTCAAAAGCGGAATACAGCGGGGTATTGAGTTTCCTGAATAGCGGTAAGGGTATAGAATGCACAATCTGAACTGAAATGTGTAGCGCACCATCTAAATCGCACAAACTCGGAGTTACTAAAATTTATTGGAAGAACGTAGCGAGCGAAGTGAAGATATAAATTTGACTATTCGGAGAAAAAATACTATGATGTTTGTTCGTTTCTTGTGATTTTGTTCGCTTTTTACCAGTCAAACGACTTCGTTCTTGACGGATATTCAGGAGACTTTCGAAAAAACGTTTTATAAAGCAGTCGAAAAATGATTTTCGCTTGGCGAATCGCATTTCTACTGTTCATTTCTTCTCGTCTTCTATGACTACAAAGCTACTCCGAAATATTTGAAAGCTACTTCGAAAATATATTCAAGGAACCTTCAAAATTTGTAACGTTAGACACTTAGATTTTATGAGTAAAATCGAATTTATTCTTCTCATGAAAATCACACTGTAACCAGTGTTTTTTCTCAGTCAAATGATTTATTTGCAAAGGAAATTAAAACTATATTTACTATAATCACTTGATGTAAATTTGCAATTTCTTCGTAACCTTATGTTGATGGTTTTTAGTAGTTTTGTTTAAAGTTTATGAATATGGATTGTACTCAACAACAACAACATCAAACAATCCACCCACCAATCACAGCATCCCGACGTCAAAAGCGGAATACAGCGGGGTATTGAGTTTTCTGAATAGCGGTAAGGATATAGAATGCACAATATTAACTGAAATGTGTAGCGCACCATCTAAACACAAACTAGGAGTTACTAAAATTTATTGGAAGAACGTAACGAGCGAAGTGAGGATATGAATTTGACTATTCGGAGAAAAAATACAATGATATGATGATACTATGATGTACTTGGCACTACTTTAATAAAATAGTATAACTAAAATGCATTGGAACATATAACTCAATATACCAAAACCGCTCATCCATCAACGTGGCTGGTGGTGCGACCTGCTCGAGCATATAACGAGGTACAATATTTTTGTTATTTCGAGAACATGTTTAGCTTACCCATTTGAATGCCAATTTTGTCTTGAAATAGACTGATCTTTTGCAAAGCAGCTCCATCTAAGGCTGTTTGGCGTAAGTGGAGAACCTTAACGCCTTTTTTAATGAAGTGTTTTTATCCTAATACGTTTTTGTCGACGGAAATGGCCCACCAATATTAATAAAAATAGCCGTTGTAATAAATTGAAATTTAGATTTAAAACGAAATTGGATCCTCGAGTAATCTTTTCATTATGGAAAAGCCATCTCTAAATGTTTAAAGAAATTTAATTCCACTTCGTTGTGTGGCATAGTGGTTAATAGCGGCAGTTCTGAACACTGCCGAAACGTTGTGAGGTATTGAGTGCACCAAACACAGTCTGTCCTCCGATTTCGTTACAAACACATTAATTACAGACGTTTATATTTCACATTCAGTAACAAAATAAATACATGTATTTGGAGTCTACTGACACGACTATTTTAAGTAAAGTTTCTACTGAATCTGGTGGTAAAATTTTAAGCATACGTTATTGGTGCGATTGAGAAAATTTTTATTTATGTGAACCAACCATTAGTTTTGTACATTCATTCATAATGTATATGTAAAATATCCTAGGACTTACGACAGCTATCACAATACAGGTTATTTGACTTGTTTTATTGTAGTTTATGGACATGCCATACCCTCTTGAGCCTACAAGGCAAATGTGCCCACAATGTTTTACTCCATGTTTTAGTATTAGTTAACAAATTTTGCGGAAATTGTTGCCACGTAAACTTATGTAATTTAACTATATAATTTACATAAATGTAATTTAAAATAGCGAAAGTTTAAGTAACAATTGGTGAACGAAAGTCCAAGAAAAGTTCTAAAAATTTTTGTTTGTTTTGTGAGTAAGGTCCTGTCATGTCGATAGACATATCATTACTATAGAAGAGTTCAGTCTATGTCGATTGCTTACTCGATTAGGGTTTCTATTAATTTCAGCAACTTGATAATAAACACGGAATAGAAATAACCTAAGTACGATACAATCATAGAGTTATCTTATTTAAATTAATTGTTATACTCGGAACTACGAAGCCACCGTTGCGGTAATTCTAGTTTATCTCTGAACTTTCCTATTCAGTAATTCAAACCTAATTCAATTCCTATGTGGTCACGAACTAACCCCAAACGCAATAGAATACTTGGAAGAATGATCATGATTACCTTGAAGGTTTTATATTTACATAATTAAACACACGATTTCGTTTTAAGAAAAATACTACAAGAAGTTACTAATGAGAGTTTAACTATAAATGACGTTAGCAAAACGGCAATTTGTGCTAGACGGAGATAATAAGTGGAATATTTTTATCTTCTAAATCCAGAAACGTAGTCACATTTTTACGTCTCGTGGTGCTTAGCAGTTTGCAGCTGTTATCCACACATAATCATCAAAAAATGAGACGCGGGAAAAGTGGCACACGGGGGGGGGGGTATGCAAATGACACGCCGTCGAGTAATGAGTTCCCAAACTCCCCTCTCTGGCGCCGCCCAACAGTAATCACACTATCATCATGCTCATATACATCGAGTCGGCTCCATTATTTACAACACGTGGCTTCACTTGTTACCTTCAATTAGCACAATTACGTTTACAGCTTAAGATTAGCGTGGTGATTATATTTTCTGAACGTTGTTTTAAGGTTTACATAACTGACTGTAATTGCTGCATTAAGTTAGTAGAACAACGTGAAAGCGCGTAATACAGAGCTAGGTTTATTGTGCGAGAGAAAGTCCGATTCTCTAGTTTATAACTTGGTAAAGAATGGTCTGGGGGTTGTTCGTTCGTTCGTCAGAAGAGAGGGAAAGCAATTATTTTAAATTATTAGATCCCCAAATGAACTTCACAATCCGCTGAAGAGAGCAAGCAAATGGCGCCGAAAATGTTCTCTTTTCACGAAATGTTCTCCGAACTGTGGTCAATACTAGACACTTAAATGCATCTGGGTGTGTTGTTATGTTGTATACGAGTTTTAGTTGGTTTTTGTTAAAGTAAATGAAAGAGATCCCTCCTATAAAAATAAAAAGAGAGAGATTCTTGGCTTAGACGGCAAACTTTTCACCATGCTGAGGCCTGATAAGCGATAACGCGTTTGTCATCGAATGAATATCATTTTGAAATCGTTTAGATGGAAATTAAAATACGAAGTTCTCACTTAAGAAGTGAAGTGGATGGTCCCACCGAGTAGTGAAAAGCAGGACCGTGTAATTTCTCTATTAAAGCATTTTATAACACATCTTGAACTTTATCTGAAAGAACTCTCAGCAAGCGCGGAATTCTACGCTCTGACCAAACAAACAGGTAGTAACACACTATACATCACTGGATTAAATTAATTGCCTTTAAGAACTTATGACTTATTACATGCAGATACACATAATTATTCATATGTTATAAATTAACGCGTGTGTTATGTTCCACATTGTACTCATGGAAATACAATATTTACTCGCTATCTCAATTTTTAATTTGTTTTCTCTATGATGGTCGGAGTGCCGTCTAACTTAAGAACACACAAATTTATAAGCAATGACATTACATGTATTGTGTTATTTTATGTGTTGTGACTGAGTTCAGCAAAATAATAGAATCTTGTACATTTTAAAGTATGACACAATGAATACGGATATTATTTTTTCAACAAAACGATATCAATCCTATACTGCACGGAAACGATTCGTGCAAAATAAAAAATCGACATTTCCCTACGACTCGATCCAAGCCACGTGTATACTAGATCGCACTGAAGGAAAGGCAAATCCGTGGCCCGAGAGCCGAGTTCAGTGTTATTAGGGAGATCTTCTCCGACGTAAATGACGACACAAGTTTCGTCACTTCACTTATCTATCAGGAACAGTTCAGTTCGTGATTCCCCCACTTTGTGCGCGTGGTGTTGTGTGGTGAGTTCACGTCTTAAAGGCTGAGGCTGTAGAGATAGCGCCGTGGTCGATAATGTCTTAACACTTTACACCAGGCTGGTGCAAACGAGTATCCATCAGGCGGACACAGGTTTAGCAATTATCACAGAGTTGAATGGTCGGTAAACCCAGAGTATCCACTTTAAAAACTAGCTAAGAATGATCACAAATAAATACAATTTTGGAAAATAAATACTTGAATAATTATATTGACTGAGAACGATTAAATTAAATTGTTAATAACAATTTTGTAAAATAATAATATTAAAATGTGTTCGGGACATTGCGTCACTCTTTTAAGAGTGCCATTACTCACGTACAGGTTTTGTAAACTTTTGTTAAAGTTAATGGTGATTACTAATCACTGATTAGATCACTGATTAGTTATCTCAATCACATGATTATGTAGATGCGTAAATTATGAGTAATGTAACAGATACAAGCATCCGGTAGAAAACTTTTTCAGAACAAATTTCTTAACAAATTTATATAATAAAACATAAACAAAATGTCAATAATTGATGATACAAATTATAATTTAGAGCCAGCCAGTGTAATAAGATAGTTTGTTTGTTGATTAAACTGATAACATTTCCCCTAGACGTGTGCTAGAATATGCGAACACTCCTTAACTAAATTATCTGTGAGTGTTATAACCTTGCGCTGGAGTTACGTCCCTCATCGTTACAACCACTCTTTAACGTGTGGTGATTTCGATTTCTCCAAGCTATGACACCGCCCCATTCAGACGTCAACAGTAGTTAATGTCTGGGCAACATTGGATATTTACCGTTCGTCTACATCCAATAAGAAGCAAGTTCTGATCGTAATCCAGCCACAGTCATTAGATGCGTATGGTAATGCGAAGTAAGAGCCTCAAATGTCTCGGCGATCAACTAAGATTGATTGAAGGAAACTAAGCAAACTCCCTCAAGCATTGCATCTCTTCTTTATACCCATTAGTCTTCACGTTCAGAAAATAATCTCTCGATAGAATCCACTCAATAAAAGACATTCGCAAAAAATCACCCATTCATTCCGTCAACTGTGTAATTATTTCAAAGCCTCGGTTTCTTCGTGACTTAGAACTTTCTAGGGTCGTTTTGTTCCCTCTAAACTTTATAGAACAGCGAAAACTGAGTCTTTATAAATTAGTTTTCTTGAAGAACGCGACACCCCTTCTACATAAACAGTTTTCACCACGTCACACTAGCAAAGCCAAAGATTGCAGAATTTAATATGAACGGATAACTTTTCTGGATTCAGTAATTAAAATCGAAAAATAAAACATTCTAAATTCAGACCAAAAAGTCTCTTTTGAATACGTTTTGACTCGCTTACGTTTCAGTCGACAGATTCCATTTCGTACACTGATATTATTTCAAAAAGCGTAATACGCCATAGACTTGAAATTACTAGCTATTGAAAACGTTTGCGCTATTGAAATACATAACCCATTTAACTATTAACTGAATGAGCGCAAAGCCCCTTGCGAGGTCGCGAACCGCTAGTGGGGGGGGGGGGGGGGCGGGGCTCGAGGCGGCACCTCTTCGCTTTAGGCCGAGGCTTGTGCAGCTACCATAGCCACGATTTTGCTAGCTTGCAGAAACCTTTTCAAATACTGCTGACGATATCGGCCCTCTTACCATCTGACGAGAGCGAACAAGAGCAATTGTGATTTGAACTGAATGACGTAGTTTTAGTGTTGTTTATTCATATTCTGATGGTTTTCATGTTTCTTATGAATAAAACAAAACTCACTTAAAACAATTATTAACATGCTTCTTGTAATGGAAATATAAATCTAAAGAATCAACTCTAAATAACCCTCAGTAAAAAATACCTTAATGATTAACGTCAGCCTGTAGTTATATTTAAATTTCCTTTACTGTTAAAACATAAACACAAGGTACATAAAAACAATGTCAATAGTTATTGTATTTGATGAGGTCATAAAAATTCTTCTTATCCATAAAATTAATATCTAAACGTTCCTTACCCCTTCCTTAAAGGGCTATTACCTCAAAAAAATTTTACCACATAATCTATGGTATAAAACTACAGAACACTAAAACGACCGCTTAAAAAATTATATCTTGTATGATTTAACACGACTTTTTCGATATTCTTTCATCCAAAAATTTGCGAAAATTGATGTTTTTGGAAATTTCTTAAATCGTCTTTAACCTACTTCTTTTGTTCCACATAGATACTAGAGCATCGTCCCAATCTAAAATACCCCTTTATAACATCGTGTCTTGAAACTGTACACAAATATACCCTCAAACACGCAAAAATATGCATTCCAAAATCTCATCCCATCTTGGTATCTGCATATTTTGACCGAACTACTTGCCCAAATTACAAAACAAAATATAGAGAATTTACAGAAAAGGCTGTAGAGTACGTCAATAATAGCCAATATTTTTTTGATTAAAATCCTCCAAGGTCACGGGGCATAAAGATCGTCCCCATGTTATTTCTTATGGAAGATTTTTGCCAATGGGACCTAGCTCGATAATGACCAAGTTTGATAATTGTTTGGGAGGTCATGGTGGCCCAAATAATTTTTCTGTATTTTCTAAATTCATTACTTGTTAGCCCGAATGAAATATATATTTAGAGTTTAGCGTTTGAATACCCCTTTAATGAATTATCTCATAGTATTTGTAGATCACTTTCAAATTGAAAATAAAATACTTTAACAAATATATATAGTTAATATGTAATACAATTAAGAAATTAAATAAGTTCATACTGATCAAATATTAGCAATTCCACCTACGGGTGTTTTCCCCGATTATTATCCAAATCGATAAATATAATAATATACATATATATTTTGTGTTTGTGTGCGCGGAAATACTCTATATAATATGCTGTTCGTATTTGGGTAAGTGGATCGAAAATCTTGTTGTGAATAATTGTAAGTTGTTTAAGTGAGTATGTTTTGTGTTAAATGTAGGTAGTGGTGTTTATTATTAAGCGAGCGAAGCGAGCGTTTCCATTTGACTCTGCCGGGAAAAAATAGTCACTGGTTTTGTTTTTTTGTTTGTTTGTATGTGTCGCCATAACGTTCGAACGGAGGTTCGGATCGAGTTGAAATTTGGACCATCCACAAGCTTCGATCTGGATTGAATGCCATTGGTTTTGTGGCAAAATCGTTCGTAAAGTTAAAAAGTTACATTAAATTTAATCGAAAGTTTTTTTTAAAAACTAAACGGCGACCACATCTGAGGTGGCCAAATCATTTAGAATGTCCGTCCGGTCACGAATATGTTAATTTTATTTTGATCCGATGAATGATGAATATGGAAATTACATTTTAACAAAAGTAACGTTACCATGGCAACGAAAAGTCGCGCAAGGTTTCTGGCCAATGACGTACATAAGCTTTGCGTAGCAAAGCGCTAGACGCTCAGTCTCCTATCCTTCCAACCGAGCCCTAGCGTAACAATTTGAAGCCTCTTGAGTAGGGAAAAATCACTTCACTGCAACATAGATACTTCATCTAGTTGAATGAACTAAGATGCAGTGGATTATTTGAACGTCGCGGGGATAAACAAATACGTAAACAAATGGCGGACATTTTAAATTTTGCTTCTATGTGTGAAACGAGAAAAATTGTCATTACTTTCATAAAACAAACCAGAAACCGTCCCGGGCCTAGGCCCAGATAAAGAAAATTATTTATAATACAACAGTGTAAACCTTTAGTTCCATTAGGCTATAGGACTACATTCAATTAATGCTAACATTACACGTTTGACAAGCCCTAGGCCTCTCCTAGGCAACCCTAGACCTGCACGACCTTGTTCAGACACACATCCCGCACAAATAGCTAGTTTTGATTAGGCCTACTAAAAGCCTAATGCAGATAGACAATAGTATGATAGTCCACCAACTTGAATTACTTTGTTCGGAAATCGGAGTAACTGAAAGATTTGCGGAAGAAAGACTGTTTTTATTCAATAATATCAAGAAATCGCCATCTTGCGGTTTTGATTTTACACCGCCTGTTAACACAAAGGCTGTTAAATTTAAGGGTACGATACATTTAGACGGCGGTGGGTTTTTGCCTATTCAAGATAGCTTTAAATCAGAGTCGACAAAGAAGTTTCCCCGTTGGGGAGGTCCTCCAACTCCCTATACCGCCCTGGGTTAAATAAAAAGTCGGTTTTTGGCGTTGGGAATCTAACGTTCCGCGCGACTCTGTGTGACGATTGATGGAACTACTTCAATAAAAGTACGTCACTTTTCTACTAGTAGTTAACAGTCGATGACGACAAATGGCGGAAACGTCAAAATATTAAATACGATCGAATGTTGGCGAATGTTTTGGCATAAAGCAAACTCTCTTTATTAATGAGGATATTTCTGATGGAGTAGACCTAAGCTTAGGAGCTAGGCCGACAATATGTATTGTTCAAGATTTCGATTTGAGTGCCTAGGGCGTACTTACGTCTGAAAACTGTATTGTGGCTTTGGGCCTAGGCTACACTTACGTCCGTTAGGCTTGAACAAGGCATATCTCAAATTATTTCGCACGAAAATGTCAGTGACGCCTGCGCAACACTTTATAGTACAAAAATAAATCAAAAGTAAATCGTTTTAAAAGACTATGGCCCAGGGCTAATATGATTGAAATTAAATTGAAGTTTGACGTTTCGTCTGTTGTTTGTTGATTTCAGCGTCACTGCACATCGATAATCTACTGACCGTTTTTAGCGTGCAGTGCTTTTATTAGTTTCACATTGGAGCCGCTCTCAGCGCGCAGGACGTTAGATTCCGTTTTGACTTGGGAGTAAGGGGACCTCCCCAAAGGGGAAACTTCTTTATCGACTCTGCTTAAATTGTCATGCTCCCCACGGCCTTACCAGAGTCGATAAAGAAGTTTCCCCTTTGGGGAGGTCCCCTATCTCCCAAGTCAAAACGGAATCTAACGTCCTGCGCGCTGAGAGCGGCTCCAATGTGAAACTAATAAAAGCACTGCACGCTAAATACGGTCAGTAGATTATCGATGTGCAGTGACGCTGAAATCAACAAACAACAGACGAAACGTCAAACTTCAATTTAATTTCAATCATATAAGCCCTGGGCCCTAGTCTTTTAAAACGATTTACTTTTGATTTATTTTTGTACTATAAAGTGTTGCGCAGCCGTCACTGACATTTTCGTGCGAAATAATTTGAGATATGCCTTGTTCAAGCCTAACGGACGTAAGTGTAGCCTAGGCCCAAGGCCACAATACAGTTTTCAGACGTAAGTACGCCCTAGGCACTCAAATCGAAATCTTGAACAATACATATTGTCGGCCTAGCTCCTAAGCTTAGGTCTACTCCATCAGAAATATCCTCATTAATAAAGAGAGTTTGCTTTATGCCAAAACATTCGCCAACATTCGATCGTATTTAATATTTTGACGTTTCCGCCATTTGTCGTCATCGACTGTTAACTACTAGTAGAAAAGTGACGTACTTTTATTGAAGTAGTTCCATCAATCGTCACACAGAGTCGCGCGGAACGTTAGATTCCCAACGCCAAAAACCGACTTTTTATTTAACCCAGGGCGGTATAGGGAGTTGGAGGACCTCCCCAACGGGGAAACTTCTTTATCGACTCTGGCCTTACTGTGTGTCAGAGTCGATAAAGAAGTTTCCCCGTTGGGGAGGTCCTCCAACTCCCTATACCGGCCTGGGGTTAAATAAAAAGTCGGTTTTTGGCGTTTGGAATCTAACGTTCCGCGCGACTCTGTGTGACGATTGAAGGAACTACTTCAAAAAAACTATACGTCACTTTTCTACTAGTAGTTAACAGTCGATGACGAAAAATGGCGGACACGTCAAAATATTAAATACGATCGAATGTTGGCGAATGTTTTGGCATAAAGCAAACTCTCTTTATTAATGAGGATATTTCTGATGGAGTAGACCTAAGCTTAGGACCTAGGCCGACAATATGTATTGTTCAAGATTTCGATTTGAGTGCCTAGGGCGTACTTACGTCTGAAAACTGTATTGTGGCCTTGGGTCTAGGCTACACTTACGTCCGTAAGGCTTAAACAACCCATATCTCAATTAATTTCGTACGAAAATGTCAGTGACGCCTGCGCAACACTTTATAGTACAATAATAAATCAAAAGTAAATCGTTTTAAAAGGCTAGGGCCCTGGGCTAATATGATTGAAATAAAATAAAGTTTGACGTTTCGTCTGTTGTTTTGTTAATTGCATTGTCACTGCATATCGATAATCTACTGACCGTATTTAGCGTGCAGTGCTTTTATTAGTTTCAGATTTTAGCCGCCCTCAGCGCGCAGAACGTTAGATTCCGTTTTGACTTGGGAGTAAGGGGACCTCCCCAACGGGGAAACTTCTTTATCGACTCTGCTTATATTATGTCATTGTTTCTGGCCACTATGCACTGCCACCTAGAAGTAATCAAAATACTTTCGAGGAAGCAGTGTATTATTTGTTACCAAAGAGTTAAAGTAGTTTTCCCAAGGAAATGATGTCAAGGTCTTCTAGATGGCAGTGGATTTTATCCACAAAGTAAAGGTTTACCCACGGGTTTACCCAAATACCTTGGCAATAATAAATAATATTGGAAACATGGCCCCGTGGACAGCGAACGTCGCAAATTTTAGAATTTAAAAAAATGTGCAATGTGGGTCTAGCTATAGCACGTGCTCGCTTATCAACGCGTCCAACTGAGCGTTTCCTAGTATTACATAAACACTTCAGTTTTTCTGAATTACGGAACATGTTTTAACATGCAAGTTTAAACGCTTCACACTAGAGTATATGACTAAGTACAAGCAAAAAGTTATCATACTCAGTAATATAAATTTACTGCACGCATTAATATGCTCCGCAAGACTCTCTTCCTAGTATTTTCAAATTAAATTGTAGACTCAATTTTAATATCGTGGTCATTGCACGTGCAGCTGCCAAAATTGTTTTGGTGTGATCATATAATAATATTTTCATGGTCTGATTCTAGGTTATTGACTGAAACGGTTAGCGCGCGAGTTTAAACGAGTTATGGATGATATGTTGTGTTATATTTTGACAATGGAGCAATATTTAAATGATTTCACCACAATAACCCGATTTCCGTGTAACTGTCGAAAAGGCGCATGGAAAACAAAACATGACATATGATTGGTTGTCATTTTATACCACTCCATCAATCGGCAATGAGGTTTTCTGTGGTGGACAGGGGAAAAGCGTTCCATCATATTATTTATAATTCAATAGAAAAAATCTAGCAGTTAATACCAAAATTAATGATAATATTTGAACTATGTCATTAATTTTATTTGCGAACTGTGTCGTGCAATAAGAATTCAACAAAGCAGCATCATAAAAAAACACACAAATTTTGTTTTTGTTGTTTCTATTGAAATATGTAATGTAATAACCCTTATATTCTACTATAAACGTGTTTAAGAACTCGTACATTTCTAAAACAGGTTTTCTTCACGCTTCATGGTTCAGTATAGAATGATTAATTTGTTTAATATGCAACATATTTTACTTGTACTTATATATTCAGTGTGTAGTTTTGATAAATATAATAAAGCTTTATAGAACTTATATTTGCATTGTGAAACATAAATGTTTTTAACGATCAGATCGTCGTAAACTCCCAAAAATAGAAGATGTCGCCAACAATACTCGATTTACGTACGATTACTCACATTTGATGTAGTTATTATATGAATTAAGTCACTACACAAATGAATAATAAACAATCTTTTCTATTATCATTAAATCACATTCGCTCTTTAATAAAATCAAAATAAAGATGTTAAAGTGTTGTAAACGACGACAAGACGTCTCAGTCTGTCTGTTGTGGGGAATAGTCGAGGGGCTCGAAACCCCTCCCCTGGTATGCTTGAGGACCGGGGGGTGTGGCTCGTTGGTTTTGTGGTTAAACGGTGACTTCGGAGCCGTCCTAGCAACGAGGCACATAATAAATTCAGAGTTGTTCTGAATCGGCCTTGTTGATTCTGGCGTTGATCCGCGGGTGTTTGCACTGACCATGACATGATTGCTATATCTCCTATTAAAAATATCGATCTTCGGTTGGTTATCGCTCACCCGTCGATTGCATCGGGGCCTACTGGGTTGGCTTGGTCGCTTTGGTTTAATGTCCCCCACTGAAAACCAGTTTTATAACTGAGGAAGTAGACTCTTAATCGATTTTTTTAAAAATTTAAATCTAAGAACCATCAGACATCCTCACCCAAATAGCCCTCTTCGAATATACATTTTTATTATATTATTAACTTAAGAATAAGACTATCAATGTTAGGTCATAGCATTCCTAAATACTAATTGATATGCTATATAAGGTCAGATTATGTTTGAACAATGAGCACACAATCATGCACTCATGGATAATCAATCCCCTGACTCAATGGAGGTCAGAAGGGGGATTCCCAAAGTCCGCGTTAAATGTAATAGTGTCGCCACCATGTCAAACATTAGACGGCGTTAAATTTAAATGAAACATTATATTATACACCATATTTTTAATATAGCAAATGAGTCGCATTTTTATTTAATTTAAATGCAATATTTAAAAGTATTATTATTTGAATTATTATAGATGCCCAACATCTCTTCCCTACCTTCAGTCCAAACTTGTAAGTGTTCGGCGGCGAAGCGGTTTGTGTGTTTTATGTCTTAAAATTGTTTAACTCGCGGCGTAGTTAATTTTGTTGTGTGTTTGGTTAACTAAGTCTAACGGATTTTAGAATGGGATAAAGTTAAGCCCGAGCTAAGTCGCAACTTAAAATAAACTAACTGATAACAATGCCAACCAGCGTCTTGGCGTGGGAGATGAGCAACGTTAGTAAGGGTTTGTAGTTGGCAGACAGAACAATAGAGAGCGCCACATTATGTTCAGCTAGTTGCGATTTGGAACAAAACATTCTCAACAAGTTTACATTCTTGGAAAGAGTTTATTGATAACATTTGTCTTGGGTTGGTTGATATAGTAAAAATATATACATATATTTAGGTTTTACTAATGAGAGTGCATTAGTATTAGCCATCTATAGTATTCTTGTGTATTTATTTATTTAATTATGCATTTATTTAAATCCACTGACACGGACATTTATAGGATACATGGCAGTTCTAAAAAAGTAATACAAAAACATTTATACAACATACTTACATTAAATTTTAATCTTGCCACCATCAATATTAAGTTAACTTTTTAAACAGCTTAAAATCATGCATGTTCTAATTATCAATACTAGTATATGAAATGTGTTCATTTACTTATTTTAGCGTACCCCTATTAAGTAAATTATTTTTAACTTTGTGATGAAACACTAATAAGAGATGCAAAAATATCAACCTTACAGCAATAAATCACTGCTTTCGCAGTATGTAAAGCAATTTACTTACGTCTGCAGTCGGAGATGATTGCATGTGGTGTTACATTTAAGACAGCGAGACTTTTACTTAATTTTAAATCTTTTGCGTTAACAACATAAAAAATATTTAAATTCGCGAATAACAGCTATTCGAAAACAATTTATTTTTTATAATTTATTATTTGTACATTGTCGCAGCAAGATTGTAAAAAAGTCCGTACTAACGAAACGAAAGCATCGGATCGGATATTAGACTTTGTTCACCGTTGAGAATCTGTGTTTTACTGACAATGTTCATCACCACACATTAACATCAATAGGACGATAACCAAATAACAGTCATGAAGCGATAATAAGTTTAGTTGATGACTTGGTTAGTAAAGGCGTGATAATTTTTATATTTAATGTATTATTAATGTCGCAAACTTCTGCGGGAGTAATATAATTATAATGAGACCTCAATGATGTATTTACAACTTTTTACCATAAACTGTGTACCGTGAAGAGATGTTAAATCAGTTTTATTTATGAATTTATGTGTTTCAAGTCAAGTCATATTTTTTTAGTGTGTTATTATTTACTGTGCGTCTCGAGCTTTGCACAGACAATACCGTAAACTCTACGTTTGTTTACTCTGGGGAAGAACGGCAATCTTGTACTTCTTTAAAGGAGACGCATCCTGATTTGAAGTGGAAGAATAATCCCTGAGAGAATGTGTTTTGTTTGTGTGTGTAGGTGGTTTGATGATCGATACGAGAAGGAGGAAGTCTTTGTTAAAATAAGCTTAGCGTAGTTTGTTCAGTATCGCAGTGAATCTCTGGGCGACAATCTTACTCGATATCTCAATACTCTACAACACTGCTGTTTCAGCTTATCAGTTGAGAAAACTGTATCGCTGGATAACAACAGTTAAAACAATATAACATTGCCATTTGAATATATGTGTCTCTCACGTTATCACTACACATCAAACTGATGTACACAGAACAACACACACACACACACACACACACACACACACACACACACACACACACACACACACACACACACACACACACACACACACACACACACACACACACACACACACACACACACACGACAACACATTCAATAAAATAATATATTTGAACTTAGATGAATTATTAATTAATAGATCCAGGAACGGGCGAGTGGCGTCTTGAAACTTATTTACAAATGCAACAAAAAACAACAAAAATACAAGCAAGATTAAAATATTTCAATTGAATCAATGCATCATAGCATTTAGATGGATTGAATATACCTATTTAAGTACAAACCACTGACTAAGTTTTAAAATATAGGCATTTAAATTAGGTATACGCGCATGAATTAGATTGTACAATTACACAACGCAGAGTTGGGAAAGATACTATTATAGGTTCTTGTGTAACGATATAACTTAACTACTAATCATTACATTTGCATTTTAGGCTTAGGTAGAAAAAACGTTAAATGAATAAACTCTTGGGGTTAGCTTTCTGTAAACTGTAAACATCACAAGAACATAAAAGAAAAACTGTTGAACAAAATGCTTATTTTCCTAATCCGTTTCCTCATTTTCTATGTAAGAACGCTGCTCGTCGTCTTCGTAGTTTAAGCTGTGTACTCAACTTTAAGAGCAGGGAGATCGTCTTAACTCAACCCTCTCTGTTGTGTAACGTCGTAGAGCTTCGAGAGGAAATACAATATGAGAATTGCCTTATGAAAGAAGTGGTAAGAACTCCGTAAACTTTCAAGAAAGTATTTGCTCTGAGCTGGTAGATTTAGAAAAAGCAATCAACAAAAGGAAATGAAAAAGCCATCGCAGACCGTCTAATAACACCAGAGACCAAACAAACCGTTAAACGAATCTTCAAACTAAACGACACGACTGTTCAGTGGATCTTGAACAGATGTTGTGCATCGACTCAACTGCTTTATACGGTATGTCCTGTGAGAGAGAGCGAGTGCGTTACGATGTCACATCGTATTTAAACACATTAACCAACAAACTTCTTGCTTAGTAGTGTACATAAGTTAAAATCACTTTAACATTAGTACATACACACATGAAACGTAATATATTATTCCGGGACATGGCGAGTTTGATATATTAGCATGAGAGGACGGTTTGAAGATTGTTCTTATTTACTTTACATCATCAACTGTTTGTACTAACTGTGAACAGTGAACTGTGAACAGACAGAGAATTGACTTAAACGTACTCTTATTCATATTTAAAATGATTAAAGAAAATATGCCCACTTATCTAAATTGCATAATAGAATACTCATCTAGCAACCATAGTCAAAATACAAGAGGAACTAATACTAACATTATTGTGGACAGAGTACACAAATCAGCAACTCAAAAACATGTTTTTTATTCTGTGTACAGATTATATAATAAATTAGATTAAGTGATAAAACAAGAACAACGTATAGCAGTTTTTAAATTGGAATGTATTAAATTTGTTAAAACTCTATTTTATCTATGAGGAACATAAAAATTGTAATATGACTTGTATATATTTTGTAACTGTATTGAATTATCTTGTATGTATTTTGAAAATTTGTTTCAATTAGTTAGGCCTATTTTTAAAAATGAAATTGTATTGAATTGTACTATTACTATTGAAATTGCATGTAAAAATAGCTTTAAGCTAAATAAATACTGAATTGAATTGAATTGAATTGAATTGAATTGAATTGAATTGAATTGAATTGAATTGAATTGAATTGAAACTTAAACATAGGTATAACATTTTTAAAATGTCGTCTGTTCAATTTCATCGCCAATACATCGGTGCAAGAAGTGATGATATCAAATGTGCACTCTAGAACGAGTAAGAAAAAATCCACCAACACTTTTCAATCAGAAACAAAACCGGTAGTACCTACCAACCTAAAACAAATTAAAGTTTGCTGATCTGCCTGTATATCGAGGTTTGGAATGGAAGATTTCATAATACAGGCGTCTAATTTAAAACCAAAATAATAAGATATAATAACCATAGTAATATGTGATCGTCCTAATACGGTAGTGAAGTGTAGCTTGCCGCAATTTATAAGTCAATGACATATCATGTAACTGAACTACACATTAAACTTATTAAAGTTGTTTTTACTTACCCAAGCCCACAATTGACGCCAGTATAGTACAGATGTAGGTGGCCGCCATTGGTGGCATGACAGCTGGAATCAAAAGAAACATGAAATAATAATCGTGTATCTACTATTACCCGGAACCTCCACTAAATCTCAATCGAAAAATGTTGTTTACTGCGAATCTACTTTTAGCCGGCACCTTTACCAAATCACAGTCAAAAAATGTTATTCGACATAATAATAATCTACTCTTACCCGGCACCTCCATCAAAACGCAATCACAACATGTTATTTGACTAACTAATAATCTAATCTTACCCGGCACCTCCACCAAATCATAATCACATGATGTTATTTAACATAAATTAAAAAAAAAAAAAAAAAAAAACACGTATGTCTGCATTTTGTGATTGATTATAACTATATTGTACAGTGTAATGTTAGTGGTAGGCTTAGGAAACTTTTTCAAAAACCTGACTCCTTCCCAACAACGGGAACTTTTTCCTTAAAAACTTTATACTAATATACTCGTCTTACCCGGCACCTCCACCAAATCACAATCACAAAATGTTATTGGTCAAAAACAATAATCTACTATTACCCGGCACCTCCACCAAATCACAATCACACGTTATTTGACGTAAATAATAAATCACGTAATAAACATTCACAGAGTTGCTTGAATTACAATGTGCGAGTGTCTTTTTAATCTCGAAGTATGAAAATCTATCTTCTTTAGAAAATAACGTACACAAAATTTACTACAAGTTAGTGCAATGAACTTCTTTAGTATAAAGCTTGAAAACGTCATATTATAAATATGAGGTTATGGTTTGTTTTCATAAGTATTTCCCGAGTTCATAAGCAGTGAATATAAAAATAAAAAATATAATTTATAATTATATCAACCGTCTAACATAACTATTAGTTACATGCAAGAAAATAATAGTTGAACACAGAAACGTCGGTAACATTGATAACAATGAAATAACAGAATATTACAAGAGACTTTGGAGAAATTTAAAAAGACAACTTAAAATCCTCTCAAAGGAACTTTGTGGTTTCAAATTTTGTGATCAGTCTTACGGCGCAAACCAAGTTAAATTTATTCAATTTGTCTGCTTGCGAGACGTGAAGAAACGAACCCTTGCACTGAAGGCGTGAAGTGCAGCGACGTGTGAACACAATCCTCCTAATGTAGTTAAATAGAAGCGTTTTAGTGAATAACTTTAAAATGTACCCGAGACCTAATTGAGTGTGTAATGTACTAGGCATTTGTAACGGAGAACAAAAAGTTTGTACAACAAAGTTATAAGTTAGCCCTCTTATACAGTCGCGTTCAAAACAAATGCACACCACAAGAAAAAAGTACTTACTGAATGGTTTGTTCATGATCTTTTGATCCTGTTTATTGAATAAAAGCTTAAATGTTGATTGATTTATGAAAACAAAATTCTTAAACCAGAATAAATGAAAGGTGTAAAATAAAAACAGAGAAAAAGCAGAAATTCTGAATTTTGGGCGCGTGCACACAGATCAAGTATTCATTCCCTAATATCGTGGTGATAAAGTAAATCAATACAATAAATATGTAAGCCCATATTAAACATACTTAAGAATTTATAGAAAGAAGCTTTAGTAGGGAACTTTTAAGTATAAGCAGTCCAAAACAGTTCTTATTCTATTCATTGTTGCATATGACCAGTTTGGCCACTTGTTTAAATAAGTAATTATTTGCTTTCGTTTGAAATAACTTGGTGTTTTTATTAATAAAATTGTATTTAATACTAAAATAACTTCCAGACAACAAATTTGATGTACATGTTATGATGATTATACGTACTTTTAATTTCTTATCTGACTCGTATTGAAACTTATTTTAATTTTAAAATATTGTATTGTATTTTCTGTTCTCATTTTATATTTGTGTACTCGCCGTCAAAAACACGCTGAATAACAAAAGACAAAACCATTGTTAATTTTGTTGGCAGTTGTTGGATATTGGTTGTCAATGTCAGTCAGTTGTCAAAAGAAGAAAACTAATAAGGACCTTATTGACGTACATGTTTCACGCATATTGCGTGCTGCGTGTTACCCTCTGGCGTCACAGTGTATGTCACTCCAAAAATAATGTTTATGCTACTCAAACCGTAATTACAAATGAATTTAATGTCAAAAGTAAATCTATCAGCCTAATGTGCTTTCTTTATTCGTTAATTAATCATTAATTTCTTCATCAATATTTTCATCAGACATGACCAACAATATATGTTTTATTGTTTTATCGTGTCATAAGCACGATCATTATGACGTCCGTGATCAAAATGCTGAAGAAATCCCGAAAATAATGATTAGGTTGGGTAGTTGAGGTATTTTTTTCTTTCTTTCACATACTCGTATGTGACTCGATCTAAAAATAAATCTAAAATAGTTTTGGTCGTGTCAGAAGACCGTGTGTGATGGATATTGAAGATGTTCTGGGAAATGATAATGTTGTGTTTTAAGTGTATAGCAATTTCAAAACACTTTCTGCAATCGAACACTCGGATATTTTTACAGACTATAATAAACGTGGTCTATGGTTCTGAAGTACTTGATGACTAAAATCAAATAAAGCTCATCGAGTATTCGTCACAGGCAGATAAACAAGTGATAATGCATTCTTAACAAATATTACATTTGAGGTAAGTAGGCATAATAAAATAATTTACAATCGGGATGTTTTGTCGCGGCGATCTGTCAACATTTGCAAGCTTAAATTTCAATTTCATTATGAATTATAACAGTAAAATATATTTGTCCCATCAAGGGATCGATCAAGGGTCCTTCGGTTTTTCGTGAAAACACCATATCAAAAGCGATCGGGAGGGGTCACGAACTTTTAACTGCAAAATCACAACTGTACTAAGTATTCTCTATTCACGCGAAGAAGCTAATTTTTACACGGACACAACAGATATTTAACAAAATCTGTTGAGTCGAAACCGCTGAGATTTGAAAACACTTATCTTATTTATGATATCTGTATATAACACTTTTTAACATAAAAACAAAAAGATGTTTTCAACATTTATTACTTGCACGTACAATGTTGTATCCATTTTCTAAACCTGTCTATTAATATTCTGTTATGCGTAAATGTGTGTAATCACATCAGTATAGTTAATGTCTGCTATATATCAAAACTTATAATCTAAATTGCGTCGTTTAATCTTACATTCGTTAAAATCCAAGAAAGAAGTAGCTGGAATAGCTTTTTATATAATATGAACATGAGTCACTACGAACCGTTGTCGTGATCTTTAATAATTTAGAACTTCTTGCAGGTAAATGCGATTCTAGCACGAACATAATATTATTTCTCTTTTGATAAATTTGATTAGAAAACTTGCAAACAATTTTCTTTATCAACGCTGTTTGAGAAGATCCCTCGGCAGTCTTCTGTCGGGCCGGAACACGGGTACCACATTTATAACAAGAAAGTTTTAAGAGTTTCTTCTAGAAGTAAATTTGATTTTACTCTGAATTTTGAAACTGTTACACAACAAAACACATTCAACGCCAAATTGCATTAAAATGAATGATGTATCAATTTGTGCATCTGTATATTTGCGGTGATAAAAGTTTGCAAAATCTGTGTTTCTTTTTACAACGCTATTCAATCTTGAAGACGGAAGTGACAAAGTTTCTAAAAATGTCGCTTCAACGGTCTTGTTATAAAGTTGTAAAACAGTGGCAAAAACTGTGGCTTGTTAGTATCTGTTGGGTCGTTGATCTTGGGCTTAAATTATCTTCAAGCTTTAAGTAGTCATTTGGTTTTATTTGCCGTTGGGCATACACATATAATTATCATCTACGAACAGAAAATAATAACGGTACAATCGAGAATGAAAAGTTTAGATGTAAATTACTCAATTCTAAGAAAACCTTAAGGGAACTCGCTCAGAATATCGTAAATGCAATTTTTACAATAAGTGTATAATTAATTATTTCCTGATAAATGGAGATTACATATTTTTAGAATAAGGTAAGATACTCCACAATGATGTAATTAAATCAGAGGTCAGAAGTCATATGGCACGTACACACGTATACCTAATTCGATTTGAAACTGAAGCATTTTCATTCTTGTAGGTTTATAATATAATATAATTATGTTCTCAATATATATTTGTTTCTAACAATGTACAGTAGAATACCACAGTGGTATGTAATAATGATATTCTTCTAAGAGTGATGAGTTTAACATCGAAATCACAACTTTGATTAACGTAGATTTTTCAATATTTTTTTGTGAAAATTGTTGCGATAAACGTGACGTTAGATTTAAATTCACCAGCTCGAACTGTTCGTGTGTATAAATAGCAATCAATACTTTGAAGCAGTTGCCTTGCATGTAAGCCGAGTGGTACAAAAGATAGCGTACATATCCTCAAATTACGATAGCCGTCTAAATAGTTATGAAATATCTCGGGAGTTCAGCGATTTCCTCAATTCCTCCAATAATATTGTGCATTACATTTTATTAAAAACCATTATTTACATCGCCAGACATATTTCCGTATATTCAAATACCTTTAACATGAATAATGCATTGTAATAAATTTTGTAGCTTGTCATATTTAGACAAGAAAACCAGTTTAAAGTTTTCTCGTTCGGATCGTGTGAGAGCACAACGTATTCTCAGTTGTAGAAGAGATATCGGCAAGAATATCTGTAATAGACGTGCGTAAATCATTGAGAGCATGAAACTTAAATCATACATTTTCACTGAAAAATAACTTTAATATATTTTTCATTTATTCCTTTTCAGGTTGAGAGTCCACATAAATTCTTTGTTCTTTCAGAAACATCACATTTGAGGCAGAAGAGCTGAACATGCCTGTACACGCATCTCGACAAGAAAAACAGATAATGGATAATTGGCGTGTGGTATTTTCGAAACGTGAGGAGATATTTTTCAGTGTTTTGCCCAGCTGAAGTTGATACGAAACAGTTTGAAACTTGTTCTGAGGTAACGTCAGTCCTGGCGTGAGAGTGTGAGAGGTACAGGAGTGAGTTGCGACTCGAGAGCGCTCACATCTCTCTCTCTCTCTCTCTCTCTCTCTCTCTCTCTCTCTCAGTCCCGTATCCCACTCTTCTCTTTCTCTTCAGTGGTTAAGTGACTCGGGCTTTTAGGACAACTATATCTGGAAGTAAAGCTTCTTATGCTTTGTGAGACCTTCCGCCTTACAGAACAGAAAAGTCCTTAAGTGTCTACATTCTAGACCTACATTAATCTACTACACGGAGAGAAAATATCGTCGAATACTCACAAATGCACAACCGAACATAAACACGTCAGCATAAACAATAGTAACACTTCATTATTTCCGCTGTAAAAGTTATTTTATAGTTTGATATGATAAATGAATGGTATATGGAGAGTTATAGTTAAACTGAATATATTTAAATACAATTTTAACACTTACGTAAAGATTATTTACAATAATATTCACTTCTGAAAGATAATACATTCGCATCAATGAGGAATTGTCAAACGTGGTAAATTATTTCCGAATCATGAACTTTTAAGTTAATGTTGAAGACAATACATGAATAAAACATCTATGTTTAAGGAATCGGCTACTAATAATAATAAATACTGACATATTTACCAATTAATTAATATTTAATAATTCATTTGTTGATTATGAATATGAAGGTCAAATGTATAGCATTACTTGCTCGAGTTATTAGTTATTACAATATATTTTACTTGCTAATGATACATTTTGAGAATACACATTACTGGAAGACACATTGCCTTGACTTTTTAATATTGATGTAAAACAAAATACTTGACTATTTTATTTAATTCTGCGCTATATTTGACGTCGTTGATTTTGTTGAAAGAATGGTTCAGGAACAAACGTCAATTTCTTTTGTTCTTCAACAGATTAAAACACTTTCAAATTTTATGTGATCTGTAACATTTTATTACGTCAATCAATGAATTTTGGTCCATCTAGCACAGCCAGCTCTACATATCACATCGTGATGACAGATCGACGTTTCGTTCACTGTGGAATTGAAAAGTTGAGTTTCAAATCAAAATGTCAAATGAAATAATTCAATGCCAAACTTTTTAAATTACAGATATGAAATTAAAATCAATATGAAAAATAAATTACCCAATTGGAAACATTCACTCACCGCAGGCAGAACTGTAGTAACAAAGTTGGGATTGTCGTTAAAACTTCGAGGAATATTTGCTGTAGTATTTATAAAGTATTGCATTATAACATAGTTCAATATAATACTTCATTTGTTGTTTCCCAAAACGGTCAAAGCCGAACATTCATTTGTTCAACACAACGATGTTATTATTTTTTTAATTATTTATCGTTATTTAAATCTTATCAATAAAATAATAGTAACGTTTCTCTCTTTAAAAAAATACAAAATTGACCACACAGTCGAATAATATATCATTCTTGATAAAATGTGTGTTTACTGATAGAAGAAAAGTGCTTTGTTATTTTATCAACCTCTTTTCAATATTATATTTTATTTTCTACTAAATATATGTTTTAAAAATGGGTTAAAACATCAAGTCAACTGTATGGTATTCTACGATTCTAACATGTAGTTAAACAAAGATGTCAAATAAGTAAAAAATAATATCTTCATAAGTTACACACTAACAATAATATATAAATGACTTATTGTTTGTTGTAAAAATATACAAATTCCCAAGCACATTTCGTAAACAAACAGACAGAAGCAGAGATAGAAGGCACAAAATGGACATTAATGTGTTCGTAACCGGAGCAATGAATCGATAATAAATGTGAGTACTATACATCATTTGCAATATATGTCCATTGAAGTCCGTTGAATGAAATAAACATAAACCGACCGTGTTAGCTCGGGCGTTGAGAGTACGACTCTGATTCGAGAGGTCCCGGAGACAAATTCCGTCGTGACCGTCAAACCTGACTCAAGGTTTTTTCCAAGTTTTCCTAAGTCATTAATGCAACTGCATGGGATTTAGTCCTATAAACAACCCTCGGACATCCCTTCACAATTGTCCTATTTCCAATACCTAGTTTGACACCTGAAGATCGGGCACCGGCAATATTTATTTTGTTAACAAAAATATTAAGTCATACGTTTTAATCTTCTGGATTAATGGTAACTTCATTGTTCGTTTAAGATGTCTTTGTGTTTTAGGAAAATTTAACGGTAGTATTCAAAATTTTGTTTTATTTGTAATGAAGTTGTAATTGTAAGTTAATTGTGAGGGAACACACCAATGGCGGCTTCGTGGGAAATTTACTTGAAATATTTATATGGCAAATCTATGTTATAGATTTCTGTGCATGTAGTAAGCCTGATTATTATAAAGAGAAGTAAATTGTAAGTGCCGTACTAATCACATCCATTTATGGTACTAAAAGCATCTGGTGGATGCTGGACAGTGCATAAACTGGTCTAGTTCCAACTCAACCAACTTAAAGAAGACACACTTTACCGGGAAACTGGATCAGAAGGATTATTTACTGTTGCTCTTATAGAAGCGATGTGGATGTTACTTGACGGTCAGTAGGCATGTCCATTATATACCATTAAATTGTGTGTGTGTTTGTGCTCGTATAATATAATAACCATCTATTATAAATTCTTTCCCAGTATAATTACTAGGAAGCTTCGCAAAGGCTTTCAGGCGCGTTGTTGGATGAGCTTTTTTTTTAAAGGAAAAAAAGCGTAACATTGCGATTTTCATAAGAAATAATTTCTGAATGGGCTCAAATTTCTCAAGAATATTTTAATTCATAAAATAAAGGTTCTGTGAAAAATCATTACAATCGAATAAAGCATGTAGGTGTTATAAATCAAGGAATTTTTTTAAAAATCGTAAAATTGAGATTTTCATGAGAAATAATTATTCGCTTGCGCTCAAATTACACATGAATATATTATTTCATAAAATTAAGGTACTTTGAAAAAATCATTACAATCGAAAAAAGCATGTAGGTGTTATAAGTCAAAGAAATTGCGATTTTCATGAGAAATAATTGAAAAAAAGAAGAAGAAAGAGAAGAAGAAAAAACGTGGCAGTTCTAAGTTCAGAGATTTCGAAGGCCTCCAGAAAATCTCATCGCAATTGGAGTATCGGTTTAGCCGAAATCGTGTTAACAAACACACAAAAATACAAAAAAAAAGAAAAAGGGGAAAAAAGACATTCGGGATTTTTCTCTCCAGTGTAGTGGAATGGAATCTTCGCTTCGCTCATCAACAGAATGTATAACCAATACACATCACAAAATTATAACTGTTCTTTTAGAAAGTAATCAGATATGAATAGACTGTATGTGTTATTTTCTGTGAATTTCTTGCAAAAACAACTTCGACTGTAGCTTAATTAAGATTGTAAGGTGAGCAAATTAATGTGAGGATGCCGTGTGAGGTAATGTCTACTATCTTTGTTAATGCCCGTGTCTAACGTAGTGTCGGGTTGTTTGCCTGCTTGGCATAAAGTGACTGCAATTAAGTTGTGAGTTATTACGTTTTCACGTTGATTTATTCTGAAGGTATTTTAACCATCTTCTCTTACGTATGTTCCGGGCTGGATTGCGTTAGCTCCGGTTTGATTTCATTAGTATACCTAAATACAGTTATCGTGGAAGCCTTGCTTAAGGTTCTCATCTACGTAACTGGTTCGTGCCCTTTCTAATTTAGTAAGTTGAGATGGCACAGCAAGGAGTTCTATATTTTTTTGACTGAGGAATTTCTGGAAAATAACATTTTCAACCTAAAAATAAGGATTTTCGGCATTATAATATCTATTAATAAAACCGGTTTATTGTTTTTAATTCGATTTAAGTGTAAACTAGATGGTGGGCTTATTATGTGTAAGTAAGGTACGCATCTCTAGATTTGTATCTTCTGTTTTTATGCTGATAATTGGATTGTTCATTTCACTTCCAGTATTTTTTTTATAATAGTAATTATATTGACAATGTTCTTATTAGTCATTCATTACTTAAAAGTTGGTTTTATTTGTAAATATATATATACTATAAAAATTGTGTTTTGTATTCGGTAAATGCTCAATCGCACATCGGTGTTAACTGTGTTGTTGAATTGTAAACAGATGATGGAACTGATGCAAGGTACGGATACTGAAACCAAATCTCCCTCGTCAGAATCTCGTGCGTCGACAGCGAGCCACATCCATCTTGATCTCCATATCTATCATCCTGCGGTTCGGTTCTTCAATCTGGCATGTAACGGAAAACGCATTAAAAGAGATTTAGTTCTGTATTTCAATCTCTTTCTCTTTCGATCCAATCGAAAGAAATTTCAATTTCATTATCGATAAAACTTACGTAAACTCTCACGGGGCTTTGTCGTATCGCCTAGGAATCTTCCCGCGCGGCCTACCTGCCACGCCGATACGCGAGCAACTCGTAGGCGCCAAACTTTGCGAATTGTACATCACAGGGGAACTATTAAGTTGCTTAAAGTTAGACTTGGCTGGGGTTTGTTTAGAGGGGTTTTGTAAGTGAACTGAAGTAAGCCTTGCTTTCAACTGCAGCCTACACCTTTCCCATTGCGGTCGTCGTAGCGCGCTTCGCTCGATCTCAGTGACGTTTGCCAGCCCCTAAGAGACTTGCTTCGCTTTCATCGTTTCAAATTTGATTACTTACCTCTGTTATATGCGCGGTCCTCAGCTCCACTCACATCTTGCCTTTACACTCGACGCCAAACCGCAGACGCTAGCTGTTCTTTCAAAGCCCCATGAAAGCGTATCGCGTTCGCTTTCTCAGCGTCCGTCAAATCTCCCTCAAAAACTTGAAATATTAATTCGTTCGTCTATTTTCCGCCGTATAAATTCATTTCCTTTTTACCTTGTGAAAAATCCTCTTATATTAGATTCACAAAATCAATAGCCACAACATGGCAAAGGAAATCAAATTTTTCATCTTTACCTTTTTTTATAATGGGAGGGCGTGGAGCTAACATCTTTATATTCTTAAAAGGGAGGGTAATCCTGGGGCTTTTGAACGGTTCACTATTACGATATTAAAGCTACAATCTAATGAATGTTAACAATAGAAAGAAGTGGGAATTGGGATTAACAATCATCGATCGTACAATGTCGTTATCAGACAACTCGAAGAATCTAAGAACGTGATTTATGAATATAATAAATCGTGCAAACAATAAATCAATTTTAATAACCTTCTTGTCGCCGTTAGCGACTAAACCATCTAGAAAACAATCGTCAACAAGACATATTATTTGAGTAACATAAATCCTACGATGTCAATACAAAATATAGTTTAAACCATGTGGACAATATTTGATTGTCTGCTTAACAAAATACGTACATCGATTTACAATAATTTTAATTCATTGAAGTTCAATGTTTCATTTTAATAAAACCTGATCATTTTATCTGGTCTAAGTATAAAAAGTAAATTATTTACAAGGCGCAACAATATTTTGTTACGAAAACTATTCATATAACTTAATGTTATACTGGCGGTGTGCACTTATTCATCACAAGAAGACCAACATTACAACATGGCTTTTTTATTTTTCTGATTATGTTGTTTTGTAAAATTATATGTTGTGTTTAAACATGTTCTAATAATGCCGTACAGTACAAAGTCGGAATGATTTAGACTGCGAGTAAAACAGAGGGCTAGAATGTGCCACACCACACCCCACACATAAGTCAGACTATTACGCACTGTGAATGACGCAACCTTCAACGGGTGTTCATTTAGTGTCGAGTTTCCTCTCATCTCGGATGTTGCTCAGACGCGTCCGCGTGAGGAAACTGTAACCTCCTCAAGACATTTGTAAATGAAAGTTACTGAGGAGTTGGGGATGTACTCGTAACACATAGAAGTTAACTTCAGCACCACGACGTTTAGGATAAAAGCTATTTTTTAATTTTTTTAATTAATTACTTACTATTATATCAAAGTAATTATTGCACATTTCACAACAGCTAATGTACATTTTGGTGATGTTCTACTTGGTGGTAAGAAAAAACCATTTAATAAAGAGTTAAATTCTAGTTTCTTATGTAAGCTACATACTGCTCGTAGTTACAACTATTAGAATATACGTCCGTTTGTGTCAATATGAATCGATATTCAATACATATAAACGATTCTTATTACTAGGAAGCTTCGCAAACGCTTTTTCAGGCGCGTTGTTGGATGAGCGTATGTTTTTTAAACGAAAAAAGCGTAAAATTGCGATTTTCATGAGAAATTATTTTTCGATTGCGCTCAAGTTTCACACAAATATATAAATTTATAAAATTAAGGTTCTGTGAAAATATCATTACAATCGGATAAAGGTGTTATAAGACGAATAAATTGTTTTAAAACGAAAAAAGCGTAAAATTGCGATTTTCATGCGAAATTATTTTTTGATCGCGCTCAAATTTTACAAAAATATATTAATTCGTAAAATTAAGGTTCTGTGAAAAAATCATTACAATCGAATAATGCATGTAGGTGTTATAAGTCGAAGAATGTTTTAAAAATTAAACAAAATCGTAAAATTGCGATTTTCATAAGAAATAATTTTTCGATTGCGCTCAAATTTATATTTAAAGTCGAGTACATTTTTCATTTCACGATGTCTAATATGTAGAAACTTTTAGTAATATTACGTTGTCCAATAACTTTTTGTCCCACGAAGAAAATTGAATTCTATATTGACGACTTTGTCTTTCTGGTTAAATTAAAACCTGGGCTTACGTCGTACGCAGAGCCCCCCTTTAGATTCGTTCGCACAGTGTTAAAACGAATACGTACCCGAGCCTGTGATTAAACATTTTAATTAATTGGAAATGTCTCACATAGTCTGAAACTGATTAATTAAACGTTATTATCTTTCCCTCAACTTTTTTAATCCACCATAGATTGTTGTAGAAATGTTGCCATTGCATAATTCATTGCGCGGTGACTGGGTGTATAACACTAAGCCCTGCTCTCTAGAAGCCAACCGAAGAAATTATTTCTAATACTTCTCGTCCTCCGGAGGACTTACTTACGGGAAGCTCCTCTTTACAAAACCAGAGAACATGATACTTCGGGCGCCTACAGCTGACGACGATTATTTATCCTTATAGCTGTTGTTGCGTGTACAACATCATAGTGATTATATCAACGAAAATGTATTTATTTTTCATAGATTCGTCTAATCACTAACATAACTTGTAATGCTATCATCTAGTGGTCAGATCGTGTGTGTAACATTTTTTTACCTTAACTTAATATTTTTATGTTGTCTATGTGTGTAATGATACAAATCTTGTTCTACTTCATTCCCATGTACATGTAAAATTTGTATAGTTTATTCTGAATTATTCATGTCTTATTATATTTTCTATTGTGGTACTTAGTACTGTTGCAAATAAATAAAACAAACAAACAAACTTCCATGAACAGAAACGATTTTATACACTCTAGTAATAATCAGACTGGGAACCCTCTGCTTGCCCGGCGGACGCCATAGTTAGTACACTACCGGGGTATTACTCCAATTACTCTAATCACGGGTAGAGTTGGTAGCATATTAGCTGTAAAGTAAATGAATGAATCTGTTAGTATTTTATTATACTTAAATATAATTTTACTACATTTACACGTAAAAATTTAAAAATTTGATAAACATTGACGTTTAAATTGATTTAATGAAACGAGGTTGAAATTGACGACTTCAGTTAGTTTGTATTTGTATGTTTGATTACTGTGGCTCAATATAAACAATATCATATTTTTAGTCTTTAGTTTTTAGTCTTAAGTTACATCTAGATTCTATTTTCCTATTTATTAAGAATTTCTTGTAGAAAATACTAGAATTGAGTCTACAATAAAGTGCCGTGATAAGCTGGCAATTGGCTTCAATGGTGAGAATCACGAGTGAAAGAAATTAAGACGTATTGACGGAAGCCAATTTAATCTCCGAACTCCCGACAAACTTCGCATAAAAGTAAGAAACTTATTTAGAAACTGAATTCAGAGATTTATGAAAGCGATGGTAGAAAATTTCTCGCATCCAATTTGTAACCGAATGAACTCGTCGGGAAGCAGCATCACCGGCAGATGCTGGAAGAAAGTTTGCTCACCGGAGATGAGGCCGGTTGTTTTCTACGTCGTCGTAGCGAGAGCATGGGGACGTGGCAATTTACCGTCTCGCTTTGTTGGGTCCTTGATTAGCCGCTGTCTACACTCGCAGCCTAGGGGGCAAGTCACCTTCGTCAGGAAATACAGTATGCATAGTCACAGCCTAGGGGGCAAGTCACCTTCGTCAGGAAATACCGTATGCATAGTCACAGCCTAGGGGGCAAGTCACCGTCGTCAGGAAATACATGCTCACCTAGGGCATACCTTGTGGACAATATCCTTCTCACGCAATACGTATATATCGTCGAACTAGGACGTCACCTTGCTCATCAGGAAATATGTACTATAATCGCAACTAGGGGCAGTCACCTTTTCGTCAGAAATACTTCTGATAGTCGTAGCCAGGGACAAGTCACCTTCCTTCGTCAGCAAATACTGTCCTATGGCAGCAGTCTTCGTGACAAGTCACCTTCCTCGTCAGCAAATACTTTCTCATAGCCTGTCGCGCCAGGGGACAAGTCACCTTCCTGCGTCAGCAAATACTGTCTATAGGTCGCAGCCTAGGGGACAAGTCACCTTCCTTCGTCAGCAAATACTGTCTATAGTCGCAGCCTAGGGGACAAGTCACCTTAATTTGTTTGACCGCCTCTGGAAACTGAGGATTTTAAATAAATTAGGGAAACGCCAAAGTCGTTGTTAAACGAGTGAGTGAGCCATGTGTTGAGTACCCGGTTACATTACTTTTCTTCCCCCTACCTTAGGCCTACCTAGCCTATCATAGGCTAGAGAGGCGCATTATGACCTTACAGTTGACGCGCCCGTCCCCGTTTACCAACTTAACTTTAAAAAACTATTATTTATGCGAATATAATTATCAAACTTAAATGCAAATGTTCCCGGGTACTCACCACATGACTCGCTCACTCGTCTAACTACGACTTTGGCGTTTCCCTAGTCTAGTTGGCTAAAGCGCCCTTGTAGCCGAAATGTGGGAGACGTGGGTTCAATCCCCTGGTCGGGAAAGATTTTGTAATTTCTAGATTGTATTTCAAAAATAATTAAACATGTTTTGAAATGCATATAACGCAGTGTAGTCCATCATCTGTGGCAATAGGGCCTACTATGGTAAACATAGCCAGTACGAAATACGTGAAAATATTGCAAGGTTTACTCAATCTACGAGCGGAATTTGGGGGTACCTTGACGTCCAACATTCGACTGACCTTGCATGGGCACGGCATTTCACAGCCAGGCGAAAAACAAACAAAAAATATCTTTTCAAAATCTAAAACATTGTCGTTAGAATAATTTCCAAACATTGTAAGTCTATTTTTTAGTTTATTATTTCTTGTAGGTTTAAATCGCAATGAATCTTGCTGATTTTGTTAACAGTTCTCAATAAACTCGTACCAGATGTCTGTTTAAAATTTCAGCGCAATCTGTTCAGCGATTCGGCTGATTTTCAACGTACACACACACACACACACACGCACGCACGCAGAAAAACAATTAGGGCCGTTTAAGTCGAATGGAAATCACTACGTTCGCTACGCTCACTCGTTCAATTAGTTGGCGCAATTTGCTAGATGTGCGATTATGAACATTTAAGTTTCATTTCGATACGGGTTGTGAATTTCCAGCTTAACATAGGTTCAAAAACATTTAATTTCTAAAACATACTTTCTGCTTTGATTATATGAGCATGTTTAATCCAAAATCTCCGTCAAACCGTAGATTACTGTTCATTCACGTATTTCAATGATTTCGATGAAATGAATGTAGTTGGGGAAGGCTTTTAAACATAGGTATACACTTTAGTGGGAACCAGATTGTATCTGACAGACTTAAGCAAAGAAAATGTTGACGATTAAAATCTCCCCTGCGTAGAATAACTAACAACGTTTAAGCCGGAAATTCTAGCTTTTTTAATAAGATACGGAATGAATGGAGAATATCAGTGACTGCTTGGAGTTGAATTCGTAAGCAGAATGCACGCTTACTCGGTTGCATCGTCTCGTCGGTTTGAACAAGTATTTGGGATCTATAACATTTAAACATTTAAACATGTGTTTTAGTTTTATTTATTATTTATTTATTTTGAATAGGGAACACCCGCCTAACTCGTTGGACACGATTTTACCCGTGGGTGGAGCCATAATCCAGAATTGTATCCAGCTTGATTGATCGGTTATTGTTCTCTCGTCGATGGTGACTTCGTCTACAGGGGTGGCTTGGTCTGCTCCCTCGCTAAAAATCAGTTCTGTGACCGAGTGCGTTGACTCGAAATACGAATTTATTTATTTATTTTATTTAAAAGGATTATTCAGGGGACATCTCAAATCGAAAATGATAAAAAGAAAAACAGTCTATTGCTGAGACAATAATTACAAGGGTTCAAGAGTCAATGATTTTATCAATCTGATACTGGTTGCAGAAAGATTCCTAAAAAGTATCTGATTTTACAGTAATATACTTTTAAAACAATGCACCTCTTAAATAAAACTCTTTTCAAAGACTGTTATTAATCCCTTGGCTTAACGAACAACTTGTTCGCTGCCCTAAATAATGGAGTTTATAACTCTTCTTTGGTATATATTCCACAGAGGATACCACCTACAGACCGACAGGGACAGACATACATAGCCCTACATAAACTCTGCGGGACCCCGGTAGCCTGGTAGCGTTCAGTTTATCAGCGGAAGTAGCTGCTGAATCTGACAGTCAATGATTTACGTATTGAAAATGTAGCGTGTCGGTGTCCATCGTTATATTTACATTTACCATTATTATGTAAAAAAACAGTGCTTGTTAAGTAAAGTCAAAGTTATATCAGTCAAAGCATACATTATAAAGTACGGATGATATTATCGTTGTCAACACTAAACACAAGATAACAGCCATTTACATTAGGCTGAGTAACGACCTAAATACGAGTAAATTGAAAGGCAACGACATTATCACTGACGCATTAGCCATCATTAATCCTTTCCTTTCATACTCGCTGTCGGTATGTAGTTTAAGTGTGGGCGCCATACTGAACTTGCTAACAAAAATATTTTCTTAATAGGAAAACTTTTTCAGTGTGTCAGTTTATATTTTAGGAAGTTTGAGTATATTTGCAACTAGCTAGTTTTGTATCGTACGTAAACATTTTATATTTCTCTTTCTATTGAACGTTGTGGGCGATGACAAAATTGAAATTCAATACAACGGTTCATACAATGATACGCGCATGTAAAGTTCGCGAAAGTATTCCATTTAAAAGTGCGCTATCAAAATATAATGTAAAACATCTGTTTTTACTGTCTATTGTTTTAATCATTTTTTGATGATGGTTATTATAAATTATAATATACAAGCAGCACAACAACATAATGCCAGTGTGCACTTGGGGTTAAACGTACTTTAAACTTTAAAGCATAAAGTTTATTTTAAACGGAAGTCTTTTTCAAGCATAAAAGGCACAACACAGTTTATACACCCACAACATAGTAATTTAGTTTTGGAGTTTAACTCGATAATTTTTTGGAAATCAATCCATAAATTACAAAATCATCTCAGCGGAGTATCGAACCCCGGACTCCCAATTGCCGGTCGGGCGTTTATGACCCCTAAGCTACAGATACCGAGGCTCGATACCCCGCTGGGATGGATTTTGTAATTTCTGGATTGATTTCCAAAAAATCAATTAAACATACGAGAGTGTTTCCCGATTAATAAAACTGAGAAAAAACTCGATAAATTATTGATAGTGGAAGTATACACAATGAATCACAAGTAAAAATGCGCAACACACAGTAAAGTTCTTCATTTTCCTCTCATTAAGTTTTAGCTTAGGTTCGCCTCGGCAGGTCCCATTCAATCGACTTCTAGGGCAAATGAGAGTCGAGCTCGTCCGCTTGGCATGAAAATTACCGATATCGGACTTCTTTGGTTGAACCTCATTTTCTAAAGGTTAATTTCCAGAATACAAGATTGCATCTTCAAAACTTCGGATGCTGTTGTCTGCGTTTACTATACTACATCGACAACCAGGTAGATGGGTTTGCGTTAGAAAATGAGCTGCTAATTAAAATATCTAAAGGTTTCTACTCCTGGCATTTGAGATACTGGTCGACTTTTAGGTCAATAGGGAGTATATTTTACATGTTTTCCAATTGTGATTTTTGTGTATAAATAAATAAAGTCTACCCACTCAGTCACAGAACTGATTTTCAGTGGGGGATATTACATTTAGAGCCGACCAAGCCAACCCTGTAGGCGCCGACACCATCGACGAGCGAACCAACTACACACTGGCATATTTAAGTAGAAAACACTGATCAATCATTAATGTACTCTCTCTACGACATTACAGAGTACCTAACAAGTGAATTGAGATTTAAAAAATTGATTTTCTCGTTATATAGTAGTGCCAAAAAATTAAGTTAACGAAGGCTATAAAGTTTATTGTTTGTGAGTTGTACTTCTCGTTAAAGTTTTATGAGATTGAAACTTTTCCATTGAAAGCAAATCGTGTATCGAAACAAAACTCATCTCAGCTATGTTTTACAAAAACAAGTTTCATCATTTCCTAGACAAACTCATTATAAACTATCGGTGAAGGCTGAAAAAGATGAACTGAACGAAGTTTACCCACAGTCTAAGTAGGTGAAGTATAGTAACTTTAAATAAACCAATCTTAACGAGAAAGTAATTTATTACAAATTTACAATACCTGGCTTATCAGATAAACAAAAACAAATGGTGTTAGGAAATAACGAGACAATTTATTTTACGATTGTTGAATTCATTCTTGGAAACATGGTTACAAGCTGCTTATAACCTGACATCTCCGACGCTTAAATAACATTGTTTCTCTGCATGAGAGAAATTTCTCATGACAAGAAAAGTTATCAAGAATAATGCATGCGTTTCAGAAACCCAATAGCCTTGAAAATCGTGTTAATTTATTCGCTTATCTTGTAAAGTCAAGGACGGGCGTAAATGAAAGTTGGAACATGAAACGTCGTTAGTATATAATCTCTTTTGCACTAACCTCATTACTTTGCAGAATCCATTCTACATATCGATCAATATCTAACCTATGTAGATGAGTTACAAAGCTCAGGAGCCGTATTGTGTAGGAATATACTTCTAGATGAAATGTTACAAAGAATACGATTTTAGCGTAAGTAAATTACAGTAGTCCGCTGGATAACATAATTATTTGCTTAATAGGCTTCAAACGGCTAGTGTAACGGCTTCGTTCTCTTCGACGTCTGCTCGTCAGTCCGGGTTAGTGGAGGAATCTATATGAATGTCAAGGTTAAACCGTCTTTTCAGATGGGACGTAAAATTGTTGTGTTTTGTACTTTTCGAAAGGGAGTAGGCTACGTGCCGGTAACGGGTTTCCCCTTCTCTCTTCTATTCATCATACATCCTCATCTATCACCACTCACCGTCTTCGAATAGCCTAAGTGCATTGATATGAGACGTGAAGCAATACAAATCAATTAAGTAATTAATTCTTACATAATGCACTCACATTTGAAAAAAATCTAAAGTAAATAAATAAGTAATCAGTCATCTCTCCACTAGTGTGTGTCTATCAGAACGTTATCATTCAAAATTCAGCTATTATAAATATGAGGACGCATGTATTTTCTGAACATAATATGCACGTGTGTGATGTAGTAATCCAGGGGGCCTATTTACTAACCAAACAAGAATTGTCGATCGAAAGTGATGACAATAGAATAAGTAATACTCGGCACGGTAGCCTTGACATATTTGCGCACCAGATAAGTAAATGTTAGCTCTGAGGCTCTATTCAACAAGTTGTCACTGTCAATCGACAAGTTGTAACATGCGTTGTTGTTTTTACAAAGTTGTCGCAAGAGTTGGTAAATAGACCCCGTGGATCATACACACCTTCATAAATCTTAACATTTGACGCACTTTACGTATTCAAGTTGCATTTGTCATTGTAAATCTCCCAGGAATCTTTTGAACGATGGACTAGTTTAAACCTGGCATGGGCTAAGTATGGACTTACCGGTATCACTTCTTGAGAGTATAATAAACCTACGTGGATTATTCTGCGGACGTACCCGACTTTTAACGCAGTCCTGATTGATGAGGGCTGTTTATGAGAGCCGAAACTTTTGTTTTGCTCTCATTCTTTCAAAATAGAAGTCTCGTGGGAGTCATTTGCGAAATAGGGGTGGTTACGTGCTTGAAGAGTTAATGCGGGTACTAGAAAACATCCCTTGGTTTTCTCTGTAGAATGTAAGCTTGTGGACCTTTTTCGTGCTAATTCTTTAGTTAAATTTGTGTCATGTTGAATGTTGAAATAGTAAATAATAATGTTATTTATTTTATTTATGTATTTATTTATTTAACGTCTATACTATTCAGTTACAAAACTGATTTACAAAGAAAGACAAGTAAATAAATCTAATTACATAGACGCAAACACAACTACATTTAAGTAAATATTTGAAATAGTAATATTACAACAACAATGCATTAAAAAACACAGCAATTTTGGTAAAAAATTCACAAACGATATTACTTATGTTTTTTTTTAAAGTTAGGTAGTATGTATTTAGTTGACAGGATAAAATGTATTTTAACCTTTAACTAAGGCCACTATTTAACACAAAAACGTATTTCTTAGAAGGATTTTCATTAATTTATTTAACTTTAAAATATCAATAATGTGTATTCCCTATTCTATGATGACGATTGCTGTGTCACTCTTTACAAGGCGACTTAAAAGTGCTTTGGTTTATAAATATGTTGAGTAAGCTGTGACAATGGTTGATAATGTCGACCGTTTCCGGTCTCAATTTCGCGCCAAGTAGTTTTCCTCTTAGCGAACGAGAGCCCCCTCGTGGAAATGTAACCTTACCTTCACCAACACGAGCTGCCCTATTAGTGAAACTCGAAGACGGACGGAGTTAAGCTTCCGACGAAATGGCTCATTTGTGTCCATTCCATTAAGGTCTCTATTACTTCCTGCACTAGGAAAACTGCCACTGAGAAAAATGGGGCACTAAAATAACAACAGATCGCCCCGAAGTGGAGAAACGTGGCGCCAAGAACTTGGACGATGACTTTTACTTTACTCACATTACTGCGATAATTGTGAATCGTTGAAATTCCGGTCATGTCTACATTGTCCTTAATAATAAATACGTATCACCTCAAAATGTTTATATGCCATAGTTAAGATAACAAATTTGTATCGATATATCGTCTTCTTATAATCCGCCAACATAAAGATATACGTGATTCAATTCAATTCAATTAATTAAATAAAATTCAATTTTGACGGAGACACATATTTTGCTCCCACGATTATTTGTGTTAAAATGTTATTATTCAACCGTATTAAAAATTATTTTTAAATTCCTTCTTTATAAAAGGGTGCAATTACGGATCGAAATATATCGGTCTTGAATTTAAAACGTCAATCGTATTTTAAACAAAACATCCAATAATCCATTATCTCGTGTTTATAATTGGCCTAGTTAGTATATTTTGTGAACGTTTCACTTTTTTAATTGGCTACTTAAAAAAATTATTGTATATTCCGTTTAAAAACAAATAGACTTTTGGAGGCCAGAAATTGAAAAGTAAAATGCAGTCTTGAAGGTCATTAAGTTTTAGGAACTGTTCATTATTTCTAGTCTTACATCTTTTAGAAACTGCAAAACCCAATAACGGAAATTTATGAACAAATACCAAAACTCTAACTCATAAATTTTATTCACGAAATATGTTTGCACGTCACCATACATAAGAAGAACTAGGATAAAACAAAACACATAAATCAAGAGAGAATAGTGTGAAAGAAATCTAAAAGCGATAGGAAATTCTTGGAAAACCGGACATCTTCCATTATAGAAGATTAACATGCGACGAAATTAGCGACGAATTCAAATTTCATACAAAGTCAGACTTGATGTTACAACTATATAGGTCTGTTCCCAGCCATTGCTCGACTTTGCTCGAAACTTACCTCAAATTACTGTAGAGTAGGCTCAAAATAATATCTCTAGTTGCCTGGTTAGGTTAAGGGTATTACTCTCCGCGTTTTCAGACAAACGCTTTTTGGGACCATGATCTACTCTGATCTATCTAACCAGAAGTTACAATCCAAATAGATAAATTACGTATACAGTTACATTGACATATTATATTTAATGCTTCCAGCAAATTAGGTAGTCATTTTTATGTTTATTTATTCGATATAACATCGAACTAACTCCTCCTCCTAAAAAGATCGCGTAGAAAAACTCATGATCTTTCTGCTCTAGATGATGCTGCTTAATGCTTGATTACATAGAAACGGAAAAGATCTGGCGAGACATTTCGTGATCTAAGTATCTCCGAGTAGGTAGTGACCAGCGGACACACCTTACGAGTTATATATATAGTCTATCTATCGTTGCATCTGCTACCCGGCACTTCCACCAAAATTAAAAATTTAATATATCCAGCTACATTATTGCAACTTTCACTATACTATTGATAACAATATTATCTGTGATAATAAGTATTGTTTTAATTCTTATTGCTTCTTAACATTCCTTGCTTTAACTTAGCACGACGTGTATAAATAAATATATCTAATAAAAAAATAACCACGTTGCAAATTGTGCCATAACTGCCTCCAGAGTGCCATAACTGTCTCCAGAGTGCCATAACTGTCTCAAGAGTGCAATTTTCTTTCAATCAATGCAGGAGTTGAGAGTACCTGTCGCAAGTTTTATCGTGAGTCGATCCAATCATTAATCATTTTGCCATATGCGTCAGTAAAAGCGTGAACAAAGAACATAAACGAACTCTTTCAAATTATCAATATTATTTCACATGATTCTTTATTATGAGAACCTGACACTTGTTAATGACTTTTAGTCACTTACATTCTATCAAAGTTAGAACTTTTTTTCCACCGTCGCTTGTAGAAAGTTTTTGGGTCTGCCTAAAAAAAGACGGTTCCCCAACATGCTAACACAATATCAATATTTCAGAAGCGCGAGAGAGTGAAAGAGAGTATGAGAAATATCGCTCGTTCTTCCAGGAACAATATTAACGAGCTTATAACGCAGGGCGTTTGAAAAGCAAACACGAGTTTTAACTAGATCTTGTGAGGTTAAACGCATGGCGCAATTTTTCCTACCGTACGCTTCTAAAGTAAAAAGTTCGTACTATCATAACCGGGTTTGTTTAACAAACATGACTTTTCACGCCACGTATGTAGGTTACCAGCAACAGTATATTTGTCATTGCCTTTAATTGTAGATATAATTAAATATAATAATTCAATGAACCTATTAGTGGTGTTCATTTTTTCCATTTTATGGTGTTTACATTTATGTTGCATTACACGCAGGTACACACCTTGTTTGTTTGTTTGAACTTACGTGTTATTTTAATAAATTAGTCCATCCACTCGGTCACAGCATTGATTTTCAGTTATGTATTGGCGAGGGGGAATATTTTATGTGGTTTGATACTTGTAATGATTAAAACTCTTCGGAAGACCGGCTAAATAAAGCAATGGGCGTAGATGTAGACATTTGACTAGGTAGAATGATTAGAAAATATTCACCCAACTCGTTATATAAACTTAAGCATAGATTAAATCACTTTAAATTGAACAAATTGTGAAAAAATTAAATAAAAGTAAGGTAACATTTTGTTTATTGTATGGTAAGTTGTTTATTGTTTTGGCACAGTTAATTGTCAAGTGAAGGTAAACATACATTCAATTCAACTGAATTTACGTATGTTGCTAGTTTAAGGTAATGAGTTTGAAGAGCCATTTACTTAAACAATAGTTCATTCAAATTGGGGGTAATTTTCCTTAAACCACATGAAAATGTCTATAACGCTCGTTGGCAAAGTGCTCATCCATTGTGTGTTTAGGCCGTCTAGTTTAAACAATGGTTATTATGGGCTACATCTCGTCATTATACTATGTGCAAATGAGCACACAAAAGCCAGCCACGGCTGTGTCAGAAACTTCACACCAACTGGAAAGTAGCTTTGTTCCCCACACCTGGTAGTTTCCATCACAAAACATTCCCCTGGACGGATATTCTGAGGTGTAAAACTAACAACTACTAATTGAATTGTCCCTGGTCTGGCTATGTAGACTGAAATGCTTCCAGGAAACTTACTGCCTTTCTATTCGTTTCAATTAACAAAATCTAACAAATGCCTATAAACTTGTGGTGCATGAACATGCAATACTTCTATCCTCGAAAGTATATTTTAAAATTCAATTAAGCCTTGATTCGTGGTGAGTATCATTGGAAACTTATTTAAATCAAAACATTTGTAAGATTCATAATCTAACTTTTATTTCAACATTTGGAAAAAAATGTATCCGTCGCTATTTCCAAACTAATGCTCAGGTTGGGGGGAGCGTTATCTCTATTTACTCAGTCTAGTTTGACCTTCCCAGCTATCGGTTAGCCAGACCTGACACAACTTCTTCAGCCTCCTCTTTATCTGACAACACTTCCAATATCCTGCTGCTTTTTTACCAAATCTCTCCATTTCGTCCGATCTTTCCACAATCTTCCCCATTCTAACTCCACCCAATACACATCTCACTCTTTTTATGTTTGTTTACATTTGTTTACATATAATACACGGTGAAAACTATTTTAAATAATATTATACACTATCAAACCTGTACTGCTGTATACATATTAGTATGTGTCCTCAAATAAAAAATAAATAAAAAAAACAATTTGTAGGTATCAAAAGTATCGTAAGACACAAAATTGCTCTTCAAATGTAGGAAAGTACGAAGTAGGCTTGTTTCATCGGATCACACACTGTCTGGGCGAAGGATTAAAAGGAATTCTAAGCCGTTTTCTGTTTTCTAGTTTTAAAATTTAAATGTATTATTTACACCAGAACTTGTTGTGCACTTTATTCTCCATGAGAGGTAAGTTTGTAACACACTTATTTAAGTGATACTTTAAAAACAATTTATTTACTGATACGTTATTGTAATTAAATAAGTTAATAACCATATTAATAAATTTGTATCAATTCGACATTTTACACTTAAAAATTCCTATCAATAACTGTGATTGCAGTAAATAATGTGCACTCACTTGAGGTAAAACTAAAATATTAAATTATACAAAGTTTCATTTCGGTATCAATGTTCTTTTACAATTTGACGAATATTAATTGTACTTTGTGATATATACCTTCGGCTTTGAGCACGTATTATCTAACGTAAAATGCACAAACTGTTATACCAACCGCTTGAAAGTCTCACATCATTATAAAATCCCCCCTATGAAATAGTCACTCGGGTAATGAAATGAACGCCACTCATATTGAGTGATATTACCCTCATAGAATTGTAATTGACATGCGTGAACGCATTACGATTAAAAATGGATATTCGGGTGAGCCGTCTCGGGATACGTTCTCACTTTAGGAAGTAATTTTGAAATAACTGTGTTATACATTAACGGATCGCTAAATTATGAATGAGTTTTTAATGAAAATACGCTCTTTTTAATGCGAATGCGCCAAAGGGAGGGTTTTAAATTCCAAACTTGGCGTCCTGTGGGCCTCAGCTTAAACCCAAACCTAGGGTAAAGGTATTATTAACATTCATTTTAGATCGGGTTACTGAGACGCTCGTTAGAACCTTAATACAATATTCTTAATTGTCAAAACTTAATAATTATGGATTTCTTATTGAATGCTAACATCCGCCGGTCAAAATGTAACCGAAAAAAGTGATAAATTAAGGTTCTAAAAATTTGAGTGAGAAGCAGCCCAGCAAACACAAATTCTTAATTTGGCATCCAAACGGCACCCACTTTTTATTAATGTGGGTGACGTATTGTCAACACAGCAAGTTACCGAAACGCTGAATTTATGGCCCCTTTGATGTTAACAATACAGTAGCAGAACATGGCAACAAACTGTCACCAAAATGCTATCCGATCAGCAGCCAAGTGGCACATGCAACGACATGCAATTCCCAATCTCGTCACTAGAACGGCACTCTTTCGGCAACGTATCATCCGTAGCGCGATCCAGGAGCAAAATATGTAACTATAAAAACAAAACAAAAAAGATTGATTGATATAATATCGGTTATATATATAGGTATTTCTTAGTAATTTCTGACACCAGTCGATAGACTGTAGGTGGATACACATCACATATTAATTGCAAGTAATTATAAAGTTTCAAGTTACGTGTCTCGAACTCGATCCAGCAGGGACTCTCCATCTGTAAGCCAAGCCTTTAACCGTTGCGCCACGACGAAGCTTGAACGTGAGTGGGCATAATCACCTATAGATACAACAGCAAATCGACTTGACTGAATTGTAGTTATTGTGCGCTTGCTCTGTGGCCTATCTGTATCGCCTTTTAACTATTTTGGATGTGTTATGTTCAGTATATTATTATACTAATGGTGTACAGTATATTTTTATTGTGGGTACAGTAAATAATATTATTCCATGTGAGTTCTGTTTTAAAGCGCATGTTCGAAATTTTGTTCTTGTTGTTGATATAGGTCGGGGCGGGTGCATCTGCATAAATAAATTATGGGCTGTCCGATGCGATGCTGGATGATACGTATTAAAGACAACGGTACTAAGTCTATTGCCATATGCAACCAAAATTAAATGACTTCATGAGAGATCTTCATATCTTTTGTCTCCGTTGGTAAAAAGTGAAACTTGTCTTCTCTCTACACGTTGTTGCAATTTTCAATTTAACTGCATTACAAGAGAAAATGTTAGCAGGCCAAAAAAGCTACAGAACTATCTGCTTAAACAATTCAATGGTGGTACGCTTGTGGCTCCGTGGCGGTAACCGAAAATTAATAATGTATTCATTATCATGGTGCTTGGATAATGGATATAATACATACAACTCGTGTTGAAAGATCTTTATGGTCTAGATTGATTTGATTTCAGTAATAATTCCAACATGCTTTTTTGTTTCACTGGCTAAAATTAGCAAATTATATTGCCTTACTGTATTGTACATGTATACAAGCATACACAATATAAATGGTTCCAATATACATATACTAAACAGCAATTAATAACAAAACGTGAACACCAAATGAGCATGAATATAATAAAACATCTCTCTTGTTTCTTTATAGGGAACCTAAGTTTTGAAGGCGGGAAAGAAATTGGTTCTCTCTGGTCTCAGCGCCCATAAGAATTAGCATGGTACGAAAATGTAACTCGCCGTATCTTTTGACTCGCGCAAAAGAAATCTAAACCAATGACATCACAAGATGCATAATTCTGTGAAGAAGATGATGGCATTCTACTTTGCTCGATGACGCTTCCTAAATTCAAACTATTATGAGTTTAATGGACCCATGTTTGCGCGCTGTCGCAAATGTACTCTGACTGAGCGGCAACCTAAGCGAGACTCAGCCACGTTGTGTGCAGCTGTGGCATCCTCGCATACCACTCGCCTGTCCATGGTTGCTAAATGTCCTTTTCATTCAAGATTTTGTTGGCACATTAAAGGATATTTTATTAGTAATGTATAATCTAGTACAACCCAGTGACCTCACAGTAGCCACAAAGCAAGTCGGATACCAAATGTTATGCTGATGCCACGGACAAAATGTTTTTACGTGCTTTTTCATGAGCAGTTTGGAAGGTTTGGCAACAGTGTAAATGTAGAGTTCACTTCGACTCAAAACAAATGTCATTAAAATTTGTGATAGAGCAGAGTTATGTATATCCACGCAAAGAGGAAAGATTATAGTTTCTTACAGTATGAATATTATTCCGGTCCGTGATCGGGTTCTCGCGCTATCGCTTACGAAACATTTAGCACGGGTTAATCGCCTATACCACGCTGACCGGAGAGAACCAGACAACGCCCACTTAGGTTCCCTATATAATAAAAGTTATAGTATGCCATTTGAGTGCCGTATTAAGGTCCAAAGGGCAGACTGTACGGCAGTAAAAGGGTATCGGTTTGGTAGACAATTGACAGTGCCCGATCGGTAACAATCTGGTGCCGGTTATTAATACAAGAATTCATGCAACGCAAGGGGAAAAGCAGATAACGGAACGGTGACGAGACGGCAATCATGAAAACACGCGAAACGGCACACGGCAGTAAATTGACATGTGTGGTAACAAACCGGCACCGATTAGTTACAAAAGTGAATTTGTGTGTTTGCTGGGAGGTCATATCTAGGAAGAAAAGAAGGTAGGCCGTTGGGGGTGGGGGGTGGGGGGTAATTGGAACGCAAAAGCAATTCCCGTAACACGTTGTTTAATTAAAAAAAATAATGTTTATTTTACAATTTTGAAATTTGAAACGCTAGTAAAATTCTACCTTTTTTAAGAACGAGCTTAAATATTCGGCACAAACGAGTTCGGCGCTCGAGGCGTGTTAGCATCATTATAGGCTAATTCATCTGATGATCTGAAGTACTATGTTTGCTAACTTGTTTACTATAACAAAACTAGTATGCAAGATAAACAAAATTAAGAGTTTGATTAAATAATTACGTATTGATCACATGACGGCAAACTGTTTTACAAATTACAAACGACAGAAAAAATAATATTTAATATGTGATTACTTTTGTGAAGCCTTTTATGCTCTATCGATGTACAAGATACTATTTCTGGGTGAAGGCCACGAACACGTTATATATATATTTTTTTAAACTCTTGTTGTTTTAATTTTAAATCCTATTATAATACTTTCTTTATATTATGATGTTCGTGATCTACACCCAGAAAATAGCTTTACTGTATAGGTACAATAGTATTGTTCTAATAAACATTACTTAAAAGTTATTCTTAATAGTTATATGTAGGTGTAAATATAAGAATGAAGGTGATACCATCATTTTACTTTTACTACAACTTCGACTAGACCTAAGAACGGTATCTTCACATGGCAGGCTGCCTGTGATTTAGTGCGAAACACATCTCTGCCTTGTGGTCTCCCAATAAACAACAGAGCAAACACTCCGTTGAGGGAGTTTATGTGTAGAGTATTTGAGTCTTAGGGCCTTAGGGTCCATTCCATGTCGAGACTCGTGCCGTTATATGGCCTACAGGGATTAGCACGTCGCGATAGCTGGGAGGGTGGGAATGTGGTGTAAATACGATGAAGGGGAAGGACATTTCCGAACACTCTTATCTTACATTCCCATTATGTGGTTTACACATCGAAAATAACAAACACAATTAACAGGAATTATAGAGATATAAAATTAATTAGAATATGTTTAAAATGGTGACGGCTACTCTTTTGGTGTTGAGATAAAGCAAAACCACATTATCCCTACGACTTAATTGATAATGTTTAATATCACTTGCATTATTGTTACACCAGTGATTTTCAGGGAAAAGAGGTTACGGGCATCATTTAAGGAAATTAAAAACTGTAATTTTCTCTCATTCTTGATTTGCTTCAACAAAACGTCTGATTCTCGCTTAAAGCCTGTTTAAGACGGTCCAATTTTTTTCCAACTCCTTAAATTCAAGCACAAAAGATAACCAATTAAATGGATGCACCGTTTTGTTTTTTAATCTCTGTATTATTCTTTTTTTTTTATCTTGAATTCAAAATAGTCTAAAACATGTTTAAGTATGCTTATTTCCTGTCACAACGAACCGGGTCGAACTACTTTCAAAATGTATATAATATGAATAAATTATACGCTCGGTGCAGGAGATTCGCACAGTTGGAATGCACATGAATTTACAAATCCCACAAAAATACTTGTCTGGAATATATTTTCCTGTATGTATTTCAGTTTACAGCTGTCAGCCGGTAGACAAGTAACCACGGGTTTCCCATATTTCATTCTGGACGCTCACCCTGTAGTTCTGAGCAGGCTTAGTAGCTATTTCTAGGTCTACAGTCGAGCTCTTTACTCCAATCAAATTACAACTAACGAATCAATTTCGGCCGAAATACGAACACGAGAAACCATAGCAACGGCATTCTCGTAACATTTTCCATTGGACAACAGGAGGGGCCGTATATTCCCTTCAGAGTCACTGTCAGATTAATAATGCGGACATCAAAATGTTGAAAGCGGGTAAAGTTTTGTTTGAGCGTACAAGAGAAGGTATTCATTTTACTTTATAACGTTTTTAATTATTTGTATGAGCATTGAAGACACCAAGAAATGTGAGCTGGCCACCAAAAATAATAAATGGTTTCTTGCCTTATTTTTAATTAAAAACTACTGTTGTGGTCAATAATAATATAAAAAAAGTTAAGTTTATGGTTACATGATATTATATCAACAATGGAATATTATATTGAATATGTGAAGCTGGACAATTACCGACTTTACGGTTATTTTTCATGTGTTGTATACATTTTACTGGAAAGTATTTTTAGCTATTTTTTTAGTGGGCTCGTAATAAACTAGGCAAAAATATCAACGGATAGAAAAAATATAATTATTATTCATCTATCTTTATTTGTATGTATATTTATATGTATGTGTGTATAGTGCTTGACTCTGCGTGCGTGCTATATGATTTAAGTGTTACGTATGAGTGATTTTGTTATTTTCATTTTCTTATAATAAAGGTTTCTTTGTACTTTGTTCGTCAGGTTTCCATCTTGCAATTTGTAAAACGAACAACAATGTTTTAAAAGTCAACAAGCACGCTTTGTCTTAGCGTAACCAGAGTCGATAAAGAAGTTTCCCCGTTGGGGAGGTCCTCCAACTCCCTATACCGCCCTGGGTTAAATAAAAAGTCGGTTTTTGGCGTTGGGAATCTAACGTTCCGCGCGACTCTGTGTGACGATTGATGGAACTACTTCAATAAAACTACGTCACTTTTCTACTAGAGTAGGAATCACACAACTTTGAATGACCTTTTGACACTGTTCGGCGGCCATTTTTCATGTGAACCACTTGAACAAAATTGGAGGTCTAATTGAAAATGTACTTTTAAAAAAATTAATGAATTATACACGGTGCATTATTAATAAAAATACTAAATTATTGTTTAAAAGATTAATTTAATGTAATCTGGACGATAACATTCATTGAAAAGTAATAAATAACAAAACAAATGTCAAGTCGTTATTCGTTTTCACAGTTGACAACAATGGTTTTATTTTATTGACCAATGAGCGATCTTCCCAATACCACTTTCATACAATCAGCTAAAAATATTACTAAAGGCCTGCACAGAACAGATAGGCCCTGGATAGGCCCTAGCCTACGTCTTCTGCTATAATCTTGTTTCTGATTCTGACTAGGCTAATTTCTTTACTTGGTTGCTCTTCTGAGTTCTGGGCTTGACTATTTATTAATTAATAATATTTTAATGTTATGTATAGGCATAGCCTAAGTATTGATTAATTGAGTAGGTCTATCAATTGTCTGATGTTGAAGTAAATAGGGCCCGCGGGAAAAACACAGTCTAGTAAGCCAACCAATTAGGTAGGGCCTAGGTACCTAAACAGTAGGACCTAAATACGTACAAGACAACGGTTATAGGCATAAGGCTTTTAGAAAAAAAATACTTTTAATATTCCTTTTGGGGGGTAGGGCTATAAATACTAGGCCTAGGCCTAGGCTACACTACCTGAGTTGGGCCGATGCTAGGCTACGCGTAGCCTTAGGCTAGGCCTAGTTTCCCCAAATTGAACAAATATCACAAGAATTTCCCTGTTTTATCAATGTAGGACTAGATCTAGCTAGCCTAGGCTGCATCATAGATAGGCTGCATATTAAAGCAAGGCCTAGGCTTTTGCCCCCCCCCCCCCCCCCAACGAGAAATTGCATAGGCTAGGCCTGGCCCTAGGCTAGGCTAGAACAAAGTGTATAATAGTATCCTTGCCCTAGGGCCTAGTTCAATTTTAATGCAAATAGAATTGTGTTGATTAAAATAAAATAATAATATAAGACAAAGAATTTTAATATCCAAAACAACTCAGTGACAAAACATAACACGCAATGACAGTATCCTAATGAAACATAACCTCCAACGTTTGGAATGGTGGTCTGTTGACATACACCTAGTTCGTCACCTCGCCACACGCACGCAGCGCACGGAGTAGAAAAATGATGCTAGCAATTTTATTTCTCCTGTGTTGGTTATGCCGATTTAAACAAATGCAACTTTGAAGGTCGTTCAATCTTGGCTGAATCCTACTCTAGTAGTTAACAGTCGATGACGACAAATGGCGAAAACGTCAAAATATTAAATACGATCGAATGTTGGCGAATGTTTTGGCATAAAGCAAACTCTCTTTATTAAGGCTATTCCACCGCGTTTTTTTATTTTCCAAAATATGCTACTAAGTCAAAATATAGTGAATGGCTTTGAAACATGGCTATTTTAGAAAATCAAAAATATTTTTTCCAAATTTTTCTGATCCGGTACACGGCCAATATAGCCACCTCAAAATAATTTCAAACTTCAATTCGCCAGGGCACACCATTCAACGTACGGTGTTGTGCTTTTAATTTTTAAATGTTTTTCTATGGACTGACTGAGAGAAAACAGATTTATTTTAACAATTGTCTTTCCAGCGAATTTTTTCGTTTGGAGGTATTTTTTTACCGATTTGTACCGCCAAACGAAAAAATTCGCAGGAAAGACAATTGTTAAAATAAATCTGTTTTCTCTCAGTCAGTCCAAAGAAAAACAGTTGAAAATTAATGTCACGAAAGCACAACACCCTACGTTGAATGGTGTGCCCTGGCGAATTGAAGTTTGAAATTATTTTGAGGTGGCTATATTGGCCGTGTACCGGATCAGAAAAATTTGGAAAAAATATTTTTGATTTTCTAAAATAGCCATGTTTCAAAGCCATTCACTATATTTTGACTTAGTAGCATATTTTGGAAAATAGAAAAACGCGGTGGAATAGCCTTAATGATGAAATTTCTGATGGAGTAGACCTAAGCTTAGGACCTAGGCCGACAATATGTATTTTTCAAGATTTCGATTTGAGTGCCAAAGGCGTACTTACGTCTGAAAACTGTATTGTGGCCTTGGGCCTAGGCTACACTTACGTCCGTTAGGCTTGAACAAGGCATATCTTAAATTATTTCGCACGAAAATGTCAGTGACGCCTGCGCAACACTTTATAGTACAATAATAAATCAAAAGTAAATCGTTTTAAAAGACTAGGGCCCAGGGCTAATATGATTGAAATAAAATTGAAGTTTGACGTTTCGTCTGTTGTTTGTTGATTTCAGCGTCACTGCACATCGATCATCTACTGACCGTATTTAGCGTGCAGTGCTTTTATTAGTTTCACATTGGAGCCGCTCTCAGCGCGCAGGACGTTAGATTCCGTTTTGACTTGGGAGTAAGGGGACCTCCCCAAAGGGGAAACTTCTTTATCGACTCTGGCGTAACTAACAACTCTACGTAGTATGCTATTTCGTACATGCACAGCGTCTTTGTAAGACCTGTGGCTTTAGGTAAAGGCATAAAGAACATGCTGGTGATCAGTTTCGATGGGGTGGAAACTGGAAACTTTACTTAACGCCACCGAAGGATATATGAATTGTGGTGAAAACCAGCGAAAGTAAGATATTAAGTCGATGAAAGTAATTATTTCCAAGATTTATTGGGTTTTATTTTAGTTGGGATGAGTAAAACAACGTTCCTTTGTTTTCATCACTTAAAACTTCTTGCGGGAATAGAAAGAGAGAAGTTTGTGCGAGGCAAAGCGTTTAGCACGTCTGCGCCGAAGTCTCAGAGTTCTAAGTGCTTTGGGCGAGTGCTTGCAACCGCAGCTGCACTTAGGACGAGCCATGCTGTAACCACGTATTACCTTCTTTAGATGGCAGACCATTGTTGTCACCTCTCAATGACAGCCAAGATGGGCGTTTATTTACAGGGAATTATGTGAACATTTCCTATCAAACCGTCTTCAAAATTTTTGAATTTAATTTTGGTTCTATGCGAGTCCTATTCCAAATGTGTTTATGTATTTAAACACAAGAATATTAATTGATTTTCTTATTTTGCTTTTAAAATTTGATAATCACTTCCTTTTCACAGTGTAACGTAAACATATGTTAAACATATAATAAATGTTCATATTTAGAATCGTGTTCACCTAGCACTTGCTATATTTAAAAGGCAATGACATAGGGTTTGTTTTAGTCGGCAAGAGAGAATGTTAAATTTATGATATTTCTTGATGATGCTTGATAATGATAAATCAAGATTAGGAGTAAGGCGACATCTTACCAAGGGTAAAGAATATCAATAATCCGGCTACTAATTAGATCTTAACTAGAATAAACAATGAAATACCCTCCCAAGTCAATATCCATTATAATTATTAAGGAATATTCGTAATTAAAATGTAATATGAAAGTCTAAAGAATCGCTTCATGTTGATTTAATGCTAATTATTATCTAACATCCGGTTTATTAACTTAGATGAACTGACCCGATTAATCGAGCTAATCGCGAAGATCAAATACTAAATCCAAATATCGACTTAACCTCTCAAAGCCATATAAATTATGATTGTGCAGTAATGTATTCGCGTCGGCCGTTCTCATTGTGAGGTAGTCTTAAGGTTCAATATCTCGTCTTTCGCCTAAAATGTTTCGAAAGTGATAATTCTATCGGACTAGAAGCAGAGTTACGGAACTGGGGGAGGGTAGAGCGTAAGTGATTCACGCGGTAAGCGTCCAAAAGGTTTTCCATGCAGAATGGGGTAAACTCACAAGACAGAAAGTTGGGCTAGCCACTAGAGTAACCGGCCCTAGGCCTTATTAACTTACTGCCTTGATTGAGAACATCCGGCTATTACGACCTCGATAAACCCGTTTGTTATAAGTGCTGGCACAAGTTATGTCATTGCCTGCAGTTACGTTTCATGTATATTACAAAGCCTTGCCATTGAAGTATTACTTCCAAGGTATTAATTAAATCCCACAATTGTAACCGGGTATGCATATTTCCAATAATGGAAGCTTCGCAAACGCTTTTTCAGGCGCGTTGTTAGATGAGCGTAATTGGTGCATGCATGCATGCGGATTTTCTGTTGTTCTGTGAAAAAATCATTACTTAGTCGATTTTTTTTTAAAATTAAAATTAAGTTTCTTCGAAAATTAACTTTAATTTTTTAATTTTTAATTAATCGTAATTTAAAAAAAGAAAAAAATTGTAAAATTGCAATTTTCAAAAGAAATAATTATTCGATTGCGCTCCAATTTCACACGAATATCTTAATTCATAAAATTAAGGTTCTGTGAAAAACATCATTAAAATCGGATAAAGCATATAGGTGTTATAAGTCGAAGAAATTTTTTTAAAAATCGAAAAAAATTGTAAAATTGCGATTTTCATGAAAAATAATTTTCCGATTGCGCTCAAAAACGTGGGAGTTCTAAGTTTAGAGATTTCGAAGGTCTCCATAAAGTTTCATCGCAATTGGAGTATCGGTTTAGCCGGAATCGTGTTAACAAACACACAAAAATACAGAAAAAAGAAAGAAAGAAAGAAAGAAAGAAAGAAAGAAAAACATTCCGGATTTTTTTCTCCAGTGTAGTGAAATGAATCTTCGATTCGCTCGCTACGCTCATCCAATTACTGTACAAACTTTAATTGACCAAATGATATACCATAAACAATAAAAAATACAGAATCATGTTGACATTCATTTTCTCACATCAAACCTTAACAACAACAAAAAATCTAAAAAATTTGCCCAACATCCGGTCAGAGAACATTAATCATACTAGAATATATTCTATTATGAATTATGAAATAAATGATTAACTAATAAGTCAAATTATTACTTACTACAATTCAGAAATTAAAAAAGTCACCCCAACCTCTTTTTTTCTCACTTTTAAAAAAAAATCTGAATTGCAGTAAATAATCTAGGGCGATGGTCGTTCGCCCGCAGCCAAGCGCACGCGACTGCTAGAAGGCGATGACTAACTCGAACCCGTTTTCTCCTACCCGAGTTGGGGGGTTTTCAGCTATCTACACACGCCGTCCCGAAAGATTTACAATCTTGAAACTCGGTATATGACCTGATATGTGGTCCATGACATACCAAAAAAAAATCAGAACTATCCGATAACCCGTTCTGTGTTAAAAAAGTGCGTAAAAGTCGAAGAAAATCTTACGGCTGGCTGGTTGGTTGGTTGGGGGTGGGATTCTGACAGAGAGGAATAAGAGCCTACAGAGAAAACGGTGCATCTTAGAACTATGAAACTTGGACCACACTTAGATGTACCTCAGACTCACATACTTCCGCCGAGAGGCAAGCAATATTTCACCCCCAACACCCCCTAAATCATCCCCTAAAATTAAAATAATTCATAGCTCCAACCCAAAATTGAATTTTTAATCAAATTAGTTATTAAAATTTTGTTCTAATGTGTTTTAACCCAATCGGTCTATTCTCATTATATAAACCACATTTTGTCAACCCCCATCCCTAATAGTTTATATTATTTTTACCTTGATTTCCAGCATTCACCACGAAGGCACCTAATGAGTTATCATCATGAAATTTAACATGATGGTACATAATAATATGAAAAATAATCCGCCGAGAGGCAAGCAATATTCCACCCCCAACATCCCCTAAAATTGGAATAATTCATAACTCTAATCTAAAATTGATGTTTTATTCAAATTAGTTATTAAAGTTATGTTCTAATGTTTTTAACCCAATCGGCCTATTCTCATTTCCTAAACCACATTTTTTCAACCCCCATCCCTATTAGTTTATGTTATTTTTACCTTGATTTCCAGCATTCACCATGAAGGCACATAATGAGTTATCAGCATGAAATTTGGTATGATGGTACATAATAATATGAAACAATAATCCGCCAGGAGGCAAGCGATATTTCACCCCCACTGTTCCCTACCACCCTTAACTTTGGGAAAAACTTTAGGTCGTATTTAATACAATTTGAATATTTTAATTGCTGATTAAAATTATGCGTCATTGTGTTATATTCCGGTCAACAAATCATTCACACAAACACCCAAGACGACATTAACCATAGGCAATTTAATAAAAACATTGTATATTGCCAACTACAGATTGTAAACAAAAAAACAAAAGATGGTAGCTTTTGTTTCTAGACAATCTGTTTTAAAAGGCACTGTATCCACCTTTACACGTATTTCACGCCTTGATATGAAACAAACACCAAAAAGATGTGATATCCCCCCCAAAATACAAAAATTTGTTAAAAACGGTAGCCAAGCTCTCCTTCCAAAGTCTTCGGCTGTGAATGCTGTGAGATATAGAAGTTGAGTCAAGCATTTCATTCTTTCTTCCTAGTTTCGCATTGAAAAGAAGTAAGATCATTTCGCCTGTTGACGAGCGCCAAGCCAATCATTTTCGTGGTAAAAAAAAGTAAAAAATTTAAATATATAAAATAATCGAGGACTCTAAAAAAGTCAATGGCCAAGTAATTTTTTAAATAAAATAAAATTTATAATTAATTAAATTAAAAATTTAGAAAAAATAAAAAATATAATTTTGTTTTATTTAATAACAGAAATTTCAAAACTAAACATCCGACTTGTTTATTTAATTTGTTTTAAATTGTTAAATGTGTCTTTGAAGAGTAATAACTATCTTATTTATAACGTATATTTTAATCTTGTTGCACAATACACATACAATATTAAAGGGACTTTACGTTTAATTGTCAATGGAAAAAGTCCGTGGAAAATCAGAATTAAAAAAAATGTTTCGCAAACGAAATTCCGTTATGTATTGTTTAAATCCCTTGCTGAAAACGTATTGTGAAGTTGGCTGTACTGTTAATTTTTAATATTGCTCTAAGAGTTGCGAACGAAAGGGAGAAAGTTCTTCTGAATGCAGGGCTGAATGAACTTCGAACTTTCCACGCCAGAGAGTGACTCTACCTTAAACAGTCAGTAAATTTATCACCTAGTGCGACAAAACACTGGTGCCACCGTTCCAGCCAAGTAATCTACCGCAACACCCTAGAACAGCGATCGACAGTCAGCCTGCACTCTGGGCAAGTTTCCCAATTGACTTCCACCCCCCACCCCCACCCCCAGAACCAAACAACCAAAGGTTGGATAAAGTTCAGGAACATTTTTTACAGGCCCTAATTTTCAAGTTGTGTTCTTGTGCACGAACCACTTTTTGGCACCATCGGTTTTAATACACTGCTTGCTTTTACGAACCCCCTTCTTTAATCAGCTCTGAATTTACCAAGATTGTGAAAAATAGCAGTCATTCTTTTATGCTACTTGCCTCATCATTTTTTCTATTTTATTTTTTCTATATTTTTTCGACTTATGTTAAAAATTATTTCAATTCATAATTAATTTTTGGGGAAAAAAGATATTTTGTATAATTTTCAAACTACATCTGTGAAAAGCTTCGGAAAACGTTATGCGTGGGTCTGTAGATGAAACTGATTAAAAAAGATCAAACGCACACAAATTCTATGTTTAAAAAAACACGAATTTATTTTCTTTGTTAATAAAAACCCAGAGCAAGCTCTTCGCAAAATTAATGCTACTTTTTATATTAATTAAAAGAGTCTCCATGTATTCTTTGTCAAACAGATTATCCCTCGCTTCGTATATCTCCGTTTCCTCTTGATGTCTCTCAATCATCCCTGCAAATGAGGCTCTGTGTGCTCAGCATTGGGGTATTAATGCGGCCATGAATACGTTAAGATTCCCGAGAGATACGATTCAATGTGGCCGACCCACAAGTCTTGTTTTTGTCCCTGGGTGGAGCTCGCGGGGCCTCGTCGAGTACTCTTAAGCGAACCAAAGACAGGAAACAATAGTGATTGATGGACGCGATAAAATGATGAATGAAACATTTCCGAATCGAATATTTCTCTCCTCGTTCGCTCCACGGATGTCGAGATTAGTTCGTCATTATTATGTATAATGTTTGTCGCCGTGCTAAATTAATACTAGTACCGGAGTGGACGTGAAATATTTCATATCAATCATCTGAACGTGCATTATGCAATCTCGTTGTGTGTTCGTATGCATCTGTTAGTTAGGTATACGCTACACGCGAAGAGCAAATTTGCCGCTGGAGATTAAATTCCCAAACATTCCGGTTCTATTATTCATAAGTTTAATTTTTTTTTAGCAAACAAGTGGGATTTATTTATACATATCATAGAAAAGTTATAACTTTTACTGTTTTTTTTCATTTTAACATGGAGTAAACCGTAAATGTTATTCAGTGGTGAAAATATCAGACAGTCAACGTATCAACCATTCCGATTTCAATACTGCTCCAAATAATTAACTAAATGTTGTTAAGACTTCTATAGTGGAGCTGTGTTTGGACACCAAAAACAATAATAATGCTATAATATAAATATTTCGGTAAAAGTAAATGGATGTGAAATCAAAGATGAAATGGTACCTATATGTGAAATGTATAAAGATTAGTTTCAAAACGAGGTGTTTTGTAACATGATGCGCTATTTTGAAGAAGAAAGAAATTTTTCCATATCTATGTTTGCTGAAACAAACCCTGATACCGCAAGCACCAGAAAACTTAATTTGATTGAAATAGAGACTATCATCATATCGTTTGCTTGTTATTTGTTACTTGAATGCTATTCCAGTTCAGGGGAGTTTTTGTTATTAAACTATGTATATTCATATCGATTCCCTTGTGGTATTACGGACCACTGAATTATTTCAAAAAGCTGAACAACCAAAAATCGAAGATCACCTTTATACATTGACTTGAATAAACCAATTTATAATTTGAGAATAATATTATTCTGATGTTTTCGTGATGCATGCAGAACTGAGACCACACGCAACAAATACACTTCTTGAAATGAAATGGTTTATTGATTGCGTGTACGGCGTCGCTTGGTTAAGCTTTACACACGGGCCTAGAGTAAAATTCAATTTATTGGGCTTAGCGTATTTCTACGCAACGAATGCAGGGCCGTCAAGTTGGACGCTCGTTTCATAAATGATGATGACGTAGTGAGAAGGGAGGGGTTTGTAACGTTCCGTATCCTGCCGTAGTTCAATGTTTGGAACCTCTTGGGAGGGTGATACAATACCATCTTATAGATTGTTCAACCAAGGATTAGGCATTGTAGTGATCGTACTCTATACAAACAAGGAATGAAAGCAACTTAGTACTAGGTTAGAAACAATATATGGAGTTAAACTAAACCAAGACATTGAGGATAGGAATGGACTGGTGGTTTGGAAGATTATCTAGGACTCTCCAACTCGTCAACTGGGTGGTAACTCAGATAAGTACAGTATCCTCCAAAACTAGACAAAGTTGTACATGAAATCAATCTGAATCACACCGCGAATTTCCAAAGAAGAAGGCTGCTATCACTGACAGTAATTAATATTACATTAGAAAACGCTTAAGTCCGCCGCGTTGTTGATGAGCGTAATTGGTGAATTGAGCTGCATGTGTTTTGCGGATTTTCTGTTGTTCTGTGAAAAAATCAGAACTAAGTTGAAGATTTTTTTTAAATTAAATTAAATTAATTAAAAATTAACATTTTTTTTAAATTAATCGTAATTTTAAAAAAGCAAAAAAATCGTAATATTGAAATTTTCATAAGAAATAATTATACGATTGTGTACAAATTTTACACGAATATATTAATTCATAAAATTAAGGTTCTGTGAAAAAATCATTATAATCGGATAAAGCATGTAGGTGTTATAAGTCGAAGAAATTTTTTTAAAAATCGAAAAAAATCGTAAAATTGCGATTTTCAAGAGAAATAATTTTTCGATTGCGCTCAAAACGTGGCAGTTCTTAGTTCAGAGATTTCGAAGGCCTCCATAAAATTTCATCGCAATCGGAGTATCGGTTTAGCCGGAATCGTGTTAACAGACAGACAAAAATACGAAAAAAAAAAAAAAAAAAAAAAAAAAACATTCCGGATTTTTTTTCCAGTGTAGTGAAATGGAATCTTCGCTTCGCTCGCTACGCTCGCTACGCTCATCCAATAATTTTTTGTAGGTCGGGAATGTTGTTCAATTAGAACAAAAATAAGAGTTGGTAACTTTGCAATTTCAGTGGATGTTTTGTTGATTTCAAATTACTTTCTTGATACGCATCTATCTACGCGTATTTCCAGTGACATAACAAGTCATATAAGCATCCCATCCATCCAACCAATAAAAACCAACCATTACATATTACATGGCAGATTATGTAACGCCAAAGCGCACGTTCTTGGCTACGACGGCAGAAAATTGAAATAACACATTCCTGGACGCATTTTTCTTATATAATTTATTTATCTTAAGTTAAAAACAGAGTCTTTGTGTTTAAAATTTCACAACATCCAGGAAACGTCCATTAATAATTAGAGTTTTGAAAGTTCTTGCTTTTCCCTATTGTAAACCTGCAGCCTAGTATGATCATCGAAAATCTTAAAGCCCAGCGTTAAGGAAAAACAAGCGTATAAAAAATGAAAAAAAACTTACTCGGCGTGTGTGAGCCAGAAACGTTTAAGAACATAATCCTCTTTCTGGTTCGAGTTCACAATAAGGCAAAGAAACATCTCGCGTACCAAGTGAATTTATCTTCTTATCTGACAGTGGATGGCGGAGTCACCAGCTATAAATTATATCTCTCGAGGCGAAATAACGTCTTGAATTGTAAGTAATCGTATTTTTCTAGTAATGATCTTTGTTTTTATGCAATTCCGTGCCCGGTACGTGATTCTTATCTAGCGAAAACCGAGCCCGCTTCTTAAAAGACAAAAGCCAAGAAACTTTAACTTTGGAGAATGCTATTTAAACTTAAGTGACCTGGAATGCGCTGAAAATTACTATGTTGTATCATGATTTAAGATGGAATAAAGTTCAAGAATGTTTCTTATAAACTTAGCGTAGAAGAGAATTTCCTTGTTGTTTTAAAAAATCTTATGTCGTGGCAACACAATCGCTTAGCATCATTTAAAAAAGTATGCGTGAATATTTTATCTAGGACACGAAACGCAAACAGCTCATGGGAGACATAACGTAATGGCACAGATTAGGATAATCTCAACTAAGGTAACTCTTGGCCAATTAAGATTCACTTTAAAACAATAAGTTTAGTAGTGCACATGAACTGTCGCAATGCAAATAAACGAATGAAATTACATTTGTAAGCAATTGCGCAAGTGCGCTGCTTTTATTGTTTGGCATACCATAAGAAACAGTTTTTTTAACTGTTTGCATTTTATAGGGCGTGTTTTATAAAACAAGTTATTTTGGTAATACCGTTTATTGATATTTTTAACGTCTCATTGGCGTTTATAATGTTGGCGAGCTAACCAAGAATGCTGTGTAGGCGAAATATTGAAAATACTTTAAGAACTTATTTGTTATTTTATTAGCTAATTTTCTCTTTGTACTCCCCTGGTGTGTGTTTCTCATTAACATTCTCATAATTATGATTGATGCGAAAATCGATTCAGAGTCGCAGCTATTATATTCAACTCTTTAGCATCAAACGTAGCTCAAAAGAACCACTCTAAGCTCCGTAAAGTGAAAGAAATGTGGTATTTATAACCAAGACAGACTGAGTGAGAACTTTTGTGTATTATTTATTGTTTGGTTAGTATTTAACAATATATTATATTAAAATACAATTAATTGGTCGGGTCATTTCGCCGAGTCGAATATGCTTTCATTGCTTTGACGTTTCAGGTTAACTGTGTAGGCTATCCTCAGAAAATAAGAAACTAAATCTAAAAAAACTAACAAAAATATAACCCAAAAACAAAGTAACAGCAAAACAAACAATTACCATGAACATTTAACATAAAAACACTGTAAAAATTGTATTAATTTTTATGAGAGGTCTTCTCACATACACTATGTCACATTGAGAATTTCTGGTACATATAAGATAACTCCGTCAAACTCTACTTTCTAAGGGCTGATCCAGTTCAAACGTCATCAAGCAATAAAAGCATATTCGACGCGGCGAAATGACCAGACCAATTAATTGGATTTATAATTTACCGGGCCGCGAAAGCCTTAAATTTGAAATACATAATATAATAATAAATTCAAATAAAAAGAAACTAATTATAAGAAATGCTTGCATCACAGAGTACCCTCCAATTATTTTTTTATTTTATTCAAAATTCTTCTATTCAATTTCTGTATGAGCTCGTTGACGGGTTTAAGTTGTCGTGCGTGGTTGGGTTAAATATGTCGCGTCGTGCAAGTGGCAACTCGATGCAGACACGAAGATTGAATGATATGCGCTTCATTCTGCGAGGCCAATTGAGACGATAAGCCATCAAGGGTGACAGGTGAATGATAAAGTGCTTCGACGGAAACTCGAAATGAGCCAACACAGAATTTCTTAGCTAGATAGATTTGCCACAGGCAATTGGTAAAGCTTAACATATATGTTGAAAGAACGGTGATAGCTTTATTGCGGGTGCGGAGAAGAAGATTATGTTAAGGGTTGTGGTGGAGTAAATGGGTAATCTGTTAAAAACACGTTATGAATTGAAAGTGAAATAAGTTTAAAGGTTTAGTTCTTGGTTTAGATAATTCAATGAAATATGCTCTCTACTTGTATTTGTCACTATTTGTGGATATCAAATCTAGGTGCCCGTTAGGGCGCCGCAGCCAAGCCGCGGTGCGCTACACACTCAAGCACCTTCACCTTATACACCAAGCAGAGTTGGGGTGATTTCGAGGTGTTACCCAGCCGTCATGTACGTGATGTGAACTTGAAAACTATCACAATCGAGGGGATTTAGGTACCTGACAACACATGCTAAATTTTATTGGGGTACGACCATTCCTTCTTGGTGAAAAAATGGCTTGAAACATGCTCAAAATCACTTTAAGGATGTTAGCTACTCCTACTACTGCTACTACTGCTACTTACATCTAATACGTCGGCCCGCGATTCTGACCAAACGGGTAGGGACTACAACGTTCATATTTTTACATGGACATTAAGGTTATAGTATTATAGTCTCTTTTGAAAAAAAAAGTTGAAAAAGTTTGTTGGAAGGCTTCCAAATAAAGGTTTTAAAATAAGCCTTATACAATCAACAAGTAACCATAGTTACTTGACACTTGTTGACGGTATAAGCAGAGTACGGCGGGAAAGTGCGATACGTAAACAAATGGCGGACATTTTAAATTTTGCTTCTATGTGTGAAATGAGAAAAGTTGTCATTATACTCTCATAAAACAAATCAGAAACCGTCCCTGACCTAGGCCCAGATGTAGAAAATTATTTATAATACAACAGTGTAGGTCTAAAGTTCCATTAGGCTATAGGACTAGATAAAATTATTACTTACATTACATGTTTGGCAAGCCTAGCCAACCCTAGGCCAGCACAACATAGTTCTGTCACACAATACACACAAACACAATGTCGAAGCAAGGTGTCAAAATAATATGCGCTTGCTCATCTGTTTGTTCTTTGTTTACATAATTGCAACAATCAAATCATTTCACGCAACTCGTCTTTCGATTAGCCCGCGTTTATGAAGGCACTGCCATCTAGAATAAATATAGAACTTTTTCCCGAGCTCTTTGCTATACGCATATTTTTTAAAGTGTCAAACGAAAACGACTTCTTTTTTCAAATTGCGTTTCAACAGTCATCTCCCACGAACTCAAGAATTGGGGTCCAGTCCTTATACCGTCGTTATACCATGGTTATACCACCTATACCCAGGATTTTACATGAATCCGGGTCTAGATATTTTACATCCTATATTGTTATTGCTAATACCATAGAAATTAAACCAACTTTGATAAATTATTATATTTTTACTATAATTTTGTAATGGAACTTGAAAAAGTAATGAGATCACACACATAACAAAAACTTGTAGAAATACAGCCAAACCTTACACACTCAAAAGAAATGAGATCTAAAAAAGGGCCAAGCTCATCTACCCTTCCACATTTGCGATTCTTAATTCTAAACGTACAGGGGTCCCATAACCCATCCCGAAAAGCTTGGCAAAATAAAATTTGCATGTTATTACGTTTTAATTAATTAGAAAAAAGAACTTGGATGAACTATTCGTTTAAATTAATAATCGCAAATTCTTTTTTGCCAAGCTTTTTCGAGGTGCTGTTATGGGACACTGTACGTTATGAATTGAAGAATGCGCAAATGTGGAAGGGTAGATGAGCTTGGCCCTTTTTAGATCTCATTTCTTTTGAGTTGGTAAGGTTTGGCTGTATTTCTACAAGTTTTTGTTATGTTTCATTGTTTACTGTGTGTTATGTGAAAGCAAAATTTAAACTCATAAAAGTTAAAAAAATTTGACTCCTCCCTTATCTAATCAAGACCTTGCTGACCCGCACTGCATACAGTTAAATTGAAACATTTATCTCGGGATAGAAAGGGCATACATGCCCAAATTTTTCTTAATTTTAATTTTAAATTGTGAGTATTTGAGTACAAGCATGATTACGGAAGTACCCAAAATATAGAGCGAAGCTATGTTCCGGTGACCAAATTATTTGGTGGAGGTGCCGGGTAGCCAGAATTTTTCTTTTACTTGAAGGGCTACCAAACATTCTAAACTAGGCCAATTGATGTTGAATATTAGTGCCAACTACAAAAACGCCAGCCTTTATGTACTCAAAATTTGAGAGCGAACTATTTCCGGTGACCAAATATTTTGGGGGAGGGCCCGGTACCAGAATTTTCTTTTACTTGAAAGGGACCAAAAATTTTTAAACTAGGGCCAATTGATTGAATATATAACCAACAACAAAAACGCCAGCCTTTATGTACTCAAAATAGAGTGCGAAGGTATGTTCCGGTGACCAAATTATTTGGTGGAGGATCCGGGTAAACAAAATTCTGCTTTTACTTGAAGGGCTACCAAAAATTCTGAACTAGGCCAATCATTGTTGAAGAGAAATCTAAACAAAAACATTCATGGAAGTAGTAGGGCATGGCCGTTTTTATCGTGAGACTTAAACACACGAACAGACAGACGGAATGGATACAAATATGAAAGCTTCACTCTCTAGTAAACAGATATTCATTGTATCCGCTTGTGTATTTAATTCTCTCTCACCTCTAAACTGTCACACTACAATGCTGGTTGCAGTATTAGCTGATTATTAGTTGATGCGTCCGGTTACATGTGACCAGGTACACCTGGTGGTTATGCTACATTAGCGTTGTTCGGTGGATGCTGTTGCTGGCGTGTACACGAACCACCCATGGCGTTCGATTCTGCCTAGCCGGGTGCGTTCAGAACACGATGCCTACATGTTGCGATGCGGTAGCTTCCTGCGGTGGTTTACGTATCCTCGCGTTACGTACAACGTGTCATCCCATGCACAACACAGTAGTTAGTCTATTCGCAGATTCTACGGGCTCGCAGGTGCAGATGTGGATTTTTATTAGGTCCGTAGGCTAGTATGAAAAATAATGAGTAATTCGAATAAAGCTACATATTTTTCAAAATAGTAGCGTTTTTTTAAAATGGGGGGAAATAAAAATTATAATTCGTGGGCGTAATTGAATCAGAAAAACCCTGCTTAAAGGTTTGTAGCTTGGGAAATTTAAAATCGAAAAAAAATGTTGAAAATTTTTTGGCGGGGAAAGAAAGGTTTTAAAATTTAACAAAAAAAAATTTTGAAATTTTTTTGGACATCCTTTTTTGGAATTTTAATTTTTAAATTTTTTTACAAATTGATATACAAATAGTTCAAAATTAATTTTGGAATTGTTTTTCGGACAAGTTCTAAAACCTTTAAGGTCAAATTATATAGCCCTAAAAAAAGTTTTTCTGAAAAAACAGGGTGGGCGAATTTTAGTCAAACTTTCAAAACAAGAGTACAAATGCCTTAATGGGTCATATTTCGTCCCCCTGTTTTTAGGTAAGCCCCAGTAAAGGTGAAAAACTTAAAGGACCCTGGGCTTACAATATTCAAGCAATTTTAAAACCTTCATTCCCCTTTAAATTGTAAAAAGATTATTGTGGGTACAATTGATGGTTTGCCCTTTTAAGTTTTTAAAATTTGCCCGGCAGTAATTGGTGTTAAACCTTAAACTTTTTCCTTTTCCAAAATTAAATCAAATTGTATAAAGGAAGTTTCCAGTTTATTTTTAAAAAAATTTTTGGTTTAAATAATATTACCGTGAAATGTTCCGAACTTAACCCCGGATGGTTTGCCGGGCCCCTTTTAAATTAAATTGATGTTAAATTTTCCACGAGCGAATTGATTTTTTAAAAAGCCCAAACTTTTTTGTCCAAACTAAAATTTAAATTGTTATTAAAGGGGTAGATGTTTCGTAGTAGTGATATTTTTAGTGAATGAATAGTGTTGTGTTTTATTACATATTACCGACAGTGTTGGCCCGAGCGTAAAGCGCGCGACACTGATTCGCGAGGTCCCGTTTTCGAATCCCGTCGAACCCGCAATTCTGACTGAAGTTTTTTTTAAGAGGTTTTCTTCAGTCGTTATGCGAATGCATGGGATTGAGTCCTCTAAAACAGCCCTCAAACATTCCTTTACAATTGCCCTAACTCTGATTACCTAGTTAGGCTCCTGAAGAGGGGTATGGATTGCACCCTGGGCAGGTTTCCCACGAAATATAATTATATTTTATTAAGACAGAGCTAGAAAATGACATGAAATATTTCCATTATTTTATTATGTGGTAATCAATTAGTATTATAAGCCAAGGTGTTTCCATAAAAACGCAGAAAATATACCTTTGTGGTTGGAGTTGTTTATACCAATTCAAAAGGGGCTATTTCCTGACTCGTGCAACAATATACGATCAATAGCGAGTTATTTGTGAAAATGTGACAACTTATCTATAACAGTTACAAGGGCAAACAGTTACTACACTGGCACGCAAATACTTCAACAATGTAACAACTTGTCTATAACAGTAACTACAAGGGCAAACAGTTACTACACTGGCACGCAAATACTTCAACAATGTAACAACTTGTCTATAACAGTTACAAGGGCAAACAGTTACTACACTGGCACGCAAATACTTCAACAATGTAACAACTTGTCTATAACAGTAACTACAAGGGCAAACAGTTACTACACTGGCACGCAAATATGTCAACAATGTAACAACTTGTCTATAACAGTTACAAGGGCAAACAGTTACTACACTGGCACGCAAATATGTCAACAATGTAACAACTTGTCTATAACAGTTACAAGGGCAAACAGTTACTACACTGGCACGCAAATACTTCAACAATGTGACAACTTGTCTATAACAGTTAACTTATTAAATATAACCCCAGGGCAAACAGTTACTACACTGGCACGCAAATACTTCAACAATGTGACAACTTGTCTATAACAGTTACAACTTATTAAATATAACCCCAGGGCAAACAGTTACTACACTGGCACGCAAATACTTCAACAATGTGACAACTTGTCTATAACAGTTACAACTGTTAAATATAACCCCAGGGCAAACAGTTACTACACTGGCACGCAAATACTTCAACAATGTGACAACTTGTCTATAACAGTTACAACGTGTTAAATATAACCCCAGGGCAAACAGTTACTACACTGGCACGCAAATACTTCAACAACGTAACAACTTGTCTATAACAGTTACAACTTATTAAATATAACCCCAGGGCAAACAGTTACTACACTGGCACGCAAATACTTCAACAATGTGACAACTTGTCTATAACAGTTAACTTATTAAATATAACCCCAGGGCAAACAGTTACTACACTTGGCACGCAAATATGTCAACAATGTGACAACTTGTCTATAACACTTAAACTTATTAAATATAACCCCAGGGCAAACAGTTACTACACTGGCACGCAAATACTTCAACAATGTGACAACTTGTATATAACAGTTACAACTTATTAAATATAACCCCAGGGCAAACAGTTACTACACTGGCACGCAAATATGTCAACACTGTCGCGCAGAGCATTACTTACTCTATTGACTAAATTGTCAATTTCGATCGACATTGTAGTTTCTCTAAGTAAAAAGGCTCCCAGCTGTACGATAAGATTGTATTTCTTGAAAATACAAATTTACTGTTTATTCGTGTAAAATAAATACGTCTGTTTACATAAGTTTTCCAATTTCTTACTCGAAGGTTACTCATTGTAGTTGTGTTGAGATTCTGCGTTGTGTTTGTAACCGGTTTCTCATCGCATCAATAATGTTAAGTAGAACTTCGCAAGAGTAAGCTGGATGATTTGATTATATCTGTTTGTTTGTTTGTAGGTGCTGCTGGATGTAGTGATGCGGTCATTTAGTTAACTTGCGAGCGAGCTCGAATCGTGTTTTGTCTCAAACGTCACGATTCCCCGTTAGCTGTGATAACATTGTCTGTTATTTCCTATAAAAGTGTACACTATTTATCAACCTAACGATGGAACAATAACTCTCGACATTTTTCTATTTGTTTTAATAAGATTTCAGACAAATGGTAGAAGCGATTTCCCGCACGAATGGGACGCCCTGCCGCTTGATACACGAGTGCAAGAAAGCTTTTTGAAACTGATGAAGCAAGCTTTCCAAACTTCATAATTGCTTCATATAGTTTCCGAAAGAGCAGTCCGTTCCACCGAGCACTTAATGATCCTTAAAGCCCTTCTACCCCCCCCCCCCCCTTCTCTCCGATAGCCACACTCGGCGGCGAGATTAAAGGCGAATATACCATATCAAACCCTCATAGAAAAAACTCTCAACTTGCAACATTAACAGTTTGCACAGCTCTTCATAGCATACTGCAAGAGCAAGCACAAAAAGTTCATCTGCTAAACCAATATCTTAGGAAACAAGAATGTGTCTAGATTGACCGATGTTAAACTTTGTATAGTTGTTTATGTTGTGTGTGAAACGAGATCTCTACCAACAGTTATTAGTTTAGAGTTTGTGGAGCAACGGTGTTGAATTGTAAGACGATGCATATTTTGTTTGAGCGCCAGCAGAAACTGCTGGATACACGTTACTTGTCAAAAGGCTGATATAATTAGAACTAACCAGGAGAATATTAAACTAGATTCCTTTGACATGTAGCGAACTAGATGTAAGGTGGTGTTTACTTCGCTGTTGCCATTGATTCTAGATTTACTTATCACACAAGACATGCTGTCCCTTTGACGAAGAAATTACTTCAACTCACCCAAGAAGCGTCTATACAAGAAAACTCATTAAATAGTGTAGCTATTAGCATGTAAATAGATTAGCAAGTTAGTCAGTAACTCCGTTAGCCAGTAAGTTTATCGGTCAGTAAACAATAAGCAAGAACTGATATCAAGTAAGTATATTACTATACTACGTACACAAGAAAGTTAGAGAGCAAACGAGTTAACATGCCAATTGCCAGTTAAGTGTGTTATCGTAATTATCGGTTTACGAGTTGGCCACTTAACTAAAAATGTTGCTACTAACTATATATGGTACATAACTGATACAAAAATTGTTAAAACAATGTTTTTACTCGGTTAGGAGGACCATATATAATTTTACTAACACACTTTTAATGTCTATAAATGTATGTTATTTGTACTGAATAGAACGGTGGCCTCCTACAGTAGTCATCCGAGATTGATTCGCCAGACATCGCCCAATCGATACAGATTTAATTAATTATTAAGTCAAATTTAGCTTTAAAGTAAGTTGATCCATAAATTTTAAATACATTATTTTAATACTAACCATAAGTTATGCATTTACTGTATGAATAAATAATTTTGCAACCACTAACAATCTTTGAATACATTGTGTGCTTATTTGTTATATCAGCTGCACTTCATTAATAAAAATGTGGATTTACATTTTAAGACAACGACCATTATCATACTGATCTAGATTTATTTTAATTATTTTAAGTGTTACTGCTACTGATATTATTAACAGATTGCGAAAAAAACAAATATACTTATAATTCTTTTCATTTATGCGAGACAATAGGAGTGTATACGGTTTCTAGACCAATCAGGGTGTCACGTGACCAGTGAACAGTACAAAATAAAGATAAGTTTACATGTTGTCGCTCGCTCCCGCCGAGTCATTCGCTCTTTGACATAAAAACAAGGCTTTTTAGGAATCGAAACGTAAATGTTTGCAAGTATCAACTAAAAAAGTCTATCAAATTTATCTACTTTACTCATCTACACCCATTTAGTCAGCAGTCGACAAATTCACAATTCAAAATTGCTCACACATGCGATGGGATTGATGTCTCAATGATGGACACCTCTGACGTTTATTTTTCAGTACACCCATATTCGATATCAAATGTATTTATAATTATTTGATTAAAACAATTACATATGACACCGAGTTTCCAAAATATTGATTTAATTTAAGAATGCTCACACTCGCGGTTTCACAAGACCACTTTCTACTTTATTAAGTTTATTTCCAGGCACTCGAGGCTCGTCTGGGACTTAACGCCCGGCAGCCTCTCTTCTCCTCTCGCCGCAATAGCTATGATTGTCTCGGTCTGGACCAACACGCTTTACATTATTATAAGTCTCGCGTCTTGAGTTTTATGGCGTAAGACGGCGTATTCATTTGCATTTGCTGTTGCCTCTTTGCGCGGTGGGGCTGTACCCGAGGGCCCACTCCGTCTTGACTCGGTGACTCGAGGAGATTGTTCAACTGCACACGGGACACAGCCGCGAACCATTAAACATATTTTCAAAACCCCTTCAGGCGATGTTTAATGAAATGATAATATTGGTGATTTGATACGAGTCACTAACGGAGTTAGAGCAGAATGAAATGTAAATAACTCGTTTCGTTTTCAGCGCAGCAACTTCAAAGGTTTTCGGCAGAGAATTTGTTTTCCGAATAAAATATGTCATGTCTATTTACACATTGGTAATCATTCTATGTCGTTTTTTTAAATGGCTGAATTGATTGATTGATGTTGGTGCTCAGAATCTCAGATAATGGAGCAAAATATTCGAGAAAAACAACGGCTGATGAAGAAAAAACAACTCACAAACCTCAAATCTGAAATTCTTTATCATAAATAAACAGTGGTACACAATAAAAATAAAACATCAATTCGTATTTAGAGTATTCCCATGGAGTCGCATAAATGCTTTTTATCGGGGCTTTAGTTTAAACGGGCCACGACGCCACCGACGAGCAAACAGTGACCAACCAGAGACTGAAATTTTAAACAGGAAACACCGACCGAAATCTTGGACTCTATTCCACCCACGGTCGGCACCAGAATCAGCAAGATTAATAATTCGGAACAATCTTAGAATGTTGTTTTTGCTCCCTTACATTTAAGAGTCAACGTTTACACAATCCCAACCCAAGAGTTGATGAGATGATTTCAACCTCGGGACCTTCTTTATTGGAAGCCGCGACGTTGGTCAAACCACTGGACCAATTCTTATTATGTAGGATAACATTAACCCTGTCCATTGATTACAAGAATAATACATTCTCTCGTCTGTCAGTTGATTATGTGTTATCTTTCTTTACTACAAGGGAAGAGCTAGGACCATCTCTCTCATGCACTTTGGCAAGTGGGTACCATGGGTTCGGGTCCATGTCGGAAGTGCGTTTATGTGATGAATGTCACATTGATATATTAAGCGTTATTGTAATAATATAATATACAAATATATTATAATACTTAACAAAAACTTCGATGTTCGGATTGTTATTGCATTTGGGTGTACGTGTGTGACAACGAACGTTCAAGCACATAATTGCCAACGAATACAGATAAACTATTCAGTAAATAAATGTTCGCTTGTGGCACCTCGCATTCTATGAAGGCAATGTGAAGCTACGTCTAGAAACAATGGCAACGTTGGCCACTTAATTTAGACGGGAGTCTGTAATTCATGAATAAATTATGCAATTCAGCATTTTCCCGAGACAAAACGCACGGAGTCAATTAGTCACTAAAGTTAGAGTGTAGTTGCTTCAGTCGTGAATGCTAAACATGTAAGATGGCAGGCTTTCATACGCTCGTTTCTCTTGCTGTCGGAACAATTACTAGGTTTTGGGTTAAGTCTGAACAGCGCAGCATACGAAATATTTCGCCTCCCTACAGAAGGTGGCGAAGCGATCGTATTTGCATTCGCTCGGTCTTCGTTGAACGGTTTTCTCATTGAGATCTAAGTAAGCGATGCTATGGTTGGTTATATTTTACCATTAACGTAATTCTATACCATTTAGAACGTTTTCACAAACAACGGAGAGGTTTACTGATCGCAACTGAAACCTAATGAGAGTACTACGCAGCACCTTCGCTTCACGCCCGAGGCCGTTTCCTCTTAAATTAATTTCCCATTGTTACCATTACTGCTAATTTCGCTTCTACAATTCTTAGTAATTTTCCTCGATGAAGTCGGATTTTAATATAAATTGCATGTTATCTGGAACTTAGTTGTATAGTAATCCACTCTAACCGTTACCAGGAAAATAATTTATTTTAGAACCTGAAACGAGTTTAAGTTACAAAATTAATAATTATTTGGGTTATTGAATAATATTTTTTATTATTTTATTGTATTTTACCTGCCCATAGGGCAGGAAGGCTAATGCAGGGCAAGTGTGGCCCTTTGTAGCCTGACACAGAGATTACAGATTTACAAGTTTATGAAAGACAACAAGAGAACATGACATTTATAAAGTTAGACAAATTGAAAGGCAAAAGGCGGATAAGGGTACTTGAAGCGGGGTAGCGGTCTGAAGGCTCGAGGACGCGAAACGAGGTCGTGAAGCTCATTACTGCCGCCTGCGTGAAGACGTTGCACGTAAGCCCCTGCGAGGGTGTCGAGTCGAGCGCTGATACCATGCACCGACGCCGGTTTGGGTATACACGTCTTCATTCCGCGTCATCGGAGGAAGCCGCGCGATGCGGCGAAGGATTCTTCGCTCCAGCGAGAAGTATTGATGGAGACATCCTCCAAAGACGGGTGTCAGCGCCGGGGCCGCGTATTCAAAGAGGGGACGGATGAAAGTTTTATAAGTGTGCCGTAGAGTAATTATACCACTAGCAGTAAATTAGAAAATCGAAATAATATATTTATATCAAAAAATTATTTATGCGTTGTAGTCTCAAACAAATGTTTTGTGGAAGCTGGGAAGTATGAACTGTCTTAAAATGGATCTGTTCGTGAAAATACAGAATTTGTTTTTAAAATAATTGTCTTTATTTGAAAAAGATGCGCATTTTCCCAAATAAGATACCGAATAGAGTTAAAATATCGCAAGTGGATGCACAATTATTTGCTCCAAAAACATATTTATACCTAAGGTTTTATTTTTAATGACACCTAGTCTAAATAATAACGAAAATTGTCGTTCTCAGAGATTCGTAGACATATTATTTGAAATAAATTGTGTCGTTACATTCAATTAATTAGAAAACTAGAGAACGGCTGTTATCAAGAAATAAATTGAATAAACCTTTTGTCGTTCGTTTAAACACAATTGATTTTGACAACCTGACATAATGAAAACGGTTTTTATTTGATTATATACTCGGATATATTTTAACACCATATTGAAAAAGAAGAAATGTAGAAAGACGTAGAGATAGATGGGGGAGATAGGTCGAAGGAGACGTGGAAGAGCGTGGTGAATCGTGGAACCAGGTGATGGAAGTGGTGCTGTGTAATTCATAAACGCTTAAGCCCCGCCGCGTCGTTGGATGAGCGTAATTGGTGCATTGAGCTGCCATGTGTTACGCGGATTTTCTGTTGTTCTGTGCAAAAATCATTACTTAGTCGAAGATTTTTTTTTTAAATTAAATAAAATTAAATAATTTTTTTTTTAATTCATCGTAATTTTAAAAAAATAAAAAAATCGTAAAATTGCAATTTTCATAAGAAATAATTATTCGATTGCGCTCAAATTTAACACGAGTACATTAATTCATTAAATTAAGGTTCTGTGAAAAAATCATTACAATAGGATAAAGCATGTAGGTGTTATAAGTCAAAGAATTGTTTTAAAAAAGAAAAAAACCCGTTAAATTTCGATTTTCATGAGAATAAATTTTTCGATTACGCTCAAATTTCACACGAATATCTTAATTCATAAAATTAAGGTTCTGTGAAAAAATCATTACAATCGAATAAAGCATGTAGGTGTTAGAGGTCGAAGAAATTTTTTAAAAATCGAAAAAAATCGTAAAATTGCGTTTTTTATAAGAAAAATTTTCCCGATTGCGCTCAAAAAACGTGGCAGTTCTAAGTTCAGAGATTTCAAAGACCTCCATAAAATTTCATCGCAATCGGAGTATCGGTTTAGCCGGAATCGTGTTAACAGACACACAAAAATACAAAAAGAAAAAAAAAAAAACATTCCGGATTTTTTTCTCCAGTGTAGTGAAATGGAATCTTCGCTTCGCTCGCTACGCTCATCCAATAAACGTACAGTGTCCCATAACAGCATCCTCGAAAAGCTTGGCAAAATAAAATTTGCATGTTATTACGTTTAAATTAATTAGAAAAAAGAACTTGGATGAACTATTACGTTTAAATTAATAATCGCAAATTCTATTTTGCCAAGCCTTTCGAGGATGCTGTTATGGGACACTTGTACGTTTATGAATTAAGAATGCGCAAATGTGGAAGGGTAGATGAGCTTGGCCCTTTTTTTTTTAGATCTCATTTCTTTTGAGTGTGTAAGGTTTGGCTGTATTTCTACAAGTTTTTGTTATGTGTGTGATCTCATTACTTTTTCAAGTTCCATTACAAAATTATTTGTTAAAATATAATATTTTTATCAAAGTTGATTTAATTTTTATGGTATTCGCAATAACAATAGGATGTAAAATATCTAGGCCCGGATTCATGTACATCCTGGGTATAGGTGGTATAACCATGGTATAACGACGGTATAAGGACTGGTTAAGTCTAGGCAACTCACATCCAATTAAAACTTTCCCATGCTACAACAAGCGCACAACTAATGTTATTTTACACCATTTGTTTACGTATCGCACTTTTCCCGCCTAACTCTGCTTATACCGTCAACAAGTGTCAAGTAACTATAGTTACTTGTTGATTGTATGCCTAGTGTATAAGGCTTATTTTAAAACCTTAATTTGGAAGCCTTCCAGCAAACTTTTTCAACTTTTTCTTTCAAAAGAGACTATATTACTATAACCTTAATGTCCATGTAAAATATGAACAATGTAGCCCCACCCGTCTGGTCAGAATCGCGGGCCGATTGAAACTGACGAATTAGATAGTAGGAGTAGTAGCAGTAGTAGCAGTAGCTAACATCCTTAAAGTGATTTTGAGCATGTTTTAAGCCATTTTTTCACCAAGAAGGAATGGTCGTACCCCAATAAAATTTGGCATTGTGTAGTCAGGTACCTAAATCCTCTCAACTTTGATAGTTTTCAAGTCCACATCACGTTACATGAAGGCTGGGTAACACCTCGAAATCACCCCAACTCTGCTTGCTGTATAAGGTGCAAGCGAAGACTTCAGTTTCACTGATCCCTCAATAATTTAGCTTCGATGGTTTTTTGTTTGTTTTTGTTTTTCTGTTTGTTTGTTCGCACGATTCCGGGAAAACGGCATATGCGATCTTGATGAAAATTAGAGGGGACCTTCGAAATCTCTGAACTTAGACCTGCCACGTTATTGGATACAATCGAAGAAATATTTCTTATGAATATCGTACTTTTACGATTTTTTTCGATTTTTAGTGCGATATTTTCGTGACATTTGGGCCGATTCTGACCAAACGGGTGGGGCTACAACGTTCATATTTTACATGAACATTAAGGTAATGGTGATGTATTGCTTTTTGAAAGAAAAAGTTGAAAAAGTTTGCCAGAATCCAAAGAATAAAGGTTTTAATATGAGTTTTTTTAGGTTTATAATAACAATTAAGAAGTAACAATAGTAACTTGAAACAATCAACTACAAACCATTCAAAAAGCACTTGCAAAGGAAAAGTGGTCCCACGCAAACTAAAAACTTACAAAACAGCTCATCCATCAACGCGGCGGGACTTAAGCGTGTTCCTAGTTTTAAATTATCAACAGTTGAACTTATTATCAAATGGTTCATGGAATTAGTAGATTATTTGGCCCGCTCTTATGTAATTTAGTATGTGAGAAGTTTTATTAATTGAATCCTTCTTATCCCATCCTAATTATATTAATGATAACCTAGGTTATTGTTAATTGAAGTAGAGCGATACAATGTGTAATATGTGATACCAATAAAAACCGTTCACAGCGTATCTGCCAGTGTGTAAGCTGGACGTTTGCTTTACCTAGCATCATTATATTTCTACCGAACTGTTTGTAAAATGGCATTCTAATTTTTACTTGTTCGTGCACTTACAGTACGACAAGTGAATCTAATGTTAATTCACTGATTCTAAACTCTCTGGCTTTCAAGTGATAATTTTTGTAACAACTTGTTATAATCAGTTACCCTTTATCTGATGATGAATTTCATCTCCCGATTGAATTTAATGCGATCACTGGAAATCGCTAGCTCGCTAATTTCACTCACTTCTCGATCAAAGAGAATAGCTAGCAATCTAGCAGATCCAACTCGCATTGAAAGTCTGACGGCTAGAAGCTGCGACTAGAAAATCCCCGGGCAGTAAATTACTAGTAGATTGTTACAGTTTAGTAGATGTTTACACATTTGGTTTAAGCCCTTGTTACAAGTGAAAACATAAATTAAGAATATTGAATATAACATTCGTTCTAAGCAAATTCCTGTTCGTCCTGAAGATTGGAATAAGAGGGGTTTGAGATATGAATAATTGTTTGACAAAACCAATCTACATCAATATCGTTTTTTTTACTTGATTCAAACTTTGATTTTTAATGTTCACCCGGCGTCAGAAGTAAATCAATGGGTTGGGTATTGTAGATACAACGATATCCCGATTTTACGATTTACTTCTGACGCCGGGTGTACTACTCCATATTTTTACCACAGATGACCACTTGTAACCATTTTTATATCAGTCAAAATATTTGTCCAGAAACAAAATTAATGTGACCTCTTACTGACCATAAACCGAAAACTTACTAATTTACACCCAAAATCCAACATTCGTAATTACGTTAGAAGCAACTAACTATATACAAATATTAGCATTTTCCAAGCCATGCAATTACCGACTTATTTTGAATAGCCATGGGAGTAAGAATTAAACGGCTACCGTATTACGACATTTTATTGAGGCTGGTTCGACAGAAATTGCAAATAAAATAAAGGGAAATAATAATAATTAGATATTTGGTGGAGGTGCCGGGTCAATCTCACAAGTCTAGTTAGAATGGTGGGACTAAAAACTTGTAAAAACGTTACGATATTTTCTTTAACTCTCGGTATTGTTTTATTCTAACGACAAAATAATCAGCAGAAACAAATATTAATTATAATATAATATAATATAATATCGTGTTGTGCTGTGTTGATTTCTTAGTAAAAAAAAACATGAAACTTGTTTCATTCATATTATCATGTCAAAGAGTTAAACATAAAAGTTATATTTATTGATACCATACACAAATCAATGATCTCTTGAGTTAAAGTTAACTGTTTCAAGATATATAAGGTGTAAAAAGCGAGCAAAAGGGAAAATGGAGGTTATGTGTGGCAACAACGCGATGCATTACCTCTCTAGGGTTCTAAATTACCACACAGCCTTGGCCGAGATACTCCCGAATGTACATTTAAATGGCGAATCAAATTAACTCCGCGGGCCGAGTATTACGGTTGGGCGGCGGTGGTGGCGGCATAATGTGTTAATAATCAGTTTCTGTCTCTTGTAGCCTCGTAACTCTAAACTCGTGGGACATAATCTTTGGAGATTATACTCGCTCTGAACAACATAGTTTGACAATAATTCACCACATAATGAACATAAAAAATAAGTTCCTTATTTTCTCCTAATTGTTAATAAACCATTTCTCTATACACCGAGAAATATTTTGTGGTGCTAGGATAATTTCACTTTGAAGCGCGGAGAATGAAATATGTTGGCTGAAATACGACGCCGAGCGCTGGCGTAAAGTTTCGAAAACAGACCTCGAACGCTAATCCTACCCGAAAGTTGTCCTCCACAGTGCGAAGCTAACTTATAAACAGTTAGCATCAAACACGCATACTCCGGTAATTTATGTGCCACACATGTTAGTTAGTCCCTTGGGAGAGGGTTGTGCTATTCCTTAGATTAGTTACATTCCTCCGTCGTTAGGACATGTTTTTTATTTCTTTAATAAATGTGCATAATTTTGTACGTCAACTTTCCCTTGTTATAAAAGCATATGCATAATTCTTGCCTTGATTTATAACCATAAAACTTTTTACGTAAACTTTAATTTTTATATAATCGCGTGAAACGCAAAAAAGTTGTTTCATAAAAATTTAAAAAACTAGATTTAAAATAGATGTGCTAAATGAAGAGGAACAGTGCATTACAATTTGAGAAATGTATAGACGAATTCGCTCCCAAGTAAATACAGGAATGTATAGGTTTGAGATCACTATTAATAAATATAATGCAAATATTGATTTTTAGATTGACATCGAAAAACAATTTAAGTACATGCATCATATAAAAATGCTGGACAATAATATACTAGTAAATCTTAAGAGAGTAGTAACAAAAAATAGGATGAAGGATATGATTAATTTCACGTATTTTTTTACCAGTGCCACGTACCTAAAGTATTGAACGATTGCTCCAAAACTAAATACAATTCAATAATTACTTAAATGATGTTTGATCTTTGTTCCGTGTTCAATACAATGTGAACTTCGCCACTTCTCTGCTCAGTTACCAGCGTCTTGGTCTTATTACTTACGATGATAGCCGATGCCAGAGTTCTCGACCCCAGATTCACAATTCTTAACTCGATCCCGTGCTTAAGAATTTTATTTCAGTTCGTACAATATATCAGACGTTATTGTTTCCAAGTATAGCCTGCTTACTATTCAGCTAGATATTATTTTATAAGTTATAGTCGTGTTATCAAAATGAAACTTGATTGAATTTGCTTTGCTTTGCCAAATATGTTGCGCTTCTTCTCATCCATTTTGTGTCCGATATTAATATTATGAATAAGTTTGCTTATTTATTGATTCATTCATACAATTTTTTAAAAATTCACTATTAGGAATGCATAAGCTGTAAATAAATGTCAAAAACTTTAGCGCACCAAGGAATTGAAATTCTCCTTGTCATTATTCTGAAGCACACACATATGTGTACTTGATTATTATTACGAATGAAAACTATTTACGCGGTTTCAGATTGTAAGTGTGATCCGATATTATATGGTTCGTTTCGTTATATTTAGTTAAATGCAGCATGTAGATCTACACGTTACAATATGATGTAACCACACATATACTTGCAAATGATATCCGCGTCACAGTAAAAATGCGTTTAGTACATAATTAAGCATAAAACCTTTAAAAATCTATTGATTTTCAGGCCAGTTTTGCTGCCTAAAGATACAATTTACTTTTTTTCATAAAACACATTATATTCATTTTAAGATGATCGTAATATCACATAAGTTTGGGAGGTTGATTTGATTCGTGTCGGACCATTGAACGTGGTTTTGAGTCCACCGTATATGTAAACTGTGCCATTTTCCTTGTCATCTATTAAAGCTCTTTTATTAGCTACCATGAACAATAAAACGTGTTCCGAGATCATAACTATTCCAACAAGAGCCAGCACCGGCCTGGTCGCACACCCAGATACACCGACAATCCTACGGGATTGCTTGGCAAGGGAGTTGAAGGGACAGCTGATCAAAGTGATTTAAAATCATTGTTATTGCCATTATAAGGTACGCAACACACATCACACCACTGCCCAAAGGCAGAGTTTATTTCAAAGCTTCAAAGAATCGCGTTCTATTCCAGTTTTGGTTGTAAAAATGCGAATGTAAAATGTGAGGAGTTGATACGTGATACCTTATGTGTTACTGTATAAATTTGCTTTATTGAATATGTACAAAAGATTTTTCGAAGTGGTTGCTTTTAAACCTTTCAATGCAAATGCAGAATATTTTGATGTAAAAAACAGAGAAATGGTTTTTAAATTACTTCGATAAAACGATTGTTCTATATTTGAAGTGCCAAGAGAATCTAATATCCTCTACCTACAGCAATCATATTTTATTCCTCCCTAATAAATCACTGTTGTATTTCTTCATCGAAATTCTAACGACAAATTAATTAAAAACTTGTGAACAATGGGTATATGCAATAAAATGCTACGATTAAACTCTTCTTAAGAATTCAATTATTGCTTTAGAAGTGAGATTTTGTTCATCTTCAAAGTGCGTGTCATTTCTAGCGAGATTGATGTTATAATTGGGAAACAAGGCTATGCCCACACCAAACAGCCTTCAAGACGCAATTAAAACATAAATAAAAATATACATCAATTATTAATGATACACAATGTACATTCTTTTATAAAATAAAAGTGATTATTGATTAATTCAATGTATAACAAGACCAACAAACAATTAACAATATCACAACTTTCGTCTACAGTTTTCAATCATAATGTTATTCCTATGTGCGTGTTCAAACTCATCGCGTACACCAAACCATTATAAGTTATTAGCTTCGTTCATTTGACGAAAAATAATGACTTTCAAACGTCATATCTTGAACGAAATGTCATGGACATTTAAAATTATGTTACTGTGAAAAACTATTAAAGTTAAAAACTTGCAAAAACGTCATTATTTCATTATTTTATGTATTCAACGTCTATACTGTTCTGTAAAAAAAAATTTACTAAGGAAAAGAATGAATAAACCGAAGTACATAAATGCACAGAAAATAATGACCACTAGTCAACAAATTTTGAAAGAACAATATCACAACCACAATGTGTAATAAGGTAAACTTTTGGATTAAAATGTATCTTTAAAATGTGAAATGAAATTTTTTTAAAAAATTCAAAGAAATTGGGAAAAGTAAAACAAAAGATCAACTTTTTCAAGGCAAAGTGAATGGTAAATTAATCATTAACACAACGACTATAATAACGGTTAATATAGAGTGAATATTTTCTTATAGTTTTTTTATAACTATATAATATATTGCTGTACACTAATTAATTACAAATTTTTTTTCTCATAATCGGAAAACTTGTATTTCTTAATAAAAGTACATAAACCAGACAATTTAAAAAGAGAATTTAATGTGCATTTAATATTTCACTCACCAAACTCCTGCGGAGCGCTGACTCCTCGGTCCTGTCAACTGTGACCACCTCGTGTCGAAGTCACGGGCGTCGAAGTGAGCGCGCGGAGAGCGAGGATCTGCGTCCGCGATAGTCGGAGGACGCACGCCGACTGGACGGGGCGTCGCGACGCGAGATCGACGCCGCGAGGGGAGGGAAGCGCCCTCCCGCGGTGGGATCTGCAAACAGAGTCGCCGCGGGATATCACTCACTGTTGGCTTCCTCATTTGTGTCGCTTAACTCTTAGATCGAGGGCAATTCTTTAACCTGTCTTCGATGAAAGACCTTTTACTTGTTTTTTGTAATCTTTAACTCAAGAAACCAAACAGTGAAGTTTTTGTTTATATTAGTCAGGACCACAAGTCACAACGTAACGGTTTCAAAGAATGATGCTGAATACAGATAAGACGTACAAAGTTTCTCTTCATTCCCTTTACATTTTGTGATACTTGTCATCATAATATCAAATACACTTGTTTATTTCAATGGTTGGTTAGTTATATCCTGAGTTGTTTCAATTCGAAATCGACGCCTAATAAAATCCAGACATTTCAGCAATATACCAGCAACTGCTGAAGTCAAGTCCCAAGTGCTAGCACATCACCTCTTTATTAACAATAAAAAGTTTTTGTTTATTTTTTACGTGCTCAGTTATATTGTGCTAAATTGATATTCCACACATAACAAAAACTTGTATAAATACAGCCAAACCTTACACACTCAAAAGAAATGAGATCTAAAAAAAGGGCCAAGCTCATCTACCCTTCCACATTTGCGCATCTTTGATTCATAAACGTACAGTGTCCCAAAACAACATCTTAGAAAAGCTTGGCAAAGTGGAATTTGCAACTACTATTAATTTAAACATAATAGTTCATCCAATTTTTTTTACTAAATAATTTAAACGTAATGGTCATGCAAATTCTATTTTGCCAAGCTTTTCAAGGATGCTGTTACGGGACACTGTACGTTTATGAATTAAGAATGCGCAAACGTGGAAGGGTAGATGAGCTTGGCCCTTTGTTTTAGATCTCATTTATTTTGAGTGTGTAAGGTTTGGTTGTATTTTTACAAGTTTTTGTTATATGTGGGATCTCATTACTTTTTCAAGTTCCATTGCAAAATTATTTGTTAAAATATAATAATTTAATCAAAGTCGATTTAATTGCTATGAAATTAACAATTAACAATAGAATGTAAAATATCTAGTGGCCCAAAGACATGCTTTTTGTAAACAATGTGGGCGATCATTGTCAAGTAACTATAGTTACTTGTTGATTGTATGCCTGTATAAGGCTTATATTTAAACCTTTATTTGGAAGCCTTCCAGCAAACTTTTTCAACTTTTTCTTTCAAAAGGAACTACATCACTATTAACCTTATTGTCCATGTAAAATATGAAAGTTGTAGCCCAACCCGTTTGGTCAGAGCAATTGAAACTGACGAATTAGCAACAGTAACTAACATCCTTAAAATGATTTTGAGCATGCTTTAAGTCATTTTTTCACCAAGAAGGAATGCTCGTCCCCGAACCAAATTTGGCATGTGTAGTCGGGTACCTAAATCCCCTCGATTTTGATAGTTTACAAGCTCACATCACGTTTCTTGACGGCTGGGTAACACCTCGAAATCACCAAAACTTTGCTTGCTGTATAAGGTGCCAAAGTGTGTAGAGCACCGCGGCTTGGCTGCGGCGCCCTAACGGACACCTAGAAATAAATGTCATTTGTCACTTGAAGTGATATATTTTAGTGATATTGATATATTTTTAAGTAGCTCATAATACATTCTAAAAAAGTAATAAGTTTAGCTGAGAAAACACATGGTGAACTTTTTAATTGATAGATATTTAAAAAAAATAAAATAAAGTATATTATACAGTAAGTACTATGGAAATTATTTTTATTTACATGGCCTTGTGAATAATTTATGTATACATCGATAATCGCAATAAACTTTTCCTGCAAATGATAAATGAGCGCGAGGTGAAACATTTTGTTGAAAATGTCGCAGTACAACCATGACAAAGCACTTATGATGATTAACAAAACTTTATTTTTACACAATTTTAACGAAACGAACTAAGTTTTTACAAGTGATATCAATGATTATCAGTCACAAAAATGATATCGTATCACTGGTTTATAACTAGGAAAACGCTACCCGCCGCGTTGATGGATGAGCTTTTTAAAGTTTTTAGTTTGCGTGGGATATCTTTACTTTTGCAAGTGCTTTGTTTTGTTGCCTACGCATTGTAGGTGATTGTTGTCAAGTTTCTATTGTTTCTTGTCAATTGGTATTATTTACCGTAAAAAACTTATATTAAAAGCTTTATTTCTATGGATTCTGGCTAACTTTTTCAACTTTTTCTTTCAAAAGGTACTACATCACCATAACCTTAATGTCCATGTGAAATATGAACGTTGTAGCCCAACCCGTTTGGTCAGAATTGGCCCAAATGTCACGAAAATATCGCACTAAAAATCGAAAAAAATCGTTAAAGTACGTTTATTCTATAAATTCTGGTTAATTTTTTCAACTTTTTTTTCACAAGGTACTACATCACCATAACCTTAATGTCCATGTAAAATATGAACTTTGTAGCCCCACCCGTTTGGTCAGAATCGGCCCAAATGTCACGAAAATATCGCACTAAAAATCGAAAAAAATCGTAAAAGCGCGATATTCATGAGAAATATTTCTTCGATTGTACCCAAAAACGTGGCACGTCTAAGTTCAGAAATTTCGAAGGTCCCCTTTAATTTTCATCAAGATCGCATATGCCGTTTGCCCGGAATCGTGCGAACAAACAGACAAAAAAACAAACAAAAAAAACAAACACAAAAAAACAACCGAGCTAAATTTTTGGGGGGTCAGTGAAATTGAAGTCTTCGCTTCGCTCATCCAAAAATGGATATTAATTGATTTGTTTCTCAGACTAGATCGATAAATATTCTTGGCTGCTCTGAGAGTATTTAGTTTTAACATAATTATCGCATCAATCCAGGTATTCTGAAGAAATGTGACTTAAAAACATTGAATTTCTAGCTAGAGTTAACTTTAGGGTCAGCAGAAAACTCCCATAGAGCCATCAACATCGAAATCTCGATATCCGATGACCACCCGTGAAAACTTCCGTAAAACAAACACACTCATTTGTTTTGCTGAAGGGGGAGGGGGGTTACAGAATAGCTTAATTATTCGTGACGTGACGCGAAAAGACGGAAAACAGATACCCTACACACAGAATCATCACTGGGGTACAAAACATGAGAGTAAACAGGGCAGAGAAAAGTTCTCCTGCCGATAATAACTTCGCACGTAATTTAAAGTTACGCGCTTCGTTCTACACAACATGGCGGTCAGATGAAGGGTAGTAATCATAGGCAAGTATAAGGTATTATTTTGTTATTTAGTTATTTCCTGGCGTTTCTATTTTATTAGAGGGAAGTTAGATTATGAAAGCGACAGGTACTATGTACTTTCCTTGGAATTGCATTCGAAATAACATGTTAAGGGTTCAAAGAAAGTCGTTTTGCGTAACTGTTTTGACAACCCTCCCTGTTGTATCATTAATAGAACAGCATGGTATCAGGCAATTGAATATAGCCCAGCCATTATTACAAAAATTAACCTGTTTTGTGTAGTGCATTCAATTACTTTTGCAAAATGTGTGAAACTGGCAGTTATTTGGTGTAAGTGCGTAACAGTTCGAATATTTTGCACATGAGGTTATTACATGAAGTGGATGCATCTGAAGGTTTAAGTGAAAACCAACATGGTTTTAGGAAAGGTAGATCAACGCAAAGTGCCCTTCTATCATTTACAGATTTTATCTATAAAGGGATTGACAAGCGGAATGGTAAGGTTGGAGCTGTTTTTGTTGATCTTAGGAAAGCATTTGATTCAGTACCTTTTTTACCTCTTTTAATAAAACTAAAAACCAGGTATAACATAAGTCCTTATTTGCTATCAATATTGGCGGATTACTTTTTAAAAAGAAAAATGTTTATCAATCTTGCAAAATATAGTTCAAAAGTATTCAATATATTTTGTGGAGTACCGCAAGGATCAATATTAGGACCCCTTTTATTTATTCTTTACATAGATGATATATCTACTATAATGGGAGGAATCAATTATATTTTATATGCTGATGACTTGGTCTTTTATTTAGAAGGTGTGGATGTTGAAGAGATCGTAAGACGTCTTCAAGAAGTTTTAAAGAGGATGGATGATTGGTTAAAACTCAGGAACTTGATATTAATTATAGTAAAACAAATTTTATGATTTTTCATAAGGCTAATGATAGAAGCATGAATGATATTCATTTGACGTTGAATTGTAATGGTAAGCTAATTTCTAGAGTATATGAATTTAAATATCTTGGAGTTTTCTTAGATTGTAATTTAAATTTTAAGAAACATTATGAATATGTATGTAATAAAGTATCATCAGCAATAGGAATTATAAGTAGAATGAAGAGGTTTGTAACAGAGAGAATGTTGAGGTTACTTGTAGATTCTTATATTCACTCTATTATTGATTATTGTTTAGTGGTTTCTGCAGTAAGACCTTCTACCGAATATGTTGTACTTCAGAAGAGAATTGACCATCTGTTTGATTCAATTCCTATGAGCCAAGATTTACAATCTGATTGCTTGACGATTGAGGAAAGAATGAAATATAGCGTACTGGTAAATACATACAAAATATTGAAAGGTATGTATTCAGGTATTTTACCCATATTTTTCAATTTGTTGATCGTGATAAAAATTCTATTCTAATAAACTCTTTGAAAGTTCCTAAATTAATTTCTGAATCATTAAGAAAGTCATTCTTGTACAGAGGAGTATCCTTTTGGAATTCAATTTCTTATGATATTAGAAGCCAATTTACTGAGCTAGGAATAGTACAATTTAAAAGTAAAATTGAAGCAATGATAATGAATCGAAGAACAAAGAAGAATTGATTTTTACTATTTATTTGTGGGGCATTGTCTCAGTGTTTATTTTATCTTCATATGTTCTTATTTATGATTTAGCTGTTCTCTTTGTTTGTTCATTATTGCTTTGATTTTGATGTATTCAATGTATTTTCAATTGATATTTTTCTGCCTAGATTGTCTGGTTGCCGCCCACTGGTGGAACTTGCAACTTGAGTTAGGTGTCCTGTATCATTGCTGTGATCAGTTTTTGACTTGAACAATTTTAAATAATTATATATCTGATATAATTATAAATTAGAGTCAAGATCTTTTACACTAAATTGTTATCAAGATTTGAACACAAGAATGATGGTTGAACACAAGAATGAAGATTCGCGTTCGGTGGTTTCTTCCGCGAAAGATTGATTACTCCCTGATTTGCTGTTCCTGATTTTTGGCAAACCTCATATTCGTTTGAGTGGGATCGTCTAATAAATCAGTTTTTTTTTCTTTTCGTTTTTTTTATGTTTTTATTTTTTCTTCTTCTTTTTTCTTTTCTTTCTTTCTTTCTTTTTTTCCTTTCCTTTTTTCTTTTTTCTTTTATTTTCTTTTTTTCTTTTCTTTTTTCTTTTCTTTTCATTCCCCACCCCCTTTTTTATATATTCGATTCATTCATAAATTGCATTTAATATCCTTTTTATTTGTTATCAAATTTGTTGAATATTTAATGCATTGTTGTAATATTACTATTTCAAATATTTACTTAAATGTAGTTCATTGTTGTGTCTGCATCTATGTAATTAGATTTATTTAGTTGTCCTCCTTTGTAAATCAGTTTTTATAACTGAATAGGATAGACGTTAAATAAATAAATAAATAAATAAATAAAACTGGTATAGAAAATATAACTATAACCTTAATTGTTTAATACTCGCACTCCATTGCTAGAAGTTAATTATCGATATTATGAGAGCAGAATATGAACTATTCTTTCTTTCTTCATTCATACTTAACAATATAACTTCTCAATTACAAAGGAAAGTTTTTATAGTTAGGATCATTACCAAAACACCGTAGGTAAAATATGCCTCTGGTTATCGAGTCCTGTAATCCTATAGTTCACACTTCTCCATGTCTTGAAAGTAATTATGGTTAACCAGCTGACGACATTATTAGAAAGCAAAATCACAGAGGTGTTGTAGACAGAACAATATTGAAATGGTAAGAGTAATATTGCTGACGATCTTTTGACGATCTTTTGGCGTGACTTGATTTAGGTCGTGCATGCGACAAAACAACTTATCACCAGTTTCTTGTCGCTAAGTTGATTGCATATGACTGTTAGTGAAATGTCTGCCACATAAAGCCTGATTGTTTGCACATAAATAACATCTTAATATATAGATGTACGTGAAAATAGTGTTTTGTGAATAGATGCAACAAAGCGCTATTTTTTTTTACTTAAAACTAAGGTTTTCCAGACCTAAATTATGTTATTTTCCATAGTTTCTATACATTGTTTATACACATTTCTATTCAATTAATTTTAATTTAACCTTGATGATATAATTTCAAAATGAAAATATAAAAACTTCATACACAAGTTGTTGTTGGTGGTCAAAATAAAGATGCTACAAAACGCTATAAAATGACACTTGAAAATGCTATATACACGTACCTCTACTTATATTGTAGTAAAACATCTTTTTAAATCAAATACATGGAGATGAAGAATGTATGATAAACCCAAGGGAATATTTAGGAAATTACATTGTTTTATATTGACAAAGATATTAATGTAAATAAAGGATTGCTTTAGAACATCATCATCATAACATTTTTATGATGACAAATAACGCACATTCGTAGTAAATATAACGATCATAACATTATTAGAAATTATCATAAACTTAATTACATATTATGTTATTTTATTTATATATATTTTTACTAAAATCGAGTTTACAGACTGTAAATAAATACAACACGACTAACAATTCTCATAAGTTAATTTTGGGTTTTATATGTAGTATTTGCATTTTAAAATAAAGTTTCTTCTCTCTTCAGTATTTTCATTTTTAACCTACGTACACCTTGTTTTTTTTATCGCTGTGTCTGATGAATTTGATAAATAATACATTTTAACATCAGTGTAACTCGATTTCAACGGTTCAACGGAGATCTGGATATTGCTGCTACTAAAATATAATAATTAAATGAGGGAAGTTATGTACTTAGCAATCCATCCTTATACGTTGATTCAAAGGGGAGGACAAGAAATAGAACACGACAACACTGTATACCATATATTATACAAAACTTATAAACTAATAAATAATTTAATCACAGTCAAACTTCACAGCCTTGTGCTCGATACATAGCACTATATCCATCAAAGCTATTACTTATAGACTTCATATTGTACATGGTCGTCTCATCTCTATCGTGCTCGTTATTATTTACTTTCAATTCGCTATTACATAACACATAACATTAATTTTAATTAAGATTAATGTTAATGTAACGTAGGATGTTCCATATTATCCACATTTCACTGCTGTTAGTATTTCACATTACAATTTCCGCCGGACTAATTACGCACTGTGGATATACCTCGTGGCTTCCCCGTCATTAAAGCCATATAAACACTGCTAGTAGCACCGTTGTTTACGTATCAAAGCCCACCTAATGAAGTTCGCGCTGGGCGGTTTGCTTGCACCAACTGAAACCTTCCTATGTTCTAGACAGGTGTAGTGGCCACTACTAAATGGTTGGTGCTCTGACGTGGCTAATACAGCAGTAGTTGGAAATCGCATCGCTGATTTCGTTCCCGAAGGCTTTCTTTGCTACATAAATCCTAACCGGCATTATTTTCGTCTGTTTTGTCTGTTGTGAACTCTTTCGGGGTAAAAGCTAGGTGCTTGGGGTGTTTGGATAGTCATAAAGTATTGTTTAAGGGCTTAAACGTCGGATTTGGGATCGAACTTGCGAACCGCCGAGCTAATATCGCGTTTAAGAAATGAACTACCTACAGTAGTACAGATTCATTGGAATAATATCCTTGTTCATAATACGGATTTAAAACTTTGATTTTACTAACATTTCTGAACCTTTAAAAATAGTTCATAAAATTTTTCTTCAATTACGCTGTTTAAAAGGTAAGTAAAGTTTTCATATAAAATATATTGTAATGTGTTTTGTGGTGTTGAAAATTGATTACAAGATTTATAATAAGCGGAATTTAGCAGGAAGAACACATGCTATTTTAAAGCTCACAGCGTTAGTGTAAATATTACAACTGCATTCGTTTAATACGTCATGGACAAGTTTAAAACTGTGCCCAATGAGGACAAACCAAAAACCACGAGTGCATTTGTAACTTTCTTGTAAGTTATTAAGTCGTGGTAAGAAGAAGTGAGTTTAATTCTTGTTTTACGCGTCTTAATGTGTTTTATACTAGACACATTAATTTTAATTAACACGTGATTAAAACAGTCAAAAGTGCTTTGTTTCGTAAAATCCTTCATTAGTAAGTATAAGGCTAAGTAATTTGCCTGAGTGATAGATGAGTAGCTCAAGTCTGAGATTAATTCTCCGCGAACATTGGATTCTGTTGCCCCAACTCGAACCCGCACTTATTTAATGAGAGAGTCTGCGTCTCTCAGTTTGTCATCGTGGCTAGAGTTGGTTTCGAATCTTACGACAGTTGAGCGGTTTAATGACAATGTTGAGGGTTCTTTGCATCATAATCGTTCTTGTCATTACTCTCAGAAACAGCAGGTTGTAAGAAAACTTTGACAAGTAAAATGAAGAAGACGAAAACATTTAATCAGTAGAGGCTGCTGCAGTAAGACAACAATATTCACTGGTAAATCCTCATCCACACTACAAAATATTTTATTGTAGTAGTAGTACAGAAAATCTTAGACTATCACTTTAAATCATTGAAATCACCAAAAATCCAGATGTTATGAAAATAATCGTCCCGGTAGCTTAGGGGTAAAGCACTCGACCGGCAATCGGGAGACCGGGGTTCTATACCCCGCTTGGATGTTTTTTTTTCCTGGATTGATTTCTATAAAATCAATTGCACCTACGGGAGTGTTTCCCGATTAATGAAATTGAGAAACATTTTCTTACAGTTCCAATGACTTGATAAATAATCACCTGGGCTAGCAGTCTAATTCATTAATGGAAATATTTAGCGTGCGAGGCTCCCCTATAAGTATCTCTTTTCCTTTCACGATTAAAACCGAACATGACATCGGAGTGAGATGCGTTTTCTGTTCAGCCAAATTGATACCGAATGTCTTTTTATTACCCTGGCAGGCAATGGAGCTAGAATCGCCAAGATTTACATATAAATACCCTACCCGGCACCTCCACCAAAAACGAAATATTTATCAGTAAGACGGAGCACAGTGTTTAAGTCTTGTATTCTTGTTCAACGATCTGTTCCTTAAGTAACTTTGTGTATCCCGTACCTGATTGTAATACAAAACATAATGCAGGGAGCAAATACTCATCTTAAGCTAGAACTTAGATGTCCTGGAGTCCTCACAGAGGGAACGAGATGGACTCACTCACAGTCCAGTTACTACTGTCCACATTGCTTTTCGTAATTGATTCGGGCCTATATAATTCGAGCTGATATTATTATGTCCATATTCCAACAATTTTATGTTCAATATCTAAAACATATTCAATACATAGTTGTATACGAATTATTTGCATTGCATAATCATTGTACCGTCGTGGGTAATGTTATTTTCAACCGCACAATTAAAGAAGGGAAATCCGTAATGCTCCGTGATATTAACTAATCATGTGTTGGCAGGGTTGGCTTGGTCGCTTTGGTTTAATGTTCACCACTGAAAATCAGTTATATGACCGAGTGGGTAGCCTTTAAACACGATTTTTTAAAGGTTTTTAAATTCAACAAAATATTCTCACATTCAGATAAGATGCTACACGTTAAATACAAACTATTGATTGTTATTCTTCACATGCTGCATTCCCTCTTTCTGCTTTACAATTTTGTTAGAGCCAGCTTCAAAGTTTAGTGGGTAGGTAAAAAAGTTGCTCTATTGTGCCAGAATCGCTTGGCGGTCAGCATTAACTTCCTGTTATAACCATATTCTAGATGGACGGCGTGTTTGGCTGCCAAATGGTAGTCGTGGTGCGAGGAAAGCCAGCCCTTGTTTAGCACCGCTCTGAGCTATAATTAAGCAGTATATTTAGTAATTATAGAACTTTGTTAAACTTGAAAATTGAAAATTAAATGTAATCATATATTGAATAAAGCCGGGAGCGAGTATGATAATTAGTTAATAGATTAGTTCATTAACAAAATAGAAAATCTCTTACAGCAAGTGGACGTTGTGGCTTTTTTAAAATTATGTTGACAGGTTGTGTGTACCTGGACTAGGAACCTTCGGGTTCTAAGACGCCATCATCATTTTCAAGCACCAGTCTAGTCTTCCTCAGTGCTGCAGTGCTAGTAGTCCTCAGTGCCAGTAGAGCTGCCAGAATATGGAACTACAGCCTAACTGCGAGGATCTTAAAACGAATTTCCTAGTATAGTACTCTGCAGTTAGCTACGTTATAATTCCATTATTTGTTGTTTTGAAAATTTGTTATTTTAAATTTTTATAAATTAGATTATTCTCGCAAAGTTGGAGGATCTTTTGTTTAGTTCATTCTGCCAATTTCTGTTAACATTCACATTTGAATTAAATACCGTAATTGGACAATACAAAATAAAGAAAATAATAAGCATTATTAAACCAATAACTTGTATCATTTCAGCTAAGAATTTATTTTAAAATAAAATTTAATATAGCCATTCTTTATTGGAGACCAACGTAAGCGCAGTTCTATCTGCAAAGTTTTCACTTTTAAATTCGAGTGTATAAATAACCTGAAGCGTAGATGGTGGTTTTTATTTCGCGCTGCCAGATAAATTGTTGGCTCGCAGTTTGATTTGACACTTCGATTTGAAAGTACATGATATATTAACGCGTCAAACCGGGCACGCTATTTAGCGATATCTTTACAACTCCATCGATAGCAACGCTGTGAACTTCTTACCCGTGGAAACCGTGTAATATATAGGCCAATGGTATTTGATATCCTCAACGAGTGAGCCATAAATCGTTCTATCTGACTTGGTACACATTTTCTTTATGTTTGGAGAACCTAAATTATTCCGTACTTTGTCAAAACCTGTCAACGGTGGTCGGAAATACCCTCGATGATAAGAGGGCGTGTCCGGCAACTAAGGGGGTAGACGTAACGCCGGCAAGCACCCCCCGAATGCGGAGTAATATTCTCTGAGGGGGCAGAACCCAACCCAACGCTTTACGGTCACAATTAGATAAATGGAATCATGATTGATGGTGTACGCTGTCCTGTCCCACAATTTACACATCCACTTTTAAACGGCATATCCTTTAACAGTGTTAATAAAGGCACGGCGCATTTTCCCTCATATATTACTTCATTCTTAAACGCTCAATATAAGCCTAACTATAAAACATAGCTTTAATAAGCGTAGAAGGCACTAAACGCAAAATATAGAAGCCGAGAGAAAAGTGTGAGCGCTCTGGGAATGACGACAACCGAGAAATATTGCAAAAAATCCTAAAATATGGTGTATTTTTTAAATTGCTTGGAGGAGTAGTTCTTATTCTCATCTAGCGTCTTTCAAGGCGGGGAGCATGTGTGTCGGTAGGGCGTGCGAAGACTTTTCAACGAATATGGATACAAATGGAGTTGGTGGAAATAAAGTGCGAGCTGCCGCCAGGTTAGAGTGACGAATAGTTTGTGGATATTAGGAAGACAAGGTATTTACATCTGGTGACGGTAGTAATAGAGATAACACAGACGGGAAGACTTTACTGGCAAGTGTACGCTAGAGATAGCTTCTGATCGCACCAACTACCTAATTACCAATTAAATACCCGTTAGTCGAGCACTATCGGAATTGTGATTAGTACCTATTAATTAAAAACTTCGTGTTCACTCTATTATAAAACGGTTGATTTTCATTACATACAGAATTATGTAACTCGAGCGTAAATCCCGAGACTCTGATTTGATAAGTCCTGGTTCCGATACCCACCGGCAATTGACTGAATGATTTAACCCAGAATTCCGTTGCTAACGCAAATGCAAGGGTTTGAAATAACCTCCCTTGGCACCTGATTCCAAAATTTTTTGATAAAGAGAGGCATATCTGGCCAGGTTTCCTAAGAGAAATTAAATTAAATTTTGACTTTCTTTTAATTTATAATTTATCTGGACTTTCAAACAAGACCTAAATAAAGTATACGTATTTAAATTTTCATTGTTGCTAAGTGCCACTATACAGCGTTGTGAGGTATTACTTAATTTTTATAACGGAATTGGGATTTAGTGAAGTTTGAAATTGCAATCAGTTTCAATACATATCATATCTTATTATGATTGCAGATTTAATGTTTGAGTTGGTCACAAAAATATTGATTAATTTTGCTTATACTGTTTTTTTAACCATGGCCGGTTTTGTTATCCTCCCCTCAATAAATATTTGATACATCATATAGTTTCTTGTTCAATATTTATTTTTAAATGAAGTTACGGAAAAAGAAGAGAGTAATTTTAAAAGTATCGTGGATTTTACCAATTTTATAACAGAAAACACGGGTAAAGTAAAAACACATCGCAATAATAATAGTCTATGTTTTAACTTTAAAAAATGTACACTTGTCGATGGCTAGAATAACTCTGCATTAACAACAAAATGAAATGTCCATTGTGTTCAAATAACGACAAATATGTATTAATACTGCACTTGTCATTTAAAAATATGCAAACAAACTATAGTAGTCATACAAAGAAGTGTAGACATTAGTCAGTTGAGATGTAAGTCTACGGACCACGTAATGGTACTGCATACTTTCGAGTTCTCAACAATCGCGAGAGTCAAATCAGAGTTATATAACGACATACGTAAATGAGGGTCGCACTTTATAAAGCAACCTGACAACGTGACACAAATAAAGTAAAGGTTCGCTAATCCTTTTCTTCTATGAAGAGGATGAAGAAGAAAAATGGAGTCCACGAGAATATGTCGGCGGATTCAATAGCGTCGCGACGCCATTGTTCTTTTGTTAAGTGTTGGATGGACGTCGTCGTCGTGCGAATCACACCCCGGTCGTGCGCACTCTGCTCACAATGGATCTCATGTGAGGCCGGGGACCCAGCACACTTCCGCACAATAGCTTATAGTGTAGTCAACACGGCACGGTAGTCGGTGACCTCCAAGTTGTGAGTTGAGCCAGCGTCTCTTCAGCATCAGACCAGGTCTAGCTCGAGCAATGATCGAGTGTCTGTGAATAGTGTCCAACCTTATGGTCGTGATTTTAAGTTTTCAAATACCGATCTCTTGTTGTTGACCAATATTTGATCGTTGAAGGCGTCTGTACGCAGGGTAGGTTCTTAATCATTCCGCTTTAAATTGAATTCCCTTACGGAACATTAGTTATGTGACTGACTGTGCAGACATAAATACGAATTGATTTTTATTTTACGTATTTATTTTCATCATATCATATTAAGCTATGTATTATTAAGCAATAACATATGGTTTTCATAAATTTTTTAGGAATTTCCGCTCTAGGGAACACACTAGTTGAACTGGTATGACCCTCATTAGGTAGCTTACTCGATAATTAGAGTGGGTAGAATGTCCAAGGGCTGTTCGTAGAATTCATTCTCAACATTCCTAGATCTCTGAGAAAATCCTTCGAAAAATCCTTCAAGTCTTGACTCCTAGTAACTATATTATATTTTATACTATAAGTTAGCAGTACAATCTTATACAAATGTAAGTTAATAACTATCTGCGCGTGTTGGCGAGATGTTTTCATATTATTTGTGTTGTAGGGGTAACATTTCTAGAGATTCACGTTTTTTTTTCGGATCGTTTAAATTGCATTAAAATTAGAGCTGGGATATGAAATTTCATTAATCGAAATCACACGAACATTTAGATATCGATATCGATATTAAAACTTCATCAAAATTGTATTTTTATTTATTTGTGTAGAAAATTAAACATAACATTTCAATTTTTCCACCAAAAATAAAATACTTGTATCTAAAGAGTAAGCATTCCGTAAACTAAGTTGTATGTGGCAAAAACGATTCATAGAGTATCGCCAAAAATGTCAAACGAATTTTACGTTCTCACACTCGCGTTCAATGACCCGCCACCCGCCATTTTTAAACGAGGGAGCGGAGCGACCGAGTGTCTCCATTCAACTCGAACGGTTCTCATTCTGTGATTCTGTCTGTCTATCTGTCTATCTGTCTGTACGTCGAAAATCAGCCGAACCGCTGAACAGATTGGGCTGAAATTTTAAACAGACATCCGGTACGAAATTATTGAGAACTGCTAACAAAATCAACTAGATCCATTGCGATTTAATCCTACAATAAATAAAAATGTGATTTTTAAAATATCGATAGCATTTGTTTAGTAGCAGCTATAGGGACCACATCTACGTGGCTTGCATGGCCTATTGGTAAGCATTTAGCCTACCACACGGAGGGTTGAGGTTCGATACCCGTTAGCTCGAACTTTTTTTATATTTTTACACCCACATATTATTTTTGAGGGGTGTTAAATGGGAAATAAAACTTAGGTGATTTTGCTTTATCTTGGAAATTTGTTAATGTTTCACGCTAATACGTTTTGAACACGATTCGCATTTCAAATGTTCAATTTAAATATCTAGGGAAACGCCAAAGTCGTTGTTAAACGAGTAAGTGAGCCATGTGTTGAGTACCCGGTATCATTCCTCATACTGGGCTAGATCCTAAGGTATAGGGGAGGAAAGGGGATGTTCCCGGGTACTCAACACTTGGCTCACTCACTCACTCGTTTAACAACGACTTTGGCGTTTCCCTAGTAAATGACAATATATTTCTATAGTACTTTCTACACTTCCACCAAAACTCTAAAAGAATTAAAGAAAGAAATCGACTTTTTTTTAGGTAGGTAGGCTTTTTTGCAGCAATAAGCCCCGTAAAAATATACATTTCCAAAAATTCATCTTTGTTTAATATTCCACGTTAAATAAACGATATTATTATATGGGGTGTTAATACATCAGAAATATTCCCACATCAATATCGTATTGAAACATAGATTTTTTGCCCAGGCCTAATAAAAATAAAAATATTAGGAATGCATGACTAGATAATTAAACGAGGGAGCGGAGCGACTGAGTGTCTCCATTCAACTCAAACGGCTCTCATTCTGTGATTCTGTCTGTCTGTACGTCGAAAATCAGCCGAACCGCTGAACAGATTGCGCTGAAATTTTAAACAGACATCCGGCACGAGTTAACTGAGAACTGTTAACAAAATCAGCTAGATCCATTACAATTTAATCCCTGATTTTTTTAAATATCGATACCATTTGTTTAGTAGCAGCTACTGGGACGAACTTTACATGTCTGCCATGGCATAGTGGTAAGCATAGAGCCTACCGCACGGAGGGTTGGGTTTCGATTCCCGTTAGTTTTGAACTTTTTTATATTTTTACACCTACATATTATTTTGAGGGATGTGAAATGGGAAATAAAAATTAGGTGATTTTGTTTTATCTTGGAAATTTGTAAATGTTTCACTCTAATACGTTTTGAACACGATTCGCAAATGGAATGTTCAATTTAAACTAGGAAAACGCCAAAGTCGATGTTAAACGAGTGTGTGAGCCAAGTGTTACCTTGAAAAAGAAAAAAAAACTTAAGAGTACCTAAGGCTGGATCTAGCCCAGAATGGGGAATGATACCGGGTACTATACACAAGTTTCACTCACTCGTTTAACAACGACTTTATGGCGTTTCCCTAGTTAAACGAGGGAGCGGAGCGACTAAATGTGTCTCCATTCAACTCAAACGGCTCTCATTCTGTGATTCTGTCTGTCTGTACGTCGAAAATCAGCCGAACCGCTGAACAGATTGCGCTGAAATTTTAAACAGACATCCGGTACGAGTTTACTAAGAACTGTTAACAAAATCAGCTTGATCCATTGCGATTTAAGCCTACAATAAATAAAAATGTGATTTTTAATAATATCAATGGCATTTGTTTTGTAGCAGTTAGCGGGATGGGGGTGACGTGGCCTGCATGACCTAGTGGTAACCATTTAGCCTACCGCACGGATGGATGGGGTTCGATACCCGTTAGTTCCAACTTTTTTATATTTTTACACCCACATATTATTTTTGAGGGGTGTTAAATGGGAAATTAAACTTAGGTGATTTTGTTTTATCTTGGAAATTTGTTAATGTTTCACGCTAATACGTTTTGAATACGATTCGCATTTTGAATGTTCAATTTAAATAATTATTGTGGCAAGCAGAGTGAGTTCCTGTAAGGTGACCCGACGGTCCGGTTTTAGAAGTCAAAACACTTGGCTAACTCACTCGTTTAACAACGACTTTGGCGTTTCCCTAGTTAAACGAGGGAGCGGAGCGACCGAGTGTCTCCATTCAACTCGAACGGCTCTCATTCTGTGATTCTGTCTGTCTGTCTGTCTGTACGTCGAAAATCAGCCGAACCGCTGAACAGATTGGGCTGAAATTTTAAACTGACATCCAGTACGAGTTTACTGAGAACTGCTAACAAAATCAGCTAGATCCATTGCGATTTAATCCTACAATAAATAAAAATGTGATTTTTAAAATATCGATAGCATTTGTTTAGTAGCAGCTAGCGGGACTCTATCTACGTGGCTTGCATGGCCTATTGGTAAGCATTTAGTCTACCGCACGGAGGTTTGGGGTTCGATACCCGTTAGCTCGAACTTTTTTTATATTTTTACACCCACATTATATTTTGGAGGGGTGTTAAATGGGAAATAAAACTTAGGTGATTTTGTTTTATCTTGGAAATTTGTTAATGTTTCACGCAAATACGTTTTGAATACGATTCGCATTTCAAATGTTCAATTTATATAACTAGGGAAACGCCTCAGTCGTTGTTAAACGAGTGAGTGAGCCATGTGCTGAGTACCCGGTATCATTCCTCATACTGGGCTAGATCCTTAGGTATAGGGAAGGAAAGGGGATGTTCCCGGGTACTCAACACTTGGATCACTCACTCACTCGTTTAACAACGACTTTGGCGTTTCCCTAGTTAAACGAGGGAGAGAAGCGACTGAGTGTCTCCATTCAATTCAAACGGCGCTCATTCTTTGAGTCTGTGGGTCTGTCTGACTGTCTGTACGTCGAAAATCGGCCGATTAGCTGAACATATTGCACTGAAATTTTATACAGACATCCGGTACGAGTTTACTGAGAACTGCTAACAAAATCAGCTAGATCCATTGCGATTTAAACTTACAAGAAATAATAAATTGAAAAATAGGCTGCTAATGGTAGAAATTATTTTAACGACAATGGTTTTGATTTTGAAAAATTATTTTTTGTTTGTTATTTGCCTGGCCGTGAAATGCCGTGCCCATGCAAGGTCTATCAAATGTTGAACGTCAAGGTACCCCCAAATTCCGCTCGTAGTTTGAGTAAACCTTGCAATATTTACACGTATTTCGTTCTGGCTATGTTTTCTATAGTATTGTCACAGATGATAGTCTACACTGCGTTATAGGCCTATGATTTTCAAAACATGTTAAATAATTTTTAAATACAATCAAGAAAAATATTTCCCGACCAGCTCCCACATTTCGGGCCTTAGCCAACTAGACTAGGAAAACGCCAAAGTCGTTGTGAGACGAGTGAGCGAGTCTTGTGTTGAGTACCCGGGAACATTTGCATTTAAAATAGAAAATTATATTGGTATAAATAATAGGGTTTTTGAGTTTAGTTGGTATAATGGTGTGTCAACTGTAAGGCCATCATTCTCCACTCTAGCCTGTGATAGGCTAGGGAGGCCTTTAAGGTAGGGGGAAGAAAAGTAATGTTACTGGGTACTCAACACATGGCTCACTCACTCGTTTAACAACGATTTGGCGTTTTCTAACTAAACGGTATGTAGATATAGTTGGGAGGGAGTGTCCAAGTTCTAATTAATTGAGCTCAAACCCAGGGTTCAACATTTTAATAAAATATTAAGTTTTAAAAAACTTCACCTGTAACGTTAATGATCGGCAAACTCCCGTAATAGTCTCGCGTATATCGGTGGAGCTACCGTACTAACTGTAGCTGGTAAATTAACTTAATTTTCCATCCAGTGTATCATTTCGTGTACTGAATAAAGGTATAATTTGTGTGGCTCGTTGGTCTTGTTGTTAGCGTATCTGCTTCCAAGGCAGAAGGTCCAGGGTTCGATTCCCGCTTAAGTCAGAAGTTTTTTAACTTCTGATTTGGACTTAAGTCCATCAGTTCTAGTCTTAGGAGTTTGTAAACGGTGACTTTGGAGCCGTCCTAGCAACGAAGCACATAATAAATTTCAAAGTTGTTCTGAATCGGCCTTGTTGATTCTGGCGTTGATTCGCGGGTGTTCGCACTGTCCATACCACTGATTGCTATATTTCCTATTAAAAATATCGATCTTTGGTTGGTTATCGCTCACTCGTCGATTGCGTCGGGGCCTGCAGGGTTGGCTTGGTCGCTTTGATTTAAAGTCCCCCACTGAAAATCAGTTATATAACTGAGTGGGTAGACTCTAAATAAAATTTATTTATTTATTTTTTTATTTAAAGTTATTTTTTGTAATTAAAGGCTCTTCACAGTCCTTAATTCTATCATAGTTAGTCTAATTCATCGTATACTAAGAAATTATTCAATTAGCTATTATTATTATTACTAGGGAAACGCCAAAGTCGTTGTTAAACGAGTAAGTGAGCCATGTGTTGAGTACCCGGTAACATCCTTTTTTTCCCCCTACCTTAGGTCTCTCTAGCCTATCATAGGCCAGAGAGGCGCATTATGGCCTTACAGTTGACGCGCCCGTATACCAACTAAACTTAAAAAAATTATTATTTATACGAAAATTATTATCAAACTTAAATGCAAATGTTCCCGGGTACTCAACACATGACTCGCTCACTCGTCTAACAAATGGGCAAATTAAGGCGTTTCCCAAGTCTAGTTGGCTAAAGCGCCCTTATAACCGAAATGTGGGAGACGTGGGTTCAATCCCCTGGTCGGGAAAGATTTTGTCATATCTAGATTGTATTTAAAAAATTATTAAACATGTTTTGAAATGCATAACACGCAGTGTAGTCTATCATCTGTGATCTGTGACAATACTATGGAAAACATAGCCAGTACGAAATACGTGTAAATATTGCAAGGTTTACTCAATCTACGAGCGGAATTTGGGGGTACCTTGACGTTCAACATTTGATAGACCTTGCATGGGCACGGCATTTCACATCCAGATAAATAACAAATAAAAAATATCTTTTCAAAATTTAAATCATTGTCGTTAAAATAATTTCTAAACATTGGAAGCCTATTTTTCAATTTATTATTTCTTGTAGGTTTAAATCGCAATGGATCTAGCTGATTTTGTTAGCAGTTCTCAATAAACTCGTACCGGATGTCTGTTTAAAATTTCAGCGCAATCTGTTCAGCGATTCGGCTGATTTTCAACGTACACACACACACCCACATACACACGCACGCAGACTAACGATGAGCGCCATTTAAGTTGAATGGAGATCACTCCGTTTGCTGCGCTCACTCGTTTAATTATTATTATTATTATCATTATTATTATTATTATTATTATTATTATTTATTATTATTATTATTTTATTATTATTATTATTATTATTATTATTATATTATTATTATTATTATTATATTTAATATTATTTTATATTATACGTTAATATTTTTCTATTAACAAAAAAAATAACTGTTTGACAGCTTAAAACAATATTTATGTTGAATAATGTTAATTGAAATGTATGTACATAAATCAATTCTTCTATCTGTTATTCATAATTATTATAATGTAATTATTATTATTTTTTATTGTTTGCCAGGGCGGTAGATTCAAAAACTGCAAATCAAATACATTAGGTTGGTCGAAGGTATCCTTACTTTATATAATAGTTCCTGATAACTCATGCCAGTTTAAGTATATGAAAAGTAAGTTATGAGTGTTTCAATATAAAAACAAATATTAAAGAACAAATATATTATTATTATTATTATTTTTAATTTTTGTTTCATGATATTAGTCAATATACGCTCTCAATATGTTGTTAGCGCACTAATAAGTGTTTGCAGTTATGGAAAATATTATTCCCCATAATTATATTTCAAAGTTGTCTAAAATTATATATATATATATTATATTATTAATTATTTTATATTATTATTATTATTATTATTATTATTATTATTATTATTATTATTATTATTATTATTATCATTAGGCTTTTGGTGGAGGTGCCGGGTAGAGCAAAAACGTTGAAACTCCATAAGAATAGCATTGTTGGTGGAGGTGCCGGGTCCTCACTTTTTGATTTTATTATTTCTTTGTTATACATCCAGTTTAAAGTATATCACACGACACGGTGAATTTATTGTGTTTCATATATGTATAGGTCAGTGTACTTTAAGCAACAAATCACATCTCAGTACATATACTTCCTCTCACAATTTTTGTTTATACACTAGGAAAACGCCAAAGTCGTTGTTAGACGAGTGAATGTTCCATGTGTTGCGTACCCGGTATAATTCCCATATCTCCCCCTATACATTATACTGTATCTAGACAGCGTTGGTCTTTCCTTTCTAGCCTATCATAGGCTAGAGTGGCGCATTATGACCTTACAGTTAACGCGCACTTATACCAACTAAACTTAAAAACCCTACTATTTATACCAATCAAACTTAAATGCAAATGTTCCCAAGTACTCAACACATGACTCGGTCACTCGTCTAACAACGACTTTGGCGTTTTCTTAGTGTTATTATCATTGTTTACACATATTGTGCAAAGCAAGGATGCAGCATTGATTACCTTTACTGAAATCAGGCCATTGGAATAGTATAAAATGACATGACATTTAGAAATCCTCAAAACGTCATACATATTCACAATCTCTCTATAAAGAACTCACTAATATATTGTTATTTACTATCTAAACTTATTTTTGGTAAGGAACAACTTAATAATTTCACCTGTTTGTCTCAATGCAATTATGGATGTAAAGTCACAATTTAAATGCACAATAATGACCTCCAATCACACATTAGATAAGTTTAAACACAAACTCCATTCGCACCCTAAAATCCAGTCTGATACGGGTTTTAGTGCCGGTACTTTCTGTACAGTACGCAGAAATAACCTCAAGGGACCAAATAGACAGAACATTTTTTTTTGTTTCCAATGATGAAATTTTATGCTGAAAGAAGAAACGCTCTATCTACAACCGAAACTGAAACTTATCGATTTTGTAAACCAACTTGGGATTATTTAGTTGATTATCAACGTGTTTTGAGCATGCATGGTCTCCAGCCTCCTCCACGCTGCCCGTCACGGACCTATCGATAATCGTTTCGTCTTTGCGTGACACATTTCCGATCAATCGATAAATCGATTCTCGCAGAACGTTTGTGCGGCACGTGGTTTGAGTGGCTAGCATTTCGCCAACACTTCGCTGAGTTTTGAAGGGCAATATAGAGTGAGATGCGCGGACTTGGGCGTGTGTGAAAATACTCTTCTCTATTACTGTAATATAGATTACATGCTCGAGTGTATTTTATTTTATTACGTATTGGATGGATTATGACTTACGCTTGGGAGAGTGTTACGTTACACGGGACTTTTAACATTACTATGGTCAACGCATTTTATTTTCAAAAGGAATGGGAGTAGGAAACGTATTCTTTACAGTTGGCTTGAGGTTGTCTTTCTTCCTAAACCAATGGTTTGGAAAGCTTGGTTCAACAGATTTGGATTAACACTAAGACGTTAAGCTTCCTCGGATAGTGATGGATGTTGGAATGGTGACAGTTTTTCTCATAAATTAATACAGATTGCTTGATTCTACTAATCGTGTAAGAAAGTATGCATGATATGAGGTATTATGTAGTTTATAATATAATTATCATTATATTATTGTGTTACGAAAATGGATAGTGAAACTGGGGATTAAAACAACAATTATATGTGATTTAAAATTAAATTTTATAATGTATTTGCGTTTACAAGACTCTTCATAGATCGCGACCTGAAGAACCTGAGGAATTAAAGAAGTTATTTTTTTATTGTAATGACATTCTTGTTGTATTTGATTGCTAATAATTTTCTCGGTCTGTGATTGCACTTTTCTTTCTATGTGCATAACTTGTACTACCAACTGTTAAGGATTTGCTTGTTCTTCACGAGATAAATAAAGTAATTTGCTTGTTTGGTTCCATCAACTAGAAATATAGTTCCACATTAGAGTTTGTACATAATTCCTTCAAAGAAAAATAATTTCTATTCCTGTCTTGCATCCTGTACTTCCGTGGCTTCGCCCCCATGTGCTTGTACGTTATCTCTTAGAGGTATCATTTATCTGCATTGCTGAAGGAAATGCAGCTTCACTTAGATTCTCCAGGGACTGCGCTCAGCACTGCACTCAAAACGAGACCACGTTCAAACCAAATGCTGCAGAGGTAAAATAATCATTGACGATGTGACTGTCAGATATAAATCTCAAGAAATAGCCAAGAGATGCATTCAATTAATCAATTGTTTTATATAGAGTGTAATCTAGCAATTCCCACACTGTCGCTTGATTCAGGGTAGACAAATTATGAACAAATTACAATTTTAATTTTTAATGTTTTATTCGTCTTGTAGGAGTTAATATTTTATATGTCGCATGAATCTAGTCTCTAAAAATTAAGAATAATTTGCATTCGCAAGAGACATAATCAGTCGAATAATTGTGTTATTGTGTGAAAAACTTTTTAGAGTTTCTCCATGAGTTCATATATTTGTGTGATCAGTATTTGACTAATAACAATGTGTGTTCTGAGGTTTTAGAGCAATAATAACAATATATTACGATGTTGGAAACTTAGTTTCCGATTTTTTTATTGTAGTGTATGTATAAACTTACTAACTGCATGTTAAGTTGATGCGAAACAACCACGCTTATTCTAAGTTCATAAGCTTATTCTCTCAAAAAAAAAACTATTAAACACAACATATAATGCAACTCTATACATGTTATAGCATCTTTATTCACTAAAGCTGTTCTAAAACTTAAAAGCTGGTTGAGAAACTGAACTTAAGGATTTGTGAAACCCTCTTAAATTCAATAACAATGTATTCCACGCGGTATATTTCAAAAGTTTATTCAGTTTGTAAGATTTAATATTATATTTCAAACATTAAATTAATATATCTTTGGAAAAATAAGAAAAACGTGGTTCGGCAAATTTCTTATCTAACTAAGATATTTAGTTATTGGTGAGTAATACTTTTGACTGATAAAGAGTTGTTCACATTTATTACATATCGCAGAAAATGTATTACTATCGTACGTCTAAAAATTTAAATTTCGTGACTACTCGTTGCATAACTTATTTGATGAAATAAATTTATCAGAGGAAATTATATCCATAATAGTACTGAACCGAAGATAATTCACGGACGTTACCGTTGGAAATTTAATAAGCGTCACATTGTTGAAATTGTCTGCCATTCTTCAAGCATAATTTTATAGTTTATTTACTTTTTGCGAACTATATCTCAAATAGCAGTTAAAATGTTAAAGCATAATTTGGAACTTTATATTGATAAAAGATAATATATTCTCTCGTAGTGACAAAACAAATCCCTAGCCCAAAACAAACAACAAACCAACATTGAAAGTAAGTGGGGTACGCGCATTACAACTAAACTATATTGTGAACAACCTTAGGGAAATTACGTCTTGCCGAGTAACGCGGTGCGATATATTCAGCAGCACATGTGAGCACATATTCAAATAAAAGCCGTAACCGTTTCCCCAAGTTGCATGCTGCGGTGACATATATTCGGGAACACACAATTCTCAGCTTACAAATTCAGCACAATTTCTCTTCTTTCTGTGAAGGAAAATTGGCCCGTCATCCTGCTCCTACATGCAGTTACATCGGCATTCATAGGATTTCAGTTAAAGCCGAGTTCCCTCCGAGGAGCGTTTCACCACCCCGCGTGTGTTTTGTCTGTGTCATCTTGTATGCCAACCACGTTCCATTCTATGTCCTACTGCTTGGCTCCTTCCTCCCGCACCGAACAGATTCCCCATTCTATTCCATTCCCGTTTCTTATTGTTTCCTCAATCGCTTTGCTTTTCGTCCAATCGATTTCAAAGCTGTCATTTCACGGTAGATGGAAGAAAAGGCTTCGTTATTTATTACTGCTATCGCCAGACGACGAGCTCGCTTGAAGCTTTACGCCTTTTGGTCGGACATTGGCCTGTCTGCCGTAAACCAGCCCCCACCATTGCAATGGCCCCTCTCACACAATTGATCATTTCGGGTGTCATTCAGACTCAAAGAGTCTTCGATATTGTGGACTGGACGAACATATGAGTCACCACTGGACGTGCCACGTATTCTAAGCTGTGCTCAAGATTATACTAGCCTTTCCTTGCCCACCCTCTAACCTTAAAGTCAGATAGAAGAGAGTATAAAAGTTAACTCAAATACAAAGAAACTTTAAGAGTCTCTGGGGTGTTTATCTATACTTTTTCTCTGTCTGATTCCCTTTCTCTCTCTCTACTAAATTCAGCGGAATGTATGATGAAGATCTGATCTTTACATTTAATACGAAACATACACGCATGATTGTGCAGGAATATGCGCTGACAGTTTAGCGGTGCAACAGCACCCTCTCGAGTGTGTGTGAAGCTTGCAACGCTGGCTTGGAGCAAACAGAGCCCCTGGAAGCGAGCCTGGCGCATGTGCGCATGCACCCAAGACCCGCGAACAATGTATGATACTTGAATATTTAAAGAGAGGGAAGCTTTAAACGGAAATAAGAAATTTTATTCAGACGTCTTCTTTTGTGAAACTTATAAGATGTTTGATTTATATGAGCTGAAACAGGTTTGCAATGACATATTATAATGCTGCAGTTACCCTGGGCCCAGGGCTAGATGGCCGTTTTCACAATTTGAAAGCATTTCTCATTCTTAAAGGCTCTTTACAAATAGCGCCATTCCGTTAAACCTGATATAATAACCTATAAATAACAAGCAAATAAAAATATATTGATTAAATATGAGGCTTATATACGTCACACAAGATTAACTTATATGCCCAAAAAAAATAATAATAATAATAATCAAAACTCATTTCCAACAACGTCAGGTTGAGTGGTGTTCTTCACACCGATATCTAGGATACGAAACAATTTTTTTGCCGAGATTGCCGGGCTCAGCGTTTCTTCATCATCAACAGCTTCATCGTCATCTTCATCCTGCATCTGCTTCTCCACCAATTTTCCTCACTCTTTCCTGTCCTCCCACAGCTTCAATTCCATCACCTGGTTCTACGATTCACGATAAAAATAATATAAGTTATTCTATGGTACACCTGTGCAATGCACAATATAATTCTAGTTTGTCAAATATTAAAAGTAAAATCCCAAGTTGAAACTGGTGGTAACACCAATTTTGATATCTTAACGCTTAATAATCAAATGTCTAAGATTGTGTATGCCATTCGGATTTATAAGAGGTCGATGAGGTGGATCGGATGATAGATTAGAGAGGAGCCGAATCCCAAGTATTGACAACTTCCTAAAACAAACAGATCTCATATATTTGAAAAAGTGTTTCTGCGAAGTGATTGACCTAAACCCTTCAGAACGAATCAGTTTGTCTTACCGGTCTGTACCTCGGAAACACAGTGTATTTTTGACACCACCGATTGCACGCACAGTTGCGTATCAATCAGGTTTTTACTGTAGATCAACTGCTCTCTGAAATGCGTTGCCTGCCACTACAAAAGCTAACTCAAATGTGAAACACTTTAGTGCTGCAATAAAAGAATTGTTTACTAACCCAGCCTCGCGTGAATCTATTCGCAACAATAACATTCAACCAAATAATTCTCAAAATTTAAATTACAATGATCTGATATCTTATCTCTCATAGGTAAGTGTGTAATATTCTCAATGAATGAATTTCATCACTACCATTAAATTCATGTTGTTGCAGTACAGTAGCCACTTTCTGACAATAATGGTCATAATCATATAATTAATTTAAAAGTTCATCAATATCGTAATTACCAGTAAACTCACTTCATTGCACTACAGTACCCATTTTCTTACATAAACTTACTGGACAAAGCAATGCTAGCTTTAACTGGACACTCACTACAGTCTCTTCTTAAGATTAATTGCATTAATACTTAAGAATTTTAATTACTTATATTAGTTTATTTCTTAGACTTAGATAATTTCCTAGTTACTTAATTATTATTATACTTCCTATGTTTATGTAATTAGCCATAGCGACTATATTATTTTGTATAATTATAACATAATCTCATCACCATATGGCCTGCTAGTACGTGTACAGTTCTCTGGGGAAATACAAAATTGTATACGTATTAGTTGGCATAGTGTTCATTAAATTTTGTATTGTTATATAACTAGTAACTTCTTTAGATTTTAGAAAATCTGTACATTATATTAGATTTACATTGCTAAATTGAGAATTGAAAAATTAAGAAATTAAATGTAATGTGCTCTGCTCTGTATATTATTTTTAGATTGTATTTTAGTTTATAGATTTATTTGTTTGTTATGCATTATGTGTTAGTTTATAAATGTATTAATAATGTAGTAAATGGTGGCAAGACACTTTTGTGTTAGGGGGCTATGCCTTTTTATTCTTGTCGCCATCAATATGCTCTGTATATGGTCTAATAACTGTACGTTGCAAATTGAAAATGAATAATAATAATAATTAATGATAATAATAATAATAATAATAATAATAATAATAATAATAATAATAATAATAATAATAATAATAATAATAATAATAATAATAATAATAAAACACATATAATATAAAGTAAGAAAAGCTACGGTTTCATTGTTCGAAAAATGCGCTTCAGATTTAAGAACTTATAGTGTATTAAGTTGTAATTTTGTGTTTGATAAATAAGAATTAAGCTTTTACCATAAACTTAACATTAGGAATACGTTTGTATAGGTCTGAGTTCAAACATAATCTACTGGACTACCCCAAGGCATCAATGCCCCACATCACATACCCCTAAAACAGACTTGATGTTAAACTCCCAATACCGCAACTTTATTTGGAAACTGGATTTTTACAACCTACTTGTTTGCGTGGTAATCATCACTACCCTTTAAGTATTCAGGCCCCCCAGTGACTTGCAACTTGCGACCCTTGCTCAAAGATATTGCTGGAATCTTAGAGTCTCTGATGTAGGGGCTACTTCAACGATAACAACATTTCAAATTCCATCAGACTGAATTGGTGTCGTTTGAGTGTTTGCATCTGCGTCCACGTTGAAGAGACGTACACTCGGCTTACACACGCAAGTAACCTCACGGAGTATCCATTTTGGAATTTGGAGTTTGGTAAAAAGTTATCTTTCAATATTTATACTCCATCAAATTGCCGTGGTCATTTTTGTAGGATAACTTAATAATGGAACCTAAATGGCAAAAACTCTGTTTATGGGCCAAAGTTTTCTTTATAAGCACAAATAAATTATTTTCACGAGAAGAAGATAGCTTACTCAATAATCCAAGTAGCACTAATCTAAAACAACCATTAGGTAAAAGCGAGTTTCACATACGACAGGAAATTTATTAAAAAAGGAAAAAAATTGAAATTATTGGAAATAATAATAAATGGAAATTAGTTATTGCATAATATTTCTCGCGAATTATTATTTATTGAAGCTCGTTATTAGCCTGAACTTGACTCTGGAAGCTTGAATCACTTTTCCAAAAATTACAAAAGCAATTAATATGTTAGTTAGTAGCAGTAACCGCAACATGGATTGAATTTTTGGTAATTACGAAAAGGGAAGAAAGTGCCAACTCTGTAATTAAGTCTACTCCATTTCTTGAGCGGGTACAGAATTTCCTGATAAGAAAATTGAAAATTAAGGTTTAAAAACAAAACATCCAATATTATTATTATTTATTATTATGTCCCACTTGTTTCGTCTGCTGGTTTATACCAATATTGCCCTTTTCCTAGTATGACTTATCAATAATACTGTTATATAATACGATACTTGAAACCATACTCGTAAAAAGCATATTTTGTTTTATCCGATAAAAAGAACACACGATTTTCAATGTACCAATAAAAATATGGTATCTAACAAAATGTGTATAAACTACAAGCAGAGGTACGGGAGTTCCCAAAATAGAGAGCGAAGCTGATCGTTATTTGTCCACTTTTGTTCCAGACTTGACTTGTGGCGGCGAAGCCAAAAAAAAGAATATTCAATCTTTGTAAGAAGCTAACTTCGCCCTTTGAACCGACGGTCACCAACAACATTATGTGTAATCCTTGTTGAAAGACAATATTAGCCAAATGTCACATGTCAAATTGGAGGTAATATGTTTGTTTTTATCGTGAGACGTGGCACACGCACAGACGGATGGATTGACAGAAAATTGGTGCATAAAGGGGATCTTTGCTCTCTAATATGGTCACAATGGAAATGTATCATTCCCTGCTTATAATTCTCATATCTTTCAGGAGAGTGTTTTTTTCCTTTGTAAACGATGCACATCACTACATAAACAGTTTGTCGTTTATTCTCTCCCAGTTACATTTGCGTGCATGCACACAACTTTTATTAGCAGAGTGCTCGCGATCTTGTCTAACCCAGGAGATCTGAGGAATAACGCTCAGTTAAATTCCGAAGACAAGTTGGGTGAAATTGACATGTTGACGGTTCTAGATACACACAAGTAGTCTGATAGACAGGTTTGCGTGGCAGGTTGGCAGGTTCCCCCCCCCCCCCCCCCCCCCCAGTGCGAGGTGGATCCAGGGGGCTGTGGACGTGACGCGCGCTCTAAGCGTCGTGACGCATCAGTCAACACACACACACACACACACACACACACACACACACACACACACACACACACACACACGCAGAGCGTTTTATAAAATATCTACGATATTTGTTTGTTTTCAGATTCCAGAAGGGAATTACACAAACATGAGGAAATGTATAATGCCATGCGAGATAACATTATGCTTCACACAAAGCTTGGGGCAATATTTTGCAAGAATAATTAGAACGTTACTACACAAAGCGCAATCACATTCATATTTATGACGCCTATACCATAATTTAATGATAAAACGTGGTTTATAGAGTAGGACAACAAATTAAATTATTACATAAAGGCGTACAAAATAAAAAACAACCAAAATCAAAATTATAACATGTCAGTACAATTTACAATAGGACAACATATATGGTACGACACAAAAATCAGTCAGACTCTACATATTTTGTAAATGTATATATTTACTTTTATTCATAACATAATATTCAAAATGTTAATTAACAATGTGAAACTAAATGGATCACAAAATTGAATTAACTAAAGCTGTATTATAAAATCATTTTTTAATGAAATATATTAACAACAATTAATGAAATAACTTAGAAAATAATACGATATTAATAAACAAAAACTACAACTGACAATAAAAAAAAAAATTATCGCCAAACCGAGCCTAGTCTAATTTTCATCCCAAACATCTAGAACTTTAGAAGGTCGTTCAGAAAGGACTACATTTAAAATTTAAAATTAATTCAGATTTAAAAACTCATTTATATGGTCTCTTTCAATGCTTTTTTACGAACAGTTACTAAAATTACTTTGCATTGTTGTGAAAATGTACTCTGATATCTCAAAACCTTCTAAAGTTTTAATGTATAGGATACAAATTGGAGGTCACAACGTATTTTTGAATAAACCGATTCATTCCAAATTAAAGACCGGTTTACTCAATCAAAATTACTTTAGTTATTAACACGTGGAAACTCGTTAAATAGTAACCAGGTAGTAGGGTACAGGTTATTTATTAGGACGTGATACATTTGCATGCATATCTTTAAATGCAAGCTGGCAACCAAAATAAAACGTGTCCAAAGTTCTAAAATCATTGCTATGGCACAACGTATACACTGCATCTACTCAGAGAAACTTTTTATTTCAGTTTTAGTATGCAAACTGCTGTTTTAGTTTCGAGAAATTGTTGCCTTTTCTTATAATGCTTGTTTTTGCGGGATTAACACAAGGCAGCTTCTATGAGGTGAACTTTTTGATAGGCTCATGAAAACTTTTGTAAGATCCAGAAACCATTTGCAGTTACAGTCGAGTAAAATAGCATTGGTTAATTATCAAGCCTAGAGGGGGATCAGATTTACGGTTCGGAAGGGTCAGTCTTTTCATCTAAAAGTAAACCCATCGTCTTGTATATAATCCCTTCTGCCCTGGGCAGTGGATGCTTTCGTAACAGTGCTATATCTCGAGTCCATACTTTCAAACACAGTCGACAGAAATCCATTTCGAGCCCGTCAACGTTCCTATAATTCCACACGTCACTGGCCATTACTACCCCGCGGAGCTGATGGTACGTCACGTCGGAACAACCCCCACCCACACCCCCACCCTCCGCATCAACAACAAACAACCCCAAATACACCCGGGCTGATAGGCCCTACCCTCGACGCAATTCCAGACTTTATGACACGATTCTGCGTGGACGCACTATTTGCCATTTGGTCAACGTTTTTCGATAAAAATGTAAAGACCTTGACCAGACATCGATTTTGCTTGCAATGAATCCTAGGTTTACGAGAAAGTAGCCATTTGGAAAGTTAAGGAATGTATTTTATTTTATTTTACAGCTTGTCTCTGGGCACAAATTTCAGTAAAGATAACAAATATTTTTATGCGAAAAGTAGGCACTACTAGTGAATGAATCATGAACGAATGATCTTCGGCTTTACTCTTCATACTTATGCGAGCAATCGTGAACCGTAACGAATTTACAGCACGTTTCCATGTGGATTATGGAACGACATTGATTGGCCATCGAACAACCATTTGCAAATTCCTACTTTTAGAAACCATTTGAAATATTATTCGTGAGCTGCTCTTACTGTTTTGATTTGAAAAATAACTATTTTAAAAGAATAAATAATTTTCTGATCATGTAACATTTTGTGGCATTCGCTATGCGGATATTTGTGTTCCTTTGACGTTTTAAAAAAATTCTTGTACTCACAGAATTGTATGTATTACTCAACATAAGGCATGGTGTATTCCTTGTTTTAACTTCTCTTAGCTAATGTAAGCACTTATGCATTTATTAAGTATCATATCAAATTTTGTCTTTGACAGAGGAAGAGTATGCAAACATATGTTCATAAGAGTATATGTAAACAAATCTTCTCAATTACAGAAAAGAGATAAAAGATACATTCATACTTCGTAAAGGCGAAATGAATATTTGATAGTATTTTGTACTTTGATGTCATTTATAACTGGAAATTTCAAACACATGCCTCTGTTATTGACTGTTGAGACTTACAAACATTTCAATAACATAAAATGTCATAAATTATAGCATAACGACGTCAACAATTGCTAGTAGAGTCGTGATATCATTCAAACAAGCTTAAAATTAAAATCAAGATATTGTTCCACGTGACAAAAATATAAGTCCTAGTTTAAATTTAGCAGCATAATTACAAAATGCAATAACTAGGAAAACGCTTAAGTCCAGCCGCGTTGTTGGATCAGCGTAATTGGTGCATTGAGCTGCCATGTGGTATGCGGATTTTCTGTTGTTCTGTGAAAAAATCATTACTAAGTTGAAGATTTTTTTAAAATTAATTTAAATAAAATAAAAAATAAACTTTATAAATTTTTTAATTAATCGTAATATTAAAAAAAGAAAAAATCGTGAAATTGCGATTTTCATAAGAAATAATTATTCGATTGCGCTCAAATTTCACACGAATATATATATTCATAAAATTAAGGTTCTGTGAAAAAATCATTACAATCAGATAAAGCATGTAGGTGTTATAAGTCAAAGAATTGTTTCAAAAAAGAAAAAAACCCGTAAAATTTCGATTTTCATGAGAGATTTTTTCGATTGCGCTCAAATTTCACACGAATATCTTAATTCATAAAATTATGGTTCTGTAAAAACTCATTAAAATCGGATAAAGCATGTAGGTGATATAAGTCGATGAAATGTTAAAAAAATCGAAAAAAATCGTAAAATTGCGATTTTCATGAGAAATAATTTTTTGATTGCGCTCAAAAACGTGGCAGTTCTAAGTTCAAAGATTTTGAAGGTCTCCAGAAAATTTCATCGCAATTGGAGTATCGGTTTAGCCGGAATCGTGCTGACAAACACACAAAAATACAGAAAAAAAGAAAAAAAAAACATTCCGGATTTTTTTCTCCAGTGTAGTGAAATGGAATCTTCGCTTCGCTCGCTCCGCTCGCTACGCTCATCCAATAATTATGGCTCTCCTAAAATTCTGAACTAAAAAGTTTTTGAATACCGTTTCATTGTGAATCATTATCCAATAAAGTGTGGTGAGTACTTTCAAGTATTCTACCTGTATCGCAAACACCTTAAACTTTAAACATATGGACTCAACAAAATGTGACACTCCCAAAATGAAACGCAACCGACTAAGGTCCACATAAATCAAGGGTGAGACAAAAATAATTTTGATTTGAAATATTTTGCTAAATTTCTTCCGTGTTATTCAAAATGAACGTTGATTATTTTTATATCCTTAGGTTGGATCTGTTACCGGGTACTCAACACATAGCTCACTCACTCGTCTAACAACGACTTTGGCGTTTTCCAAGTTATTTTTATTGTGGTTGTATTTTGCCTATTCATAGATCAATTAAACCTGAAAATAACACGGCAAATAAGTTGTCTGCAATACGCTGTATTATATACTTGGCCAATGCGAATAAGCAATCAATAAGCCGTATTAAATAACAATTTTCATTATGTTATTTTTTTCGTCTAAACGGTTACGTAAGAGGTTAGACAAAAAGACAAAACAAAATCCGCCATCCCATTGCTGACACAAAAGACTTTTAATTTAAAAGTTTCAACAAACATGTTATGCCGTCATTCGCAATACTACCTGACATCTTCAAAATAATTATATTTATAAAACAGTTTTTATAAAGGTGACATGGAATTAAAAACAGTTTCATACAGATTTGTATTATTGACGCTAAAAGTTTACATTCCATTACAAAACCACGCGTAGGATTTTAAACGCATGTTATGTAAATGCCAACAATTACCAAATCCAGACCAGCGTATGCTCAAGGCTATGTCTCCCACTTTTCCAACTTTTTTTCCACTAGCTCTTGCAAACACCACCTGGGCAAGAGATTTAAGACCTGGCTTTAGAACATTCTAATCTCTATGTAGATGTAATGGAGCTTTAATGTGGGGGTATTGCATAACCAAAGTGGTTTAGCTAGGCTGTAAGACAACCATACCCGACAAGCGAGATACCGGTCCCAGAACTTGTCTTGGATGCCTCAGTTAATTTGTTGTGTTGACATTATAGTTAGTTATTTTGCCTTTTGATTGTATCTAGAAAAAATAATACATGTTGTTCTTTATCATTTGATTGGGTCAAGGGGTATTTGCACCATTTTTTCACCATCCACATTTTTTTTTTAATTAAATAATACAGATATACCTTCCTTTTTCATTATCAACAATATATAAGATTTGAGTAATCATAATCTGCAATAGTTTTAACTGTCGTCCTTTAAAATTAATGCACCCGCACTTTATATATTTTCATGTAGGTATCACAACACTAGATATTAAATATTCCATTTAAAAAACGTTTACTTCTAATTGTGCTCAAATACATGGAACGTTAATTTTGAATCAATTGAAGATACATTTTTAATAAAAGTCTCTTGTCGGTACTTCGTTCACTAACATTTTTCTCGATTTTCGTTACGAGAAATGGATTTAAGGGATAATCTCCTACTTTCTGGAGAGTTCTTCCAGAAGAGTTGTTCGATATCGTTCAATGCGAGATCAAGCAGAAGAGTTGCCAGATCGGGATGAAATTGTGAAAAATTGAACAGAAAAGTTCCGAGGAAGGGAAAGAGTTTCCATAGGAACGAAGCTAAGACGTTTCTTTTCTTCGACGTTCACAGCCTGGCTTCTCTTAGTGCACGAATGGCTACTAACTTGAAATTTACGAATATTGACTTAGTACAAAACCTGTTCGATTAACAATATTTTAATCAGTTTTTTGCTCGATGTATTGTTAGAGCATCATCATTAGCTAGCAAGTAACTGTTATTTTCGATAAACTAGAAATCTCGTCTTCATTTACGACGCTACGTTGGGAACTGAAGAATAATAGTCGAATTTATATTTTTCTTCAGTATATTATAATACTTAGTAGCAAACACAATAAATGAAAATATAATGAATAGATTATAATTATAAATTAATAAATGAAGGAAAAAACTTTAATTAAGCAATACTTAAGTTTTCCACAAAACATATTTTAATATCAAATTTAAGGCTTTCTTGGCCCGGAATTGTACCGTTAAATTTAATTCATCAGGACATTTCGCCGCGTCGAATTTCTTTTTACCTAGTACCTTGTCTTGGTTTAAATTTGTGAAGGTTTGTTAGTTGTTTTTCTGAGGATAGTCTACATAGTTTGGGATGAAACGTCAACACAAAAAAATATATTCGACGCTGCCAAATGTTCCGATCGGCTAATTATTGTGATGATGGTGCTTTATGCTATTTCTTCAAAAGTACCTCATAAATTGACCTTTCTAAAAAAATGAACAATATTCTATAATAATTCACCCTTACGAGCGATGCGTGATTTTTTCCATTATCTCAGGTAAACGCATGTTTTTCTACTACGGTAAAAGTGGTATTGAAATATATTTTTTAGGAAGAACTACATAAATTTAAACTTGAAATAAAAATCACCTGTATGTTTTTTTAGTCCATTGACATGTACATAATGTACTTATAGTATGCCTAGACGTAATATATATCAGTTAAAACAAATAGTTCACGAACACAATACACAAAGGTATTTCAAATAAATTCAAATGATAACAAATTATTGGATGAGCGTAGCGAAGATTCCATTTCACTACACTGGAGAAAAAAATCCGGAATGTTTTTTTTTTCTGTTTGTATTATTGTGTGCCTGTTAGCACGATTCCGGCTAAACCGATATTCCAATTGCGATGAAATTTTATGGAAGCCTTCTAAATTTCTGAACCAAGAACTGCCACGTTTCTGAGCGCAATCGAAAAATTATTTCTCATGAATATCGTAATTTTACGATTTTTTTCGATTTTTAAAAAAATTCTTCGACTTATAACACATACATGCTTTATCCGAATGTAATGATTTTTTCACAGAACCTTTATTTTATAAATTTATATATTCGTGTGAAATTTGAGCGCAATCGAAAAATATTTTTTTATGAAAATCACAATTTTTCGATTTTTTCAAACATTCTTTGACTTATAACACCTACACGCTTTATCCGATTGTAATGATTTTTTCACAGAACCTTGAAATTATAAAATAATATATTCGTGTGCAATTTGAGCGCAATCAAAAAATAATTTTTCATGAAAATCGCAATAACATTTTTTTTATTTTCTTATTTTACATTTCTTTGACTTATTACAACTACATGCTTTATTCGATTGTAACGATTTTTAAACAGAACCTTTGTTTTATAAATTAATATATTGGTGTGAAATGTGAGCGCAATCGAAACATTAGTTCTCATGAAAATCGCAATTTTACGTTTTTTTCGTTTAAAAACAATTACGCTCATCCAACAACGCGCCTGAAAAGCGTTTGCGAAGCTTCCTAGTAAAACAAAATACCCAAGTGAATGGTTTGACAAATTCAGGTTAAACAACATTTTTGGATGAGCGAAGCGAAGATTCCATTCTACTACATTGGAGAAAAAAATCCGGAATGTTTGTTTTTCCATTTTTTCTGTTTGTATTTTTGTGCGTCTGTTAACACGATTCTGGCTTAACCGATACTCCAATTGCAATAAAATTTTCTAAAGGCCTTCGAAATCTCAGAACTTAGATCTGCCACGTTTTTGAGCGCAATCAAAAAATTATTTCTCATGAAAATTGCAATTTTACAATTTTTTTTTCGATTTTAAAAAGTTTCATCCACATAACACCTACGTGCTTTATCTGATTGTATAAGTTTTTTCACCGAACCTTTATTTCATGAATTAAGATATTCGTGTGAAATTTTAGCGCAATCGAAAAATTATTTCTTGTGATAATCGCAATTTTACGTTTTTTTCGATTTTGTTAAATTTCTTCGACTTATAACACCTATATGCTTTATCCGATTGTAATAATTGTTTCACAGAACCTTAATTTTATAAATGTTATAAATGAATATATGCTTGTGAAATTTGAGCGTAATCGAAAAATTATTTCTCATGAAAATTGAATTTTACGCATTTTTTCGTTAAAAAAAATTACGCTCATCCAACAACGCGCTTGAAAAAGCTTTTTCGAAGCTTCCTAGTAAGATGAATTGTATTATTTATAGCACATCAAAATGAGAAATAGGGTGTAAGAAAATAAACGAATTAAATATGCTATACAAAAAAGAATTTCACTTTTTTATGATTTTGGTGGAGGTGCCGGGTTCTGAGTTTCGGTGGATCCTTGGATCGTTGTCTAAGAAATTGAAAACAACATTTTAAGTTTGTATTACTTATAGCAAACACTTCTTCCATGAACTTGTGTGGACTGTGTCAATTACTAACGAAACAATTTTTAACGGTTATTGAGCAAATAAACGGAATAATAATAATTTGATCGTAATTACTTGAAATATCTACGAAAATATTTTGAACACTATGTACGGTGAATATAGGCCTAATTTGGTAAAAAAAAACATTTTATCCACTCACTGGCGCATTTGTGTAACAGTTTTAAAAGTATGCATAATTTACTATGTAGCCACTACATGAAGTGTTTACTAATGCTAAAACTTGATTTAATTAAGCAATGAGTGGTGAAGTTTTGTTACCGGAAGCTATGTGAACGACATACTCTCATAGCATTGATCTTGATACTGCACAATTTTTAGTTTTAAACAAACTTGTCACGAATGCACTTTTTAGCTCTAAAATGAAACTACTGAGACTATATTTATTTAACACATTGAAATTAGATCATTAATCAAGAAGTTAAACGCCAAATTGTTATAAAATTTATCAAGTGTTAGCATTAACTACTTCATATAGTCGCCACATAATATGTATGCTTAAAAAATTGTTACACAAATGCGCTCGTGGCTGGATAAAACTTTGGTTTATTTAACAAATATAACACCGTGTCTAGCGTTTCATGGCCGTTCCAAGTTATTATTATTATTATTATTATTATTATTATTTATTATTATTATTAACTGTTTTTCTATGTATGAGCTTATCAATAATTATTATACGTTGTTAACTTTGTAAGTAATAAACAAATTTCACTCAAGCTCATGGAAAAATTGTGCGTTATAAAATACAAATCAAAGAATATGTTTTTAATTTGTTGGACAACGATCCAACGAGACACAAAACCCGGCACCTCCAGCAAAACCATTAAAAACAACAAATTCTTATTCAAAATTCTTCTCCTTCTTCTTATTCAAAATTGAAGCCAGCGGTTCAGCCGAGCTCGTTTAACCGGTTCCCACTCGCACACCGAAGTTAAGCAGAATCGGGCGTGGTCATGGGTAGAGTGGGTGACCGCTCTGCCCCGAAACTCACGTACACGCTGGCTAGAGCAGATGGAGGGTTCGATAGCTAGTGTAACGGCTTCGTTCTTCTCGACGTCTGCTCGGCAGTCCGGGTTAGTGGAGAAACCTATATGACTGTCAAAGTTACACTGTTCTTTCGGATGGGACGTTAAGCCGTTGGTCCCCTTGGTACTTTTCGAAAGGAGTAGGCTTCGTGCCGGTACCGGGTTTCCCCTCCTCTCTTCTGTTCATACTTCATCCTCATCTATCACCACTCATCTTCTCGATTAGCCAAAGTGCATAAATATAAGACGTTAGGCAATATCCAATCAATCAATCAATTATTCAAAATTGATATTTTATTAATTCTCGACAACGGAAAATAATACGAGCTTATTTTATAAACACAATTTAAGTTTCGATTATTTATTTTATGTAGGCTAGATCCATATATTTCAAATTAAAAATAAAAATGAATACCTATCTACTAGATTAATCTAAGCAAGAGGACCAAATGTAGTTCATTTTCTTCGTTTTAATGAATATTATTTATTAAGTTTGATATGAACTGTATATTCTACAGTAACTTCGTATGACAGCGAAGTGACAAGTCCCATACATTCCAGTCACGTATTTCATGACGGGTTTATTGTTCCAGTTGGCGCATTGTGTTAGCGTGTTCTTGCATTTCAAGTCAAGCCTTACGTTTATAGCATTGATGCTATTTTAATGTCGAGTCACACGGTAGCGCGCCATGACACATTGCATTACGGGGGATATGGTACATCATTACCGTGTTGAATACACTGTGCAACGCTTTGTCACTAGCTGTCACTAGCACACGTGCATAGTGGAGTCACTTGTCACCTATCATACTAGTGCCAGTCCAACTGAAGGGCAACTGAACTTAGATGAAGATGTGTTATCATCAGCAGGGGCACGAATTTGAGGTGAATAAAAATGGCAATCTTTGTTTTTGCTATACCCGAATTGACGATGAAAATAATTCAAAGTTAAGTTGAAATGTCATTAAACTTTTTATTTTTCCGAGTGGGAAAGTAGGTTAATTGTTCATATTTACGTTTTTGCTGTGAAAATTGCGTATTTACCAAAATACTTTCCTCTGGTTATCACTGTATGTACGAGATGCTGGACGAATGAGAATTCATTTCATTTCAGGACTTTAATAATTAAGGTGAATAAGTAGTCTTCGTTTATGAACGCTTATCAAATACCTTGTATTCATACTAATAATACATACGAGTGGTGAAAGTATGTTGAAAATTATTCATTATTTACGTTTTTGCTGTGAAAATTGCGTATTTACCAAAATACTTTCCTCTGGTTATCACAGTATGTACGAGCGAATGAGACATCATCCAGGACTAAAATCTAGGAAATAAGTTAATTACGTTGCGCATTATTAAAATTGTTTCGTCAATAACATATGTTTAAGTGTTTAATTCTTGTTGTTTGCAGGCAAATTAGTTTCATATTTTTAATTATTTTTCAATAGAATATTTATATTTTGTTATTTAAAATTTTTAATTAATTATATCCAGAAAAAGTAACTTCTGTTATTAAATATCACCCACTTTTCCTTACTACGAATTCAGTTTAAATTTAAACCATTAGCTTAAGCATAATTTAACATTCTTAATAAAACATTCTATAAAAACATTTTAATATTATGGGAGGGAAAGGTTTGAAATGGCCAAATCCAAATATTGTACACTTAAACCTGGTGATCGTGTTTAATGGCACGGAGTTACTGATTTGCATGGCATATTTGTTTCCCAACCTATTGTTCAACATCTTCGGCGTCAACATGGGACATGGTTTACGTCATGAGCAATAACGTGCAAGCTAAGCTCTCACTTCAAGTAGCTAACATGGAGTGTTGCACGACATGGGGCCAGGGAGTACACGACGTACTCTGACACACGAACAATATTCGTAGCAGTAATGAAAGACGAGTTTCACGCGATTCAACCTTACATAGTGCAATTCATTCAACAACATATTGTATCAAGATTTAAGAGGGGGAATAGACGGTTGAAAGTATGTTTTAAAAATAAAACTTAAGTTTTGTATATTTTACAACATTATTCTCTACTCGTTCATCTGTATCAATAAGTTTGAAAATCTCATTTGGAACAACATTTTATTGCATTTAATTTACTTTAGTTAAGACATATATATAAAACATTAAGACAATGGTTCAGTAACAAACAAAATGGGAATGAACGGCAAAATGTTATAATATCATGAATACTTAGGTAATACAGAATAGTCAACCAAGCAACAATAGTAAAGAAACGCACATCACTAAGTAACGAGTCGGATTGCTAACAGAAAGTCTACATCACAACGTATTTTATCCACGGAGTGCTTAAAATAAAAACAAAACACACTCGGCTTTTCAAAAAGAACCTAATTTTATATTGCTGCACGGACTATTGTACATATCCTCAATGGAAGCGTCTGACAATGACAGTTTGTAGATTTTCAAACACCCACTTTTTGTCTAGAGGGTTGTTAATAACTTCATGTCAGTTTTGCGCTTCGATGGCTTGTGGCGCGTATGTCATACCGCCCACCGACAGCAATGTAGTCTCTCACTGTGTGCAGCCAGACGTGAATGCAAATAGTATACACGCCTACGGGTGATGACCGGTTCCAATAGAACTTTCACGTCAGTTCAATTTCTAGTAACAATAATTTAAACAAGCAAAAAATAGATTGAATAAAAACTTATTTTATATCCGCAAAATAATATAATAGGGCCTATATAAAAATGGAGATAATGTTTGACATCTGCGTGAAACCATACATCATTCGCAACAGTGAGTACACACGAATTCATTCATTCAGAAAGATTCAAGAGTATCAAATAAACATTTCATTGTTAATGGCAAAAACGTATTTTTAATTCGAGTTTCCACAGTTTTATGACAAATATTGGTTGACACCCACCGAAAATTAGTTTTTGTAATCAAAATAGTTGAACTCTAAATTAGTAAGTGACATTGGAATCACTAGTTTTGTATTAATTAGAACGTTTTAGCTAATTTACTATAACATTAAAAATAATGCAAAAACCTGATTCTGAAAAGTATCACGACGCGGTAAAGTTTACCAATCCAAATCTTCGCTGTCTAGCAAGGACGCTTAACAAATTCGACATTAAGTATTTGTAAGCTTTAAAATATTTAAATGAAAACACCTTCATTCACGCGTTTCCATACATGTTCATAAACATATAATAACCAACATATTGCACCACTGTCATAAAGCTAACTCACAGCTAAGCCCCTTACATTCCGGGTTTTAAAGATCGCAGATATAAAATATTAGCATCATGAATCTTCCATATTATTCCCCGTGTGAGGTGGTTCGTAAAACACGGTTACTCACGTTTTATTGTTGAAAAGTAGGTAGTCATAATATTTTGATGGCAATTTATGAGACGTGAAGCCATAGATTAACACTGATGTACAGGCGTAGAGCGCAGAAAACATACAGACATTGCCAACCAACTGGCTGGCTTAATCTGGCAGTAAATTCTAGATACGAGAACATGTTTAATTAGTACAAACGAATTTAACGAACGGCTATAACTTTTATACCCGTAAAAGAAAGAGTATAATAAACAATGGTCTACAAGCTCTTGATAACTACGAGAGTAGTGCACTATGGTAACCAACTACTTCTAAAGATGAAAGAGAAATATAATATATAATTCTAGCTATGGTAGGTTTAACTTCTGTTTTATTACTTTTTATTTTCATAGTTTAATGAAGAAGGTTAATATGTTATAATAATGACTAAAGATATAAATTACAGACAAAAAGAGTTAAAACAATAGCTTACATCATTTTATGATATCTGCCAGAACTTTTGAGATATAAACAAGGTATTATGTTTTGTAAATAAATACAATTTTCAACTACTAAGATACATCTGAAATAGTAATTAACATATCTCTTTTAAATACACGTTTTCGTTGTTATAGGCTACCTGTAAATAAAACTCGCGGAAGACGACTATAATAAGTCGTCGAAATATTGCTGAAAACCTTGTTATTTATTAAAGTGCAGTGTCTAGTAGAATAGAGTTATAACAACTACGTTATTAGTTTTAAAGTTAGAAGAGTTCATGATGATATTTAAAACATTTTAGTAGAAAATAACTCTTTATTTTATATATTTCATAAAGACCTGATGACGGAAATAGTTTCCATTAATTTCCGAAATTTTGTTTATCATTAAAAAATAAAGAGTTATTTCCACTAAAGTGTTTTAAATAACAACTACGTTGTTTTAAGTTTTATAAAATTTATGTTGGATTTTTACTCTTTTAAAATTTATGAATGCTTTAGTCAAAAAATCATATTGGCGTCAATTATTGATTAAAGAGTTGACCCTAAAAACGAGTTAAATAGCTTTTTGTGGACGATTTTCATACTAGATCGAATAATTTGGTCTGGTTTTTGAACAAGCACCATTTATATATAATTTTTTTCTTTTTATGTGCAAGTTAATTAAAAAAAAAAATACTGTAATAGTTAGAAGTTTTACTTGATATTTAAATAGTTCGTTGCAATATCGTAAACCAACCCGCCGAACTTTAAACATAGAAGTTTCAGCCATTGTCCTTTAAATCCGATTCAAAATCACCAAATATCTCTTCCAAACCCTTAGGAAAAACAACAATGTAAAAAGAATAGTTTAAATATTAATAATATGGCAAATCATCACCCGTCAACTGCACAGCATCGGTCTCACCTGCAATTTAGCAGTCAGCCCGCAGCAATAGCTCATCATCGGCAACATACAGCGAAGTCGGTGACATCACAATTAATATAAACATTTTAAATTTATATCATTACCAATCGAACGAGAACAAACCGATGTAGAAATAAACCAACGTTCTCGCTCAATATATCATCATAACGAAATATCAGTGCGATCAAACGGCACAACAGACTTTTCTCAAACAGCCAATTTTGAATATCGTTCATGATTTGCCGTCATGCAGATACCAGCATAACAATACAGTCATATTGTAACACTAAGGAAACGCCAAAGTCGTTGTTAAACGAGTGAGTGAGCTATGTGTTGAGTACGCGATTACATTACTTTTCTTCCCCCTACCTTAGGCCTACCTAGCCTATCATAGGCTAGAGAGGCGCATTATGACCTTACAGTTGACGCGCCCGTCCACGTATACCAACTAAACTTTAAAAAAACATTATTTATACGAATATAATTATCAATCTTAAATGCAAATGTTCCCGGGTACTCACCACATGACTCGCTCACTCGTCTAACTACGAATTTGGCGTTTCCCTAGTCTAGTTGGCTAAGGCGACCTTGTAGCCGAAATGTGAAAGAAGTGGGTTCAATCCCCTGGTCGGGAAATATTTTGTAATTTCTAGATTGTATTTCAAAAATAATTTAACTGTTTTGAAATGCATATAACGCAGTGTAGTCCATCATCTGTGGCAATAGGGCCTACTATGGTAAACATAGCCAGTACGAAATACGTGAAAATATTGCAAGGTTTACTCAATCTACGAGCGGAATTTGGGGGTACCTTGACGTACAACATTATAAAGACCTTGCATGGGCACGGCATTTCACAGCCAGGTAAATAACAAACAAAAAATATCTTTTCAAAATCTAAAACATTGTCGCTAAAATAATTTCTAAACATTGAAAGTCTATTTTTCAATTTATTATTTCTTGTAGGTTTAAATCGCAAGGAATCTTGCTGATTTTGCTAGCAGTTCTCAATAAACTCGTACCGGATGTCTGTTTAAAATTTCAGCGCAATCTGTTCAGCGATTCGGCTGATTTTCAACGTATACACGCACGCACGCACGCAGAAAAACAATAAGGGCCGTTTAAGTCGAATGGAGATCACTCCGTTCGCTACGCTCACTCGTTCAATAACCTTTATGAACAAAAATGAAATGTTAAAATGTAGCAATGAATCTGTAGCGAGCAGGTGCGAGTACATATAAAGGTGTTTAGCATGAGAACCGCTTCGCGACCACTCTGCGGCACTACTTAGCAGCACCACTCAGCAGCGCGACCCCGTTTTTTGTGGTGACTCTGGTGACTAAACCTCGTTTTATTTTAATTGAAAGTGGAGATGTGAAGATTAGAAGACCTGGTAGACCAAGAGAGAAGTGGCAGGACCAAATAATAAGTTATGTAAAAGAGAGGTGTGCTAGAGCTGGTGGGTAGAAACAAAACAGAAGAGAATGAGACATAAGGAGAAGAAGAAATAGAAGACGAATAGATTGAAGGAGAAGAGGCCAATCCCCGTGTGCCAGGGAAAATAGGTGGTAAGGCACCCCCTGGCCCTACTTACGGTAGAGACAGGAGTATAGAAATATATACATATTTTCCTTATCACATCTGTGGAATAGTGAGGCCAAAAAGTGGTCGCAACTGTAAGTAGTTGCGTTCTCGACCACTGACATACCACTTCACGGCGCAGCTCAGAACTTCAGAAGTGAAGCTGGCCTAAATAAAAATACGAAACAATCCTAGGGATGAGGATAGAGCAAGGATAGAGCTTTGCATGCCTTACTGAAGGTTACGCCATTGCGAGTGTGAGGTTTAGTGACTTGACTTAGTATTTGGGTCTAAAGGGTACATAAGTGAGTATGGCCAGAACCAAAGAGCTGCCTATAATAAACCACTTATAAATACTTATGGAATTAAAAAAAATCTCGATTCTCTTAATTTTCAGCACCCTAGCAAAGTCTTTTGGTTCTTATATACTTGATTTACATTGAGGTTTGTATATGGTCGAAATAATTTAGCGATTTATTGGAAACACTGGCTGTAAAACGGGGGAGTTACGATCAATGTACAACACTTAGCTCACTACGTAGATGGAGGGTGTGGGGGGTGGGTGGGTGAGTGGGGTGAGGGGCTAAACGAGCGGAAAAATGCTCGGAACGTAACCTTAGACAGGTTGCTCGCTCGGCTCGCCCCGGCGCTCATTTACTAGCTCCGTCCTTCGGCTCGGAGCGCGAACCAACGCAACCCACCCAAGTAATTACAGGCGATTTGATCAGTTCTTGAAGATTAAGGGCACGGGCATTGGGAAACGATGGGAGGGGGTGGGGGGCTTTAGCCTCGGCTCGGCTGTGTAGTGTGGGGAAAGATAGAAACTTATGCAGCCAGAGCTAATCCAAACTCTTCTCAAGCCAAGAAGAAAATTATTCGTATCTCACAGTTAAGGAATCCAAAAGAATTTAATTTATCAAAGTTTAATGTTCAATGATTGGTTTGCTCTAAAAGTTTAGGGCTAGAATCGAAAGTCAGAATATACGTTAAAGAAAAATAAACCTGATCAGTTGGTAGTCGAGTGCACTTAAGCTTGTAGTACAGTTCACAGTTGTAATCACTTTCTATCATGATTTACTAGGTAACAGAAAGTGTAAAGACAGGAAGACGGGATTAAAATATAATACTAGTCATTGATAACATACAGAGTAATCTGATCAAAACAAAACTTAAAACGAGAGACGGAAAGAATATATGACGCTCTTTTAAAAAAAATTTAAAAAATCAAACATGTACATAAACACAAAATAACAAACTAATGCCTAATATATATAATATAAACAAATTCATCATTAGTACCGTGTATTGTATATCCTATCACAACTCAGTGTGAGGATGACAATAAAAGGATAGCATTCTTCAAACAATTTTCCTTTATAAAATAATGGAGCTAGTATGATTACATTTACATGTTATATAGATATGCAATTATGCATCCATGTCTAGTAATCGTAATTCAAACATATAAAATGCATCCTGATTTTAAGGGTTTTGATTTAAGTGAATGGATTGTTGGCCGTCTAGTAGTTAAAAATGAAAAGGAAGTAAATTTATTTTATTTTATATACAACCGTTTTTCAGACATCACATTTCGTAGTATACCTGTTACACGGAATCATTAAAATAAATTAAGTATTAATGATAAATTAGCTTAAATTAAATAGGCCGAGTTTTCGTGTAAGGTAAAACAATTGTTACTATTAATATACCATACAATGTAAGCAATTTTATTTATGTGGATGTAACAATTGAAAGTTTGGGATACATTATTTCAAGGATGAAATACGAGCTTAAAAGTAGAATCGATAAATTAACAGTATTTAATATGAGTTGTCAAACACATTGATGGTTTATAATAACAAATAATAAAAACGTACAAACGTCAGGAAAAGCTACCCACTCGATTAATGTTCTGAAATTGATAATTCTATTCTATTATCTATTTTATTTCGATGTTGGTTGTCGTCTACACGTTGACAGTATCTGTCCTTAAAGTGACGACGTATTTGAAATTGAGATGAAATATAAACTTAAGCAAGAGCGCAATTCTTTAAATTGTTTTGTACTTTAGCAAAGTAAGTTATTACGTTACAATTTTGCAAATTACAAGTTAGAGATGGAAATCATAAAACACAGAGAAAAGAATTGCCATGGTTAGTATTATTGTGTTGTTTGGGTATGTGTAGTTTCCATGAAAAATCAATTCTGTTAACTTGATGAATTGCCACCAATAAGTAAGAAAGAAAACATAACTTACATTCAAAATCTTGCTGAATCGTACCTATTTCAATTTAAAAATATAAATATAAATTGGAAAAGCGTATATTATTATAAATGTTTATCAATGTTTAGCCATCCTTACAAATCAACATATTTGAGGTATACGAAACTGGCTTTAGGCCCCCTCCGATTTATACAAGGCTCTTATCACAAAATAAAGAAAGAACTACATAATAGTTTAGCAAACCATTATTAATCCATTTGAATTTGACCTGTAGCATTTAGTTTACAAGCAAGTCATATAAAACTGTTAATCATTCACATCAAAACAGTAACTCATTCAAATGATTATTTCATGTATCAGCACAACCAAAACACAAACAAAACAAAACCAACAAACCAACAAACTTGAAAATGCATTTTTATCGATTATATTGAAATCGAGACCAATATCATTTTGAGGTCACCAATTCACCAATTAATCTTTCTTTGTACCAGTACACTAAACAGAATAACTTAGTCAGTCAAAGGTAGTGAAACAAGCCACATGTATTTACATTACGATAGCTAATTAGCGTTAGCCTTACAAAGCAAGGACACCACACGAGTGTGCAAACATAGTCCATGATGTACACTGTCCAATCACAACCGATGTATTCTCGAACAAACCTTGCAACTGACAGTTTGCCAAACAATGTATCAATTAAAAAACAAACATTCTTTTCAAAATTGCCTTCCTTTATAAATCAGTTTTTATAGCCGAACAGGATTGACCTTAAATATATAAAGCAATAAATCCTTAATATGTTGGAACTGGTAGAACAGATAAATTGATATATTAACAAGAAAAATATTTTGACAATATTTAAGAACATTGTTGAGTCTAAATATTTTCCTTTTTAAAATCCATGTGTTTGATTTAAGTAAGGGCTATAAATTGATGGGAAAAGTAACTCTGGCAATTGACGATAAATGATGAAGTTTCGAATTTCAACAACAGATGATAGTAATTTGTAATAAAATACACAAACTGAAGCACAAACAAGGTGGCGAACTAGCCGAACGCTCTACTTCTTCTTATCTAATAGACTCGATCATTTGGCCTACTGTTGATATAAAGCATGTTTTTAAAGTGATTTAAAGGTTTGGTGGTAAGCTATATCGGCCAATACAACAGCTGAACGACAAGGGTTTTGGGTTGTTGCTATGTATTGGTTTGTACGAGTGTGTTGATTGTGTATGACGTAGAAGTAGAATGAGTTGATTGACGCAACATGGGCATAGAAACGTCAGAGGCAGGAGAGATTACATGGGAAAAGGTAGAAATAGCTAAATCGTATGCATCACTTGTTTGTTGACCCATGTGCACGCAAGCACTGACTGAGAAGTATCAATTTCAATACTGAGACATACGATCTTCGGCGGGTACTTCTGCAGACATATAAAGTATTCAAAACAGATTTATTTGTTTTTTTCTCATGTCTTGGCTTAAAGTGAATACTTTGAATTTCAAAGTGAGAAATAATTACAAAACCAAAATAAGAACTTTGTAGATCAGCAATTAATGATAAAAGTCAAATTGAACTGTTTCAACTAAAAGCAAAGTTTATGACAGCCATGTTTTTAAGGTAAATATATTTAATGCCAATAAATAATTTCCTTGATTGCATCATACCTGTGATGAAATGTTTTATATTTTCGTTTTTAATGTAAAGAAACATTCGCAGAAAGAACTTTTAAAAATATCAAACAAGCTTTGATGTTAAATCTGCAAACAAATGTGTACTTGCTAAGTGGTTCCAAGAAAGATTGGAAGAAAGATGCTACGTCAAACAGGAGATTGTTTATTCAGAGCACTTGTTTCAACATTTTGAAAATTTCTACATCTTGATACAACTTCCCATTAAAATCGTTTGAAACCAAAATGCTAAAAAAGTTAGGGACTTAGAAGAAAAAAGTCTTTGTGCCGTCAAATGTTTCTCAGTATGACAACTCATATTATTATGACGCTACAATTCTGTTGAAAAAAACTCTCAAGAATCTACCGGAAATTGATAAAGAAAAAGAAATAAATATATAATAGTGTCGTTTATGTGTGTTTGTTGAAAGATTCATTTAGAAGTTTTTCGCGTGTCTAGTTGGTTTATTTGTGGTGTGACAACCGCAAACAGGAACAAGTCGGTTTTGTTGTTGCAAATTTTTTTTAACACCAGAACTTTCTGTAAACATTCTTCGCAAGCGACTGAGGTGACAGATAATACATAAGGTTCCTTTTCTAACGGGGCACACTTTGCGAAATATTGTAATTAGTTATCATTAAACTTAATAAAACACAAAAGAGGCAAAATATTCTCAGTTTTACATAGACTTGGCACCTTCACCAAACTCCAATTATTTTCTATTGACTGTTAAACCAATGTCAACATCATTAGCTTGTGATTGGTAAAGAGAGGAACTCGATGTTCCCATATGTAATAAGGTATTGGGTTATAAAGAATATTATTTAGATATATTGGAATAAGATGAAAATACAACAGCAAAAATATGGGTTCTTAATTTTACATGGACCCGGCACCTCCACCAAACTCCAATTATTTTCTATTAACTGTTAAACCAGTGTCAGCATCGTTAGTTTGGACTGGTAAAGTGAGGAACTCGAAGTTCTCATACGTAATTTGGTCTTGGTTTATAAACAAATATTGTTTAATAATATAGGAATAAGACGAAAATACAACAGCAAAAATATTCTCAATTTTACATGGACCCGGCACCTCCACCAAACTCCAATTATTTTCTATTAACTGTTAAACCAGTGTCAGCATCGTTAGTTTGTGACTGGTAAAGTGAAGAAGAACTCGAAGTTCTCATACGTAATTTGGTCTTGGTTTATAAACAAATATTGTTTAATAATATAGGAATAAGACGAAAATACAACAGCAAAAATATTCTCAATTTTACATGGACCCGGCACCTCCACCAAACTCCAATTATTTTCTATTGACTGTTAAACCAGTGTCAACATCGTTAGTTTGTGACTGGTAAAGTGAGGAACTCGAAGTTCTCATACGTAATTTGGTCTTGGTTTATAAACAAATATTGTTTAATAATATAGGAATAAGACGAAAATACAACAGCAAAAATATTCTCAATTTTACATGGACCCGGCACCTCCACCAAACTCCAATTATTTTCTATTAACTGTTACACCAGTGCCAGCATCGTTAGTTTGTGACTGGTAAAGTGAGGAACTCGAAGTTCTCATACGTAATTTGGTCTTGGTTTATAAACAAATATTGTTTAATAATATAGGAATAAGACGAAAATACAACAGCAAAAATATTCTCAATTTTACATGGACCCGGCACCTCCACCAAACTCCAATTATTTTCTATTGACTGCTAAACCAGTGTCAGCATCGTTAGTTTGGACTGGTAAAGTGAGGAACTCGAAGTTCTCATACGTAATTTGGTCTTGGTTTATAAACAAATATTGTTTAATAATATAGGAATAAGACGAAAATACAACAGCAAAAATATTCTCAATTTTACATGGACCCGGCACCTCCACCAAACTCCAATTATTTTCTATTAACTGTTAAACCATTGTCAACATCGTTAGTTTGTGACTGGTAAAGTGAAGAACTCGAAGTTCTCATACGTTATTTGGTCTTGGTTTATAAACAAATATTGTTGAGATATATAGGAATAAGACAAAATACAACAGCAAAAATATTCTCAATTTTACATGGACCCGGCACCTCCACCAAACTCCAATTATTTTCTATTGACTGTTAAACCAGTGTCAGCATCGTTAGTTTGGACTGGTAAAGTGAGGAACTCGAAGTTCTCATACGTAATTTGGTCTTGGTTTATAAACAAATATTATTGAGATATATAGGAATAAGACAAAAATACAACAGCAAAAATATTCTCAATTTTACATGGACCCGGCACCTCCACCAAACTCCAATTATTTTCTATTAACTGTTAAACCATTGTCAACATCGTTAGTTTGGACTGGTAAAGTGAGGAACTCGAAGTTCTCATAGGTAATTTGGTCTTGGTTTATAAACAAATATTGTTTAATATATATTGGAATAAGACGAAAATACAACAGCAAAAATATTCTCAATTGACCCCGGCACCTCCACCAAATTCCAATTATTTTCTTTTATTGCAAAACCAGTGTCAACATAACTTGCGACTGGTTAACGAAGGAACCCAAAGTTCCCATACGTAATTAGGGCATAGTTAATAAAAAAATATTGTTTATGATTTCTTTGAAAAGGTTGATAATGACACAACGTGGGAATCCCCATTACTTATTTAAAATGTTTTTATGATAAAATGAATATGTAAATATGAAATATGATTATATTAATTGCAGGTTTACGACCGAGGGTTCTCAATTTGAACATTCTTCTCCAGGAAAAGTAAAAATACTTCTAATATTTATAATTATTAAAATTATGACAATGAAATGAGAACAAATCCTCTTCACCATTGTTTTAACTGGTTACGCCTCCTTGATTTCCTGGCTTTTGTTTCCGGGATCAATACGTCATGATGCGGAATGACCCGCATCACGTCCCACACAACACAACAACCGAGTCTATCCCAATCATTGTCAATACTGATTGCAAGTTGACCAGCGAAGCGGCAGAGCCAGAAAACCTACGGCGCACGAGTACGATAGAACAAAAGCTAGCAGCACAGAGCTGCTCCGTTCCAACCGGAGGTTAATGAAATATTGTCTACTTGAAACGGGATAGCTCACATCTGTTTTAATTATTGTTTGTTGATACCATAATTACAATATCGAATTTGGGTAGATTTACTATAAATTATTTAACTTTGGGTTGTAATTGGCGTAAAATGTGTCTTATGATTAGACGAGTGAGCGTAGCGAACGTAAGTCTTTCCTAACGCTATACTCGATCGGGCCTTGGCCGTGAGCATTGTCTGTTAAATGTCTGTCTGTTTGTCCGGGCTCATACGGCCGAACGGCCAAATAGATTGAGCTGAAATTTTAAACAGACATCCGTGACCAGGTAACTTAGACCTGCTAACAAAATGAGCACAATCCATTTCGATTTAAACCTACAAGAAATAATAAACTGTAAAATTGACTGCCAATGTATAGTTTTCATTTTAACAACAATGCTTTGTACTTGAAGAAGTCATTTTTATCAAATAATTTTTGGTAGGCCGTGATTACATGCATAGCTGTGAGCAAGGTTTATCGAATCTGGTACGACCAAGGTTCCCCAAATTCCGCTGGTACATTGAGTAAACCTTGCAATCTTTACTCGTATTTCGTACTGGCTATGTTTTCCATAGTATTGTATGCATTTCAAAACATGTTTTATAATTTTTAAATACAATCCAGAAATTAAAAATCTTTTCCGACCGGGGGTTTGAACCCAGGTCTCCCACATTTTGGTTATAAGGGCGCCTTAGCCAACTAGACTAGGGAAACGCCAAAGTCGTTGTTAGACGAGTGAGCGAGTCATGTGTTGAGTACCCGGCAACATTTGCATATTTAGTAAGTTTGATAATTATATTCGTAAAAATAGTAGAATTTTAAAGGTTAGTTGGTGTAAGGGCACGTCAACTGTAAGGCCATAATGCGCCACTCTAGCCTATGATAGGCTAGGGAGGCCGAAGGTAGGGTAAAAAAGTAATGTTACCGGGTACTCAACACATGGCTTACTCACTCGTCTAACAACGACTTTGGCGTTTCCCTAGTATAGTTATATACAGAAAATATAAATATATTTAAAATGGATGGACAATATTTCAGGGAAAATCATTTCATATAGAACAACAAAATTATATCAAAAATCTTATTTTAAAATAACAAACGTTGTCTTATTTCGTGTCAGTTGACTGATATTGTTGGCCCAACTGAAAGCAAATGAATACATCTACACTCGAGTTCAAGACAAGAAATAAATAAGATTATCATTGAGAGACTATTAAACTACCTTAACTCATTTTACAAGGAAGCAATTACATTAATTAAATATCATTCTTATCCCTTCTAAAAGAAAGAAAATTAGTCTAACGTTTTACATCCTGTCTCCATATTTTCGGGTTTTAATGAAATGCACATAAAATAATTGACTTGCTCAGTACGCTCTTTAATACTCTGAATCAAAAATCAAGAAACTACTCGTTTTCAAATTTTCTTTGTTTGTGACATAATTTGGCTAAACAATATCAAAATCCTAAAGAAACAAAAGTAGAATCGCGTCATTGCATACACAATGGTTATAGCAAACAAACGCTTAATAGGATAACAACTATATGAAATTAGTCTGGTAATTTTGTCTAGAACATTCCTACTATCTTAGAACATTCTAATGATTTAGTAATGGCCAGCGGTCTGTAATTTAAGTAAAGACGAACTGCGCTCGTTAACCAGGAAAGCACTTAGAAGTCATCCTCACACTCCTTTATTGGCCGAAGTTAGCACACATGGGAGCGTCTGGCAAACTGCGCTAGATACCTAACGAGCATCTTGATTAATGCTAATGAAACTTTCCTCCGAGTTTCCAACGATTATCGATTTCCATTTCCTTTCTTTCTGTCATAAAACCTAGTAACGTGATGGCAGACTTTGTTGATGACTTGTTTGAACATTAACGGTAGATGGATTAGATTAGTTGATAATTTATCTGAACTAAAAATCTAATTTTAGTCAACCTGCCCCTAATTGAGGAACTTTTGTTGCATAATTGTCTCTATATTATCGTTCTTCATAGCATTGTTTTTTTTTTAATATTTATTTTTTATTGGATTATTGATATTCCTACATCCTTTAAAGTATTTAAATTTGCGTACATGATGAACTTCATCTGAAAAAAGGGTTAACGTGAGATTAAATAAAATATTTTCTTTCTTAGCATTTTCAGAATATTAACCTCTCAACATGCGACTCAAATCCATATAAAGCTGAACCGAATTTGTCCATAGAGGCCTCAGCCTCATTTAATTTTCATGCTCTAAATACCAACATCGCTCAATGAGAGCTGTTTAGCACGGCTTTCATAGAACTAACGGTGGTTTGCATGGTTCGCCGCGACGGTTCGGGTTGAGGAGTGGTAGGGTGCGGGAAGCTTGCACTAATGAAAAATAAATGAGAAAAATTACTGTTTGATGCCTGCAAAATGCCAATTAAAAACTCAAGTAAAAATAGTGTGATGTTGATTTTTCCCTTACAATTTCACTAACTTGCTACTAAACGTTCTAGGTATTAATCCATTATAAAAGACGTAAAATTAACTTACAATACATTTCGAAAAATATTTTAAAGAAACTTTCTATACTTTGTTAAAAGCAACATTTTCTAAAACATTTCGTTCACCTAACAATGCGCAGTTATCTTATTTCCCTGGGCCCCGATTCATGTACATTTATCCCGGGTATAGGTGGTATAAGGACGGTATAATGCAGGACATGGCAGGATAAGGCCTGGTTAAGTCTGGGCAACTCTCATCCAATCAAAAATTTCCAATGCAACAACAGACACAACAAATGTTATTTTCCACTGCATTCCACAGCCATGTAAATCAGCAAATTAGCAAAAGAACACTGAAAATTTCCACCATCTTTTGTTTTACTTTTTCATTTAGTGACAGGAGTTTGCGTGAATTCATTTAAAGAAAAGAAAAGGCTTATTATTGCCGTAAATTTTGGAATAGCCTAGGACTATCATACCATTCTTTATCTGCATTAGGCTTTTAGTAATCAAAACTAGTTATTTGTGCGGGATGTGTCTGAACAAGGTCGTGCAGGTCTAGGGTTGCCTAGGAGAGGCCTAGGGCTTGTCAAACGTGTTATGTTAGCATTAATTGAATGTAGTCCTATAGCCTAATGGAACTTTAGGCCTACACTGTTGTATTATGAATAATTTTCTACATCTGGGCCTAGGCCCGGGACGGTTTCTGATTTGTTTTATGAGAGTAATGACAACTTTTCTCGTTTAACACATAGATGCAAAATTTAAAATGTCCGCCATCTGTTTACGTATTTTCTTAGCTAACTTAGCCTCTAACTTTAGGTTGCTGTTCATGATAGATATTTTTAAACCAATCACAACACAGATTTGCAGTGTTTACTTTTATCGCGCCAATGCTTGACATACAATAACATTCAGCATTCAGTAAGTAGGCCTAGCCTAGCTCTACTTAGGTAGCATTATAGAATTGATTGACTATAGACTGTACAGTTTATTAAACAATAATTGATGGTAAAAATAATAAACGTATTTATTTAAGACAACGTGACGTAAGCCTTACATAACCTCACATGTCCTAGCCCTAGCTGGGGGCTAGGCCTAGTACCGCAATAAACGTTAATAATACTGACGGTCAGTTGACATTTCTGCCCCAATCGATAGCCAAATGTTTTCTTTTATATTCTTATCTTTGTATAAAGACGAAGATTTTGCATATAGCAGTGGCCTTTTCATGAATTCGTTCAATAGCTTTTCATCGAACAATAGCTGATGTTTCTTGGGATCCATTTTTGCTGTTTGTTTACGTTTTCAATCGGATATGACCGGAAATTGTCGGCTCGAGTCTCTCTCTGATTGGTTAAAAGCTTAATGTTAAGTTAGCTGCTAAGTAAAACCTTGGAGTTTGCAAACATTCGGTTGCTGATAAATGTAAGTTAAAGGCTAAGTTTGGTCATGAACAGACGTGTTGTTTTCCATAAGACAAACCTTTAAGTTAGAGGCTAAGTTAGCTACTAAGTTGGTTGTGAATGGCCCTTAAGTCTTCATGAATTGGATTCGGAGTTATACCGCACTTATACCACCTAACTCGGCTTATACCGGGATAAAAATGTACATGAATCGGGGCCCTGAGGATCATTAGAGGTACTAACAGGTTTAGTTAAGAAAAAGTTGTTTTTAAAAGTTTAAAGTTTTTATATTCATTCTTATTTTAATTGTTGTTAAGAAGGTGTGATTGAAAAATCTCTTTACAAACGAAGCCGGCGGCCATCGAAAGTTTAAGAGCGACTGACCCCCAATATCCCGTAAGCCGTCACTATTTCCTACCGACTTTCCCGAGAAAAACAGCGAAAACAAGGCGAGCTTCTCTTCTCCTGCGTAGATTGGGTTTAGAAAGTCAGTCTACTGAAGTTAACTTGTCAAATAGAGGAAGAGTGAAAGACAGAACTACTCTTTTAATGCTGACACGCAAAGACGGGACCCTCCGTCTTAGCCCGTTAGACGATAAACCCTCAAAGGTAGAGGAAAGTAGCCGTATTATAGGATTTGCTCAAAGTGGAAATAGAAAGAAGAAGAAGAAAACGAACACGAAATTCAATTGAATATTTCGCTCTAAAATTGTTAGGAAAATAATCTTATGCAATGAAGCATTTAGAAAATAATTAGAATCACTGGGCTGAAAATTTGTATTTACCATAAAAACTTGAAAAAAAACTGAATTGTGTTAAGTACATGAAATAACCACAATATATAATCAAATATTGAGTTAAGAAGGGGAAAATTGGCGCCGCAGTTAAATTGTTATAAAACCTTATTCGACTTTTGAATGGACATTTTGTTTGTGCAGTATTTGCAAAATGTCCAATTTACATCTTTGTAACTGCATTTATTTTTCGTGGTTTAAAATTAAGAAATAAGCATTCTTCATTGATTACAAGGTTGCTTCAGATAGAAGACATAACATATAAAAACAATTCTTAAGTAATGATTTGTCTATATATTTTATTTTATGACTGTATGTTGTTCTGTTATCGTCTTGATTTATAAGGGGTGGAAATAAAAACAAGCACACCGAGATGCTCAACCTGTTGCAATGATGTAACAAGTGGCAAAGAAACATCTTGAAACAATTGAGTCGCACCATTTTCACAAAAAACAAAAGCAATATCAGGAAAATCAGGAATTTCGATGAAACATTGAAAATGTTGAATGGGGGAAAAAACACATTCAATGATTTTTACTTTTCAACGTCCATTTCGTTTCATACTACTTGTTATTGTTCAGGGTAAGTTTTTATGTCATTGATATAATTGATTTTAAATTATAATAGTGAAAAGCTAACTTGAATATTTCATTTTTACATGAAACAAAGCTGATTGTATTGCATTTTAATAATATCTGGTTGGTATTCGTTGTTTTTACAAATTGAGCATAATAATAATATAGTGACACAGATGTTATAATATTTCCAAATTTAACAGTATCGTTGTATCTTGTTTTATTATACATTTACATTTACGATTGACCTTACCAAACTGAATTAATTAATTAAAACCAATTGCTGGTACGGGAGTATCCAAAGCAGAGAGTTAAGGCACCAATACATCGTCAAAGAAGAATGCAAAATACTAAATTATTCGAAGTGCGTTGATTTTGGTTGAGGTGCCGGGTATGCTTGCCATTTGAAAAGTGTTCACCCCTTCAAAATTATTGTGGAGGCGCTGGGTAACAAAGTTCCAAACTTACTATGGGAGCTAGCCACTCCCCCTTACCCACAGGGTCACCAAAAACATTGTGATATTCTTATTGAAGGGCAATGCCAACCAAAAAAAACACATGTCAATCGGGAGGTGGAGGGAGGGGGGAGGGGGGGGACGTCGTGTTTGGTTTTTAACGTAAAACGTGACACACGCACAGACGGACAGAAAGTTGATGGTTTTCAATCAATCATCATATGACATTACCCATATGATACGAAACATTTACACATGAGTTACTAAACTGATAGCAGTTATATTTCTACGTTTAAAATCAAATACAGCTAAAACAGCACCTACGAGCAAACATTCTAAAGGGCTTGTTGATATTACCCTCTATATGAAAATCAATAATTGGATATTGACTTTCTAAACACAGTCCAGCTTTGTTTACATGGCATGATATTGTGTTTGCTAACAGTAATATTAGTTAACCAGGATTAGGAGACTAAGAATCGAACCCAGGTAATCAGAATCGAAACTTTGCACTCGACCTACAGGCGATATACAGTACAAACTACAAACAAACTGGCATTTGATAAATATAATTATTGGATTACAAATCAATTCATTACAACTTGAAGAGTTGGAAATGTAAAACTCCCAACTAAAATCACATATACGAATAGTGAATTGCCAACACAAAACATGGTTCCTGATAAAAGGAAGCTTAGCGAAATGTTATGGAGATTTAGCGACTGCGTCATTCTCTCCCATCTATGTTTGTGTGTTGCCTGACGACGCTACGCTGACGAGGGTCGTTAGGGAAGCGTTGACAAGGGACTTCCGTGTGCCAACGGTAGAGGTAAAGTTATAATGGTCTTACATATCAACTTTGTTTTTCACGCAAGAAACACCAAGGAAACAAAATACCCCGTCATATTTCAAAAGCCCTAATAGAGCAACATGATCGTCGAACAAAACGTGGGGATGTTTTAGTTTTGACGTAACTTTGCAGTCGAACAGTTGGCATAGGGAATGTCACAATAGGAAACTTTTCCATTTGTTTTGACAGTATTGCGATAAAAACCGAGTGTTTCATTTGTGTGAAGTTTAAGAACGTAAACTATAATGTCATTTTGAGGTCGCAAAGTACACGGAAAGAAAAATAGCATCTCTTCTTTTCAATTTAGAGTTCACGTTTAATCTTTGCAGTGCATATCGTATTTATCTTTTTTGAAAATTTTGTCTTAAATATCGATTATGTCTCACATTTTCAAGTCAAACGCCTGAATTGCAAATGTATCTATCTTCCATCTGTAAGTAGAAAACTAAACCTAGAATTTTGAATACTTAAATACAGGAAACCGCATTGTAATTGAGAGCGTGGCTCTATTTATTATGATGAGTGTAGGCCATAATTATTATAGATTTCAACATTGTTTCTCTTTTCAAACATTCAATGGATCCACTTAAACTGACTGGTAAGCGTTATCCGTGGTTATCCCGTTAAGAAAGCATGAGATATACTGAAGAGAATATTGATTCAACGATGGTACTTTCCAGTATTTGTATTCGCTGTTATCATGACTTCTAGCTGAGCCTACGGATGTGCGCACGAATGTCTCCGCTATGCCCAGATCGGTGTAGTGTGTGTACATGGTACAGAACAAACAAACAAAGTTCAGTGTATTTCGATTCGGGAGAAAACTCTACCATTTGAAAACGAACTTTAGCAAGAATAAGACTCGAAACGTTCAACTTCTACGTTTGGTGGCTACGTTTAACATTTTGTGATGTGTTTGACTTGTATTTAAAACATTGATTGGGGTAGCTTTAACTGCGCCACCGGCTGTTGCATATATGTTTGATTTCCAACTCGCTAAAAGGTTAGCTACTTTTGGTTCGAGGCAAGAATAAAGTGTAATTTTTGTTATATCTGTGTAGTTTTAGTGAGACGAAACATTTATTTGGTGCTGGCGCTCGTTGTTTGACGATTCCTTTAACATATGTGATAATTACAATGCAGACGATAAGAACTGATCAGTGTGCGAAAAAACTAATAAAGAAACGTTTGCCTTATACGAGATTCGAACTCAAGACCCTTAGTCCCATACGACAGACCTAAGGGACCTAAGGGGTGAACCGCATGTCATGTGATATATATATATATATCAAATTAACGTTTACTAAAGTAACATATCTATAATTCACTTAAACAACAACACAAGTGGATGAATTTATTCATGACATCGTCGATGTGGCTGTGAAATGTAAAAGTTGACTTAATTGATGTATTTTACGCCTATCCTATTCAGTACAGAGGACAATGTGTTAATTTGTCAATTGAAATACATATATTCAAGCCACTGGAAAAATGATTTGATAAATTGTTAGAGATTTTTTACAATTACATAACATTTAATTATAGATACTTATTGTATTGTTGATAAATTATTTTTAAAAATTTAATATTTTTATTTTAGACGAATCAAAACCAAAGTTTTTCAAACTGTACGCGAAAAAATATATTTAAAAGTTGGCTGGTTGCACGTTCACGTATTAACCAAGACGGCGATCGGCTAAATTTTGGTCCAGCGAGATTACTGATTAACGTCCACCGGAATAATGTTGAGTCATTCCAAAGTTCGCCTAACTTATACGACAAATCTCCTTCAAATTGAGTTGACCAACTAACTGAGACTAGCCGAGAGAACAATGAACGTTACTCCATGGGCAAAGTACTTTGTGATGGGGAGAGACGAAGTATAGGTTGTTCTCGACACTAGCGCCGCCATGTTTTAACAGCGACGAGACGCGGGCGAACTACACTGTTTTCCACTTGATTCGGCACGAGTAAATACCAACAAGTGTGTATTTTCAAGATACTTCTTGGGATTTAATACTAGAAATAGTGACAGGTTCTCTTTTGTTACGTATGTTTTTTTTCTTATACGATTGAATGTGCCACGACGCGTCATGCGCGAAATGTCTTCGGTACAACAATTGGTTCTCTCTCTCTCTCTCTCTCGGGGCATGTTATTTGACGCTTCCAAAATGGCCTATTCATTTTGTGCGCCTCGAAGGGAAGGTTACGCCAACTGTCGGTGAAATCCTGGGTCGAGGTTGGATGGGGTTGTGGAGCGACTTGCGAAGCAATGGATGGATTCAATTTCCGCCCTGGCTTTCTCAGAAGACAGGAAACGGAAGATGACTTAGGATAGACGAACGGAGATGACAATCTACACCCCAGTCACACTCAATAACAGAGAACAAACAACTTCGAACGGAATTTTTTTGATCAAGTCTTCACAAACTTGACAAGAACGAAAAGGAAGTCAGCCACCTTGCCAACTCAATTATGCACACATTTCCTTCGCTTTGGTTTCCACACTTGAACAATCATTGTGTAATTACATATTTCAAAATAAAAGCATTTTGGAAAGTTGGAGCAGTAAAGGAGAGTGATTTTATATTTCAAACAAACTCAAAGCTTGCATTCGCAAATTCAAGAATGTATTTGATTATAATTGAAAATAACAAACTATTGAAAAAAAACGGGATAAATGGTCCAAGTAAAAGAGTTCCAAAATTATGGCAAGCTTGAACAAACATACACAACAGCACTGTCAAAGTATTTAATACGATATTACCGAAATGCATCAACACTACTTAAAGATAGTAATGGCATTAGGAAAACTACCACCACTATTACACTGTAATTAGACGAGGGAGCGCAGCGACTGTCTTACAACGCAAGTCGAACAGCTCTTTCTCGGGATTATGTGTGTCTGTCCGATCCAAAACGGCCGTACGGCAAAGCTACCTCTGTAGTAAAATTTACAATAAATTTCCACAATCCATCAAAAACGATACTCCAACATCATTTAGAATTAAAATTAAATCTTTTCTCATTCATAACCCTTTTTATTCCTTAGAGGAATTCCTTATTGCAAAAATTGAATTTAACTAACACATTTTGTGTCCCATCTTCCTTCTTGTCCATCACATAACGTATGTATGTTTATCTTATCTATTCTTATTAATTGTTCTCATAAATATTTTATTGTTTTACTATTTATATTCTAATTCTAATTACTGTGCTAGTTATTCACTCCCTCTCTCTCAGGAGAGGGTATATTTTTACTATGTACGAATCTGTGAATAAAGAATGAAATGAAATGAAATGAAATGAAAATAATACAGATCGAGCTGAAATTTTAAACAGTTAACTGAGCAAAATCCGTCGCGATTTAAATCTACAAGGAATAATAAATTGAAAATAGGCTATAAATTTGAAAGATTTAATTTATTGCTTTTGTTCTTGCAAATTCGTTAATAGACAAGTGAGCGAGTCATGTTTTGAGTACCTGGTAACATTCCCTTTCCTCCCCCAACCTAAGGCTGGATCAAGTCTGCATGAGTCTTTTCTCCCTAGCCTAGGCTAGATGACGCATAATTGCATTACAGTTAACGCGCCCTTATACCAACTAAACTCAAAATCCTAACATTTATAACTTATATATGAATGAACTTTAATGTAAATGTTCCCGGGTACTCAACACATGACTCGCTCACTCGTCTGACAACGACTTAGGCGTTTTCCTAGTCTAGAAGGTGCCTTTATACCGGAAATGTGGAGACCCGGGTTCAAACAACGGTCGGGATAATTTTTTTATTCCTGGATTACTTTTGGATGAGCGTAGCGAGCGAAGCGAAGATTCCATTTCACTACACTGGAGAAAAAATACGGAATGTTTTTTTTTCTTTTTTTCTGTATTTTTGTGTGTTTGTCAGCACGATTCCGGCTAAACCGATACTCCAATAGCAATGAAATTTTGTGGAGGCTTTCGAAATCTCTAAACTTAGAACTGCCACGTTTTTGAGCGCAATCAAATAATTATTTCTCATGAAAATCACAATTTTAAGATTTTTTTCGATTTAAAAAAAAATTCTTCGACTTTTAACACCTATTCATGCTTTATTCGATTTTAATGATTTTTTCACAGAACCTTAATTTTATGAATTAAGATATTCGTGTGAAATTTGAGCACAATCGAAAAATTATTTCTCGTGAAAATCGAAATTTTACGTTTTTTTCTTTTTTTAAACAATTCTTTGACTTATAACACCTACATGCTTTATCCTATTGTAATGATTTTTTCACAGAACCTTAATTTTATGAATTAATATATTCGTGTTAAATTTAAGCGCAATCGAATAATTATTTCTTATAAAAATCGCATTTTTTAAAAAAATTACGATTTATCAAATGAATTTAAAATTTAAGTTAATTTTGTATTCAATTAAACCAAATTTTTAAAAAATATTCAACTTTGTAATGATTTTTCTACAGAACAACAGAAAATCCGCATAACACATGGCAGCTCAATGCACCAATTACGCTCATCCAACAACGCGGCGGGACTTAAGCGTTTTCCTAGTATTATTTCTGGAAATACAACATATTTTTTTGAAATGCGTACACTTCTGTGGAAAAAATATCCCGTACAAAATACGTGTAAAGATAGCAAGGTTTACTCAATCTTCCAGCGGAATTTTGGGTAACCTTGAGCGTGCGAGATTTGATACACTTTGGTCACTGCCTACATGCATGCACGAACAAAACCTTTTTAAGTTAAATCCTACTTATTTCCAGACTATTTTTCCAACTTATTGCGTCTTGTTGGAAGAGCGTAGCGAGCGAAGCGAAGATTCCATTTCACTACACTGGAGAAAAAAATCCGGAAAGTTTTTTTTCTTTTTTTTCTGTATTTTTGTGTGTTTGTTAGCACGATTCCGGCTAAACCGAAACTCCAATTGCGATAAAATTTTCTGGAGGCCTTCGAAATCTCTGAACTTAGAACTGCCACGTTTTTGAGCGCAATCGGAAAATTATTTTTCATGAAAATCGCAATTTTACGATTTTTTTCGATTTTTAAAAAATTTCTTCGACTTATAACACCTACATGCTTTATCTGATTTTTAATTATTTTTTCACAGAACCTTAATTTTATAATTAAGATATTCGGTGAAATTAGGAAAAATTATTTGTCATGAATATCGAAATTTTACGGGTTTTTTCTTTTTTTAAACAGTTCTTTGACTTATAACACCTACATGCTTTATCCTATTGTAATGATTTTTCACAGAATTTTAATTTTATGAATTAATATATTCGTGTTAAATTTGAGCGCAATCGAATAATTATTTCTTATGAAAATTGCAATTTTACGATATTTTTCTTTTTTTAAATTACGATTAATTAAAATTTACAAATTTAAGTTAATTTTTTATTTAATTAATTTATTTTTTTTTTTTTTATTCGACTTAGTAATGATTTTTTCACAGAACAACAGAAAATCCGCATAACACATGGCAGCTCAATGCACCAATTACGCTCATCCAACAACGCGGCGGGACTTAAGCGTTTTCCTAGTAGGTTTAAATCGCAACAGAGTTTGCTAATTTTGTTTGCAGTTCTCAGTTCACTGGTCACGGATGTCTGTTTTAAATTTCACCTCAATCTGTTTGGCCGTATGGAAGTACGGGATCGGACAGACAAACAGACAAACAAAAAGACAAATTAATCACGACAAAGACCCTTTCGACCTGCGTTGGAAGACTCAAGAGTCGCTGCGCTTCCTGCGTCTAATTATTTATGTGTCGTCAATTCTTTTCGGTAATAAAAACTTATTATTACATTTATTACGACAAGGCATCAACCCTAAACAAACATAATTTCAAAGATATCATTAGTTTTATTTCGCGATCGTAAGTTTAGAACATCACGTTGGTATTGTTTTAAGTTCCTTAGGTTTCAAGCTTCCTTGCGCACGAAGGATAGCATCGATACTCTTTGTCAAAACATGGACAGATATTCAACAATCCAACAATGCGAGAACGTGAATCGTGCAAGCTGTTCGGTAGTGGAGTTACATGAGATGATTACACACAGTATGCACCAGACAGGTCGCAGTCCAATTCTCTTCTTCGTTTTAATATCCTCTATCAACTAAATGTACTCCCATACCGGAAGTAGTTCCTCCTCCCACGTCTTCTGACGATAACGTCAATAACAGTCTTGCTATTGTACGTCAGAGTCAGACCAGCATTCACGTCCACGTTCCAGTGACCCACATTCACTAACCTAACAACCACTGTGCAACACATTTTCAAGTTATTATTAACTTGATCATAGCTAACTAAATATCACCCCAAGATCAGTATTCAAACTAAATATACAAGAATCGCAAACGTGCTCAACAATTAGTTTTATAGTTGATTCTGCTTTTCTCTCTATTATCTTAAAGCTTCTCTATTTCAAACATCGTGTTTTCTTACATCTACTGTAACCCATTAATCCCCCTCAAATACAAAAATTTGTAAAAAAAAAAAAAAAAAAAAGCAGCCAAGCTTCAAAAGTTTTCGGCTGTGAATGTTGTGAGATATAGAATTTGAACCAATCTTTTCATTCTTCCTTCCTAGTTTCGCATTAAAAAGAAGTAAGATCATTTCGCCTGTTGACGAGCGCCAAGCCAACCATTTTTGTGTTAAAAAATTTTAAACTCAAAATCATAAAAAAAATTGCTTGGCCATTGAATTTGGTTTATTACGAAAACTTTAAATAGTCAATGGCCAAATAATTTTTTTATGATTTTGAGTTTAAAAATTTTCCTTTTTTTACCGCGAAAATGCGAAAATGGTTGGCTTGGCGCTCGTCAACAGGCGAAATGATCTTACTTCTTTTCAATGCGAAACTAGGGAGGAAGAATGAAAAGATTGATTTAAGTTCTATATCTCACAACATTCACAGCCGAAGACTTTTGAAGGAGAGCTTGTCTGCCGTTTTTTTTTCTTTTACAAATTTTTGTATTTGTGGTGGTGGTGGGGGGGGGATCACATCTTTTTGCTGTTTGTTTCATATTATCAAGGCGTGAAAAACAAACAACAATGCAAGTCATGACTATATATGGAGCCCATGTGCTACATATTTATTAATGGTTTTGAATTTAAATGGTTTAAATGGTTTTGGTTTTGATTTTGAAAGGAAAAGTATATGAGTCTGAGGTACACCCTCGATCATAAGTAAATCAAGAGGTCTGAAAGATACCTCCTTCGCCGACATCGCGTGTCAACTCTCTGTGCACGTGATTTGTATCGCCCTGTGAACTGCAACGAACGACGTCAATAAAAAACATGGCTGCTAATGCCAAAGGAAAATTCACTGTTCACCAGAGGAACTATCAAGCCTAGAAGAAATATAATATGGAACGTAAAGAGAGCATTATATATCGATACCTTGGCCTAGGCATAGCATTAAGACTAGGCCTTAGTTCTTACTTTTGTGTTAGTTTCCAATTAATTTCAATTAATGCGATGTATAAGCTGTCAAACAGCGGTTGCTAACCACCAAAGTTTGTTTTATGCTTTTTTTCCTCTAATTGCCTTCTAGATATTGACAATTTTGTTGACCAAGAGTCTTTCAAAGCCACCTAGATAATTGTTTGAGCGATGCGAAGACTTCAATTTCACTGACCCCTCAAAAAATTTAGCTATAATGTTGTTTTTTTTATTATTTTCTGTCTGTTTGTTCGCACTCTACCGGGAAAACGGCATATGCGATCTTAAAGAAAATTGGAGGGGACCTTCGAAATCTCTAAACTTAGACCTGCTACGTTTTTGGGTACAATCGAAGAAATATTTCTCATGAATATCGTACTTTTACGATTTTTTTCGATTTTTAGTGCGATATTTTCGTGACATTTGGGACGATTCTGACGAAACGGGTAGGGCTACAACGTTCATATTAAGGTAATGGTGATGTATTGCTTTTTGAAAGAAAAAATTTGAAAATGTTAGCCAGAATCCATAGAATAAAGGTTTTAAAGTGAGTTTTTTTAGGGTTATAATAACAATTAACAAGTATCTATAGAAACTTGACAACAATCACCTACTATGCTTTCAAAAAGAACTTGCAAAATTAAAGAGATCCCACGCAGACAAAAACTTATTAAAAAAAGCTCATCCATCAACGCGATTAAAAAAAGCGTTCGCGAAGCGGCCTAGTATTAATAACTTCAAATAGGAAAACGCTTAAGTTCCGCCGTGTTGATAGATGAGATTTTTTTGTAAATTTTTAGTTTGCGTATGACCACTTTTCCATTGCAAGTGCTCTTTGAATGCATTGTAGGTGATTGTTGTCAAGTTTCTATTGTTACTTGTTAATTGTCATTATAAACCTAAAAAAACTCATATTTAAACCTTTATTCTATGGATTCTGGCTGACTTTTTCAATTTTTTCTTTCAGAAAGCAATACATCACCATTATCTTAATGTCCATGTAAAATATGAACGTTGTAGCCCCACCCGTTTGATCAGAATCGGTCCAAATGTCATGAAAATATCGCACTCAAAATCGAAAAAAATCGTAAAAGTACGATATTCATGAGAAATATTTCTTCGATTGTACCCAAAAACATTACAGCTCTAAGTATAGAGATTTTGAAGGTCCCCTCCAATTTTCATCAAGATCGCATATGCCGTTTTTACGGTAGAGAGCGAACAAACAGACACAAATACAAACAAACAAAAAATACCCGAGCTAAATTTTTTGGGGGGTCAGTAAAATTGAAGTCTTCGCTTCGCTCATCCATATAGTCTTGGGTGCTTCCATCGATCGATAATGCAACTGCATTACACACAATACAAATCAACAGAATCCCTCACCCACCCAGCTAGCCAGCCGGAAGGTTTTTGACGATGTTGAGACACTTTTTTAACACAGAACGGTTTATCGTATGTCTGATTGTTTTTGGTAGGTCATGGACCACATATCAGTTTCAAGATTGTTAATCTTTCAGGACGGCGTGTGCAGATAGCTGAAAACCCCCCAACTCGGGCAAGAGTATACAGGTCGAGTTAGTCGTTAAGCAGTCGCGTGCGCTTGGCTGCGGGCGAACGACCGTCGACCTAGATTTACGCCAAAGTTTGGAGTAAAATTGATTATTAATTAGTAAATGTTATATTTTTCAAGACGGTGATTACATCATTGTTAGCATTTATACAGGAAAGAAAAGAACATTCATTTTAAGCACAATTGTAGAAAAGGAAGATATTGGAAATAGCCGCCAAATACGGTATTATTTTAAACTAGGAAAACGCTTAAGTCCCGCCGTTTTGATGGATGAGCTTTTTTGTAAGTTTTTAGTTTGCGTAGGACCACTTTTCCTTTGCAAGTGCTTTTTGAATGCATTGTAGGTGATTGTTGTCAAGTTTCTATTGTTACTTTTTAATTGTTATAAACCTCAAAAAACTCATATTAAAACCTTTATTCTATGGATTCTGGCTAACTTTTTCAACTTTTTCTTTCAGAAAGCAATACATCACCATTACCTTAATGTCCATGTAAAATATAAACGTTGTAGCCACACTTGTTTGGTCAGAATCGGCCCAAATATCACGAAAATATCGCACAAAAAATCGGAAAAATCGTAAAAGTACGATATTTATGAGAAATATTTCTTTGATTGTACCCAAAAACGTGGCAAGTCTAAGTTCAGAGATTTCGAAGGTCCCCTTCAATTTTTATCAAGATCGCATATGCCGTTTGCCCGGTAGAGAGCGAACAAACTGACAAAAATATAAACAAACAAAAACAAAACAAAACAAAAAAAGCATTGGAGCTTAATGTTTTGAGGGGTCAGTGAAATTGATGTCTTCGCTTCGCTCATCCAATTATTTGGTATTGAGACACGGGTAAAGGAGAACCAAAAAGGGGGAGCGCAGTTTACCGTTTTACGTTCAACAACTTTTTATCTTCTTAATATATTTGGTGGAGGTGCCGGGTTTTTTAAACTACTTTGTTAGGATGAACTAGGCCCGTTCCTTGACATCCAGGGTTACCTACAACGTTGTTCAATCAATTCTTGTTGAAGGCCAATGCCAACAAAACAACACGTGCCAATTAGAGGTCATGTTCATTTTTGTATCTTTCTTTTCGTGAGAAAGACGACCGAGAAAAAGTGTAGCACATAGACGACGTCGTTCCTTAAATAATTTCCAACATATTTATTGGAAAACGTGTTACATGAAAAACTTCGTGCTTTTAATACACCGTTGGGAAAAAGAACGTTAATTTTTTATTCCTGTGAATTAAAATACACTGCATATATTTATGAAATGTAACACTTCCTATAAGAAATAATCTATTTGACATTAGCACCAATGACGATAACCTTCTATAAATAGGGTCGTATATTGTGTTAGAGTATACATTATCTTGTCTAAGTACACGCTTACGACTTTCTAAGAAATTGGGTCAGTTGCATCATTCTTCTTTTCAATATTCGCAGTTGAAAATAAAATGAATCAAGACATATAAAAGGTTTAAGAATATATAAAGTTCCTCGCGTTTCTTGTATGAACACCTGAAAGAAAACCCATTGTACATACAGCGCACTGTAAGATTCTAACGTAGAGCTGTTCACAGACCTGAGTACACGTGCACTGAGAAGAATGCTCAAGGATTCCCTAGATATGTTGCCGATTATAAGTGGCAACGAAACACCCGCCATAGAAGCTGTATTCCAAACAAGTGCGTAAGGAACTTCGCATTGCCACATTTTTCAGAGTTTCTCATTTCTTTGAGCACACAGGGTTAATTATTACCATAGGTTTGCCAGGCTTTCTTCCCTTCATTATCTCCTTCTCCTTCTATTTCTTTGTATTATTTCTTACACCATTTTCTGCTGTTCTACCTCAGACTTCCTGCCTCTACTTCTTCTTTCTTTCTTCTATAAAATTGAATTATATTTTGGTCGTGCAACTATATAATTAAGTAAAACTAATTATAAACTAAATTTTTAAAAAAAATGATCAATTGGTGGAAGTGGTAAATGTATTTATGTTAACCATATATTTCTGTTAACTGGCGAAAGATATGTTCAAATGGAGGTTGGTGAATGTGCCGGATCTAAGTTAAAATGTTTCAAATTGTTATATACCAATTTAATATTATCTAATATCTTCACATGAACTCACGGTACCACGTGCCGATTTGTAAAGTATATTATTGCTAAGAACTTATGAAAGGAAATAGTATTTCATATCCTGGGCGGCCAAGCCTAAAATTAAGAATAGTGGTATTAAATAAAAATGTTAGCATGTCAATTCTTTATTGCACGTTACAATAATGTTGACTTCTGAGTATGTACTTTTTTGCTAAAATGACTTTGCAATGATAGTTAAAAATGTATACTGAGTGGTTTCAAGACGTTCAGATATGAAGGTATAACGACATCGTCCAAATGGAAATGTTTTTCTAAACTCTTCATCAGAGAGGGAATTTAAAGTTTTTCAACATCAATCAGTGGTTGTTGAGAAATAGAATTCACGTCAGAGAACGTTTTTCACTTCCGAATGAAAAACAATCTTTGATATAAACGTCTTTGGTTCGTCAAGCAGAGATTATAAGTAAATCAATGCCTTTTATAAAATAAAATTGAGTGAGCAAATACGTCTTAATTGGACTAGGAACATTTTTACTTCTTTCAAAAGTCAAATTAAGGCATTCGTCGCGGTCTTTTGATCTTAGCTTTAGCGAGTTTTAAAAATATATTATGTACTTTTAATTGCAAGCACATTTAGCTCTCTCGGTTTCTGTTTAGATGAAAATTTGTTTAGCCTATGCTACAGAAACCTGTACCAACATACGTCATAGTTTTAAATTAATTCCATTTGTTATCATATTCTATGATCATCAAATTCACATTCTATGATCAAATAAATATATAAAACAGTTTTTACAATATTTATTTATTTATCACATTAATTGTCTTAGATGACAATAACTAGGGTAACGCCAAGTCGTTGTTAGACGAGTGAGTGAGCCATGTGTTCAGTACCCGGTAACATTTCTTTTCTTCCCCTTACCTTAAGCGGACGTTACACTGGGAAGTGAAAAGAAAAAGTGAAAGAGAAAAAGTAACTTTTTGGAAGTAGAGTTAGCATGTAGCTTATGGGACTTTTCACTAGTCGAACCAAGTCCGACTAGTTCGGAAAGTTTTTACTTTTTACTTTTCGACTTCCCAGTGTAACAGCAACGGGAAAAGTCCCGTAAGCTAAATGTTAAATCTCCTTCTAAAAAGTTACTTTTTCTCTTCACTTTTTCTTTTCACTTCCCAGTGTAACGTCCGCTTTAGGCCTCCCTAGCCTATCATAGGCTACAGTGGAGCATTATGGCCTAAACTATGGCCTAAACTTAAATACCCTATTATTTATACGAATATAATTATCAAACTTAAATGCAAATGTTCCCGGGTACTCAACACATGACTCGCTCACTCGTCTAACAACGACTTTGGCGTTTCCCCAGTCAAGTTGGCTAAAGCTCCCTTAAACCCGAAACGCGGGAGACATGGGTGCAATCCCCTGTTCGGGAAAGATTTTGTAATTTCTGGATTGTATTTAAAAAATGATTGAACATGTTTTGAAATTCATATAACGCAGTGTAGTCTATCATCAGTGGCAATAGGTCCTACTATGATAAACATAGCTAGTACGAAACGTGAAAATATTGCAAGGTTTACTCAGTCTACGAGCGGAATTTGTTGGTACCTTGACGTGCAATATTCGACAGACCTTGCATGGGCACGGCATTTCACAGCCAGGTAAATAACAAACAAAAAATCTATTTTCAAAATCTAAACCATTGTCGTTAAAATAATTTCTAAACATTGGAAGCCTATTTTTCAATTTATTATTTCTTGTAGGTTTAAATCGCAATGGATCTAGCTGATTTTGTTAGCAGTTCTCAGTAAACTCGTACCGGATGTCTGTTTAAAATTTCAGCGCAATCTGTTCAGCGATTCGGCTAATTTTTAACGTACACGCACGCACGCACGCACGCAGACTAACAGAATAAGGGCCGATTAAGTTGAATGGAGATCACTCCGTTCGCTGCGCTCACTCGTTTAAAAATCAAATTTATGTTTTATAATTTCACATTTAAACAATAATTATATTCAATACTTTTGCACAACTCTTTTCGAAAATATATTTCAATGTTTGTAATATGCTATATATTTTCAGTCCTCTCGCATTCCACCTTCCTATTTATTTTGTCTTGGCGTCATACATTTTTTGCAAATAATTTTCTGTCAAGTCTACCTTCGCTTTGTTACTAGATTTTACACACATACCAAATGGAAATCGACCCATAGGCCTACCAATTTATTATAAGTTTTAAAAATTAAGGAAAAATTGAGGATTTTTAGTGTTGTTTACATATTTTCAATATTATATTTAATGTAAAATGGCTGAATCGCTGTATTTAAATAAGTGATATATAAATAATACTAGTCATAAAATATTTATATAATTCTATATATTTAACGGAATTTAACATATATATATGAATTTTTAGGCCTGATACACATATAAGAACACTGAAAATATCTGGAAGGTTAAATATCGTAACATCTATCTATACGCTGACCGACATATTATTTAGAAATCGACCGATTAAACTGCAGTTAACTGAATGTTTTACTTTGTCTTTAATTCAAAACTATAACAACATTATTATTGTCAAACCATTATTAAGAACGTTCCATGAATTTCTATCCAGACAAATCGACAAGAATGAAGAAATATTCGTCGTTAATAACGAACAACATACTTTCTTTATTATATTGTCAGGTATGCTTAATCAACCACGTTCATTTCTCCTGTCAGTTTTTTGGCCACCGCCCTCTTTCCACCACGTATACAAATTGCGTCGGCTCCTGTTGAAATATGAAATTACTCCAGTGTCATAAAACGAGTACTAAACGTTATAAAAGCTGATGTTTCTCCTCCTTTCGCTCGCCTCAAGCAATGTTTACACTTTACACAATTATTAAACCTTTCTCTCCCAAATGATTTCCATACGGTGATTGTTCTACTTGGATAATCGCGTTGTACGGCTCTTTGTGCGATGAAACACGGCTTGATTTGGTTACTCCGCGTCAGTCTGAACGATGCGCACTATTATGCAGCGCACGGCGATTTTATAGACAGCCTTCTCCCGTCTGAATTAAATTTACTGTGTTTTAGGTTTGTGGATTGGCAGCTATGGGCGGTCTGTGGATCTTATGAGAGCGTTTCAAGCTTTACGACGTAATCCAGCTAAACCCCTCTGAAGGCGAGACGCACACTAGGTGAAACAAGATGAGAACACTTTGAAACGTGGCGTGTTGTTAAATTAAATTAGAATCTTTGATGAGCGACGCAACCCATTCTATTGATACGATTGGGGTATTGTTTATTTTCAGAATGTATAAATTATGGACATCAAAACCATTTACGCAACGGATTTGGCAAGCGCTTCTTTCTTTTAATTCTTTATTATAATATATAACGGGTGATGTTAGTGAAAGGTGATACCTGATGATGCGCTGATAATAGAGACATTTCGGGATGTTGAATGTTAAAGTCATGAAGAACTCAAAGGATCACTATAGCAAACACGGTGCTGTTATACATATCACTGATCGGTCCGATTCTCACTTACGCAGCACCTGCATGGGCAGCTGCTGCAAAGACACATATTGATATCCTACAACGGATCCAAAATAGAGCTTTAAGAATAGCAACCAAATCCCTGGTTCATTCGTAATGCTGATATTCTCAATGACCTAAAGGTTCCATCCTTACGATCAGACATTCACAAGATGACAACGTCTTTCAACGCAAGCCTAGGGCAGAGTAGAAACCCTCTCATTGACTCCCTCGGCAACTACGACCATGAACAAACCTTAAATACAAACCATCCAAGATGGCCTTGGCCTCTCTGGCCAATTATGACTCAAAGCCTTAACGCAAAGACAATCCTTCAAACACCAATTAACTATCCTGACACGTATTAACACTCAATTCCGGACAAAGTAAAAAATACGAAAGAAAAAATAATCTAGTCCTTCTATAAGAATCAGATTCCCTATAAAGAGCTTAGGCTCGAAGTAGGTAAAAAGACTATTGTGACCCATGAGGTCAAATGGCAAAGAAAGTTAGCATGCAACTCAAAGGAAATTGATGTGCTTTCTACTCACAAAGATACTGTATAATATAAGGCGAATTTACCATGGTACTAATACCATTTGTGTTGGATATAAATTATTATATTGAAATTGAAATTAGATTTTACTAAAATTTCTCTGATAACAATATCTTGATTTTTGTTTCATCGGTATTGTATTTACATTCAACGGTGGTACATACTGGGATTAACTAATTCAAAGTGTGCGTAATCCAGTTAATTTGAATAAACATTTTAAACCCAACGCGTCAACAACGCACCTTTTGACAACATTTGTATAATTAAATCACTACTTTTTACATTTTCTAAAAAATAATGTTTGTAACTCAATCGAAGTATTTGAAGATCGGATTTATATATAAGATTCATTTCAAGTTAAAGACGCACTATTTATTTGACCCATCGGCTGGACGAGAAATTGAATTTGTATACAAAGTGAATTCTCGAAACATTCTAAGAGAGCTTACTTACAATGAATTAGATACAGTTGAACGTGACAGTTTTATAAAATAAAATTTGTGAGCCCAAATTTATTCACCCGCAGAGAAATATAGAAGTGTTCTACACCAAGGACAAGAACCTTTGGTAATTCATTCAATTGTATTTTTGTATACTGAATATCGAAACTGAAAATGTATTAAATTATATCAATTGAATCTTAAGATCCTAATTGATTTTTTGGACAAACAATTATAAGTATTTTCAATTCTAATTGTGATTTAACTGTTTTCGAAATTAAATCTTATTCTTTAACTGTCTTAATTTCCTTTAGAACTAATAAAGTAAATAAATATATCTTTTCCATACACAAAACGTAGTAAAACTGGCTGTTAAAAAGTTACTGCTACAAATAAACTCAAGATTTAGTACGACATAAAACCAAATATCCTATCTCATTGTGGTAAAACCTGGCATGGTCATCTTACTCTGTCCACCATAGTTTGTTTTGTCCGAAAAAACTTTGATGGTCTTAGCGAGATTAAACCGGAACCAGAAACAACTCGATGCCAATAAAACTTAACTGTACGCATAAAAAATATATTGTTATATATGTTTTTCAAAGTATACGCGTCTATGAAACATTAAAGGATAAGATATGATTGATTTATTTTATTGTTGACTAGTACGATAAATAAATATTGTTATTAAACCCTAGTGAATAAAAAAAACACGTACTTACAAAAAAAATGTTACTGAAAGAAACCATGTGAGAATTTTTCAAATAAATTCTTCCGCCATTTCTTTATCTTTCAAAGTTTTGTCAACTCAAGTCTCGTCAACTTTGCGTAGCTAGACCGTCATTTAGGAAGGCACGCAACATCCGCCACTGTCAAATAAGCTACACAACTCGGCTTGTTCGTGTCGCGCCGAACGCACCCCTGTCAATAACAACTCGGATTGCCAAATAAAGTGAACGGGCGAGATCTTATTGTCATGCAAAAACCCTTTCGAACAAGTCGGCCTGCGCCGATCACGCATCTTGTCGGAGGCGTTTCCGCCAGGCCGAGACTTTCAACCATATTTTACTTCCCAACACTTTTTATCCGTTTTTGCACGAACGCGTGTGTTAAATCGTGGTTATAGGCTTTATCGTGTTTGCGGTATTATGGATTACGTGGAGTGCCAATGATATAGAATGTAGTATTAAAAAATGTATTTGGATTTTAGTTGTTACTTTGAAATCAAGGATTCCTATTCATCAGTCCACGCCATTTATCATAGAAAAACAATAAAAACGATGGATTCACACAAAACGAATAGCAATAGATGATTGATGACACAGAGTAAACTATATATTATATTTATGATAACCAGGGGAACGTTAATTTGCACTGTTGCCAATCGATGCTGATTTTATGAAACTGGTATCGTTGCGGTGCGAATTTGTCATATAAACAAAGGTTTCCACAATATCGCTGTGTCTTGATATCATTACAAGTGTATGTGGGTTTTAGCATGCGTTAATCTTATAACTCTGTTGGCGAAGTGGTTTACTGTACCTTTAAGTTCAAGGCATGCCTTTGTCCTAGTCCTTTTGCTGCGCACACTTAAATCTTAGAACAAAATTTATAGAATCATAATTAGTATTATATTCACAGCGTATATTATAATTCAACGAGAATCATAATTTACTTGCAACATGCTCACATTAAGAATTATCCATTAAATATTCCTGGGGGGAAGAATGGAACAATCCCTTGATACCGAGTATTTCGCCACTAGCATAAATCTAAATTAGTAATCTGAACCACCGTCACTATTGTACTAGACGGCTATAAATCTGCATTGTGACCTAGTGATATTTTGACCTAGTAACCGTCGATGACATTTTGACAATTTAGATAATCCATGGAATAACCTCATATCCCAGACAGTACCACCACGAAAGCAGCATCGATCTGTATAGATATAGCTACTTCTCTCTCCCTATCAAAGTCCTTGTTTACACTATAAATCATGTTTAATTTAAGCCGAAGAAATCGAAAACATGGACAGAAGTTTCAAATAATAAATATTAATAGCTTTTCTTCTTTTGAGGGGGACACGAACTCCCAGGAGTGACCACATATCCTGAGTTTGATTCGTCATGTAGTCTTTTTGGAAGAAAGTAAAAGAAGCAACCGAGAAGACAGAAAAGAATCAATTATTGAAAATCGAATAAACGGTGGATCTTCAATTATTGAAAATCGAATAAACGGTGGATCTCCAAATGGAAATCTAAAAAAACGTAAACATTCAATTATTGCACCAAAATACACCTATGTGTACCCATACGTTTTGTTCTATTACCCACAGAGATGAAATAAAGAATTATTGGACTTACTTGATGGGAGCCACTGCCCCACACCCCCTCCATTATTCGAAATTACATTCTGAAAAAAATATGTATGGTTATTACACTCTAAGTGTAATGCATGCATGCATGGAAAATATACAATTTTGCATTACTTTTGTTTATTTTGCACCTAACCCTCTTTCGTTCTGAAACCGGCTTATAAAAATATAATTTGGTTTTCCTTAAAACTATCCGAAAAAACAATTGTCTCCAGATAAGCTCTTGAAATGGGTATCTCAGCAAAATGTTTATATAATTTTAAAAAATATGGTTATTTGGACAGGTATTAATGCGTAGAGCTTTAAGGAACATGGTTATGATTTTGGTATCCGGATTAGATTTATACTTAATTTTGGAAAATTGACGATTTATGAAGAAATTTGTTGCAAAGTATGTCATAGCATTAATTTCACGACGCGTTTTAAATAATTTATTCTAATGTTTTGTGAACTTATTGAACATTATATTTCCCCTGGATATAAACAAACTTGATGCAGAAAGTCCAACAGAAGCAAACTTCTAACAGAAACTTATTCAACCGTTGAATGCAGCGATCAACTATTCATCACGGAAGGCGTGGGTCGGAACTGCAGTTGACATACGTACGTTCTAAGAAGTCCTGACATGACCCATAGTCGGTGTTTGGATTGCAAAGTTGCCGGAGTAGGTCAGGAAATTTGCAAGAACCAACCTTGTTTACTCCGATGACATACTCTAAATGGTTGTTCCGAACAAACGGCTTATAGAGAAGTGCTACGCAAACAACTAAACACAACACATACCTGCACACAACAAAGCTGTTAAAGCAAAGCCATATGGTGTTGAGACACAGTACGCTAACACTAACAGTTGCTCAATTTTGTGTGTTTGAATACAAAACACATAGAGAAATCTACTTAGTATGGTAATATTTTGCACTTTAACCCATTTTTTCTTATTTACAGGGTGCAATAAAATCAGAATTAAATTTAATAATTTGGAATCATTGCCTTTTTTCGTACTTATTATCACGTGTTATAATAAGAGTGTTTGAATAATTGTGAAGAAATTACCAAGGACACAAGTTGGTGAAGCTACATTTTATTATTTTATTAATCGGGGACTGATAAAAAACTTGACAACAACCTACGGTAAAGGTTTGTCGGTGACTGGGATCGAATCAACAACCTAAAAAAGTAAGATGTCTTTTACAAAATCGTTGTAATGCCTATATCTGTTTTAATTTTAGTCTTTAAATATATAAAAATAATTTGAAAACACAAACAAAAATTCTAATCGAAATTTAAGATTCAAAATGTATCTTTGTCGTGCACGTATTGAAAGTTTTCTCGCAAGCGCGTCAAGTTGAGTCTGGTTTCTATCTACGCGACGAGACCCCGATTAAGTAACTGATACCCATTCAACGACTACTAAGAGCTCCCGGAATTAAAGGCTGAGCAGACTTTAGAACGGGATTTGAAAGCTTTTATAAATGGGAAAGTTAGCATTTCATCCACGATTTAGGATCGCATGGTTTATTCATGTCCCCTTTTCAAACTACACTAGCACGAGCCTGTGTAAGACCTTCCTAGCTCCCCTCGTCCATTTATTTTGACAAGTCCAGTAGAAGTCTGTGGTCTTATATGAAGCTATTAACGCTATCACACACGTCTTGTAGCAAACAGGAAACAGCCACCATGCGTCGCGACGCTGCCAACTCGCGGCGTCTTTAGTGGCTGCAAGAAGTCGGGCCAGACGACTTGACGTCCTCTTTGCGTGATCATACACAAGCATTTCCCGCCGTTTGAACCAATATCGCCATGTTAGAGTTTCATTCCACAACGACAATCTCGGTGGAGCGGAGCTATGGGCGAGACTACTAACGGTTTAATAAACATTTGCCATGTGCCCACGATGAATACAAATACTCATCATTAGAACATTATTTCTGATCATTGGAACTTATTCGGAACCATATTAAACGTGGTATCGCCGTAATAGTAAAAATGATTATTTTATACTGAAATAAATTTGTAATATAGCATAAGCAATAACAACAGATAAGGTAATGGTGTACTACATGTTCATACTGGAAAAGTGGTAAAGTTATAATAAAACTCAATGAGAAACATAAATGAATCCACCAACGTGTAACCAAAATAAGTGCAAGAAAATTACTTGTGATGTGTTGAACTTGATAATTTGAGCTCATTTAATGTGTTGCGACATGTGAAGACATATTTTGTCGTGTAATAAGCTCTGTTCGTTCGTGCCACACCAGCTACATTATACCAAAGACTATAAAGCACAACCATTATATATTTTTTTTTTGTTACAACTATCTCATACTATTTTATGTTAATCAATCCAGAAATTACAAAATTCATCTCAGCGGGTTTTCGAACCCCGGTCTCACGGTTGCTAAACCATGTAGAGACGTATGTAACGATCTTGGTACGCATTGTAATTTGTAATTATATGAAATTTACCAGATCTAGTCGTCTTTAAAATTCAATTGTGTAATTTTTTAAACAATGAAGCAAATAACATAACGAGTTTAAATTCATTAAACGACAACCATGCCATGCCATTCAATGCCATGCACTAAAACTATCCAATGAAACATGCCAAACATCACAGATAACTTAAAGAACATGTTTGCGACAGTCCTAACATTAAGTACATTTAAAAAATTAAAGATTCTATTGCTCATCGTAAACTCAGATTAATATCACATGTTTTCAAGTAACATAGTTAAAGATGAGTAATTGGGCAATGGCATGTTGATCAAATGCATTCGTACGGAATTGTGGTGAAATTTGAGGGTCTTATTCCTCAGAGAATAACGGTCACTTGTTCAATCAATGAAGCCTACTCCCCTTACCACTAACCCATGCCGGTGGCTAAAGGCGGTGTCTAAAACGACCCGCAAAATGTGGCGAGAGAATATCTCTTATCAGCGTAACTCTAAAAGGAAGTTAAATTAGACAACATAAAATGTGAATAGACTGAAGAGAACTTCAGGCACATTTCCTAATACAACTCATTATTCCACTTCCCACATTGTATTTCTTTCAAATATTTATTGGAAAACATTCGAGTTATAAGTGTTATAGTTAGGAGGAAAGAAACATGTCATTTTATAGTTGAACGTTATTATAACAAGTTTAAAACTTTAAATCAATATTGAGGACGAAGCGTGGTTTATAAATATTATTCAAATGTCAGCAGTGTATTTTCTTTGGGAGGAGAATAAAATGTTATCTAACTTATTATATTGTTATCCTATCGGGTTTCCCCTCCTCCCTTCTTCATTATCATGCATTGTTTGTTATACTGGTCAATGTAAAATGACATAATATGCTGTATGTGGCCAATTCATGAATAAATTGAAAACTTAAAAATAAATAAAACGTTAAGATAGCAATGCTAATTTAAATTTACTATCATTATAAAATTATAATTTGTATTTGTAATCTAAATTATTAATCACTGAAGGTATAGTTATTGCACGAAGATTGCTATATCGTAAATCAGTTATTTGACTGAGCCTAGACATTATTGTTGCTTAGTAGTTTTCTTTTTTTCTCGATTTGGTTGATCGGGAAACACTCCCGTAGGTGTAATTGTTATCCAACCAAATACAAAAATTTGAAGAAAAAAAAACGGCAGCCAAGCTCTCCTTCAAAAGTCTTCGGCTGTGAATGCTGTGAGAAATAGAAGTTGAGCCAAGCTTTTTATTCTTTCTCCCTAGTTTCACTTTGAAAATAAGTAAGATCATTTCGCCTGTTGACGAGCGCCAAGCCAACGATTTTTGTGGTAAAAAAGTAAAATTTTTAAACTCGAAATCATAAAAAAAAATTCTTGGCCATGAACCAAATTCAATGGCCAAGCCATTTTTTGCCATTTTGCATAATTGGATGAGCGTAGCGAGCGTAGCGAGCGAAGCGAAGATTCCATTTCACTACACTGGAGAAAAAAATCCGGAATGTTTTTTTTTTTCTTTTTTTTTTCTGTATTATTGTGTGTCTGTTAGCACGATTCCGGCTAAACCGATACTCCAATTGCGATGAAATTTTATGGAGGCCTTCGAAATCTCTGAACCAAGAACTGCCACGTTTTTGAGCGCAATCGAAAAATTATTTCTCATTAAATCGCAATTTTACGATTTTTTACGATTTTTAACAAATTTCTTCAGCTTATAACACCTACATGCTTTATCCGATTTTAATGATTTTTTCACAGAACCTTAATTTTATGAATTAAGGTATTCATGTGAAATTTGAGCGCAATCAAAAAACTATTTCTCATGAAAATCGAAATTGTACGTTTTTTTTTCTTTTTTTAAACAATTTCTTTGACTTGTAACACCTACATGCTTTATCCTATTGTAATGATTTTTTCACAGAACCTTAATTTTTTGAATTAATATATTCGTGTAAAATTTGTGTGCAATCGAATAATTATTTCTTAAGAAAATTTCAATATTACGATTTTTTCCTTTTTTAAAATTTTGATTAATTAAAAAAAATTAAAATTTAAGTTAATTTTTAATTTAATTTAATTTAATTTTTAAAAAATCTTCAACTTAGTAATGATTTTTTCACAGAACAACAGAAAATCCGCATAACACATGGCAGCTCAATGCACCAATTACGCTCATCCAACAACGCGGCGGGACTTAAGCGTTTTCCTAGTTCTTAGTAAATACACAACAGCTGTTTAAATCACATTTGCATTAATGTTATAGGATGAGCGTAGCGAGCGAAGCGAAGATTCCATTTCACTACACTGGAGAAAAAAATCCGGAATGTTTTTTTTTTTTTTTTTTTCTTTTTTTTTTTTGTTTTTTTGTGTTTTTGTTTACACGATTCCGGCTAAACCGATACTCCGATTGCGATGAAATTTTATGGAGGCCTTCGAAATCTCTGAACTTAGAACTGCCACGTTTTTGAGCGCAATCGGGAAATTTTTTCTTATAAAAAACGCAATTTTACGATTTTTTTCGATTTTTAAACAATTTCTTCGACTTTTAACACTTACATGCTTTATCCGATTGTAATGATTTTTTAATAGAACCTTAATTTTATGAATTAAGATATTCGTGTGAAATTTGAGCGTAATCGAAAAATTATTTCTCATGAAAATAGAAATTTTACGATTTTTTTCTTCTTTAAAAATTACGTAAAAATTACAATTTATTAAAAAAATTAAGTTAATTTTTAATTTTATTTAATTTAATTTAAAAAAATCTTCGACTAAGTAATGATTTTTTCACAGAACAAAAGAAAATACGCGTAACACAATGCAGCTCAATGCACCAATAACGCTCATCCAACAACGCGGCGGGACTTAAGCGTTTTCCTAGTTCATTCAACTCAAGTGATGCAATACGTAAGCTCAGGGTGTAAAGAATATGTAATAACATTTTATTGAACTCGGTTAGTTTCCTGCATGCGTATTTTACACACCAAGAGAATGATTCTAAACTAGATGACATGTATTACTGTATTATTTATGAATACCTACTAACATAATATGATTTAACTAGCTATAGTTATTCACACTCTCTCACAGAGAAGCATATCCTACCTACAATGTATGATCAAATGTGAATAAATAAACTATAAACTATAAACTATAAAATGAAAGCCTATATCATAGATTGAGATCTTTCAGAACTTATAAGTTCCATAAAGTGAAAAATTTGTTATAGTTGCAAAAGGTGCAAACGTTTCTATAGTTAAACTTAACTGCGAGAAATACACAAACCCGATTTATCTCGTTATTAGTTGAAGCTAAGAAATCTTGAGTTATATCGGGTCAAACAGCCAACAAAAGCACATAGCTTGTTCGGTTCGGTTTGGTTTGGTTTACTTCGACGCGGGTCAAAAGCCACAGCAAAGTCGATTTTTCACCAGAGCCGTCTTTACATTTCCCGCGTTCAAAACTTTGATTCCCCGGGGGGTAGTTGGCTTCGAGTTGGTCTGATTGATTGCGGGAGAAATAACGGCTTTTAATTTGCGAGTATGTCACTCAGCAGCAAGCTTGGCGCTGAGATAGACGTATTTAAATTGTGTTGAGCGAGAGTTTGTTCAGCCATGCACGCTGCCGCATGATTGATCTCATCGCTTGGAAATGCGGATTAAATAAACTAAAACTATTTTTATTTGAAACTTATTTCAAAGCGGTATGTTTGTTGGCTAGCTAGGAGATTAACCTAGTGCTGAAGTTGAACTCTATTGTGAGATTTTATGATGTGAATTTTATTGAATTGCCATTCATCAAAGTTAGTTTTCTAGAATTTACAATAATACATTCTTGTCTAACCAAATGCAAACTCACTGAGATAAAGTGACGCCAATGTCCCAATTTGTTTTTAAGTAAACGAGAATTATTAATAAGTATAAATTTGTGTTTGTGTAAATGTTTATACAAACAACACAAATGTAAACAAACTAAATGGTAGCAGTAAATTTATTGTTTCTTTCATGATTAAATAAAACATTATTACACTAAAAGTTGACAGAACAGTAAATGTCATATTCCCAATTAATTCGTTACTTTGAAGATAAAACAAAATTATAATTATGTATGATGAAAAGTATCGAAACGTTTCCAATTTATATTTGACAAATTAATTAATTTTAAACGGTAAACCGGTATAATAATAACCCTTTATTAGGTATCTGCAGTCAAAGCTGTTGCCTTGCGACACAGAATAACAAAAACGTGAAAGAAAAATTAAATTAAATTTGTAAAACAATAAAGCAATAACTAATTATATAAATGGTTCCTAAAAATTCGTATTGACCATCATACACTTATGACTATGTCGTCCCATATTCTGAACTATTTGAAGAATCCCGTGATCGTCTTCTAACACCTATCATAATTCATAATTACCAATTAATTCAGTTTGTTCGATATAACGTTGAGAACGATCTGGTGAAAATATCATGTACTTTAATAAGGCATTATAATTGCGTCCAACGAAATTCAGGTTTATTTATTTGACCATTTAAATTCAGCATTGCAGTCAATTTGTAACTATATTACATATATTATTTACTAGGAAAACGCTTAAGTCCCGCCGCGTTGTTGGATGAGCGTATTTGGTGCATTGAGCTGCCATGTGTTATGCGAATTTCTGTTGTTCTGTGAAAAAATCATTACGAAGTTGAAGATTTTTTTTAAATTAATTTAAATTAAATACAAAATTAACTTAAATTTTGTAATTATTCGTAATTTAAAAAAAAATAAAAAACATAAAATTGCGATTTTCATAAGAAATAATTATTCGATTGCGCTCAATTTAACACGAATATATTAATTCATAAAATTAAGGTTCTGTGAAAAAATCATTACAATAGGATAAAGCATGAAGGTGTTATAAGTTGAAGAATTGTTTTAAAAAAGAAAAAACTGTAAATTTTCGATTTTCGTAAAAAATAATTTTTCGATTACGCTCAAATTTCACACGAATATCTTAATTCATAAAATCAAGGTTCTCTGAAAAAATCATTAAAATCGGATAAAGCATGTATGGTAGGTGTTATAAGTCGAAGAATTTTTTTAAAATAAAAAAAATCGTAAAATGCGATTTTCATGAGAAACAATTTTTCGATTACGCTCAAAAATGTAAACAGTTCTAAGTTCAGAGATTTCAAAGGCCACAAAATTTCATCTCAATTGGATTGGAGTATCGGTTTAGCCGGAATCGTGTTAACAAACACCAAAAATACAAAAAAAGAAAGAAAAAAAAACATTCCGGATTTTTTTCTCCAGTGTAGTGAAATGGAATCTTCGCTTCGCTCGCTACGCTCATCCAAAAAACATAATAAAAGTATAAAACTACAAATTATACAAATTGTTTTCTAAATGTATTAAAATATCTATTATAACTTACGACATAAAATGTGTTTTTAATTCAATATGGATTACCGACAATAACTAAAAAACGATCATATCAAACAGAAATTCTGAGGGACTTAATTAAGTTTTATATTAAGACGGAAAATAATCCCAGGTTCTACTCGAATTATTTAAATAGTTATAAGACACGTTTAAGATAATCTCGTTTTAATTGTCAACCGTCCACTGTCCCCTTGCACGTGGCATAGTTACTAGAATCTAGATTAACTACTAACTTGCAAATTAGATAGATAAATTAACTTACAGCTGCCCAAGATTTTTGTCCTGAATTGTCTCGAATAGAGTCCCAGCGACTTCTGCCTGATGATAATTAATTGTGTGAATGATGAGATAGAGGGTGAATGTTGTGCAGCAGAGAAGTAAATCTGAAAAGGGAAATATATATTCATGAATAAGATGGTCGATGAATGATATTATACAGCCTTAGCTTTATTCATGACAATTATTGAGCTAGCTTTGATTGATAATTAAAGTACAGAAAATCATCTGAACAAAAGTATTGAAAATGTCGCAAATTGTTCACACGATTTCATAACAAAATTCAAAACAAGAAAAATATTAATAATCGAATATCCTCTCTCACAGTAGCACAGAATTGTATTAGTACACCATGCAGACACACAACGTACGAATCAACGCTATAATTCAATATACCTCTGTGAATTTTGTGTTGTGTTGTTAGGATTAAGTCTTCAAACAAAAATAATAAATAACATTTTCACCGGAATCGAACGAACAATGGCTGCTTCCTGTACAGAATCAACGCTCAAGTCCAATCGGAAAACAATTATGTCCAGTAAGCGTTTGCACCGAGAAACTATAAAATTGAGTTACAGTCACAAATGGGAATTGCAATTTTTCTTGCAATCGTAATTTCACTTAGCCTCAACCTACTTTCTGACTCAACTCGCGATGTCACTCCTCTTAACTCTCATGCTCAATACTTCTTTCTCCAACCAATTGAATCAGTGACGTTTATATGCTTGCTTGCAAGATTTAGAGTCGACTTCAATTTGCAAACGACTCTCCTATGCTCAATCCTGTCGACATTACTAAGACATGTCATTTAGCTTAGCGTCTAAGATTTTATCAAAATGAACAAATTACAGTGATTCTGCGATTCTGTTAGTTATTCGAATCGAAGATTTTTAATAAATACGTGTGAAGATATTTTGCATTCTTCGCTCAGAAAACTATTTTGAAATGTTTGCAAGATCAGTAGTATTCCGCGAAGACCGGCGACAATAATGGCGCCACCAGAGGACGCTCGGGAGTCTCTTCACTTCCGGTGACGTCATGAGAGAGCGACGGCGTTTTCCTTGTCTATTTCCGGTTAGAGAATTGTGACGTAGGTTAAATCCCTTAGGATTTATATGTTCTACACTTAGTTAACTTGTTAATGGACCTTATTAAAAGTCCTGCCATTTCCACAGCTCGACCCTTGGAGACGTAACTCCACCCATTTATTACTCTTAACTGGAGCTAGGCAGCTTTCTACGCGAGTATTTACTCAACCTCGGGTCATAACTGCGGCGGGGAACGTGTAATATAGCAGCAGGGAGCGGAATGTCTTCGTGGTAGCCGACAAGAATACTTCGCCAAGTTGCGGTTCCTATTCTGCTTCAGGCAGGTTTAATGAAGGATTTGGTAAGATTTAATCACTAATTATGTTGTTCAAGAGATTTCAGTCTTACACCTACTAATGACAATCGTTTGATATCAACACAAAACAATTTAAGTTTATCAATCAACAAAATAGTGATTCACATACATACGTATATGTTTCTTCAACTAACCAGTTATACGAAGTTACTGAAAAATAATGTTCAGAACCACCAGCATGGGTGACGAAACGTCGAGCAGTAACTACGAATCAGCCAAAGAATCATTCAAATCTCAATGTTTATCTTGTTTATGTAAAATAAACTAAATGTAACAATCAATAATATGAGACAACTTTTCTTCGCGCTAACAATGCAATTGGCCTGGTTAAGTTGCGTATCTTCATTATTTATCCATGTAATTGGCGTATTGATCAAAATGTTTTGTTTAGGCCGCGCAACTACAAGATATTGTGCACAAGGCTTGTTTCTGTCAGACCCCTGGTTTATTTATGTGGTTGAAGGATCATACTCACCATAAGCACCCATTAATTTGTACAGCTCTTCTTTGTTGTACCAATATTTATATTTCTGCATTTTTATTATTTACGATATTTCTTGATACGGTAGTGTGCATGTCTTTCACACAATATGCACAAAATAACGTAATGTTTCACACACTTCTTTATAATTTAAACTATATAAAACTCAACATCAGGTAGGAAATTGTTGATAACTATGAATAAACTCACGAATATTGCATGGCAAAAATGAATTCAATATTCATCAAACACATTCACGACGTATTGAAAGCACGTGTTGATCGATTTATTGGCGAAATGTCAAAGTGATACGAGACAATGACATTTTGCGTCACCATGTATTTGTTTCCTATTTTGAATACATCAAAATTGACTATCATCAGAACGTTCTATTTCAAAATAACGGAGCAGCAAGAGTTAATACAAGCGCACGTATTGCCACAACCACAAAAGTAGAGACTATGGAGAGAGACGAGGTATGTGAGTATCTACATTATTTTAAGATTATCTTCTCTATTATGGGTGGCATTAGTGTAGTATATGGGAATAAATTACTTGAAATAGCAATTACGGAAAATGCCATTAAAAGGGATTGAGTCATTACAGCCCATTCTCTACATGCACAACAGTGCTGGTTATATTTGACAAATAATTTCGTAAAGTACGTTTCGGTGATTTTAGGAAATTAAGGGACTCGTTTTAAAGTATGAACAGTACAACTGTGGTATTATACTCCATCAATGGCACACATGAAAAGTAAACATTGTATATTCTTAAGATTTATCAAATTAAAAAAATAACACAAATAGTGTTAAAGTTAATTCTAAATTAAAATTTGAGAGCAGAGCCCCCCTATAATCATCACTTTACAGACTCCTGTTCTTCTGCTTGCGTGATTCACAACTATAGTTCTAAGGCGTAATGCGTAAGGTCTAAGTCGCATGATGTAAGGCGTGGAGGAGTTTACAACAACCATGCCAATTTCCTATGCGCATGCGTATTTCAAACTAGTTCGAAGCACCGCTATTTTGTTTTGAACTGCAGTGGAATAAAGATTCGTGATTGGCTTGACGTAAGAAACATGTCGTAAGAATTGGATTTTGGGCAATTTGTTACGACTAACGACTTAAGCCTTACGACTTAGGACTAGTCGTGAACGTTCTTATTGACACACATACTCGACAATGCAAAATATTACGGCTTTAGTTTTAACCTTACGCTTGTGAATGATGCTTTCAATAAAAAAACAAACACGACCTACGAATAAAACGCATTTGAAAAAAATCCCTTCAACAACGATGATACCGAATGTTTTTAATTAAACCTTGGGGTTAGGGGATCGGGAATAGCATTTTAGTGGCATTTCTCCGTACCCGGCACCTCCACCAAAATCGGCCATTCATAATTATAATATGGTGCAGTTAGTGTGTCCTTCGACAATCTGTTGAATAGTAAGCTTCTCTCTCTTTGTGGGTGATCGTTTTATGTTATTATAATCACTTAAAATAGAATGTGACGTTTCCAATAACTCAAACTCTCTCCTAAAAACGTGGATATTGTCAATTTGTGGTTTATAAAAAGATTCTGTAGCATAGTGAGCTCAAAACATTAAGTGTTAACTTCGTAAAAGATAGGGTAAATTTATACTAGTTTGTCTTGGAATCCAATTCCTGTATTGGTGATAAATACAACATACACAAAATATTATGACAAGCAATCTTATTTTGATTTCCATGGCTGGTTTTGGAATTCTTTTAAAAACTTGTGTCTGGTTACTAACGTTTGTCTTGGATAGCAAACGAATGTTCCTATGTTTTTTTAATTGTAAATTAAACCCACGATGCATTTTCTATGACAAAATGTCCACCCACAACAATGAAACTCTATTATTAGTTATAATGGAAGAGCAATTAATTTGAATATTTTAAACAACACACTTTATTAGCGAACTAAACCTACAACTCATCATTGAGCTTGATACAATACATTCAAAGTGCTCGACTCTAAATGTCAATATTCACAACTGAAACAACCAATCAAGTTCTAAATTAAATTTGACTCTCAAACATGCATTATAAAATTGTATTATACGTAAATAATCTGCTTAACGTGGATATTTATATGGTAGGTCCCTATGATGTGCCATATTCCTCGGTTTGATGACTTCTATGAGATAGTCATGGATCCACCTTAATTATGATTGTTGGACTTTTACATTTTCTAATTTTGCAAACTTTCTAATTTCAAGAACAAATAATTTACAACTTCATAACTTACCTCTGTGCTGTATGCTATTTTCAAGTAAGTACATTCCATTTTCCAAAACAGCTTCAATGCATGCGTTTTGATCTGTCTACACCAATCAACAAAACACGCATTTTAATCGCATGCTTTTAAAGTCCCCCTCGTTTAAATATTCCCGGAAGAAGCAAAAACAAACATTGTATGAAACATGAGTATCTAAGATTCATATCAGCCCAATGTAAACATGCTAGTTTATTAACATGTGCGTGACGTGTAGATCAGTACGGAGGCTCCAGCTGCCACCATTCTCTGCATCCTCTCGAAAACCAAACCGACCCTTAGACTGAAAAAGATTTTGCTCATGGATATTAGGGCTAAAGCTCTCTAGTGTATCGTGTTGATCCAGCCTTATCGCCCGAGAGTCGAGGCATAGACACTTAAATCAGTTGGCCATTGTGTGGAGTTGAGTATAGCACATTGCGAGCGAGATGCGTTGGACGATAGCGCTGCAGACGGGAGACGTGGGAGCTATTCGACCGCCGGGCTACATACACTTTCCTAGCTCTCTTCTCGATTCATTGTAGACCGAGTAAGAGTCAAGAGCCAAAGGCTTTGCATGCCTGTATGTATGTACTCATTTCAATTAGTATTTTCATCAGGGGGAAACTACATGTCGGTAAATATGGCTTCCATTCTCGACACACGCACACCAATCCTTCAGCTGATGTGAAAAAACATTGTATAAATACATTGTAGCCCTACCCTGCCCGTGTATCGATTTGCAATTATAACATATGTTTTGTTACATAACAGCTACAAAATTGATACAATATTATTTTCATAAATAAATATTGTAACTGTGACGGTTAAAGCGGTGTATAATTTAGATTATGGCACGCCTCAAATTGAAAATATTTATTCTTTGATGTTTTAATGCTGAACAGATAAAAACAACTCCCCCTCGTCAAGTTGTTATTGTCAACATCTAAACTAAGTAGGGGAAATCAGGTCAAAATGCCGACTAAGAAGATTCGAGAATCGAATTGAATACGTTCAAGTAACAATCATGCATTGTGCTCCTCCGATAGCAAAAAACTTGAATCTGAGCGGAAGTTCTTTGTGAGAAATGACTTTGACTAGCTGACTCGGTCGTTTGTGGACTTATTCGACCTTTGACTATTTGCGTGTTGTTTTTATTTCGAATAGTGAAACATACTGTGATGAAGATAACTTTGTAAATATGATTTCCAAAGTTTCACATGAGGATTGAGGGCAAACAAAATGTCACAGCTCAACGGAGAAGTAAACGCGTTACCTACAGCAATGACTGAATGACGCGAGAGTAGATTAAAAGTTTGCTCTAGAATTTCTACAAGTTACAATTCACAGAAGAAGTTTTTTCGTCTCGCTGAAAATATTTAGTTATTTGCTATTCAAAGAAGTATTCTTAACTATGTCACATATATTTTCTTCTAAGTTTTACTTTTCTGTATTCTGTCGCTATTCTACTATCGATCTTATTAGCCAACCTACTTACGTACACAGAGTAACTCAAGTGCAAAAAATCGCATTTCTTACGATGACAAGTTATAGTCATAGCATTTCACAATGCATTTTACAGCGCTTTAAAATGTTTTGTTTGAAATTGAGTTGCTTTTGATGGCATATAATTATTACTTTGCAAGTCATCGTATAGTTAACCGATTTGATCAATTTAATTTGAATATAAACATTTATTTTTATTGATGGTTACTAATAACAACGTTTCATTGTATCATTTTAACAGATGGATTCAATATCTGGTTTAAAAAAGTAAAAATATTCCGTATTAACCTTGATGTGTATGTGGCAGTATCGCTATAATATATTAATTCTTCTACATTGGAACTTAAAACGAAAACCTGCCTAAAATAGAGTCTGTTATTATGGTTGCTGATATTCTGGTGCGAGTTGTAACCGAACTGGCATTTATTACGTTCGTCGTTGCTTTACGCCACGCAGACCCTGATACACGCCCCTAGCGACGAAAGTAAGTACTTATTTGTGGTGGGTAGCGTGTGTGGGGGGCGTAACGGCTACAATACAGCTATATCGTCGACGTTTCCACCAAAAAAGCTTATTTATACGATCAAAAATACAGTTAAGGTTATAAAGGCGTCAAAAATGTACACTTTCTATAACAATTTGATTGTTCAAAATAACGGTTATATGTCTATGGTTTCGACGCGAACGTGGAGATTTTCGATATATGGATCTGGGTTCAGTTTCAACTTATTTTTCGACACTTATAAGGACTAAACAACATAACTTCTCTACGGTAGATAATATGATTTCTTACACTCTCAAAATAGGTTTCAGTTCAATATTATTATGGTTCGTGAGTAAACAGATAGAAAAGTTTTCAAAAGGTGTTCAAACATAATTTAAATTGCTTTTTACTATCCTTGCCCTCGAAAAACACAATGCTACAATACTAATGTAATCAATCAACAGTATGTTCCCAAGTATTTAAATTTAACAATATACAACAATCAATTATATATTGAATTTAAATGATTATAATATAGGAACTTTTTGAAAGTAGAACACTTATTTATTGTACAGACATATGGCAGTAATGTAAAATACGAAATTTGATAAAATGTAAACCATTTCGATAAGTAGAGCTTAATACGATGGAAGAATTAGTCAAATGTCGTGATTGCAATACTGCACATTCTGTTAATTGCTAAATATTCATAGCGTCTTTCGTCGATACATGTACACTGAAGTGGGCGAAATGGATCTAATTGATAACTGTTGAATTTATGTTTTAAATGTTTAGGTCGTGAAGATTTCCATATGCATCACTTTCTTGTACGTCCGTCTGTCTGTCTGTGCGTGTGTCACGTTTTACGATAAAAACCGAACATGACCTCCGATTGACTTGCGTTGATATTGTCCTCCAACAAGGATAATGGTTTTGGTGACTCTGGGAGTCAGGGAGCAAGACTAGCCTCTCAGAAGGTAGATTATCTATAAACTCGTCACCTCCGCCAAGGGGAGTTGAACTCTGGATGATTTAACGTGTATTTTCTTTAAGAGAGTATAGGACATGCGTTTTAGGCAAATTGCTGTTCGCTCGGCCAACTGACACCACAGGTGTCTGAAATTTTGAACATATGTCACAAATGTGGAATTATAGGGCTCTGCAGTAACACATTTTTAAATTTTGTTTTAAAATAATTTATAAAAATTAAATTAGTTTTCACGAATCATGATTTTGTTAAAAACTCCAAAATTGACCATATTCGTGATTTTTTTCTGACTGATTAAGTCAAAATTTGGAAAATCTATGACCACAGGGCTGTCTATGGATGCTTTATTGACAAATTTGCAAAGTTTCATATACGCCCGATGCATCTTGGCCGAGCGAATAGCTATTTGCTAACAGCTAAATGTGTCCCATTCCCTAAACGTGTACGTCAACGAGTAATCAGTAGGCCCTACATGAAGAGACAAGTGTGACCTTTACTTCCGTAACATTATTCTCAGCTAAATTGCGGTGATAATGATGCCAATAGGGGAGAGCTTACGCATAATGAAACTAATTTACGATGGTTAAAGATGTATGTCAATATCACCAGCACAAAGGACAAGTTAGGAGAGGTAGAGAAGCAAACTCGGTAATTGGGGGTGGGGGTGGGGTGTAGGGTAGGCCTACTCGACGTGTATTCAGAACATTGTTAACGTGGCCACATGCTTGGTCTTCGGGGCTGCGTACGAAAGGTCAACACGAATCACTCTTTCGTTCGTTCTGTTGATTATCAAAATAGCCCCGAGCTGCAAGTTATTTGGAAAATGTGTTTCATTTAAAAACTTGTGCAACGGCATGCGACTAAAATTCAGTCATATGTAAACTGATGCAATTAAATTCAAACATGTGAAACCAACCATTCTCACACACAGTAGACGGTGCAGGCAAACAAACAAACAAAATCCAACTCCACTAAACAATTCCAAGCTGATGAATTTTACGGGATGTTTTTATCTATAATGCGGGAGTAAAACAGATGGGAACACGCACAAAAACATACACGTTTTTACACGTATTTGTTGGGAGAGCTCATACAATATTTGTCGCTGCAAATGATTAATCTATATAATTTTTAGAATTATTTATTTATTTTTAAATCAAAATTTGTAACTTTTTAACATGAAGTTACCAATTTGTTTGATAAACAAAGAAATTAACAATATTTTATGGATACTGCATGCTACCTACCAATAAGTATTGCTTCTTCTAAATAATATAAAGATGAATAAAGTCGAGAAAGGAGGAAATTTTTGCTATCAGGTGTCTAAGCTATTAACTTACCTGTCTGGATCAAATAACTCCCTAATAGTTCAACCAGAATATTATTATGGGAACAGTGTGTGCTCACCTGAAGGCTTCCCATCCACCCTAGACTAATCAGGTGTGAAATGACTGTGCACGTTGCTCTTGGGCGCAATGCTCGGGTTGGGGGGGGGGGGGGGGGTTCTAGCCGTCAGGTCTTGCGTAATCCGGCGAGTATGCAGCCATCACAGTCTGGCCCTTCATTAGCTTACACCGTACATTAATTAATACTTACATAACCTCGTTTGTTGCTGCCCATTGTGGCTCACGATGGGAGTTAAGCCTCAAAGCCTGGATGATGCCACGCTAATTAGGTCATACAGGATACGGATAACTTTGTTGTATCACTAATACACTTTTAACTATAGAAAAATGAAGGCATCAAGTACTCGTGTTTTATGTGTAAATCGTAATGTATATCACTCTCCAAGCCCTCGTAGGGAGTGTTATGCAAACACATTTTATACTGGTTCGGTCACTAATTGGGTGCGTATTACTTTCTGGCATGAGTGTAGTTGGTAATAAGGGTGATTATTATATTTGATAACGTCCTAAGGATTATGAAAAATAAATTATTTCAAACTATAATTTATTCCCTTACACTAAGTGTTGAAAGAAATTAACGCCGACAAACTTTCACACGCCAAAAGAAGCTCTTACAGCATTCAAATAAAAATAAAATTTACTCTTCATTCATTGTTCGTTGAAGCGTAATATATCTGACAACATTCAACCCAAATATTCTTATAACATTGTTAATTTGTTTGATTTTTTTCAACCCAAAGTTTTTTTAAGTGCCAAGAGGTTGACAGAATATAGCACAGCTCCAAACACTCTAGTGATTCGTCAAATGCAATGTATCATCTAACTAGTTATATTGTAAGCTAAATATGAACAATTTTAAAATACTAAATAATTGTCTAGTTTTGGTGGAGGTGCCGGGTCCACCGTCTTTATATTAGTATATAAGATATTATTTATTATACCATCCTATCTTAATTTTACTTTTAACCCCATCTATGTACAATCATCTTATGTAACTGACTTAAACGTTATGTACTATTTACCGTTTCAAATAAAGAGTCATACTTGTACCATGTACTTGAGAATAGAAATAAAGAACTTCTAAACAGTTTTTGTATTTTTTACACCTACGGGAGGGAGTGTTTCCCGATCAATGAAACTTGAGATATTATGAACTTATATTATCATATTCTTGAAGGTATAAGTGCCCATAGCATAAGGTGTATAATGTATCAAAAGACAAGTATTATAGTATTGATGATTCTTTCATTTTGTATTGCAGACTTTGTTACTCAATGTTATCACCACTAACAAGCAGACCATGTTAAATCGCTATCACTATTTGTATTTTAGAATAAATTGAAACATCGCAAGCATCATGCAATCTAGCGGCACATGAACATATGACAAGCAGCTTAAACTAATGTTCTACATGGCCCGGTTTTGACATAACCTTATGGAGTCTGACTCCCACCCACAGGCTGCTTATAAGATCAGGGAAGAGGGATTATCCTCTCCGACAAGACAGCTGGTGGCTTGCAACATCCGAGATACCGTAGTACGTAGAAGAACGCTGAACGGACGAGTAAATATTTGAGGTGGAGTTCGAGGATATTGCCGTGTGACTGGCCGAGAACGTGATTGGTAGCGGTCAATAAAACAGGTGATGTGGCTTCTTGTGACAGCCAGAGGGGTTTTGTTTACAGACTTTTCAATCTAAGTCAGGGTTTATAAAAGAACGTTATCCGATATGCTTCTTAAACATTTCTCCGATGGTAATAGAAATATTGTTTGTTTAGCTTCTACACTACACACACATAACAAAAACTTGTAGAAATAAAAGCCAAACCTTACACACTCAAAAGGAATGAGATCTAAAAAAAGGCCAAGCTCATCTACCCTTCCACATAAACGTACAGTGTCCCATAACAGCATCCTCAAAAGCTTGGCAAAATAGAATTTGCGATTATTAATTTAACGTAATAGTTTATCCAAGTTCTTTTTTTCTAATTAATTTAAACGTAATAACATGCAAATTCTCTTTTGCCAAGCTTTTCGAGGATGCTGTTATGGGACACTGTACGTTTATGTGGAAGGGTAGATGAGCTTGGCCCTTTTTTTAGATCTCATTCCTTTTGAGTGTGTAAGGTTTGGCTGTATTTCTACAAGTTTTTGTTATGTGTGTGATCTCATTACTTTTTCAAGTTCCATTACAAAATTATTTGTTAAAATATAATATTTTTATCAAAGTTGATTTAAATTCTATGGTATAACAGTAACAATATAGGATGTAAAATATCTAGACCCGGATTCATGTACATCCTGGGTATAGGTGGTATAACCATGGTATAACGACGGTATAAGGACTGGACCCCAATTCGTGAGTTCGTGGGAGATGAGTTGAAAACGCAATTTGAAAACGAAGTCGTTTTCGTTTTCGAAGGAATTGGTATTCTTGAACGGTATCGTGGAAAACGTCATGGGTTGTGAGTTGAAAGCATTGATATTAAACCCCTATAGTAGGCTAGATTAGCAGTCTCCTATACCTCCGCACAGGCGCGAGCGTAGCAAATTGAAGACTCAACCGGCCCATTTCAAGATGGCGATTTGGTGTTTTAATTATGCTTTTTTAATGCAATAAAGTATTTTACTGGATTGTTTGATATGGTTTTAGCTTGTGCAGCATGGTATTAAACAAAAGAAACAATATGAAGTGATTGCATAAGGGAATTTAGTAATCATTTGGTGTTAAAGGCTAGTATGCTTACCTGTCAACCTGGCGGCAATCTTGAGAACTATTTGGCCACAAATCGCTCCCATTTGATTAACATGTAAACTGTCATTTTAAGATGGCTTCTAATTGTACCGGAAGTGGACCACCGACTGCTGGTCTAGCCAATTATATAGGATGTCTATGGTTGAAAGAGTATCACGAAATCCAAACATTTTAAAAAGATTTGCGTATAGCAAAGAGCTCGAAAAAGTTCTATATTTATTCTAGATGGCAGTGCCTTCATAAACGCGGGCCAATCGAAAGACGAGTTGTATGAAATGATTTGATTGTTGCAATTATGTAAACAAACGGATGAGCAAGCTCATATCAGAACAATGTTGTGCTGGCATAGGGTTGGCTAGGCTTGTCAAACATGTAATGTAAGTATGAATTTTACTAGTCCTATAGCCAAATGGAACTTTAGACCTACACTTTTGCATTATAAATAATTTTCCACATCTGGGCCTAGGCCAGGGACGGCTTCTGATTTGTTTTATGAGAGTATAATGACAACTTTTCTCGTTTCACACATAGAAGCAAAATTTAAAATGTCCGCCATTTGTTAACGTATCGCACTTTCCCGCCTAACTCTGCTTATACCGTCAACAAGTGTCAAGTAACTATGGTTACTTGTTGATTGTATGCCTAGTGTTTAAGGCTTATTTTAAAACCCTTATTTGGAAGCCTTCCAACAAACTTTTTCAACTTTTTTTTTCAAAAGAGACTATATTTCTATAACCTTAATGTCCATGTAAAATATGAACATGGTAGTCCCACCCGTCTGGTCAGAATCGCGGGCCGACGTATTCGATGTTAGCAGTAGCAGTAGCAGTAGCTAACATCCTTAAAGTGATTTTGAGCATGTTTCAAGCCATTTTTTCACCAAGAAGGAATAATCGTACCCCAATAAAATTTTGGGATGTGTTGTCAGGTACCTAAATCCCCTCGATTGTGATAGTTTTCAAGTTCACATCACGTTACATGACGGCTGGGTAACACCTCGAAATCACCCCAACTCTGCTTGGTGTATAAGGTGCTTGAGTGTGTAGCGCACCGCGGCTTGGCTGCGGCGCCTAACGGGCACCTAGATTCCCCAGATACTTTTTCTTAAAGGGGCTAAATCCCAAAAAAATATTTTTTACCGCGTGATCTATAGCACAATACTACACTTAAATGACCGTTTAAAAAATTATATCTTGTAACTGTGATTTAAAACGAATTTTTCAATTTTTTGGATCCAGAAATTTACAAAAATTATGGTTTTGGGAAATTTCTTAAATCGGCTTTTACCTGCTTCTTTTTTGGTCCACATAGATACTCAAGCATAGTACCAATCTAAAATGCCCCTTTATAACATCGTGTCTTGAAACTGTGCCCAAATATACCCTCAAACACGCAAAAATATGCATTCCAAAATCACACCCCATCTTGGTAATCACATATTTTGACCGAACTACTTGCCCAAATTACAAAACAAAATATAGAGAATTTACAAAAAAAGGCTGTAGAGTACGTCAATAATGGCCAATATTTTTTTGGATCAAAATCCTCCAAGGTCACGGGGCATAAAGATCGTCCCCATGTTATTTCTTATGGGAGATTTTTGCCGATGGGACCTAGCTCGAAAAATGTCATGTTTGACAATTTTTTGGGAGGTCATGGTGGCCCCAATAATTTTTCTGTTAATTGCTAAATTCATTACTAGGTAGCCTGAATGAAATATTTTTTTGAGTTTAGCGGTTAAATACCCCTTTAACTAGTTCCACAGCATTTTGTAAAACTAAACTAGAAAATCTTTTAAGATTAAACTGGATTAGATCTTATTTTAAAGTAACATTGTAAATGTTTACTAGCTTTCCACAATATTGTGAAATGTCTATTAGTTTTCCTTTTTTATTAATCCTCATATTTTACAGAGTATTGCTTACTTTTTCTCCGAACCAGAGATAGAAATGTCTATTTCGAGTCAAGTTTCTGTGAAAGAAATCAATCACCTCACACCCAAGTTAGTCTTAACCATTTGTAGCCAGTCGAATTTCAGCACTTCTAGCGAAGTAGTAAGCACACATTTTAATGTCACAAAACTAGGTACTGTACTGGAGACTCGATTCAAGCATTGAAACACGTGCTGGCTTACTTGTTAGTTGTCCGAACGTGGACAAACTTAAAATTGTTCATAATTATCTGGGTCTCATAACATCTCATATTCTCATTTTACCTAAATAATCTTCACACATTAAAAACAAAGTTTTTAAGGCAGTTAATTAGTTACAAATTCTAGAATTGTGTAATTTATCTTATCATTTTCTCTTCTCTGAGTAATTCTAGTTTCCTCAAGTCATTATGTATTTTCAATGAAAACTGATGATATAAATGTGTAGCTACTTGTCTTAAATGTTAAACACTTGGCTACTGTTTCACTCTGCATATAAACACCGGTCACTATACGGCTTGTTTATTTCTGAACGTGAAACGTGTCCGTCGGACTTAATCAAATTGGTTGACAGTTGGACAAGTTGAGCTTAGTCACGGGTGTCAGCTTTCTAAGAATAACCAACTGCAAAGCGATCGCTATTTTAAACCTGACCACGGTAGGTTTAACACGTAGCAGGCAACAATCATCGCATGTACGAGCAGTGACCATTTGTGTATGAAGAGAATGAATTGAATGGAGTACGTTAAAAAAGCGTTTTGTGTATGGATGCTATTATGCGCTATGTTATTTACTTAAAACTAAGATTTTCCAGACATATTTTATTTTTAAGCGAGCGAAGCGAGCGTTTCTATTTGACTCTGCCGGAAAAAATAGTCACTGTTTTTTTGTTTTTTTTGTATATCTCGCCATAACGTTTGAACGGAGGTTCGGATCGAGTTGAAATTTGGACCATCCGCAAGCTTCGATCTGGATTGAATGAAATTAGTTTTGTGGCAAAATCGTTCAAAAAGTTACAATTTTTTTTTCAAACACGAAACGGCGACAAAATCTGAGGTAGCCAAATCATTTAGAATGTCCGTCCGGTAACGAATATGTTTTTTTTTATTTTGATCCGATAAGTAGTGTAGATGGAAATTACATTCTAACAAAAGATCTAACGTTACCATGGCAATGAAAAGTCGCACGAGGTTTCTGGCCACTATGCACTGCCACCTAGAAGTAATCAAAATACTATCGAGGAAGCAGTGTATTATTTGTTACCAGAGTCGATAAAGAAGTTTCCCCTTTGGGGAGGTCCCCTTACTCCCAAGTCAAAACGGAATCTAACGTCCTGCGCGCTGAGAGCGGCTCAAATGTGAAACTAATAAAAGCACTGCACTCTAAATACGGTCAGTAGATTATCGATGTGCAGTGACGCTGAAATCAACAAACAACAGACGAAACGTCAAACTTCAATTTTATTTCAATCATAATAGCCCTGGGCCCTAGTCTTTTAAAACGATTTACTTTTGATTTATTATTGTACTATAAAGTGTTGCGCAGGCGTCACTGACATTTTCGTGCGAAATAATTTGAGATATGCCTTGTTTAAGCCTAACGGACGTAAGTGTAGCCTAGGCCCAAGGCCACAATACAGTTTTCAGACGTAAGTACGCCTTTGGCACTCAAATCGAAATCTTGAACAATACATATTGTCGGCCTAGCTCCTAAGCTTAGGTCTACTCCATCAAAAATATCCTCATTAATAAAGAGAGTTTGCTTTATGCCAAAACATTCGCCAACATTCGATCGTATTTAATATTTTGACGTTTCCGCCATTTGTCGTCAACGACTGTTAACGACTTTTTATTTAACCCAGAGCGGTATAGGGAGTTGGGGGACCTCCCCAACGGGGAAACTTCTTTATCGACTCTGTTTGTTACCAAAGAAAAATAGTTTTCCCAAGGAAAAGATGTCAAGGTCCTCTAGATGGCGGTGCACTTTATCCACAAAGTAAAGGTTTACCCAAATACCTTGGCAATAATAAATAATATTGGAAACATGGCCCCGTGAACAGCGAACGTCGCAAATTTAAAAATTTAAAAAAATGTGCAACGTGGGTCTAGCTATAGCACGTGCTCGCTTATCAACGCGTCCAACTGAGCGTTTCCTAGTATTTAACACAGTAGGCCCTATCTAAAATTTGTTTATACAATTTTTAATTCAGTTGAAATTAATTCAAATGTGATGACATAATTTTAAAATAAAAAATACGAGGAAACGTCAAGCACAAGTTTTTTAACTATAAAAATAACACTGAATTAAATGGCACGTACAGGGATGTTGCATAATTGGATGACATAACCTAGAGCTGTTTGTGACTAGTTTGTATTGATTATTAAACCACTCGGCGACTTACAGATTTAATGAAGACATTAACTATTTTAGTTTATTACATTATTTGTCGACTCTACCACCGTTCTGGCCACATGGACAATGCATTCAAGGCCATAACTACAAAAAAGAAGAAGACCATCACCGATTACACGTTCTAGTATTGATGGATTGAGTATTCTATCAGATTGAATATTCCAAAATTACCCGACCGTTTAAGTGAATTGAATTGGTAGCAAGAATAAAATACACATGGCTAACAAGATTAGCATCTGAATACCCGGCAATCTGCAGTCAGGATTACCGGAGCGGGATTCGCTCCCACAACCTCCCGCATTCACCGATAACCCGGCGATACCTAGCGGAGCGAAGTATTACTTCCAGCATGCATATTGTCACATGAATGATATCATTATATCATCGTACAGCGCGATATCCAATAACCAACCGATAGAACCGCAATGCAAGTTCTAGGGGGTTGATGGCAAGCAATATGTGGTTTCAGTTTGGATACGCTGGAGTAATTAAATTTGAACCGTCGCGTAGATTGCTAGAGGCGCTCCACTACACTATCGCTTGCGGCGTCCCACAAGGGTCATTACAGGACGCTACGGCTACCGGAGTGGCAAATACCACAATCAATAATGTAAGTTGCAGAACCTAGTGGCATCAACCATTGATAACAAAGTAATGGTGACTGAGTGTACTCAATTCGGCTGCATTGAATTTGATCGAGGTCAAATGAGATGGTGATGTACATCTTCATTAATTGAATAGAATGTCGGTATAGCTAGTTCTGTTTATAATGCATATCTGTAGAATCAACAGAAGGAATATGTGCAACATTTAAACCCACCATAATACGATCAACAATAAATTAAGAGGTTAGTTTCGAGATAGTTACACAGGACATGCATTTAGGGCATTTCTTTGTTTTCTCAACCAACTTGGTTGTCTTGCATAGGACATATCTAAAACTTTACTGGGCGAGATAAGCGGCGGACTTAATTAAGTAGAGCCTTTAGATAAAACAAGCACGTGTTCGAGACTACACAAAACATGAAGAGAAACTGCTTAGTCAACATTGTCAAAGAAGAATACAAACCTATTATTCAAGGCTCGTTGGTGGAGGTGCCGGGTCTGTGTCATTAATTCGAGTGAACTAGTCCCACCACCTAATTGCAAAGCGCAACAAAAACATTCTTTATCATGCTTGTTGAAAGGCAATGCCAATAAAAACATCATTGTTACGAGCACCCCGTCTGTGTGCCCGTGAGTGAGAGAATTTAATTAGGACTAAGGGGACGGGTGTGATTGTGTTCTTAGGTTTTGTTAGCGGGTGTAGGAACCTAAGCCTGGTAGGCGCCTATCTAGGGATTTAGGGTACCAACTAAAGGGGGTGGAAGATCAAGATGGTCAACACCCCTTTCACAGGGTGCTACGAAGCTCGGAGGTCAAGACGGTCAACACCCCTTTCACAGGGTGCTACGTAGCTCGGAGGTCAAGACGGTCAGCACCCCTTTCACAGGGTGTTACGTAGCTCGGAGGTCAAGACGGTCAGCACCCCTTTCACAGGGTGTTACGTAGCTCGGAGGTCAAGAAGTTCTAAGGAGAGGATGTCTTTGATAGGCATACCAAATGAAAGCAAGTGACTGACGTAGGTACTAGGTATAGTGTATTGTCAAGAATTTACAGGAACTTTACAGGATAGAGATGTGGCGAGTTGCAGACATAGTCGAACAACTAACTTGGTCCTCGTCGAGGGCCGCCTTATATACCCCCTTTGGGCGTAGTCTCGCACCCAAAGTAACATTAATTTTTATGTTCACCCGTGAATCGGTGAGCTGGTGTCGAGACTCTGACCAGAAGGGGGGAGAATAAATTGCCCGCGAGAGTTTAAAAATAAAGGCAACTGAATACAATGCTACTACACACACATAAGAAAAGACAAAACCAAACAAATAAAAACAGTGGTAATAATTATAATAAATTGTTTATCGTGAGTCAATGTCAGTATTGTCTTTGATCTTGAAGTTATATAGTGTAACACACGCAAAAGAAAAATATAAATCACTAATTAATATTATAAAGTTGCATATTGAAATGTGCGCGTGAAGTGGGGTCACAACATACTCCCACCTCGGAAATGAGACGGCTCATTTGCGATCACTTTGTCACACGGTACGCGCACTCGTATCTCCACGCACCTTCCGGGTAGACTCGGCAGGGGGGACGATCGGGGCTCGAACCGGTGGGGGGAGTGTAGACGCTCAGCCAAGAGGACGACCTCGCAGATTGGAACGGAGGACCACCGCCAAGGGATGGCGTTGACTGGGGTGACCGAAAAACCACCCAGATGTCCACTGCGAAGCGCCCCTCAAATTGGGAGAGCCGAAATGGCCATGCATGACACGTGATTGTCAAACCGGAAATGCCAAGCTGTCTGGAAGTTCCTCCAACTCTGCCCCCACCACTGCACCATAGAGTGTTGATGCAGGGATGGTAATTAGGTGTGAGGGAGGGTCCGTTCATAGGATTGTATTGCACGCATGGTTTGAAGCTGTGGCCAGAAGAAATGAAAGGGGAGTGGGAATGTAGGGAGTCGGCACCTGCTAGCCCAAGATTTAATGTGTCTGGTTTCGAGTTCGACCCCTCCCACCCTTCTAATGCCGTGACAGGCTTCGCCGTCAATAGGTCTGGAGTAGTGCAATCATGTACTAACATAGAGGTGACCAAGAGAGAGTGGTTTGATTTATGAACACTATCATTGTCTATTTTGCCTATCAGCGTCCAGCCGAGCTTGGTTTCTATGGCCACCGGACCAGACTGTAATTCCTGAATGTTTCCAGTGAATAGTTTGCCTGCGACGTCGGCGCCAATTAGTATCTCGATTTTCTTTGACTTTTGCCCATAATCACTTAGTTTTATGTTTTTGCTCTCTAACTCAGTTGTCCATGCACCTCTTGGGATACTTTGTGCGAAATCGCATATTTCCGGGTTGTCGAGGACTTTAAAGTTACATGTGTAATTGTTATCCGGATTGGCCAAGTAAACTACATATTCATTGTGTTTCTTAGGGAGCGTCACGTGACCACCGAATAACTCGTGTTTTAAAGTCTCACGCCCTTCTACTGGGTAACACATCTCCCGAGCAATGTTTTTAGTGATGTATGATCTCTGAGATCCTGTATCTATCATTGCTCGGGTTAGTCTACTCTGTCCATTATGACCTTCTATCTTAACCTGAACGGTTTGAAGGATGACGTTTTGAGCGACGTTAGTGTTAGCCAGTGATGTACTGTTGTCTATTGTTTCCTCATCAATCGTATTTTCATCTAAATTTTGATTTGATTGGAATTTGACGCACATTATAGTTCTGTGTTTCTTCTCACATAATAAGCATTTAACATTAGCCCGACACGTTTTCACGGAATGACCTGGGATAAGGCATGAGAAGCAAGCACTTTTTTCTGTGATTATTGCTCGTTTCTCTTCAAGTGTCATCCGTCTGGCTTTGAAACACTCGTGTGAGGGATGCCCTTTGTCACAAAACAAGCACAGTTTGTGCGGCTGCCTATAGCTATTATTCGAGTTCAATAGGTCAGCCGCAGTAGCGATTCGTGGCTTGTTTGATTTATTAGGCATATTGTTTTCCTGAGAACCGCGCGATTCAAACGTACGTTTTGCTAGTTTCGCGCGTTCCTCGCTTTCAACTTCATGTTTCAGAAAGTTCATTAATAATTGGAGGTCATTTTGATCTCCCTCTGACTGACCATGAAGTTTGAATAAATTCCGTTGTCTCTCCCAGGTTTTAATAATGTCCTCTGGGAGGCAACTTTCTACCATCGGGAAAAGAATGATCGCATACTGGTTGTTAACAACGCCTAGAGTTTCAAGTGAGCGAAGTTGCGTTTCTATCTTATCATAGAGCTGAGATATATCAGTCATGCGTTTCTTCCCGTTGATAAGTTTAAGTAATTCGCGAATATAGACGTCAATGAGAACGTCTTCTTTCCCATATCGCGATTTAAGGGCTTCAATTGCCTTAGTATAACTAGTCGCAGTCGCAGGATAGCTTGAAACTATTTCTTTAGGGCGTGATCCGTTGACCATTGACTGGCTTAAGTACTGAAATTTGTCTTCGGGTGCAATTTCCACATCCTCATGTATTTTTTGAAACTGCCCCCAAAACGCAAGCCACTCTCTTACATCACCACTGAATTTATTCAATTCCAACTCCGGTAATCTGTATTTTTTCTCGACCAGACTACTCGTTGTTTTATTGACGCTAGTGGTGACTTTAGTTTCTATCCTCTGATTATCAATCTTACTCGCGAGTTTACTTTTGATTGTGATGAATTTATCGCGGTAGGATTCTATTGTAACATATTCCTCATCTAATACAGCAGCATCTATTGTCTCGTCTTCAATCAAAGCCTTAAGAATTATTGAATCAATGCTTCCTAGCCTGTTGTATTTATCGGTAAGCAGGTCTAGCAGCTCATTGGATCTTTCGGGGGGGATAGTTTCGCCTAGCTCTGAGTTTATCTGTTGACATATCTTCGTAAACGATGCCCTGATAGGTGTTCTTTGCTTCTTTAGTTGCTCCATTGTGATACTACTAACAAAAAGATTGCAGTGTCCCTAGTCCTGTCACGGTCGCCAGTTGTTACGAGCACCCCGTCTGTGTGCCCGTGAGTGAGAGAATTTAATTAGGACTAAGGGGACGGGTGTGATTGCGTTCTTAGGTTTTGTTAGCGGGTGTAGGAACCTAAGCCTGGTAGGCGCCTATCTAGGGATTTAGGGTACCAACTAAAGGGGGTTGAAGGTCAAGATGGTCAACACCCCTTTCACAGGGTGCTACGAAGCTCGGAGGTCAAGACGGTCAACACCCCTTTCACAGGGTGCTACGTAGCTCGGAGGTCAAGACGGTCAGCACCCCTTTCACAGGGTGTTACGTAGCTCGGAGGTCAAGACGTTCCAAGGGAGAGGATGTCTTTGATAGGCATACCAAATGAAAGCAAGTGACTGACGTAGGTACTAGGTATAGTGTATTGTCAAGAATTTACAGGAACTTTACAGGATAGAGATGTGGCGAGTCGCAGACATAGTCGAACAACTGACTTGGTCCTCGTCGAGGGCCGCCTTATATACCCCCTTTGGGCGTAGTCTCGCACCCAAAGTAACATTAATTTTTATGTTCACCCGTGAATCGGTGAGCTGGTGTCGAGACTCTGACCAGAAGGGGGGAGAATAAATTGCCCGCGAGAGTTTAAAAATAAAGGCAACTGAATACAATGCTACTACACACACATAAGAAAAGACAAAACCAAACAAATAAAAACAGTGTTAATAATTATAATAAATTGTTTATCGTGAGTCAATGCTCAGTATTGTCTTTGATCTTGAAGTTATATAGTGTAACACACGCAAAAGAAAAATATAAATCACTAATTAATATTATAAAGTTGCATATTGAAATGTGCGCGTGAAGTGGGGTCACAACAATCATATTAATCGGAGGTCATGACACGCACGCACGCACGCACGCACGCACGCACGCACGCACGCACGCACGCACGCACGCACGTACGTACAGACGGACGGACGGACGGGCAGACATAAATAAGATGCAAATAGGGGAGCCTCGCTCGTCAATTATTTAAGATTTAAAGACAACACATTAATGGATTTCATTAAAGTAATTTGATTATGTCAAAGGTTCAATAAGATTTCAACACACCGTATTCCTTTTGATGTAGGGTCTACAATAGCAAAAGGCAATCTTGAATATCGGTTGATAAGGGAGTACGTTTAATGTTACAAATCTTTTGAGCAATGATTGGAGAATACTGTAAGAATAGGCATAATAATAAAAGTACGGCCCTCACAAAAAGGATCTCTGGCTGGCCATTGTTCACGCGCAGATAACGTCGAAGCCGAAAGGTTGGCTTGGTCCCCACCCCGAAAATCAGTTACGCATAATGCTTTTTTTTCATTTATTTATTTATCACATATTTTCTTTTTCCAAGAAAAATATAATTTTCCTGGTTGTATCCTGGTTTTCGTGTGGACACAGCTTACTTCAGTATGCAATGTGTTTAAACAACAATTTCTCTTCAATAAAATAAATTTTCTATTGTATGGTTCTAGCATGTGTATGTGGGTGATTTATATTGGACCACCTTCAAGGGAGATTTGAGTGGCGATTTAAAAGGAATCTGTGGCGAGGGAAATAAAGGAGAGTTGTTTTGATTTGTCTTCTCCGCCCTTTCAGAGACCGCACCGTCCCACGTGGGTGGAGACGCAAACACGTGTCAAGGACGTTACTGGGGAAGAGAAAGTACGTCACAACTTTAAATCTGACAACAACCTGTCAACTTTTGCTAGATGATTTTTACCACTAGCCAATCTGACAGTATTCGTGTAACGAAAATTGAATAATTATAATAAAAACCATAACTGAACTTTAACCTGGGTTACTTACTTTTATTCGCGATATTTCGGAGACTCCGTCTCCTTCCTCAAGCATCGTCCATGCCCCCGACTCGAAGTCACTCGAATCATGCATGGACGGAGTCTCCGAAATATCGCCAATAAAAGTAATTAAGGTTAAAGTTCAGTTGAGTGGTTTTTATAAATACGTTTTGGGGTTAATGAGTTGTGATAATTTAAAAAAAAAATAGTCTGTGGCATTTAGAGGTAAAATTTAGTGTTCATCTACCAGATTATAAAATTCAAAATCGTGTTTTATTACAAAAATATATAAAAGATTAAATCAATTGGATAATATTTTTCTTTTAATTAGTACCAATATTTATTTCTCAGAGCTAATTTTTCATATTATGTATAGCAAAATTTAATTATTTAAGTGTTATATTACTCAAATATCTTTCACACATGCGTGAAAATAATTAATTATAACGAAACAAAGCTACCCTACATGCATCACTTTTCTGTCCGTCCGTCGATCCGTCTGAGCGTGTGTTATGTCTCACGATAAATTACGAACATGACCTCGGATTTAGATTGATTCTTTGTTGACGGTGACATTGGAATTATAAACCAGCTGATGAGACAGGGTTATCATCACTCTAAAAGAGCATATTATTTTTGAACCCGGCACTACAAGTAAAATAGATTTACGCTGTGTGAAGCAGTATTGTTTCCCTGTATGCATTATTTATCTGACCATCTGCTCGTACGTCTATGCATGTGTGACGTAATACGATCAAAACCGAACAGACCTCCGATTGACACAGCTTTTTGTTTGCTGATATTGCGCTTCATCAAGACTAAACACAATAATAATAATTTTTTGGTTTCAGGAGGCTATAGGCTAGCCTCACAAACTTTCAATGTAAATACTCGGCATTTTCACAGAGACGATCTCGGGTTCTCCAATACCCGTGCCTGTATTCCAGGCCTTTAGTGGCAAAGTATGTTCTGAGCAAGGAAATCTACAGTATTGGCTTAAGCATAAGGCGCGTGACTCTGATTCGGGAGATCTCGGGTTCGAATCCCGTCGTGACCAGCAGTTCTTACTGAAAGTTTTTACCTATAGGGCATCCTCAGTCGATAATGCGAATGCAAGAGGGATCAAAAGGCCTCGGAACATTCCTTTTACACAACGGGTAAATCTGATGTGTTCACACATCGCACATCGTACACAAAAAGGGTAAGCAAATAAATTATTATTTTCCTATCGAGGGCATACGTGGAAATAAATTAGCAATAAACTTGAGCATGCGTTTGTTTTCCCCAAGCTCTCATCACTTATTTTGTTATTGATTAAGATCTCTTCATGTGAGCTTCTCCGTAAAGGAGAGACGAATCTGGAAGGAAATTGGTTTCTGAACTCTTAGACAGAATTTCCGGTCTAGGCGGACGTGAAAAGTAGTATTGCGTGTTCTTGTATAGTAAAGTTTTTTGGCTTTTCGCGTTTCATAAATTGCCACTTTCTCAGACCGTGTCCTCTCTCTCACTCACACATTCTTGCCAATAGTGGGTTCCAACCCAGAGAGAAATCTTTTTATTGATGGTTATCCAGAAAAAAAATAAAGGTTGCATGGGTGCCCGTAATATAAATAAAAAAGATGCCTTGCACTTAAGATAGATTCCGCATTCGGCATTTTCTATTTTGAATATGTGTGACCTTCAGTCGTAAAAGTATGTGTATAGGCCTACAGTAGACACATAAGAATGCATTACTAAAACCTGATTTTTCAGAACACAATTGCATTTTTGTAAGACTTCATAAATTAACTCATTATCTTTAATTGAATAATACTCGTGCTACAATTCAATGGTCATGTTCTTTATTATAAGCAATAAAAATAAAATAATTAACAGCCTTCATATGATCATATTGATACAGCTTTGTTAAGCAAGTATGCTAGTTTTTGTTAACATCAAAATAACACCAATCTGACAATATCAAACCATCAGCTCTATTTTAAATATTTTTTGCTAATTGAAACTCATTTCCAAATTCAAATAGCCCTTCTTTCAGAGTTATTCCGAACACTTTTTTCCTCTATTGATCAATAATTTAATAAAGCAGCTTTTGTTATTCTTTTTATTACACAATCTTGCATTGTGAATGATTTTTTTAGAAGTAAAATACAATGGTAGGCAATTTATTACCAGAAATATTGAAATGTTTCTATTGTTCACGATCCGAATGCAATAAAAGCTTTGATAGAGAACGAAGACGCCTACTTCAGTCGATCTATGATTGAATGTTTTCTTCACTTAGCATCCTGAGCGACATTTCGTAGCTCACAATACTGAACCCACGTTCTGACTATAGATACTCTATGAAAGCTCAGTTAGTGTGGTAGTCGCTCAGTGGCGGCGCTATGGAGGGGTCTGGGGGCACTTGTCCCCCCCCCCCTTACAAAAACTGCTTGCCCCCCTGGTGTCAAATGCCTGCCACACGCGTAATATTACTAAAATTAAATAATCAAATCACAAATTTAATTTTGGTAATTTCTTAGGATAACGTCCACATGTATGCCTACAGGCTGTGCTAGTAGGCGCAAATGTAAGAGAGATAGTTTTGATTCAACTGTTCAAGTATTACACGATAATTATCACCACGATCGCAGATAGTTGATGTAAACCATAGTTTACCGAGTCCGAGTGAAGGAAGTTTTGTTTTAGTTTTTGAGCTATTAATTTAAGTTTTCCAAAACTGTTTTAATTATTGTGCATAACATACTTCCATACACATGATGGTTTAGTTGGGCAATAAAATTGAAATTTTATGTCCAAAATGAACTAAGTGTATATCTTTCATAAACAAAACGTTAATCCCTTGAGTTGCCATTTTTCAGTTAAAAATGACTGGTGTAGTAAAAAAAGTCGCCTTAGGCGAAAGGGCCTCCGGTGGCTAGGGCTTCGCCCCCGACCACAGCTACCCACCACTACTTGCCTCTTCAATTTATTACCTTGCCTCTCCTCAGCCACCCCCTCCCCAATTGATTTTTATCAGCGCCACCACTACTGCCCCTGTCGCCTCTGTATTTAAGGTGTATCCCTTAGCTCTTTTGATCAACTTGCCTAGTTGTAATAATTCAACAATGAAAGTGACGTTACAAGCAGGCGACAGTGGAGCTAGTCTATCTAAGCAGTATTGTGATAGGCCCTCAGTTCACCCTTGTCCAATGTTAAACTTATAAACATTTCCTACATGAACATGCCACTAATACCGCACTCAGATCGCGTGTAGGCACCTCCATTAAACATAAGCATAATTCCTGTAATCTTAGTTCATCCCATGAATGTACCCTCAAATTGAATTCAAAATGAGATTACATGAGCTTTGGGTTTTTAGGAAACCTTACAGTACTTGATTCAACCTTACGTACTCTGTAATATTGGCTGACTCCCGAAGCCGTACGCTAGTAAGATCCAGTTGTGTCATCCCTTAAGCCGTTTAATCCTGACGTCGGACGTGTTGCCTGGAGAACGACAGCAGAGAATCAACATTTAACCCTCGTACCGAGCATAATTTCCCTGCAACTTCACCCGTATAAAAACTCTCTAGTCTTTAAGTAAGGGCAAGACTATTCAAAGGCTTCGCGGAACTCTTCCCCAATGGAGAGAGGGTGTAACAAAATCCTTATAGGGTATTGGTGATTCGATAGCCATACTATGTGTATGCCATGCGGAAAACAGTGATCACCCTACATACAGTGTATTAAGTTCCAAATTGTTAATGTTTCCTTACGTCCAGTAACACTTAAGAGAAGCCAACATTTTATTTCACGATAGAATAGAACCAAGAAAAGGATCGTATGTTAAAAGCACAAATGTAACTTAGCGGATTCCAAACGTTTAAAGTAGAACAATTTCTTTTACTCAACGGTAAATATCACCAATGCAAGTGATGATAATCACAAATAATAATTTAATCGAAATTAAAGACTAGCTCATTGCTATTTCTAAAAGGTAAAAATATAGTCTCAATAATAATACAAATAAAGCAAACCATTCGAAAATACACAAAAAGTTACATATTAATAGATAAATTGATTTTTCACATATTTAATCCAATCGATTTAGAAAAATTCTATATATACGCTGTTCCTGAGTGTATATCGTTTCATCGGTATCCAGAATTAAAAGTTGTTTTTTGAGCGATTTATTTATTTACTCTTTTCACTGTAAAGTTTTTAATATTTCCTTTCGTTATGTGTCCATGTCCATGATTGTTACATTTGTATTCAATAATACAATCCACGTATCCGTAACCCATTTATGTAGGGGCCTATGAATATTTAGACATTTACTGCACAAACAAGAAACAACACCGTTGTAGGAATATCGATCATTCGTATGTTAACAAAGACAACTATATCGTATCGATTAAAAAAGTTAGACAAAAAGTATTTATTATTTTATCATAAGTTTGTTCAGTCTAGAAAAAAGTTAGTAATATTTTGTTCGATTACTCCTATCATCTTCTCTCACGTGTTTTCGCCAGTAAAGTGCCTGTCAGGTACGCTGATCTTGGTAATTCATCTAGATTAAAACCTCTCCTGGCAACAATCCGCAGCATCGTTAATCATCCTGTCGGGAGTTGATTCTGTCTGGCCTCGCTGTCGATTGATTCCAGCTGACGGACGAGCGTTTACCTGACTTCCGGTTCCGGTTCCGTTCTGTCCACACAGAGGACGGAGTACCCGGGTGCAATCCAATGTCTTGGTGAGATGCTCTGTATGTGCCCATTTCTTTTTGTTTGCGCGCTAGAGATGGACCTCTTTAGCCTTACAACTTCTGTTTGGCCACGTCGTTCAAATAATGCTTAGTCTGTGCTGAGTGCTGACTGACAATGTTCATGTTCATGTTCATTCGTAATAACTTAGTATTAACACATTTTCAAACAAGGTAAACAATCATTACTGGATTATACCAAAACACTGCGATTGGTAAAATAATAACAATGTGTATTAAGACCACATTAAGTACAAAATCCTTTGAATTAGTCGTCATTAGCAAATAAACGTGAATGATTAAAACATTCTTAATGCGATTGGTATCAAACGATGAGGAAGTGTAAAATCATGTAGATTAGCTATAAATTTATGACCGTTGACCTGAATTGAAGATTAATAGGATGTAACTAATGTATTGAAAACATCACGAGACGCGTTGAGCAATTGCAAGTTTGTAATTTATTAGTGATCCAAAATAATTTTCAAATTGTCATTACGCTCCTTAAAACCCATGAAACGTTTCTGATTGACAAAATTAAAGCAACAATATTATCCTTAAAACACTCGTACATTGATTCTTCAATATCGTTCTACTAGTTTGGGACTTTGCAGCAATATGAACATATTGATCTTCATCATCATTATCCATCGCCGCTTTCTACTTCTGACAGGGTCAGCTTGGGTTTCACAACCAAATTCTTCCACTTTTTTCTATCCTCCCACAATAGTGTCTCTGCTACATGCTCCCAGCTCTCTCCTCTAGTATGTAGGTCTCTTGCTATGGTCTCCTTCCATCTCTTTCTTGGTCTCGCCCGTCTTCTTCTTCCTTCAATCCTTTTCTCATACATTCTCCTGGGCATCCTCTCCTCCGTCATTCGTTTCATATGCCCAAACCATCTCAGCCGTGTCCTTTCCTTCCCATCCTGTCACCTAACTTCTCCACCCCAAGCATCTCTCTGATGTTCGTATTTCTAATTCTGTATATACTTGTCTTGCCCACTGTGCTCCTCAGGAATCTCATCTCCGCCGTCTGTATTTTGCTTTCTTCTCTATCACCCATAGTTCAGGTTTCTGCCGCATATGTGAGGATATTGATATTGAAAATATTGATACATTCCGTTATTATCGTGGCTATATTCGAGGCGAACAGTGGTGAAGCTATAGGATTACGGTCAGTAACAAACTGCACGTCACATGGGGGATTCAAACCCTCGTTCCTCGGAGACATGCGTTCGTATCTGCGCCAATACGACACAGAATGTTGAAAACATATATAATATTTCGGTGTTTATTGTTTGATATGTAGCTTGGTAGTCTTAATCTCCAATGCATATGGTTGAGCAAAATGAGAACCGCAGAAACGGCAACTTAGCACATTATAACGGAAGCCAGGGAACGTGTAGTAACTTCTACGGCATGGGTCTCGTTGATTGGCGGAAGTCTTTAGAATGTGGCGTCATGTCTGCGCCTGAAACCTTATAAGTCTCCCTAATGGGTTCGCGATAATTAGAACGTGTAGGTTGTTGTATCCATTTACGTTCTCACATTTTATAATGTGGACCATTATGATTAATTGTGTAGAAGATGATATAATAGGTAAGGAGTTTGGTTGGCATTACCTGAGTGCACTGCAGGATGAAGAAAATGTGGTGGCGTCCACTGTTCGACTTCTTTGTGTGACCGTATGATATACTACACTTTCAGACTACACTTTCAGTCTGCACCGGCAATGAACACATGGGAGAGCCATTAGATGGCATTGGTTTACTTTCATAATAAGAATAATAGATATAATGATATAACACAAACAAGGGTATGCTTAAAATAGCGAACGATGATAATTAATGAACAGATCGTCGAAGAGGAATAAACAGATAAAATAATATGCATTACGCTGATCGTTTTGGTGGCAGTGCCGGGTAGGCATCACTTCAAAAAGCTCGCAAATATGCTACCAAGTCAAAATATAGTGAATGGCTTTGAAACCAGTCTCTTTTCGAAAATCGCAACTATTTTTTTTCAAAATTTTCTGATGAGGCACACGGCAAATATCGCCCTTCAAAATAATTTCAAACTTCAATTCGCCCAAGCACATCATTCAACGTAGGTACTTGTGTTTTTGTGATATTAATTTTCAACTGGTTTTCTAGTGGCTGACTGAGAGAAAAAATATTTTTGTTAACAATTGTTTTTTCTACGAGTTTTTCGTTTGGCGGTACAAATCGGTATAAAATACGCAAAACGAAAAAATTCGCAGGAAAGACAATTGTAAAAAAATCCTTTTATCTCTCAGTCAGCCTCTAGAAAACTGGTTACAAATTAATGTCACAAAAACACAACTACCTACGTTGAATGGTGTGCTTGGGAGAATTGAAGTTTGAAATTATTTCGAAGAGGCGATATTTGCCGTTGCCCGATCAGAAAACTTTGAAAAAAATAGTTTTGATTTTTTAATTGAGCCAAGTTTCAAAGCCATTCACTATATTTTGACTTGGTTGAATATTTTTGAAAATAGAAAAACGCGGTCGAATAGACTTAACAAAAAACTCGACAATCGGACGTCGTTTTCGGTTTTTATCGTGAGACGTGACACACGCACAGACGGACGGAAGCTGACAGAAAAGTAATGCTTGTATGGGAGCTTCGCTCTTCGATATTTTTATAATGTTTATTTCATTTATCATTGACAATATTTTCATTAACGCATTCTTTAACTGCGTTATTCTTTATGTTTTTCACGTGGTCTTGTACAAGGAGGCGCCCATTTCAATATCTTCGAATACCCAGGGCTACAATAAAATCCTCTCAACATCTCTATATACAAATTTGACCTTTCACAATTTTCCCCATCCGCGCTGTTTATCGATTGCCGCTTCTTTTGATGCGAGCTCGCAAAACAATGATTGATTGTTGATTGATTGAGTGAGCGCTTTGTGTCGTGGTTGAATGCAGCATGATAACTCTACTCCATTGTCAGAGAACACGGCGCAACAGACGGTCATGACGAGTGGGCTGAATTATGACGACGAGAGTTGCTGTCAGTCCAATGAAGTGTGGAGGGGGGGGGGTCTGGCGACCATCGCATGTCCAGACTCCGACATTTTGATGTACGGTGGTAATTAGAGCTGTTCGTATCTATAGCTGGACGTAGAGTGTACCGTCACAGGGATAACCAGACACCGACGCTTATGAGTGTGAAGAAATAAAGCAGGGAGGCAAGCTATGGTTGTGTGTTACAAAAAACGTTTTTTGTAAGAATGATTTAGAAAATTTGTGTTGCTTAACGTTTCAATTATAGGTTTATGCTATTCGAGACAATAAGTGGGTGTATATGAGGGTAAAATACAATTACAAACAAACCATGTTATATGCGGGTTTCGAACCCGCGTCCTCCTAATGTCATACGCGTCGGACTAACTTCTCAATCGTTTAAGACACCGCGAACGGTTTTCGTTATGGGGCCAGCTGTAGAGTACACATTAGTATCACCAGAGTCGATAAAGAAGTTTCCCCGTTGGGAGGTCCTCCAACTCCCTATACCGCCCTGGGTTAAATAAAAAGTCGGTTTTTGGCGTTTGGAATCTAACGTTCCGCGCGACATCTGTGTGACGATTGATGGAACTACTTCAATAAAACTACGTCACTTTTCTACTAGTAGTTAACATCGATGACGACAAATGCGGAAACGTCAAAATATTAAATACGATCGAATGTTGGCGAATGTTTTGAGTAAAGCAACTACTTTATTGATGAGGAATTTCTGATGGAGTAGACTAAGCTTAGGACTAGGCCGACAATATGTATTGTTCAATCGCATTGAATGCAATGAGGCGTACTTACGTCAAGGAACTGTATTGTAGCCTTGTGGCCTAGGTACACTTACGTCCGTAGGCTTGACAAGGACATATCTCAAATTATTCGCACGAAAATGTCCAGTGACCGCCTTGCGCAACACTTTATAGTACAATAATAAATCAAAGTAAATCGTTTTAAAGACTAGGGCCAGGCTAATAGATTGAAATAATTGAAGATTTGGGACGTTTGTTCTGTTTACTGTTTTACAGGTACTGCACATCGAGTAATCTACTGACGTATTTAGCGTGCAGTGCTTTTATTAGTTTCATAGTTAAGCCGACTCAGCGTCAGAGCGTTGATGATTCCGTTTTGGCACTTGAGAGTACAGGGACTCTCCCAAAGGGGAAACTTCTTTCAACGGTCTCTGGTATCACTGTTAGTGTGACCGACTAACTAAAGGTTATTAGGGCTCTAGTAATTTTGAAGGGCATGCCCGAGAGTTGTGAAGAGGACTCAGTCCTGCCATTCACATGAAAAACTGAAGAAAACTTCGTAAATAATGTTACTAAAAATTGGCGGTGGTGGGATTCCAACCCGAGATCACCCGAATCCAAATCTCACGCGTCACGCATTTGGTGCCTGTGTCCTCGAACAATACAAAATAATAATATGCAATATCTTTAATTGTGTACATGTATGGATAAACGGAAACACAAGAATGAGTTCATACTAGCGACGTGCGAGAACCCGACATTTCGACTCGAGTCGAGAAAAAAAATATGATTTTGGTGGAGGTGCCGGGTAGACTATATAATAGTACACTCGTCCACACGTAGCGTTTCAAAATATTTCATAGATGGAGACATTAGTAGGTGAGAGAGCGAGAGAGAGTAAGTTGAGACAGAGAGATAAAGTTCGGAGTGGGGGAGCAGACAGACATACAGAGAGAGAGAGAGAGAGGTGGATACTGGATACTGATAAAAAAAAGATCAATTGAAATAGTATTTTTTTAAATTTACTTACGCAATATCTGGCTCCTTTTAGGCAATGGTAATGTAACTGTAAGATTATTTCTAGACCTGAGCAAAGCTTTCGATTGTACTGACCATTCAATATTGCTCTCCAAGATTTGTTTGGGTGGTCTTAGAGGGAAATGTTGGGATTGAATAACGTAGTATCTTAGTAACAGTTTTCAGTTTGTTAAAAATAAGTATAAAACATCTCAAATGAAGCCAGCACAAAATCAGATAATTTACCTGTCACATCCGGTGTGCCTCAGGGATCTGGGTTGGGCCCTCTGTTTTACACACTCAATTTTCCTTTGTTTGGACTCACAATTTATTTTGTAGATCAGTGAGTGTTTACTTGTTTTAGTTGCATAAGATAACGTTATCAGTGAACAAAAACAAAACACAATTTTACTTTTATTTATCATTGTTCTCTATAATCTTTACAAATGCCCAGAAATTACAGAAACCAACAGTGTGTGACTTGTCTTGGAATAATATGTCAGCTCCACTATTCTTATTTTCTAATAAAAAAATAATGTTACTGATTAAATCTCTTAGTATCTCCGATAAAATATCGACCGACAGATGTCCCCAATGGGATTCTTTTGTCCATCGGTAATCCCAACGCTAAGAAGATTTGAAAGGTGAGAGATGAGTTGGTTAATGTTATTGGCGGTCGGATGATTCTTCGTTCGCTGTTCTGCTGCAGCGTATGTAATGCTGACGGTACTGTATAGTATTGTACAACTTGATTCGATATATAATATGGTTAAACCTTAAACAATGATTACGTGTCTTGGAGAGAATGAGAGTTTTTTGTTTCGAGTAAATTCAATAATAAAGATCATGCCATGGACAATGTGCTTTTAGATTGATGTTCAAAAGTACAAAATTGTATTCCTAAAACGTAACATTTTATTTTTTTGAGGAAGTGTTGAAACAGCTATAATTAAAGCCTGCCAGAATGTTGATGGGTATCTTATAGAAAAATAAATTACTAATTATAATTACTAATCAAAATATTAGTTATGAAAGTTTTTTTTGCAGAAGTAGTATTATAGTATATATTATAAATGAGTATTGAAAGGTTTCTAACATTATCTCAAAGAGTTGGATAAAGTGAACCACCTGGCACCACATCAAGATATTTCCTTTAAGTTGGGTCATCTTACCAAGGTATGCTATGCATAATATTTATGTATTCTCGCCTTTCGATATTTGTTGGAATTCTTAATTAAATATACGTAGCTTTGAGGGCAGACCACTATGATACATGGTACAGCCAGTTGATAATTCTCCACCAAAGAAGTGATACATGTATATTTGGATGCTTTAATGAATATTCAAATAATGTTGACCCGAATAGCTAAAACAATAGAATTGAACCTGTTATAATTACCAGACAGCGTAATGTATGTAAATTCTCTAATTCACATGCATATGTGAGTGATACAAAGTGCACTGGATGCCATGATGGCTTCTGGTGTAAATCAAGGCGCAGCGTGTCACACACTAATGTAAGTCACAGCACGCTAATAAATGCAATGCTGACGATCTATTACACTGTTTACGTAGGCCCGAGGCTTATAATCGGGGGCAGAACATCGCATATTCGCCTGAATGCTGGATTCATGTGCACGCTCGCTCAGATAAACAAATATGCTAGCGCGGGTTTTGGTGATGGTTCAGAGATATGCCGCCAACTATGTGATTTTAATTAAATGAATGAAAACAAAGCTAGACACGTGATACGTTGTTAATCAACGAATACCGCAATGACGATGTGAACTGGATTGAAGTTTGATTATACATAGTTAAATTTGAAATATTGTTCTTAATGTACGATGTAGCTCGCGTGTCGGCACATCATGTATCGTTGCATGTTTATTGTACTGATTACCACTAATTTGCATGCAGTGATTAACAAACTAATAATGTAACTATATTGTTACCGATAGTGGCAGCTGATGTCGCTAGAACTAGGCTAATCACTGTCTGGAGCCGACTGATTTGCTATACATCGATAACAATAATTATGTAGCATTGTGCAAGTGCTGAAGAATGTTTAAAATATTGTTGAAAGAGATTTTTTGTGTTGTGCGACGCCGTGTGGGTCCGGGATAGATGAGTGATTGTCAGGGAGGATGGAGGGGTAGTCGAGGTGGGCAAAGCAAGAACGAATGTGTTATACACTACTAAGCAAGACGAGAACCTAACTTCGAAGTACTTGCTACAGAGCGTCAGTCACATGTTAAACATAATACAAACCGACAGGACATTTGCTATAAGACAATGAGATTTATTTCTCGATTTGGTTGGTCGGGAAACACTCCCGTAGGTGTAGAATTAATTAATTAATTCCTCCAGAAAAGAGCAATCAGGATATTAGCGGGAGCTTCTAGAAGCGATCTTGTCGGGAACTCTTTCGACAATTAGAAATCCCAACACTACATGTGTCCTGATTCAGTCAGCATCTCTTTTGTTCGCCTTAATACCCACATCTTCCAGCAAAACACAACTGTTCATGATCAATTTACACGTTCCAGCAATTTAGTTCACATTTCCTCTCATAATCTTTCCCTTTTCTCTAAAGGTCATACTACTTAGCATCAATTATTTATAATAACCTTCCGAATAAAATTCGCTTATGCCCATCTGACAATTCTTTCAATCTAATCTTAAGTCCTTTCTGCTCAAAACAGTTATTACTCACTTCATGGTTTCTATCTGACGGTCTCCCAAATAAATTACCTTGTTGATTGTCATTAATATCAATATTTTACAATGTATTAATTATTATTGTGTGCGTCATTGTAAATGTAATTGCATTTTTATGTTTCATATTGTATTATTACATTTATCTATGTATTAACAAAACATTTGTTAACCTTAATTTTATTATAAACCTTATTCATTTCACTCCACCTATCTCTCTCTCTCTCTCTAGAGAATAGGTGATAGTGTAATACTTCTACTCTGTATTAGTCAAATGAATAAAACATTACTTACTTACTTACTTACTTATTGTTATTATTTACTACAATTCAGAAATTTAAAAAAAAAAAACTAACTACTAAATACTAACCGGTTGGGGTGGACTTTTTTAATTTCTGAATTGTGGTAAATAAAAACAATGAGGTTTGTTTTAATTATTAAAATTATGCATAAAATCAAGTTTTTAAATCACTGACTTTATAATAAAATATAATGTGCTGAAAAACATATTGTTTACCTATAATGTTATTAAATATAATGTGCTGAAACAATATATTGTTTACCTATTGTTATTTTATTTCCCTAACCACAAATTTTCTGATTGAAGTGTATTAAAATAATTTCCAACCACGTCGGTTTGAGTGCATGGTGCTCTTCACACCGATATGTCTAGGGAAGGAAACTGCTTTGTGCCGGGGTTGCAGGGCTCCGCGTTTCTTCATCACACCTTCATCCTTCATCTGCCTATCCACCCACTCTTTCCTGTCTTTCAATTAAAATTGTAAATTTTCAATAATAAAATACATTTATTGGGTTGGCAATTTTTTAAAAGTATTAAGTGGGTCGCGGAAGCAATAAAATTGAGAACCACTGGATTAGCGTTTAGTTTGGCAAACCACACCAGGTGCGAACAAATATGATACTCAGTAATATCAGCGTGATTTTAATCAACGACAGGCATATTAAATAAGTAAATACATTTTTTAGGATGCCCGCTGTAGGGTATACACATCAGATTTAACCGGTGTGACCCTCTATATTGCGGATAGGACAATTGTGAACGGATGTCCGAGGGCTATTAAGAGATCAATCCCTTCATTCGCATTACGACTGAGGAACCTTGGAAACTTTGTCGGTGCGGTCTCGACGGGAGGCATATTAGGCCTTCTATGCGTTTAGGAATAAATCCATTTACCTTTGTTAAACGACTTTTCTAACTCAATTCTGTCTCAAATAGATTATTAATGGTGTTCGCAAAATGGTATTATCAACTTTATGCAGTTAAACATTATTCTCAGTTTAAATTAATATTGAGTTAGAATGCGATTACGGCTCATTCGGCTGTGAGCTCGTTAAGCATCGTTTTTGTCGATTCGAGTAGGTACGAATGTAAAATGTGAACATCTATCCTTGATTTAATTGCTTTTAATTAAAAGCCAGAAACTTGTACTTGTAGTTGTCGAGAGTCGAGTGGGTTGGGGATCGAAGTGGTAGGGAGAGTAGAAGTGTTTAATTTCACGAGTGACTGCTGGAGGTTGGGGGGGGGGGGGTCGAAGCAGTTAGGCCCTAACCATGAGTCAAGGGAAGCCAATTACATAATCTTACAAGTTGAAAGCGAAAGCAGTGTATACAAATGCAAACGTAAGATCTCAAAAGCTAAGATTTTTGTTCATATTGCATGTATTTTTGATACATTAAACATTAAACAAATCTTGTATAATTGGTGCGGATGATCAGCATCTATAGTGCAGTTAATTAGTACTGTTTAAATAACATGGAAAGGAAGATGGGGGCTGGATTCCCGTCGAGACCGGCAATCCTGACTGATTGTTTTGCAAGGATTTCTTCAGTAGTTAAAGTGAATGCAGGGATTGAGCCCCCTTAAACAGTCCTTTTTTATTATTATTTATGGGTTTCTATAAAGCATTACAGTTTAAAATACTTAAATAATATAGTTTACATGTAAAATGCTTGCTTCACTCGAATTTACCAAACTCCAATGTACCTAGTTAGGGGCATGTATTGCACCCTGACCAGGATGCCACGACAAACCTTTTTTTGAAAAATTGCTTATTTTCTTTACCGATTCAAAAACCAAATTTCAATGTTGAGGGCGTTATTAATAGGCAATACAATCGTTTTACACTAACATTTTCTTGGCAACGATGTGTTTTAGAAACGAAAACTTGTTCGTTGTTTTAAAGACCCGCCTCTACTGCAAGGTATAATTATTGATTGCAGTATTTTACACGTACAATGGAGAGTTGCTAAATTTGTGAGAGGCTTTTTTCGAGATATCTATCCCGAAAATAGGTATTTGCTAAATTCACGTTCCATTGCATGTTTTTTTTAATTTTTAAACGCGTGATCGGTTTTGGTAATGTATTACAATGCTCATGTAAGCATTCCATGTTACCAATCATTAAAAAGAAAGCCCACTAGTTTTCCTTTGAACTGGCAGCAGAATTAATTGGTAGGCCTAAGTTAATATGCGTGTGATTCATTTTCCCGTTAGTTAAAACCATCAAAGCAAAAAGTAAAATTGTAATTTATAAACATGTGGGCCGCAAAAATCACATCAAAGAACTCGTTTATCTAAATTAAATATTAAAATGTACAAAGTAAAAACGTGCGCGGTTATCAAAGACCTTTTACAAAATATTACGCTATTTAATTAGTATGTATTTAATTTATATTAACGTAGTTGATTGTTTTCTGTTGTGGTATGTGCACAGTGTACACTAGTAATTAGCGGGAGTAGCCTATTATCCTGTGTCCCCCATCCTCACCCCCGACCCACCACCTTTGGCCTCAACACGACAACAATACTGCTAGCTCACCGCCACAGGTATCCAAGCGTAACCCACATAGACGCAAAGCATTGTTTCTACACCCCATTATAAATAGTAATCACCATCGCGCTCGTTCGTTGATTCAAGCGAAAGACCAGCATTTCATCATTCGCAGTCACAATTGTAAAGACAACAAAAGAATCAGGTTTGAATGTGTCTGCGAAATGGAGACTGGCTTGAAACAAAATGGAAGCCGTCGTATTGGAGGATATTTCTACCATTGAAATCGTGGACATAGACCCTTTGATTATATGTCCTACAAAGAACTACCCCGTTGCAATAAAGAGTTTAATTTGTTTCTCGTTTGCTACGTTTTCTTTGTAAGCATGTACACTGCAGACGCTTATGCTCCAAGTAATCTCTCTTGGGTTGTAGACTGCTAGCAGACTCGACCAAGTGACAGTTCGGTATCGCAATTGTATGTGAGGGTTAATTTGTTAGTTAGCATATTATATATGCCCTTTATAACACATTTTTGGAAGTGTAAAATTATCAACTATTTTCAGTCTGTTTCTCAATTTAATTTATCAAGAAACACTCCCGTAGATGTAACGTAAATGTATATGTATATGTAAATGTAGCAATCCAGAAGTTATTAAGTTAACCGTCTCGGTAGCTTGGGTCTAATATACGAAAAAATGTGTTTTCAAATAGAAAATGATTTATTTTTACAGCTGTATATTGCAATTACTTTAGTAGAAACATCTACACAACTAAAATAATTCGTGCGGTTTTAGCCAAAAACAACAATTGCATTCAAAAACCGCGTGGAATTGAAATGTCTGAATAGAGAATGTTCTTTCCTTATTCCACAAGAGCAATGTAGAGTAAAGAGCTGCTTTTGATGTCTGTCTTAATCATAGTTCGTGGGATTAATAAACCAACCCCGATCATTTAGATAGCACTTAAGTCGCTGACTGTTATGAATGTTTCCAGGTACTAGCTAAACTAGCACATAATTATTATCAAGTAGCAGGTGGAAAATACTAAACAACAGCATAACGAGGAAAACTTGCGAATGATATGAACTGCATTAGGAAATAAAAAATATTTCCAGTAAAATAAGAAAAACAAGCATGTTCATAGCAAGGGATGAAACAATTTTATGAAACTTATTATGGAAAATGGACTGCATAATGGTTTGTACAGATGGTGTGGGGTAACAGGGCCTCCATCCTGGAGCAATGTGGATTATTGTGACGCTTTATAGCAACACGCTACTGGTACATAGGATTTGATGAGTGGACATTGTTTCAGATAATTATACCTACCGTGCAATGAGCTGACTAAGCCTCATTGTAGTCAGTGGATATTGGTATCGCCTAGTGCAAGGTTTAATATACGTGGTAGTGCTGTTGGTCGTACATTTAATTAACTGGCGGTTCGAAACATCAATCATTAAAGCAATTCGTGAAAAAATGTGGTACAATATGCATATGTTTAAATATTATAATCCTGAATCGTTCTGATTTTGAGAAATAACAAAAGTTTGAAGTAGCGTTCTTAATTAGTGTTAATAACTTAGCTAAATAGGAGTTCGTGTTATTCTTTAACAATACTTAATTTGTGCGACATTTTGTTAATACGAATAAAATTTATTTATTTTTCACATTTGTTCGATGTGATCTTTGCGCAATTAGGATAAAAAAAAGGCTCCAGGTAGGTTTCTGTCAATGACATTATTGGTTTTAGCATTTTCGTGAAACAACTAAATTGAAATCCAAACGAAAGACTGAAAGACGAGCTGACTAAAAATACTTAAATCTTAAAGTTATGCAATGAAACATACGGTGAAACCCGAAGTTCGATCCCTACCCTCAATCAAAGAAAACATAAATAATATTAAATAAACACTTCCAGTTTTTCTGAATTACGGAACATGTTTTAACATGCTAGTTTAAACGCTTCACACTGTAAGTGGAGTATGACTAAGTACAAGCAAAAAGTTATCATACTCAGTAATATAAATTTACTGCGCGCATTAATATGCTCCAAGACTCTCAAACACACATAGGTCTACACTCACTTTGAACTTTTATTTTAAATTCATTTCTGGTGTTTCTTTTATTAAGTTTAAAAATGGTTAAACATCATGCATATAAACAAAATTGTGAAAGTTACTAAAAGCCGCTTTTTCAGAGAGGAAACAACTGTTCCCGTAGGGTTAAGTTAGCTCGTATATCTCTATGAAACTCTTTTCTTGTAAGCTATAGGGTTAGAAATTATAAGCGGCGCTTTCACCATTAAATATCCACTCAAAATTTACATGGTACTCTAAAAACAAAGAAAGTCAGAACGCAAGTTATTCTAAAGGAATGAAGAAAATGAGCGGAATGGTAAAGAAATTGTCAAGTAAGGATTTTTTTGTTGCCATTTTCATTACAAAATGTAAACGCAATTTCTCTTGCACACACGGCCGTGCATTTAAACATAATATGTCGGTTCAGGTCAACGGGAGGCGACGCGGGGTTTTCTAATTTTGTTACATGTTAACACAAATATTATTCTGAGGCTTATTCTACATAACTTATTTTGACCTAATGAACTGTGTTCACTAAATGTGATCGATTTACATATTGCCAGTTGACTTTACTTTGCGCATGTGTTGTCTTAATAGAAAACTAGTACTGCTTTACCATCTTGCAAATGGTATATTATATACCTATTTGTTATTTGTTATTATTTGTTATCAATTTAGTTAGAAACAGTTCGTTGTTGTGGAAGTCTCTATTCAGTCACATTCCCAGTTCATCTGCAAGGTGCAAGGTGAAAACTAAACGAATAACAACATGTACAATGTTTTATGCGTAAATAAAGCATATTATATAATACATTTCAATTGAAAGGCTTTCAATGGCTAACTTGTTCATAACCAATAGGGGGTGAAATTCCCTTATGCTTCTTTTTGTCCTCCCGTCGTTATAATAAATAATAGTGTCGTCTGTGCGTGTGTGAAGATCGGCATTGAGGATGCCGAGTTTCCTCCTTTGTAAATCAGTTTTTTAACTGAATTGGATAGGAAATAAATAAATAAAAATCAACAAATAAATAAAAATAACTAGTATACACTGTTATATAATAGTTTGTGTAATTAGTTAAATATCTTTCAAAGAAAGAGAAGAAGAAAAAAATCGTAAAATTGCAATTTTCATAAGAAATAATTATTCGATTGTGCTCAAATTAACACGAATATATTAATTCATAAAATTAAGGTTCTGTGAAAAATGCATTGCAATAGGATAAAGCATGTAGGTGTCATGGGCCAAGAACTGTTTCAAAAAAGAAAAAAAACGTAAAATTTCGATATTCATGAGAAATAATTTTTCGATTGCACTCAAATTTCACACGAAAATCTTAATTCATAAAATTAAGGTTCTGTGAAAAAATCATTAAAATCGTATAAAGCATATAGGTGTTATAAGTCGATTTTTTTTTAAATCGAAGAAAATCGTAAAATTGCAATTATCATGAGAAATAATTTTTTGATTGCGCTCAAAAACGTGGCAGTTCTAAGTTCAGAGATTTCGAAGGCCTCCAGAAAATTTCATCGCAATTGGAGTATCGGTTTAGCCGGAATCGTGTTAACAGACACAAAAATACAAAGAAAAAGAAAATGTAGTGAAATGGAATCTTCGCTTCGCTCGCTACGCTCATCCAATAAGTATACTTATATAGAAAGCATATAATAAATGTGTTTTATAATGAATAGAAATGTATCACTAGTTTGAGAGATATTAAATTCATTGCAATGCATTAAATAATCTAGGGTCTCAAGATTATAGGTTACGGGTTTCCGCTATCTATATTTAAACAACTCGTTTAATTATGTGCTAAGTAAATTCAACATTAATCCAGTTAAACCGAGAGAAACCGCTCACAATACAACTTTAAAGGTTGCTATTTAATTTACTGACACTAACACCAATTACCCTGGCAAAGTTTTCAACGATTGCACAAAGAAAATGCTGACTAGCATTGAAAACTAAATCGTTATTTTGGATTATTTAGGAAAGCCAAAGCATATTACAAAAATGGTTCGTTGGCTTTTCATTCGCATTGTTTAACTCACCGGAGACGGTTCTTGCATTTAACAATCAAAGTGGATAACTTTTAGCATTATATTGAAGTATTAAACGAACAATAAACCTTATTGAAACATGACTAACTTTTGTATTGTAGTCCGGTGTTTCCTCACGCCCCCCATGCATGTACCATGGAAGCACAAATTATACTTTTTGCCCCCACATAATTCCTGGGGACGCCTTGAAGGGGGCAAGGAAGCCCAACCTATGTTGAAACATATGTCACTTTTTAAACAATTAAATACTTAAAACAACTTATCAAAATTTACATTCAAACTGTCTGAGGAGACCTTTACACGCTTGTTTAGTTGTTCAACATAACGCTTCAAAAGTTTTAAGCTTGTAGTAGGTTTCTGTCCTCACCAATCTGATTTCTTCTCCTTCTGCTAATAGCTTAAAAATATTATCTAGCAGACGTAAGCCTACACATTGTATTCTGAAACTGAAAAAGCTAAATCCGGTTCAGAGCGCAAAACAAATGATGATGCAATCAGGCTCCCTCAAAACATCGTGATAAAGATTTCTACGCAACAAATTCCCAACACGAAACTTTCAAGGAACATAAAATTACGCCCTGGTTTCTCCACCCTCCCCATTTAAATATCCTTCGCGTGAAATTGGTTTCCTAATCATTTGAAGGCGAAAACTGGTTTTTAATATCGTGAAAATATAGAAAATAATCGTCTAAGCCGTAAAAAGTTTTTAATAAACTCGCTTTCTCGTCACCTCCCCGCCTCCCCCCGCCTCCCCCCTCCACGACAGACCCACGCCACCCCACAATGGCTCGTAGTCGACGCTGTAATTTCCGTAAGAAAAAGAAGCTGCTTCTCAAATGTTGCCAGGCAGGCGCCGGACAGGCTGAACTGAATCTCTGTGAAAATTAAATAACGTTCAAGATGTCGTAGACAATATTTCATATTTCAGCTTATGAGAAATCTAAAAACTGTTTCATACGTATTCATTATGCTATATAGATACATAGGAGGTAGCTTACTACACAACACAATTATTTAATTTATCAAAATCGTTATTCGGGAAAAAATCTATCTCCCCTTGATTTACTTAATGCCGATGGTGTACATACAGCCATACACGAGCTTATTCAGGACTTGTATTTCAGAATACTGCTACATCGACTTGTGCTCCATGTGTCTATTTAGAATATGGATTAACTATTGTCTAATGACGTGAGTTCGGAGTGGCTCTGGCATAGTCCGATCTCCCTGGAGAAATCCACTAGCAATTAATGTATTTAGATTAAAGCTTGTATAGCTTGGTGCCTCTCTGACCCATTTTTAAAGTAATTGCAGTAATGCAAATGACTGGCTTCATTCTCTGATAGAACATTAGCTCTGTGAATATATTGACGTATTGCAAAACAGAGGATTAGAGTAACATAATTATCTTGGACACAAAGAAGGGTGAATTGTTCTTCGATCCGTGCACTAAATTTCACTGTAGAGTTATTTACTTGGTAACTTCTATATGACATTACAACAATTTGTAGAAAATATATTATAGCGGTTTTATAGATAAATAACAGAATTAAATTCATTGAGCGTATGTTACATTTATATATGTATTCTACATATTCCACTTGATATTTGATATTCTTTTCCATACAACTCATCTTCCATCATATAATTTGGAGCCAGAATATAACACTAGAGCTGATGCTACATGAGACGACCAAAATACGGTGCCAATAACTATAACCATGACTTATGGTTGGTTCGAACTTTTGTCTAGGCTCCCACCACCGGCAATCCTGACTGAAATGTCTATATCTATAAGGTTTTCTTAAGGGATTGACTCCACAACTACCCTCACCGACTAATAACCTAGTTATCCACCTGGAGAGGGTCACATCGGGTAAAACTAGTGTGTACTGTACAACTAACATCCCAGTGAAATAAAAAAGCTGTTCACTTTGAAGCTTTGCCAAATAATCTTCACTAATCAGCATGGGGAAATGATAAACCCAACACTGTATCAAATAATTGAAACAAACAAAAAAACAGACAACTCTGTACATGTTCATTCCTTCATTAAATGAAAAACATCGTCGGCCATGTTTTGTATTTCGTGTTTCGGGATTAACTACATCGTTTGGGATTAAACAACAAATGAAAATGTGCGGCAGACTCGTTGGAAATGAGTTCAATGCTATGTTATTCACATTATTGATTTTTGCTACACATAACGAACATGATGCTGTAAACCATTTCGTCAATGCACACAGCATGTAATTCAGTAATTGGAGGAGCTATACGCAATTAGTTTGGAATGTTCTAAAGGAAACGATAATAACGAAAAAACTGATGAAAATAGGACTTCGGCAAAATATGTCACAACAAATACTTCCCAATGTTTTACAACGAGTAAAAACTGTTCTTACGTAGGTCTACATAAACAAATCCAGTAATTTACCAAATATATTTATCATTCTCACACAAAATTAAATACAAATATTATTAGTAATTATTTTCAGAACCAACCAATGTTTTCTTAGTCTTTCAGAACACTAGTCTACACCTGGGAGTCTATTTACTAAGTGACAACAGTCGACCGAAACGACAACTTTAGTGACAATAGTCACGCATCAGACTGCAGCTATACAAGCTTATGAGCTGCTTATTGCCAACAATTATACTTAACATTTTTAATGTCGTCTGCCAATGTTTCCTTAACGTAATAAACCACTACACACAGCAAATGTATGTAATTTCTATTTTATTTGGTATTATGAAAATTCGGGGTGGCAGTTTTCGCTCGCTCTTATCACTAAAGTTGTCATTTCGGTCGACTATTGTCGCTGTTACTGTCGCTGTCACTTTTAGTGAATAGATCCTCAGTATAAATTCAGCGCGTTTAATCTTAAACAAGTATTTTTATAGTGCTCAGGGCAAATTAGAGAAAATTATAGCCGTGTTAAACATGATGATACAATATGTTCTAAGAATATTGTAAAAATTTTAAGTGTAAAATTATGATCGATAAATGGTAAAAATGTGTTGTGTACTTTTAAAATCCTGAATGTTAGTTTGTCCTAAGTTTTCTTCAGTCGTTAATGCGAATGACAGGAACTGAGTACTCTAAAAAGCCCTTGGTCACACACTTCATAGCTACGCCAACACCCTAACAACCTAGTTTGTCAAGGGACATATCGGGTTTAACTGATGTGTACGCTACAGCGGGCATCCATACGAAAAAGTGTTTATGCAATTTCTTGACCCGGCACCTCCACCAAAGACTGAGATTTTGTACCTCTCAAAAAATCATCATATTTTTATTTCAAAACCAATAATTCATCATCAAATCATTTTAATATTTTTTTGTAAATTAGCATTGGTATAAAAATGTATTGTAATCATTTTTATATAATGTTACCAAAGGTAATCTACGCTTTACATTATAAATAAATACTAATAACAATGTGTTTTATTTTCAGAATAAAAATGTTCTTATTAAATTGACGTTTGGTATGTTTTAGATACTTTAAAGCAACTAAATATAAAAGTAGTAATATATAAAACTTAGTTAATAAATTAAAGGCGAGTATTTGGTTTGGAAATGTAATATCAAAGATTTTCGTGCGAAGAAAAAATTATATTATGAACGTTTAATAGCGACTTCGTGAAAATGTTGAAAACAGTTATTAAAATATAAAACTGTTATGTTAGAGCTCTCCTAGCAATTACGCTTCTTAAAAATTGTATTAAGTAAAATACAGCAAAAGAATAAGCTTTGATGGTTGAAAGGCTAGATAGTTAATTAAGCGAGCGAAGCGAGCGTTTCCATTTGACTCTGCCGGAAAAATTTGTCACTCGTTTTGTTTTTTTTTTTGTTTTGTTTTTTTTTGTTTGTATGTCTCGCCATAACGTTCGAACGGAGGCTCGGATCGAGTTGAAATTTTGACCATCCGCAAGCTTTGTTCTCGATTGAATGCCATTAGTTTGTGTGCAATCGTTCAAAAGTAAAAGTATAAATTAAGTTCGAAAGTTTTTTCTTTAAAAATTAACAGGGGACAAAATCTGAGATAGCAAAATTTAGACAGTGTGTCCAGGTCACTGATAATGTTAATTTTTTGATCGATAAAATGTTAGGTAAATTATTATAAAAGTAAAATTGCCATGGCAACGAAAACCTGAAGTAGTTTCTAATGCACAGTCACTAGAGTTAAATCTTGATGAGGAACGAGTACTATTTGTCACACACGTCTTAGTAACAGTTTTCCCAAGAAATCCTGTTGTCAGGGATATTCGTTTAACAATGTAAGCGCTACAGCGGGTTCCAAAACCTTGGAATAATAAATTCTTGACACCATGGCCCTCGGACAGCGAACTGAGATTTTTCCAATTTTAAAATTTTTTTCAACCAATAACTCTCAAATTTCAAATTGCTTGTCAACTGACTTTCCTAGTTATATAATGATTTGTCATTGTTGATAATTGTTACCAAGCAAATTTCGTTACAAATTTTTAAATATAATAGCAATGGTTTTATTCGAATAAATGATCCTTTATCAACGATGATAGCTAGTTAGGATACTTTAAAGATGTCACAGTATTTAAAGGTATGGTCAAAACTTAGTGTAAATGGCGGAGCTATCAAGTTTGGACATTAATTTTCAAAGATTTCGTGCGAAGTTAAAACACTTATGAGTTGACTGCGACCACGTAATCAATTTAAATCATTACAAATATGCAAATTGTGCTGTTAGCGCTTCCACCGCAAATACGATATTTGAAATGTATTAAAACAACAATGTCCCAAAGTTCAAGCTTTGATGGGAATAGGTTAATGCGATCGTTATTGTTGAATATTAGGCATTAGTGTGATAATTGATACATAACAGTTCAGCATCCAACGTAACGGTGAAAATGATAATCGAGTGATGACGAAATACGTAGGAATGACCGTTTCACAGATGATCAGCCTAGAGTAGGGATTACTTAATGTGTCTGCGCGGATTCAAAGGGTGGGCTACGATGCAAATCGAGCGAGAGCTATACAAGCCATTCAGACCATCACATTTAACTTCCAGCATTAAGCTCCGAGCTAGTTGAAACACTCGGCTAGGTGGCTGACTTTCAACCCCAGCTAAAGTTCATTCTAACTTGATATTACGAATTATGCAAGTTTGTGCCCTGCTTGCTCATTCCCACCCAGCAAAGTGCAATATAATTGAATTATGCAATAACAAGGCGACACCGTCCCAATGTTGCAAGCTACGGTGGAATCTGTTTACTGCGCCGATTGGAAAACCGCTATGTGACATTTATGTTGTTAAATGACGCATTATACAGGCGGGTAGTTATCGACAGGTAACGGTGATAAATGATAATTCGTAGTGATGAGACAATAAAAAAGGAGTAATAGTTGAATATCGCACAGATTCCAACAGGATTCAGTATAACTCGTATCAAAAGCTTTTAACCCTACCAATGATGCAGTGTTCGTCATACCACTAAACAGTATCAACAGTATTGGGTTAACACATAATCTGGACGTGGTAATTGTTGTACTTCCTGACCCGGCACCTCCACCAAATTCTTAAGATATTTACTTCAGTATATTTTAATTTTAACATATATAATTCTTCATTAAATCATTTCATTATTTTACCAAATAATCTTTAAGAATGGATTTTAATTATTTGAATATACCATTACCAAAGGCAATCTACGATTTCTATAATATATTCGTATCAATTTATGGTTATTCTGCAGATTTTTTTTCAAGAGACTTACATAAATATATTATTTCATCGCATCTTAATGCAAGTCTCAATACGTTGGTATATTATACCTCTGCAATAGTATTATACACGTCTAACTTCAAATTTACATTCGACTATACATCTTCATTAGACTATACTGTTCAATTTCTTCAAGCAAGCAAATAGCAATCAATCTAGAACCAAAGTTTTAATTATAAACTGTGTAATTATGATGAATATTACAATGTTTTAGCTTTTAAATTACTAGATGACGTACTATGTTTTGTAAGATACAATAAACTTTAATTATTGGTATTGTATTAAGATTTTTGTATATGATATTTACATTTTTAGTATAAAATATGACAAATAAGAATATTACCAGAAACTAATAATAAAAGGTTAACCATGAAATACCTGTAATGATTCCAATCAATAAGCGGATTATTGTAGGGGAATGGATTAAGAAAATTTATTTTGTGACAGCAGAATACACAACAGGTAGCCCCTGCTCGGGAGTAAGACGTGCGCGTCAAGCCGTAGCCTTCGCTCAACACTCAATCGTGCCATTCACCCCTACCTAACTACCCCTCTTACCACACACTGGCCGAGGAAGGGTGGAAATGGTACATACCTACTGTTTGTTCACGAAACAGAGGTGACTATACAATGTCGTTTATCATCATGGTGAACTGAAAAGAATATTCAAACAACTTAGAACTTTAAAATGAAACCTCTCGTAAATGAATTTATTTTATTTTTCGAAACTTCATATTAACGGTTAAGCTCTCATTAGGAAGAGATATCTGGGAATAAATTAATGGCGTATACTTTTTTCTATCTGAGCAGCGCATTTTTTTTATTTTAGAAAAGTCGGTGTTGCATGAAAGCAGAGATAATTCTCGAATGGAGTGTCATTAAAAACATCCCCATCCCACCCCGAGCCCTTCTATAAACGCACGTTAGCCCGTACGCTAAAGTATCGAGCTTGGGTGAATCTCTTCGCACCTAAATGCTTGCATTTAGCGATCCTACTACTAACGATGTACTAATGACTCTGGCAGTAACGCGCATAGGACAAATTTAAGACTCGCAATAGAAAATGTGACCTCATTAAGTTATGTAATAGTGCAGCAAAATATATTACTAGTCACGTTCACATAAAAAGTACACAGCATCAATTAAAATAATATTAAATGTTAAACAAATTTTGTACAATACATTTCATTCGTATTTTATCATTAATTCGGCATCTCACAAATCATTGATGAGAAAGCTATCTATGTTTAAGTCTTTAAATTAATTTTATATTTTTGTGTGTGTTTAATGTGTGTTTCGTTGTTTTTAACATGTATTATTTCTTTGTTTACAGAAATCGATCAATAATTCATCGTCACATAAATCATTGTACATTATCATATATTAACTATTGTTTTATAGTTATTTGTTAAGTGTAAACCTATATATTGTATGTTCAGTAGTTCTTACTAATTGCACTGTGTTTTATGTTTTCAATTTGTATTACCTTGGTGTTTAATGACACCAATGTTGTGTTCAATTGTTAAAAGAAATCAAAAGAAAATTAGACAGTAAAAACGTGCCAGCATATCTTGTTATTTGGTATTTAATACCAGAAGTTGTGTCGCGATGCTTAAATCATAGGTCACATTTCTAGTTTCCTTAACAATCAAGATGTTCATTTATGTTTAAGGGGCATTCACCCGCCAAACACAAAAAAATATTACTAAGGATAACTAGTTTTTAATATTAACAGTATAAAAGAAAAATTATTGGGTCCACCATGACCCTAAATAAAATTGTCAAACTTAACATTTTCGGGTTAGTTCTCATCGGCAAAATTCTCCCATAAGAAATAACACAAGGACGATCTTTGAGCTCCGTGATCTTGAAGGATTTTGTCTACAAAAAATATTGGTCATCATAGATGTACTCGGCTTACGTATTTTGTAAATACTTGACGTTTTGTTTTTGTAATTTGGGCAAGTGGTTCGGCCAAAATATGCCGAGTACCACGAAAAGGTGTAATTTCGGAATGCATATTTTTTGCGTTTGAGTGTATATTTGTGCATAGCTGAAGACACAATTTTCTGAATTACCATTTTAGATTGGAATGATGCTCTAGTATATATGTGTAACATAAAGTAAGAACGAATACAAATTCACGCAAATTTCATAATCAAAAATCTTGAAAAATTCGTTTAAAATCACAGTTACAAGACATAATTTGTTTAAACTGTCATTTTAGTGTAGTATTATGCTCTAAATCACGTGGTAATTTTTTTGTGTGTTAATAGCCCCTTTAATGGGCAATATACCTTAAATACACACGATACTGTCTATATACCTTTCTCTCTAATAATTCCCCACCAAGCTCTTTTCTGACTACTTTCTGCCTTTCTACCTACACTACAACACATACTATACTGCCTAATTGTTGTTTCAAACTAGTATTAGTTGTGTTCATAAAATATGAAAAGTTGTTGCATTTAAAAAAATGTATACATTTCTGTAATGATTTATCTTTATTAATAATAAGCAATGGAAGAATATTTTTTTACAATATGGTATCATACGTGTTAATTTCATCGAAGATGCTTCAACATTGTGTTACTTACGAATTCAAATAAAAGCTATAAATTGTACAGCTACAATAAGAAAAACTCACGTAAGTGTAAAAAAAGTAATTATTAAAAGGCTATTTTTTCAAAAATAATATCGATATGATTATTATCAAAATTATTATACCTGGTTTATTTAAATATTTTGAAGGACACATTTTCAGGTTGGAATTTATAAGTCACGTACCGAAAGCACTTGGGAAATTAAATATGAGAAATGAATGTGGGTGAAATACGATGACGAAATGAAGTGAAGCTCATTCAATATTGAAGTTAACTAGAATGAAGATTATTAATGGACACCGAGTTCAGACAGGAAACGAACAGTGTAAAAATCTTGGAATATGAAAAACCATTTAATATTTATTTCGCATACAAAACTGTTCCCTCGTAGATCGCTTGGTTAGAGATGATTTGAGTGGGGCATTTAATTGAATCAGCTGTGCGTCGGCTCAACTTGGAGCTAATGGCTTGCTTTATTAGGCCTTCAATGCGCACCACATTTCATTGGCCGGTCGGTAGGTCCAAACTCTTTCACCCCGTTCATCTTTGCAAGATTTTTAATCAATGAATGGTCGCTTTCATACTTTCTACAGAGCTTTTAGATAAATACCCATAACCAAACTGAGAGGTCGAACTCTGACTACAATCTCCAAAGAGGTGAGTGGTACTTTACCAAGAGCCGTCTAGTGCGTATTTAATGGTAGTTTTATTTGTCGGTAAAAATACAACTTCACACATCTCGTTCACACATATTTATTTGAAAACCCGCTCTCAGTAATAAACTTTATCTATGGGCAAAGTAATCACTTTCCGTCGATGTTCAGGTAATGGTTTACAGTTTATGACTTATGTTAAATATTTTATCCGTCGTAAATCAGTTTTCATAACTTAAACAGACAGTCAATGAATAATAGTGGTATAGTTTAATTTAATAGGGGTGACGAGGATCGCTAAAGTGTGCCCCGATAGTAAACGGTCCTTGTGTGTTGTCACCCTTGGCCGCTTGCGGAGAATAATGTTAAAACAAGTTCTGGTGCTATAAAAAAATGTTTTTCGAATAACTATCAACTTGCCAGCGAAACATTTTGAATCCTTTAAATAACGCTACGGGTTGATTGTAGCAACGATGCATGCATAATGTGTAAATATTACCATCAAATGCAGGTCATAACATGTTTATATACCTATCTTTTAAATCAATCCTTATTTCTTGGAGGCTAATGAAATATTGCGTTACCTTGGACGATTACTTGCTTCTCGCATTTAACGTAAATACGAATGTAGCCTAGTCTACAAACAACCGTGCTGAACTCAAGCCTGTCTTCAACTGGACATGTTTGGGTTTTCCTATGTTTGAAATCATACAAAGTGAAGACAAAAATAACCATTTTTCATTTTGAGTTCGGGTTCAAAATACACAATTTTGTGAAAACAATGCGGAACATACCCAAGAAAACCGTCCTTAAATTGATCAGGATAACACCTGTTTTATGACCCTGAGACCAGTCGTGATAAAAGACTAATAAATAAGCCTGCTACATGACATTCACACCTAATACAACTGTCCTCCAATATCGAATATATTGGGCCTGCAGGGTTGGCTTGGTCGCTCTGATTTACTGTCCCCCACTGAAAATCAGTTATACTAGGAAGCTTCGCAAACGCTTTTTCAGGCGCGTTGTTGGATGAGCGTAATTTTTTTTAAATGAAAAAAGCGTAAAATAGAGATTTTCATGAGAAATAATTTTTCGATTACGCTCAAATTTCACACAAATATTATATTATTTCATAAATTTCAGGATCTGTGAAAAAATCATTACAATCGAATAAAGCATGTAGGTGTTATACGAGAAATTTTAAAAATCGAAAAAAAATCGTAAAATTGCGATTATCACCAGAAATAAATGTTTGATTGCATTCAAATTCACACGAATACATGAATTCATAGAATTAAGGTTCTGTGAAAAAATCAATACAATCGGATAAAGCATGTAGGTGTTGTATAAGCCGAAGAAATTTTAAAAATCGAAAAAAATCGTAAAATTGCGATTATCACGAGAAATAATTTTTTGATTGCGTTAAAATTTCACACGAATATATTAATTCATAAAATTCAGGTTCTGTGAAAAAATCACTACAATCGAATAAAGCATGTAGGTGTTATAATTCGAAGAAATGTTTTAAAAATCGGAAAAAATCATAAAATTGCGATTTTCATGAGAAATAATTTTTCGATTGCGCTCAAAAACGTTGCAGTTCTAAGTTCAGAGATTTCAAAGGTCTGTAGAAAATTTCATCGCAATCGGAGTATTGGTTTAGCCGAAATCGTGTGGACAAACACACAAAAATACAAAAAAAAGAAAAAAAACATTCCGTTTTTTTTTCTCCAGTGTAGTGAAATGGAATCTTTCCTTCGCTCGCTACGCTCATCCAATAACTGAGTAGGTAGACTCTACATACAATTTATTTATTATTTATTTATTTATTTATTACTAAATAAATAATAAATTACTAAATATGACTAAGCCTACTGATAATAATCCTAACCAAACCCAAGAAACGGATCCAACAGAAGAAAACGACACAAGTACCAATGAGGAAACAATTGAAGAAACTACAAACAATGCAATATCTAGACAGGAAGTAGCCGAAGCAGTAAAATACATGAAAAATGGAAAAGCATCAGGAGAAGACGAAATAGTAGTAGAGATGATTAAGGCAGCGGGGGAGACGGGCATAGACTGGATGTGGAGAGTTATCAGTGCAGCATGGAGAAATAAGAAGGTGCCAGATGACTGGGGGAAGGGAATCATAGTACCAACCTTCAAGAAGGGGATAGAGAAGAAATGTGGAAACTATCGAGGAATCACCCTGATGAGCCAATGTGCAAAAATATACGAGAAATACTGGATCGGAGACTACGACAACAAGTTGAGCCAAATATGAGAGAGGAACAATATGGGTTTAGAGCTGGCCGCTCAACCATTGACCTATATTTGCACTCAGACAAATCATGGAAAAAAAATGGGAACAAGGAGAAGAAATGTATATGGTCTTCCTGGGACCTAGAAAAGGCATATGACAGTGCCCCAAGAGCTAAAGTATGGGAATGCCTAAAAGCTACAGGAGTGGAAAAGAGTCTAGTGGCAAGAATCCAAAGTACATATGCCATAAACAAGAGCTGCGTACAAACACCACTGGTAGAACGACCTGGTTCGAAATAAACAGTGGTCTACGAACAAGGCAGTGTGATGTCTCCTACACTGTTCGCCATTGTAATGGATGCCATACTAAGAAAAGTAGAACCAACCGAAAGCAAAATGTCAAAGACGATGATATTTTCCGACGATATAGTGAGATTCCATTGAAGAAGTCCAGGAAAGTATAGATAAGTGGAATGAGGAAACACAGGAATTTAACATGAAAATAAGTATTGAAAAGAGTGAGATGTTAATAGTAACCAAGAAAATTAAACCGAACCAGAAAAAAGTAACACTACGTGGAGAAGAGACTGTCAATTGCAGAAGAATTCAAATACCTGGGAAGTATTCTGACAAAGGATGCCAAATAACAGCAGAAATATCAAGAAGAATCATACTAGCACACAAATTCTACCAAAGCGTACGAAAACTACTATGGAAAGAGGAAATATCAAACAGATGTAAAATGATATTATACAAAATGTACTTTCTCCCAATTTTGTCATATGCATCAGTGACATGGACAATAGGAGGAAAGGAAGAGAGCAGACTGCAAGCAGCAGAGATGAAATTCCTAAGAAGTGCAGTGGGCATAACAAAACTAGACAAGGTACGAAGCATAACAACAAGAAACAAATTAGGAGTGGAAAGTCTACGAGATAAAATAGGAAGAGAAAGACTTAGGTGGTATGGACATGTAAGAAGAATGAAGCAAGACAGAATCCCAAGACGAGAATTTGAACGTACATGTGGGGGAGTACGAAGAGTTGGCCGGCAAGAGATAGATGGCGGGACCAATAACGCGAAGCGTCGAAGAAAGAGGGAAAACATGGGATAGGGTTAAGGAAGAAAGACTCTGGGAGGACAGGAAGAAGTGGAGAGAATTATTAGAAATGCCGGTTATGGAAGAAAAACGAGGAAGAAGATGAGGGGTGCTGAGCCTGGCTAGCAAGCACTAGAAGATAGCCCGAGAAACTGGTGACTCGTCACCCCCCGACCCGACGAATGTTGGAAAAGGGTGTTTGATATATATATATTTATTTATTTATTTATTTATTTATTTATTTTTTGTTTGTTTGTTTGTTTGTTTGTTTGTTTGTTTGTTTGTTTGTTTGTTTGTTTTGTTTGTTTATTTTTATTTATTTATTACAAGTTATGTAAGTATAATCTATAAATCTAATCCTACATAATTTTTGACTTTGAAAGATTTCGATTTTCACCTATTAATTATTATAGTTTGGTGCATTCATATATATTTAATTTGGGTCATGTATTTATTTTCATCATATTATGTCGTTGGGAGAAATTATTTATGGACATTCTGTTTATAGTATTTTTATTTTATGGCTTTTTGGAAGTTTTTTTTTTTAAAAGATACTACGCATTTTTATTTATCTTTAGTTTGTTATTTTATAGGTTGACAATCGTACTGAAAACATTAGATACGGTGAAAAAAAAAACGGTAATAACATAGCCTATTTTCGAGACACATATTCAGAAAAAAGTAAAGTAGAATGTGTTGCTTATTGGCATGACACTTAGCTCGCTCTTAAAATAAAATGCAAATTGAATTAAAGTACTAATGAGAAAGCTAATGTAATGTAAATTGCTGACATGAATACATTCGTGTATCTTGTGATTCAAGGATTACTCGACGAGCTTGCAGTGAATGTTTGTTGTTTGATTCTAACGTCTTAGTTTATGCACAGTGAACCTATATCTAGCATCAAGCCAGGAACATGAGCGATGACGAACATCAAACAGGTAAACAACCCTGCTGTCAAATGTTAAGCGGCGCCTGTATTGACAGAGAACAGCTACAGGTTTCCCACAAGAACCTACTTAATATTCTATTATGAGTGTCTATCGCAAAGTCGGTTCAATAAAGTGAGGGAAGAACAATTGTAAGATAAAGAAAATACATCGACAAGAATTAAGTCTAAAATAGATGTCATAACATTATCACAAGAAACTGTTTTTTGTTTGCGGATAATAGTGAGTTAAACTTTGAATTCTACTTCTTATGTGCTCTGGTGTCTTTGTTCAGGCTGTCAGTTTACTTTAAAGGGGTAAAAGCAAAGATAGACGTAGTTTGGAGTATTATGATACACTCAAAAAATTGAAAAGTGAAACGGTGTTGAATTTAACACCGTTTTTACACCATTTGTGTGTAGACAAAATCGTAACATTTACACCGCACTGAAGGTGTTAATTTTGAGTATTGAGCTGGTGTAACTAATAACACAATTATGCGGTGTAGACTAGATTTCAATTAACACCGTATGGTGTAGATTTCAACACAGTATGGTGTTAATGTTTACACAGTGTATTGTCGTAATTTTAACACCGCGTGGTGTAAGAATTCGCTGGCGCCATCTAGTAGACAAACAAGAACTCACGAATTTAATTTATTATGAAATAACATTTCAAAATTAATTACTTGTAAGCGGTATTATTAATGTTATTTTGTAGACAGTGTATGGGAGTACAAGTTCAAGATTATTTACACAGCATATACAGGTACAAATTTTATCGCCAAGAGCCGGACTCGAACCCGAGATACCTTCCACCACTTCCGGACGCCTTCACCACTCGGACACTGCACCTGTGAGTGGTAGGGCGCGTTAGCTGGCTTATGAGGGTCTAGACCATGTGCGTGAATTGTATAATACTGCAGAACTCAAATGCGCGTACTCATGGTGTTGATAATTTCTGCTGAACGGTTGATAATATCAATGCCAAATTTTGCATTTATGTTTACAAAGTACTTATCAACTGATATCCACACTTGGTTGCAAAAAAATTTGCCATAAAATCCATTGCGAGACATAAGTCCAAAACGTGAAAAAATGGGGAAAACCAAAACATGGATTTTATTTCGGGAAATTCCCATCAAACCGTTTATCTTTCGATTACCCAAATTAATTTGCGCATTAACATTGATTTAAACGTTTATATCCATTATGCAAATATAAGTTAAAAAATCTGTACACTTGGAATAAATTCTGGTAATTGACAAAATTTGAGTGAATTATGGATATTTCACAATTTTTTATATTGAAAATTAATTAATTAAATTAGGATTACGCTTACTGGATCTAATAGATTATGTCTTTCTTAACGTTAGTGTGAAATATAATACCGATCTTTTAACCGTTTATTCGGAAAAACAAAAAGGTTGGCGCTTAAATTCGTCTCCGCGCCAGCCTCTTAATTGATAACATGTTTGGTTCTTTGTTAATTTGTTTCTTTCATTGATATAGTTGATGATTTTAATAACGAAGAATTAGTTTGTGAACTAAGATTCTTTTATTATTGGTTTCATTGATAAGCTTCAACAAATACACTTATATGAAACATTATACTCAGATACTGGGTTTATGATAATGACAACGGTAATGTAGAGAATTACCTTGATTGTATTGGTTCTTAAATTTAAAATAAGTGAAGGCATGCCACTCAGCAGATAAAATGTTACGTAACATTGGGTTTTTGGATTGGATATTGCTTTACGTCTCATATTTATGCAACTTGGCCATTGGGGATGTATGTCTACATGAACATTGAACAAGTGAAAAAAATTAGGACTATTGAATTGTACAAATAAAAGAAGCACTATCCAGAAGTAACTTGGTATAGTAGTCACGACTTCATAAATTTGACGTGAAACTTTAAAAAAAATGTGTACATAAATAGGAGAGAATGCGTGAGGATTTGTGAAGAAAGAATTTTAATTATGATTTAATAGTACCCAAGATAGGGCCTGCACAATGCAATGGAAGTGTCGCGATAGATTTGTATCTGTAGATACCTTGTGTGAATGTTCCTAATTCCTGCGCATATTAATACTGTTAAAATATTATTGCTTATTAAAGAAAATTTAAAAAAAAAAAAAAAATAATGATAAAAAAATACTATTGCTCAATTTTCAAAATAACCGATTAAAGTTTAATAAAAAATAACTGCTTAGATCGCGAACGCCCGCTGTTCCTGTTGAAACTTGTTCAGAGTTGGCGGTTGGTGACGCGATAATTTTTATTTAGGTCAAACCGGTGTAAATTCATCTAACTACAATTATTTTGAGTCCGCTAGCGGTGTAATCTTTGAGTAGATAACACCGAATGTCGTAAAAGCTCACGGTGTAAACTCACGGTGTTGTTTTCTGTATTTTTACACCGCGTTTTAAATTTACACCGCCATTGATTTTGAGTCCTTTTGACTGCCGGTGTTTAAAACAACACCGTCACGTGTAAAAAATCTACACCGCAGAATTTACACCAAATAATTTTTTGAGTGTATGTTAATTTAAGGTGGATGTCAGAGTAATGGATATGCATAAATTAACTGGCTTATAGGAAGGAATTTAAACACGTGGCAAGATGGCTGGCCTTTAACGCGAATGTGAGCTTCATAATAATAGTATAATATGCATCATGTATGCACTAATTACAAAACAAGAAATAATAGCTTGCAACGTACAAACCTTTCAACACATACAAGCTGAAAGTTTTGATAATTTCCAAGTTCCAGTTAAACTTGAAGTTGGGAGATGATGTTATGATCAGTGAAGTTCTTCCAAGCTCGGCGACGTAATTGAGACGGATGATAGGTATCTCAGGGAGACGCGATCACTCATCGCTCTTCAATTGTCAACGCAGATAACGCGAAGAATCGATCAGAGAAGCCAACTTTTATAAGACGTGAAATCGATGAGCTGTCGGTCTTTTTGTTACGCGTCGGAAAATAAAGGAGAGTTCTTATTGGAAAATGCTTTATTTCTTGAGTACCCATCAGGAAATAAATATATCATTCATTACCGTAGATTCTGTCGCGTTTGAGAGGCTGACATATTGCGAAGACGATGTATGGCGATTTAATATCGCAACGCAAAGTTGGGATACTCTGTTCTTACAGAATGATTTCGAAACAATATCAATAATATTTTGAAATCGAATTAGGTTTCGCCTAGTTAACTGCTGGTGTTATCATAGTTCACAAACAACGTCTGTGGAAACCATACCATCCCATCCAATATGAGCCTTGATTATTTGAAAACTGTTGAAATGAATATAAATAAATATGGAATTTCTGAGGTTTTCGTAGGTATTTGTATGTGTTACCATCTTTCAATAATTAATTTTATGTGTTTTTGTTTACCACGTATAAGATTCTTTATTTTATCTGACGTTTCGACTGAATTTCACCAATCTTTGTCAAAGACAATAAAATAACTCAAATATAAAACTAAAATCAAAAACACTTCAAGAGAAAACCGAAAAACATAAATTTAATTATTTTAAGATGGTATCAATAAATTCTAGCATCAGGCATGGAGCGAGCCATATCAGCCTACAAAATGGATTTCAACCCTTAACTAAATTATTTGTTTATTCATTGCCTAGGTCATAGGATGCCAAAAATGACAGATAATAGTATTGATCCATGGGAATTTTAAAGATATTGCACATAATATAGTAGATCGTATTTAAACCCTGTAACATTTAGCTAAAACCGTATTTGGTGGATTTTATGTATGAACATTTAAAGTAATTTATTCCCGTTGTTATAATACATTGAAGGTAGGATGTACGATGCAGGGTGATGAAGGCGCCAACCTAAAATCAATTCACAAATTTCAAAAAAAAGATCGCACTTAAACTAAACTGTTATATTTTTCTATACATAATCTTAAAAAACAAATAATGAAATTAAAAATGAATGTGTAAACTGAACTAACAGTGAAAAGCTGCACGGTAAGAAAATGTTACGTGTTTTTAATTATATTATGTAAAAAATACATGCTGGTAAAATTAAACCGTTTTGATAGTACACAAATAGAGGTTTGATTTGAAAATTATAAGATTAGTTTTAAAAGAATGTTTTCCCCGCTAATCTGGGTAAATAAATTGTTTTAAAGCGAGTCTCGTTGTCGTATATGTTTACGAAACCAAACAGTGGGGTCATATCATTGCCAGCTTTTGGTTTTTTGAATTTTTTTTTTGTGTTGAGTTTTTAGAAGAATTTTTTTTAACGATTTTTTTTTGGAGAAGCTTTCCAAAAACTTTTAAAAAATTTCTGTCTTTATAGAAACTTGTGGTTTTCCCTTGTTGAGGTTTTTAAATTTAAAAAAAAAATTTTTGGGCATGCCATCGCAAAAAATTTTGGAAGGGTTTTTGGATTTTTTTATTATTTTAGCCTTCCTTTTGGGGTTGTCTCTGAACATTGCAATGTTAAATTTGAAGAAAAAAAGAAAGATTTCCTCTTGTTAGAGCTGCTTCATTTATGTTTAAAAAAAATGGGGGAGAGATGCTGGGTTTTGGGGAAAATTTTTTTGTTTTTTCCCCCCGGGGGGGCCCTAAAATTGCAAGGAAGTCGCATAAAAACGGTCTTGGGTGTTTTTTCGGCCCCCTTTTTGAAAAATTTTAAATTCTTTTTAAAAAAAATTAAAAAAAAAAAAAAATGATAAAAAATTTTTCTAAAATTTTTCCGATTAAATTTTTTTAATTTTTCGGAACGCCCGCGTTCCTGTTAAAAGTTAAGTTGGGGGGGACGCAATTTTTTTGGAAAACTTTTTTCCCCAAAAAATCTTTTTTGGCCGCAGCTTTAAATCTTTATTCCCTGCCCAAAATAGGGGAACCGGGGGGCTTTTTTTTTTCCCACCGTTTTTTTTTAACCGCCAGGTTTTGAGCTTTCTGGGGTTTAAAAAAAAACCCCCCTTTTAAAAATCTCCCCGGTTTAAAACCTTTTGGGGTGGTTATTTGGTTGGGGAAAAAATTTTCAAAAATTAAACCCTTTTATGGGAAGGTTTCCCTTCCGAGGCTTTTTTTTCCCTGTGGTTTAAATTTTTTTTTTGGCCTTTACCCCTTTAATAGCTTCCGCCCCTTCCCAAAAAACGGGGCGGTTTGAAAATTTCCAACCTTAAACTTAAGGGGGAGTGATTTAGTCAAAAATTTTAAGTGGGATTTAATTAAAGGGGGGGTATAGGTTTAGGGAGACGGATAATCGTCAAAAACCCAAACCGAAAATGTAAAGGAAGAAAATTTAAAAGGTGAAAATTTTGGTTTTTGTTACGGGGGAAAAAGGGGTTTTAGGAAAATCTTTTTTTTTTGGCCTTCAGGAAATAAAAATTTTTTATTTTTCGGTTTGGGGGAAATTAAACGATAGTATGGCGATTTAATATGCACGCAAGTGGATATCTGTTCTTACAGAATGATTTCGAAACATATCAATAATATTTTGAATCGAATTAGTTTCCTAGTTAACTGCCGGTGTTATCATAGTTCCAAAAACGTCTGTGAAACCATCCCATCATCCAATATGAACCTTATTATTTGAACTTGAAATGATAAAATAAATATGGATTCTGAGGTTTTGTAGTATTGTATGTGTTACCATCTTTCAATAATTAATTTTATGTGTTTTTGTTTACCACGTATAAGATTCTTTATTTTATCTGACGTTTCGACTGGATTTCACCAATCTTTGTCAAAGACAATAAAATAACTCAAATATAAAACTAAAATCAAAAACACTTCAATAGAAAACCGAAAAACATAAATTTAATTATTTTAAGATGGTATCAATAAATTCTAGCATCAGGCATGGAGCGAGCCCATCAACCTACAAAATGGATACACCATTAACTTGATTATTTGTTTATCATTGCCTAGGTCATAGGATGCCAAAAATGACAGATAATAGTATTGATGCATGCAATTTTAAAGATATTGCACATAATATAGTAGGTCGTATTTAACCGTGTAACATTTAGCTTAACACGTATCTGGTGGATTTTATGTGTGAACATAAAGTAATTTATTCCTCGTTGTTATAATACATTGAAGGGTAGGATGTACGATGTAGGGTGATGAAGGCGCCAACCTAAAATCAATTCACAAATTTCAAAAAGAAGATCGCACTAAACTAAACTGTTATTTTTCTATACATAATCTTAAAAAACACAATAATGAAATTAAAAATGATGTGTAAGACTGAACTAACAGTGAAAAGCTGCACGGTAAGAAAATGTGTACGTGTTTTTAAAATTATAATTATGTTAAAAAATACATGCTGGTAAAAATTAAACGCGTTGTTGATACGTGCAACAAAATAGAGGTTGATTTACAAGAAAAACTTACATAATTAAGTATTAGTTGTGACCAACATTAGAACTCTCGTTTTACCCAAGCTAAACTCTGGTAGTAAAATATGTACATCATCATTTCCCTCGTTTTACCGTAACCCTTAGCGTTTTAAGGTCTTACAGTTCGCATAACGAATGTAGTATGCCTTCTCCACAAATGAGAGCCATTTAGTAGAATCGATCGCATTGCGCGTGCGTCAGTATACACTTGCCAGTGACATTACCTCCCTGGAGGTGCAAGAAGTTAGATACCTAGCCGAGACTCTAGTGTTACTTGCCAGGTTGTACCCACGACTAGAGCACAATCACTCATTCCACTAAATTAATGCTGTCTTCCTATGAAGCTCATCCCTAATTTCACGTATACCTACGCGTGAGTATTTTATCCTGTTGTCAGTTATAGTTAGGTAGAGATATACGAACGTTAACCCTTATCATTCTCTTGTGACAACTGTTGGTATTCAGTAGCGCCTAAAGAGAATTATACAGGTTGTCTTGTTATGAGACGGATTTCAATGGGAGTGGTATTTGTAATACGATGAATACTACGCCGAGGTTTACCCGAGACGAGCTCTGAAGCGTTGAACGCTGTTTACTAACGCTAATGCTTTTACACGATTTGATCGGGCGAGGGAAGAATACATTACATATGGTTTGTAAATCTATACAGCTATAAATAATATTATTAACTACTTCAACTCAAATCACAAAACATAACAATACGACAAAGAGTATGATGAGTCGATGACATACCAACGCAAATCAATTAACAATAAATCACCTTCGCGACTTCAAGAGTTAGGGGTATTATTCATGAGGCAAACGACCATCACTTTTCTCATTTGCATCTACTTTTCAGACGGGATGTGGTGTATTTGTTCCGCAATAAAATACACATTATACAACTCTCAGTACACAAGGTACACAAATTATCTACAGTTTGATCTACAACTTGGAATTAACACTCATTTACCCTATAGCGACAGTAATTTGTAATTAAATATACTATACGAAACCCGATACTGAATGATATTATTAACTCATCAACAATCGTTACCAAAATTATCAAGTAAATCTTCCCAATAGCAACGATACTTCTGAAATAACTCCTACTTGCTGTTATTACGTGTATATCTAAGTGCATGGGGTTCAGATCTGGAAATTGGATTGTTGTAGAAGAAAAACTATAGTGACTGAGAAACATTCAGTCAAAGAAAAGAAAATTTTAAATGAACTCTTGAAATGTTATCAACATTTTGAAACAAATGCCTCAGGATTGCAGACGGAAAGAATTCTCCACTTGATAAATATAGCAGGACGAATAAGGACTTACGAAGAATGAGTAGGTTTTTATGACGCGAATTGTAAAAAGAAGAGGAATTTTTTTTAAGACAGCATACGAGCAAAGCTTGTTTATGTCATTGCACAAGAGTGACTCGTATGTAGTGTGAATAATAAAAAAAGTCGTAAGAATAATGCAGTTTTTAGACAGAAATCAATCGCTGTGAAGATACAGGTAAAACGCATTATTCGTATTCATGAAGATATGTTACAACAAATGAGTCAAGAAACTCTTACCATGACTGTGACTATCAATATTATCTGAACGTTTACAGTTTCGATAATTAAAAAAATTGCAACTTTTGCTGAAGTGTGTGTTGTCTCACCTCTCTAGTGTAAGAGTGATCCCCGGCGTCCTGCTGTGGTGGAGTCCCGGTCAGAGGTCGTAGGGAGACAAACTTGGGATGTGGTTCCACCTACCCTAAATGTATATAACCTCCGTTCTCGGTATTCCAGGGTGAATAATGTAATGAAATTAAACAAGAGAGGTGGGATGTAGAAATGGGCGAGGTAGATGGAGTACGGAAGGAGACTGTGTCATTAACTTAATGTATACACCATTAAAAACTAAAATGAACATTGTGTTTAACTTGGCATCATTCACCGAAGTTTTGCGTGATTAAGTTATTGAGATCTACCTCGAGAAATGAATTAAAATACGATAAACTTGAAAACAAAACTTGTAATATTTATTTTGCTATACATTTTGTAAGCTTAAAATGGAATGTTTCATTTATGTGTTTAATTAATATATGAGTACACACAAAGCGGGTGGAAGAAACTAAGTTATGAGTAGGTACTGTATATATGTGGCTTATTGTTGTAGATGGTGGCGAATGGATTCTCGTTCATATTTTGTAAAGATAAGGTAACGAAGTATTTTTTCTCTCTCTCTCTTTACCGGACAAGCGGCTAGAGTCCCTATCTTGATTGGATGAGGGTAGCGAGCGAAGCGAGATTCCAATTCACTCCCTGAGAAAAAATCGGAATGTTTTTTTTTTCTGTATTTTTGGCTGTTTTCCACACGATCCGCTAACCGTACTCCGATGGTATGAAATTTTATGGAGACTTTTTCGAAGATCTCTCGAATTAAAAACAATGTAACACTTATTTTGTGAGCGCAGCGAAAAATTTTTCAATGAATCGGTCAATACGATTTTTTCGATTTTTAAAATTCATTCGACTTATACATCTACTGCTATAATCGATTTTAACTGATTTTTTACGAACATTGTTTTATGAATTAAGATATTCGTGTGAAATTTGAGTACAATCGAAAAATTAATTTGTCATGAACAATCATGCGAAATTTACGGTTTTCTTTTTAACAATTCATCTTATAGTACAACTGACAGCTTTATCCTATTGTAAATGTATTGTTTTTACAGAAACCTTAATATTTTATGAATTATTATATTCGTTAAATTTGAGCGTAATCAAATATAATTGTTATGGAAATAGCATTTCACAGATTTTTTTTCTTTTTTTAAAAATTACATTTGTATTAATTTAATTAATTCTAAAAAAAAATCGACTTAGTTTATTTTTTCCACAACAACAGAAAAATCTTGCATAACAAACATTGCAGGTCAATGCACCATACGCTACATCCAACAACGGCGGACTTAACTTTCTAGTAAAAGTTTCAGGAGACCTTCGAAATCTCTGAACTTGGAACTAATAGTAGAAAAATTATTTCTAATCACACATTTTAACGTCGATTTTGAGTCAATAATTGGTTGTTCGACAAAGCTGCTATTGTAACTTTTCATGGTCCTTTTAACCTTTTTTTTTTACGTTAAACGAACTATGCTAGGTTTTTGAAAAAAACTAGAAACTTTACATTACATCGCACTTTACTTTTTCTCGATTTGTTGGTAAAAATTTTAACAATCACCTTTTGGATCAGAAAAACAAAATAAACCCATAAAGAACCCTAAACCCCCATAGGGTGGGGGGTCTAATCATCCCCTAAAGAAAATGAAATAAAATTTTAAATTTAAAAAATGCATTTTGAAACCTACTATCCATGGTTGTAATCATAGCTTTTTAAGGGGTCTTTCGAAAAAAAAAATATTTCAATTGTTTAAAAATTAATTTTGTGGCCAGCAGAGGTCAATGAAGGTCAAATTTGGTATTTTTTAAAATATAATTTGGTAAACGTTTTTCTTTTGGAACAATAATGTTTGATGATTGTCTCATTGTTGTAAATAATTAGTAAATAGGTCACACTTCGTAATGCATAAGTCATACATGGCAGAAAATATTATTACAATCTGTAGGATCATGAACCTACGAGTATGTAGTCAAAAATATGTTTACTTACGTTTAGGCGCACTCAAATCATGTGACGTAATAATGTAATTCGCCGAGAGAGGTTTCGCACGTACTACGCATCGAGACTATATTTTGGACGTACCTGGATCAAAACCCTTACTTTAAAATCCTTACTGAAGATTTTATTCATGGATTTCCTTATATATATTTGGTAAAATCTAAAATTAAGCCCCATAATATAGCCCTTGGATATGTTATTTCCACCAAATTTCCACCCCATAAGTAGTAGGCATTGAGGTTGTCTACGGGAAGATTTTATTTCGCAAAACCTATTACCTAGGTGCCCGCTATAAGGTACTATACACTCAGGTACCTCGTAAAAAAAACACGTTTTTTAGTTTTCAGGGTGTTTCCCAGCCGCCATGAAACGTGAAATGAACTTTGAATACGTCATAATCAGAGCTATTTAGGTTAACAACCCACGCTTATTTTCGTTGGGATGCGATCGTTCCTTCTGAGTTAAAAATGGGATGAAACATTATCAAAATCGCTTTTTAACTCCTCTGAATTAGGCACCTGGCAGAGGAGTTAAAAAAGCGATTTTGATAATGTTTCATCCCATTTTTAACTCAGAAGGAATGATCGCATCCCAACGAAAATTAGCGTGGGTTGTTAGGTTCCTAAATAGCTCTGATTATGACGTATTCAAAGGTCATTTCACGTTTCATGGCGGCTGGGAAACACCCTAAAAACTCAAAAAACGTGTTTTTTTTTACGAGGTACCTGAGTGTATAGTACCTTATAGCGGGCACCTAGGTAATAGGTTTTGCAAAATAAAATCTTTCCATAGACAACCTCAATGCCTACTACTTATGGGGTGGAAATTTTGTGAAAATAACATATCCAAGGGCTATATTATGGGGCTTAATTTGAGATTTTACCAAATATATATAAGGAAATCCATGAATAAAATCTTCAGTAAGGATTTTAAAGTAAGGGTTTTGATCCAGTACGTCCCAAAATATAGTCTCGATGCGTAGTAAGTGCGAAACCTCTATCGGCGAATTACATTATTACGTCACATGATTTGAGTGCGCCTAAACGTAAGTAAACATATTTTTGACTACAGACTCGTAGGTTCATGACCCTACAGATTGTAATAATAACCTTTTTCTGACATAATTGACTTATACAATATCAAGTGTGGTCTATTTACTAATTATTTACAACAATGAGACAATCATCAAACATTATTGTGCCAATAGAAAAACGTTTACCAAATTATATTGAAAAAATACAAAATTTGACCTTCATTGACCTCTGCTGGCCAAAAAATTAATTTTAAACAATTAAAATATTTTTTATTCGAAAGACCCTTAAAAAAGCTATGATTACATACCATGGATAGTAGGTTTCAAAATGCATTTTTTTAAATTCAATTTTATTACATTTCATTTAGGGGATGATTAGACCCACCCACCCTATGGGGATTTTAGGGGTTTCTTTATGGGTTATTAGTTTTGTTTTCTGAATCCAATGAACCAAATTCGCTTCTGTTGCAATTTGTCCTAGGTTCAGCCTCAAATTTGCGTATAGACCCCGGACTATATTGTTGTAGATGGTGGCGAATGGATTCTCGTTCATATTTTGTAAAGATAAGGTAACGAAGTATTTTTTCTCTCTCTCTCTTTACCGGACAAGCGGCTAGAGTCCTATCTTGATAAAAGTTTCAGGAGAAGTTCGAAATCTCTGAACTTGGAACTAATAATAGAAAAATTATTTCTAATCACAATCGTACTTTTACAAGTTTTTTCGACTTTTATTACATATTTTATTTGGTTGTTCGCCGGACAAACGGCTGCTCCAATCATGATAACATTTTCAGTGGTCCTTTTAAAACGTTAAACGAACTAATGCTAGGAATTTTGGTAAAAACTAAGAAATATTTACATTGGACATCGCACTTTTACTTTTTCTCGATTTGTTGGTACAATTTAATGTCCGTTTACTGGCTCTATACCGGACAAACGGCTTATAACTAAAATTTACAAGGAACCTTCAAAATCTCTGAGCTTAGATATGCCACGTTCGTGGATACAATTACAAAATAAATAATAAATCTGATTTACTGAACAAAACACGATTTTAAAAAAATGCACAGCACTCACCCGCTGCGTAATATTTCGGTGACATCCATCACCTTCCTCGGACGCAAAATATACAAAATATATGTAATAGAAATCGCACCATAATGGATTGTAGGAATGCAGAAAATCAGGCCATAAGCGCATGCAATATAACCAACGAAAAAAAATATTGCCAACAAATAAATATGTGAATGTATCGTTGTGTGTTATTTTAAATCCACACAATACAAACCACTGAAAATCAGTTATATAACTGAGTGGGTAGACTCTAAATAAAATTTATTTATTTATTTATTTAGATCTTGCGCGTTGCGTGTTCCACGCCACATTTCTTCATGGCTACAGAATATATGTATAGCTTCACACTTCCCCTGATATATTATATTCTAATTACTTTTCAAGCCTTATACATTCTACCCCTTGCATTTGATTGATTGATTGATTGATGTTTGGGCTTAACATGCACCGCAAGACAGATCGAAGCGTTGTGCAATGACGTGTGATTGATGATTGATGACGAGGCAGCGGGATGAACGCTCACTCCGAACTGAAGCGGTACATACGCCTAGCTGACATTGCCCCGGCAGCGGCTTCACAACTGTGCTCACAGTCACAGCGGGCATCATTTCGTAGGGGGTTGTGATACGTCCGTCTAGTTGTACTATTTAGTGGGAGAATAACGGAAACTACACAAATTCTAAAAGAATATCCACCAAAAATCAAATGGTTATTTTATTTTATTATAACATAATAAAAATAAAATAACTTATATATTTTTTTGATAGCATTTTCTTTCATGGTTAATCGGGAAAGCGGGTACGTCCTGTTTGAATCTATGTTGGATTTTAAATCCTGGATGTACAGATAATGATTTTCTTGTATGTGCAGAGAGACAAAATAATTTTAAAATAAAATAAATTGTCGTCGGAGGTTGACCCCCGGGAACTGTCATTCGGCCCCCCGGGAGTCGGAGGTTGACCCCCGGGAACTGTCATTCGGCCCCCCGGGAATAAATTGACTACATGCACTATATATTCCTTCGTTTTTGAAATAATGTCACTATGCCGTTTTTGAACGGGCACGAACATAATATCGCTTTGAAGGTTGTAAAGTTTTATGTTTTTAACTGTAATCAAATAGCCAGACCCTACGAAAAACGTGTGGGAAACGAGTCAAGAACTAGATTTGTAAATGTATGGTCACTCGAAGGGTTCCGACTTCTGTTTAGTAAATTCCCACCCGCCTTGAGAGGATATGTGCTTGCAGGACTGATGCAGATGCAGAATGTTGGTTAAATGGTCAGTGTACTTTTCGATGCGAAAACACTATTATCAGGTAGGTAACCAATGCGTAGGCATCCTGTAAAAGGAGGGATCAAAAGCAGTTTTTCTTGTATATTAGGCTAAAAACTGATACTTGCTTCCTATTAGTCGAATTTCACAAAATCGTGCCGTGATTGGTAAAAAAAAATATATATATATTTTCACCCTGTTTGGAAAATGTGGTATTTGTTTTCGTTTCTAATATGACCGTTTTATGAATCTAGCGGTTTGAATGTTAAATCTAGCGTATATTTAGGATCTTTTAGCGTCCACAGCACACAAAAACTACATTATTTTGGTATTGAGTTCAGACCACAACGTTTTCTAAAACGCACCAAACGCACTCTAAAATCCTGATTTTCAAAATTTTCGCCTGCGGCGCTATTGTTGGGGGGCAAAGCCCCCCAAACCCTCCGTGCTTCGTCCCTATGTAATACCCCCAGGATCTTAAATAGCCCCCCCGGGATGAAAAGTCTTAATTCAACACTGACGACAACGACAACGACATTCTTCTTTATGATTTGGTGTGTACCGGTTTCTGTTTGTATTGTAACCACGACAATAATAAACAGTAAATTATGCGTAATAATAAATAATTAATTATGCATAAAAACTGAGGGACGTGAATGCTAACGCATTTCAACCAGTGATCAATCTCACACTATGATAACATAACAGCCAAAAGAGACGGATTGTTTTTTGTGAGGAGGGGTTGATCCATATCCGGCTACTTGTAATCCAAACTAAAAATTTAACTTTTTGTTTCTCATAAAGTTAAAAAAAAAAAAAAAAACACTAAAGCAGAGTCCTTACACTTTTACATGCCTGTGGGTAGTCGAAGAGCGACTCTACGGACAGAGATAAAGTACATCCTACAATGTAATTCATAGAATTGTATGTTATTGTTTCACCACAGGCAGTATTCTGGCGAAGAAAAATATTTATTCCATCTGACAAAAACATACAAACCCTCATTAGCACAAGTTAATTTACTGCGTACGCACGGCATAACACAAGTTTCAGGATTCTGGTTAAATGAAATGCGGTAATGGTGATTTGCAGAAGGTATTTTAACTCGATTGTAAACAGAAACTTGACACAAACTACAGAGATGGAGAACGAGAGAGTGCGAAAGTGGAAAAGTTTTGATTAGCTGAGTTTTATTTTCTGAATTATATCTCCCACTGAAAAGCAATTTTTGTAATGATGTTGGTAAAAAATATTAAAAAAACAGATGAAGGTGTTGTTTATTCAAACTCCCATTGTAATGGAATTAGCATAATTTGCTCTCAGAATCACACGAACTTAAAAAAAAACAAAAAAACAATTTAAATGTGAAAAATGTGACAACTAGTTTTAGAAACACTACAAATTATTTCTCAATTGAAATAAAATACCTTTTGTTTGTATAATAGTTTGGTATAAAAGTCTCTGCTCGGATTAATATAATAGGTATGTATAAAATAGTGTTTTGGTCAGGGTCTGTATTCGGTAACTTGCGAGAAACGTTGTCATAACAGAAAACCTTCCCAACAGCAAATATAAATTTATGGGTGAACGGTTTGAGGTTTGAGGGCTTGAGTTATGGCACTGTTCAGTTACATGGAATATTGAGTTACATCCACACAATTTGATTTAATGACCTCTGAAACTGAGACTGTTCAAACACGTCCATAGCCGCGTGGTTTTCTTCGTAGTTTAACATCTCACTCGTCAACATCTATATTCTAAATCTACGGCATTGTGTAGCTGATCTGTAATAATAGTGGAGATATTTCATCAACAGTCGGCGCTAGGTGGGAAAACGAAGAGTTACGATACACAAACACGGTGAAGGCGTAAACATTACATTATCTTAGTGGTAGATCATACATTATCATTACATACTCAAGTACAGTCACCGTTAGAAAGCACTTTGAAATATAAGTCATTGCACTTCCGAATAACAAAATAAACCGTATCACGGTAGCATTGTTATTGGTTGGCACTTCAAATTGATTCGATTGATTTTTGTTGCTTTGATCGTCTCTATTATTTCCATATTGCTTTTCTAGACGATGAAGGTGAAACACAATTACAAAAACCCATTCCTCATACAGGATTCGAACCCGCATCCCTTGTTCTGTAATACGCTTCGGTCCTGCGCTCCAACCGTATGAGCCACCGCGTGCGACTGTAGCACTTTTAAAACCACCTTACACTTCACATGTTCTTGCAATTTTAATTAAATAGGCTGTCAACACAAGTTAAATAATTTTTGCATAAGAAAAGGATAAAAAATGCACTTTCTTGCTTTTCCAAAATACGTGCTTTTACTGATTTAGCATCATTAGTTGATACCGCTATATTGTTGCTTACATTTCTGTGGTTTGATAATCTATTGTGTGGCTCGTTGGCTTATTGGTTAGAGTCTCTGCTTCCAATGCGGAAAGATCAGGGATAGAATCCCGCTATTCTTACGCCGCTTGAGGATGAAATCTTCTCCGGTTTGATTGATCGGTGTTTCCTACTAAAATATGCCGGTATCGAGTTGGTCTACTTGGTCATTGTTCGCTCGTCGATGGTGTCGGCGCCATCGGGGTTGGCTTGGTCTGCCTTAAATTTAATGTCCCCCACTGGAAATCATCAGTTGTGTGACTGTGTGGGTAGATTCTAAATGCTTTTTTTTTAGGATAGGACAGCATACAGCAGCCAATTACAAGCGCGTACGCCGACAATACTTATTTGTCTAGGGCTGGTACATTGCAGCTGTACGCACAATCACGGTATTTAGCGAGACTGCCAGCCTATACTGTAGCAATGCTTCCCAGACACAAAATATAACCACAAGTTTAGAAAAAAATAATTATCTTACCTTAATTATCAACACCCTGTCTCCTTCAAATCACAGTCCCAACGGTGCACTTTCAAATACGCCTTCCTAGTGGCATCGTTACACTTTCACAAACACGTCTTGACTCAATCAATGTATCACTCGTACTGACAATGAACCCCTCTGCCCCCTCGCTCCACCCTCACAATCTCGTGCCAATGCATTCACGTGTAGAGGCAAAGTGCAAAGTGCATCACAGCTCCAATTTGTTGTAGATCGCCACGGCATCACCGCGGACCGGGGAGTTGGAAGACTGCAGCAGGAATGTAGTGGAAGGGAAGCGCATTGCATTGCGTTGCATAGCATGCATTCTCCTAGAGAAGGAATTGAAACCGCATGTTGTGAATACCCTGCAGTTAAGCACAAATTGAACACACAAACGAACAAACAATTACCACTGGATGTAGTGTTTGTTGCATCAGTCTGTTTTGATGTAAATAATTATTCTTAGCCATCGCTTTTATAGATATTAGTGTGAATGAAGAGAAATTACGGTAACTCAATCTGAAGACCAACGAGGGATTCGAACACACGACCTATACGCTTTGAATCTCGCCTGAAATTATTAAACGTACATCCCGCTTGAATGTGACGTATGGCATCGTATGAGAAAACCTGAGTTCATATATAATCGAACCCCAAACAATTAGGATCTTTAATTTTCCTCGTCTATCTTCACTCATCGTTTAGTCGCTTCATGAATGCTTTGTACAGTCGCGTTCATGGATGAGAGTATTATTCCTATCTTCATGCATTCCTTAAGAAACAAATCGTTAAAAGGAGATTGCATTAAAAATATTTTAATTGTACTTACTTATACCCTAAGTCGAAACAATCGTAAAATATCAATTTTCATGAGAAACGATGCAGGTTCAAGTTAAGAATTTTCGAAAGACGTCGAACAGAAAAAATATACACAAGAAAACAGCCGAACAAGATTTTTCTCCGGAAAGAATTGAAGTTTTGAAAATATGTTCGCTACGCTTATGTTGCTCATTCAATAATAGTTGATTCGGTAATCCTGACTGATATTTCAAAAAATATTTCTAAGTAAAAGGCGAATGCGTTGATATTGAATACTGTGAATAGCATTATGACATTCTCCTAAAAGTCCTTGCGCCATTATCTGTTGTACAAGTTGCTTTTAAAACATATACCTTTTTGATTAACTTGGAAGCAGTCGAAACAGTGAGTGTAATATGGATTTGAATAAAATACCCTTTCTACGATTAACCCACATAAGATGCAATGGGACCATATCAATGTGATAATATGGACTTTATGTTCATTGTTGTGCACAAAAAGCATGGTGCTCAAGAAAGCAGCCAAGAAATAACAAGGAAGATTCATAATAGCAAAAAGGGTATCGTATAAGTCAATGATTTAAGTACCGGAACGTATGATAAAACATAATGCATGACGACATGTAAGGAAATATAATAAACGTATGTTCGGTCATAAACAATAAGTAAATAAATTTCGTTTGCTAGAATAGAGACAGAAACGCTGATTATATTTGGCGCTTCTCTCCTAGAAAACTCATCATCCAGAGACAAAGATGACCTCGCTCCCTGCACAGCAAGCGTTCTCGCTCTTGTCTGAGATCAGAGATGAGACCTCGGTCGATTAGATACGGATCCAATAACCGTACTTTTATCTCAACCCTATAGCGATACAATATCTCGTGCTTTAAACCTCTACCCATCACCACTCTCAAGTGTATTGGCCTCGGGGCACAGATGATTTAATTTCGGTAGCATTACTCGTCAGGTTTTAAACATTAATGCGGCATTCCATTTATTTTAATCAAATACTGCTAAGAAATGGAATTATAGACAAAACAGCTAACATTTAAATCTTAGTATTAGTATTAAAATCAATTTCTATAAGTGCGAGTTACCACCATGTATACTTCTTTCTCCAAGGGGAGAAACGTAAGGGGAGACGCGGGGGAACACGGGAAGGACAGGCCTGTGCTGGTCAGAACCAGCCACAAGCGTATGGGGAGGGCAAGGGTTCTCCAACGTCGTGGTCGACTTCGTCTGTTTCATCATCCGTCCGAGTTGTCATTGTCGTCGCCGTCGGGGAGGTAGTCAAAGGGAAGGGGGATGTTCCCCGACGACGACCCAGAGCTCGCCATTAGTTTCAGGGCGTGAAACTCCCTTACTCACGGGCCAAACCACGAGAAGGTTGCGAGTTGGACTTTGATGGACCAACATTGAAATCTTTTGAAGAATTGAAAGTTAAAGTTGGGAAAGAATGTGCCTACGCCAATTGCTCGTGATTTATCCAGCAGCAGCAGCATTCCCAGCATTCACCCCATGACCAGCATCTCGACGAGTACTTCACCCAGTCAGGATTGCCGATATCAAGGATCGAACTCGTGCCAGTGACCTCTGGGGTGTAGTGTAACACGTTCTATGCCACTGATATAGTTAGTGTACAATCACGTTATAGATGTAAGTCCCCTATACTGTTAGTTAATGTAATATTGCACTAACTCAACAAATAAACTATTAATAAATCAATCCCCCTAAAGTTGCATGTGGGCATCAACGTTATAACTTTAACCAATAATGATTAAGATTATTTCAAATTTTACTCTCTTATAGTTTGTAAAATGTATTAAAACCGGTATTTTAAATTCAGTTATTATTTTGGTTTCATTTTAGACGATAGTTTAAAAAAACACAGTTCGTTATAATTTTAATTAAAATGTTGCTAAAGTTCACGTAGCACAAAAAGGTTAACATCAAAGTTTTAACGGCCCTGCGGCTGATTATTTATCAAAAGACTTTCACAACTGTCTAGCCATGGTATACGTTGCTCTGGCGATTGAACGCAGCCAAGAGTAATGCCTGGTTCACACGGTCCAACGTCGACGATGTACGTCGATCATTGGCCAATCACAGCTCAGATAGTCGACGTTGGCTTCTGACGGTTTCATTTCCATTTTGCACGTCGACATTGGGCACTCACAGTCAGCTTTTGAGATAGTCCGACTGTCGACGGATGAGACAGAAAGAATGTGAACTCGCTAACTATACTTATACGACCAACGTAAACGACCAACGATTTAAAGTCCCCCACTGAAAATCAGTTATATAACTGAGTGGGTGGACTCTAAATAAAATTTATTTATTATTTATTTATTTTATTTATTTAATAAACCATGGGGACCGGCCAAAAGGAACCAAGAGGTGTGGTTTCGAATCCTGCTTACGACAAACACTGTTATTATTGTCATTCATCAGCACACAGCTAAAAAAATAAAAAATGAGACATTTGTGTAACTAGGACGCATTTAATCCCTTCTGATTTTATTTTCTGTTATACTTATCTTATTCTTGTGGAATAGCCTTAGTGCATTAATAAATGACGTAAAGCAACACAAATCAATCAATCAATATGTAAGTTTATGAATAGAATGTTTTCAAATTGAAATTAATTGATTATTTTTTTATTATTAGAATTGTGTGGCTCGTTGGTCTTGTAGCTAGCGTATCTGCTTCCAAAGCAAAAGGTCCAGGGTTCGATTCCCGCTAAAGTCAGAAGTTTTTTAACTTCTGATTTGGACTTAAGTCCACCAGTTCTTGTCTTAGGAGTTTGTAAACGGTGACTTTGGAGCCGTCCTAGCAACGAAGCACATAATAAATTCAGAGTTGTTCTGAATCGGCCTTGATGATTCTGGCGTTGATCCGCGGGTGTTCGCACTGTCCATACCACTGATTGCTATATTTCCTATTAAAAATATCGGTCTTTGGTTGGTTATCGCTCACTCGTCGATTGCGTCGGGGCCTACAGGGCTGGCTTGGTCGCTTTGATTTACTGCCCCCCACTGACAATCAGTTATATAACTGAGTGGGTAGACTCTAAATACAATTTCTTTATTTCTTTATTTTTAACAAAATAATTTCAGAATTCTGAATTTGATACCTCTACATTTTTATTAAAGAAACTCGCAATAAGGGACCGTTATATTTCATTGAAATATACCATATTTACCTGCGAGCGGTATGAAATAATGCCAAAACAAAACAATTTTAACTTTATCTTGTGTGCGGTCGAGTGTGGTTCACTTTGATTGGGTGGGTCAAAGTGCGAAAACCTATAAATTTGCGAGCAGAACAGTATAAAAGTATTCAAATGTCATATTGAAAATGTAGCACCAAATAATAAAAAGGTTAGGCGAGGTCGAAAGTGTTCGTGACATTGATATTTAACATCTATAGTAGGTAGATCCGCAGTCTCTAATACGTCAGCACAGGCGCGAGCGTAGCAAATTGAAGCGTCAATCTAACCAATTCAAAATGGCGATTTGGCGTTTTGTTTTTTTAATGTAATAAAGTATTTTTTCTGGATTGTTTGATATGGTTTTAGCTTGTGCAGCATGGGAATGCACAAACAGAAACAATAAGAAGTTATTGCATAAGGGAATCTAGTAATCATTGGATGAGCGTAGCGAGCGTAGCGAGCGAAGCGAAGATTCCATTTCACTACACTGGAGAAAAAAATCCGGAATGTTTTTTTTTCTTCTTCTCTTTCTTTCTTTCTGTATTTTTGTGTGTTTGTTAACACGATTCCGGCTAAACCGAAACTCCGATTGCGATGAAATTTTATGGAGACCTTCGAAATCTCTGAACTTAGAACTGCCACGTTTTTGAGCGCAATCGGGAAATTTTTTCACATAAAAAACGCAATTTTACGATTTTTTTCGATTTTTAAAAAATTTCTTCGACTTCTAACACCTACATGCTTTATCCGATTGTAATGATTTTTTCACAGAACCTTAATTTTATGAATTAAGATATTCGTGTGAAATTTGAGCGTAATCGAAAAATTATTTCTCATGAAAATCAAAATTTTACGTTTTTTTTCTTTTTGGATGAGCGTAGCGAGCGTAGCGAGCGAAGCGAAGATTCCATTTCACTACACTGGAGAAAAAAATCCGGAATGTTTTTTTTTTTCTTTCTTTCTTTCTGTATTTTTGTGTGTCTGTTAACACGATTCCGGCTAAACCGATACTCCGATTGCGATGAAATTTCATGGAGGCCTTCGAAATCTCTGAACTTAGAACGGCCACGTTTTTGAGCGCAATCGGGAAATTTTTTCTCATAAAAAACGCAATTTTACGATTTTTTTTCGATTTTTAAAAACTTTCTTCGACTTATAACACCTACATGCTTTAACCGATTGAAATGATTTTTTCACAGAACCTTAATTTCATGAATTAAGATATTCGTGCGAAATTTGAGCGTAATCGAAAAATTATTTCTCATGAAAATCGAAATTTTACGTTTTTTTTCTTTTTTAAAACAATTCTTTGACTTATAACACCTATATGCTTTATCCTATTGTAATAATTTTTTCACAGAACCTTAATTTTATAAATTCATATATTTGTGTAAAATTTGTGCGCAATCGAATAATTATTTCTTATGAAAATTTCAATATTACGATTTTTTCCTTTTTTTAAATTACAATTAATTAAAAAATTTTAAAATTTAAGTTAATTTTTCATTTAATTTAATTTAATTTTTTCTTCAATCTTCAACTTAGTAATGATTTTTTTACAGAACAACAGAAAATCCGCATAACACATGGCAGCTCAATGCACCAATTACGCTCATCCAACAACGCGGCGGGACTTAAGCGTTTTCCTAGTTTAAAACAATTCTTTGACTTATAACACCTACATGCTTTATCCTATTGTAATGATTTTTTCACAGAACCTTCATTTCATAAATTAATATATTATTATTAAATTTAAGCGCAATCGAATAATTATTTCTTATGCAAATTGCAATTTTACGATTTTTTCTTTTTTAAAAATTACTATTAATTAAAAAATTAAGGTAATTTTTTTTTTTTTTAATTAATTATAAAAATTAAGTTAATTTTTTATATAATTTAATTGGATGAGCGTAGCGAGCGTAGCGAGCGAAGCGAAGATTCCATTTTACTACACTGGAGAAAAAAATCCGGAATGTTTTTTTTTTTTTTCTTTTTTTTTTTTGTATTTTTGTCTGTTTGTTAGCACGATTCCGGCTAAACCGATACTCCGATTGCGATGAAATTTTATTGAGACCTTCGAAATCTCTGAACTTAGAACTGCCACGTTTTTAGCACAATCGAAAAAAAAAATTCTATAAAAATCGCAATTTTACGAATTTTTTTCGATTTTTAAAAAATTTCTTCGATTTATAATACCTACACGCTTTGTCCGATTGTAATAATTTTTTCACAGAACCTTTATTTTATGAATTTATATATTCGTGGAAAATTTAAGCGCAATCAAATAATTATTTCTCATAAAAATCGCAATTTTACGGGGTTTTTCTTTTTTAAAACAATTCTTTGACAAATAACACCTACATGCTTTATCCGATTGTCACGATTTTTTCACAGAACCTTAATTTTATGAATTCATATATTCGTGTAAAATTTGAGCACAATCGAATAATTATTTCTTATGGAAATCGTAATTTTACGATTTTTTTCTTTTTTAAAATTACGATTAATTAAAAAAATTAAAAATTAAAGTTTATTTTTTATTTATTTTAAATTATTTAAAAAAAATCATCAACTTAGTAATGATTTTTTCACAGAACAGAAAATTCACATAACACATGGCAGCTCAATGCACCAATTACGCTCATCCAACAACGCGGCGGGACTTAAGCGTTTTCGTTCTGTGAAAAAATCATTACTCAGTCGAAGATTTTTTTTAATTAAATTAAATTATATAAAAAATTAACTTAATTTTTATAATTAAATTAAATAAAATAAAAAAATTACCTTAATTGTTTTAATTAATCGTAATTTTTTAAAAAGAACAAAATCGTAAAATTGCATTTGCATAAGAAATAATTATTCGATTGCGCTCAAATTTAACACGAATATATTAATTCATAAAATTAAGGTTCTGTAAAAAAATCATTACAATAGGATAAAGCATGTAGGTGTTATAAGTCAAAGATTTGTTTTGAAAAATAAAAATAAAACGTAAAATTACGATTTTCATGAGAAATAATTTTGTGATTACGCTCAAATTTCACACGAATATCTTAATTCATAAAATTAAGGTTCTGTGAAAAAAAATAATTAGAATCGAATAAAGCATGTAGGAGATATAAGTCGAAGAAATTTTTTAAAAATCGAAAAAAATCGTAAAATTGCGTTTGTATGTGAGAAAAAAGTTCCCGATTGCGTCTCAAAAACGTGGCAGTTCTAAGTTCAGAAATTTCGAAGGTCTCCATAAAATTTCATCGCAATCGGAGTTTCGGTTTAGCCGGAATCGTGTTAACAAACACACAAAAATACAGAAAGAAAGAAAGAGAAAGAAGAAAAAAAAACATTCCGGATTTTTTTCTCCAGTGTAGTGAAATGGAATCTTCGCTTCGCTCGCTACGCTCGCTACGCTCATCTTATAATATGCTCAGCTGTGAAACTGACGGCAATCTTTAAAAATATTTGAGCAACAAATCGCTTCCCTTTTACTTATGATGCAAACAGTAATTTCAAGATGGCTTCAAATTGTCACGGAAGTGGACCAAGACTGCGGATCTAGCCGACTATAGATGTTTGGATGAGCGGAAGCGAAGATTCCATTTTACTACACTGGAGAAAAAAATCCGGAATGTTTTGATTTTTTTCTTGTTTTATTTTTTTGTATTTTTGTCTGTTTGTTAACACGATTCCGGCTAAACCGATACTCCAATTGCGATGAAATTTTCTGGAGGCCTTCGAAATCTTTGAACTTAGAACTGCCACGTGTTTGAGCGCAATCGAAAAATTATTTCTCATTAAAATCGCAATTTTTCGATTTTTTTCGATTTTTAGAACATTTCTTCGACTTATACACATACATGCTATATCCGAATGTAATGATTTTTTCACAGAACCTTAATTTTATAAATTAATATATTCGTGGAAATTTCAGCGCAATCAAAAAATTATTTCTCATGAAAATCGAAATTTTACGATTTTTTTTCTTTTTTTAATTTCGATTAATAAAAAAAAGATAATTTTTAATTTTATTTTATTTTATTTTATTTAATTTTTAAAAAAATCTTCGACTATGTTATGATTTTTTCACAGAACAACAGAAAATCCGCACAACACATGGCAGCCCAATGCACCAATTACGCTCTTCCAACAACGCGACTGAAAAAGCGTTTGCGAAGCTTCCTAGTTAAAATCAATGGTACGTAAGAAGGATTATTTATTAGTGGGATACACGCTTTGTGTTTATTTATATATATTTCTTAATATATTTATTAAAATGAATCGTAGAAAATATAAAATTAATTTACTTCAATAAAATATAACGCTACCTTGTATTGCGAGCTTGTTGAATATAAATGTTATCGCACATCGCATCACGATTTCTGAAATTGTCAAGTCAATTTATTTCATTTAATTGAAAATATTCGATTTATACTTACATACTTCATTCTAATTCATGCTTTCATATTTTTATACAAGAATACGAAAACAAAGTGTAGCAGAAAATACTAGTATAAAGAATAATTAGTAAATCACTATTCACTACTAATATTATTATGGATAGTTCTTGTTTGGTTCTTAGCCTATCCATTAAAACAATAAGGTTATTCGATCAGGTAAGTGCTGATGAATGACAATTATAGCAAGATTGTAAACCACGCCCCTTTTATCAATATGAAATGAATTGACTTGACAATTTCAGAAATCGTGATGCGATGTGCGATAACATTTTTATTCAACAAGCTCGCAATACAAGGTAGCGTTATATTTTATTGAAGTAAATTAATTTTATATTTTCTACGATTCATTCAAATGAATTATTACTGTTACTTTTATATCATCAATTTATGTTGCCGTGTTGGTTTATTAATTGGTGTTCATGTAATTTATTCCGACATGGCTGTTATTATATCATCAGCTTTGAAACATGTGCAATTTTAATTTGGGGTGATGTTTATATATTTCGGAGGAACAAGCATCAGCTGTAACCGAAACTGTGAAGCTTTTATTTGTTTCGCTAATCAAATATGTATACAAAAAATAGCAGCATTAACCGTGAAAAATGCCTCTAAAAATGTTACATATTGCATTGGAAGCACATAGTCATTTTTAACACAAGCCTCCAGCCACTAAATCATATTTATTATTCAGTTCCTAGGACATTACACATCCACATGAGCTATGGTTTTATTCTGTCCGTTGCGTACACCATATTTACCTGCGAGCTGTATAAAATAGTGCCAAAACAAAACGATTTCAACTTCAGTTTCAATTGTCCCATTTTGCTGCCTATCGAGCATTTGTTACATTAGTTTCGACATAAATGTTGTTGGCGTATTTGTGAAAGAAATTCTCGTTATCTGGCTTCACACAAGGCGTTTGCTACACGGCCACAAATAGGGTTATTACCAAACATCAGCGTATTTTACCGATAATATTTTAGCGTTTGCAAAGAGAAATTTCAAATTGATTGCTGAGCTATATTGGAATATCGATTGGACTTGGTACACGGTTCGCGGTTGAAGCGTTACATGGTATAATTTGCTTTATTGGACTTATTAGGTATTTCTTTAAAGCAGTTATATCTCAACTCTCTCAAACTTAAGGTTGATAAGTTAGACATTCTAGCAGAAAAGTAAACAGAATTATTTACAAGCATCAGCTAAATAATGTTCAAAATTAGCATGGCAGAAAAATACAATTTGTGAACGAAACTGCAAATATGTATAAAGAACATAAATATGTGTCCTACACAAGTAATACCTTGAGATTGGATTACATAACACAGATAAACAAAATTGCGAAGCGCAATTCACGCTGATGCCTCACAGAATTCCAGGCATCTCATTGGCTGAAACAACACCGCACACTTCTTCGCGAGCTGCACTGTGAGATATGAAATAGAAAAATAGGAAGGGAGAATGTTACTTTTGCTAAGTGGATCGAAATCTCAAGGAAGGTGGTACACCTGGGTTTAACTTACAGGTCGCCATACGGTATTGGCATTCTACGTAAAACTATCACGTTTAATATATGAGCAATTTTGTACAATATCTTAGTTTAATCAGAAAAATAATTCCTTGAATTATATTATAACAGATACCGTGTAAAAACAAATGCAAATATTTTAGAAAATGTGCAGGCAGTACTTGATAAACTGCCACTTATCAGTAAAAGAGCGAGATTATTGATAAAAAGTGTCCACTCGGCCTACTTAGCATAAATACGTGGTTCGTGATTTAAAAATACCTTGTGAAGAAACCGATATTCATATCTTCATTTACAACGATTTACTCATTCTTACCATATTAAAGTTATAATTTTTTCGATATTGAAACCAATATAGTTAGAAGATAAGCGTAGACTGTATCCTTGTATACAAGAGTGAAGGAGGGTATACCTTTTTTCAACAATGGGAATTTAGTTTTATCTCATTGGTCTGTTCGGCCATGCTAGGTCAAATTTGTCTTTGATGCCATTTCAGGTTGTTAAATTTCTGCGAGCATTTCTTGATAACGTCCCAAGAAACTCGATCATAAGACAACAGAACCCTGGAGGCGGACTTTCATATAAGTTTTGTGTATTATTGAGTTTGAAAACTGTTTTCTTCTAGGCCACAACTTCAGGGAGAGGGTAATGAAATAATCTCTAGAAGTAATGGGGCTGCTTTAAACTCGGAGAACGGTCACTTAAAGAATATAGGAACCAAGTTACTTTTCGTTATGTAATATGAGCGAAACTCTCTGAGGTACCCGAGCAGCAAACTTCAGCAAACTTCGTTTTCATATCACACTCTTTTGTTTGGATGAGCGTAGCGAGCGAAGCGAAGATTCCATTTTACTACACTGGAGAAAAAAATCCGAAATGTTTTTCTTTTTTTTCTGCTTGTATTATTGTGTGTTTGTTAACACGATTTCGCCTAAACCGATACTCCAATTGCAATGAAATTTTATGGAGGCCTTCGAAATCTCTAAACTTAGAACTGCCACGTTTTTAAACGCAATCGCAATCGAAAAATTATTTCTTATGAAAATCGAAATTTTACGATTTTTTTCGATTTTTTTTATTCTTCGACTTATAACACCTACATGCTTTATCCGATTGTAATGATTTTTTCACAGAACCTTAATTTTATGAATTTATATATTCGTGTGAAATTTAAGCGTAATCGAAAAAAAATATTTCTCATAAAAATCGCAATTTTACGCTTTTTTCGTTTAAAAAAATTTACGCTCATCCAACAACACGCCTGAAAAAGCGTTTTCGAAGCTTCCTATTACTGTCACACACTATGGCTACATACAGACTATAACACGGTATTCGAAAATAACTCTTTAACTATCTATATAGGGTTTAACTCTTTAAGACAATCTTTATAAATTCCTCGATTTTGTAACTGTATAAGTATTAAAAAAGAAGCCATATAACAAACAGACTCGCCAGCAAGTAAACTTCAACTAAAGCTCTATTACGGTTCAAAAGATACGTCAATGAGTTCGATTCCCGCTATAGTGGGTTACCCAAATGTATGATTTAGGGTTCCCGCTCGATTTTCGTGATGGAGCAACGCCGCATATTCCAAATAGTAAAATACAATTTTAGATTGATAATTTTTTTAGGTGTCACTTTTCTACCCCTTGCAGAGGGTGAGGGTGGAGGGGGTTGTGACTACTTTAATTAAAATTTGATTTTTTCTTGGAAATGATTGAAACTTTATTATTTTACTAAAAACACATTGCCGAGTTTGAAAAAAAAATACAAAAAGTAAAATTTGTGCCGCCATCTTGGAAAAATAATCACTTTTTTGACATGTTATCAAATAGTGAGAAATTCATAATGCTGATGAAAATATTTAATCAAATAACATGAAATGGTAAGTTTCCTTAAAGTAAAACATAAAAAAATTTACAAATCGGTTGATAAATGCTCGTTCCACAGACATTTTATTGAAGGCACCTGTTGCTTAGCCAATTAGGTTATTGTTAAAAGTCACCTGCCACATACCGATTTCGGATTGGAGAGTTTGCAAATTAATTCCTTTAGACCAAACATTTGTTTATATACTAAAATAAGCCTGCAGTATTATCCAAACTGTATTTTTTTACAAGTAAAACTAAGTTTTCTAGTTTTACCGGAATTCTGTTTTTTCAAAATTTGGTGTTTTCTAAAAAAAAAAATCAAAAGCTATGTAGGTAGCATTTTTTAAATAAAACTTTGAACTGCATTTTTAATGTAGGGTTTTCTACCGCGTTTTTAGTTGCGTTGACGGATGAGCCAATTTCGTTTATTAGTTGATCCATGTTCAAGACTGTTGGATGCACTCGAGCAAACAAGACTTTGACGCAGAATGCAGAGGTTTAGACAGGATCACTTGCATTGAAGCTCTATCGTTTGTCCTATCGGGTTGTGGTTTGCATTTAAATGTTAAGTAAGAATGTGTGTATGGAGCGATCGGAGCACATTGCTTACTTTTTTTTAGTAACTAACCGTAATTATCTCACTAAATAGGTAATTTGTAGTTATGTCCCAAGCTTGCAAAGGGATTTTTTTAATGTTGAAATGTGCTCTGATCGCGCCATGCGATCATCCTTTATAAAACAACATCCCAAAAATTCAAATTGATTGCGTGAAAAATGGAGGTCGTAAAGTGATCCAGATGTAAAATTAGCTGAATTTGCCGATCAAGCGAATTTCTAAATATACATTTAATGTAGAATGTTAAAAATTGTATAATACTAGTTAATTTTCAAGATGGTCCTTTTTCATACTCAAACAGTGCCAACAGTATGTCTATGCTAACTATAACTAAGAAGTAATTTCTAGTAGTGTCCTAGATTGTAAGGTCTAAAATAGAAGATTGCAATTTGAAATGCTAACGGCAAATCACTATTTTGACTTGTTTTTCGTATATCATAGATTTAATTGTTAAAGTAATTAATTGGCAAGCTATATCGTGCTACTATAAACATAGTGTGTATCTCTAACATTTGCATTAAAATGAACAATATGAACAATAATCTTAGATATTATAGTGCTACTGTATTAGTATGCTTTATATTCTTCTATATTTAGAAATGGACCAATCGTACTTATTATGATGCATTGTATTAGTATTTATATTATATTCATACAATTTAATGTTTAGTTAGTTTGTCGTATTAAGTTGTTCTTACAAAATCTAAACTTATTTTTTTATTCTTATGTTAATGTAAGACTTAGTGGTTAGGTGGAAGAGCGAACAGTGTTCGAACCTCGCCGTTTTGTAATTGATACTCTTTTACAAATAAAGTTCTATTCTATTCTTCTTCTATTCATATAAGTAATCCGTCTGGGCCCGGGGTAGAATTGGCCTAGAGAAGAAAAAGTAGTAGCTAGTAAGAGCGGAGTATATTACTCTCCGAAACTAGAGGCGAGCTCTGGCAATCGTCGTCGGGGACACCTGCCCTTTCCCTTGACGACCTCCCTGACGACGATGACAATACTCAAAGAAACGATGACGATGACAAAGACGACGACCGCGACGTGAGAACCCCCTTTCCTACCCGTACCCGTGGCTGATTCTGACCAGCATTTGTGCCTCTCCTCCCCATATCCCCTAGGCTAGAGTGGTGCATTATGATCTTACGGTTGGCGCCCCTTACCCAAATAAACCATTAATACTCTTATAGATCATTATTAGATACATATATGAAAACGGTTCAATGGCAATTGCACACGCACATTTTACTAGTCAATCACCCCTTCAAGTGCCCGTAGAAGATTTGTTACTAGTAATTACTTTCTAATTTCCAACAGCAATATTCATGGCGAGGGGGGGGGAATTCCTGGTTGTATTTGTCGCTATCGCTAGCCCATACGCTGCACTGAAGTTGTAAAAATAAAAAGGGTACAATGCAGCTCTTGTTGGTGATAATTTTTCTGTGTGACACCCTTGCCATTAAACATACACCATCGAATGACATTACCGGTTGCACTTTTGAGTGACTGGTAAAAAGCTCGACAAACAAAGTTTTATAATATCTTTACAGCCCCAGATGTGTTTATATAATTATTGCAGAAATGAAATTAGTAGGAGGAGTATAGAGGTGTTGTTAGGCTTGACAAAATCAGGAGCAAAGAAATTAGGAAGAGAGTTGGAGTTGACAAGTTTTTGTTCAAAATAGGAAGAGAAAGATTGAGATGGTATGGACGTATGAGAGAATTGGACAAAAAGAGAATACCGTGAGCAGAATTTGAAAGTGGATATATGAACATAAGAAGACCGGTACACCAAGAAAGAAGTGGAAGGACCAAATAATAAATAATGTTGAAGAGAAAGGTGAGTGTTGGGAAGAAATAGCAGCAGAACGCCTGTTGAAGGACAGAAGGAAAAGGCGTGAGATGGTGGTAAGAAGCAAGAAAGAAGAGGACGATATTGAAGGAGAAGAGAACATGACAGGCCTGGCAAGCCGGTGATAATAAACCCTTTGTGCCCTGGAAAATCTGGTGGTTAGCCATCCCCTGACCCGGCTTATGTTGGAAGCAGGTGTAAGAAATATATATATATATATATATTTACTATTGCAATATTACTATTCGAGACGTGGATGGTGATATGGGGGTGAACAATTTTACAAATATAAAAACCAATGCCTTCTGCGGGATTCAAACCCACGTTCTTCAAGTGATATACGCTGTGGGCCAGCGCCCCAATCGTATTATAGTTACCGCAGGCGGCTTCAAGCCATTGATTCACTGTTGTATTACATACATTATATTTATTGATATTTTCCCGCGTATTTAATAAAAAGCGCGTAAAGGTAGCCTATTGTTACTTACTTCCAATTGGAAGCAATACTTAACTAGGAAAACGCTTAAGTCCCGCCGCGTTGATGGATGAGCTTTTTGTAAGTTTTTAGTTTGCGTAGGACCACTTTTCCTTGCAAGTGCTTTGTGAAAGCATTATAGGTGATTGTTGTCAAGTTTCTATTGTTACTTGATAATTGTTATAATAAACCAAAAAAAAACTCATATTAAAACCTTTATTCTACGGATTCTGGCTAACTTTTTCAACTTTTTCTTTAAAAGGTACTACATCATCAAACCTTAATGTCCATGTATAATATGAACGTTGTAGTCCCACCCGTTTGGTCAGAATTGGCCCAAAGTGCACGAAAATATCGCACAAAAAATCGAAAAAAATCGTTTAAAAGTACAATATTCATGAGAAATATTTCTTCTATTGTACCCAAAAACAATACAGTTCTAAGTTCAGAGATTTCGAAGGTCCCCTCTAATTTTCATCAAGATCGGATATGCCGTTGTACGGAAGAGAGCGAAAAAATCAGACAAAAAAAACAAACAAAAAAAACACACGAGACAAATATTTTGGGGGTCAGTGAAATTAAAGTCTTCGCTTCGCTCATCCAATTAATATGGATATGGATTTTTTTTATATACAACGTCAATCCTATTAATAACTAATTTACAATGTAGGACAAAACGGCGCTCGTGTTCGTTTCAGCATGTGATTACTATATAAAAAATCCATGGGGGTTTGACTATGGTTTAACCATGATTTTAAATATGGTTTGATGCCAAGAAAACCACTGCCTTCTACACATGAATGTTTCAGTATTTCCCAGTGAATAGTTGTGTAAATTATGCCACTACCATCTGAAAATATTCATTCGTGATTTTATAAGTGAAAATACTCAAAACAGGGATGTCATAATAACATGTAAATATCAACATAAAAAGTGTAAATATCAACCGATTTTTAAAATTTCAATTTTTTTTATTTAAACAAACATTTAAGAACGTGATTAAATTTATTTTAAAATTTTAAAATTTTACTGCAGTTTACACTGGTAAATAATGTCGAAAATGTGAGATTTTTTCCAAGATGGCGTCTTTTTCGAACTTCTAGTATTTTTTTTAAAACTCAGCATTGTGTGTTAGTAAATCACGAAATTTTTAAAGAAATCATGGTTAAGTTTTGTGTCTATGGTAATAATCACAAAACCCTCCACCCCCACCCCCTGCAGGGGGTGGGGGGATGACACCTAAAATTTTTATCAATCTAAATGTATAATTAACAATTTGGTAAAAGTGTTGTTGCTCATCACAAAAATCGAGGGGAAACGTTTGGGTTACCTACTATACCGGCCTTACTGATTCAGGTACGTTTCTAATGATGCCAGAAATTTCGTGAAAAGTTGTAACATTATTTTTACTTCTGTAATTTATTAATTAAAACAATACACTGCAATCTAATAATATTTTTGTTGTATTGAAGACTAAGCATAATATGTTTAAACAAAGGTAAAGTTTCAAGCTACTATAATATTTCTTGTTGATAACAATTTATTATAGGGATTCCGAATTAAATCCTTTTATTGGTACCATACTGCAGATGTGCAACAGGCATGATAAAACATGAATATTATTTTGAAGTCGAATTGTAATTACTTCAAATTGCTGTTAAAGGGGTAAAGACCAACACACTTGATAATATCACACCAATCCAAAATTACCCTCATAGTGTTATAGTTTGTTGAGTGCACCAACGAGTTTATTTACCCTTATAATATGAAACGAGAGGGGAGAACGCTTCTACGCATTTAATGGCAGAATTTGAAGTGGGGGAGGGGAGCTTTGGGCTTAGCTTGTCATTCAGCTGTTTCATTGAAGATGAAATTCCGCACCATGGAGAAAAACAGGCTGAGCATTTGTAAAAGACAGGTCCGGGTATCCACGTGTGTCGATAACATGAGAATATCCCATCATGTCTTGATGATAATCTGCGTATAAAGATCGTCATTATCGATATGTTATTTTTTATGGAAGATTTTTGTCGGTGTTCATATACTAGAGGCCTACTATACCTTTTGACTGAGAAATACCCTTTAAAAACCTTTAGTCACCTGGTTTCAAACCAAGTTAGAGTCTAGAGTATCACGAGTGAGCAACAACCATTGGTATTTACTCCAAAAGCTAGTTGTTTATTTAAAACGATTTCAGCAAAGCGTACAAAATTGTACACACTTTTCAATCTATCATTGAATGTACATGTACGCTTTCTCGCTGAAAGAAAAATCCCAGTACTGGCATTCACCAACACTCCATCATCAGTATTAAGCAGTGCACATTACGTAATAGGACATCCGCATGATAGCATCCAATTACAATGGGGCATTTTGTCCCGGTCGGGAGGTGTAAGCCTATCCCATGCTCCAGGCTGTGCTCCTTCTTGCGTGTTTTTCACCTATTACCTCGCCGTAATTAACTAGCTCGTTACTCAGAAACTAATACCCCACCATGAAAACATGTTCCGTCGTCAAACGATGAAAAGAGGGCAGGCCGAGTTACATTCTGTCGAGTCTGAGCACCAAAGAGGGTTTGCTAAGCTTTATATTCGTACCTTCAGTGACGATTCAATCGCTCGTTAGTGAGGTCTCGGCCACAAGCAAGAAGTACGGTCTCTCTCGGTGAATCTAGACCCGAGTCACTTCGTCAAACTGTGCACGGAGACGAGTTCATTTCGAGCAGAGAAATGAGATCTGAGTTTTATTTAAGGAATATCTCTCTCGCTCTTTCTCGCTTCGCTGTACTAATTAGTGTGATTAAAAAATGTAATATTAATTCTACCCAGCATAGCACTAAATCAAAAAAGGAATACGATAATAATATGATGGTTTTCATGTAGAAAGTAACCAGTAACATGAACGAGACAAGATTAAATAATACGAAGAAAAATAATGCCAAAGCTACTTTCATATCTCGAATGTCATTTACAAGTAATGAAAGGAATTCTTACCAGGAAGTATTCGCGTCTACTTGTTAATATATTATGAAAATTTTACGTCAGAGATACAAGTAACTTATGTCGAGACCCGGCACCTCCACCAAATACGTCAGTTTGCGCGCAGCCAAAGATGGATTTATATAATATATGGTCTAGATGACGCATGAGCGCTGCTGTACCTTATTGCTAATTATTCGGCGCCCGGCGTCAATTTTGTGAAAATCAAAGTCAAATCCGGTCAAATCTAATGACACGCCAATCAAGGATAAGTTGTCTTCATGGTTGCATCATGTTTCGTATATAATACGTAACTTATAACACTTATAACTTGTAACAAGCTTTATAATACAAAACACTAGGCCTTCATATTATTGAGATATGATAATTACATGTATTGTGAAAATAACAGAATAGTTTTTTAAACAGGAATTCCTGAAACAAAAGAACGGAAAGAGAAGATGTTCGTAACTTCCAACTTGAGTAATAGGGTTAACACACATGATGTTCTAGATTAAGACAGTTGATTTGGGGGGGGGGGGGAATTAAAAAAAGACGTGCATCCTGCACCTCTGTGTACTAGGTTAACCGACAGCTGACTGTTCCCACACAATGGCCGCCGTTCCCGTGTTCAATTAGCAATAAGTTTCCGTGGACCGCCGCTGTGGAGTGATGGCCTTGACCGCAGCAGATCTTCGGAGGTCTTTGAACTCCGACAACGATCTTATTGTTGGTATTGTTGTGCCGACAACCCGGTTGTAATCTTCGATATTAATAAATATATTGACTTTAAATATATTGACCCGCTCAAACGGCCACCATGACAGTAGAATAACAAATGTGTCCCTCAAGATTTTACCTTCTTTAGCCTCAACTATAGATGTAAACAGGACCTAAAGTAGTGCAAGACTAAGCCATTTATCCAATGCCATGGCATAATTTAAATATATTTCGAGTCTAATACCAAGCTACTTTCCTTCGAATAATTAAACAAAAATATTAAGACTTTAAGAAGAACTTATCGAACACTATTACACAAACGTGGTTCTCCGAATCAAAACTCACAATATTATGTTTTATGTGGACGTATTATAATGCCTCGTCGATTGTTGTGTCCTCGTTGTAAGGGAAGATTGATAAAATTAGTCTATTGCCAAAGACGTTTATAGATACTAATATAACCCTTATCGTGCGACGCTCAAGAAGACTCTGACCCGGCACCTCCACCAAAGACCTTAAAACAAATTGAAGTCATTGACCTCAAAACGACATGTATAACACAACCACAATTAAGTAATTATTTGGAGTAGAACATTCATAGTTGAACAATATGTAACAGATATTTTTGTGAACGAGGATCAATGTTATAGGCTTTTTATAAATATTTTATTGAAGGTAATACATGCATTCATCAATTTGCTTCAGCAACACTACAGGTAAGACCAAGCTGCACAATATCAATACTTCTTACAAGTACGTATAATTTCATCTGTTGCAAAATAAGTATAAAATATTAATACATTGGTCAAAACAAACATGAAATAAACATCCAAATAAAAAAGGCCTACAATAACAGTATCAAACCATGCAATGAAAGTGTATAAGTAAACTGTATCATAAAATTGCAGCAAAAAACTACAAAAACCAAAGTTCATACAGAAAAATTACCTTAAAATAACAATATGTACTTCTAAAAAGTAAAAAGTATTGCAACCATACCCAAGTTTAATGGCTTCACTTTAAAGCGAGTGAAATAAAGTCAAGTTAATAATGCATTGCTTGTAGTGTTTGTAATCAAAATATCACATGTGTTTCTATTCTAATTTATCGTTGTAGAGATCATGGATGACTTTGTTCAATTATGATGATTTGATATATAAAATTCATGTTTTACATAACAGTAGAATTATTACCTATTACTTTTAACATTACTTTTATGACAACATAAAATGCGCCTATTTCCGTCTACATTCCAAGTATTAAACCATTGTAAATAATGTGATAGTACGTATAAAATGTATTGTAATTTTCTTATATTATATTGCATTCATCATGACCATTAGGCTTATGTATACATATTATGTATTTGAAAATATTTTTACCATATTATTTGGTAAGCATTGATCTACTAAAATAATATATTCAAACACGCTAACAATATAATTTGATATAAAAATTTGTCCGGCACACGACAGTAGTGATCAACAATTTGTTTAATACATTAAAAATAAAAATAAGATGTTACATCTACTCTACCTACACCAATTTGCCAAACATGTTGAAACATTTGGATAATTAATATATTTAGTGATGTAGGATTTTATTAAAACTATATTTTTCTTCAGTCACCATTCCATTTCCAGTCTTAACCTATTTAGTACTATGAAGAGAATAGCATTTTTAAAAGCAGCAAATTTTAAATTATTTTCAATTATACAATTTTCTCTTTTCACATTGTCTTGATTAAAATATTTACTATTTGTAACAATACTTACTATCCTCTTCTACACACCCCAAAAAAATTTTTGCTAAAAGATGTGAAAACATTTTTTTCCATTGAAAGGGGAATTTGATTCATTAGTTTAAATGAACATTGGATGATGTAAAAAAAAAAACTTTAAAGGGTTTTGGTAAACATATACAAAAACTGGTACACTTTTTGGAAAAAAGCCCTTACTAGCGTACAAATTCCCCAAACAACAAAAATATTGTTTTGCCTATCGTTATCGGAAAATTTTTTTTCCTTGGTTTTTTAAATAAATAAAACAGAAATTTTTTCCATGGCCAAAAAAAGGGCAAGAATGTTCTTATTTTGAAAAATTAAATCGAGAAAACGTCAAACCTGGAATTTGGGGAGCAACCGTGTTCAATCCCCACATTTGGGGAATCGATTGAGGGGGATGGCGGCAGCCCCCCCCAACACGGAAAGAAGTCTCCCTGTGCGCGACCCCTTTGGGGAGGATTCGACGCCCATCGCCGGTGGGGGTTTCCTGACGGTGTTCTCGACCCGGGAAAGTGAACAAGTCCTTGAGTGTGTGGGATGCAAGCATCTCCATCTGAAATCTTCCCCTGTCTCGTTCGTCGGGCATCGTCACACTACCCAGGGGTATGTGCTCCTGGAACGCAGGCAGAGTGTCCGCGCACAGCACGTCGTCGGAGAAACCCTGTTGGGACAGTTCATTCTTATTTTTTATTTTTTTTAAAAATATTTTTCATTCATTTTTTCGTATTAACAAATTAAATATGCCATTATTTTATTATAGCACGAAAAATATATGAATGCAAGAGAAACAGAAAGAGCATCTGCCTCGTAGTACTTTCGTACTTATTACTCTTGTTAATTGTTACACAATATCCCCACATAAAAATAAACACACTGTGGTAAGTCCAGAAAGTATACTATGCACCAGGAGAGGACCGATTACAAAACCCTGGGGCACACCGGGAAATTTAATGTTAATTTGGAGACTTATCAAATGTGGACTACATCGTGGTGGGACGTGCAATATTATATGTATTTATTTTATTTATTTAACATCTAGACCTATGCTATCTAGTAATAAGCACCAATTCAGAAATATTAAACATTATCCACGAGGACTTGAGTTATTTGTTAAACTAATCTTATCGTTGTAGTCGCAAAAGTTCGATAAGATAGTGGTATAGATGGAATAGATAAAAGGTGATTATATCCAAAACCAACACATGTGCCGATTTCTACAACTCTATGTTCAAGGCACATTTATATGATTGCGTATTTAAAATAAACACTATAATCTACAAAACAAATTAGATGATTAGGATATTATTAATCACTCTCTTTATTCTAGAGGCTCGTCCCAATTCAAACTTAGCGTTTAGTAGCCAAGAATAATGTTTGGCTATAAGTATAACTTTACAATAGTCTGTAATGTGTAGATGAACCAAAACCACAGAGAATAAACACAAGTCTGCTTTGTTGTTCGTCTAGCTTGAGTTTAGGCCACTGAAAGCAACCTCATTATGAAACCACATCTTCCTGCCCAGGCGTGTGGTTATTTGACACAATATTAAAGTTATAATTTCTAAAGACCTTCTTCGGCAATGTCACATAGCAGAATAAATCTCCACTACCACAGCAGCATTTAAATTTCATAACTAAAACGTCTATCCTATTTAGTTATATAAAAACTTTTTTAGGAGGACAATAAATAAAACGAGGCCTAAGTACATAAATACACACAAAATAATAAAATAGATGTTAGCAAAATTCAAAATAATAAAATTACAACAATGCACAGTAAAACGAAATTTTCATACTTATAAGCAAGGCCACTACAAACATAAAAACAAATTTTCGGGTGAAAGGTTTCCCTCACCCATCATTAGGTTGATGCCGACTGGTTCCAACCTAATGATGGGTGAGGAACGTTCACCCGAAAATTCGTTCTTAAGTAAGTAGTGCCCTTGGTTTTTAATTTACGATTTAATATTGTTCCGGGCCAATAAGCTCTTTTTTATAGAGTAATCTTACAGTAACTAAAGGATAACACGTGACAAAAAACAAGGTTAAACAGGGTTTGACAGTTAGCGATATTAAAATTAAGGATAAATTTCATTATATACAATAATACAAAGTAAGCAATTCATACCCGACGGATCCTCGCTAGTTCCGCCTGCAGAATGGGGTAGTCAAACCCCCTACCGTTGTGAGCGACAAGGCAAACTGGCCCGGGCACTCTCTCGATGAAGTGGTTTATTATTGAGAATAGTCCGACATCGAACGTCTTCTCGTCAGCGAGTAGCTCGTTAGTCAGGGCTGAAAATATCAAGAGTATGGGTATTAAAATTACACGCTATTTATATCAGCAAGTATAACTGACTCGGTTTCCTTCTCAAACTTAACTCGAAACGAGGCCATTTCGTTCCTGCTCAAGGGCAGAAATGATAAGTAATCGAGTCGGAGACTTTCTCAAGTCGGTAATTACAATCACGTTTTGTGTGACAACCTCGTTTTCGCTGATTTGTTCGAGTGAACAATGGGAGAAACCGTAATGAGCCGTGTAATTCTAAACACAAATAATAAATTGACACAGAAAGTTTCGTGAAATTGAACAAAGTTATTCGTCAGTAGTAACTCGAGATATCGCAGAAGTTTTTCAACCAGGAATTAAATTAGTAGAAGGTTCACTCACACCTTGAACGATTGAATTGGTAACTACGAGTTGTATTAGTTAAAGACTTCCAGGCTCAGTGGCGGAACTTATAAAAGTTTCGGAGGGTTCCTGGAGTGTGAAGAGGTCGGGGTTTGGGGCAAAGCCCCAGCCGACGGACGCTTATCTCCGAACGCGAATTTTTGTCAATATACTACAGTTAGATCCTCTAGTTTTGAATCAAAAAACAGTAACTCAAAGGGCACAAAGTGTTTTTGAAGGGGAAACGTAGTCGATTTGGGGGGTAAAATTATTTGATTTGCAATGGGCCCAGCGTTTTTGAAAAAGCTTCAATGAAAAATTCAAGAAAAAAAAAAAAGGCATTTTGTTTTAAAACCAATCTTACTTTTACTTTGTTGGGCTTTAAAAAAAAAAACAACCCGGGTTAGTTTAGGGGGGGGGGGGTTTAACCCCCTAACTCACCCCCTTTCTTCTGGCGTTACGCCATGCCCAGCCTTATTCAGATCTACGGTCGATGTTCGTAGTTTTAATAACGTAGCTATTTCCGTCCAACCTTGGATATGTACAGCTTTGCATCTTAACTTTTTAAAGGTAGCTCATTTATATTTAAGTATAAAAAGTAAAAACAAATTCCTGTATTAAAGTGAAATTCATCTCAAATAATGACGTGGCTTTAAGCCCAAGGTAACGAACGAAACTTCTCAGACCTAAAGTAATCCCAAGTCGACTTCACATTCTTCGGTAAAATTAAATATTCAAAGAATAAATTATTACATAATGCCTCTTTCAAAGGGTTATAAAATGCAATACTTTCCAACCATTTACTTCCACCTCCGGTAAACATGCGAAGGAAGTTATCTCTTTCTGGCCCTCGCGGTTCTCATCCTGTTGATTCTAGGGGTGGCTGAGAACATCGCTGAATGCCACCAGCTGCGTGCAGATATGCTGCCATGAAGACCTCCGATAACACGTCGTCAATCAGATCTCGACAGACTAAACTGATTCTGCATGAGTGATAGACGGGGGGTGGGGTGGGGGTGGGAGGGTAACCTGATATGAATATCACGTGATTTAACATGAGGAGATCCATTATACCCAGCGGAACATGTAATAGACTACACACTCATTTACTCCACTAATTTTGCTAGTTTAGTGCGGGCATGGAAACCGCTGTGCACAAATTACAAAGTAGGTACAATGTTCTTTCTTCATCTAGGACACGTTGGAGTTTTTATATATTACACTTGTTTCAAAGCATTAAGACTCGTTTACATGTAGACGAGCGAAAAGAGCGGCGCGAGCGACTGCATATTAAAATTATCTTATCTTTGTTCGCGCCGTTCGCTGGTCGCGTGAATCCAGCACTGTGATTGGTCTAGAACATTGACGCTTACCAGGATAAAAACGAGACTTTACTCATTGTTACCCTCCCGCACTCAAGAGCTTCACTCAACGGGAGCGGAAAGAATTTTCGAGTCGGCTGTGACTATGACTTTTAATAGCTCTCTTCCTGTGAATTGTTTCCAAATTGTACATGGCTGAGTTGGAAAATGTATTAAAGCACAATTTGTTTCTAAAACTTCCTTCAGACGACTCGATTAAACCATGTTTTAAAACCCCCTTCAAACAAGATAGTACTTTTCTAGTGCAAAAAAAAAATACATATAGGCCTAGGGAATGAAAAGAAACAAAACCAAAAAAATTTAAAATATTGAATTTTTAGCAAAACTTGAGAAGGAATTTGCAAAAAAATTACAAATAAAAAATAATATGATATGATATTTTCTGATTTTTTTTTTCTTTTCGGAAAATTTCATTTGTTAATTTTTCCGGAAAATTTTTAATTGTTTCTTCTTATGAATAAATTAACTTAAAAAATCAAAAATAAAAAGAGTGTTGTTATGTCTAAAACTAACACACTTGGAAATGGGTGTCCCCAGGGCTTGTGCGAGGTCTCAATCCCGAAGTTTGCATTATAACCGAGAGAAACTTGTTTTAAAATAAAAAGTATTTTTAAAACAGAAAGGGCTTAGGGAGAGTACCCTGCTTAATTTACTTGAACAACACGCACGAAATACAAATAAAAAGTAAATTTATGTCAAACATCCCCTTTCATTAAAAACCCTAGTAAGGTAAAAACGCGGCGGGCAAACCTTTTTTTTTTTTATTCGGCGCGGGCCGCGAAAATCCCAAATGTTTTATATCCCTTGCGTTGTATTTTAAAGATAAATCGTCAGTTTGCACAAGAACCACAACTGTACAGAAATAAACATAAGACTGAAGAGTGAACGAGAAGTATCGTAGGCCAATGCAGGATTAGGTCTGGTTAGGGCATATTAAAGTTGACCCGGAAATAGCGCCGAGGAGACATAAACATGGGACGTGAAGGTCGAATATTACCAAAACAATGTTCTAGATAGAAGAAGAAATCAGTTACATCTTACACATAAGATCAAGAGTCGTACTGGGGACGAAGGTAAAACAAGGAAGCTACTAACAAATTGGAGGAACACGACTACTCAATAAATCTCAATTGACGGTAGAATGGGAACTGCAAAACAGATTCGAGAACGAAGATGTGATTGGGTCAGGCCGCTGTAGTCGTCAACGTTGCCGAAGCCTAATCAATCGAAGTAGGACTAATGCGCCCCCCGACCCCAATACGAGAATTTACCTTGGGCGTGGGCGAGGACTGAAGAAATGCTGGTCATGACCCTGTAAGAGTTGGATTGAGAATTAAGTTAAACGACACAAACACAAGCACACGGACACTCCGTCAAATGTGTACCTAGTAACGACACAAGTATATAAGCATTGTCAATAAACCACTCCCATGTATATATCTAGGACGACTCAGTGTTCTGAGTCTAAAGGTTTCGAGTTCGATTCTTACTACCAGGAATTTTCCTGCGTTCATATTTTCTATGATAGTAGGCCTATACCAAACTTGAGTTATTAAAACAATACCTGTACATGTACCTACCGGTAATTACAATAAGAACATTTATACAGAGAGTAGCAAAAACTTATTAGCAGACGTATCAGGGCTCAAGTGTGTGATTTTATAATAAGCACTTTTGATATATATCGTGTACACAAGCAAGGGTACGGGAATCCCCACAAGAGGGAGCGTAGCTACTTCTTTCCCAGATTGACGAAGGAGAACACCGAAATAAAATAAGTCACCATGCTTTCATCATTTTTGGTGGCGGTGCCGGGTTAACTTACAATTAAAAAGTGTTCTTTGACTGTTCTCGCATTCAAAGCAGTGGAGGTAGTATAGAGGGTCCGGGTCATCAAACCTTCCGGACGGAATGAACAAAGAAATAAAAAATAAAATGTAACAAGATAATTATCTGTTTACCTGTAATCGCAGCAGCCTGTTTTGCTATCGTCTTCTCCGGGTTAACACAGAAATTAAAATTATGGAACACCCTCGGGAAAAGGTCTCTGGTTTTGGAAGCTGCAATGAGTTGTTCCCTACTGACGGCCATCATTGCGATCTCTGTTATTCTCGGCATTTCGTGTCTGAGTCCTGTCGTCTCCAGGTCGAAGATGATGAAGCTCCTGATGGTGCGCATCGTCGGGTTCTGGGGGACAAAACAGGGCGCATTAGCTGATGCCAGGGGAATACTCATTACGTGCACAGGGTAAAGTTGTTAGGACTAATACCTCACGTCTTCGTGCGGTTCAAAACCATGGAAACGGAAACAAGAGAAATGAAGACGATTATTACTTTGTCAACGATCAATCCAACAAACAGTTTATATTACACAAACAATTTTTTAGACGCATTATAAGAGTGATTGAAAGCAAAAAAATTATAAGTTCCCGGTAGATGTCAAACTTCGTGTTGAATAAAACATAATCCTTAACTTTTAAGAAAACCTTAAAAACGTGTAATTCGCATACAATACTTATTTGAAAACAATAAAAAAAATGGTACATTAAACCATTTTGTAGGTCTATACACTAGAACAATTTTTGAGACGGCAGTCCGAACTGAACAGCGGGTTTGAGCTAGTCCTGTTGGGGTTAGCTTTGTTTAAAACTGGGAAAAGCAGAAGGGAAAATAATACGTGCCATAAAAACGTAAGGTACCGGTAAGTCTAAATAATGCTGAATTAGGTTGGGTGGTACCTTACCCCACCCACTGCACAGACACGCTTTATCCCCCAACCAACGACTGCGATTAAACTGAACTTAGCGACGAGAGAGGCTATAAAATCCAGATAAAATGTAATCTATTTGTTCGCGGGACACTTTAAGCGGAATTAAAAGTGTAATCCTGAAACTATGCATAATCCTGAGATTAGCACTCCTAAATAATAAATTGAAAGCGTATAATAAATCTATAGTCGTAAATGTATTGTGATCAATGCATTCAATAAATTTTACAAGAAGTCGACCTCCAATACGGATTTTAATGTTTATGGCTTGTGCAGCATGGTGTACTACTCGACGAAGTTCGATATCACAATCAAATTAGCAGGAGAATGTCACAAATCTAGTCGAAGATGAGCGTTCGTTCTTGTCGAGGTACGTCTAGTCTACTTTTTTAATCGATAATGATGAATTATTTGGGGCATATTACTCAGAAAGGTGATGCCTATGATGATGCGACAGCCTACATGATTTCGTACCGTTTAGTCGTACGAAATATATATAAACATTTGACAAAAATATGAAGAAAAAAATCTGTGACTTAGATGGGTAAAAAACGGGACAAAAATATGTTAATTTTGTTTCATGTGAATGTTATTCGAAACGTGATGCACCCAAGTATCTATTGGCCAGGTTTCACAAAACACATATTTCACAATAGCTTGCATAGCGCACGAAGCTTCGACTTTAGCCAGCCAACACCCCAATCAACCTGTTGATGTGATTCACAACCCTTCAGCGTATACCTTTAATATTTTGTTTTGTTTTTCCCACAACATTTCTTTTTCTCGTAAACAAATACAAATAGGCCCCAACGGAGAACTTTTGATGGAATCGCGAAAACGGAATTTCGTCCAGAAACGTTGTCAACCCATTTCTAGTTGCCCGCGGGCGTAAACACGGCTGTTGTCGCATGGGGAAAGAAATCGTACTCGGTAAACAGGGGCTGGGTGGAACGCCGCGGACCAGACTAGTGGGGCCGGCCGCGAGCCTCCAGGCTCTGGTGTTATTGGATTCCACGCGATAGGACGGAGTGTTTGCGTGTGGACTGTGTTGAATATATTTGAAATCCACCACAATTCAACAGTTCTTTAATATTGTGACGGGCTCACGAAAGAAATAATGGTTGATGTTTATGAGTGAACAATTATATTCACAATCTGCCATAAAAAGGAAAAGGGAAAAGTTTTGTGTCCCCATTATTGTTTCATACATAACGCATACAATTTTATTTACCTTTGTGATTGCTGGGGGTCTTATTCATTATCATAATGTATTTTTTCATCTTGTGAATGTGTAAGATATAATGATTTTAAATTTGTATCTTTAATTAATATTGTGTATAGCACTTGTGAGAGTTAAATTCTGTTACTAATAACGAACGCAGGGGTATTGTTTTTGTAAGCGGTTTAGTGAATTGAAGTCGTTTACCCCTAATGGAAGTCCCAGACATACATGTTTCCATTGTGTTTGAGAAACAAGCGAGTTTATGTATTTTTGCCATGACGAGAAGAGACTATTATTGAGACCTCTACATTTCAATGTTGACTTTTCTTTTGAGAGTTCTTCGTACTGAAACCTCGTCCGCCTGGACAACAATTTCATCCATAGCAACCAACCTACACAACCTACCCACACAGTCAACAATTCATCCACCACAACCAACCTACACAACCCACCCACACACATATCGATCACTCGTTGCAAGTAATAAATCCCACGTTGTTTAGTTTTCTTCGAAAAATAATATCTTTTGAATTGAGATCTTTAAAATGTCCATTTATTTATTGTATGTTAACGAAAAAAATCCGTATATTTTTGTAATTCGTAGTTTTTATTTTGTATTTTATTGTTGTAACAACGATGTGGGGTTGTGATATAGAAAATAGTTCAATGAAATGTCTAGGACCTACGTTAGATTATGATTCATCTTGATTCAAGTGAAGCTTAGGTCTACTAGTACTCTCTATTTTGAACGTTCCTTGCCCAATAATTTCTGTTAAATGTATTGGCGTATCGTTCATACATTTGTAGCCTTGTATATATGAGAAAATCATGTAGATTGAAAAAAAAGATAATAATAAATAATAATAATAATAATTGTAGCGATCGAGATTGATTAAGGTTCATTAAAAAGTTGATAACAAAGTTAGTGATATCAGCCGCATTTAACTTCTACTATGTACATTGTAAATGCGATATTTGGTGAGGATGCGGTAATATAAAATAGCCAAGCCCTGTGAAGAGTTCGAAACCACGTCAGATTCCATAAACCTCGATCTGTTCTGCATCCCAACCGCAAGGGTCACCTAAACGACCATATGGTTGAAATGCTTACCGTTGTTTCGCATCCCCGCAAGTCGGCTGGTCCGCAGTAGACGGTCTGCTCACTTGCTTTTCCCCAATATTAGTTATAGAGGGGCGTTAAAGATTTAATTTTTATAATATAGTGGATGAGAATGGATTTGGGAATTCCGGCTATAATAACAATTCCTGCAACCTATCGTGAAAATAAGCAATGTATTCTATGTGAGTTTTTTGTGAAATTTAAGACAGTCAGACTGAATATATAAAATATAATAAAAACTCACTGTGTATACAGGCATTGTTTCACCTGAGCCTATTATTGCCATTAATACTAAACCTATATTTTGTTTTCGAGTTTATTTCTAATTGTTCATAAAACTCTTCATATTTATTATTTTATTTCGCAAGGAGTGAATAACCAAAAATATACACAACAGTTCGATTAATTACGGAGAAATGTCTATTCGCTTTTGTGTGAACTGTACCCCTACGCGGTGGCGTCTGGCAGCGACGATAGGGGTGACGGGTTTGGTCACTCGACTCGAGAGTCGAGATGCTGGGTTGAGGGACCCCTTTCAGACCCCTGCTACACAAACGTGTAGGTAGGGTTTTGAGTTTGTAGTGCTCTAAATAATAGGTTTTTTCAATTTGACCCCAATTTTTTTTTGTGGAAACAAAACGTGACAAAGGAACAAAAAGTGAATTTTTTTGGAGAAGATTGAAAATAGAAATCTGCAAAAAAGGCTAAAAATGGGGAAAAAATAGGTTTTGCCCAGAAATTTAGTAAATCTCTAGTATTGCTTTTGCTATTATTTGATTTATAAAAATGCAAAAAAAATGCAAAAAAATCAGAAAAAAATCTAGTTTGAGGAATGTATTTCAAATTTGAATTTTTACTTAAAATGAAGCTTTTATTCAAAACACAAAAAATAACAATATTGGATAACAATAACTATCTTAGAAAAAAATGAAATTCGAATTTATGCTTAAAGTTGCTTAATTTAGAAAAAAAAATACCTCAAGTCTGAAAGGGCTATCTCTCTCCTTCTCTAGGTGGTGGTCGGATGGTGGCTTGACGAGATATGACGTTGAGTGATGCGATGGCTATGGCTAAGGTCGCACAACCACCCTGTAGGTATTTTGATGTATAAGGCACGGATTTATTACACAGGTGGAACTTCGTTTGATTACTGATAAACACGTGACATAGACAACTATCACTACACTTGGTTTTCACTCCACGTGTTGGGGGTGGGGGTTAAAGTTTTGGGCTGCTACCACTCAGTGCGTTTAGGGTCTGACTGAGGGAGACCAAATGATAGTAAGATGAGAGGGAGAGTTTATGTATTTTAGCTGTTCCACTCCGTTTTTTTTCATTTTCTAAAATATGCAACTATGTAAAAATATAGTAAATGAAATTGAAACCTGGAACTATTAGAACACCAAAACAACTTTTTTCAATTTTTTCTGATCGGGCACACGGTAAATATTGCATCTTCAAAATAGTTTCAAACTGCAATTGTATCTAGCACATTGTTCAACGTAGATAGTTGTATTCCTGTGACATTAATGTTTGACTGTTTTCTTCAGTTCAACAAAGAGGAAACATGGGATTTTTCGGAACCGTGTCCCCTGCGAATGTTTTCGTTTTACGGTACAAATTGACAAAAAAAAATACCGGTTATCTAAAAAATTTGTGGAACATAACAAATTATAAAATCCCATCTTTGTTAAACTGAAGAAAAACAGTCAAATATTAATGTCACAGAAACACAACTATCTACGTTGCACGATGTACTAGATACAATTGCAGTTTGAAACTATTTTAAAGATGTAATATTTGCCGAGTCCCGATCAGAAAAAAATTTAAAAAAAAGTCGTTTTGGTGTTCTAATAGGGCCAGGTTTCAATTTCGTTCATTACAGTTTTACATAGTTGCATATTTTAGAAAATGGGAAAACAGGGTGGAACAGCCTTAAGACGGAGGAGTGGAGATCTTGTCTTTTGCGTAGTAGCCGATTTTAAGAACCCTAAGTCAATAAAACATTTTATTTTTATTGTTTAGAAAACAAATTTTAAACAAGACTATATGATTGATAATCCCCAGGTCGTTCGTCTGATGCCCCAAAACTCGACTGACAATTACTATGTAAAATCGCCAGTTTACATTACGATTTATTTGTTATGACCATCAACCAAAGTATCTTATTTTTCCTATCCTCCGTGTGTTGGAGAAAGTTGTCAAATTATTATTCTATATTTGAATGAAAATGACCTCGTTGACTAGAAATAAACTGAAAATAGTGATGGTTTTCGATATTGTGAAATGACTTAATTGTTGTTTGTGTTAGCTATAGTGAAGCTTCTCTAAGATAGGCATGTAATGTGAGAACAATTCTAAGATGGGTCGTACTATTTTGTATGACTCGTTGCTTTGCGCCCTAGAACTAGAACACACGCCGTCAGGCGGCTAGACCCCTACTAACTGTGTCGTGTCGGTTCGTGCCTTCACACCCCAAACACTTTTCGACACATGGCCTGCTCGGCCGTCTAGACGTACAACCCTCTTCTACTCTAACCTCGTTGACTATAATTTGCCCTACATGGCCTAAATCATTACATGGTTGATGAGCAACTCTTTGAAATTCCATCACACTACAATATTATGTTTCGTACACCGACTACACGGGACAAACCTAACATGATAGCCTACTTTATAAAAGTGAACTTATTTTTGTTGATTTATAACCGTAATTTCATAATGGTAGAAGCGACAACTAAATTTAATGCATGTGAACGTGTGTTAGATGAGTTGTTTTCGGAAAAGTTTTGTAAACTTGGAAAGTGGGTAAATTAGCTTTGTAGTACACTATTCGCAATGATCAATCTTAGTTAAAGTTTGTAAGTACTGGGGAGCCAAGAAAAAAGTATGTGCACAATCTACGTGATAAATGTTAACAACGTGTCTGCTAACTATGCGTACATTTTTAAATGTTGAAATTATACCCGCGTTAGAACCTTATATAGTTAATTCTGCAATGAAACAAGTCCAATCGTCCTTACATTCATTAACTCCACCACTAAAATGCAAGGGTTTGAAATCCTATTATGTAAAATACACCAATACCAAACTAATTAATGTAATGCTGGATTTCAACAACACCATTAGTATCATGAAGTGAATTCACTTCTAATTGGCGGCTCTTCATTGAAATACAACAGACGAAGCCCTGATTTAATATTAATTAAGTACCGGAGGAGATGCAATGATGGCGCTGGCTGTTGTGTATCACGTCGACGCGCATCAATGTAATCTTATTAATTCCTGTGTGTGCAGGAAGTCCCTTTGAGCTTAATTAATGGCCAGCTCAGTAGTCCTGCTTCACTTAGCTAGAAGTACAGAATTAGGCTCAAGATCAACAGCCTATGCTCAGTCTACAACTCAAACGATAAAGAGTTGTTCTTCAATAATCCAATTAAGTCATGGTTCGGTATCACAAAATGGCCATTCAGAGATGTCGAGAGCTTTTCCTTCTTTCAAAATCACATCTTATAAAGGAATAGAATTGACCTAAAATTTCGAAAAAATGTAAAGTTTGAGCATTGGGGGAACTATTGTTAGTCCATGGTTTGAGTAATGATTTGAAACGATAAAGAACGTGTCTTTGTTTTGTGCATGTACTGGACATTTTCAAAGGCAAATAAATATTTTTAAAAAACAAAAAAATAAAAAATATAGAAAAAATAATGTAATTTTTTAATACGACAAAGTCATCATACAAAACCTACAAACACGTCATAGATTTTCCGATAAAGTGTCAAAAATTATATTGAGCGAATCCAAAAAGTGGTTGGCCAAAACTACGAGAGATGATTTACATACCTTGCTTTATCAACGTACTTGCCGTAATGATTTCACGTTGGTAAGTAAACCGTGGTTTCTCCATTCAAAGTTAAATTTTTCACGCTTGGACATGGAAATAATGTAGCCCCTTTCATATTCATAATTATCAACCATACATTATTCATCCTGAATCCTTATTACAATCGTTGGACAAATACGAGACGTAATTGTTTCAAAACATATCGTCATACGTCAATTTATCTTTCAGTCGCTCGGATAAAGTAGCTCAAATGTTATTGAGGAAACAGCGGATATGGGTTCGAATTCCCAATAAGGCAGAGATTATTTTAGGCTGTAATTTATCCTCATCGGCCCGAAAAGCATCATCGTAGTAAAATGTTTGACAAGCCTTGGGCTAAGCCTGATTTAGAACACATAGCGATTCTCAAATTCCTACACTAAATATATTATGAAATACCTTGTGTAATGTGTAGCCCGCCACGGGTAATTAGGATCAATTCACGTGGGGCCTAGAAGCATTAAAAGCTTTAGTGTTTTGGGATTTCAAATCGGAAGCTAATTACCTACGTTATTTTAGTTAGTTTGAATTGGCGTTTCCGTGATGGCATTCAAGGAACAATTGAATTAAATCCCCAGTTGGTTTATTTTGATACGGTCCTTTCTCACCCCGGGGAGTCAACTCATTTGCATCCTTTGTGACACGTGTTTGTGTACGCTTATACCACGTGGTATGCCCTCGTTTGTAGTTATAAGGTCTTGCACAACTCAACTATAAGATACGGAAAGTAATTGATTGTCAGAACTGCAAAAACTGAATTATTTAGAAAATTACGTAATTTCAATAATGATGCATGATTTGATTCATAGCTAACAACAAAGACCTGAAAAATCAGATTCATTGGTTATTCTAATTCCACCAACAATTGCAATGTATTGGTTTACACATCATGTGAGTTTAGCAAAAGAGATGGGTAAAAGGATTATTTCCAAACAAACAAATAAATTTTAGCATTTTGATTTTCAAATCTCACAACCTTGAGTTCGTAGTGATGATGAAATCTTGTTCCCCTCTTTAAACATTATTGTGTGTTGTAGTTTTCTTACACCATTACATATTTCAAATTCTTCACAAATGATTGGCAAACCTACTTTAACAACAACAAAAAATACTATTTTGTAGCGTCTTTAAAAACCGCCGGCTTGCTATAGCATCTATAATGCAAAATGATATTTTCACCCGTCTCTTCTAATCACATAACGTTTGATAATCTACTAGTTCAGAGATAGCAAATACATAATTCGCTTGATAATAAGTGCATGCGTAATTAATAAGCGGCTTTATGGTTGGTCGGCCAAAGCTAAAGAAAGGAAAAAGGGAATAATATACAACTGAAGCATGGAGGGGTGTTTGACAGAATATGAGTGGGGACTTGAAACGATGTAACTAACACTAATTAGGCTCGTCAAATCGTGGAGACTACGTAGAACAATACAATCCGTCAGGGTTGGCTGCCTACATGCGCATATCCTGTCTGAAGGGGAGGGCGTGACATACTTCATCAACAGCAACATACTCGTACTGGTAAGGACAATGTGCCGTAATAAGTAACATGAAAAACCGGAAAAATCGAGATACAAATTAATGAAAATGTAGATTTGTTGTTTATGGGCAAACTTAACTGTTCATAGTTTTGTGTCCAAGTTTCAAAAATAATAATATCAATAATAACGTAAACACTAAACAGACTTTGCATAATAATATAATAATAGTACCTAGTTCATGAACTTCTTGTTGGCATGCAATCTTAAATTACATTAAGATTAGTATAACACGTAGCAGTTTAGGAGTAAAGTAAGAACATCATAAATAGTCTTTAAATAAGACCAAAACTTATTTTTAACATTTTTTTCATCCCAATATTGCGCCTTATGAAACATTTTTGTGGTTATAAGTATACGAGTTGGATGGCTGATATTTTTACCATAGCTTACACTTACTCGTGCCTAGGACATGATATTTTTTTAATATATTGCTTATATTAATTTTTACCTTATTCCGGTACGGTATGATGAGAGTATTTGTACTGGCAAACACAAAAAATCGTACAACGAAAGATATTGAAGATACACATGTCAAAATATCACATGTCCTAGTCACGTGTGTGTATGCTATGGTAAAAATATCAGCCATCCAACTCGTATACTTATTAATAAAATGATCACAAAAATGTTTTCAAAAGTCACATTAGTGAGAGTATTCACAGACTTACAATTAGTTTTCGTATATTCAAAAGACTATTATGATCTTCTTACTCCAAAACTACTGTTTTATAGTTATTTTGGAAAACGTATCTAAACTCAACACAAAACCTACACAAAAAATGTCCACTCGAATGTGTGTGTTTCAAACTTGAACTAACTCCTACATTTCACCACACATAAACCATTTTATGTCCTATTTTGTGTGGCATGACGGGTAGCCATCACAAGTCATGTTCCAGTGAGTGAGCCTGTATTATTCAAAAGGACGGTTAACCTCTCACGCCAAGCAATCTAGGTCGTGTGCGCTGACAATTGCAACATTAATGCTGATGCTGAATTAGTAGCTTCGTCCAGTTTTACGTCTCAACATATCGCGCTCAAGCACACAACAGACAATATAGTACATAATTTAAAATCCTTGAAGTGATTACATTCGCGATATGCTTGCAACGATCGTGATGTGAAGTGCTCTTATCATTTAGGGATTGTAGTGCCACCAGGAAAACTCTTTTTCTTCAATAAAAATAAAAATAATAACATTAAAAGCCAATTTGCAACGATTTCCATAAAGATTATTTTTCCAGTTCAATATAAATTATGATACCCCATGATAAATATATAAGCCTTTAATCGTACTGTGTTTCAATGAGTTAGTAGGCATTATTTAAGTTTGTAATATTATTTATTCGCTGAAAATGTTTTGAATTTTAATTATAATTTGTTGTTACTATTTGTTAAATAAAATTGCCTTTACGTATTTTGTACGCGCTACTACACTTGATTTAATTAAACACTAAATTTGTTTTACTAATATTTTACAAAATTAAATAATGTCTCCAATATTAACAAAATATATAACAATAGACGTCATGTCACAGAAGTAGTATTCAAATTCAAACTTTCCCGCGACTCAATGCGCATGCGATCTGTGTACATACTTTTGGAAGCGCCTATACCCAGCGGTCGATAAAATAGAAATACGCATGGCCGCCTGCTCAGCAGCTGCGTCAAGGCTACTGTCAGACAGCGCATTACACTAAATCTAATTTACATTCATGTCTACTCACCATAGGATCCGGATTTGTGATGGAGCTCGACATGAGCCCGAGAAAGATTCAGCGACTATCGACGCATTGTCAGATAAAACGCCACGACGTAAAATTAAAAACAGACGACGTTTTAAAGAGCTGACAACTCGCACGCGCCGTGCTCTCTCTAGCTGCAGAACTGCAGACTGGCTGGGCTTGGGTCGGTAAAGCAGTACGCTACATGCACGTTTCCCTGCATGCACCTTGAAGTGACGTCGGGTGCTAGATATAGTGGAGTACCAGCCAGCACTGAGTTCCAGAATGTTATGAGAGATTTAATCAAATCTATTTTTACCTTGTTCAGTCAAAGTCAAACAGATCACATTCTGCCTTTCACCCGAAGATTTTTTCTGTCACTTTTGAGTAAGGAAATAATTAAGGTCCTTATTGCGCCTATGGCAAATGTTGTTGAAAATATCATTGTCCTCATCCTAAGCAAAAAAAAAATGAATCACTTGTTTTAGTTAAATTGTCACGTGCACATAAATCAATACTTATTGAAAAAGAAACTAACTAAAAAATTTCACTAGTTATTGTACCTCGCTTTTTCTCCAAGCACGTGAATATTCTCACTTTCTGCTGTGGAGAGCTGGCCACGCCCCCTTACCCCCAGAGTCACCAAACCATTTTGTCAATCAATGTCAACAATAAAACCACAAGTCAAACGGACGTCGTGTTCCTTTTTATCATAAGAAGTGGCAAACGCAATGACGGACGGACTGACAGAAAAGTGATGCATACATATAGGGAAACTTCGTTCCCTAATATTTCGAGTAAATAATACTACTCAGCAGCAGCTAGCAACATACATTCTGGCAACATAAAGTAAACAAGTTTACTCCCTTTTTAGACAGTTTTTAAATTGGATATGTCCTCTGATCCCAGCACATGCACTGCAGGCCAGGGGAAAAGCTTCAGCAGAAGGGGCTAAATTGTTCTGGAATTTTATGGCGTCGAGGGAGTGTGCTGGGGAAGTAATAAGCAGGGCATAACACTAGTTGATGGCTCCGGGAAAACTACTAGGAAAATAGATATTGCAGTTTCGCTCAACCAGTACATCATACATGTTCGGGGAAGAAACAGATATCAGTCAGGCGATACTCTAAGGACATGAACATGGCAGCTGTGAAATGTAGGTTTTAAACAACGATCAACTAATAGGCAAACAAGAAAATTCGAAATTCTAAGACAGAAATGTTATGGGTCTGAAAATAATTCAGGATAATTGACTTGCAAGTTCCACAACATAAACACGATATATAATTAATTATTTATTAATTGTTTAATTATTTAAATGTTATAGTTTGAATATTGTAATCGTCGTAACAGATAACAATAATTTGTAACCTTTGATTTCTAGATTAGTTGATAAACACTGCTTAGGCGGTATTGATACTTAATTCTAAAACAATTCAGAGATTGTACTCGAACACTCGATCGGGGATTGAAATTTGAACCTGTGCCTTCTGTTTGTCGGGCTCGGTGGTCTACTTTTTAAGACATCGCCAAAAAAGTGGGGAACCCGGATTCAATCTCCGATAGAGCTGGACATTTCAACTTCTGAATTGTATTTAATTAATAAAATATACAGTTGGGTGATAGTTTGAACGAAAATGGCCAAAATAGCATAGTACTCGATGTATTCGTCTGTAGCGGTGAGCTATCTGTATGAGTGAAGTAGCATAATTTGAATTGAAAACAAAATGTTGACATAATATGCAACTGAAAGTGGAACCAAAACACCCCAAATACTACCCTCAAATTGATTGCAATGGACCACGACACAATTAAGAATTCACGTGCGTCCTATCGCATAATTGGGATATTTGCATTGAATTGTAAATGTGTACGCTTCATTTTTTCCTGTCACTGATAACAAAGTTATGTTAGCGAAGCCGCGTATAAAATAATCGCTTCAAACACGAATCAGATAATGGCCTATAGCCTAGCTGTCGAGCCACCAGTAACGCGAGTCCCTATAAATAAAGTGATTGCTATTTAATATCGCTACTGATAAACGTTTACGAGAGCGTTTCGTTCGATCCAATAGCCGAGTCAGGTACTCTACTATGATAAAGTGATCCGTAAACATGTTTATCGTAAGTGGCAAGAATATCAAACTGCATTATGCTAACCTATAATACGTTTATAGACATGCATGTGGAACGGCTTTGATGCCTTAGATTTCTTCTCACAATTTCCCTGGGATCTACAATGGGAAGAGCAATCACTGTGTTCTTGGTGCAGCTACTTGGCCGATCCTATGTAAATTAGTTTTTAACTACAAGTGAGTTTTTAGAAATCCAAATATGATACTGGAATCCTTATCCATTGTACATAAATAAGACAGGCCTGAAAATTATCCCAATATCAGTAGAAAACAGACGCGTCTCTGATCAAGGATATAATATATTACGCTTAACATGCAGGAAATTATTTCAATTGATAACGGTATAAACTGTACATCTGAATTACTATACAAGAATTAACAAGGAATTGTTTTATAAAAACTACCCTAACTCGGAATTTATACTAAGAAATTAAAATACACTAGAATTAATTAATAATTAAGCAATTCGTATTTTTTTCTTATAAGCTATAATATATACTCATACATTGTTTATTCGAATTATCTATAAGTAGGCAAAACACAATATTACCTCTACTTACCATAGATAAAGTTGGTGTGATTATTTCACTACCTCGTATCTGCTTCTATAACTTCAATCACTATAATAATATGTTAAAAATAAATAATCTTGAAGTCGAATAATAGGAACAATGTCTGTCTAAACGATAACGGAATAACGACTAAGTAGGCTCAACTGACTCACTCTGCTCTCGGAACTGATGGAATGTGCGATCTATAATTAAATATGAGACATACCGTACGTGTTATTTCTAAGAAACTCAAGTAATGCTATGATACGTCAATAACAACAACTAATAAATGCCAATCAGCGTAAAGTAGTCGTAGTGATTACCGTTATATTGGATAAGTGTAATTACGCGTTCTACGCAAAACCCTAAATCGGATGGTTGTCAAAACGATACCGCCACTGGACTGAGGGTTTTCAATGCGAATCCTTAGTAAAAATCTGAGTTCAAAGTACGGTTATCACTAATGTTTCCAGTTCATATTAGAATAACCAAACTTATAATGTATGTATACTAATGTATAGTGCTCTAGAAAGTCAACTTTTATGCTCTGGGGCAAGGTCCCCTAGATTTCCGCTAGGCTTCGCTGCCGCTGACGGCCGATCGCTTCGTAAAACCTCCGCTAGGAGTAAATACAGGGGACCTTGCTCTGGGGTAGGTCCATAAAGTCAACTTCAATAAGAAGCCAGTGATGTTTAACGGTATACGAAGACATGCAAATCCATCTGTTATGAAGCTGTGAGCTATACTCAGTGTTAATGTAATTTCATCGTTGCTAATAAATTAACGAGCTCTTCAATTACACAGACGAATAACCCTACATCACCTTCCTCCTCCGTGCACACTTTTAACTAGGTGAATATTATACTTGGCTCCGTCGTGTATTTCAACACGGCGTCGTGTACGTTATAGAATGCTGCAAGTGCATGAAGCCCATCGCAGCATGAACTCGTAGGGTACAGAACTAAAGCATGAAACAAGTCTAAGCTAGGAGGGTGAGTTAAACATGAGGGTGAGAGAATTATTTCCATGTTTACTGTTGTGTTTTGTCGTGACTTTGCGTTCAAAAGAAAAGATGTGTGGAAATATTACGGATGAAGGGACGACCACAAGAAGATTGTACGAGATTCTTTTATATTTCAACGGGCTTAATGAAACTCTCGAGCAACATGTAATGGATTCATTATAAACAAGGGGGTGCATCTTCGCTACGTTGCTTATCGAAAAGCAAATGCGAGATTACGGAGTGGCTCATCACTAGTACACTTCACCCTGGCTCGGAATGGTTTTGATGCTTCCCACCACTAACGACTTATTTATTATTCCAAAGTTAAATTATCATTTAATAAGTTACCAGAAGCGTATAACGCGTTCCTACTCAATACGAAATGACAGCTAGCTAGCATTGTTGAAAGTCAGTTTATTGAATTAGTAACCTATCAAACGTTACAATATTTTGGGTAAATGTTTTTAGCATATACAATTTTCTTCTCGCTTGTCTAACCGCACACAGCTCTGACATCTAGCTCTACATCTCAATTCATTTTATTAAAAGTAAACGTAAAATACCAAATAATTAGCAATCGATACAAATATAGTATTACAATCTATAGTATGACCCCTCACAAAACATGACTTTGTGGCCTTGCGAAGCCTGCCCGTAACATGTACCTCGTCGATTGCATCCATAGTGATTGATGCCCGCTAGGTTAATCCAGCTTCCAGGTGAATTGATGTGAGCTTTGACGATTATCGGTTACAATGATTAACGTAATTTACTCGTTTACATATATACGCCTCACAGCTAAGCAAGCTATCCATTATGTTGTGTTGCATGCGGTCCCGTTGCCAATTTCAGTAATTAACGTGTTGTGCAAGCCCCTTGTCATAGCAGACTTTATGGGTCGAGGATATCATTAATTAAAGGGCATTTCCATTGACGTAGCTTGGGCTTACTCTTGAGGTTTAGAACATACTCGTAGATGGGATTGAAACCACATTGTCCTCTGTTAGCGTTGCAGCGTTTGATGTTCTAATGGAAATGAATTAAGAGACACGACGACTGCAGTGCACAGTTTGCTTGCAACTGTGTACAAGTCCTTTAACGTAATTAAGTTAACATAAAACGAAATAGCAGTACAATCAAACTTGAATTTAAATAACTGAGTAATTAGGTGGCAAATTATGATGGATTTGTAAACTTTCGATGGAAAATATACAAAATGGGCACAGATAAATAATTGTGTTGGTAAATAACGCGTGAAATGTACAGGAAAGTAATTTTTCTGAAACGTGCTCTTCTCCCGAACATACCATTTCACCTAGTCAATGATCTGATATGACATCATCAGTACCAGCCAGAGGCGGGCTTTTGTGTCATTCCTCCCCCGAGTTGGCTGCACAAAAGTCACATTGTGCCTGTAGACGTAGGACTATTTCGATAATATAACATTAACATGAGTGATTGTGCGTGGCATAATGTGAACGCAACTCACAATGCAACATTTTCTGTCGCTACTTTTAAGTAATTAAAAGGAGAGTAATTGCAGAAATAATTACTTGAGAAGCACTCCTATGGTACAATGGTGGTGGATGATGAGTTTGAAATTAAAATTCAAAATGATCTCCAATGTAAGAGTTGGATATTTACAAATATATTAATTTTTTTCTTTAAATATATGCTAAATATTTCAACAACGCAGAGAGACGTAATTGATTAGAGACTTACTTATATAAGTTCAGACTTCAGTTCAGGCCTAATTCACGGTGATTGAGAAACAGTACCATGATTCAAATGAAGTTGGCAAAATTATCATTAAAAATTAATAAAAATTGTTTTCCTTGCATGAACTATTGATTTACAGTGATACCAATTCTGTGAGCTGTAGTGATACTACGCAAATTATTATTGGTATAGGTTGCTACGCGAAAACCGGTTCATAGTCACCATGCGCAAAAACAATGCCCTATACAAATAGCGTGGAAGGCGAGATTTTATGTACATTTACACTCGTCATAAAACGCAAATTGAAATGAGAATATTATGGAAAAATAAGTGAAGACACATTGTCAAAATACGGAAAAGTGTGCGCTTTTCAATATAACATTTCTTTGAGTTCTGATCGTCACCTGGTTGTTGCGTCGTGTCGTAGTGACTGAGTTGTCGCTCAACGTATCACCACCCATGTCGGTGGCTTCTTCAGGTATCAGGTAACAATCAGAGCTCATCCACGGATCGTGAAGCCTACAATATCTTAACAATTCTTTAATTACTAAAAAAAAAAGGTGGCAGGTCTATAGGTGCTCAAAGTTCCCTGAAATTGTTGTAATCGGAGTAAAGTGTCTTATAACAAAGACACAAGAAAAACATTCTAGCCTTGTTATACAAATAGTAAAATTGAATTGTTCGCTTCAATCAACACGCTCATCTACTAAACAATAAACTATATTGTGATTAATATTTTGTTTGATTGAAAACAACAAAATTTAAATGTCAATCACTTTCGAGACAATTCGAAACGAAACAAAAGTAAAACTGATTCCGTAGCAATAGGTGACTAGTGTAATCTAGAACTTTGTTGTGTAGGAGAGGAACTAGAGGAATGTTACTAATAACGGTGAATATTTGTAAAGTGTTGAAACTCTTTATAAACTTCTCCCAAGCGGCAGAAGCTCGACTTTCGCATCAACATCTCATTAGCATTAGCACAATGTATTCCACGTGTTTACACAGCAGCCAACCCTGTTCCGTCGTGAAATGCACTCTTCAAGAGTTTCAACTAATTAGCTACGAGACGAGACAAATCCTCATTACTTGATATGAAGAATAATGAGAGGCTATAGCATTTAGCATTGGTTTGATGGGGGCGCGCTACGTACGGCGCCAATTCATTAGTCTGTTCACGTTGACTTGCAAACGTGTCTTTCACTTGAGTTACTTACTTGAAGGCTCCGGCAATTAGCGAAGGGCAACTCTGTATTCACAATTTAAAGCTCCGCACGTCGGAACGTAGGGGAGAAATTTGTTTAGAAACAAGAGAACGAAACATCCTGGATATATAATATTATATGAAAGCATCACTCCCTGGTATTAAATTTACATTGAAAGCCACGTGTCATTAGAAGGAATAATATTCGGCCCACATTTAAACTGTCAATTGTACCTATGACCTAATACAAAATCAATAGTATTACATCAAACATTCTGTGTAGAATACTGGAGCTAATTAATTAACGTGTTTTTAATTTTAATTGGCATTAATTTTACAAAATGAAGTTTAACTCTCTGTTAAATATGTAGTAGAAAATAATACTGATTAAACAGTGAACACGTTTAGCAAACAACTAATTAAAAAGCAAGAATTAAACAAATCATGTTTTTGTTTACTGAATTGAATGCAAATGATGTAAATTAATTCACTCGAATGTAAATTACAAATGAAATTAAAATATATTCAGTCTATTGAAAATATGGTCATAATTATATATGCTTTGGTATTGCGATAAAACAGTTATACTGTACTCATTATTGAAACGTTAAACTGCACTTCCAAACTTTTTTGGCAGAAGAGGGGGTTAGTTCCCCCCCCCCCCCAATCCCTGGATACGCCACTGACTCGATCTGTTTATTTCTTAACGAACACACCAATCAGCATGTAATTGGCCATATCAAGCTTGAAGGAATTTGATACTCAAATATTAACTTCTGGCAAACGAGACACAATCTATCTAAGATTACTTGTGGAATTTGCTTCGGGGTGACGAATGCTTGTTGCAAACAATACAGATAAAAGTATCGGTAAGATATTTTCAGGAACAAGACCGCGTTCAGGGAAATCTTGAACATATGACGTATCATATAATTTTGGAAACTCTGCTAGTCGTTTAGTCGAGGCTATTGAGTGGGTGCATACAACATCTCTATCTGAAGAAACGGCGTAATGAATTTTTTGGATAGAGTAACTATGTTGTTTGACCAGATTAACCACTAATCTATACTTACAAATTCCCAAATTCTCATGCAATTTTCTAGTCTCTTAAGTTTTATATTACATAATTCTGATAAAAGTGCTACTTTTCGACTCTTCACTCTTACTAATTTAAATGTATATTCAAACTATTTTTGTGAAGTGTTCCAAGAATCTCTAGGGCCATGATTGAATAACTTCAATAACCAACGAAAACTGAGTATTTAGTGATACAGATTTATTGAAATAGTCGCAAAATTCAACTCTCGAATTGGTATAATCACATTTTGAAACACGAAGTGGATATCTAGGGCGACGGTCGTCGCCCGGCAGACAAGCGATGCGATGCTTAGGCGACACCGAACTCCGGCCCTATATACACCTACAAGAGTTGGGGGGTTTTCAGCTATCTGCACACGCCGCCCCGAAAGAGTTACAATCTTGAAACTCGGTATATGACCTGGTTATGTGGTCCATGACATACCAAAAAAAAAATCAACCCGATCCGACAACTCGTTCTGTGTTAAAAAAGGCTCTCAAACATCGTCAAATTTCTTAAGGCTGGCTGGTGGCTGGTGGCTGGTGGTTGGTTGGGTGGGTGGGTGGGTGGGTGGGTGGGTGGGTGGCAGTTCTCCGCGGAGAGTTCTTTAGCCTACAGAGAAAACGGTAAATCTTAGAACTATGAAACTTGGACCACACTTAGGTGTATTTCAGACGCAGTGCCTTTTGCTTTCAAAACCAAAATCGGTAACAGGGACCGGAGAAAATCAAAATTTGGATGATAATCAAAACGCGTAATTACCAGGCGTGGTAATTTGTACAAACTTGAAATTTAACATGCTATTAACCATTATAAATATCTTGCGTCCAAAACACAAGGGGCTAAATTTGGGATGACCATGGGCCCAAAAATGACAAAAAACATATCTGAACTTAAGAAATGAATCATTCAAAGAAAACGCTACAACTGAGATGTTTCAAACGTGGAATACATTTTGATATCTCTCATTCTTTATCACTTTTGAATATGGAAAGCAAAATTGGTTAACGGGTACCGGAAAAAAAACAAAAATTATCAAAAGTAGGTAATTCCGTACTCTTATGAATAATACGCTATACCGAGAAAACGGTTCATCTTAGAACTTTGAAACTTGGGCCACACTCAGATGTACCTCATATAACAAAAACCGGGCAATTGGGACCGGGGAAAATCAAAATCAAAATCAAAATCAAAATCAAAACGCGTAATTACTCAGGCGTAGTAATTTGTACAAGCTTGAAATTAAACATGCTCTTAACCATTATAAATATCAAGTGCTTATGCTAGTGCGTTGGTCTTGTTGTTAGCGTATCTGCTTCCAATGCAGAAGGGCCAGGGTTCGATTCCCGCTAAAGTCAGAAGTTTTTTAACTTCTGATTTGGACTTAAGTCTATCAGTTCTTGTCTTAGGAGTTTGTAAACGGTGACTTTGGAGCCGTCCTAGCAAAACAAAACGCGTAATTACTCAGGCGTAGTAATTTGTATACAAGCTTGAAATTAAACATGCTCTTAACCATTATAAATATCTAGAGCTTATGCTAGTGCGTTGGTCTTGTTGTTAGCGTATCTGCTTCCAATGCAGACGGGCCAGGGTTCGATTCCCGCTAAAGTCAGAAGTTTTTTAACTTCTGATTTGGACTTAAGTCTATCAGTTCTTGTCTTAGGAGTTTGTAAACGGTGACTTTGGAGCCGTCCTAGCAAAATCAAAACGCGTAATTACTCAGGCGTAGTAATTTGTATACAAGCTTGAAATTAAACATGCTCTTAACCATTATAAATATCTAGTGCTTATGCTAGTGCGTTGGTCTTGTTGTTAGCGTATCTGCTTCCAATGCAGAAGGGCCAGGGTTCGATTCCGACTCAAGTCAGAATTTGTTTAACTTCTAATTTAGACTTATGTCTATCAGTTCTTGTCTTAGGAGTTTGTAAACGGTGACTTTGGAGCCGTCCTAGCAACGAAGCACATAATAAATTTCAGAGTTGTTCTGAATCGGCCTTGTTGATTCTGGCGTTGATCCGCGGGTGTTCGCAGTTCGCACTGTCCATACCACTGATTGCTATATTTCCTATTAAAAAATCGATCTTTGGATGATTATCGCTCACTCGTAGATTGTGTCGGAGCCTGCAGGGTTGGCTTGGTCGCTTTGATTTACTGTCCCCCACTGAAAATCAGTTATATAACTGAGTGGGTAGTCTGTAAATAAAAATTTATTTATTTATTTAAGGGGTATCTTTGGGGGGACCGTGGGCCCAAAAATGTAAAAAAACAACTTTGAACTCAACAAATTTATTCATTCACACCTTGATAGCGAACGAACAACAAAAGATGTAATATCCAACAAATACAAAAATTTGTAAAAAAAAAAACGGCAGCCAAGCTCTCCTTCAAAAGTCTCCGGCTGTGAATGCTGTGAGATATAGAAGTTGACCAAGCTTTTTATTCTTTCTCCCTAGTTTCGCTTTTAAAATAAGTAAGATCATTTCGCCTGTTGACGAGCGCCAAGCCAACGATTTTTGTGGTAAAAAAGTAAAATTTTTAAACTCGAAATCATAAAAAAATTGCCTTGGCCATTGAATTTGGTTCATGGCCAGCCATTTTTTTATGATTTCGAGTTTAAAAATTTTACTTTTTTACCACAAAAATCGTTGCTTGGCGCTCGTCAACAGGCGAAATGATCTTACTTATTTTAAAAGCGAAACTAGGGAGAAAGAATAAAAAGCTTGGCTCAACTTCTATATCTCACAGCATTCACAGCCGGAGACTTTTGAAGGAGAGCTTGGCTGCCGTTTTTTTTTACAAATTTTTGTATTTGGTTGGATATAGTCCTACATAAAAGACTTGTTGCCTACAATTATTACATCTAGACATTTCGTTCGAAGTTCGAGCCCACGGGTATGGAAAGAACATCAAACAGATGGATATCCGTTCTCAGACTAGGTATATTTATTTATATTCTCGCTTCTGTCAGCAGTATATCGAACTCGAGCTAGGTTCTCCACCTCAGTGAAATGATCGGTTTACTGGTGTTTGCAGAAGACGACTCTGCAAATAAGAAATGATGATTCGATGTTTGTGGTATTTGTTAAATCGTGCACGGAGTGTGGTTCACTTTGCATAGGCTATAGATTCCCCCCTTCAGATCGGCGAGCTTACAAAGAGAGACCGCGGAACCTATGCCGCCCGCCTCCTCGGCACACAATCTCGGGTGCATATAGAAAATAACTTTTGGATGCGCGACACAGATCAGATCCCTTCCCGGTGTGACCCTCTTTCAGGTGACGAAATTATTAGGGTGTTTTGGTAATCCTTTCAGGCCTGAATTAAATCCGTGAAATATAGGTAATTTTAAGCAAACAATTAGAGTTTCGCATTTTTTCTAAGAATATTTGTATTTTTATCTTATTTTTTATCATGAATTTTAAAAAAATTTGGAAATTTTGGAATTTGATTAAAAACTTTATTCAAAATAATAATTTGAAATTTGAAATACATTCCTAAAACTAGGTTTATCCGGGATTTTTGTTGCAAATTTCGAATTTGTTGTATCTCAAATAATAGCAATATTAGAGATTCAATACATTTCCCGGGACAAACCGATTTTTTTTCATGTTTAGCCTTTCCTGCAGATGTGCATTTTCAATCTTCTCTAAACAATTCACTTTTGGCCCTATTGGAATGTGGAAAAAATTATTAATTTATTATTTACCAATTAAAAATTACAAATTTTGGGTCAAATTAAAAAAAAAACTATTATTTACCCAGATTACAATTTTAAAACGTTATGGGTCCATATGGTTCCGTTATATTGTTGTTTTTAGGGGGAAAATGACCTTATAAGTAACTTATTGAGGATTTTGTGCTTCTTTTACTTTAATAATTGCTAACGGTTTACGTTCATTACGATTATTTGTTTAGAAAATATTTCTTATCTGCGTTTGAGAAGTCGGAGACTCTTAATTAATCGGGGATTGATACATTTTATTTTTACTAAGTTCTTGTACGAAGCCTCTATCGACTGAGGGAAAACCTCGGGAGACACTCGTCTTGTCAAGATTGTCGGTAGTAGGATTCAAACCGTGCCTCCCGAATCAAAGTCTCACACGCTACACGTCAGCTATTCCTGGCGGTGTTTGTACAATGGTCGTATTGCACTGCACACTGCACAGTGCACACTGCACACATTCTCAGGGAAATTTCTCAAAATCGATTATTTATATTTTCACAGTGTTACAATCAATTCAATCTAAACCCTGTGTGATCTGCGCACAAAACTGAAGACTAAATAAAAATCAATGTGATCACTTGCCTTTCAAAAAATATTGTGCCCAAATATTTTTACATTACCAATACGTATTAACTAAGGTCATATAAAAATCTAAAACGTTCTCTAAGAAAAGACGTTTTAGCTTTTGGGCCAAGTAGTGAATGAAGCAGCTACAAATTCGCTAGGTACTGTAAATACGTTTGTATAATTACTTTTGACTTTAGTCATTGCAATACTGGTGTGATACTGATGATACTGATGTGATGTGTAACTAAAGTTATGCTGATTCTTATTGCAACATATTATTATTCAAGAGAGTTGACTTTCTGCTGTTTTTGTTTCTGGCCAGTGGGCTTTGTTTGCAATATTATGAAGTCATTTTCGTACTTGTGTAGGGCCTATGTAGTATATTTAGAGAAATATTGACTTCCTGGTAATTAAAACAAATTAAAACGCTTTGATTTAAAGTCCCCCACTGAAAATCAGTTATATAACTGAGTGGGTAGACTCCAAATAAAATATATTAATTTATTTATTTTTATTTAACACATACAGTGAAAGTTAATCAACAAGTGAACAACGGTGCCTCGTCCAGACCTTGAAGCCATCATGTTCGGTGTGTTTCCCACGCGTATTTCCACCTGGAAACAATGTTAGAATCAACCATCGGTGTTTTTCCACATACATTGTGAACTACACACATATAGCATTAAGCAAAAGCATTAGTGAAGTTACATTCAAAAATGCATTTAAATAAGCAACAAGTACTCAATAGATACTTGGTACCGGTACCTTTTCAAAGCAAATATAGACCCAATTTCCAAATAATTTCAATCGATGTAATAGTATGATCGGAATTCGGAAGATTTCACCTAATAAATTCCCCACACGACCTGTCAATAATTGCATTTTATCTTGGTTATAACCAGATAAGAATTCGTATGTACACTATAAAAGGGATTAATATACAGGAACAGAAACATGTAATTATTATATATAAAAGGGTTACCAAATTTCCTAGGTACAAGTACCTAGACAGATAATGAATAGTGGAACGTAGATCATTGTTAATTAATTATATTATTGTATATCATTCAACTTATAAATATTACATCTGTACACATTTCAACAAAATACACTACAATCACTCAAGTACAAGTATTCATTCAATGTGAATAAAAGATTATACTAAACTTAGTAACCTAGCTTCACTTTACAAGTTTATACACACTTTAAATTATGAACACTTCAAGATATAACATACATATTTACAAATGAATTGTACATATTACATAATATAATAATAAACACATGAGGTTGAACACTTGTGTATTGGGGTCAATTATTACAATTCAACCAAATTTACACGAGGAAAATATATTTTGAACTAGGTATTCAACACAACACAATATTATGTAAAATAGCAAAATGGTATATTTTCCAAAATGGATATTTTTAATATGTACAGTAGAGAGTATAGATAGACTGTTGTCATTTTGCTGAAAATAAATGGGAAATGTATTGATTGCTTAAATACACTTTGTTACGATGGTACGAAGTTGAAATACAATTTTAAAGCACACCGTAGCATGTGTGAACAATGTACATTCTAGTGGTGCATGTAAATCCACTGACCTAACTATGTGGAGATAAACCTCTTTTGCACTAAATTGCTATCCAACATATGCTAATAAAAGATGATTGTTTTGACCAATTTCTATATTTTGTCTATTGATCTATAGATTGGATGAAGACTAAAACAACAAAATAAGTTATGAAGAAAAGTATTGGTATTGAGAAAGTACCAACTTTACTGTCCCTAGTCTAATAAGAAATATAATTATTATTGAATATACATTCAGCATTTTACATTATAGGGATTGCGATAGTAATGTAAAATAGTATGATAGTGATTGAGACAAATGCTAGGTGTACAGAAGTTAAGGTGTTAGGATGGAAAGAACGCAGTCAAGATGGTTAGGACGTATGAAACGAATGACGGAAGAGTAGATGCCCAAGAGAAATTGTATGAAAAGATGGAGGAAGGAAGAAGACCAAAAAAGAGATGGTAGGAGAAATTACAGGCACAATGGGAGCATTTCGTTTAAAAACCCAGGCTGGCCCTGCCAGAGAGGGAAATAGCAATGCATGATGATGATAAACAATTAATAGTGACTAATTTAAAAAACAAAACTGTAAACAAGATGTGTCTTACTTTTACAACTATATCATGTTTCAATCCAATCTACATATTTAAATTAATACTATATATAGGATAACTTTCTAATATTCAAAGAAGAGAAAATACACCCTATGGCAAAATGTTGGAATTTGAAGCGAATGAAACTATGTGGCATGTTATTATATTAAAAGACAAATAACTGGACACTTCAACATTGAAGACATTCAATAATATAACGGTGTAATGTCCAATTACTTTTTTTATATAATTTGAAATCGTGGGTTAAATTAACTAAATTACCAGGTGTTTCAAATCTATGTATTAATTTCTTACGATCGGTAAAAAAAAAAAAATGGTTAACCACAGCAGACATTGAGTGGTCTAGACACGTACAGCCTATTTGAAGCGATATCCACTGTGTGCCTCTACTGAATTAACTCAGTGAACATTAAACTAGTATTTACAATAATTCAGTGCCTTATAAGCTACCGAACAACGAAAATCAGCTTATCTTATGGGCGGGATCTGGGATAGTAAGGACAAAACATGTAGAGCTAGCAAGTCACTGACATCACAACACCACCCCGGGTTAAGATGTGTAACAAAATTAAACCCCACTTATTTTTAACTAAACATCCAATCAAAATAATTGAAAACGTTTCACAAAAAGTACTTCTGAAAGAACTTTTGTATGTACCAACAAACTACACAACATTATCATGGTTGGTATCACAGATTAGTTACGAGAGCATTATATTTTACAAAGTAGACAGAACATAGAAGATGACATTACATGATATTAAACGTAACTTAGTACAATAATAGCCTCTTAGAACACTTCTTTGCGGAAGCTGAAACCGAATTGATCACATTTGAGACGCAAGATCCTTGCGAGTTGTGGGGGTCCACAGTAGAAGACGGTGATTTTACCCTTCTTTTGACTCTCTAGTTGCTTGAACACTTTGTCCCAGTTAGGTCGTCCGGCATTGGTGCGGGTCTTCAGACCAGTTATTAGGTCACGCTTTTCCTGAAAACAATTTACATCATAAGGTACCTAGTTCTCTTCAAACAGGACTTCAATACAATAGTACTGCAAGTCTGTAGACTTTAAAATAGCAAATAGCAAACTTTAAATTACTTCACCACTTTATTAAACACATTAAACATTATATTATGCAACTATTGGCAATTGTCACAACAACACAGCACAATTGAACAAATACATGAAACAACAGTAGTATTAAACCCAACGTGCTTTTGGGGTTACCCAACCTTATTCCTAGCTAGTGGTAAAGAGATACATAGTACATAGTCGGCGTACTTCCATGAATTTTTATTTTTGATCACTTGTTTCATCACTGCAGCCACCCCCCCATTAACGTTGTGTAATTTTGCTTATTCTAAGTAATTAATGTAATAGAAAGTTACCTTTTCATGCAACAGGTCAAGCGCGAGTTGAAGTCCGACAGCCTTCATGTCCGTCTTCTGTAGTGCGCTGGTGATGTACATGTGCATCTCCAGGAAGCGCTCCATGGCTCCACCTAGTTCTGCCTGCTCAATCTCCAGTTGAGACAACAGGTTCACAAACCACTCAAACGAGCGCTGGTCTCGATTGATCCAGAAGAAGTCCACCTTGAAGCAAACGATTTATATTTTAATGATGACTAATAAGATTATATCAAACTACACGTACATCATTTTAAACCATAGTCCCGGCAGCTTACCTTCCGAAGATTCATAACTGTGGGTGGAATGTCGCTGGCCCAAGAGAACTTGCACTTGGGACACAAATGTCTTGCCTTCCAGTAGCGGTGCATTATGGATTGCAATATGGAGGCGAAGGGAGTGACACCGATCCCTGTTGCTATTAGAACGGCGTGCTGAGCTCGGAAGATATGGCTAGAGGGTGCTCCATATGGACCGTCTAAGTAGATCTAAAACAATGTGTTATGCATCGTATTATTTTATCTTTTATTATAAATTAGTAACTTATTTAATTTAATTTAAGTGGTTTATAGCCCGAAGGATTTGTTCGCATTTATGTCAGTAGTATAAAGCTTAAAAAACTATTAGAAAATCATCAATTTGTTCAAAATATTTCTATATTATTAGTATGTAAGGACTTTTCAGCCAAATGGGACGGATGGGACACATGAGACTTGCCAGCTCTTTGAGGCTTAGACTTCAAAATGAAATAGGTCTAATATAAACGATAGCATAAAGATTTTAGACCCGCTAATTCAAGCTAATTATGTCCCGGAATTGCTTGGAATAATGGAAAACAGGGATTCTACAGATAAAGTGGTTTTGGGTGTTACCAGTCTTAAAGAAAAGAAGGACAAGGCTGTGCACGGAATGCAGACATGGAGTTCTATTCAAGCAAACGCCACCGGTGTTTACGAGCTGGCTAGAGTCACCACGACGGTCATTGGGGTGAGGGCGGTTGCTCTCTAGTGTGTAATTCAAATAGACACTGAGAAACTAAGGTATAAATATCTAGAAAACTGACTTAGCGGGCCCTTCTGTAGTATGTTCAAGAAATTTTAGAGTTCTAAAATGCAGTAATAACGGAAGAATTAATAAAGAGGTGTCATCAGCAGGTTCCTGTTGGACACTACCTTTTCTTTCCCACCTGTGACCTCTTTGCTTATTCCGCTAATGCTAGTTCCTAATTGCTAATTAAGCAGATTGGCGTCCAGGTAGGTCTACCAGGTATATTATCCTGAAGGTCCACCCAATCATTTTGATTCCCGAGATAGCAAAAGCATTCATGCAGCCAAATCAACAGTAAAGTACATACCACAATGCAAAAAGGAACACCAATAAAGCTTATAAAATGAGAGCTGAAAGTGAAACGGAAATTATTACAAGATAAGAAGTAAAAAGTTTCATAAGCAATGACAATCACATTGCAAAATAAATGTTGAAGTATTAAAACTCAGATTTGAGATTAGTAAGCTTGCCACAAACAAGTCAGACATCAATGGTTCTTTATTTGGTGTCCAACTTACCTCAGTACCCACACCTACAACAAACTCACTGGGATCAATCAGTATCTCTTCATCGATTGGCTGATACATAAAACAAAATTATCTATCAGTTTCTTAAAACATATTTTTAACATTTCCATATGTGTAGCTCCGATCAAAGACTGTGTGAGCAATCGCAAACAATTCTATTAAATAAATAAGTTAAATGTGGGTCTACCAATAATACAGTAATTTGAATTGCATTAGTTGATTGGTTGATTGATGTTGATGTTGGTTAACATCATTGACATTGAAGTTGAATTGTAATTCTTGAATTTTTGTATCAGTTCTGAAAGAACATCAATGCACATACAGAGAGGATACAAAATTAAAATTCTTGACATTTTAACACTAATTTAGAACTACAATTTTAATACTTTTGTATAGACAACTTTTAAGTAGGAAAATGACTTCCTGATACCATTAAGAACATGTAAAACTCACGTCCCCTACAACACAAGTGCACCTGTGAATGTGAATGGCAAGCATAATATGTGAGCTAGTATTCGTACGTACTTCAAGCGGTTTCCCAACTGGATAGTTCATGGGTATTGGTGCCGTGTTACTGAGATTAAACGACTCGGTGCTGCTTGAACCGACCAAGCTCAGTTTGCCTTCCTCTGCAACTCGTTCTGGACTCTTCGTCCCGTTGTTGGGCTGACGTCCTTGCAAAGCCAACGCAATGGAAGAGTTCTGGGCTTCACAATGTTCTAAACTGGGCGTCTTGAACGCGATGATCGTCGGCTTTGTGCGCATGTACCGGAAACTCTGAGCGAGAGACTTGTTCTGCGGGCTCAGGTAGGCCAGGCCGAGGGCTTGAAGCCGGGCCCGCCGCATCTGACACTCATCGAAACTCTTCTCAGACTCGGAGCGCATGTACTCCCGCAAGCTGGAAAATATTACAATATCCAGTTAATATCACAATAATCACTTTTTAATACAATCCAGAAAATACAAAATCTGGGGTTCAAACCTCGATCCTGGATTGTTAAAAAAAAAACTAAGGGAGTGTTTCCCGATTGATAAAATTGAGAAATAGATTATGCACTAAATTATGATTGTTGAGGTTGCATGAAAAGTAAAATTCTAAAAAAAAAACTAATGCTTTTCGACTTACATACAATAATACAATACATTTGGCAGTCATTCATTAATTTTAAAGCAACAGCAGTAATCTCTATTTAAATCAAAATATTTTAACACTCCCTAACCTTATAGTAAAAGCCCTGCTGGTAATGCCTAATGTTAAATAGGTATGCATTTCTGGATTCCAGGTGTGATTCAAAGGGGCCCATGCACTTACACCAAGAACCGGTCCCTCTTCTTGTTGCGGGTCTGCATGTCCGGCATGGATAGAGACTTGGCAAGTGGCAAGTGATCCGGAACACTGCTGGCCATCAGGAGCATGTGCAGCTTGCGCTCAGGAGTCAACTTGCGCGCTGGGTACGCTGCCAATAAAAGTATTAAAGGAAAGCATTAGACTTAAAAATAGGTTAGATATTATGACTCAAACAAGGTACAAAAATTTGGAGGATTATTTAACACCATGCACTTATTTAATTAATAACCATGATACCATCCTACAGAATTTTCTTTTCCTCAGAAAAACTCTGCAAAAGAAAATCTGCAAAAGAAAATAGAGAATACGTAGAGTTAAACTTACGGCCCTCAATGCAACTGGCATGTAGGTATAGGCGCTCCACGCTAAGAAAGGAGTTGCGCGCGCTTTTAACGGGTGAATTGTAGCCATTCAGCAGGCTCCAATTTAAAATAACGATCGCTGATTGGCCCGTCGAAAGCGCGCGCTTCTCCTTTCTTAGCGTGGAGCGCCTATAGCGGCGTGCGGGAAGGATTTTTTCAGATTTGAGACGGAAACGAAAACGGGAATGTTTGACCATGACTTTCTTGGAAAAAAATGAGATCAAAGGGCATTTGTACCAGGGATGGGCAACAATATTGCTATGTGGAGTAGAACGATATGGATATCGTTAAATTTTGTTATATTGGTGGGCCTACATTTCGTTTGCATTATGACAAATTGGAAGGAAACAACTTTTTTTTTTAATTATTGGAAAACTCGATCGAAGTCTTGACCGGCACCTCCACCAAGAAATCACACGATCATGTATAAACAGCAAACAACAATGTAAAATCCGGACCCGGCACCTCCACCAAGCGTCACATTATTGTGAACGATTAGCCCACCCTAACCCACGAAGATATCGATAGGTATTGGTATTCAAAAGTGATATTGTTGCCCATTTCTAACTTTTTCTAAATTAAAATGTTAATTTAAAAATAATAAACCGGGAGTGTCATTAGAATGGAATCGGGAACGGGAAAATCGATTTAGGCAATGGTAAAATATACCATGTTTTAAAATATACCATGTTTGGGCCTAGTATAAATTACAAAGGCAAACTTTGTACTATAATTTCACAAACTAGGGTAACTTCACAGTCCCGAAAATAAAATTAAAAAAATGCAATTAGTGAATAATTCGTGGCAAGCCTTACCACCTGAGGTGCCACCCTGACTGTTAGCTTCTGACGGTGAAGAGCTCTGGATGGAAGAGTTCAGATTGATGTCACTGTCACTCGAGAAACTTTCATTGGTATACCCTCGCACGCTGGGCCCTTCGTTCTTGAAGGCCACACTCCTCGGACGGCCATTTGAACTGCTGCCAAGGACGTCTCGATTGGAAAACTTGCGTGATAAAGACCTAAAACATAATTTCGAAAATGAAATATAAAACAGAAAAAGCTATATAGCAACGTGAGATTCAATACCCGGTTAAAAGTTGAAATTCATAAACATATATGGTTAAAAGCTGCCGGTATCTATGGTAATCACCCTAGGGTAAAAACCTTAAAAGTCCATGCATTGCAAGTTGTCTGAGTGAAAGAGTGCCACTAATAAAAAAGCATATTTTTTTGTTTGGGGGAGGGACATCCTCACTATTGGCCATTATGTCGTTTTTTTTATAATAGTGTAGTCAGCACATCTAGTACCAAATTAAATTTTGAGAATCGTTTTTCTGGATATAGTTTCTAAACACCTTTAGCTCAAGGAAAAATGTTTTTCTATAATAACAGTTGGTGCACGATTTTGTTTTGTCAAACGGTACAAATACGAGTTTTTTCGTGTTTTGTATCGTATGCTCCTATGATAAAAAAATCTTATACCAACTGTTATTTCAGAAACATATTGTTCCTTATAGCTAAAACTGAAACTAAAGGTATTTAGAAATTATATCCAGAAAACAGATTCTCAAAATTTAATTTTGCACTAGGTGTGCAGGATACACTATTGCCAAAAAAAACGATTTATTATAATGACCGATAGTGAGGTTATGTCCCGCCCCAAAAAATTTACGATTTTTTCTGTTATACGATGTTCTTTCAAATTATCGGTTGGAGGTGGATACAATAGCCTTAAGACAGGCTCTTTATGGATCAATTGTGCAACTTAAGTTAAAGTTTAATGTGCAAAACAAATTATGAATGAACTTTAATAAATCTTGGCACCTTGTTGGCAATGTGAGTGTAGACTACTGATATTCCTTAAATAATCTTCACTCACGCTTGAAGTCTCTTGATTCCCTTGTTCTCTGGAGTTCCGTTAACTACAGCCGTTAGTCTCTTGTTCACAATATTTCCACTCATGTCTTTCAAATCTTCTTCAACATTGTGCAGTTTCTCTTGCTCGCACTCGAAATAATGGTACAGCCGGTTCGTCCACTCGCCCACTCCGCGAATGTGAAGCCACATATAATCTTAAACACAAACCAAGTGTACTATAATTAGTTTAAGTTACAAGTAAATGACATTTGTGGATAAATAAATAAATAAATTTGTATTTAGAGTCTACCCACTCAGTCATATAACTGATTTTCAGTGGGGGACAGTAAATCAAAGCGACCAAGCCAACCCTATAGTCCCCGACGCAATCGACGAGTGAGCGATAACCAACCAAAGATAGATATTTTTAATGAGAAAAAATAGCAATTCAGTGGTATGGACAGTGCGAACACCCGCGGATCAACGCCAAAATCAACAAGGCCGATTCAGAACAATTTTAAATTTATTATGTGCCTCGTTGCTAGGACGGCTCCAAAGTGTCCGTTTACATATTCTAAGACAAGAATTGATAAATCAATATCGTATTCAAATATGGTTCATTTATTGAATTAACATTTACAAAATCAGTGCAGCTAAGACACATAAATATAGGCCACAATAGGTAGAGTATATATTTCAAGCAGTCAGATCCACATGTGGGTAAAATTAAAACGTTTGGAACTTTGTACGATTGGTGAGAAGAATTCCAAATTTGTTATTTCTTACCACCATTAGATAATGACTTTTAATGGAATCGCTGATAAACAGGTATATCCAATAGGACAAACATATTTTTTGTAAGTGAACTGGGAAGTGAGGGAAGTGGGGGGGGGGGAGTGAAGTGGGAAATACCCAGACATGTTCAGAAAACGTTTCAATCCATTACAGTAACAGGTGCCTAAAATGGAAGTTTCCAAGTTGATGACACACAAAACATATCAACATTTCCACATAACTTGAAAAAAGCTAACGTTTTCTAAAGTATAACTCTGCGGCCGATTATTGAAAAATTTGTAGATACTTGTACCAAAACACCTGTATAAATCATGGTTAAAAATTTTGTGGTTACCATAACTATATCAACCGACTATGCACAGAGCATGTTAACTGTTTCAATACCACGTTTCACAACACTAGCAAAGCGATGGTGGCAAAAAATAGCGGTACCTAAGTTTCCAAAATTTTGATTTTGAATTATGTGTTGCTCGCTAATGCTCTACTCAAGTGTCCAACGGGCACACATTCAAACGTGGTACCGGTAATGTTTTATTGCTATCATCTAAATATGAGTGTATGGCTATGGTATGAAATGTGTTGATACGAGCTATTTACCTTCTTGCTCTGGTGCGCTACTGATGGTAAACGGATGCCACTCGTACTTGGCAATCACAGGAATGTTGACAAACACGTAGTCCCCAGGGTGATACTCGAAATGATGAGGTCGCTTGATCACCAGATGTGTGACTTTAGAGGGCAGGAGCAATCCCGAACTGATGTACGTCTTGCCGCGCTCAGATCGAAGCACGGCGAACCGCAACAACCGCTCGAACACGTAGATCACGCCAGGAACAATGAACCATTTCCAGAAGTTCGGCCCGTGGCATATCAACAACAGCCAGAACGGAATATACAGCAAATGTGTCCAGTAAAATATCTGTTAACAAAGTAGCGCAGATTAGGCCTATAAATAAATACTAAATAAATAAATTGTATTTAGAGTATACCCACTCAGTTATATAATTGATTTTCAGTGGGGGACAGTAAATCAAAGCGACTAAGCCAACCCTGTAGGCCCAGACGCAATCGACGAGTGAGCGATAACCAACCAAAGATCGATATTTTTAATAGGAAATAATATTGCAATAAGTGATATGGACAGTGCAAGCACCCGCGGACCAACGCCAGAATCAACAAGGCCGATTCAAAACAATTCTGAATTTATTATGTGCTTCGTTGCTAGGACGGCTCCAAAGTCACCGTTTACAAACTCCTAAGACAAGAACAGATGGACTTAAGTCCAAATCAGAAGTTAAAAAACTTCTGACTTTGGCGGGAATCGAACCCTGGACCTTCTGCATTGGAAGCAGATAAGCTTTATTAGGTACCTATGATGGTCTACATGCCCATGCCCACATAACTATGGTAGGGCAAACATCACGGTAGGCCCGTAACCGCACATACACACGGACACCACACGCATACACACTCTTATTAGTCAAAAGCAAAAGTCATACAAAAATGTATATATTTAATCAATGTGCTTTGTAATCTAAAAGAAGTGTTTATTTTTACTATTATATTCGCATAGATTGAAATGTATTTTTCTGTTGTGAATATAGGCTACATAAATAAATATATAAAACTTTTTTTTCAATTTCATTAATCGGGAAACACTCCCGTAGGTGTAATTGATTTTATAGAAATCAATCCAGAATTTTTTTAAAAAATCAAAAAAAGTAGCAAAATAAGGAAACGAAAGCAGAATCATTGCAATACTGTTCCAATCTATTCAGATCTACAATGCACCAACAATCCAGATGAAGTTGACTGTCCCGATAGCTTAGGGGTAAAGCACTCGACGGCAATCGGGAGACCGGGGTTCGATACCCCGCTGAGATGGATTTTTAATTTTTTTAAATTTCTGGATTGATTTTAATAAAATATAAAACGATGTTCTTACCTCAAAACTACCTCCTCTTCTAACGAAGGTTTGAGAGCAGATGAACATGACAAATATTATAACTACAAGCAAGATGCCGGTAGGGTTTGCCCATCCAGGAATCAGGCCGAACTTTCCAGGTCGACTTGTCAGCAGCCATTCATTGAGGGTGAAGTTATTGGCATTTACCACAGGGTCATTTACAACAAGGACACCTGAAAAATAAATACAAACGTTTCAGTTTCTTGGCCTACGCTTATAGACCAACAAAAGTGACTCATGAGTCATGAGCAAGGACATTCGGGGAGTTCACATTGAAGTCAAATTGCATTTTAAACTTTTCGTGTAAAAAGTTCCAACAATACTAGTATCAGAAGACTAACATAGGCCTATATGCAACTATTTAGCACTAATTGGGATGTCAACGGATACCAATTCGTCATTACTCATTACACACCATTGCAAAAACACAAGAAATAGCAATGATGACCACTGTGCACGCGAGAGTTACTGTCAAACACGCCAAAACATGTTTGATTTATTATTATAAATATAGCATACAATTATATAAATTATAATATATCAATGTTATAGCATTATTTGTAAATAGCGCCACCAGCTGGCGCGCCGTACTCTGCGCATTAAGCACGTGATTGTGTGCAGCTTGTCAATATTGCCGCAAGAGAGCAGCACAGTGCACAACTTTCTAGTAGGTGGTAAAGATGTTTCCTTCTAAAGCGACGAAGCGACGGTGCCTCTAACAACTTGCTATTTCTGTTCTTATTGAAAAGCCACTTGAGCAATAACTAATAGTAGTAACTTAATTTCTGACAAGAATGTTTTTAAATTATTGACTTGTACTGTAACGAGGAGTAGAAGCACAGATAAACCATAACACTAAGTGCCCTGTAAACATATTTACGAAAAACTTGAGATATGCTATTTAATTCAATGTTATTTACCTAATTTGCCTCAATATAGATTAGAAACATTTTTACTCCATAGTCCATATAATTAGTATTACAACAATGCAAACTACCTTCAGATATTCACGCTCCCTCACCGAGAAATACAATGTATGATCAACGTGAATAAAAAACTATAACTATAACCTATGGCTATTGAATATTAGAAAATTAAAATTAAATACAAATACAATATATTTTAAAATATACTATATATAGGAACTATATGCTTAGGCCTAATCACTACCACGTATAACATTATTGGGTAAGTATTTAAAACAGGTAAATAAATTCAATTTTTTCAGTATTAGGGTATTTAAAATTAACCATGTTGTTATTCATTATGGCAGAACGCTGCAGAAAATAATAATCGTAACATTAATAATAATGTTGAACACACACCTAAAAGAAATTACAAACCGAGTGTTTATAACGGCAAGAGATCAGCCTATTCATGCAGTACCGAAAAGCTGTTCTAAAACACCGAAACAACGCTAGCTAGTGTCATGTCATTTTTCATAGTTCAGTTCTTTATTGTACATAGGTATTATGTGTGATAACACTTATACATGGTACATGGTCAGCAAATTATTGGTTACAGTAAGCATTTACAGTAAAGCATTAGCTTACACGGTAATACAATTAAAAATTACATTCAAATTCGCTTTTGAGCTAACACAGATGGCTATCACAGATACAGATGAACATGCTTAAAATAAAATAAAATGGTGATAAGAGAATGTTTTTTTTATTATGTTTATTATTATTATTATATATTATTATTGTTTATTATTTATTTATTTATTATGTCTACTTGAGCTGTACCCTACTTACTGAAGTTGAGCAGATGCATGATGGTATGCACCACGCTGAAGATGAAGATGACCACCCCTGTGAGCTTGTGACAGTAGATGTGCTGATCCAGGGGTAGAATCACACTAAAGCCTCTTGTTCGTAAGTAGGTGATGCAGTGTCGTAACATCAGAACGAGCACGAACATGCATGTGAAGTTCAAACACTGGCCTAGAGGAAACAGAGTTACAAAGTTACCAAGGAGCGCTAACATATTATTGTAGTTCGTGGGTATATAAATTTTACAGTTTAACACTTCCTCGACTACTTGCTATGCTTGTGTAATCGTTTTTTATGTTATTTTCTTGCAGAACTCACGACAACTCTTGGATTGAGATGAATATCGTGTGCTAAATTTAATCATAAGTAATTGAGATGGGGAGAACCTGTTTGTCACAAATAAAAATATTAAACTAAACTTAACTAAACCAAGCTCCCAAGGAAAACACCGATATTTTTATCATGCAACCTTTGAAATCTCCATTATTATTTAGAACTGATTTTACAATCAAAATCAACTAGGCCTTATTTCTTTTGTTTTCTCTGTTAGCTTTCGTTTAACCGGACAAACTGAATTATTTTTATTTTATTGATGATTGTTGAATGTTACTTTGTAGGGACATCTTACCGCAGGCTCTCGCCATGATGACGTATCCGTTGTGCTTGCGATATTGTATGGCTCTCGAAATGAACAAGCCGATGTTGACGACGGTGAAGATTCCGATGAAGATGAGATAAACGTAGTTGTTCTTCATGTAGGGTCGAGAGAGTTGGTAGGGGCGAAGAGCGGTGATCTTCCCCAGTAGAGACGTGGGCTGGGCCACTGGCTTCGGGGGCACCAACCTAGAGGGAGAGGGGAGGTTAACAATATTACCTCCTTTACAATCAGGGCGATTCTCGAGTTATATCCTAAATAGGAAATTATTGCAATCAGAGTGAACGTTATTTGAGTTGTGAAGATCAGCAACACAATGAATGTCATTATTGCATAACGTAAACTACATTACATTGTACGGACTATTGGTTAAAATTGGATTCAATACTTCGGAATGACTGTGCCTCAAAATCAGTCTCAATAAAACGATCCCTCTATTTTCAGCTTTCCCGCTGCTTTCTTTCATAATTCGCTCTTTATCGTGCATCTTAATTAGCTAAAATGTTAGTTTCTCGCGGGTGGTGGACGAATATAGTAATATTTATGACGTAATGTCACAATACTGATAAATAATTTTTATGATAACCCTTGTAGGCTACAGTGCACATGGATGGATGGAAGCAAGAATCAGAGCTAAGCATCATTACACAATTGTGTCTTCTCTTACTACCAAGTGCCACACAAATAATTATTTAAAGCTACCTTACAGGATTCTTTAAATGCATAACAAAATAATTAAGTGCTAAAGAGCCTCTAGCTAGACGATGTATGTAGACAACCTCCTCCAGAGATGAACGCCACACTCACCAGCGGTCAATGCTGATCGAGAGGTTCTCCAGGAGTCCCCCGTGTTTCTCCAGCTGGTTCTTGAGCGCCTCGAAGGTGATGGCTCCTCGGTTGCTGGGGTCCGCATCCTCGAACATCGCCATGGTCAGGTCGTCGATCTGTTCGTCGCTGAACTTCATCCCGTTCTCCTCCATGCAGGCTTGCATCACGTGCTGGAGCTCCCGGTGCTGGATCAGACCGTCGCCTGCACGAGGGTTGGAAAGAAAGAAATATATAAGATAAATAAATAAATAAACAAACAAATAAACAAATAAATAAATATAAATAAATAACTAAATGAATAAATAAATAAATAAGTATACATAATACATAAATAAAATAGAGAACTTTCAGGAACTAGGAGACACAATCGAAAATTTCGCAGATTACGTCTATTTCTGAAGCTATGAGAAGCTAAGCTCAGTCTACAAGTTATCATCCATTCACATAACCATGAATAAAAAAATGAATATACATGAAATTGAAAATATGTTTTCTAACATAACTTAAAACAGAAGTTTTGGAGTAATAACATCATAAATAGTCTTTTGAGAAGACCAAAACTATTTTTGACAATTTTTTTGTCCATGCAAGAAACGCATGTATGAGGATAATTTTATCAAAAAGTATATGAGTTGAATAAGCGATATTTTTAACACTTACCCGTTTCTAGGACATGTGATATTTTTATTGAAGAGTTGAATGAGCGATATTTTTAACACTTACCCGTTTTTAGGACATGTGATATTTTTATCGAATGGTATATCTCTCTAATATAGTTGTTTTTTTGCGTTTACCGGTACGCTGAGGGGAATTTGTACAGGAAAATAAAAAAATCGTACAACGCAAGATTTTAAAGATACATTTCAAAATATCAAATGTCCTATAGTTACGGGTAAGTGTAAACCATGGTAAAAATATCAGCCATCCAACTCGTATACTTTTGTGATAAACAAAAATGCTTTAAAAAGCCGTAATATTATGAGTACGTATGTACGAAAAGAATGTCCAAAAATAGTTTTGGTCTTCGCAAAAGACTATTTATGTTGTTATGTAGTTATTTTGGGAAACTTATTTTCGTGCCCGCACATTCTCAATTGGTACCATAATACAGCTTTCATTACCGAATCAGATAATATACGTTATTAATGAATACAATCTCAAACCAGTAGGCCTAAATGAAGAAAATTCTTACGCCTAAACTCTACATGCAAGTTGCTCTAGCAATGCATATAGTTAACACAAAATTATAAGATCAGAAATCATTATATTATTTAATGCAACAATTTATTTTATTTTAAATATGCTTTTGAGTTCAAACAAATAATTGTTACGCTTACTTTCACTAACAATATTATTAGGTTTGATTGATAACTATTAAAATGATGTATAACATACGGTTCATAACTATAAATCCTACGCTAGAGACAAAATATAACTCAATTAATTAAAATCATATGGATTACCGAAAGATTGATTATTATAGAAAACCGTTCTCTTGGGCGGACAGACTTGTAGTACAAAAGTAATATTTGCAAGAAATCGAACCGGAATAGGGAATTGAATCCGGCTTGCCGGGTGGCTCTAGCTTGACCACTAGACCACCTGGCTGGTGATGCCTAGCTAGAGATGAAACGCAACGCGGGCAGTTCGGCGGCTTTGAACCGGCTAACCGCACACATCAATGTCATAACTAGCGCAAGTCGGGTAGAAATCTCTCTTGGGCGGAGGAGTAATAGCGATAGCACCCCTGACTGGGAGAGTACGCCAACTTCACTCGCCGGGCAACCGGGTGGTTTGACCACTAGACCACCTGCGTTGCCCATCAAGCGTCTCGCTTATGAACATTCAAACTATTAATTTTCATTTTATAAGAGCCAATAAAAACTGCTTTGTAAAAAATATGAGAATTGCGAACCAACGGCTTTGTATCGTGAATTGTTTTGAACTCTTAAAATAATGTTATTATATTTTTACACGAGTAACTCAGAAAATGTAATGCATATTTGTTTATTGTGGAACGGGGTAATTTCTACAACAACAAAACAAGAAAGGCAATAAAAGATTGCATTGAGTAATTTCCATCTGCATGTTGTCCTATTTGAAGTAGTAATATCGTGAATAAAATTAATTTCCACTAGACATTTTATCGTGTCTTTATTGTCAATCTTACACGATCTCCTATTACACGAGAGCCTACTTCTTACCTTTCTGGAATAATTCCAATATTTCTATTCATTGCTCATTAGTAAATTAATACTCTTGTACTTGTAGGCCTACATGAGTTAGGTTACACATAATAAAATTAAATAAATTACTTAAACCATGTCAAAATAGATTGAAGCCAGTTAGGTAGTAAAAAATAGGCATACAACATAAATAAGGTTTAAATTAAATCACTGAAACTATGTCAATTTGTCGACAATGAATCGGGAGCAAGGTGTGCATTGCACTAAAAGTACATAATTACAATGCGCTAAGTAATTCATTAATCTTTACGAGTACTTGCTTGTGCGTTGTTAATTGACTATTTTTTAACGTCAAGGTTTCTTCATGATCTTTGAGGAAAGCATACATGGTGACCTTACCGAAGTGACATAATAAAACGCAATCTTAGCGATTAAAGAATTCGTTGTCTATATCACTAGCGAGGTTCAAATCTCGCTTTAAAGTTTAAACTCGATTTATTTAACGAGATCGCGATGTCTCAGGCTTCTGAGGTCGCTGTCAGTGATAAGCCAGTTTTTATCGGGTTCGTGTCGTCGTAATGTTTCTCAGAACGACATTTTGGCCATAACTCGGACTGTTTATGGTGGAGTCAAGTCTCTCAACTGTTGCCATAAGGGGAACTCTCCAGGTATTTGTAACACCTGGCACGATGAGATTTCTCTTGAGAAAAGAAGATATATGTAGCTGAAGACCAGTCAAACAGACATGAAGTATTTACGACTTGAAGATAATTCATCAATTGAATGTTGTATGGAAATAGTTTTTATTTCCTGGTGGTGATATTTCTATTATTTTAAAGACGGTTTCATACATTAATGATACAGCATTGAAGAAATAGTCCCATTGCAGCGTGCTTGTAATTACGTTTGCTTGCAGTGGAGTGGCAATGATTCAGTTACAAAACCAGAAGCTTTAAAGCCATTCAATTGCTACAGAATAAAAACGCTGCTTACAAAATTTCAAATCACTGACATAATTTTACTAATTGGAATATTAACCTTTAGTTGTACATTTTATTATGATATACATTAATCAAACGCAAGTCAAAATTAACAACATGTTCAATAAATTGTAAATAAATTTATATTTAACTTCCAAATCGCATATGAAATAAATGATTGTACAGAAATAAATTCGTATTTGGAGTCTACTCAATCAGTCACATCAGATATTTAGTCAGTGACAATACTGTCAATTTTCAAGCGGACAGTGTCAACCAAGCCAATGCAAATTTGTCAGGTTTAGAAAAATCTTAACGCAAACTTGAACAATAATATCGTAAACGTGAGTTGAAGCAACTACCCTACTTGGTTGATTGATTGGAACGAAATGCAGGCGAATAACAAGAGGGTAGCTGATGAGGACATACACAAGTAAAAGTTAGCAAGAGAAACTTCTCGCAAGCAGCGGTTACCTTGCCACACTTAACCGTTTTAACGTGCACGAGTTGATGAAGAACCCCATCCAGTTGAAAGTGACTAAGTGGGTGTAAAGAGATCGAGTTCACGTTGATAGAAACGTCACGGATTGAATTTCTTATCCGCTTGGCACATTGTTGTCTGCTAATTTCGGCTACTATGAGACCTCGCTCAATTAGTCTAAGTGCAAAGACCGGGGAATATGTTATCGAGGTACGTAGGTTGGCGTCTTAATTACAAAACACTCTACTGCCAAGAGGTGACATTTCACAGGATTAACCTGGGGTTTAGATAAGCTGTTTAGACAGCGCCTTCGAGTAGCGCTCTCGTGGCAGGTTTGTCAACTTCCGTGGTGGCTGAGGATGAACAGAGTCCGACAACAGAACACTGTCAACAAGGGTGGAGCACCACGAACTCGTTCCTCGGTTGATGATAATATCACACGTCAGTGTCCAGTGTATAGCTCAGTCTTCCAAAGACAAGTGTCACCGTGAGCTGGAATATTTGTGTCACAGTCAAGCTCTAAGATCGTGTGGATTTTGGCATCAACGTTCTGTCAACGATAGGCATAGAGGCCGTTTTGGATTAGAGGCTCGACTAGTAACCGCGGTTCAATATTTACAATGTAACTCACAAAGTTTACGAAAAACTATCAATGTTTTAAACAAGCGAAAGGGAAAAGGTGGACAGTTTATTGCGAATTTAAAAAATTCGTAGTGTACGTTTCATTAATTCGTAAAAGTACCCAAATCAAATCGGAACTCATGATTTTTTCAAATCTTCGAAATATTTTCATCCTATCCATATAGAACGCGTGGGTTCTGTGACTTTAGTGTGTCGCTCGCCCTCTCTACTGAAGATCATTATCCGAAAGTAATTTATAAGGAAAATTGACCAGTGCATAGAACACCTAACTGAATTATTGTGTGCCATAATAATATGTGTGCCATCGTAATAATAACCATCCTAGAAATAAATTAACCCCCCTGAGAAACATTGTGTGTAAGTGATGTAGAAACTAATTCGAAGGCGTTTCCAACAAAAGTGTTAGTGAAGTTCTTTTGCAGACTATTTAACGTGCTCGCATCGTGGGTATTATTTAAAATATGGATAACATAAATGAATTCGAAATGAATGGCAACCTATAAGTATGTTAACTACGATGAGTGAATATTTAAATATTTAAATTGATTTTCGTTTCTATTCAGCAGAAAGCTTAACTTATGGACAACTTAACAGTTTAAATCATCACCCACTGTATAAATTTCCATGAACATTGTAAAGGCAATCATTAGTTCGAAAAGGAAACAAGTCATTAACACTTCTGCTGTCATAGGAATATACCATTAACATTTATTTAAATACTATCATAATCATAGTTGTATTAAAATAAATGCAGGTAAAAAGACAAAATCCATTCATGCGGAAATGTTACCCAAATGGCATGGATGGATTGAGAACATAAGGGTCCGTGTCAGTTGTTAGTGACGATATCCTGATTTGGAATAAAGGTGTAGCAGAATACGCCCTCTTTTAAACTACCGTCATTCGCAAAAATTACAGCTTCAGCTGTTGGAGCAAATGTTGAGGATGATTGTAATCTTAAAATAGCAGGTTTAATTGAGCTTAATAAACGAATTCATTAGGGACCTACGCAAACTGATCGGTCGACTGAACTGGCAATGCTCTGGCGGAAATTCAGTTTAACTCGACTAGTTTTGACAGGACGTACGTATATGGGCGTCGAATGCAACTGCAAGTAATATAATGCAGTGCAATCACCAAACGGTCAATATTTCTAACCTCTTTTCACAGTCCCTTTCAGTTGAAAATTTTGCAAAGATAATAATCACTCTTATCATCAAATTATTGAATATAGGTTCATGCAGAAAAATGGATTAAATATGTGTTACACATTTTAATTGTTTCAGAACGTCGCCCTATATAGGATAATTGTTACATTTCCGGGAAAGTGATCATAAATATATTTTCAATTAAACGTTGTTACGTATTTTAACTATCAAATACCTGTTCTACTAATTTATTATAATATGTGTAAAAAAAAATCGTTTACGTTTGTACACTAATTCTACTAATTTGTCTCATTATTGTCTTAATTACTTTTAAAACCACTAAATAAATACATATTTCTCTCACCGTCTAAATCGTAGACTTTGAAGAGGAACTTGATCTTATCGTCAGGGGTTTGTCCGGCAAACTGGTGCATGGCGTCAATGAACTCCTGGAGAGATATGGATCCAGAGTTGTCCTTATCAAAGATCTGGAAGACGCGCTCGGTGAAGAACGGCTGAAACCAAGTCAAGAACAATGCTCCGTAAGAAGTTGTTGAAGAATTGTTGTAAGAAGTGGCGTACTGACTTTAATAAACGACAATAACGATGTCCACCAACGAGTTGTGACAAAATATACAATATTAAGCTTTTTTAGAATCCACTATAAATTTTCACTTTTTAAATGAAATGCCAGTTGTGTTGTATGCAGTCGTTCGTATGCATTATGTTAATGCACTCAAACGGAAGGAGAAATTCATTACGTTTTAAAATTAATTCTCACTCACATTTTTGGAGACGACGATCTTTTTGAAGTCATCTCGTCGGATTTCCTTCTCATTTCCCACAGTTTGTCGGAAAAGCTGCTCCAGCCATTCTAGGTTTCCCTTCTCGAACCCGGTACGAGGCCTGGAACAGACAGATCACGTGACTTGAATCCAGAGGACGCTAACGCCATATATGACTAACTCCTGGGCCTAAAACTGTGTGTAAGAAAGCTACTAATTGCTAATACTTTTTTAAATACATTAATTGTCGTGCTTTTCTACCAACGTAAATTAAATGTCATAATGTATTTAACAATTTGATAACATTTCGCAATTTTTCTTGAATCAAACCAAGTGGTATTATTCAACTTTTGTTGTCATATTAGTTCAATGTAAATACTGTTGATTGCGAGCTTATTGTGTAAAATTTTTATATTGTACAGAAATGAAAGAAACCATCGTGCACTCACATAACAGTTCAGAGCATATTGCCAAACACAATAATTGTCTCGCGAAGTTTAAATGAAATATGGATTTTATTTTTGTTCGGATCGTTGAAATTATAAAAATCTTTTTTGTTTTTTATAATTCCGTGCTTTAGGAACTCCAGTTTATAATGTGTGAAGCTGAGTATCTCATCAGTTTATGTAGTTGCCAATACTTTTTTGTTGGTGTTTTAATTTTACTGTAAACAAATAAGGGGCTACGGAGTCCAATATTATACTTCTTGAACAGAATGTTGCGGTAAATTACTCATTTCGTGTCGCATTACCATCTGCTGAAATTTGCTTCATTGTTGTGCTGTTAGCATCAAGCTACTGCCAATAGACGATCTTACAAAAGAAACAAGTTAACCCAGACGACCCAACCCCATACTTGTCAGTTAACAGCCGGTATAGCTATCAACCGACTTCCACTACTAGTTTCACATTCTACATAAAACTGAAGTGTCTTTTAATATTCTTGTTTGATATTTGTACTGTGACATAACAATGACACGGCTCTGCCATGCGGTCTTTACGTTGACACGTTTATCTTAGTGACGTACTCTCAACACAACACGGCTAGGCATTGAAGGACAGCAGGAAGGAGATAGTTTTCAAATCCATTCAAAAACAAGCAGCTGACATTAGCACGTCGCGTACCGTCTAATAGCTGATAGTTCAAACAATATATTTCTAGACAAACTAAGTAAGAGTGTTGTGTTAGGGCACTCAGCAGTAGAGTAACCAGTGCCCATTGACAAATTAACATTCTGTGTGTTGTTTTTGTTTTATGTTTGTTGTTGTTGAATGGTATGTCAAATCACGCTTTAATAAACCCTAAAACCACGTATAACTTGGCAATTTATTATTAAATTACCCTTGAATGATTTTGTTTTTTATTATAATTACTTTTTATTCGTCATTAACTTACAACAGAGCTCGTTTTGAAAACCAAATCAAGAAGAAAGAAAATGGCTGTGACCAAACAATTCGACGAAATACCCTCTTAAAGAGGCTATTACCCCAAAAAATATTTTTTACCACAAAATCTATTGGTAGCACAATAATACACTAAAATGACCGTTTAAAAAATTATATCGTCTAAATGTAATTTTACACGATTTTTATTTTTGACCCAGAAATTTTCGAAAATTGTTGTTTTGGGAAATTTCCTAAATCGGCTTTAACCAGCTTCTTTTTTGTTCCACATAGATACTAGAGTATCGTACCAATCTAAAATGACCCTTTATAACATCGTGTCTTGAAACTGTGCACAAACTCTCATACACGCAAAAATATGCATTCCAAAATCACACCTTTTCTTCTCAATCAGCATATTTTGACTGAACCATTTGCCCAAAATACAAAACAAAATACAGAGAATTTAAAGAAAAGACTGACGAGTACGTCAATAATGGCCAATTTTTGTTATCAAAATCCTCCAAGGTCACGGGGCATATAGATCGTCCCCATGTTATTTCTTATGGGAGATTTTTGCCGATGGGACCTAGCTCGAAAAATACAGTTTGACAATTTTTTTTTGCGGTCATGGTGGACCCAAATAATTTTTCTGTTAATTTCTAAATTCATAACAAGTAAGCCTGAATGAAATATATTTTTTGAGTTTAGTGGGTGAATACCCCTTTAAAGTGTCATAACTTTTAGTTGTATTGAAAAGTAACCAAATAATTAATTATATTTTTCTGATATATGTTGCAGTCATTCTGACGTGCAAAACCAAAAAGTAATTTTTAATGAATGGATTAATGAATAAATTCCCGCGGTGACACATAATGCTATGGTTTTGAGGCACTAGACAATTGCGTGTTGTGTACTTCAAAAAGCACTAACATAGATTTGTGTAGCCTTTTACATTAGATTTAGCCAATCTTCAAAGCAGTAATTATTTCATAAATGATTAATAGACGATTTGCGGTTACTGACTTTCCGTAGTTTGACATTTATATAATGAAAAGTTCGTATGTAAACTACAACAGTATATTGTATGTGTGTTCTACAATGTGTGTTCACAATGTATATGTGTATGTATGTATACAATAATGTACAATGTGCTCTACACGAATGCCTTTTATTTCCGACACGATGTTATCAAGTGCGCTATTAATGATTGCGCCGTTACCTGGAGTTGCTGAGGTTGGCGAGGAACTCCATGACCTGGTCTGGGGTGACGAACCCGGTGGATTCTGCGTCCACCAGACGGAAGATCTTGTCGACGATCTGTAGGGCACAAGACGCTGGGGTTAGCCGGGGGGATGGCGACGATGACTCTAGGCTGGGCCTCCTAGGTGTACTGAGGTGAAGCTTGCCCGGGGTAGGACCGTGTGGGGGGGGAGATAGTACACACTCATCCATGTTAGGTTAGATTGATAGTGATGTCGCAGAACAACCAAGTATCGTAGCTCGTAGGGGTGACCTTAAGGCATGAAACAAGTAACTGCCATACATGCACCACAGATAGTTAAATGCAAACCACAATAATACACAACACAAAATAAACACAAGATAATATGTTTAGATTTAAGTTGTACTTGTAATTAAAAAACAGGTGCCACGGGAATGGGACGGATAATTTTACCTCTGGTGTTGTATTTATTACCATTGGTGGCTAAACTTGTTCTTTTTGCTTCATTTTCTAATTCAGAACTCATGTTTGTGTGAGTTGACTAGGTGTTAGTTTTTGTTTTATGTTTTTTTTTTTAATGTCAATCCTATTCAGTTGAAAAGCTGATATACAAAGGAGGAAATTATTTATTTATATTTACACGTTGGGCAGGTAAGGGTCAATAAATAATAATAATAATACATAATACGAAAATGAATGTATTGTGTTGACAAATTATGAAGATGAATGAATCCCAATGAAATGCAAAATTAAATGCATACTGAGTTAAATTCAAGAACAAGTCTCGACTGAGAATGAGTCGGACTATGCTATTTCAAATCTTTAGTTCGTACGGAGTTACTACAGGGCGCGAGAGTCGAACCCGGACCCTGGAGTCATCAAGCATCCACGACGTAATACGAGTCAGAGTTTTGATGTTACCAAAATAACCCATATTATTATATTCAGCAAATATGGAGTCTAAATATGTACCTAAAAGCATGACTAGGCTACTTATCAAGTTTGCCTCCCTGTTGCCCTGTGCAGCGTCTTAGAATCAGGTTGAGTCGTTGTAACCTCGAGCGTCGTTTTCCACTGAAAATGTTGTTTCACTGTTCACTGCTGCGTCAGGTTGGGGCGATAATAACAAGGAGTAGATTTGGATATGCAAATTACACCTTATATCATTCGTCGCTTCTCTTCAACTTCACTTCAACAATATAGGTGGACGTTCCTTAAACTGACGTCTTATTTCCAAGTTGCATTTTGACACAGAGGCGTGTTACACCTGCCATCTATGCCAATAGAATTTACAATTGTATTTATCGTGTAAAACTTACCTAGTGACAGCAACATAATGTTGTCCCTCTTCAGTGTCTAACTTAATATTATGGAGCAAGCGTAGTTATGAAGGGAATGTCCAAGGGATGTTTAAGAGAACCCAATCCCTTGCATTAATTAATAAATTTTGGACAAATCTTTCAGTCAATATACGAGAATGAAACTCAAAACCTTCCAAATCTTGATGTATGGTTTCTATACGCATACTGCTCTTGTGTATGGTAATACTGAATTAGGCCTATAGTAATAATTAATATTATTAGTGATTAATGATGGTGATTGTGTATTGTGTTAAATTTAAATTGCGATGTGTATAACGTTAAATTATTGGTAAACAATAAAACCGTTTTATATTTGCAATAATTCAATTACTACACACAGACCACTTCCTGCTATCTTACATTGTAATGCTATCGTTCATCTCTATGCTGCCAATGAATAAATAAATAAATTGTATTAAGAGTCTACCCACTCAGTTATAGAATGCTCGCGTCCCCCATGCTGTTCCTATACTTCCCACCCGCTAATGTACTACTACTCATCTATTATGGAAGCAGGCATTTCCAGGTTAAATACATCATCATAATCCTTCTGTTGATGCCTCATTGCTTTATTGTGTCGATCAGTCTGCATAGCATAAAGAGAGACATAAAGTCCACATTCAATAAATCAATCATTCAACACTTATGAGGTGGAACTATACCAGTCAATCAGTTTTCTTCTCGCAATCTTACTTAGAAAATTACTATGCGTCAACTTTGTGGAAATTATGTAAGGTACTCATCAGTTTTACCCGGTATGACACAGCTGTGGGTTACTAGGGTGTTAATGTAAAAATGAAGGGGTGTCCGAGGGCTGTTGGCGTGGAGTTATTACCAGCAAGTGAAGAAACCTCGGAAAAACTTTTGACTCAGGATTGCCGATGACGAGATTCGAACCTGTGAACTTCCGAATCAGAGTCTCACGTGTTACGCACGAGCCACCTCTGTCGGTAAACGAAGTCATCTTTCTATTTTAGTATTACATTTACCGAGACCTCCTCCTGCGATTCCCACGTTAAAACTGGTACCAAGAAGTCATCCGAACCACTTGAGATTCAGTCGATGTGCGAATAGTGAATTAATTAACATTTCATGCACAATTTACACAACCAATTAAAACTATACTTCAGATTCAATAAATAACTTTGAAAAGTTATTTCCGAGTAAACCACTTTGAGTAATTTCACTACATCTCTAGAATATGAATGACATTGTGTGAGAATGAATTAAGAATTCTGCACGCCTCCAGTAATTAGAAAAATGTTTTTTTTAGATAATCAATCCGTCCATGGATTGCCATATATAAGCATGAGTATGAGCAAACGGTTTGGTTTTCTTCTTCTTAATCTTGTCATGATCTATCGCAGCCGATATATCCAAGAGAGTATTGCGATTAGAAGCAGGCTTTTAACAAAAGAACTCGCTTTAACAAGTATAAGTGCCTGGATTGGATGCATTAAAGTAATGCCTAAGAGGTTGGCAACAATTTCATGATTTGTCACGCGCGACACATCTTCTCTCGGATATTACCTATCTGGGAAGAAGCTCGGTCTGGTCTCAGAGGAAAACCACTTTGCTTCTATAAAGCGATTCGCTAATTTCAATTACTGTGTGGAATCCACTATGATTTAGACATACGTATGGGACGATAAGGCTCAACTTTGAGCCCTGTGTGAATGCCTTTCATGTTATTTATTTTGTGGGATTTAGGGGAACGTTGACGGGAATGTCCGACGGCTGTTTAACAGGACTCAATCCTATAATTTGCATTGACCTTTCGGAAGACACTTTCGGTCAGGATTGACGGTGGCGGGCATAGATATTAAACACCTATAGTAGGCTAGATCCGCAGTCTTTAATCCACTTCCGTGACTATTTGAAGCCGTCTTGAATATGGCAATTTGCATGTTAAAATAAATGGGAGCGATTTGTAGCCCAAATATTTTTCAAGATGGCCGTCAGGTTGACAGGTGAGCATACTAGCCATTTACAGCAAATGATTACTAAATTCCCTTATGCAATAACTTCTTATTGTTTCTGATCTGTTTGTACATTCCCATGCTGCACAAGCTAAAACCATATAAAACGATCCAGTGAAATACTTTATTGCATTAAAAAAGCATAAATTAAAACGCCAAATCGCCATCTTGAATATGGCAGATTGACTCTTCAATTTGCTACGCTCGCGTCTGTGTGGACGTATTGGAGACTGCGGATCTAGCCTATACTATAGGTGTTTAAAATCTACGGCGGCGGGCTTCGAACCCGAAACTTCCCGTATCAGAGTCCGACGCGTTATACGTAAGAGCCATTACTGTCGGTGCTGCAAATATGTGCACACATGAGTAGAGTCATAGATCTGCGAGAAAGAACCGCGATTCCCCTCAGCAATTACAATTGCTAATCTTTGACTGGCGTGTGCACTGCTGTGATAAGAAAGCTGTCTTTCCATCGGTCGATGACTAGAGTAATGGTATCATGATCCAAAGCTTCATACGGTCTTGCCATCATTCATTTGAGTGTTTTCATGTTGCCGACAATGAAATCAGTTGAGCATGCTTTGAATCGAGTGCAGGGTATAACAAAAACATACTGGAAAGCTTGCTTCAATAAATTAGAAATACTCTTCGTGAAGATTAATTGTTTACCAGCGAAATAACACAAAATTAAACAATATATTATTTCTTGCTTTAACTTCATTGACTTTGTCGATTATTATTGTAACCGATTATTCATTCGTGCTACCTGTATGAAATAAAATTATGATCAATCCCTTTAACGACCAAAAAATCTACTTGCATTCTTTAATTGTCAAGAACAATTTTCCCTCTGTGGTTTTATAGCTCTCTCAAAACAAAAACTGTTAAGTGACATAAATTATTGCAGTTTTACGTACGTGATTCACCCGTCTTGTGGAACAGGTTGAACATTCGAGCGCTGGCTCTCCTGGTCATTGACATTCAACTTTACGACTTGAATATATGTTGTTTGTGGTCGACAAGTGCTACACTCAAAGTTATAACATATCAAGTTGTTTCAAATGAATAAGGTCATATAAACATGACAATAATTTATCTACAGTACAAAAGCACGTGTCAAATAATGGTGAAATTATAAATGCCCTGGATGTGGGTATAATTAATTTTAAATTACATTTAATACGGAATTTTATTTTTGATATTTAAACATTTTAATTATTTCACAATCTAGTTCTAAAAACTGATTAAAAAAGGACAATTTCTATAAAATGGAATAACAATAAACTTAAGAACGGTACTTTACATGAAGAGGGGCGTATAGTTTCGCGAAAGAAAGTGTATACCTATGTAGTCATCCTACGTAAATTATAATGACATTTATTGTATTACTCTACTGGTTGAAAATCAGTTTTTAATAGTGTTGTCATATTAATTTTGTAAATGAATAAGGATTATTTTCAATTTCATTAATCGGGAAACAATCCCGTAGGTGAAAATCGTTATTATTTAATACAATACAAAAATTAAACATTTCGATTCGCCTAAACACTGAACGAACAACTTTGACATACACTTCAGTGGGGATTTTATGTGACCGGACTCGAACCTATGCCATAAGGGATAAAGTAATTCGTGTGAGCGGTGAGCAGTGTGTGAGAGGTGCCCTGCAAGTGTTCTGAAACGGTTTGTTTCAACCCGTTCCAGCTGCTCCGCGAAGTCGATCTGCTTCTCATCCCTGGGAATAAAGAAACACACGGGATTATTAAACATGAAGGGTTAGAAACAACAACAGTTCGTAGAGGAATTCCCCCCTCGCCGGAGCTACGTGAAGGATTTTTAAACGAAAATGACTTAAAGAGATGAGATCCCTTGTCACGTTTATTTCCATCTGTCCATGCGTGTGACACGTCTTACGATAAAAACCGAACACGACTACAATTGGCATGCGTTTTTGTTGTTAACACTGCCCGTCAACAAGGATGATTCAGAAAGTTTTTGGTGATCCTGGGGGTCGAGTGGGCGAGGCTAGCGTCCCCCTACATATTCAATACCCGGCACCTCCACCAAAAATGAGATGCACCACCACCAACCACACCATGCGATAAGCGTAGTGATTGACTAAAGTAACAACAGGAGTTACCGACAGTGTGGCGCTACTCTGATTCACGAAGTCCCGGGTTTAACTCCCTTCGAAACAGGCAATCCTGACTGAAGGTTTTCTCCGAGGTTTTTCTCAGTCGTTAATGCAAGTGCAAGGGATTGAGTCTTCTTAACAGCCCTTGGCCTTGACCAAAATAAAAAATATGATATGATTACTTATGACGTTTAATTATAATTTAATATTAATTGTTGTAAATAAAGCTTAATCACACATAAATTATTAGTCCAGAGCAAAGTACGTTAATTATTTACACGTAGTTATTTTAAAAGTAATATAATTTTGGCAACCTCAATGACTATGTCACAATTTATAATCAAAGAACGTATATTTCATATGTACTTAAACATTGCTGTAAAAACATAAGTAATTAGCGAACTATTATCAACTGACGTAGAACTAATTAGAACTGTCCCAAACTAATGGATATTTGCTGTACGAAAGCTTATTATTGCCAAGCTGAATTAATTATTCATTAGCTGGTAATGAAGTCTTAGCACGTAACATTTCAAAGGAGGTTCAAAATCAAATTAATGAAACCAGTGTGTTATTAGTGTACAAGTTAAGATAACAATTAACATGTCTATATTTGGAGGGGCGTGATTCGTTCACACACTTGCACACGCAAACAACGATCAAATAAACATCAAAACACAACAGTTGTATAAAATCTACTTTGAATGAAGTTGAATTATATAATAAACATAAAAATATAAATACAAGTTTGGTGTGGTGTGATTTAGAAAATTAGAAAATTTTATTTTGCAATCTCAGATTGTCCCATATCTGAGACCCATGTTGTAATCGGCATTGCAGGGCTCCTTGAATATTTTATGTTACATCCTACTGTGTAGACCTAGAGGCTTTATACTTCAATACACATAAGTGGAGTAGACTATAAAAATGTAGCATAATAACAACAGCTGGTGGTCATGTTATATCATCGAGTCCATTGGCCAAGTGCAAATTTGTAGTGATTATATGTAATGAAAAGTAGTTGATGTCATGCGGTGTTGGTTATTATTTGGAAAACCCCTCCGAATTAGAAGGACATAATCATCTATCACTGCTGGCGGAGACTTCTACTGAAATAAAAATAAGATTGCACTCAGTAAATTTCAACTCGTCGCCACCGACAAAAAACAAAAACATGTTTTTGCTCTGGTTGTTTCCTGTCAGTATGAACTCAGTGTTTCTCAAACCGAGACGCGGTTGATACAGATGTTTGTGTTTTTAATATATCATGGGAAGATAAAAGAGCAAGGTAATGTTTGACATATTCGTTGAGTATCATTTGAATGCAATGTAGTGTACCGGCGAGTAACATCGTAAAAGATGTTCAAATTGTAAGATACAGCTGTCAGAAGAGTTTAGAATAGATAAACAGGATAAGTTAGTTATTGAGGCATCAAACGATTCAAAGCTATTCATTAAAAGTGTATTACGGTACATTTATATATGTCTTCTTATTCAATAAATGATTTTAAAAGTCGTTTTAATAAAGCATTGCACAAATAATACTAAATATATCTTATTGAAGAATGTTGATGATAAGAAAGGTAATTTTAATTTTAAATTTCGAATATGTAAAAAAGTAAAAGTAAGCAAATACATGTAATATAATTAAGAATTGATTGGGTATTTCAATACCACAACCGACTATTTATTAATCAGTAATTAATCATTGAAATTATAACATTGAACCAGAACTATAACTTTAAAACGATAGTCGACATCTTTAAAATAAATTATTATTCTGATGGAACCAATCCAGTAATTAAAAAAACATCGGGTGCTGATCGTATGCGTACTTAATACTTAATTACTTATAATAATAACATAACAATAACAACACCAATAAAATAATATAACAACGCATATAAAGGAATAGTTGGGGAGAATGACCAGTTGAGGACTAGTAATTAACACATCGAAGAAAGTGCAACTCGTTATCATCCTCAGCGCCCATGTCCTCCGCGGTGCCAACTGGTCCAGCGTGTGGAAACAAGGTGGAAAGATGCCACACCCAAAACGCTAACTAACGAAAACTGACAACCAGAAAAATTATTTGGATAAAAAAATGAAGCAAAGTGACTGCCTTCCATGAAGTTGGCCTAATGGATAGATGTCATGCGTGAAAATTATTCATACCTTGTTACAAGCAATACAACATTAGAAAGCAAATATGTACACATCAAGATAGCCCACGGTCCACACTCAACTTGAACATCGGGAGGACCAAGTGAAGTGTAGGTGGCCGCCCAGTAAACCAGTACCTGTGTTCGGTTATATATTATGACATATACCACACAATATTTAATTACATGGCTGTGTCCTCAAGTGTTAAGAGCTTGATTATCGGTGTTGAAGCTGACACTTAGAATGTGCACACTCGAGTAGGATTACAGTGTTACAGGCCAACATCTAGCGTCATAGATTTGAGCTTCACTCACTCACTTCGGTAAATGCTAAAAGAGTGCGTCCAATTAACTTTAGACGTGTGAAAAGGTAATTTATATTTATATCAAATTGATACCCATGATGGAGCAATCCGCGAAAGTAGACATCAGTACATTTTGAAAAAGATATAATTCTCAAAAATTATAATTAAAATTTTCAGAACATTATCTAACAATTTATCTTTAAATTACAAAAAAGTCGTTGTGGGTAAGTGTAGATAAAGTCTTAAAATAAGCCAGTGATTGTCAAGCAATCGATAAAACATCCTCCTTACTTATTGCAGCTTTCAACACTTAGGATTTTCAATGAAGGTGCAAAAATATTATCTTAACTTTTAAATTAGAGTGAAATAATAATTCATATTATGCATACAGGTTTCGAAAATCTGGCAGAAGCAAATGCCATTTTAATTAACAGCGACTGAAAAAGACTTAACATGTATTTTTTTAAATACAATTTTAAGACATTTACAACAATTAAAACATACAACTCCGTCTCCTAGCCAAAGTCGATACATCCTGGCATCGAATCCATGGAACTATATTATAGTGAGCAAGAATGTAGTAACATTTTCTATTTGTATTATTATATAATTTTAATCAGACTTAGATGGCAGTGTTCGTTTTGGTGTATTGACCTTTTTCAGGAGACTGAGAATTATGTTTTAATACCGGAATACCCTAAATATTGCATTTATTTTATTCACTTAATGTTATGAAGAACACGTAAAAGAATTAAAATTGTTTTTCGACATAACGTACTGTTTTAATTATCACAGAATTTATAATATGTATTATGTATTTATTAATTTATTTCAGGTATATCCTTACCAGTTGTAAAAGCTGATTAACAACGAAGACACTTAATAAAACTATATACGCCCGCCTTCAACCGCCTGCTTACTGAACCAAGACACGCCTACGTCACTGTCCGAAAACCTGTTAATTTAATTTTGAATAAAAATTAATTTACAAGTACCGCGACAGTTACATTTTACGACATCACGAGTATTCTCTGTAGCTGGCCATTAGCTGAAGGCGAACTCTAGGCCAACTCCATCTCGCCCCCTGATTCTTACTTGAAATTATAGTATATAAGCCATCATTAATATTTAATAAGCACCATTCAATAGCTGCTTTATCATAGATAATTAATTGCCCTCATTATGTATTCGTAACGAACAGCAAATTAGGAGGCTGATCTTATATATAACAAGCCTGTTGCATGGTTAAGTAGCATGAAATATTACACGTGAAAAAATGTTTCTTTGGTCCTGCATTAATTCTCATTCATCACTATCGACATGTATCTACTCGGTGATTCCATGCTTCGGCCTAACGAGCCGCCGAGTAACGCTACGAGTCGCTTACCTTAATTAATAAACATGAATTATAGCATATTAGCCATCAAGATTCCAGATGTAGAATTGATTGTATAGACATTCCCAAGGCTGGAAGTTAATAAATTTTAAGATAGGCCTAATTGATTGGTTGCGTAATGTGGCATAAAATGGATGTTTGTACAATCTCATTGTTTAAGCGTTACCAGTTTAAATAAGAATGTGAATTTATTATCGTTGTAAACAAAATGAAAGTGATAAATAAATTTGTGAATGTCAGTTGACAGGTCTGAATAGAACTAATGGATTGGTGACATTCCTGAACGTGTCTTAGGAAGACATACTGCCTCATCTCAACTCTCTAAAGCCACCAACGTTATACTAACGCCTATTATATCGATGTAATTGAACTTAATCTAGCACACGGGCAGATATCTCAAAGAAAATAGGAGAAAAATATTTTATACCACTAATCGTTTGTATTTTAACATGTACTTATAGCAAGCTTAATAACTAAGAATATGTTTCTGGTAATCCAATACGGCAAAATAACATAAAAATTCCAATCCAACACAGATACATTCATTCGTTGTATCTGTTATGTAAACCTAAACTTGGAGAGAAAACAAGACATTGGAAGCTAGAATTTGACATATTTCACTGTCAAATTTTATCTAAACAATATTCATATATTTCTATCAGAAGATTTCAATCAGCTAAACGGCATATTATATTATATATCGCATAAGAGCGCAGAAATTCACTTCTTCAAGGTGAAAAGCTAGGAATAATATATTGGACACCCAACAACAGAATAAATGGACATGCCCAAGAAGTATTTCAACTACATAAAATACTGAGAAACACTAAGTAAATCTTCGGCCAGTATTGCGAGTAGCGTGAATCAAAATCATTAGTCCAACCTTCCTAGTTCCAAATTATAATCGCGTGTGCTACCAATAAGTTAGTTCTGGAAAGAGTTTAGCTTCCTCGCCTATGTCACCGACCAACACCGATTACAGTCTCACACTCAACTCTGGTCGAGGTTGCTACTTACGCTGCAGCAAAAAGTAGAAATATCCACACCTGCCCTTGATAAGGAGGACGAATTATATATAATTTAGTAATTTTCCAAATACATGATTTGCCTAATTACCGTGTTTAGTAAGGTGTTGCTCATTATCACCTTCACTATCTCCCGCTTACCAACACGTAAGTGTACGTAACGCACCTATTATTGTGCTATAGTATTATTATTATTAGGCAAGCGAAAAACATGTTTTAAATGCTTGAAACTGGCAGTAACAAGGTGGGTACTGTAGTGTTTCACACGTGTAAATCATAGACAGGCATGCGACTAATGAAAATGTTACACCCGTTACTAAAACTTAAGAAATTTTTATAAAAAGTCGAATACTTGAGAAACGGGTTTAATTTAAATTGCTTTCGTCAAATCTAACGATAAACGAGTTGTCCTAGCCTGAAAATGTGTTAATATACACACGTGGAAAATAAAGAAGTGGAGGTAGTGGCGGGGGTGAAGTGAAGGTGAGGGTGGGTGGTGAAAGACTTGACAGACAAGCAAAGATGCAAAGAGTAGTATTGTATACAAAATCTTGCTCGTTTCACTAATTGTTAGTGTAGTTTCCAACGTCATTCTCCATAGAGAAAAAAGATCACAATTAGCTTGGAACTCACGCCCCGTAGATAAGCAACAGCAAGAATTCAATGAATCAACTTTTCTATAGTTGCTTACGATTTGCTGTAGTTGTTACTTTTTGTAACTCGGATAAATAATTCATATAGTAGAGTCTGCCCATGAGCTTGTTAATCAAACTGTTAGATTTCTCTGGCGACCGTCGTCTAGCTTTCAAACCACTTTAGCAACGGATATGATCATAATCATTGCAGTCTATGCAATAAGTTTAAAAAAAAACACTTTTGCACGTATAGTGTGATGCATTTTATCCAGGGCTCTCTCAAAGGTAGACAAAACGATGTCTGTTTTTTTTATTGTTATATTTTTGTACAGGTACTCACATATGGTGTAGTGAATGGCCAGTTGGGGGTAAAGAAGAAAGACAAATTCAAGCTGCAGAAATGAAATTTTTAAGGAATGTAATGGGAGTTACGAAGATTGTTAAGTTGAGAAGCACAAAGATAAGGAAATAACTGGGAGTAGAGTTTAAACTTTAAGCTAGGGAAAAAAAGGCTGAGGTGGTTTGGACACGTGAAGAGGATGCAGAAGGACAGGATTCCGAAGATCTAGTATGAACAAGACGCAGAACACAATCAGAGAAGAAGAGGGAGGCCCAGACTGAGATGGGAATAAGTTATAGCAATGGATTTGAAAAGGAGAAATGCAGCTTGGGAAAAGGTTAACCAGGAAAGATGTTGAGAAAAGCGAAAAATATGGCAAAAACTGGTGGAGGTCCCTGAGGAAGAAGACAGTGAGACAGTGAAGAGGAAGAAAGTGAAGTAGATGATGCAGAGGAAGAAAAACATGATCTGCGAGAAACGTCAGGCATGATAAGCCCGGGGAGCCAAGAATGTGGTGGGAACCTCCCACCCCCTACCCGACTTAGTTGGAAATAGGGCTCGATATTGATTGAATGATTGATTGGTTAAACATTAGGCATACCTCTTTTTTTTAGAGGAGAAATTATAAGATCACGGTGTTTTACTAATTAATACATATTTTGAGATTTATCACATGTATCAAAATATGTGCGTTTAGAACGATAATTTATTTTGCTTATTATTTACTTATTTTGTATTGTATTGACAATCTGCAAATGTATGTTCAGTTAGTCAACTAACATACAAGTGTACAAGGTCTAGACCAAAATACATTACATGTTACTTTGAATCTTGCCTGATTGTCAGTGGGCATGTTTACCGTTGAAGTTGTTTAATTCCCGATGGGGGTGGGGTGGGGGCAACGCTTTTACGCCACTAAAGATTGCTTAGCTGTGGGTTAGCTGTATTCATGATACGATAGTCTTGCTTCTTCCCAGTTGAAGGGAATGGATTGAACCTTACTCTTCTGGACGCAGAGACAGGACGGGTTACCCGATCTGTGCCAAGTACGTAAATGTTATTGTAGACCAGAGCTCTGGACTCACACGAAGCGAGTTCCTGATTTGCATAGCGTTTCACTTATTGAAATCATTATAAAAGCAATTATCTCTTAAGAGAATTGTCTCGTTATTAGTGATGCCCTGCATCAGTTGTCTGGCAGCAATTATTTTGTCTGCGGAGCTCTAGCGTGGAATGTCCTTCTAGTCAATAGAATCTGTCAAGAGGATGAAAAAGTTTGATCTATCGCTCTGGTGTTCTCCACACTCAGTTCTAGCTTATGATCAGTTAACTGTTCGTAGACAAGGGCTGATTTATAGTGAAGCCATTCAAGAACTGTGGAAAGGAAGTGAAGCTAAACAAAACAAAATGTATTTTAATTATTATTATTATAACCCCATTGTTAATAGTAGGAATATCAGTTGGGTCAGTATTATAAAGAAGTACTGTATATAGTATTGTTAGAAATACAATTAATGGTATCTGTATTATTAAAAAAACTAACAGTGAGTTATTTAATGTTTTCTGGATCACAATCAAGACACGAAGATCTGAGGAGGGTCTTGACCTTGTAAAACAACTCTTCAAAGCTGCAAGATAAAAAGAGATTTGTTTTTGTTGTAACGATATTTCTTGTCCTTCCGTAGGCAATACACCATTGATGTGAGCTAATTGCATTGGTGTGTGAACGTCAGTCTTAAGTTTAGGTTAACTTAGAATTTTAATAAGGTGCAAGGTTATAGAATCAATTCTGCTAATCACAATGGGACAAATGCGACGAGCTGACAAAATGTAGTCAAGCACAGTTTTCAGGCTAATACAGTTGGATTGCGACGAGACGAGCTGTTTGGTGTTGAATTCATTGATACATTTTGTTGCCAATTCTGGGTCAGTGTTCATATTCTTGTTATGTAAATAAACTATCGCCAAAAGACAAAGTACACCATACAATCTATGGGTGGCGTCAAAGGTTAACTAGCTGCTTTCTAATTGGCTGGGCGGTAAGAGTTGTAGTGGGGGTAGGAGAAAAACTCCCCACCCCCCACACCATCTTTTACAAATCTCATAACACAAGAAGGATTTCAAGTACGCACGTATATTTGCACGATCTTAGACGAGGTTAACTGGCCACATTTCGCTACCACAGGTGTGATTGCAAAAGATTAAATCAATTTTAATTAAAAAAAGTTTATTGCCGATAAATCTAAATGATTTGTGAAAGAAATGGGCTTGGCAAGCACGTGCTCTCCTTGTCAGTGCCAGATTTCACGCGACAAGTCTTAATTATGCCTTCTCAACGACAATTTTATACGAGACCTTGTATAGAGTGACGAAACATACTCTGTGATTAACACTTTCTAAGATGTATAATTAATAAAATCGCGTGATTTATTTCAAAGAACCATATTTCCATTTCTAAATAACAGTGATGGAACTGACGAACTGACATAGAAACATGATTTAGAATGAAGGGGGAAGGGGGTAGCTAGTTTGCCCACTCTCTTGAAAGCATTTCGCCAAAACTATATTTGGATTTGTGATTTTCAACAAAGTTTAGATGTAGTTAACACGTCATAATGAGGATAAGAGTAAATCTCTTTCAATTCATAGCAACGTCTTACTGTAAGTTACGAACAGAAACTTGCTACACTTCAAATCTAAATCCTTTCCACTTGACGTGTCAATGTCTCGCCTTTCTCTGTCTAACAGTCATCTTGTTACACTACACACCTGACACCATGCATCGTATACCATTTCGACTTGTGACAGCTCGTATAGCACTCCTTGAATATTTTAATGTTTAAACGTTTTTAACACCTTGCAATTTGATTTACGATTCTTAAAGTTCGTTTTAATAGTTCCTACCAAAGTCAGGTGACGTCGGAAAGCAGGACAATAAACGTGTGTTGTGGCTTCTGGCGGCAAGAGAGTGAGGTGATATAAGATGCCGGCGTACGGACCTAAGATAGCGTCGTGGTCGTGGTCGGGTCGTAGTCTAGAGTATTGAAGGGATACACGGACGCAGTTCGCGAGCGAGAGAAAAGGAGCGAGTTTCTTGCTGTAGGTACGACAACCTGAGCTAAAACCCAGACAACAATATTTTCTCCATGATCATTATATTTTCTCTCTATCTTCATCAAATCGAGGTCCAATACTCGGACCATGACGTGCTCACTATAGATTACACGTGCAATAAATGTAACCAAATGCGCAGACCAAAAGAATTGTTTTCACCCATAACTTATTCACATTGAGAGACTTTAATTTAAAGTGGACCAAGCCAACCCTGTTGGTTCCGACGCCATCTTCGAGTTAACAATGGCCAACCAGAGACTGGTGTTTAAAATGGAACACCGACCTTAACAGTATATCGTTGGGCTTATTCTGAACAACTTCAGAATATATCATGTGCTTCGTTGCTACTGAGGTTCCTAAGTCACCTTTTACAATAACTGATGGATTTAAATCCAAATCAGAATTAAGAAATCTTCTGTCTAAGCGGGATTCGAGCCCAGGCTGCTCTGCATTGGAAGCAGGGACTCAGACCAACGAGCCTTTACTCTCCTACTTAACTCTAATTAACTTTAAGTACTTTGGCTGAAGTCGACCTACGCTCTTAAATGATGCGAAGCCAGTCGAGATTGGGTTGATTCAAATGCTTATTGGATAATTCGTCAATTGCAACTGCAATATTATACATCGTTTTTTTTTTATAACTACTGAATTCTTAGAACATTAGGTTTAATTAGTATAAACATAATTGGACTCATCATGTTCTTTTATTAAATTAATATTTTAAAATTAAAGGTAAGCATGAATGGTAATACATCCTAATTCGTAATCAAAATTCTTATTCATATTCATTGTATTTATTTCTTAGCCTGGTTGTCTTCTTTTATTAAGTTGGTACTTTAAATATTCTTACGATTGTGAACAGACTGGTCGGATCTTGTCTCTCGAGTTTCATAAAGAAATTGTCAGTATAATAAATCCACGTATGAACGAATTAGACCATAATAAATCATAACTTCCTTGTACATTCGAGATGATTTTCAATATTCAAAAAACGTTTTACATTCATGATTTTGCAGATAAACGTAAGCATTACTTATCTAGCTAGAGATTTGCTCGGTTTGGGCCACTTAGAAGCTCGGGAATTCAGGCCCTGGGGTTTATTTCTAGGTGTTGGTCTCTATACTAGGAAATTTGAAATAGCTAAGATAACATCGTCTGTAAGTGAAACGTGGGTATACACCAAGGCACGACTTGGATGAGAGACAGATCAGAAATATTATATTGGCGAGAATCTTGCTACTTGGAATCTGCCAGATGGCCAACGACCTTCTGTATACAGGCAAGTATTTGGTAAGAGATTGGTTTGTAAGAGATTCGCTACTTTCAAAACAAACATGGGTAGGAGTACCCAAAGAACGAAGCAACTGAATGAACAGATCTTTGAAGAAATACAACTAGGAAAACGCCAAAGTCGTTGTTGGACGAGTGAGCTAATAGCCGGGTACATAATTTGCGAACCATGACGACTGCAGCAGTGTGAGTCACCAAGTCGACAGTTGTCTGCCATCTGATGCGTTAGCTATATCGCTATGCAAGCGGACGCGGGCGACACCAAAACATATCACATCGCTAACGCCAAAGTTTTAAAGCTAGCAAGATTCCAAAATATGTTTTAGAAAGGTCCATTCATGCACCCCATTTCGGTTTCAGATGTTCTGCATCCATCTTTTATGCTCCTCAAATCAAATCCAATTTAGTAAAGCCCTACAAAACATGATTTTTTAAGTAATTAATTTTTTGTAAGTTGGCAGGGCAAGATATAATTCTGAAAATTTTAACAGTTGTTAACATTCATAGTGGTAACATTGATAAGAAAGGGTATTTTTTTCAAAGCGAACTTTAAGTTTTAAAAAATAAAGTAGTAATTTGTTTAATTTTAATTTTTTGTAGGTTGAATTCCTGCGAATTTTGCTGTCCATGTTAAAAGCACTCTATCTATTGGTCCTTGACGTTGGTGTGAAATTTCGTAAAAATCGGACGAGTAGTTTGGCCCCTACGCATCGAACAGACAGACAGACAGACACACATAAACACAACGAAGTGTCGAAAACTTGCCATATAGGACTCCGTTCGCTTCGCTCACTCGTCCAAATTTGACTTGCATTGCTCGTTTTGGTGACAGCGCTGGGTTAGAACGGCAATCTTATCTTACAAATATTGGTGGAGGTGCCGAGTATACACATTTTTTTAAGTATGTGTGGGCTAACCCCGTTTTCTCCTCTTTAGAGTCAGGAGAAAGAATCTGTATGATAGTTGTTCGGTTCTTTCGTGAAACGGGACACACGCTTGTCGCACGGACGGACGGACAGCGATGCTCATATAGGTGCCGTGATAGGTGCTTCGCTCCCTAATATATCATGGCGATTATGAGCATGAATATCAACTATGATGTTTGAAATTCCAGAAGTCTCCTGCTTCATTCAATGAAGAGGTTATTCCAAATGCAACGATGGCAATGTGATTTAAAGAGGGAAATGGATTCAAGAATTAAAGCTCTAGTTTTTGGCACAAACAGGCATATTTTTCTGAATATATCATGGAAAGCTGAAAAAGCACGCTAACAGTGTCAACAGCTAAGTTGCATAACTATTACCAGGTGAGATTCGAGCCCCGGTAACTTTGATGCTGGGCGGGCGTTTTGATCACTAGACCACCTGGGACAGTAGACTAACTAGAATCAACAGCCTTCAATAACCATCAATAATCACATTCATTTGAATGAAAGATACCGAGCAGTAGCATAGCAGTAGCCAAAATCATCGTTAGGACATTGTTACAAGTAATGTGCTATATTCTGTAAACATTGTGTTGTGTACGATAGACGCATTGATTATGTGATTGATATGCGTTAGACTTAATAGTACGTTGTTTTGATGATCGATGTCTAAAAAATTAATAAATAAATTAATTGTGTTCCAACATTCTTAAAATAAAATGCAATAAATTCCATGTGGATTGCATCTTAGGTAGAATTTCGAAGCACGTTGATTACTGCTTGAATACCACTAGGAAAACGCTAAAGTCCCGCCGCGTTGATGGATGAGCTTTTAAAAATGTTTAGTTTGCATGGGATATCTTTACTTTTGCAAGTTCTTTGTTTTGCTGCCTACGCAATACGCATTGTAGCTGATTGTTGTCAAGTTTCTTTTGTTACCTGTCAATTGGTATTATTTTCCGTAAAAAACTTATATTAAAAGCTTTATTTCTATAGATTTTGGCTAACTACTTAAACTTTTTTCTTTTAAAAGGTACTACATCACCATAACCTTAATGTCCATGTATAATATGAACGTTGTAGCCCCACCAGTTTGGTCAGAATTGGCCCAAATGGCACGAAAATATCGCACAAAAAATCAAAAAACTTATATTAAAAGCTTTATTTCTATGGATTCTGGCTAACTTTTTCAACTTTTTCTTTCAAAAGGTACTACATCACCATAACCTTAATGTCCATGTATAATATGAACGTTGTAGCCTCACCCGTTTGGTCAGAATTAACCCAAATGTCACGAAAATATCGCACTAAAAATCGAAAAAAATCGTAAAAGTACGATATTCATGAGAAATATTTCTTCGATTGTACCCAAAAACAATACACCTCTAAGTTCAGAGATTTCGAAGGTCCTGTCAGATTTTAATCAAGATCGGATATGCCGTTTGCCTGGTAGAGAGTTAACAAACAGACAAAAAAACAAACAAAAAAACAAACAAAAAAAAACACCCGAGCTAAATTTTTTGGGGGTCAGTGAAATTGAAGTCTTCGCTTCGCTCATCCAATTACAACTTTAAAAATAGCAAAAATATCCTCAAGCACAATATTATTAAAACATTTTGTATTGTTCATATAATATTCCTCAAATATATTTTAAGAGTGCGTAAAGATAAGTATCACGTTTCTGTCCGTCTGTCCGTCTATCTGCGAGTGTGTCACGTCTATAGATAAAAACATAATACGACTCCCGATTGACTTTTTGGGTTGGCATTGTCGTTCAAAAATGATGATACAGAATGTTTTTGGTGACCCTGGGGGTAAGTATAGGGTAACTAGGCCTCAGAAAGTTTTAAAGTTCAGTGCCCGGAACCTCCACCAATTTAATAAATGTGTGTGTCATATAATTAAAATTTGTTATACTGAACTCGTTGCAGTTGGAATGTTGGTTTGATTATTGATAATTCTTTCGAACGGGCATATATTTAAATAAACAAATATGTTTGTATTTTGATTCGAGTGAAAAGGAAATATTTAAATGAATATTTTGTTTAGATTTATTCACCCAAAAAAACGCACTCATTTCGTTATGACAACGTCAGATGAACACAAGAGGTGAACTGAATGAGATTGGAGAAGATTCGACCAACACTGATCGACGATAAACTCTCTGCCTGGGTCGTCCGTGTTACCTTCCCCCGGCTGGGCTTGACTTGGCTACACGAGAGGCGCATACACGACTGTCTTGCCGGCGAGTGTAGTGTGACACTAGCGACCTCATTCATCATACACCATGCAGTCCTTTCACTAGATCAACCTGCTACAAGTTGGACACCGGAATGTCTCTATCAAATACCATTGAATTTATGCTATAATAAAATTGCAATATAGTATGTTGTTTCAAACTTAGCAAAGCCTGTTTTACGACAGGTAAAATAAATTATTATCGTTTTTATTAGTTTGATCATTGCACTCTGAACACAGAAGTTACTTAATGGTTATAAATTATAACGTTCATTACGACACTAGAGCGAAAGAAAGCCTGGGCACAATTTAATTGTCGAAATAATTAACTCAATTTTGACCGGACCGTGAAATAATTAGTGCAGTATAGTATAATAATGTAACTCATCACTAGATATTGCCGTGCAAGAGTGCACTGGGATTAACCCAAGACCCGCTCATTAAACAAATAAAACTAGGAAAACGCTAAAGCCCCGCCGCGTTGATGGATGAGCTTTTTTAAAGTTTTTAGTCTGCGTGAGATATCTTTACTTTTGCGAGTGCTTTGTTGCTTTGTTTTGCTGCACACGCATTGTAGGTGATTGTTGTCAAGTTTCTATTGTTACTTGTCAATTTGTTATTATTTACCGTTAAAAACTTATATTAAAAGCTTTATTTCTATGGGTTCTGGGTAATTTTGTCAACTTTTCTTTCAAAAGGTACTTTATCACCATAACCTTAATGTCCATGTATAATATGAACGTTGAAGCCCACCCGTTGGTCAGAATTGGCCCAAATGGCACGAAAATATCGCATACAAATCAAAAAAACTTATGTTAAAAGCTTTAATTCTTTGGATTCCGGCCAACTTTTTTTAACTTTTTCTTTCAAAAGGGTCTACATCACTATAACCTCAATGTCCACGTATAATATGAACGTTGTAGCCTCACCCATTTGGTCAGAATCGGCCCAAATGGCACGAAAATATCGTATCAATAATCGAAAAAAACTCGTAAAAGTACGATATTTATGAGAAATATTTCTTCGATTGTACCCAAAAACAATACACCTCTAGGTTCAGAGATTTCGAAGGTCCCCTCAAATTTTCATCAAGATCGGATATGCCGTTTGCCTGGTAGAGAGTTAACAAACAGACAGAAAAACAAACAAAAAAAAAAAAAAAAAAAACACCCGAGCTAAATTTTTTGGGGGTCAGTGAAATTGAAGTCTTCGCTTCGCTCATCCAATAACCATCGCGCATCTATTGCTCCTGGCAACAATGTAGTTGAGTCAAGTTTAAAGTTTAAAAAGTTATCGAAGACGGATATACATAATTTAGGTAAATATACTTGACTGCCTGTTCAAATATTGATTTGCGAAGAGCGGACCAATAAAAGAGACAGGATGTAAAAATTATTATGATGCAGATAAATTCGTAATGTTCACTAAACGATAAGTGTCAAGTCCAATAATATTGATTTTTGGATGAGCGAAGCGAAGACTTCAATTTCACTGACCCCCAAAAAATTTAGCTCGGGTGTTTTTTTTTTTGTTTTTTGTTTTTTTTTTGTTTTTTTTTCTGTCTGTTTGTTAACTCTCTACCAGGCAAACGGCATATCCGATCTTGATGAAAATTTGACAGGACCTTCGAAATCTCTGAACTTAGAGGTGTATTGTTTTTGGGTACAATCGAAGAAATATTTCTCATGAATATCGTACTTTTACGATTTTTTTCGATTTTTAGTGCGATATTTTCGTGACATTTGGGCCAATTCTGACCAAACAAGTGGGGCTACAACGTTCATATTATACATGGACATTAAGGTTATGGTGATGTAGTACCCTTTGAAAGAAAAAGTTGAAAAAGTTAGCCAGAATCTATAAAAAAAAAAGCTTTTAATATAAGTTTTTTGAGTTTTTGTGCAATATTTTCGTGCCATTTGGGCCAATTCTGACCAAACGGGTGGGGCTACAACGTTCATATTATACATGGACATTAAGGTTATGGTGATGTAGTACCTTTTGAAAGAAAAAGTTGAAATAGTTAGCCAGAATCCATAGAAATAAAGCTTTTAATATAAGTTTTTTACGGTAAATAATACCAATTGACAGGTAACAAAAGAAACTTGACAACAATCACCTACAATGCGTAGGCAGCAAAACAAAGCACTTGCAAAAGTAAAGATATCCCATGCAAACTAAAAATTTTAAAAAGCTCATCCATCAACGCGGCGGGACTTTAGCGTTTTCCTAGTCCTAGCTTAAGTTATTAGACCTAGTTTATAGAAGTACATACATTAAAGTTTTTACTTCTTTATATCCCAAATCTATTTCAATTCACTAGAAGAATATATTCACTACATTCCCAACCTTTGAAATTGAAGCTAAATATGAAATGTCAAAATATGTTTTACAGTGGCATTTATATTATTGTCTTATTGCTCATATTATATTTTGTTCTGAAGTTATATTGTTTTCAAGGGATAAATTAATAAAACATTTTAGATGGACCTATATTATTTTTGGTTAAATTGTTCTTATTAGTAGTTGTAGACTTTCATTAAGTGTAATTTGCCATTCAAGTTTGCACTGGCAAGGACTCGAACCTATAATTTCCGGTTCGACTCTCAGTTGTGGCAAACTACTATAAAAATTTATATCCCACAACGTATGACTAAACATTGTAATTATAACAAGACATATACATTATGAAATTGCGAAGTTCTTACAAATACACGAATATAAATAACTTATATACTTAAATCCAAATACACTATACATAACTATGTAACTGTTAACTTACGATAAAACAGAGAAGCATCGTTATAGCCAATCTACAAGAGAGCTATAAATGTGTTAGGACCTTCATACATGATGTTCATAAAATATATGAAAGTGTAAACTTTATAACCTTCAAACCTCTTCGCATATAAACTTAAATTGTGTTAAATTTTATTTTCTATAATATATATGCAAATTTAACTATAGTACAGAGCTATTACTCCTGAAACATTTAAGAACTGAGTATGTAAGTATTATTAGTTATTACATTTTAAATGTAAAACAAAGTGTGATTCCATCATTTTGTTCAATAACTTTGCAATTTAAGAAAGTCTATTGTTTATTGTAGTCTACTGACATGTACATTGTACTTATGGGACATAAACCATTCACAAACACAACAACCAAACATAATCACAAGTACACAAACACTTTATACAAAAAATGAATAACAAATGCATTATTACAAACTAGTTCAAGTGTTAAAAATCAATGAAGTCTAAGGGAATACAATTTTTTACATCAAATTTATAATGATTTTAGAGTTGTATTTTTCGTGGGAAACAATAATAGGCTGAAGAAGCCTAAATGGCATATTATATAGTTTAAAAATCAAATAAACAAACAGCCATAAGTGAAGGGGAAAATGGTATGAAAAAAGTGTGAAAAGAAGTTATATTGTGAAATGATCTTCAAGGACGAATTCGTTTAATGGGTAATAATCTTTATTTAAAGGGCTTTCAATTTATATTTAAAGAGTGAAAGTAAGAGTATTCAATTGAAGCTGGTAATTTATTAAATATTGTACTACAAACATGAATTGGGCTTTTATCAAAAACTTGTGACTAGATTTTGGGATAAAAATGTTAGCACTATAGACTTGATAAAATGGGAACGGTTGGTATTTTTTACTGGAAAATGGTCAGGATTAGAATATACCAAAGTTTCTGATGTGATAGTTAAATGTGTGCTCCCGTAAAGGAAGAAAATGAATAAGCAAATCTACAGAGGCAGTCATTGCTTCTGAAAAGTAATTTATGTGAGTGCAAAAAGCTCAAAATTATGTTATTTATTTGAATATTCATATTTTATTCATTCATTCATTCATTCATTCATTCATTCAAATTTATATTTAGTGTGGCTCGTTGGTCTTGTCATCTTGTGGATAGCCTACCTGCTTCCAATGCAGAAGGTCCAGGGTTCGATTCCCGCTCAAGTCAGAAGTTTTTTAAACTTTTAACTTCTGACTTGGACTTAAAGGGGCTATTAACCAAAACATTATTTTTTACCACATAATCTATAGGATATTACTACACTAAATTGACCGTTTAAAAAATTATATCTTGTAATTGTGATTTTACATGAATTTTTCAATTTTTTTTTTATTTAAAAAATAGCGAAAATTGTTATTTTGGGAAATTTTTTAAATTGGCTTTAACCTGCATCTTTTTTGTTCCACATAGACACCAGAGCATCATACCAATCTAAAATGGCCCTTTGTAACATCATGTCTTGAAACTAGGCACAAATATACTCTCAAACGCGCAAAAATATGTATTCCAAAATAACACCCCTTCTTGGTAATCTGCATATTTTGACTGAACCACTTGCCCAAATTACAAAACAAAATATATAGGATTTACAGAAAAGGCTGTAGAGTACGTCAATAATGGCCAATATCTTTTTGGATCAAAATCCTCCAAGGTTACGGGGCATAAAGATCGTCCCCATGTTATTTCTTATGGGAGATTTTTGCCGATGGGACCTAGCTCGAAAAATACCAAGTTTGACAATTTTTTGGGGATCAATGGTGGACCCAATAATTTTTCTGTTAGTTTCTAAATTCATAACTAGCTAGCCTGAATGAAATATATTTTTTGAGTTTAGCGGTTGAATACCCCTTTAAGTACATCAGTTCTTGTCTTAGGAATTTGTAAACGGTGACTTTAAAGCCGCCTAGCAACGAGTCAAATAATAATAAATTTAAAGTTGTTCTGAATCGGTCTTGTTGATTCCATGGCGTTGATTCGCTGGTGTTCGCATTGTCCATTTATTTTATTTATTTATTATTTATTATTTATTTAACCTCTATCCTTTTCAGTTACAAAAAACTAATTTACAAAGGAGGACAACTAAATAAATCTAATTACATACATAGATGCAGACACAACAATAAACTACATTTAAGTAAATATTTGAAATAGTAAAATTACAACAATAATGCATTATAACACAACAATTTTGGTAACAAATACCACTGATTGCTATGTCTTATTAAAAATATCGATCTTTGGTTGGTTATTGTTCACTCGTCGATTGCGTCGGGGCCTGCAGGGTTGGCTTGGTCACGTTAGTTTACTGTCCCCCACTGAAAATCAATTGTGTGACTGAGTGGGTCGACTCTAAATACGGATTTATTTATTTTATTACAAATTTGACCTATAATATGCAGCTTGAAACTGCAGTATTTACAGTTGTTTTATGAATTTCATCTCGACTTTTCGTAAAAGAGATTGTTGTTTCCAATTGGAAGGTTACAGTGAATGGTCGACTTACCGATAAAATAGAAAAAATAGTGAATAAAAAAGCTGGAAGTGGGGGAGGAGGGCGTTCCATCGCACTCACCTCGACCTAGTGACACGCCCACTCTTGCGTCATCGTGTGACCACAACGGTATAAATCAGTCACACCTGTCAGCGACTATTTAATATTATTACTAATTTTATGCTACAACTTTTTAAAACGTGATTTAATACGGGACTCCGAGAATATATAACCTTTGTAACTATCACGTGCCCCTTTCACAAGCTGTAAATGATTTAATTAAAGGTCTCGCGAAAATAAGAGATAATTCTATCTAATTTAGCTGGAGACATTAAGCCCACCTAACAGCCAAAGCGCTAATGAGCGCTTAATAACATTGATTTCATGAGTGAAATCTAACACATAGCGAAATAAATTCCTAAACGTTGATAATGTGCTATGCATGATCATTGATGTCGTGGGTATCAATTTCGTTTCTCTCGTGGTTGTACTTGGGTTACAAACCTCAGGCAAGGGAGCTAGGTGTGACTTTCTGCATACCACGGCTAAAATAATACGAATTTAATTGATCTAGATAATGCATTTAAATTGCGATCAATTAGATTTGGTCTAAATAGACACACACGGTTGAATAAGGTTAAAACGAATGACAAATGTTAATTAATTGTGTCGGCTTTGTAAATGAAACCGAACTATATCACGCAATTTTGATTGACTGCCATGGTCCGGCTTCTCGAGCTCCAAGCTAGAAGCTGGACGGACACTGCGTCACGCACAGGCTTCCAAGCCTTCTGAACCACGGCGACGGGGGAACCTTGACTCGGAACAACGCCAAAGAATTGTTTATTACCTCCTCCAACACATTAATTTTCAAATTAGGGAGGTTATATTTTTATAGATAATCGATATGGTAAATATTATATTATTGGCACATGCTACTGCCAATACAATCAGATAGTCGAGAATAAGTATGCTACAGCGTTAAAATATTAGCTTGTTGGTTAATAAATTTAGTGATTTTGGGGATATGGGGACATTTTAATCTTATCATACTTTCTTAATATCCAACACATTTCATTAATCATCCTATTGTACACATGCGTGTAATAATTTATGACATTATTTTGTCATTTTATTACTGCGAGCAACTATATTTTACTCTGAAATAAAACATGTTGTATGTATCGTATAGATTTTAAAACACGTTATTGTGTACATTCTTGTCACGATCACAAATCTTTCTTTTTTTTAAGTAAAAATATTACAAAAAAAGCAAAACTAAAAATATGAAACTTGTCTCAATAAATGCCGAAAATGAGATTGCCACTGTGTTTTATCCCCATCATTTTAATTCCTACAGCTGATTGGCAACCGACAGCAAAAGTGGCATGTGACCAGTCAATTAGAGTAAATCATTCATTTGTCTAAATCGGCTGTGTGGACCGCGGTTTGCTCAAAGGCGCGGCCCGACTTCGCTTTTCTGAAAACTTTTTAATGTATTCTCCAGTTCGTAAAAGGCAAAACTACTTCTTATTAGAGAAGGTAGTTCTCTAGTATACTCTCTGCCTTCTGGGAATCAGAGTGCGTACATAGAGAAGAACTGACACGGTGTGTTAATATTTCATATTTTTTAAAGAACTCTAGATACAAATCCAGAGTAACATATTAAAATATGATCTAGGGCGACGGTCGTTCGCTCGCAGCCAAGCGCACGCGACTGCTTAACGACTAACTCGACCTGTATACTCCTACCCGAGTTGGGCATTTTTAAGCTATCTGCATACGCCGCCCCGAAAGATTTACAATCTTGAAACTCGGTATATGACCTGATATGTGGTCCATGACCTACCAAAAAAAATCAGCCCGATCCGATAACCCGTTCTGTGTTAAAAAAGTGCCTTAACATAGTCGAAAACCTTCCGGCTGGCTGGGTGGGTGGCTGGTTGGCTGATTCTGACGGAGAGAAATAAGAGCCTACAGAGAAAACGCTACATCTTACAACTATGAAACTTGGACCACGCTTAGATGTACCTCAGACTCATATACTTTTAATTTCAACTCCAAAACCAAAACCATTTAAACAATTTAAATTCAAAACCATTAATAAATTGATAATTCCGGGAATTTTTTCATGCCTACAACGTCCATATTTATTGAGGTAATATGCTATACTATATGCCATGTCTTTTGAATGTAGTGACTACACGGGGATCAAACCTGGGACCATAGGCGTCCGGCGTCCATATAGCCCATGCTCTACCAACTGGGCTATGCAGCCACCAATTTCTTGGTCTGTTTATATTATACATTGTAAAACGTGAATGTTATAGAGTAAATAAACAACACCCAAGTTACAAGTATTTCACGCCTTGATATGAAACGAACAGCAAAAGATGAAATATCCCCCCCCAAATACAATTTTTTTAAAAAATTAAAAAAAGGGGGGCGGCCAAGCTCTCCTTCAAAAGTCTTTGGCTGTGAATGTTGTGAGATAGAATTTGAGCCAATCGTTTCATTCTTCTTCCCTAGTTTCGCATTGAAAAGAAGTAAGATCATTTCGCCTGTTGACGAGCGCCAAGCCAACCATTTTCTTGGTAAAAAAAAGTAATTTTTTTTAGCTCAATAACTAAAAAAAAAATTGGCCATTGACTTTTTAAAGTTCTCGTAATGAACCAAATTCAATGGCCAAGTAATTTTTTTATGATTTTCAGTTTAAAATTTTTACTTTTTTTTACCAAGAAAATGGTTGGCTTGGCGCTCGTCAACAGGCAAAATGATCTTCCTTCTTTTCAATGCGAAACTAGGGAGGAAGAATGAAAAGATTATCTCAAATTCTATATCTCAAAACATTCACAGCCAAAGACTTTTGAGGAGAGCTTGGCTGCCGTTTTTTTTTTTTACAATTTTTTTGTATTTGGGGAGGTATTAGTATACAGAAGTCATTCGTGTTGATGCAATTACCACTCACAATTCATTCTAGAATATCTTGAGAAAAAATCTAGCTTTATTTTTGTATACGTTTTTGCTTCTATCAGCAGCATTCATGCCATAATTGACATCAAGCGTTATTTAAATATTAAAATCATAAGATAAACTTCTGTAAACTGTACATCATACAATTTACATTAAACCATCGGTCAACAATCATACATACAAAACAATAGTGAATATAATTATGTATATTAACGAGATACTATAAATAATCGAAACATTGGAAAGGGGGCAATACTGCAATCTTTGATTAGAAATAACAATACAAACAATGCACAATATAACAATAGTAACGAAACGAAAACGTTTCTGATTAATGATTTGTGATGTGGCGAATTGATTAATGAAGCCTGACATGTCAATTGAAAAATATTATGACAAGGAATTAATGCTATTGGAAGACGAATGCAGAGTGACCTTTTTTAATCTTGAAAATATGTTTAATTACGTTTGCCCAGCCACGACGTATAATTGAACTAATTAAACTCATTATGGCACAAGCAAAACGCATGTTTATACAGCTAATAATGTACAACAAACAATATTGGAGGTACATATATTATCGTGTATAGGCTAAGGTTTACATATGAATAAAATGAATTATGGAATCGAATAAGAGAGACATAATTTACGTAAATCACAAATACATATATCACTCACCCACAAATTATTTTAGTCTAAAAAACTATTTGCATGAAGGAAAAAAGTGTATCTGACGCGAAAACACCTTGGAGAAAAAATATAACTTCCTTTGCCGGTACAACTGGAAGTATACATTTACATTAATATTTTCTACGCTTCAAAATTAATAAATTGAACATAATAATATAATTACATGAAATTTTTTTTTTAAAACAACGCTTAGGGTTACATGTACTAAAAAGTAAAAAATAAATTTTCGACCAACAAATTTCTGCCTTACTCGTTGGGCGCTTTCCTTCCATGAACAATAAAATTCTGTAATCTATGTAGTAAGCACCCAACGCTTTTAATTTCCGAGTAAGGCGGAAATTTGTTGGGCGAAAATTTATGTTTACCTTTTTACTACATTTAACCCTAAGCGTTGTTTAAAAAAAAAAAATTATGTTATATTATTTTATTATACTTTTTAGTCTTAACGAATGTTGTAATCGAATATGTGCTCACTGGACGTGTCCGAATTTCTGCATCTGGTTGGCCCATCCTTACTAGCTGTGACTAATTTCCCATATGAACTTTGTTTGGTTAATTAATTACAATGAATTAATTGATTATTTAGTGAATCTGTTAATTGATTCATCTATTTTCATCAAGAATACGTATGTGTGAAAAATTTCAGCTCGATCGGACATTGCATCTGGTTGGCCCATCCTTACTAGCTGTGACTAATTTCCCATATGAACTTTGTTTGGTTAATTAATAACGATGAATTAATTGATTAATTAGTGAATCTGTTAATTGATTTATCTATTGTCATCAAAAATACGAATGTGTGAAAAATTTCAGCTTGATCGGACATTGGGAAGTGGGTGAAATATCGATTATAAGATTCCGTCCAGACAGACAGACAGTCAGACAGACAGACAGACAGACAGTCAGACAGACAGACAGACAGACAGACAGACAGACAGACAGACAAACACATGAAGCTAATATAAGCGTTGTAAAAATAGTATTAATAAATGGCGATGATACGTGTTTTAATGCGGAGAGGTGCAACAATCGACCCTAAAGCTGTATAACATGTGCATAACCATGCGAGTCCTGAGTGCCGCATCTGCCCAAATGGCGGCGGTTCGGTCCTCAAACCATGCTCAAACCCATCAAATGGTTGCATAGAAACGAATAAATCCCATGCACATTCTGGGTAACTAGCAACGTAACATTACTGCAAATAGTAGAGTCGCACATTTTAAAACTATTGCAATCAATTTCAATTGCTTACAAACAATGTTCTTCTGTCGGCTGATACGTTAGTCACACAAATGTAGAATGTTTCCCAATAATACATTAATCTTCATCATCATTACAAGTCACATAGCTTTAATATTATATACTTTGATTGATATATCAATTTAGAACGATTTATTTTGATGTACGTTGTTCGACTGGTTTTCACCGTTCATATTCTGTAATCAACTTTATTTAATTATTAAAATAAATTGTTATAATGTGACTGTGCTGGACATGATAGATTATGAGCGGACCGTGAAGAGATGTTAATTCGAATTGGCTAATTTAAAGACCCTGCATCATCATTTCGACAACATACTGCCAACTTAGTCGTCTACGTGTTGCTCCATCTCCTTCATCTACATACATCTACACTACATCTACTTCTACTTCGTGTCATCTTTAGAAGTCGTTTGGATATGATTACACTTATTAAATGAAACCAACTGATTTTATTAGATTCAGATATTTAAATGACCTAGGTAAACGCTAAAAATATAACCACTCCCATAAAACCAGATGATGTTTTGAATTACTTCGACTTTCAAAACGTGTAAATTGATTATCTTTGTAGAATAAGCTGAATCTTTTACTTTTTCTGGGATTCAGAAATGTAATTCTTATTTTTTTTATGTATTTTTATTGAAATCTAGAGCCTGTTTTCCTAGGTTTTATTTCATTAGTTCTTGCAATACATTTCGTAACTGAATGGTAACCGCTTACTTGTATGAGTATCATGTTCTTGAATAATAACGAACATCTTGTGATTTCTGACACTGAAATTTAACTGCAAAATATGTTGAAACACGTTATTACATCCATTAACGCTGAGAAATTGTATATGCACGCAATTGCTTAGTTAAATCAAAAGTTTTCAAATGTGGTAGGAATAAGGAATAACCCTTTTCCATATAAAAATATAGAAATAAGCATTTGAAGTTTGAATGTAAATTCAATTGAAGGATACAAATTATAAGTGTCTAAAATTTGTTAAGTCCAAATTGATATAGCAAAACGAATCAATGCTTTTAATCCTCTATTTGCAAAGCATAGTCATTACCATCCATCGATTCAAAGGATCTTTCCCTATATGGAACATTTAATGCACTACAACGCGACGAAATTCGTATTACTCTCATTACTCGACTACCTTACACTGCCATACAGGGGCATCTTCATACTGAAGATATATACTTAAACAAAAATATGCGCCAATACAGTTGCAATCATGTGTCATTATCAACTCCTATTCCACTCATTCAACTCACAAGATAAAGTTGACAAAACAGAAGTCTATTATTAGAGCGGCCATAGGGATACAGTTAAATAATCATTGATAATAAAAAATAATAGCAAGGTAGTCAACGACAAAGCAAACATACGCAAATCATAGTATATTCAATTATAGAGTGAACGGGTATCAAATTAAGAGCGGAGTCGCAGCCAAGTGCCTCAATTAATATCAACCTCATTTCGACATTCCAAACCATATAACAATTAAAAAAACTAAATTTATGTATTTGAAAACTAGTTTCATAAGTGGAGCGAGTATAATTCAAAGTCGGGCTTTCCATGTGGTTCCAAATATCTATCACAACAAATCAAGTAGTATATGTAGTAAGCTCGAACATTATTGCACATGATGTCTTGAGACTTGCGTTTTAACGTGCATTACCTAACCACATTTCTAATTTTACCCTTAACAAAAATTGGAAAACAGTTTTCTTTTTGTTTAATGTGTTACATTTAATTGGTGATTTTCTATGCTTTTAATGATACATTTTCGTGGTTTGTCTTTTCAATTCGCATTGCATAATATACTGAATGAGTTGGGTAAAATTTAAATTTTTAAAACTCAAAAAAACATAATTTACATTTTGCATTTATTTTAGTTTAAAAAAATAACAAATATTAATATGGCAATTGATAAAAATTTACAGACCAATTAAGAAACTGTGATGCACTCATCATTGACGTAATGTACAAGAAATCTTGCATAGTTAATTTTACTCTTGCATGATCCTAGTGTTATCGCTTGCTCACAATGGTGCACGTTTTCAAATACGCCATCACGATTATGTTTATTGTTCAAGTAACGAGTCTCAAGGTACTTATTAGTCATTACCATTATCCACAGTAAATCATATTCGCTATACCTCATGTAATTTTTCCAAGGGGTAGGTATGCAGCTTGAAATGGTAAAAATTCTTAATTGTTAACGCGATGGATTTTGATTAATGGCTAATTGTGTAACAAAGCGTGGTGAAAAAACATATTCTGTTGACTTGACTTCTTGTGCGTTGCTTCATAGGTGGCAATATACCGGGACTAACAACCATGGATGTGTGCCCTTTAGCATTGTATTATTAATTAAACTTACAGTGTAGGATAGGCTATGATTTATGTATGTTATTAAAACAAGATTCGTTTGGGTTTTGATGAGTTTATTTGTATAAAAATAACACTAGACGTAGTCTAACTAGGCCATTTCATAACCATTTGGCAATCTCTCTTTATTATGGATAAAATTAATGTGTCGTATCTTCAATAAACAAAAGTAAGATACTAAATTGGTTACATTTCTTGTACGTTCGGCCCACTCTCTTCAAAAATACCTCATAAATATATAAGCAGGTTTAGTGGACATAAAATATTGTCTACGAGAGTCACAACCCACAAACCCCACTGTTAACCAATCGAATCCGCTCAATCATGATTCGTATTAATCGAAATGGTTTCTGCAGGAACACCGAACAGCTTGATATCTTAATTCTGTGCGCGACCTGCGCATTACAATCCAAAAATGTTCGTTCTTAGGGAGGAATTCAACATCAATTTTAAAAAAAACTAATATGGAATTTTATTTGGGAAGAATTTTACATTGTGATTTTCTCCCAACTCGATTTCCATTGTCTGAATTTTTATTACATGGCATTTTGTATAATATGCTATAAATTTAAAATGGTCTGAACCGGCACCTCCACCAATAAAGTACGTAAATCCTGGACCGGCACCTCCACCATTCCCCCAAAACATATTTTTGTTACCCGAAAATCGGATACCTTTTTGACATCGGGTCGGCCCAAAATACCTGAAACGACTCGAAATTTCGAGTACCCGCACACCAGTTGTACCAAACACCCTATAATAATAGTCTCCTGAAAGACCCTGCGCAGGATTCGTAAGAGAATATTATTTTATTATGTATTGTATTGTTTGAAAAGCGTTTGGTATCAAAATGTTGAAATTGAAGACACATTAAAATTACAACTAAAAGTAAATTTAAATAAATTTAGTGATAAAGTGTTTTTTTTTTTTTTTTATTGTTTGTTGTTGTTTTAAACTTTTTGATAACGTTTATGGCCTGTATTCAAGATAGGTTTGTTTTGCCTTTTGTAGTCCATGTGGCCATAAGTTTGAACACGTTTTCTTGTTGAGGTCCCTTTTCACTACATGCACGACTGTTTTCTTACTCACTGCAAATCTAACATGCTGCTACGTTTTTTTCGCTTAAATGGATAAATTATTTCAATGGTGCAATGTAATAAATGCTTACGAGTATTCATAACATGGAAAGGAAGTTTAAGAGGATATAGGAAATGCGGTTCAGCCACATTCCTAATCGCTCGGCTGACTGACACCGCAGGTATTTGAAATTTTGATCAGTTATTGTCACAAAAGTGGAAATATATGGTTCTATAGTAACACTTTTCTAAAATTGGTTTTATAACAATTTCAATTTCAATTTTTTGAATTGATTTTCACGACTTTTGATTTTGTTAAAAAGTAAAAAGTTGACCTTATTAGTGATTTTTGTGGCTGATGAAGACAAAAATGTGAAAATCTACGACTGTAGGGCTATCCATGTACGCTTTATTGACAACTTTGCAAAGTTGTATATACTTCGGATGCTTCTAGGCCGAGCGAATAGCTTTGTGCGTGTGAATGTAGCTTGCGCCCTTCCACAGAACCACTGACCACTGTACCACTGACGCGTAACCACTGAAGAGACACTCTTCTTAACTGGTTGTAATCTTTTAAGTTTATCTTTTATTTGCACTCACCCAGTTTTGTTTTATTTAATAAATTCGACATTAAAATTATAAACACAAAACCACACAATATTTCGGCTGCTCCTCTGCCAGTTTCAACGTTCCAGTTAGACGATCTCGCAACACTAAGCTCTTCTATCCACCCAAGTCAAGAATAAATACATTCAAATACTCTCCGTTAGTCAGAATTCAAGAAACCTACAACAGCCTCAATTATTCAAATACTCCTCTAAACTTGGATCTCTTTTCAAGTACACCTTTTAATACCAAACGAAAATGTCGTATCGCACTGAACAGTAAGTAATCTTAGAGCACATATTTGACTGAAACCAATAAATCAATTCGCCAAATTACATTTAGAGTCAGTTCTCATGTATTAATTTTATATTTTATACTTTGTCTACCTACAATTATTGTGTTTAATTGTTTATTGCTTATTAAATTTGTTTCTGAGCGCAGCCAATTTTCAACTTGTTAATATAGTCTCAATTGTACACTATCTTTAGTATAATTCTCACTTTCTGTATTATTGTCATTATGTTATTATTTGTTGTTGTAATCAGAACTCTATTCTAGCTTCACTAGATAGATAGGTCTTCAAACGAAAAATTTGTATGTTGTTTATATAGTGAAGTGAAAACAAGTTAGTAATGTAGTATAATTGTAAAAAATATGTGTTGTAGCATTAATATATTCAAATTATGTAAACGTTTGCTCTATTGTATCTAATGTTCTCTGGAATGTAAATTCTGTATTAGATAAATAAAGAATAATAATAATAATAATAATAATAATAATAATCATTAACAAATTGTTGGTCCAAATGAAAGGTAAACTTAAAAGAAGCAACACCGAATGATGGAATGACTTCTAGTGGGGCAACCTCAGTGTAACCAATGCACACTCACTCCCTGGCCCCCGAGGCAAACAAGTGACTGACACTAGACGGAAATTATCTCCTTTGGTTTCTCGTTATTTCTAAATCCTCGTCAGCGGTCGCTACTCGCGACTGCGAGACCCCCGGCGTTGTCGCTTGGAACAATGAGCCACGCGTCTCAACTAGGACACGTGTCATGAGGCCGGACGACGCCTGATTGTAAAAGATTCTAATCTACTACTTTTAGGTTCTACCACTTACGTCGGGACTAAAAACTCAACGTGAACATCGGGACGCTTGTTGGGTTACTACTATCAAAGATTAGGGACTTACAACTACGTCCGGTGTTGGCTCGAGCGTTAAGCGTGCGACTCTGATTCGGGAGGGCCAGGGTTCAAATACCGTCGAGACCGGAAATCCTGACTGAAGTTTTTTCCCTAGGTTTTACTCAGTCTTTAATGTGAATGCAAGAGATTCAGTCCTTATAAACAGTCCTCGAGCATCCCTTCACAATTGTCTTATCCGCAACACACCTAGTTAGACACCTGAAGAGGGGCATGAATTGCACCTTGGGCAGGCTTCTCACGAAAAATTATTATACAGACTTGTAATCTTTGCTACTTTCACAAAAAACAGTGGCAGTGCAGATCTACCAGTTTGATGCATCTGCACCTGGGAATGAAACAATAGTTGTGGATTGTAAAACCATTGGACGAATTTTTGTTATCGACCAAGTATTTTAATGATATGATATCATTAAGTTACATTGCATAATTCGGACTTCGGAGCAGTAAAATTGCTGTCTGTAAAATATGTATTATTACCAACAAAATGTAACTAGTGTAAGGGTTTGGTTATCAATGAAATTACTTTCAGTAAATTCTAGTAAGTTGATCAACATGATTTTTTAGAAGGGTACTAGATTATTCTGGTTTGAGTGAACGCCCGGATTATCGTAAAAGAAACAAGAAAGCATGCGGCTTCTTACCAACGTTTACTTACTAATTGTTTCTTAGGTGGTGCAAAAGACTCAAAACGACATACTTAATACAACGTGAATAATTGTAACATATGATTCGACCTACGCCGTTTATCAAACGGGTAGTTTTTCACATTTACTCGTATAGCAATTACATGATTTCACCATGCCTTATCTTTCATCGAAGGATACATATTTCTTGGGCTGACATTAGCAGCAAAACACGATACCATATCATAAAACAGATGTGCAAAATTAATAAATTAAATATATAGTAATAGTTTAGAATCCAGACCATAAAGCATACCCCAATGCCGGCAAACTCAGACATGCCTGTAGGCCAGACTATGTTGACAATGCTGATACAAACTAACATTTCCACTGCAGTAATAATTTAACTGGTTCTATCTTGATCGTTCTGTAAGATACTTTAGTGCCAGACGATACCGCTTACTGAAATCTTGTTAATAAATTCTAAAATGTGATCTTAGCATAGATAGTTGGACCTGAATACCATTAAACCTAAACATGGTAATTATTACGTTCGGTCAACGGCAGCTATGGAACTGAATGTATGTGCTTGTTAACAAGGCTGGTTTCCCGACATAACAAGCGTATGTTGCCCAAACTAGGGGAGAACTGCTCGGAGTTCACATGTTGACGAGGAGAGCGCCTATAAGGACGTCATTACTGCTAATGTGGGCGGGAGGGGACGTCTGCTAACTGAGATGTTATCCGGAGTCTGATGACAATCGTGTTCTCATCAGAACTAGGATGGTGCCGATATCTTGATTTATAGGGGAAGCGTCTCATTATGCGCTTGAAAACGATTGTTTCATTATGTCACGAGTTTTATGTTTCCGAGTATGTGTCTCCCATAGTCGACATATCATTAAGTTCCTGCTGAATGGTAGCTCAACAGGAAACAAGGGCCTTGGGACGAAATGTGTTTCGCGAGCCAACGATAGCCTCCCTCGCTCTTTCTTATGAGCTCGTTTAGCCTAATACAGTTGAAATAAACATTGAATAAACCGATTATGTTTGTGAATATATAATAAAATGCGTCCGAGGCTAGACAGGAAATCATTAGCATCTAATGAGAAACCTAAAGCGGTTAGCAGATGTTTCTTTCAGCAATGAATAAAATAATATCCGTGCGGTCTTAAACATGACACTAACAACCTCAATCTGTCATATCAATTCAGAAACAATGTGTTGAAAAGGGTTGGTCGCTTCTAGACAAGATTAGCACAAATAACAAGCTTGTAAACCAATTACATACAATATTGCGTAGATGGGGAATATCTCATGCATTTTTAATGTAACACTGTTTCACATAATATACGTGTACCTCAAGGATCACGTTTCACAATCAAATGGGCTGAAATTTCCATTAAAAATCCATCACTCTGAACAGAAGTAGTTACTTTACTCGTAACAGGTTTTAATGGAAACTCTTATTTAAATTGGAAACTACGTCTGAGTGAGGAACATTATGAGCTAACTCCTTGTTAAATGCCTTCTTGATACACGTTTAAACAAGCAGCATTGTAGCGATATTAACATAGAAACTAGTTTGGGAAATCACTTGGGGTGAAATATTGGCAGTGAAGAGTCTGGGCTGAGATAACACCAGATTTTCCTTCAAAATTTACAAATTTGTCTGTAGAGGAAATTTACCTATTCGTTATCAGAACTCAAAATCATCCGGGGACAGTTACATACACTCATCACACCAAGATGGATCGGTGTGATTACTATTAAAATACTTCATAATTGAAATTGTATTGAGATGGTTTAAATCTGCAGTGCCGTTTAGAGAGAACTTAAATTGAAAACCGACTATTTTCTATGTCTTCGGAGTCTTCGAAGAAACTGTTTGTGAGATGAAATATCGATCTTTGATTGGTTATCGCTCACTCGTCGATTGCGTCGGGGCCTGCAGGGTTGGCTTGGTCGCTTTGATTGAAAGCCCCCCACTGAAAATCAGTTTTATAACTGAGTGGGTAGACTCTAAATAAAAATTTATTTATTTATTATTTATTAAAGTGGCCAAGGTCAAGTGAATCCCCCAGCGGAGTTTCAGTGGAGGGAATCACGGGGATCAAGTTAGTGACGTGCTCCTCGCTCTAGTAGATAATGTGTTGTGTGTTGCACTCACGTGAGCCTCTGCTTGAGAATCTCGACCCACTCATCCTGCGTGAGGAGGTTGTCGCGGTCCTGGTCAAACAGACGGAACAGTCGCTCCAGCAACTCCTGGGGACAACATAAATATTATTAGCTATAACTCCTTATCACATCTGCTTTAGATACTACTACTCGCTGTTGGGCTAGTTACGACTAAAAGGAAACCGATTTTAAGTTAAAGTTTCATCTACACAAAAGTAAAGTTTAAAACTTAAGTTACTTTCAAAAGACTGTTACTAAAATGTATCATATTTTATTGAAGTTAGTTAAAGTTAAAACTTGAATTTAAATTGTTTTTACTTGATCTAAATTTTAAAGATAGCTGGGACAGTCACTTGGAAAATGATAAAGTTACGTCTTTAAGAATAATTTAAACTTAAAAATTAACGGAACGCGTAACTTTCGTTATTATAACGAGCATAAGGCTGTCAGTACCGCAGGGTGGTGCCCGTTAAGTGATTTGCGGAAGGTGAAACGTTTTGTTTATGAACACAACGACAAGTGCAATATTGTGAGGATTAAAAAAAAAAAAAGGTTTAATAATAGTATTGCAGTTACTAGTAACCGACAAAAAATACTAAAGATAAACCTTAACGTAGGCCTAAATGTGATGAATATCTAGAATACAAACGAAAGGGTTATTTTTTATATGAATTTGTAAAATATAATTTTTCTATAGCTCTAAATATTTATGTGATATTATTATCAATATCATTATAGCCTAGCAAGTAAATACTAACACCATTTGGTTTCGTTCAACGTCCTGTACAACATTTGGGTTCACCGGTCGGGAGTTCCTGCCAGTTGGATATGTAATGCAAGTCCATCTGAGATGTGAGTGAACGGTTGGATTTAGAATAACATCCTTATTTTTCAAGTAAGTATTAAAATATGATGGACTAATATAAGTGGATGAAAGATTATTAGCAGCAGAAACTCCAAAAAACACGAAAATAAATTGATTCCACTAAATGTATAAAAACAAGTAAATAGAACCGCAAAACGAAGAGACATTTTTCTTTTTGGTATTTACCCAATCGATTATCTGTTGAAGAGAGTCTCATTAACGCAACATTTCGACAGCGTAGCATCGCATATGTGGTCCTAATTGACTGCAGTGGAATTATTGGCCTTGGCATCGTGATTTATGTGGTAAATTATTGTAAACATTTGATGTTGGAAAATATTATTTCAAGGTCATGGCGCAAACATCGAGCGGTGAGGTTATGTTTTATGAGATAGGTAGAACGACTCGAGATACCGGTAAAGCACTAAGCCATGTGAAGGAGAGGAGAAATGATGATTAAGTTAGTAGTATTTCAAAATGTTTGATAATGATGAATATCTTCCCTATTAATCATGCTAGATTAGACCTATTATCCTGACAACTAGCAGCCACGAGAATTACTCATATATTAAGATTAAGTTGTGTAGTCTTAAATGTCAAGAACGGCCGAAATTTGTCTTAAAGAAATGAATCCAACGATACTTGAGCCGTTAAGTTATTAGGGAATGTGTCATGTTGTCAAATTAAACTGAGGTCACCGGCATGTGAGAAATAAAAAGAAACGAAAGCATACAAATTTAAATTAAATCAATATCAAAACAAATTTATGAATTTAGTTACTTGCACATAATTAAAGACGAAAGTTAGTGGCTCGATGCAAAATAAATAATATTGGATCTATTGATTGACAGCAATTGTCGTAAAATTTTACCCTGACTGGGGCTCAAACCCACAACCTCCAGCTCCACGTAAAACAAAAGACTGTCATGTTGATATCGTAACTGAAAGATAAAAATGATTTTAGCCAATCACTTCTCATCTCCAATGAGTTGGGTAGTATAATTAAATGGATATTAAGCATAAAACCGCTTTATAAAGACTTATTCTGTACATAAATTTAATACAACGAGATTATTTATCGTTATTTTAATGAATTTTACCTGCCCATAGGGCAAGAAGGCTAATGGAGGGCAAGTGTGGCCCCAGCAGCAATTTAGCAACAATCTAAATATTTTATATTCTGACGCATCATTAAAACAAATTTTAAATTTTAAAAAAAAAGTATTTTTCTACTGTGGAAGAACACAGACAACAAGTTTCATATTCCAGGTCCAATATAAACATTGTAAAGTAGCGCGCTTGTTTAAAATAAACAACTTTTGGAACGAGAATACGTTGCAAGATAAACAAAAGAACAAAGATAGCTCATACAGACGTCCTTGGTCGTAACCACATAGTGATATTTATAAAGTCAAGCACAGTCTTGGCTACTTTTATTGCACACGGTTTTGTTTAAACAGGTGAAGGCTCGTTTCATAGTGCGTGCCTTAAAATGTATACATCCAATGAAATCAATCCCATGCGAAATGTGTTAAGAAAACAGTTTAAACATTGTTACTGAGGACTCATGATAACTCTTATTTAACTGATAAATAATGTTGTTTGCTAATTATTTAACACATAATATATAATATATATATATATATATATATATGTAGATGTGGATTCTGCGGTGATTTGCCCTGTGTTTTGAGTTGATGGCTCTAAAAAGAACCGTTCTTCTCGACGTTTCACGTTTAAAAAACACAGGGCAAATCACCGCAGAATCCACATCTACATCTACCAGCGGCCCTGAAAGCCTAAGAATCCATATATATATACATATATATTTATGTTATTTTAATACATTTGAAAACGATCCCATCGATGAGTTAGAAAACGTTTGTTATGATGTTTCGAGCTACATCGTCGTGTTGCGAAACATTTGTGAACGTTCGACGTTCATACAATCCGACGTTTCGCTAAAACGTGCAACACTGAGCAATAAAGTTAATGTATCGCTGTGAAGAAGAACCTTCAGTTTGCCGCCCAACACCTCTCGTGGGAAGCAACGATTATTGTACATTTAAAGAAGAAAATTTAATAAGGTTGATGATATAAAATGAAAGAGTTACGCCCAACAATTACATCACACATGGCAAACACACTTGCTACACGCAACGAAATATTATGAATAAATCCCACAAGTCCATAATGGCCACTTAGTTTCTCATTAGCCAACGAAGAATTTATGATACAATCTTCTTTAGTTCTAATGAGATAACCATCACATTATAATGCAATCAAGTGTTTCGTAAACGTTGCACGCCATATCGAACCGATTGGCCGCTTGATGCACGCCGAGCAGCTGCAACTAGACCTGCGCTCTCCTATATCGGCAGCCTTTGAGTAGCACGTAACACGTGGGAAGCAGTTAAAGTTTAATGAGGCTATATTTATAGGTTTATCAGATTAGAAAACGATTACTTCAGTTGCAAATAATGTGAGTGGGTTGATAGCTAAACTCCAATCACACCATGTGATTGTAATGTATTTTGTAAATGAGATTAATTTGATTTATCTGTTGCGTTTAGAAATGTGAGAATTGTGAGCAAACCCTAATTTTATAATATAACAGAGAACGTTGAAAGTCTCTCTTTACCGAAACTCCTCTGTCTTCTCAGCTCGTCGATCTCAAAACTACCCTTTGCGTCAAGGGAATAAAATATACGTTGGTAGATTTATGACACGAGTTCAAGAACTTATTTGACGTTTTAGATTGTCTGTGAATATTTACGATTATGCCATTGATATCATATTATACCATAATGATTTGATAAAGTTATCCTAGGTAATTAAATTTTCATGCATATCACACAAATTTGGAATCATAGGCTCAGAGGTAAAAAGTACAACGATAGATTACACTTTTTAATAGCACCGTTCGTTGTTCTTTAGTAAACCTGCTTAATTCACATTTCCTCATCAAATCTAAAACATCTTTGAAATATCTAGCAGTATGTTTGGACTCTACGAACAAAATGCATTGCACGTACGTTCATCCTGTTCCCAATTGATGAGAGGCTTATTGCAATCAATTTGATAATTTGGAAGCTTAGAATCAAAAACAATTTCACCGCGCCTAAATCAACACATGGAAATATACTTAGAAGCTAATTAATTATATCTCCAGAAACATTTTTAACGCTGTAGTTAATGCAAAAATAGTGTTCCTCAACAAAATTGTTTATGATACGATTTAGGTACACGTGTAGCTGTAATTGTCATATCGGTGTTTAAGTAGTAATACATCTGCTCACTAACAAGCCAGCACACAATGAATGGGCACTTTCAACTAAATGATATGACCATCATAATGTTGAGGTCTAATACGATAACACTTAATCGACAATTATATACTAATTGCTTTACAATTGGCCTCTGGGCTACTCCATTGTTAAACGTTTCCGAAAGAAATCATTTTCAGCGTTACCTTATATGTAGAACATATGTTTTAGCATTTCCATATATAGTTTGATCAGCCACCATGTTGCAACAAGACAGACTAACTTTTACTTTCAAGCGACGAGCCTAGTGTAACAAATGCAAGGGTTTCGGAAGAAAATTATTCGGACTGAGCATGTGAGGTTTACTTGATTTATAGTTCGCATCTACATGGGTGAATTCTAAAAATTATCTCCTTAATATAAAGGGGCGCTGAAAAAAGTGTGTGTTGTATTGTTGAAAATAAGTGTTCTATAAATAAATAAATAAATAAATAATAAATAAATTGTATTTAGAGTCTACCCACTCAGTTATATAACTGATTTTCAGTGGGGGACAGTAAATCAAAGCGACTAAGCCTACCCTGTAGGCCCCGACGCAATCGACGAGTGAGCGATAACCAACCAAAGATCGATATTTTTAATAGGAAATATAGCAATCAGTGGTATGGACAGTGCGAACACCCGCGTTTATACTTTGTGTTCTTTAGAAATATATTTGAATATCTTTGATGAAACGAGAGAAATTAACTACTATTGTATTTGTGTCAATAATTTAGAACAGTTACCTACGGTCGCAGACCATACGTAAAAATTAAATGTAATTTTAGTGTTTTTTACCTTTTATTTGAGTTAAACAGAACAATTTCCTTGAAATCATTCACCATAAAAACAAACCTTGTAACTGAGGATTAGCCATGGTAAATTTATTTGTGTGTGGCTTTCATAATTTCTCCTCTGAAATTTCATAAGTAACTTGGCAAGATACAGGAGCATACCATCATAACAACCAGTGGCCTCCCTTATAAACGGTTATCTGTGAAATATTGCTCTCCACGAATCGTTTACCAGTCTCTTTGTCATTTACATACCTCTCCTTGACTCCTCAGGCAGCAATGTTTGATATTCAAGCTGGATACCTCGCTTAGCACAGACCTACCAAAGCACGTAGTTGCGATTGTAAAAATGAAACATATGTTTCGCATACTTTTGCAGACAAATCACCGTGAGTCCTAAATCTTCACAGGCATAATCCACTTTAATTTATTATCTGCTTGGTCTAACTCATGCGTGATTGACTGTCATGTTAAACACACTTATTCAAAATATTCCCCTCACATGCATGTATTTTGACCACGACAAGAAACACACTGCATACTTCAAACTAATGGGTTTTGAACCGAAAGATTTGTTTAATTGTAAACATAACTAGGAAACCGCTCAGTTGGACGCGTTGATAAGCGAGCACGTGCTATACAATTTGTTGATGGTCCAAATTTCCACCTGATCTGAATCTTCGTGCAACCGCTATCATGAGCCAAAAAAGCTCCAGCTTCGTGCGACTTTTCGTTGCCATGGTAACGTTACTTTTGTTAAAATGTAATTTCCATCTACACTACTTATCGCATCAAAATATAATTAACATATTCGTGACCGGACGGACATTCTAAATGATTTGGCCACTCAGATTTTGTCGCCGTTTTTTTAAAAAAAAACTTTCGATTAACTTTAAATAACTTTTAACTTTTTGAACGATTTTGCCACAAAACTAATGGCATTCAATCCAGATCGAAGCTTGCGGATGGTCCAAATTTCAACTCATCCGCCCGTTTCCTTTCGACCGCTATCATAGCCAAAAAAAAGCTGCGCACTTCCAGTTGCCAAAAAAGTAAACGTACTTGTTATAATATCATTTTTTATCTCAGCTATTATCGGGTCAAATAAATAACATTCGTGACCAATAGGCTTCTAAATGATTTGCCATCTCAGATTTTGTCGCTGTTTAGTTTGAAAAAAAACTTTTCGATTAACTTTATGTACTTTGTATTTATGCCGCATTTTCGCACAAAACTTTAATGGCATTCAATCGAGATCGCAAGTTGCGGATGTCAAAATTTCACTCGATCCGAACCTCCGTTCGCCGCATCATGAGCCAAAAAACTGGCAGGCTTTCCGTTCATGGTAACGGTATTTTGTTATAATGAATTTCCATTACATACTTTCGGATCAAAATAAATTTACATATTCTTGACGTTGGACAGGTTCTAAACAGATATGTTGGCCAATCTCAGATTGTCGCCGTTAGTTGAAAAAAATACTCGTACTGATTAACTTTAATGTAACTTTCTAACTTTTTGAACGATTTTGCCACAAAACTAATGGCATTCAATCGAGAACGAAGCTTGCGGATGGTCAAAATTTCAACTCGATCCGAGCCTCCGTTCGAACGTTATGGCGAGACATACAAAAAAAAAAACAAACAAACAAACAAACAAACAAACAAACAAACAAACAAACAAACAAAAAACAAACAAACAAAACAAAACAAAACCAGTGACTATTTTTTCCGGCAGAGTCAAATGGAAACGCTCGCTTCGCTCGCTTAATGAATATCTTGGTGATTTACACGGTGAATTATATTGTATTGTACAGGAGTTTATATAAAATTTATTGTTGTCAATAAAATGTTTCATATTCAAAATGTCCTCAAGCGGAAGCAGACTTAAGTCACTAAGTCATGACAGCCCATAATAGAGAACGCCATCACAGGCATCACTCATTATTAGCTTTAACTCGTGGTCGTCATTTATTGATTATAAACTATCATTATGTTAAAGATTTGGATTTTTGCATTGAATCTAATATTATATAGAGAAGTTATCAAGTGAATTGGAGTCTAAAGAAATTGCGTCAAGTTTGTGTAACAGGTAACTAAGAAAGCAAGATAGTCCAAGTCACATGGAGCCAATGCACCCACGAACTGAATGAAAATTTGTTCCAAAGTGCGGACAGATACGAACTTTAGATTATTTTATCAGTTCCACGTGTTCCTGGAACTTTGTAAGGTTATGGATAACTAAATAAATACGTAAAAAAAAAACAAACATATAAAACAGTAATTCGGTAACTTATATGAGGGCTGTCTCTGGTCCAAGGATGTGTTATTTTCACTCAAGTATAACCCGCAGCCAGCATCCAGGCCTCGAGTACATCATCTTCCCACTGGCCGAGGTGACAACAACTGCGTGAAGAGATTATAGTGGCATACGTCAACGAGCACACGCTGAGCGCACGTGGGATGTTGACAAAATAATCCTTTGTGTCGTATCCATTACGAGAAAACGTGTGGTTAAACTGATATGAATAACAATCGAGCCCACCTTCCTTCCATATTCATCGCTCTACATTAAAGATTTATTGTGGCGGTATTTTCTTTTGATTGATGAACAATAATTTAGAATACATACTTGAACAAGAAACAGTTAAATCGTGGGTGAGTCAGAATCGTGGTTTTAGTTTCGGACCACGAAGTCTTACCTGTATTTGGCGTTTCTCGTGTCCTGAACATTCAAGCAACGCTATTAATTATACCAAGACCTATTCCCCAACCCAGGCCAATTCGTTCTTTCTTTCAAATGTATCCATAAAATATATGCAATTGTCACGCTACACAACTTATTTTTTTTTTGAGTTTTATTCTTGACAGACTGTGACCTCGACCTATTGTGTATATAAAATATGGCAATGTTTAAAATATGTTTAATGCAATCACGTGTGGTTTTGGAAAGAAAAATAACAAAACGTTGTCAATATTAAAGAAGTTTGCTAATGAAGTCAAATCACGAATAAGTTTGAAGTCTGGAAATATGTTTTTAGTCGCATGATATGAATGTATAAATGAGAATGTTGTTCGGACAAAGAACCAAGTAAAGAGTTGTACTTGTTTTCGTATATAATGCACGTATTTGCGATCATGACAAACGTCCTGAACTGAAAGAGGTTCGCTTTACTTTACAGTATACATGTTACGTGCAAATTCTGATTATGTTGCACAATATGTCACAATGCAGAATTCTCATAACTTAAAATGTTGTCACAAAGATGTTCAAAGCAGTGATATAATAACCCAACCTGAAAACATAGCCTATCGAAGATCATAAGTTTTTATTTAGTCCATATAGGTACCATGTAAGTAAGAAGGCACATGCCCTAAAATAATCGTATCATTCGTCATCAACTCCTCGAGAAATGTACAATGAAATACATGAAGCGGGGTAAAGCTGTTGAACGCTCGAAGTTTGCTTTGTCCTTCGTACAGGCGGAGACAAGTGCACACGAGCTTATTGCTTATAGCATCGTTAGGAACTTGTGTATCACCTACAGAACGAGCGGACATCAGTCATCAACCCACTTCATGGGTCCCTTGTACAAGTTTCATGTACTATTTTATGGAAATGTACTAGTCTTGTTAAAGTAAAAATATGTTTGCTTGTACAGTCATTTATAATATGCGGAGAAGTGTAACTGATAATCGTGACTGGGTTTCTTGCGAAATGCCAAACATGAACACGGGATATTATTGACTAGTCAAAGAACGTTTGAACAGTGTTCAAATAAAATGTTTTTGAACATTGTGGATCTAGATCCTTTAACGCGAGTGCAGCTAGGATACAGGTCAGCTCGTTTCGGGAAAGGTGTTACTCTGTGCCCCCCTTTTGCCAGGACAGAACAGTACAAGAATGTTTTTTCTGCTGCGTTGTCCCCTTGTGCAATGCTCTTGCTCCGTCCATCCGACAACTGAGTGATATTAAACAATATCAAGTACAGATAAAACGCATTTTTAAAGAGTGCCAGAAAGTTTAGTTTGTAACGCGTTTTGATAATTATTATGATGTTGTGTAGGTCTAATGTTATTTTCCAAATTTAATGTTTGTACCGGTGTTTAATTAGTTTACAATAATATGTTGTTTTCAAATAGTATTTTAGTTAAGACTGAAGGCAAGGCACTATGCGTTATGGGGCCTCGCTCTAATCTTGCTTCCAGCAATGTGTAGGGCCTATGGTGTTGAAATGTATCTTACATATTGAAAATATTCAAGACAGTACTCTTAATTTTTTGTAAAAACAAATGGTTGTATACATGCCCAGGGACATTTGCTTGCACCTCTACAGGTATCAAACTAGGTATTCGGGAGCTAGAAGGGTATTTCAAGGATTATTTAACTTTCTGCAGTGATTGCCGGTGACAGATGTCGAACCGAGAAATTCCGAATCAGAGTGTCACGACCTTACAGTTTGTTTTACTTTTCCTTGTGTTTCTCCCTTCATTTTACTCTCGCCTACACTCTCAACAACTCTTATGATAAATGACATGCCACAAACAGATCATTTTGAAGGCCGATACCATTAAAAACCTTTAGTTAATTGTTATGCGTGATTGTACGATTAACGATATTATCCTGCTCAATCTTGAAATATTCGCACGTTTGTTTGAATAATTATTTTAGCTTTATAAGTGTATTTAATTTCGTATCATGAGTAATGTGTGAGTAACATGTGCTACACTGACTCACAATGAAGGTAATATCTAGAAAAGTTATTATCTTAGTTTTATTCAATGAAGGTGACAGGTTTGCCTTTTAGCATTATGTCGACTGTCTAGTACAGAATTAATTCACTTGACAAATTAATAAGATGCTGAGAAAAGACTTGGACACACCTTGCGATATCTATAGGCGAAAACAACACTTAACAAATTCGCTCCGGTGAACAGAACATGGGAATAACATTATTGGAATGGTCAGTTGAGTTTCGTAGTGGGTGTTACTCGAGGGGAATGGTATCTGCTGCTTCCACGTTACTTATGACGTAGTGGGTATTGAATTGCATGATTGGATTAATAAATTAAATATAATAAAAAAATACTAAATAAATAGTCAACAGTCTTGCGCTAGGCATTGTTGTGGCTGCAATTATGTAATTAGATTTTATTTAGTTGTTCTCCTTTGTTAAACAGTTTATTAAATAAATAGAATAGACGTTAAATAAATAAAATAAAGATCAGAATAACAAATTGGTGGTGGTGATATATAATGAAATGGTAATTTAACAAATACATTTGTTTCATATAACCGGAACTTGAATCACGATTTGTTAACAAAACAACAAGATTCGCTACTTTATCATCTCTTATAATAACAGAAACACAAAGCTGACACAATAAGATTATTTTATTTTGACTCGATTACAATAATAATTATCGTATATATTAAGCAATGCATCAACAAAATAGGATTTTTAACATCATATTTATTTTTCTTACATTACGAGGTAATAAGTCGATTTTCCTCTCTAGTTATTAAGGTGTATGGCAGAGTTAATAGCCCCTCAAATTGAGAAAACCGTGATAATTGGGTTTACGATGACATGATTAGCCTTGCTCACGATATGATCTACATACGGTATCGCTAATAACAGCTGCTACTTGTCTAAAAGGCGGTGGGATAATGTTAACATGTGTTTACATAAATCAATTAGTAAAAGAGAAAGTTCAATTAAAACGATTAGAGTGGAGTAGCCCGGACTATCAGACGTTCGAGCGTAGCATGCACCGTACGAGAGGATAATAATTATAGGCGATCAAAACAGCACGCGATTAGCTCAGCGAGAGACGCCACACGGTTGATATGATAGGAGGGATCAAGCACCTCTGCATTTGTAAGATAGGCGGGACAGCTCTACTTTGTATGCATTTATTTTATTTATTTGTATAATATACAACATAGAGTTATTAAAACTGATTTTCAAAGGAAGACATTAATTAAAAGTAAGTAGGCTACATAAAGGCGCACAAAAAATGACTTGTAAAGTTAATTTTAAAATAATAATAATAATAATAATAATAATAATAATAATAATAATAATAATAATAATAATCCCATACGTGATATCGGCTAATGGCATCATACCGAAGAAGCTACATGAAAGCATTAAACAACTAGATCTTCCACCCAATGTTTACATCGAGACTCAAAAGGCAGTAATACTCAACACGTGTAGAATAGTTCGTAAATTTATAAACTAAGAATGATACTTCGAGATTCCGAGACAGCTTCCATCCTGACATGGTTTTCGTGGTTTCCCATAGTCCGAAGAGCAAATGCTAGGATGGCGACGAGAAATCGGCCACGACCGTACACAGCAGAAAGAAAACATCATCTACAAACTATATTATAAATGACTTATTTTAGTTAGAGTTAAGACAAAGTAATAATGTAGGTATGTAATATAGATACACATGGAAGTACTTGACGTAAGTCCGTACAACATGTTAGCTCCGGTTTTGACCGAGTTTGTATGAAATACATCCAATAAAATAATAATAATAATAATAATAATAATAATAATAATAATAATAATAATAATAATATTACATCAACGTATAATAATACAAAAGAACACCTGCAGCACAACGGCAACACGCTGAAATGCAAGATAATGGTGCTCCAATCACATCATTCAATTATTATTATTACCTTGTCTAACAATGTGTGGTTTCACACTTTCTTAGCCTTTTCTCATTTTATTAAAATTAAAATTTACAGGTATAATTCACTCTCAGCTTGGTGCACTGTTCAAGTTAACTTGGTCTGAAAGAATACAATCAAGATATGTTCAATATTAAAACACTCTGATTTGAACTGCAATTCAGTTGTTTCGCTGTAGCAGCATGAAAAAAGGCCTAAATTCACACGGAGGTTTAAGATGTAACTGATCGAGATTGATCAACGCTAACAATCGAAACTTAAACACTTACTATTCTACGAGCAAAACACCCAAGATAGGGAACGTAAAATATACCGTAACAAAACGTTGAATTTTCCAATAGATTTGGTGGAGGTGCCGGGTCGTGGAAATGCTATTATTTTGTCAAGGCTTGTCCCGCCCTCTAACCCCTAGAGTCGCCAAAACTGTTATGTACACACCATGTTGAAGGTCGATGTCAAGGCTTAGCCGCTTGTCCCGCCCTCTAACCCTAGAGTCGCCAAAACTGTTATGTACACGCCATGTTGAAGGTCGATGTCAAGGCTTGGTCCGCCCTCTAACCCTAGAGTCGCCAAAACTGTTATGTACACGCCATGTTGAAGGTCGATGTCAAGGCTTGTCCCGCCCTCTAACCCCTAGAGTCGCCAAAACTGTTATGTACACGCCATGTTGAAGGTCGATGACAACAAAACACATGTTAATCGGAGATATGTTCGGCTTTTATCGTGAGACATAGCACACGGACAGACGCACAGATATAATACCGACCTCCAACAAGATTCCCAGGATTTGTTCAGTGAAAAGGATGATGCTGACATTGCGTCCAATAAAATAGCTCATAGATATTCCCTAGAAATAACTGTTGTGTTTTCTCCCGGGTTTGGTAGTAAAGAAGCTAATGTAACGAGTTACGGTTCACACGTTACTTTTTAGTTACTTCTTGTGTAACTCGTAAATTTTGAAATCTTTATTACTTTTAAAGTTACGCGTTAGTTAGTTTTATTTTAATTGTCTTTATGTTAGTAACACTACGTATGTAATGGACTGTAACATTGTTTTAAAAAAGGAAAATATGCTTCTTGTGATTATTTCCTAGTACCTATTCAACTAAAACCTGTGAGTCAAAATCAGTTACGTTTATAAAATAAAAATAAAATTTTCTATTTCTACTTGATCTGTTGATCTGTTGTTGACCATTTTCCAGGATTTTACATTTTTACTTTATTAATTTTACTTTTAATATGTTTTCTGTTTTCAGCCAAGCAACTTCACTTTTAACAAGTCATTTTTGTACGCTAACATACCCGACCATGGGTTTCCCCATGTGTTTGTTGAAGGTGGGGGCAAAAGAGGCTAGCTAGCAACCACATGTTCCGTGCTACTTGTCGATCTCTTAATACGACTACCCCGGTAAAGCGCGATATCATTCATCAGCCTACTCCTACCAGATCAGATAGTGTTTTATTAGTACAGCGGCGTGTCTGCGAACTAAATGGTGATTGAATGGAGGGTGTGGTTGTGTTACCTAATATCTGTGTCTGTACCACGGGATATGCGACAATGATAAATTACACATCACCATGCCGGTGTCGGGTGCTTTAGGAACACACCTCAACTCAATGTTGTATTTAACAAGCGAAAGGTTAAAAGGGAAAATAATAACAAAACTCGAACGTACCAATAGCGTTCAAATATTTCGAAATGTATTTCACTCACTCTACAAAAACGTTGTACAGATGTAAATGCATACTATTTTGGGTTTTTAGTGTGGTTAGCCTACCGTTCCGCAAAAACTCTACTCCATGTCCAATTTAAAGCAATAATGAATTAACTTTAATATCAAAGCCAATAAATTTAACGGGTATTAAATTCAACTTTGAAAATAATGTATTTCCTTATGTTGTAGAAGCCAGAGTGTAATTAATTTATAAACTCTATATAAGTAGAATTACTGGGTGAGATATTACACCATTAATTCATTTAAAAAAATAATACGTCTCAATTTATTGTTTGCCCATTCAGTTTCAATGAATGACTTTCAGTACAATATAATATTGTACAACTCATTATATGCTTCGTAATTAATAAAGGTTGAAAGAAACATTTTAAATATATCGTATTATTTATACATTATTGATTTCGGTACAGTAAAATATTAGAAATTACTCCAATCCGAACCGAGAATTTAACACTGAACTTTCTGCATTGAAATTCGACAGATAACCACAAAAAAACAATGTGTAAAACAGTATTTGACAGTCATTATAGTTACACTAGAAAATAAACATGCACAGAATAACTATTTATATGATCCTGAATTATTATTCCGACATCTCTATGAGCCTCGGAGAGAACAAACTTATACGTTAAGCCCCTACAACAAACCATTTGAAATACTATTGTCCAAATTGACAATGGAGAGATTAAAAGCCGTGACAATGGGTTTCGATTGTGTAGGTTGGGTATTTAGTAGTGGGAGGATGACAAAGTGTATCGAATAGCACTCACGTCAAACGGGTGTCGGAGATTCAATCTGGACCAGACACAGACAGACATCTGGAGTTACACACACAGTTACGTCATCGTTGTGTCATCCAGCCTCCTGTGCACATCGTTGCATTGATGTCACGTCACATTATTTGGACGCCGTTTGGAACGGTACACACATATCCTTCTTCTGGATAGGCAATAATGTTATGTTGGGATAGGAATGGAATACGATACGCCTTCAGCCAACATTGTGGTTATGTCTGCCAGATTCGTACCCTTGTAACGCTTCGTTTTGACTGTTAGCATTCAAAACTGGTTCATTTTAAATTCAGTGTATTGTATTGATTTCCAAGAAGTTAATATTATTTCTTTAAGTAATTTTATAACATCAATTCAAACAACAAAACAATAAGCGAACTACTAAAGTAAACAGGAATTTCTTGTTATAAGGAAGAAATGGCATCTGATACTAGTATACTTACATTTCAACGCATATATTTTGAAGAATCAAGAGCTCAGAGGGACTCGTTTGTGAAAACTAGATCCATGCAGACAAAACATGACGTAATGGCTAAATATTGTGTTGTTAATTCTGCATGCTGAAAGAACATTAACAGAGTATTTATAACAGTCTTCTGTCGGTGACTACAAAAGTCACATTAGTAATAGCAATACATACATCTTCTGTGATCATCAAAGATTGAGTTTAAAAATAGACTCTACGACCGACTGTGCTTGCTTTAATGTTGGTAATTTCCTTCAATTCAAATTTCCTTCAAATTTTTTGAAGTACTAATAGATCAGATGAGAAATTGTTTTCGAAACCGTCAAACAGGAGTTTGGAGTCGGCCCAACTGGCTACCACTAAAACACGAAGAGAACCAGGTAGAACATGATGAATGGTCACCAATTGCTCCGTATTTGATCACAGGTTATTACACTTTGATTCCGAGTCCTTGTATAATAAATCTTGATAATGGTTATGAATGAGGCAGGGTGCTTGTGGCTAGCAGGCAGATGTGGATTCACCTGACTTGGCTCCGTACATGATATCCAGCCTAGAGCTGTAACTAAAGATGAAGATTTCGAGACTGGATCCACATGCGATTGTTTTTGCGTGTATAGATGACAGATATTAAGTGTTCGGTGCCTTGAGTTATGTCTGCGGGATCCACGGACGCGTCTTAGTATAAGATCAGCAAGTGGTCAGTAGGGGCAACGGTCAAGAGTCATGCGATTACTTCAACAGCTCCATGTATACACGCACTCGCACTCACACTTTGTATTAATTCATGATGCAGATGCGCATATTAACACATATATACACGCGTACGCATACTCATACTGACAGTAATTGATATTGTAATATGCACATGCACAACGAAAAATAGTAACTTAATTGTATATTGTATTAAAAAATAGAAGAAAAAACAAATCTACCGTGGATAAACTCTTACATGCTTTGTTATAGTTTCTATTTACATGCCCATATAAAAAGACTTTAGATTACACTTACAAAACATATGTACAAATCCTTGCATGCGAGTTGTAAGTACTACTTTTACACGTCTGGTTTTCTTCTTTTGTTCGATATTGTAAGGGAAATCGTTCTACAAACTCAAGACAGCAGTTCCAATTACTTATAATTTCCAATTTCCGCAAAATAATGAGTTTATTATTTAGTGAGTGTTTAATTTGAAATGTTACATAATAGGTGAAAGGCAGATAACAACAGATGTTTTGTTTGTATTAATTATGCCCATTTAAACGTATGTTTGATTATATCGTTTCGAAAGTTTGGTACTAAAATGTGCATGTACAATATTTTGTATGATGTAGAAGTTCTGCAAATATATTTCACGGAATAACGTTTTAATTCTTTACAAAGAAGTGTTAGGCCTACTATTAGTTTGTCATTAATTGAGTACACATCGAAATTAAAAGTCTATGTGGATATTAAGTGGAAAACGTGATCTAGTTTTGAATAAAGTATATCATCTTCTGCAGATTTAAATATAACGGCATAATCATGATAAAACAAAAGAAACAAAATCGAATTTTTTGTCTCTTCTACTTTTTAACCTCTTCAGCGACAATCGATCAGCTTACTCGGTTCGTCCAAGTATAAAAATAGAAGATTCAGTCAATTACTTCAATAAACTCTCATCTTTCCGTCCGACTGCACCGAAACGTTCTCTCTAGTTCCCTGGTCAGGAAGCAATACCGAAACTAGAATGATCGCTTACACACGAGATCACACCGAGTATAGAATATCCCAAGACGTCAACACACCCGTCCATCATCGTCAACAGTCATCGAACAATCATCAATCAATAACACCTAAACCTTCGCCGCGGTATCGTCGTCGAGTAACTTGTTCCATGCGACGGGACATACGGAGATGGAATGCAACTGGTAAACAGATTGAGAAGGAATATACAAAGGGAAAAGAAGAAGATAATCAATAAAAGCTAAAATGTAATGTGAGAAAGAAATATGTGTCAAAGGGCTGGTAATTTCTTAATAAAACAAAATATCATTTTTGTGAAATGGAATAATTGCCCTCTGCAGCTGTAGAGGAATGTAGAGTGAAAACATTTAAAACGGAGGCTTTCGAGTAAGAAATATAAGTTAACGTAAAATAATGTAATATTTATGTAAATCTTTCATGTTTGTTACTTTTGATACTGTGCCAATGTGTTGTTTATTATTATAGGTATTATACGTGCCACTATGTAAACTACACATTTGCAAAGTAAATTAACTAAATAAAACTAGCATTTGTAAGTGGTTGCACTATCAAAGGTATTCCAATTAGGAGGAAATATAAAAATGTTCATTCATAACCGCTGGATCTTGTGTAATTTCCATCGGCCGCATGCGAAGTGAGTTGGCAATCAGGTCAGTGTCAGTTGGGTTGTTTTATTTTATTTTAAGTGTTCGGACGTGACCATAAATGGTCCAGCTTGGTTGTATTATCTAACTGGGTCTAGTCGATGGCGGCAGGTAAGCCTATGGGGACGCGTACTCGTGCAATAGCACGCGCTCACGGCGATATTTATCAGACTCGCGATTGCCGTCGGCAAAGCGCGCCACTTGACTTGCTGCACCCTATTGGCTATTGGCTATCACCGCACATTCATATCGCACACTTCAAGGCCATGGTTTATACAAGTAAAACAATTGGTGTATATTGAGCACACTATTTGACACTCCCCTTTTTCACTATGTCACACACACGTCACATTTGAAGGCCACACAGAAATAGAATGAAAGTTACAGATAGGCATATTAAACAAATATTAACTTTAAATCAACACAAATACAGCTACATTATGTGAACGAATGAGCTTATGAATAATATATAACAGTCTCGCGAATAATTAACATGACTAACGATGAGACGTGACATGTTCATTTTACCAGATTTCAAAATTTCTCAACCAATTTCAGTCTCATATGTATGATACTTTACATAACTATGAAAAACAATAACATATGAAGGCACCTATCGTATCACTTCTCCGTAACTTGATTATAGAAAAAGGGGGGGGGGGAATCCAATTTTGAAGTATTTAGAATAAGCCATGAAGGTAAAATTTAAATCTAAAAAATCTACTTTTAAAAGTGATATATTATGATAAATTTTTAAAATCTGTTTTGATGGGGGAGTAAATTTTACCATTTTTAGCAATTAGACAGAATTGTATTCGCGTGCAATGATTTATGGCTGCAGGGGTATGAAACACGGCGAACATCGAATCAGTAATTTTTACACGGAGAGTTTCACTTTTCGGCATTCGTATATTGCAACTCATTTTTATGTTTTGCTTACGTTTTGTTTTCTACAGTGAAGGCGTTTGGTTATCATGTTGTGGAAATCTGTTTTATTAACTAGATATGACCGACATTATCTTGAATAAGCAAGTATATACGTATCGACAAGACACAAACGGAACGGACACCATACAAAAGCTTGAAGTGCAGATAGGGAAGAGACTGCGCAAAGAACTTGATGTATAGCCAGCAGCGATGCATGTATATTACCTCACGCTACAAGAGCATACTCACACTCAATGGGGGCCGCTATGCAGATTCGTTTGGCGAATAACGCCCCCCGCATTACCAAACATTTCACTTGCACACATGACACTTCGTATCATACTCGTTAGCGCAGTGAACGCTGTGATTTAATAAAGGTATTTTACTGTCATGTTAACTCTAATTAGTTGTAAACAAGACACAAACCACAACGTATAATAAGCCATCACAAGTCAGGCATGCCAACTGCATCCAACCGTCGTGCCTTCATGAAGAGCACACGAGACAATAAAACGGTTTTGTACTTGTATCTGTTAAACGTGAGAATTGTAACCAATTTCCCCTACATCCTGTGTAGGAGCATGGTTCATTATTGGCAAAGAGCATCACGAACGACCGTAGAAATTCAAAATAATATAAATCAAAACTATCCGCAAGAACGCAGATACATTACACAGTTAATCCCTTCATTGAAATTAAATGTAAAAATATGTTCAGTGCTCATTTGCTCTTTATTTCTGATCGAAATGAATTGCCTAAACTACGAGATAATTATGCAAATATCCTACCCTTTATCCTACAATGAAGTCGGGTAGGGGTGAGAGGATCCCACCAAACTCTTGGGCTTCCAGTACTATCGAAGTCGGCTAGCCATGCCTGACGCTTCACTCATATTTACTCGTTCTTCTTTTCCGCTTTCTTCTTTTCCAGGTTGTCTCAACAGTTTTTGCCATGTTTTCCTTTCTTCCCATCACCTCCCAAGCTGCGTATCGTCTTTCCACATCCACATCCACTCTATAACTCTTCCCACCTCAGTCTGGGTCTCCCTAGTTTTCTCTTCATATCCCCTGCATCCTGTTTAAATGTATCTTCAGAATCCTGTCCTCCTTCATCCTCATCATGTGTCCAAACCAACGCAGCCTTTTAATAATACATGGTAATTAATAGTAATTAATAATACTACTAATCCTGCACGTCGTTGATTTTACCTCACAATATTTTTTTATGTTGTTCGTGATTTTATAGATCCGCATTCTGTTCAAGTAACATCAGCAAGACAAATGAAATGTTGCTAGAGGCGAACCCTCATATTTCAATAATTATTAAAACATATAGCAAAACTCTCGCGTGTTGAAATCGGCGCTGAATTCTTTGCACCTCATTAATATGGGTCATAGATTAATTACAGCATGCAACATACAACATGCAACATAAATCGTGCAACACACAACTTCCAAGATGATGGCGTCTCATGGAATCTGGTTTGAGATGTTATGCACATTTTATTAGCGTTTCAATGATCATACATATTTTTTATATTTTCAACGTGTGTGTCCAATACATTTAAATGTTTTATTCACGAAATACTTTTTCTCCTAGGATATAAGAATATAGTTTTTTAGTATAACTACTATCAAATTAAAGGCTTTAAGCTTGTGAAACGAGCCATATTTTAATAATTATATTAAAACAATTCTCGCGTTAATAAATATGCCAAATGCTAACAAATATGCAAATTTAAATACTGCGCATGTAGAATCAAACTCATAAGTGATTATACAACGAACAGGAATTAAACGATTGGACCCCCTGACATGAATCGAATCTCTAATAGTATTCAGCGTCAATAAAGTAAAATTTTACTCAATAATAATTCTATTACACCAGGTAAAAAGTGAAAACACGGGTAATTTTATTCGCATATCTTGACTTGCGACCCCATTGGTTCGGGAGTGTTTCGGAACTGCTATCTCATCGCTCCGTGATCGTGATCATGCTGCTGATCACTCGCGATGACGGATCATTCCCTGCGCCCGTGGTCGGTGCATTACGGATGATGAACGGGCAAAGTTTGGCTAGACAGAAGGTAAACATCCACAGCCGTTCCGCGCCGGTGAGAATCGTGCCCATTCATACGAAATAATTATCTGTTACTGAATGACCCGCGTTCACAGGACCGTCACGGTTCTCTGTAGGCGACGTAGGCGTAGGCGACGCTCTCTCCATGCACGACGCTCTATCCGAGCACGACGTTCTGTCCACGCTCGACACTATCCAAGCACGACGTTCTGTCCACGCACGAGGACGAATATCCCCCCCCCCTGAAAATCAGTTATATTACTGAGTGGATAGACTCTAAATACTAATAAATTCATTTATAATTATTTATTTAAGCTAACTGAAGAAAACGATTTACAAACTACGCACTAATTGTCATAAATACACAGCAATTCTGTGGATTTCCAGGTCCATGAATGGACTTTCATATCCATCAAGTAGTATCGTATATTTTATTTCCGACCGACTCATACAATGAGGAGGAGGAAGGAGTGTTATAAGTTGTACTGTGGGTTGAATTGAACCGTTGAAGAGCTCTATGGGAATCTTGGATGAGCATTCTTTCGAATCGCTATGCGATTGATGAAACCAATTGAACCAACCAACCAATTGAATAGTTTTGAATTGACTAAGTATAGACGCAGGCCCCGATGTCAGAATGTAGTGCCCTACTTCTTTGGTGACAGTGAAAGTAGATTCATATTATTTTTTTTAGAAAACGGCAGACGAAATTATTGGGTGTGCTAAAACTGTTGTTTCGATTATGCTAATAATCTGTTAGCATTTGTAGCTTGGAATATTGACGACTGAAACATATTTCAATCTTTCCTAAAAATATCATCACGTCGGTTTTGTGAAAACTTTCAAACATATATTTTCTTTGTATCTTATAAGCTTGTTAAAAATATGGCACAAAATTTAGCCTACATAATTAATTGAGAAATATGATAAATATGCGTATTTTGCCTATTTGAAGATATTAGTTTCTCACATACATATAACTTCAATTACTTCGTCCACCATTTCCTATCAAAGAAAAACATAAGGTTATTGCAACGAAATAATAAAGCATGGGAGATTTCACTTTTGCATTCAAGACTAAATATTCCAAATGTAAAGAACTCTTTATGTACACAGGTTGATATCTTAGAATAATGCCCACATTATAGTATGGTGTTTGTGCTGTAAGTCCGACATGTCCCGATGTAAGCCGAGTGTAAACGAACATGAGGTGTCTGACTCTCAGTAAACACTATCCTATTGGCCATCAAGAACCGCGATGCAAGCGTTAAAATCTATTAGAAATATACAATGTGTATTTCCCACATTATTTGCGTGACCCGCGGTCGTCCATACTTGATCTCTCGCTGATGTTATTCTTGCTCAACAGTGCGGCAAACAACAAGGTTAAGTGAAAGAAGGAGGCGTGAGCTTGTGATGATGATAGCGATAATTAAAGTCGGCACATACTTTATACACCCAGCTATCGAGGGAATTCAGCCCACACCTTTGCATTGAGAAGTTATCCCTTATCGACAAACCAATTCAGAAAAATGTAATGTAAAAAGCAGAAATTGAATATTTCACTGGAAAATTCGAAACTAATCCAAGGATTGGAAATTTTAATATATTGTTTTGCACTGTTCCTGTGTGGTTTTAAATTTGTAATACCTGGTCCATTACCATCTCATTTTAGAATACTCAATTTCATGTGATATTTACATTTTTATTTGAGTGCTAGTGAGCTATACTTTTCATTCCAGCTTGTTACAGCCTATACATACTAGTATTTAACTCTCGGGTATAGCTTTCGTGAATAAAGATAGGTAATGAAAATGTTGATCAACAATGTCTTCTTTACCTTTAAAATGTTAAGAGTTAGATAAATCAAACAGTAAACTGCATCATAAGCAATGCTGCTACATCACATTATTACCTCTTTTGAGATCAAATACCTACGAGGTCATATAAGTTTTATGTTGGTGTTTAACACCCGCGCACGCCGTTGTTCACCTGTAATGTTTTCTACTTTATCATACAACACTTTATTTATGTCCGATTTATTTACAGCATTTGCAACAATGGAGGAGAGTTTAAGCCGTACATGTACAAGAACGATACAATAAAAGCAACGGCTATTAAGCATGTAATGTCATATCTAGGCGTATATGTAATGAGCGAATGCTTGAAGGTACCATAAATTAATAAACTAAGAAAAATGTGTTGAAAGTTGTGTAAAGACGTACGTTTTTCATTCATCTTATATCAGCTAATTTTTTACGAACCTCGACTGTGATTTGGCAAGAGTATGTATTGTGGGCAAGTATGACGATGAAAAGGACATTTTTAATAATAAAGTCATATATTGTAAAGATGGAAGTGTAGATTTTGACACAACTGCAAGTGGAAAATGTCAACAAAAAAATATGTTATACCTATCATAATTGGAGGGTTTGGAAATTGATTAGAGCCCTTTATACTTAAAGTGTCTAGCATAAGTCGATATAAAGCCATGTAGATATTATGTTATTAAGAGCAGTGAGCCCTATATGCACTTACAAAACGCCAAAAACAATATTATCAAGATGATGAAGCCATCCTGTATTTTATCGTGTAAAAACCCAGTTCAGTACAAATCGGCAGAAAAAGCATTGAAGTCGATGAAGCCATTTTGAGGATATTGTGTAAGACCATAAGCCCATCGAGTCCAGCGGTTGTAGCTAAACGCGCGTGATGGTTTGGTTGGCGCCCAAGGCGAGGGTCCACGCTTCATTGGGCGAGCGACAGGAAACTTGGCAGGCGTGAGGTGTGCTGGCCGGTACGTGCTCATGTCCACGGATACGTGGCACACATCGATATCCATCGATTGCTGCATGCTTTCATTTCAGTCCTGAGGACATTTTCATGAACCGGTGGTGATTGGCTTGTGTTCTTGAGCGCGTGCAAAAACTTGCATCCCCGACACTTCTCATCCAGTGAACTCTTTTAACACGGATTACTATTCGATTCCTTTTGTAACTAACGTAGTTATTTTGTAATACATATTTTAAGTATCAATACTGCTCGAGATATAATTATGTTGTTCATACTAGACTCTATGGGTTATCTTCGGATCAATCCCATCCACTGCCGATCCAGATTGAATGCTGTTTCCAGGGAATATCCTAGACTAAAATCCGCAAAATAAAACTTTCCTTAGACATTACCACATATTCTATCCTCACACCAATGCCTACTTTTTCACAAGTTGTCTTTAGGTAAGTTGCCTGCGAAATTTCATAGTTATTGCGAATTTATTCATTCAAAAATGTTACAAGTGTAATCGAATAACAACCCGTGCAATTGAGTCCTAAAATCATTACATTGTAGCAACAATTCACGTTTTTGTTTGCAATTAGTTCATTCAAGCAGCAATTTTACTGGCTTAGTTTTAAGCACGTGCACCAGTTACTGATAACCCAGCCATGCAGACACACGCCTAATCTATGCTATTCTATTCTATTCATTGCATTCTCCCTTCAGGCGCCAATAAGTTTAATAAGAGTTTGAAATCTCCAGCTCACGACGTTGACGTCACGAATTCATCATTAATCAACTAATAAATTATCATGATTTAAATATATCTAGTTTTATAACCTGAAAAACACAGGGAGAAGCAAAATGATTTACACATTTTTACTTTAGTCTGACTATGATTTTATAGAATCCTTCTAAAGCTCACATTGAAGACAGCAGGTAAAAATTGATTGGTACAATACAAAAATTATTATTCTCACATTTAAGTCTAATGGTTGAGTTTGGTAGCGGATGTGTATTGCGTCTTTGAATGAAACAAGTTGTCTTCAATAAGACCAGACAAAATTAAAACGTTAAATCATACACAGCTCATCGTCCAATGATAGATATCAACATGTTTGCCACCTGCAATCTTAAACAGTGGCTAGATACATTCTCGAGCAATAGCTCTGGCGAACAATAGCTCTTTGTAGGCGATACAATAACAGCTAGTCAGGCGGGCATTACAAAAAAACAGTCTGATCGCATCTTCCTAATCATCCATTACATGGGTTACCATACAACGTTATCTGGCGAGCTGGTCTAGGGATACACAAAGACATTCAAGTGCTATCAGATGCATCCGACAAGCGGAGGAGGTATGTTCATTAGCTTCACTTCGAGCTGCAGACATGACCTGACTTTATTTATTTGTAGTACTTATTATTTATTTTCTTGGAGAAAAGGCAGTGTACTCCAAGCACAACGTGTCCGCCAGCCTCTACACAAAAAATTGTGAGAATAAACTAGTAAATTATTTTTAAACATTAAAAAAGAAAAACACTTATAAAACAAATTGTTGCAGAGTTGATGGCTCTTGAATGCAGACATGGCAAGACCTTCAGTATAATGAAACACAAATTAATACTTTTCTCGCAGGAAACATCCCAAGTAGCAACTTTCCATTATAGTGGTTAGTCACAAGGGAATTTCCTATGACCAATCCTAGCATTCGCCTTATGACTGAGGAAAACCTTGGGGAATCCTGCAGCTAGAATGTCGGTGCCGGGCATCGAACCGACGGGTGGCATCTTAGATTAGTGAGGTATGCTTATATCTTTGTAAAATCCAACAAACAGGTTTATTTACCAACGCAACAAGTTTTGGCAGACATGTTTGAGTGACTCACCATCAATATTGGCGCATGGCATTGAAATCTATACGAACCGTATTTTGTATTATTACTTTCTAAATTATTAACGTGACCTAACCATGTAAGGTTTCTTGTAAAAATCGATTAACAAACTATTTTTTTCAATACTGGTTTCAAAGACTTAGCATGTGTTATCTTGTTCAGCTAAGGAAAGTAAATTATTTGTTTGGTTTAGAAGTTTCATGAAGAGTAGAATGTTGATGGACACATATGAATCAAAATAAGCCCAGATTATATATATATATATATATATATATATATATGTGTACATATGTTATGTTACACTTAACGGAAATAATCACGCTATATTGGATGTTTAAAACAAATATTTAATTAAAACTTCAACGTTTCAGAAGACTAGGCTTCCATTTTCAAGAAGAGTTGGTATAAAAAGTTGGTTTTATACCAACTCTTCTTGAAAATGGAAGCCTAGTCTTCTGAAACGTTGAAGTTTTAATTAAATATTTTTTTTTTTAACATCCAATATAGCGTGATTATTTCCGTAAAGTGTAACAGAACATAAACTATGAATCACGAAAGCCTACAACAGAACATATATATATATATATATATAACGGTATAATACTGCTTACAATGAATGTAGAATTATTTGAAATGAGTTGCCTATCTAGCTTGTAGTTTACAACCACTTAAATAACTTACTTGTTCCAATTTTACAGCGTTTTTGACCCAACCACATACCATATACACACCTAGTAAGCAAGTCTGAATTCAGCTCAAATTAAGTGTTTTTATTTTCTGTAGCCAAAGGCTATCACCTACCTAACACACAGGGCCAAAGCGACATGGCATTACCATGTCCGACCCAATAAAGTAAAACCTGCTTTAGGCCGGCACAAGAGGCAAGGGTGTGATAGAGCTATTAATATAATTATATGGTAACTGTAAAATAAACAACGAGTTTTAAGCCTCTGAAGTTGAGAGAAATTAATTATTCAGTGCATATTTGGTTGTGAATACAAAACAAGAAGCAAGTGATACACGTTCGTTATAGATTAATCGTAGAGATTCTGAAAACTGGTATATTGATAATCATTCCTAATTTTATGTTTGATAAGAATGTATGAATTGTGGGTTTTATTTGCTCCCCTGTGACAATTTATTTGTTTAATGCATGTCATAATTCTTATAAAAAATACCCTAAGCAACATGAGGCGCTTCTTACCTAGGGGACGAACACGGTTAAGAAACTCTGAAGTTAATAGGGTGTTCGGATCGGTTTGTAATTTGTGTGAAAGTCGCGTTTTTTACATTCGTTTAAATTGCGTTGACGATTATTCATTTTTAATGTTAATGTTGGCTTTATAGAAATGTAAACCAAATTATTTGGTAAAGTCTAACTTGACAAAAATTTTCATGACTGGTACACATAACAAGTGTTTTAGATGACGTAAACCTTATTGAGAATAATGTAAGGAATTAATTGGACTGAACACTGCACTTGTACACTTGTGTGTTCAGTCGTTCAGTCCCGTTGAAGACGACTGAACAGTGTCGAAATATTGTTTCACATAGTTTTCTTTATTTACAAGTGCAGTGTACAGTCGAATTAATTCATTACATTATCACCTCACCTGCTCTAAAAGTTTAATTATTAGATAAATCATTTTGAGATTTTGAATAATTTATCCATTTTGATAGTTTTTATGAAAAGGTGATACCGTAAATTGAACGTGTCTTGATTCGAGGGCATTGTGACGAATAAACCCACCTGGCAGCTAGACCAAACTCGTCGTTAGATCTGCACAGCTCGAGCTCTGGGCATGGACTTCAATAGTAACCGGTAGGTAAGTCCATGCTCCTCGTCACCAGGCCAGAGCTAGACAAAGCCAGATGAGTCGCGAACAAGCGGCCCCTTATAAGGGAGCGAGTACATCAACACAAGGATATTGTTCTCCAGAACCAATTTACTCATCAACACCGTTTTATTGGCTCTGGCGACTAAAACGAGGTTTGACATGCATCAGCCTTTGTCCCTCGGTCATAGGTGGCGCTCCGCAGCCCATCTCCCGTTCTTATGATAATTCTCTGTAGACGTCGGATATTAATCATTCTTCGCCGTGCGTATTAATCATGTGGACGTCCTAATTCATGTCCTTATAAAAATGTATTGACGTTCATAAATTATTATTTTACTGATTGAGATATGATCAACTCGAAAGTAATAAAAACTTGTGCATTGTATTCTTTTCTTTGTGTAATGGCAAGCTTAAAATCTAAAATTGTCTCGTGCGGAAATATAAAAGTGCCATAAAATTAATAGAGAGCATACAACACCTATGGTGAAGCTTCAATCCTTCAACGCTACATTGCGGCCTCCTCTAAAGAGGGAATCGGATGAGTTAATATGTTGGACGCCCTCGCAAAACAGGTATCGGTTCCAAAGGAGACATTAATGATACATGATCTGCAATGTGCAAGATGTAAATTTGCATTAAAGCTCTTTGAAGTGAGTATTGAAAAAGATTGATTTACTCAGAATGGCGGTTGTAGTATTCTATGTGGCGTCCATTGATATCTTATTGCGGCACTCTCAAGCTATTTCATGCCCTTCAGTTTCTATGAAGCGGATACGAAAACAGTTTATCACTCGATGATTCTTCGGTATCACGAGAGGAGAGGTCGAACTCGAACGATCCTACCTATACAAGCAATGCAAGTGTTGCAAATCACGAAAAGACAGTGCATCTCTGGAATGTATATCCATCTGCGTCGTCGTATTGAAACTATTGAATATCCTCATGCCGACTCACAAGATTGCGAACCTTATTTGTAAAATGCACTTACCTCCTCCACGTCTAGTGCAGAGTTGTTGTGGAGGTATAAGTGCTGTTTTATTGCTGGCTAGAATAGGACTAACATGCGATAACACTGACAACAACAAGCGTGTGTAGTGCAACACTGTCACAGCCAGTAGTGCCCGTAATATCGAGGCTATACCCGACCACTTGCTGAGACTATATCTTTTAATTCTGGTATCAAACAATTAATTCTGAAATAAATTCAGGTGAATTGATTGACTTGAATATATAATTTCATTATTAAAAGTATGTTTACTTTAAGTTTGAAAACATTATAACATATTGACGTTTTGCAATGTACCGGTAATGTTTCTAAATAAATTCGATGTAAACAATGTGGGTTTTGTCTTTTAAAAATCAAACTTTGCACATAACGGACCAGTGCACTTGAGGAAAATTGTTGTTGAATTAGACCTGAACCACATTTTCGGATTGGCTTTTGCTTAAAAATGTGTGGAAATACATAGATAGATTGAACGAATTAGATTTGGGACAGAATGTGAATGGTAATATAAAACTTAATTTATTATATTATTATAAATTGATTAGTCTTAGTTTGAATTCCGAAGTATCAATATAAAAACGGCTTTGTGCCTGCAAGACACGAGTGTCGGCAGTGACTTCTGAACAACACAAATACTTAATTAATGCCTCTGGTAAGTAAGGGATTACGATAATGCTTTGTCTGAACCAGACATTTCAAACTTAGCGCCGAATCATCGTTATTGATGACTGTTTTTACTCAATGCCAGTTTTTTCACCAGTCTATCGTGAAAAGGTATCTGAAATCAGTTGATTGGCTAATTGTAACAAATCTATGCATGTCTTCATTAATCGATACAATTTGTAAGCGGGACTCGTGCTAGTGTAGTGTGAGAGTTCGGATTGATTCCTAAAGGCCGACCAACACGGGAAAGTGACGTTTTTCTGTTGTAGGACGTTCTTCTTGTGAGTGGCATTCTCTACACCCGGCCAGCGCACGACAACACGAGTCGAGTAAGCCAGGCGGCTTCGTGCAGCCTGAAAGAAACATCCAAAGAAGAATAATGTTGACCAAATGACTGTCATTACTGCCGACCAAATAATGAACTGTGTGAAATTATGTTCTTTTTTCTTCTTGTACTTGTTTTGAAATAAAGTCCCTTCGAGCCACGCGGAACATGTCACGCCCAATGCATTAGCAGTATCCCGTCCTTATATATTCGTGATTGCCATTCGTCAATCTTTTATTTTATTTTTTCAAACATACAAAATAATAATTTTCCCATGTCCATTACGCTACTTAGTACTTAGTACGATTGCGTTATAAGTTGTTACAGAACGTGACAACATGTTCAGCACTCAACCGTTTATTTTATCAAAAGTAATGCATTATACATATTCTTTGGCGTTCGTGTTGGACTAATAAGGTTGAGAGCGAGACCGCTTATTTTCGTTTCCACAAGTCCATGATTTAGTCGTTCTATGTTTTATTTTCTCTAGACCATCATTATTACTATTTATTCATTTAATAAATACCCTATTTACAACAGATGATAATAACCATGTGAACACGAATAAATCTGCTTACAGGTTTACTTTATTGAAAACTTACACAAAATTGCAACATGATAATTACACACATTTCAAACGTTAATTCGGCTCTACATAGCATTTTTCATACAATAAATACTAATACGTCCGTTTAATAGTAGGTTGACTTGTTTTTATCCAAAATTCCGATGTGTTCGCGTGATCATAAATAGTTTAGTTTTGCATTAGCTCGGTATAAATTCCAAAAATTATAATCCATTAGCATTTTTAAATTACCAGAATTAGGTTTTGTGTCATTTCCTTAAGAAGAGAATCCTTTCCCTGATTTGTGATCAGTGCTTGCTAACTTTATATTACTATAATGTGTTTGTAGATATAATTAGCATTATTTCAGTAGCACTGGTACGGGAGTACCAAAAATATGGAGCGAGTGAGTTAATCCACAGGTTGTTGAAGAAGAATAACCAATACAATGTTGCATGGTAAACATAATATGTTACAATGTTACAATGTTACATGCCGAGTACACAAACGTATCATTTTAAAAATACTTGACCCGTTCATGTTACTCCAAGAGTCACCAAAAACATCCTGTATAAACCTTGTTGAAGAATAATGTCAACAAAAATCACCTCAAGACGATAGGAGATCGTGTTCAGTTTTTATCGTGAGTCGTGAGATAAACGCACTCGCGCAGACGGACGGACAATCAGAAAAGTTTAGTTTTTATTTGAATATATTTTTTAAATAATGTAAGAATGTTTTCACAATATGTTTCAAACAAACAAAAATCTACAAGAAAGAGCACTGAGAATAAATCGTTTGCCCCTTGCTTCTAGAGCAAAATTTTGAGAACGGCGGGGATGGAAAAACATCCGTTAGTGACTTTACCAAAAGAAACCAAATTCACTGTTCAGTTATTTATTGTTATAATAAAATATAGAAGTTACAAAACATCTGCGATAGTCATGACACGTACATGGGCACGTCAATAAAGCCAAAAATAAATCCACCCATAGACCCGACGAAATAACAGGGAGTCTCAAAATTAAGTTTAACGAATTGAAACTTCTAACTCTCTACGTTTCAAACCAGAACAGTTTTTATTAACACCTCCATAAAAGATTAAAATGGTTCGCGATAACCCCTCCTAATGGTGAATGACTATTAAAATCCAGCTCGCACGACTTCGGGCGGGCTCCGAATATCATAAACACCTTCGTTATGGAGGCAAAAGTCGTGCACTATTTCAATGTGTATCAGATTGGGCTTGAGCGCTGAGCGGTCTCATTACAATAGAAAATTAGCACGATGCATTTTTATAGAGTTTCTTTGAAACACTAACTGAATCATTACGAGATGTTTCATTCAACACGAATTCGAATTTGACATTTGCAATCAATTCAATTTGTTCAACGAAAACATTAAGCATGTGAAAGAAACCAAAACAAATGTATCTAAGACGAAACCACTGTATTAGGGGGCAAAGCTTCTATTTATGCATCTATTTTCTGTAAAAACCTAAACCTCCGTCCACCTCCGCGTTTGTAACGTCTCACTATAAAAAGCGAACAATACTACGGATTTTTAATGTGTTTCTGCTGTTGACATTGCCCTACATACAGGATAATACATAATGTTTTGGTACCATAAGTAAATTGTATTCATAAACGTCACAAAAACTCGGCACCTCCACCAACAACGACATTTCAATGTTGAAACTAGAAGTATTTAAAAAAAATGTTTATAGATCGACAAATTCCTATTTTGGGCAAACTTGAGGTACAAAAAAGCTGAGTATGGACTTCAGAAAGCACGGAATGATACTGATCTTCAGAATGATACATAAAATACTACTAAAAAATTTAAGATAAGGAAAAGTATAAAGCAATTATTTCGAAGCATTAGAGGAAGTTCGACAGAATATTTCTCATTATCCGATCAAAAAACAACTAAACCCAAAGAAGAGCACGCATCAACTTGATCAGCACGTATAAAATACATGACAACAGTTATAGCTACCAGCTCGCCCGTGTTGCAATCACGGCATGCGGATGCACTAGTGGTAGAAATGAGAGATGAAACGCAAATTATAGTCATCCAATTAGCCGTAACATATCTTCGCACACATAGCTCGAGTTTGATCTGGCTATTTATCGTTCGTAGCGGCATCCGCCATGCACTTATATTGGCCACACAGTGGAACTATTTTATTAAATTAAAGTGGGATGTGATATTTAAATTGTCTACGAAAAACCGCCTCGCCCATGTGTGGTTGACAGATGCGCTGTTGTTATTTCTGTGCGCCACCTTGCGAATTAGATTGGTATAATCTGATAGGTTGGGTCGCGATCTTAATCTTAATAAAATGTGTTGATGTTTGTGGATGTGATGTGTGCGATTAACCCCACTGCACGACCACCCTACAGGCCGCAGTCTCGCCCCGTGTGTGGTGGAAGTGTATGACTGATGATGATGCGATATGTCTGGCTGTGATGTTGATACTTGGAGGTGTACGTGTGTGATCTAGATGAACCTCACTGCACGACCACCCTACAGGCCGCAGTCTCGCCCCGTGTGTGGGAAGTTCTGATGAATGGATTTTT